>CM038141.1:141446539-142832950 GCA_021437245.1 Aegilops speltoides
AAAACATGACATGCTATGCGAGATGTGATATGCAATGCATATGTGTGCTCCGGAAGGAAAATGATGAACGGGCATCATCTTGGCAAACCAAGTATACCTCTGGAAAGATGGGGTGATTTGGTTGAAATCGATATAAAGATCACGGAATCGGATGCACGGTTTGCAAAAGACAAGCAAAACAAGAATAGCGCAAATCTGCGTTTAACGACCCGATGCTACTTAGCACGCAACACGAAACTATGCTACAGCACCCCAACATAAAAACAAAGCATATGGCAGCGAACTACAGGAGATGCTTAACAAAAGAGGAACACTAAGCTACGGCTAAATCACATCATAACATGTTCAAACAAGCATGGTGAAACCGCTCAAAATATCGTTCACAGACTTAGTGAAAATACTAACATGCGAGAATTAACATCGAGGAAGGCATGTTTAGAGCAAGCAAACAACATGCTACAGGAACTTATAATAGCAAAACAAGGCATGACATGATTCTACTCAAAGCATATACCAATAGTCCCTTCTGACCATAAGCCAAAAAGGACCTTAAGAAATGATGGCACCCATGTAAACATTGCAAGTTTTATTACAGATTTGAGACTTAGTGAAATATCAGGACATGGCAAAAACAGATAACGAGTAGGCATGTTCATGAGCTCGATGCACTCACTACAGAGCATCTCATGATAAACTAAGCATACCCCCATCAAGAAGACATGGCATATGAGCTATACATGGCAAGAACAACATCATATCATGCACGGATCAACTACAACGACCTCGTGAAAATTGAATCTCATGCAAACAATCTGCCAGGAAACATTTTCAAGCAAAAGTAGAGCACGAAAAGGACATGCTAGAGCACATCCATATGTTCAAAACACCCTTACTGATCATGCTCAAAAAGGGCATGGATCTCTCTGTAACAACATGAACATATGGCATAAAAATAACAATGAGGACATGACTTAGTGAAATCACTAAGTTCACGAAATCGACAACATCATCATCCCTACTTTGCATGCTTGTTCTAGTCAACACATAACTCACAAAAATACATGGAAAACACCCTGGAAAGATGGCATGGCAATGTTCAACTCATATGTAGGACTCAAGTTCATAAGGTGCACACATAATTCATGGCAAAAATGACAAAAGAGCTCGGTGATAAGATTACGAAACTAACAATCTGAAGCCATCTTCCAACAGCATTTCGGGCATAAAGATGAGCTCAAATGCAAATGATGCAATGGAGCGAAATGATGTACTCGTCGAGACGAACAATTTGACATAATATCTGCGCAAAAGCAGACTACGGATGCGAGAGATGTGATCACGATGAATATGGCATGAAAATAATAGAATCTGGGACTTAACAGATTTTACCTCCAGCGGATCTAGGGTTTTGAGGCACGCGATCGAGATCGCGAACTCGCGGAGACGCAGGAAGTTCGGAGGAGTCGGGAAGGCGGAGGAGGTCGGAGAGGGCGGATCCGATCGGCCACTTGCCGGATCCGGCCGGCGACGAAGTGGCGGCGAGTGGGTCCCATGGCATGGCGGGCTGGGCGCGGGCGGACGGCGACGGTGGCGGCAACATGGCGGGCGGCGGCAGAGCTTCGGCAGCGCGATGGAGAAGCGGCGCGGCTGCTGAAGGCCGCGGCGGCGGGCGGCGCGGCCTTGTCGCAGGCGGCAGCCTTGGCGGCGCCCATGATGGCGCGCAGGCGCCCGGCGAACGCAAGCAAGGTGGCGGCGAGGGCGCTGCCGCGGCGGAGGCGCGGGCGCAGGCGCAAGCAAGCGGCGGCGCGGGCGGCGAGGGCGATATAAACATGGGCGGGCGACGGGCAGCGGGCGGCGGCGGCGGGCGTGCGTGCGTGGGCGGCGAGGAGGGTGAGGCGGCGGAGGAGGCGGCGTGGCGCGCCCGATTGGCGGGGTGACGCGCCGGTGGGCGTGTCCGGCGGCGGACACGTCCCGGCGCGCGAGGAATTTTAGGGTTTCGGGAAAACATCCGGATTTGGAATGGGGTGTATATATAGGCATAGAGGGAGCTAGGAGAGTCCAAATGAGGAGCGGTTTTCGCCACGCGATCGTGTCGAACGACCAAGAGCATGGAGGAGTTTGCTGGGCTTTGGACCACTTTGGAAGGGTGTTGGGCTGCAACTCAAAGAGGCCTGCGGTTACCGGTTAACTGTTGGGTACCAAACGACCTCAAATGGCACGAAACTTGACAGCGATCTACGGTGCTATACCAAGGCAGCTTGACAAACCTCGGTCCATTCCGAGAAAGTTTAATACCCGCACGAAAAAGAAGAAGAGGGGCCGGATGACATAGGGCGCCGGATTGCAAAGCAGACAACGGGGAAAAAGGCTCGGATGCATGAGATGAACATGTATGCAAAAATGAAATGCACATGATGACATGATAAAATGCAGATGATGACATGGCAAAGTGCAACACGCAAGCAATTGACATGGCAACAACGACGAATAACTGGCGGACACCTGGCGCAACGGATCCGGGGCGTCACAACACTCCACCACTACGAGAGGATCTCGTCCCGAGATCTAGGATGGCACCGGAGGGAAAATGGAAGAGAAAAAGAAAGGTAAAACTAAGTTGCTTCTTCGGCAAACGAGTGAAACCACGGACCTTGGGAGGTTGAGCAATTTAAAAGAAAGAGTACAATAGAGATGAACGAGATTGCACACAATCCGGTTAAATGGATAAACAAGAAAAGAACATGATCCTTACAAAACGAGGGTGATGAGTGAAGAGAGCAACATCACAATGACTCCGTAACAAAAGAATAGAAGTTAGATCGTTGGGATAAAGGGACGGAGTAGAAAATGACAACTTTTGCCACAAGTGAACTTGGAAAGCATCCTGGCTCTGATACCAACTTGTAACGCCCCAGACACACCCGCCGGTGGTCGTTACTCCTGGCGGGATCTAGACTGGCCCCACAGATCAATACTAGTCTTTTCTGTGCACTTTGTCCTCACTCATGCGCACCCGGGAGAAACTTCCCGGTCGGTCACCCATCTGAAACTACTCCAAGCCGAGCACGCTTAAATTTGGAGTTACGTCCGAATGGGCTCCGGAAAAGAAGAATTCCTTATTGATATGAGTAGTCTATCATCCCTAATAAGCGAGGCTATCACGAGGACCCACCTGGTGAAGCGTCGTAAGCGTTGTCATTCAGTGTCGTGACGTGTACTTACATATATCTTGGTGAATGTAGAGGTGCCGTGTCTTAGTAGAGGCGCGCGTAGCATGTACACATCGTCTGTTGGCGAGGTGCAAGAAAGAAAATCTGACCCGCGTATGTGTACATCTGGTGGGGTCTCGAATGCCTACTCACGCATATGTACGGTGAGGGCTCGTGTACATGGCTGGGTCGGAACGGAGAAACAGCGTTGTCGTCGTGTTCATGGGGAGGCAACAGAATGCGTCGTGTTCATCGGGAGGCAACGAAACGCGTGGGAGCCAACTGGCTAGGTCGAAACGAAATGTGTGGCCGTGTTCATCGGGAGGGCTTGTACGGAACATGTGATGGAAACGAGGCCTGGCGTACCGCAGAACGGAGGAAACAGACCTCCTACATTTGGAACGGGGTCCTGTTGATCGGGAGGGGTATGGCGTACCGCAAAACGGAGGAAACAGAGCTCCTATGGTCGAAACGGGGTTCCTGTTGATCGGGAGGGGTGTGGTGTACCGCAAAAGCGGACAAAACGGACCTCCTACGGTCGAAGCAGGGTCCCGTTGATCGGGAGGGTGTGGCTTACATAAAATGGGCCAAACGGACCTCCTATAGTCGTAAACGGGGTCTGTTGATCGGGAGGGGTGTGGCGTACGGCAAAATGGATGAAATGGACTTGTGTTGGAGCGCTACGGTCCAAGCGGGGTCTGTTCATCGGGAGGGGTGTGGCGTGCATAAGCAGGACTCCATGGGATCTGTTCATCTCCACCGTCGACCTCCTCCAGCCTCCACGGGCTACCGTCGACCTCCTCCAGCCTCCACAGGCTCCTGTTCATCCAGCCTCCACCGCGCGCTACTCCACCGACTACTGTTTAACCACCCCTCCGTCGTCTACTATTCATCCAGCCCTCCACCGTCTACTATTCATCCAGCCCTCCACACCACGTCGTCCTGTTCAACCACCCCTCCACGGCCACCCCTCCACCATCTACTGTTCATCCAGCCCTCCACACCACGGGGTCCTGTTCATCCAGAGGCAACGCCACCGATCACTATTCATCCAAACTCCCCCACAACATTCACTATTCATCCAATCGATCGGCTTCAGTTAGCAGCAGTAGCGAAGGAATCGCTCCATCGGGTTCAGTTAACAGCCATCGATTGATCGCTCAGGTTCAATAACGCGTAGCCTGCAGTGCAATCGCTCGGGTTCAGTTAGAGCCCAACGCCTCGCTCGGGTTCAGTTAGAGCCAACGTCTTGCATGTGTACGAGAGAAACGCGCATTGCTCGGCCCCCGACCTCCCATCGTAACCGGCAACTCCCCGAAATTTTCCTCCCCCTCGCTTCTACCACGGTTTTTTCTGTCATGGACGGCCCAAAGAATGTCATGCAGCTGCGTCTATGGCCCGCCCAGACGAAAAGCCCATTTTCATCATGATTTTTTCATAGAAGTAGGAGCCCACCACATTTATGATGATACCGGTTTTGTCACAATTATCGTCATAGAAGTGTCATATGTATGACAGGAAAAAAATTCGTTCGGCCCAAAATGTCACGGATGTGTCTTTTTTTTGTAGTGATGGTAAGATTTATGAAGGGCGTGCATGACGACATAACCCAAACCTTCTCAAAAAATTTACCAGGGCACGATGAGGCCATACCATGGCACCATGCCAGGTGTCATGTTTTTCAAGCATGTGTTTCATTTTTCTATAGTAGAAAAACCAATAAACGACGCGTTTGTGGTTGACTATTGCCACACATTTCCTTAAAATCTATGCCCATTCCTTGTAAATGGCATGAGAATATTCTAAATAGCACGAGCATGGTTTTCTAGACCGTTCTCGTGCACCTTTTCATGTAGCGTTTGTTTGAATTTGAATTATGTGCATCAATGCATAGAAAAGACACATAATCACCTAAATATGGTAAATGAGCCCGGAAAAATGCCAAATTTGAACATGTTGCATTGGAGGGGGTATGTCGATCATAGAAAAAAGCTGAATGAGAAACTAGGAAGGAAATTTGGATTCCCCTTCAATCTCGGTGATTTACTATCGCACATGATTCATCTTCGCTGCCTCTGTGAACTGTGTGTTCACCCACACATGCAAAATGAAAAAAGAAAACCCTTGTCCCCCTGCCCACTTCGTCCCCACCCACTCACAGCAGACTCCTCCGCAACTTTGCACCTCATCAACTTCTATCGCGGCGGCCACCCTAAGCTTGACGACTGTCGTCGGCGGCGGAGGTCGCGCTCCAAACGGCACGTGATTTCGCCCCTACCGCTTGCCACCGCCTATCTGCACCGACTTGCACCGACATTCTAGACTCTGTTCAATTGGGGTTTTCTGCGAGATTGGGCCAGTGATTTTTGTCATGGAGAAGGTAATCAACTTAGCAAAATATTCACTCATCTCTTATCGTAGTCCGTCCGTTGTTGTTAATCAACCGGCAGAAATCGCCTGGATTCATTTTTCTTCTAGTTGATTCGAGGGTTTTCATTCAAGTGTCCAGAGTGTGAGCACAAATCGGGCAAGTGTGGTCGCGGCCAGTCGGAAATGAAGTCCTATCTCACCATTCCGGATGACTTCAAGGAGCGCTCGGTACGTTCAATCTCACCCTACCATGGTCGACATGGCCTAAATTTGTGAACATATACCGTCTATTGCTACATTTGGATAAAAGGTACAATGCCACATGCAGCCTAGACATCGAAGCCGATCTCCCCCCTATATTAGGCAAATTAATGATGTATTATTCATTCAGTTACTCTCATATTCACATCAAATCTTTGTTAAATTATCTATTTTTTATTATATATTTTTGTACTCTGCTTTCAGCTATATATTGTTTTGTTCTATCAATTACTCCCATATTTGCATCTTGCTCTGTTATTTCAATATATGTAATTTACGATCTTAATTTTCATTTCAAGCAGTACATCCCTTGCTTTGCAAGAACACGAGTAGAAGGAAATTTTGGGCTTTACTTTGTTGATGACTCCATGGATGCCATATTGACAACGCGGCATGGATTTACAATGACAGTTCGTAAAACTTGATAAAGATGGTCACTCCTATTTTGATGCGGACCATTGGAAAAAAAATCTAAGTTTTATGAACTGAAAGCTGGTAATAAGATTCTAGTGCGTGCACCATAGCCTGGTCTAATTAACATGGATGTTTACTTCCCCAACATTATCAGCAGATCAAAGTATGATCGAGGTTAGTGTTCTTTCAACTTTCTCCATGCTGGCATATTACTTAGCATAATTGGGGTATTCTGTTCTGACTAACTGATCCTATTTAAGCAACCAACTGTGATTTCATTTTCTGACTCAGTTCCTGGGCAGTAACAAATTATATTTACCAATTTATGCGCACTATATATTCTTCTATCATGTTTTGAATAAATAATACCTTTCCACCTTTTAAGCAGGATATGTTGGATGCATAGTTAACGATTTGTATGTTACTCAACGTACCAAATTTCACTGAAAAGACTTGAAGCATGTCATAAATTTGTTGATAATCTGATAGAGATAGCACAACGTATGAACGCTAGATTTTGGATGGGCTTAATTATACCTATGGTGCACACATTGAACAAGACCAATTGTGTGCACAAAATGCTGGTACAAAGTCTTATTTTTATGTTGATGTTCATAGAATATAATATATCTTCAACGGTTTTTATTCTATATTTCAACAGAAATTGCCCGCTGCAGCTATTCCTGATTCGATTTCCCGGCGTGGTCGAATTACACTTGTGCCTGCTAATAACGTCAAAGTGATTGCAAGGTACTGCAATTAACAAGTTCTCGCTTGCCGTGGCAATGCATCCATATTGGAAAATTGGAGACACTGTTTCATTCATGCTCTACCAAGGCACAGGAGGGTTCTTCCTTTTCATTGATGAGATGCCAAGTCGCTGTGATCAAGCTGCTTCCAGCAGATAGTTGTGGTTGTTGTCCCTCAGCCTCTTAAAATGTGTTAGTTGTTACTATGTTAATTATGTAGATATGGATCATATGGTTGTTAAAACCGTGTTACGAAGATCCTCCTTTTGTTGAGTAGTGTAACCACTATATATAAGTTACTCAAATGTTGTTAGCCAAGTTCTAAATTTTCATGGAAAGTATCAGTATCGTACACAGTTCTTTAAGTTTAAGTGTGTGCTCGGTAGAGTAGAGGATGTTCATGTTTTCGATGTGGCGATCAGCACCAACGTCCAAAAGGCATTTCCATATTAATTGTCCATATTGCCAATTCAGATAATGTATAGACAGGCCAGCCCATACAACTGACATATTTGGAGCTCCTTTGATTCAATGGAATTTTATAGGATTTTTGGAGGATTAAAATCCTTAGGATATTTTTCTATGATGGTCCTTTGATTCATAAGATTAAATCTCATAGGAATTTTTCCAATGGAATCTTTTGTACTACATTTCATAGGAAATCTAACATCCACTCCAACCTCTTTTTACAATTCCTTTGTTTTTCCTGTGCCATCAAACACTCATTGCTAATCCTATAGAATTCAAGTCGACATGCCACTCCAATCCTATACTTTTTCTATTTCTATGTTTTTAAAATCCTACGAATCAAAGAGGCCCTTGACATGCATGAACAAATCAATAGAGTATATATAGGGTAGCAGGATCAGAATAGTTATTTTGATCAGGGCGAGCGATCGGTTGTTCACCAGCGTCATGTGGAAAAAAAGGTCCATGAGGCCATGACCACGAACTGCACCCTCCTCTCAATCCCAGATCCCATCGCCTCCGAGCTCGCCCAGTAACCCGCAGCCACCGATGCCCCGCCACGCCCTGGACACACTCAGCTCCCACCGCCGATGCCGCGCCGCACCGGACCTCCCCGTCGCCGGTGCCGTGCCGCCCCGAACCTCCCCGTCGCCAGTGCCATGCCGCCCCAAACCTCCCTGTCGCTGGTGCCGCCCCAAACCTCCCCGTCGTCGGTGCCGCGCCCCACCTCTCCCACATCGGTCGGGACCCCCGCCGCCGGTGCCCCCTCGTCGTCGGCCCCGTCAACACCAGGCGTTGGAACGTCCTCAACGGCGACGAGATCGACCGCCTCCTGAGTCGCGCGCCCCCGCATTCCCTTCCGGCGACCTCCCCGCCCCCCAACTTCTTCTGTACTTCCCCAACCTCCTCCCTAGTCTAGAGCTTTGAGTTCAGGCCCCTGCACCAAAAAATCAGAGTCCACTCCTATGGAAATTCTTCTCCAAAATCTTCCGGCGGTGAGTGTTCTTCATGTTTTGCACTTCTGCCCAGCTTCTTCCGAATTTCTGTTTGTTTCATACCTAGTGAATTTGCCTTGAAATTAGACCATCCATATATACCTTCAACTCAGTAAAAATAGTTTGTCTAGAAACTGGTACTACTGTTAGTTAATTTTACATCATTGTTAGATGGTTGGTTAGACTAAATCAGTAGGCACCAACCTCAAAAATTCTGAAACTCTACACACTCCTCTAGCCGACAGCAAGCGATGCTCTAACTGAAACTCTAAAACTCAATTGTGTCGCGAGTGCCTAACTATGTTCGTCGATGCAGCTCTCATCACAAACTCTTTGTCTTGCCTTGTGAAAACGATGCAGATGTGGGCATCCAGTCGCAAAGAGATGTGTGGAGCGCTGCATTCTGTCCATCGACCCCGTGGTCATGGGCAACCAGGCAGCTGATGTAGATACATCCTGAGCGGTCATGCTTTGAATGGGAGGTTAAAATAGAACTTTGCCATATCCAAAAGATAGATCCTGAGCCGTAGCTGATGTAGAGTTCTTGTGTTTGCGGAAATGGAACTTCTTGTGTTGCTGCTTGTAGTTGTATCCTATGTTGGCAGCGGGAGGTTCCTCCTCCATTATCCGAGTCGTGCTAGCACATGTTGCTGTTTAGGGCAGGTCAAATGAAAACCTGGTGGCAGGTCGAAAACAAATGGTCATTGCTACAGGCCATGAAAAAGACATAAATACAAAGCTCAATGTGCTTCTTTCTAAAAACTCTAGTTTGTCGTTTGAAAAAAAGTTTGAGTTTAAAAACAATTTGTGTCATGTTAAAACCAATGGAGAATGAACAAAAAGATGGTTGTGGAGAAGTTCACGGTGTGTGTTGTGTGACGCTCAAATTGTTCATTTTGAGAAAAAAAAGACAAATATGGGAGAAGTTTATAGTTCAATACCATGACAACAGCTTACTTCCTCAGCCAACAAATGCATTGCAAAAATTATGTAGTGTCCATAGAGGACTTGGGACGTGCACCAACAAACCATATGCTCAATCAATTTTTGGGAAAATTTATTGCATCACATCCTTCATGTACATTCTCTATAAAACGATCGAATGTACAAAGAAAACTACTCTTTTACATCCTTGATGCAATACTTTTTGGTGGAAATACTAACAAAATCAACTTCTGGGAGTTCATAAAAAATTTGACTTGAAGTACGTCCTTTGCAACAAGGCGAGTAAATAATTATTTTTCAATTTTTTTGTAGTTCAAATTGGTGAACCTTGGTTGTTTAACACTGCTAACCCAGGCCGTTCAAGTCCCCTAACGTCCCTCTTTTCTAAAAATGGATTTTCCCCCATTTTAAATTTGAAGTTATAAAAAAGGATTTTCCTCGTTTCTAAAAAAACCTAGAAGGTCAAACTAAAATAAGGGAGTGGATCAATGCTTTTCATTTAGTACAAAACTTGGATTTTTATCGTTAATGGAAAATAAAACAAGAAGTCCAAATTAAAAGATGCAACAATTTAATGTTTATAGAAAAACTCAGATTTTCCTCGTTACTAAAGAATAAAACCAAGAAGTCCAAAAGGCATTTTCTTCAATACTAAAGAAGAAAACCATGAAGTTCAAATTTGAAAAACGAAGTAGTTCAACCTATATGAAAAACTCAGATTTTCCTCGTTATTAAAGAATGGAAACAAGAATTTCAAAAATAAAATAACAAGAAGTTCAACTTTTAAAAATAGAGGCTTCAAAATTTCATAAAAAAATTTAAGAAAATAAAACCAGGAAGTCCATATTAAAAAGATGGAGAAGTTCGATGATTATATAAAACTCAAATTTTCCTCGTTATTAAAGGATGGAAACAAGAAGTTCAAAACTAAAATAACAAGAAGTTCAACTTTTAAAAATAGAGTGGTTCAAAATTTTGTAAAAAATGATTAATAAATTTAGATTAGAATTCATAAAAAATTCAGATATTTTCACGTAACCGAGAGAAGTTCAGATTGATAACTGCCAGAAGTTCACGTACTACATGGTATGCATTTTGTATTAAAAAGGAATAAAAAGAAACACTAAAAGTTTTGTTGTTATAAGTTCAAATCCTCGGTCGGAGAAAGTTAAAAAAATTATTGTGACAGAGGTTTGTACAAAAGGAATATCATTTGTGTAACACCAACGAATGGATGAGAAAATTACAAACGGAAATACGTCACAGAAGTTCTACGTGAAAACAACAGGAAGTTCAACTACTACACTGAGTGAATTTCAGATGAAAAACTTTTAAAACCGTCGCGAGTATGAAAAAATGATCAACACAGGAAAGTTGCATGTTTATAGCAGTTTTCCATCTGGATATCACTTGCTCAATTCCGGTGAGTGGATAGATAGCTACGAGAAAAAACACATGAAAAACACAGTGAAGTTCAGGTAGACATGCCGAGAAGTTCAAGTTCTTCACGCGGTGCATTTTCGGAGAATTTGTTTCGCGACAAAGACAGAACGCACGATCTCGCCGTTTTCAAAATTACTTGAAAACGGCTAGGAATCAGAGAAAACCATCAACATGAAAAAGTTTCACATTTTCCGCAGCTTTTCAACGACATATTATTTGCCTCATTCTGATAAAGTTTATAGAAATTATAGCGAAAATATGTTTTTGTCATTTTCAAAATTGACTTAAAACCGTAAAGAATTGGGAGAAACAATATATACCAAATAGTTCCACATTTTTTCAAGCTTTCCAACACCATATCATTTGCTACATTCGGACATACCATTAAAACATTAGCTTGAAAATACGAATTCGTTGGAACTTGTACTGTTTTCTAAATTACTTTTAAACCTTTAAAAATAGAAAAAACCTTAAATATGAAAAAGTAGCGCATTTTCATAATTTTCCAACGCCATATCATTTGCCTTAATTGGATTAGCCGTTTAGAAATGGCATCGAAAATACGAACTCGGCTATTTGGTTTGCAAAATTTTACGATTTTCCAAATTACTATTTAACCATAGGGAATTAGAGAAAACTATCAAAATGTGGAAGGAGTGGTTTTGCAGCAGCTTCCAAATGCCATATTATTTGTCTCATTTTGATAAATGGTTTAGAAATGTGATCGAAAATATGATTCACGTTATTTGTATGAAGAAAAAATGGTTTTCAAAACTGCTCTTAAACTGCTTAGATTTTGCCAAAAATTCAACTTGGTTCATGATACTCATGTCCATAGCTTTCCAACGGTATATCGCGAGCCTCATTTGAACACTTTTTAGCTGAAGTTCAACCTAGTACTCGGGGAAGGTCAGGTTAGGTAACTCAGGAAGTTCAGGTTGTGATCAGAATAGTGTATGTGTGTGTGTGTGTGTATACAAATTTTTCCTACTACCGGGTGTAGTTACTCCCACTTTTGTTTCATATGTTCTAGGTAATATCTATCATATCGGAGAGTATGTACGTGTAGTATTTAGTATATAAGAACATTTAGGTAGTATATATACTACTTTTTTGGTAGGATATACCATATTTTGTGCATACTTCATTTCGCGTACAAATGTGTACGTATGTCACAAATACAATAAAACTATAAGCTCACTTGCATTTTTTTCATATAACTCACTTTGAAGTATCTTAGATATAGTATATGAACATAATAAAAATAATTAAGTAGGGTATATACTACCACACGGTAGTATGTAAGAAATGGGTGTGTAGCTACACCCTAGTAGAGATACATATATATATATATATATATATATATATATATATATATATATATATATATATATATATATGTGTGTGTGTGTGTGTGTGGGGGGGATAGATTCTACCACCTAGTGGTAGTTACCACCTAAGAATCCACTGCTGATTTGATGTGCCTAGATGAGGTTCCACCCACCCATTTAGAGTTGATATTAATTATGTTCATTAGTTTATTTGGTGGTTACCAGGTCCGTTTGGTCGTGAGCCTATCCAAAAGTTTGAATGCACTCCTATTTATTCGTCTGGCATCCTTATCCACCTACTAACCAACCTAGCATTTTTCTCTACGTAAAAATAGAATTGTTTGTATATTCTGAAGGAAATATGCCCTAGAGGCAATAATAAAGTTATTATTTATTTCCTTATTTCATGATAAATGTTTATTATTCATGCTAGAATTGTATTAACCCGAAACATAATACATGTGTGAATACATAGACAAACAGAGTGTCACTAGTATGCCTCTACTAGACTAGCTTGTTAATCAAAGATGGTTAAGTTTCCTAACCATAGACAAAGGAGTTGTCATTTGATTAACAAGGTCACATCATTAGTTGAATGATCGATTGACATGACCCATTCCATTAGCTTAGCACCCGATCGTTTAGTATGTTGCTATTGCTTTTATCCATGACTTATACATGTTCCTATAACTATGAGATTATGCAACTCCGTTTACGGAGGAACACTTTGGGTACTACCAAACGTCACAACGAATCGGGTGATTATAAAGGAGTACTACAGGTGTCTCCAAAGGCGGGGCGTTGGGTTGGCGTATTTGAGATTAGGATTTGTCACTCGATTGTCGGAGAGGTATCTCTGGGCCCTCTCGGTAATGCACATCACTTAAGCCTTGCAAGCATTACAACTAATGAGTTAGCTGTGAGATGATGTATTATGGAACGAGTAAAGAGACTTGCCGGTAACGAGATTGAACTAGGTATTGGATACCGACGATCGAATCTCGGGCAAGTAACATACCGATGACAAAGGGAACAACGTATGTTGTTATGCGGTCTGACCGATAAAGATCTTCGTAGAATATGTAGGAGCCAATATGGGCATCCAGGTCCCGCTATTGGTTATTGACCGGAGACGTGTCTCGGTCATGTCTACATTGTTCTCGAACCATAGGGTCCGCACGCTTAAGGTTTCGATGACGGTTATATTATGAGTTTCAGATTTTGATGTACCAAGGAGTTCGAGTCCGGATGTGATCACGGACATGACGAGGAGTCTCGAAATGGTCGAGACATAAAGATTGATATATTGACGGCTATATTCGGACAGGAGAGGTTCCGAAGTTTCCGGAGAAAATCGAGTGCCGAGGGGTTACCGGAACCCCCGGGAAGTAATGGGCCTTAATGGGCCAAGAGGGAGAGAGAGGGCTGCGCCAGAGGTGGCGCTGCGCCCCCATGGGGAGTCCGAATAGGACAAGGAGGGGGTGTAGGATCGGAAGTATGTCTAGAGGGGGTGATTAGACTACTTGACAACTTAAAAGTTTAGCCTTTTGATTAGGGCAAGTTTTTAGCAAGTTCACAATAATGAGCAAGTCAAGTATCACCCTACATGCAATTCTAGAGTTATGGCAGCGAAAGTAAATTGCACATGTAGTAAATAAGAGGTGGAGAAGAGCAAACGCAATTTGGAGACACGGAGATTTTTCTCGTGGTTCCGATAGGTGGTGCTATCGTCAATCCACGTTGATGGAGACTTCAACCCACGGAGGGTAACGGCTGCGAGAGTCCACGGAGGGCTCCACCCACGAAGGGTCCACGAAGAAGCAACCTTGTCTATGCCATCATGGCCTCGCCCACGGAGGACTAGCCTTACTCGGGTAGATCTTCACGAAGTAGGCGATCTCCTTGCCCTTACAAACTTCTTGGTTCAACTCCACATCTTGACGGAGGCTCCCAAGCGACACCTAACCAATCTAGGAGGCACCACCTCCAAAAGGTAATAGATGGTGTTGGTGATGATGAACTCCTTGCTCTTGTGCTTCAAATGATAATCTCCCCAACACTCAACTCTCCTCACCGATATGGCTGTGGTGGAAGAAAGGATTGAGTGGAAAGCAACTTGGGAAGGCTAGAAATCAAGTTTCATATGGTGGGAGTGGAGCAACTTGATCTCAACACAAGGGTAGGTAGTTTTCTTCTCGAAATGTAAGGTAGGAGTGGTAGTTCTTTCGATGGCTCTCTCCACGAATGAAGAGGAGGTGGAGGGTATTTATAGCCTCCACACAAAATCCAACCGCTACACACATTTGACCAATCTCGGTCGGACCGAAGTTGCCAACTCGGTGAGACCGAAAGTTCAAATCTTGTGAACGTTGGGATTTTCGTGGGACCGAAAATACAATCTCGGTTAGTCCGATTCTTCCAAAGTCTAGGGTTTGCCAATCTCGGTGGGACCGACTTTCTCATCTCGGTGACACCGATTTGAGTACGTATGTTCTGAAGCTTGGCAACACCAATTTCGTAAGACCGAGTTTGGAATCGGAAAATCCGAAATTACTAGGGTTTGGGTATATGGTGAGGTGGTTCATCTCGGTGTGGTGAGTTTATGGAATCGGTGGGACCGAGATTACTTATGGGTTTATGTTGGAATGAAAGATTGCTGATAGTTTGAGAGATAAATCACTAAGCACTTTGAGCAACCAGATCATCATCATAACCTCATCCCTTTTAATAGTATTGGCTTTCCTATGGACTCAATGTGATCTTGGATCACTAAACCAAAAATGGAGTCTTGAGCTTTTGCCAATGTTTTCCTTAGCATTTTGAGGGGTCCACATCATCACCATTGCCATACCCATATCAATTGAACTTTCTCAAATATTCTCAAGAAATAATTAGTTCAATGATATATATGTTGTTATTAATTACCAAAACCACCCGGGGATTAGTTGCACTTTCAATCTCCCCCTTTTTGGTAATTGATGACAACATATAGATCAAAGCTTCGACAAATGATATAATCAATGAATAACATCATCGCTTTGAGAAGTATGTGATAAGCAAGAGCTCCCCCTAAATTTGTGCATTATTTAAGATTTGCGTTTGAATGCAAATGCACAATCGATTAGGATCATGGGTCACTCTTCCATGTCACATACATCTTGGTGGAGCGCACAAAATGATAAGAATGAATAGCATGCACCCAATCACCAAGACATGAGTAAGTGATCATACAAGATATGGATAGAATATGATAAGCATTAAGCACACATTAAGCATAGTATGATCAAGCACTCATCAAGATAGAGCAAACGTAGTATCAAACACACGAAATGTCTCAAAGAACTCAAAAGTATCTCAAGGAAAACCGCAAACGAAAGAGCAAAAACGAGCACTCTCTCTCTCGAAGTCCTATGATCTATACAATTTCTCCCCCTTTGGCAACAAGTTACCAAAAAGTTTGAAAGGTATAGAGCTAATCGTCACTAGGGACTCTGCCGGCGGCTCTGCCTGCGTCGATGGAGTGGAGATAGCTGCATCCGCAAAAGCTTCGCCAAGTCTGTGGAGCCGGAGGAGTGGATACCGGGCTGGTCTTTGGAACCGATGGAGCTGTAGGAGGTGCTAATGTAGTAGCCCAGGGTCCATCCTTTGGAATAGCAATGATCTGGGCTTTGTGGGCACTGCAGCAGGCTGCTCATAGTCATCTGGACTAGATCACCTTCCATCTCCTTCATGAGCTCTGCCTTCTCCTCTTCGCTTCCTCAATGTCTCGCCTCAAGCTTGTTGACGGTGACACGCACTTGATCGACTTGACATCCAGAGCATGGAACTTATCTTCAACTATGCTCTCAAGACTCTCCCGAGATCGCACTATGCTTTGGCCAAAGCGTAGTTCAATTCTCTCGAGTGGCTTCAAGAAGTTGTTCTCCAACGCTCTTGGGCTTTGCTTCGCTTCCTTCTCGGCTTTAGCTTGTTTGGCAGCTTCAGACTTAGCGTGTCCTTCAACAGATGTGGGAGCATCCTCGGTCATCACAACTTCATTATCTTCATGTTCAGGCTGCAATGGCAAGTGGGGTCTATCCAATGTAGGTGTCCGTGCCAAACTTGGCATTGATGAGCATCTGAATGTGTGGAGCAAACCCACACGACCTCTTCTCTCGTCCGCATGTCCTCTTGATAGTCTCTACTATCGTGTCCATCACCTTAAAAGGTGTCTTCGATCCGAATGTGCAGCATGTTGATAGAATAGCCTCTTATCATGCGGTGGTCTCGACTTGGGCATCAAAGTATGCCTCGTAATGGTGTTAGTGGTTGGGAGACCCGCTCAAGATGATAAACTGATCCAAGCTTCCATATCTCAACATCCTTGTCGGTACCTCATTGTACATGTTCTTCATAGACTCGTGATTCTTCTTGAATGCCATAGACATCTACATCATCATCCCTTGATACCGTGCATTCAAAGCGCGCTCCATTCCTCAACAGTTGAGGAGAATCTACGTCCTACATCATCCATACAATTACGCCATCCGGATAGAAGTGTGCGGTGGCATAGAACCGCATGATCATTTCATCATTCCAAGCGGTCAATTTCGACCAACGAACTCAGAACTCCACATGCAAAGGTGAAGCTCTCATGCACATGTGGGAAGTAGTCTCTGTGCTCTTCACCGTCGATGTATTTCCGGTCTACATATCTCGTGTCAAGAATAATTGGTTTCTTGTCCATGAGCACTGCCTCATAGAAATCTTGTTGCTCTCGGTGTGGAACCTTGAGTCAACAAATGTCCTTCTCCGGTGGCATATGGATCAACTTGCCTCCATAGCTTGAGTCCTTTGTCCTTCCTTTCCTTCATATTTTCAGCTCGAGGATGAGCATCATTATGAACTGGCAATTTTGTCTGCGAGCTTGAAAGAAAACATGTGCCTCTTCATCGATTCAGCAGTGGCACATTGTCCTTCTTCTTCTCTCAAGCGGTATATTTCTCACAGCTTTTCTTTGGCTTGGCAGCAGGTTTGGCTTGGGCTGCCTTTCTTTGGAGCTGATGGCTTAGATTTTGTGGGTGCTCCTGCCTCGATGGCATCTCCCATCAACTTTTGCTTCGAGGAGGCTGGGGTGCTTCCTCATCGAGTCATCATCGCTTCTTCATGAACTAGCCTCTTCCTCTTGGAAGTTTTCTTGATCTTGCTTTGGAGGTTTCTTCTTCCATGCTCACTTCTTTGCAACTGTGGATTTCTTCTCTTTCTCGGTGCCTTTCTTTGTTTGTTGCCCTTGATAGCCCTTGGCAACCACTTTCCTCTTAGGCTTGGAAGTAATCTCCTCATCGAGAACAAAGTCGAGTCTTCCTCATCGAATTCCTCTTCTTCACAGCCCCGTGGCAGCAGGAGGCAATCCACTTGGGGTGCTCCTTTCTCCATCATATGAAAAACTGCTTGCTTGGGACTTGTGACCGCCTCGAATCTCAACTGGTGATTCAGACTGTTCGGCATCACTTGCATCGTATATGACCGACAACCTGTGAAAAGAATAGGTATAGGCGTAATAGAAGAGTTATCACAAACCGCAGAGGATTTTGCAAAAGAATGAGTTTAAACTTCAGTTTTAGGTTTTCACTGAATGCATTTCGTCTCGGCCGAGTCTAAAATTCGTGAATCCAAGTGTCTAAACCTAACCATACACACCACTTTCGGTTGGATCGAAATGGGTTTCGATCTAGCCGAGAGCACTAGGGTTTCACTAAATCCTCACTTCGGTCTTACCGATTTGCACAACTCGGTTTAACCGAAAAGTGCAAAGGCAATGACCAGAGGCCAAATCGGTCATCCGAGAATGTAGAATCGGTCACACCGAGATGTGTTCGCGGAAACCTTACCCTAAAATTTTCACTCGAATTTTGTTCTAAGATCTAATCTGCTGGATAGAAGATTTCAAACTTGGCAAGAAACTAGGCAAAACCTATCGTGCATTGAATCGAGGTTGAAGCACGAGAGGATGAAACTCACCCAACTGATGGAGTTTCACCACGGCGGCAACGGTGCGGTGAGATTGACCGCCGACGGCGATGGAGACCCATGGCGAGGGCGACAGCGACGGCGGAGACGATCCAAAGACCACGGCGACGGCGAAGGGTTTGGGGCGAGGCGTTTGAAGGAGTAATCAACGCGCTGCCCTCGGGTATATATACCTTCGGTCAGTCGGGGGACCGAGTTGAAAAACTTCGGTGGGACCGAGATGGTTAATCGCAAGCGATTACACACATCGGTCACGCCGAATTTGTAACTTCGGTTTCACCGAGGTGAAAACCTAGATCAATCCAAGTGATTTGATCCGTCCGATTTGAGTATATTGGTTTGACCGAAAGTACTTAGAAGGTTTTGGAAGTTAGGCTTTTGACGGATCGGTGGCTCCGAGTGCTCCTCACTCGGTCTCGTCCAAAAAGTCTTGTTCAAAGTTTGTGATATAAGCATGAATAGAGTTTGAGACAAGAAAGCATAGATAGCTAGGGGAGGAACTTAGGCATTCTTGTCCATCCATTTGGTCAAAAGAAAAATCCAAAAGACCAAAGCAACAAATGGATGTCCTCGAATGGATAAAATCATGCATCCAACATGCTCACACAATAAGATAGCAAATGAAATATGTGTCAAACATGCACAAACAAAACACTAGCTACTAGCACACAATTTGGCGATGACTAGGTCATCTATATATGAGTATATTGACTTAGGAGTCAAATGAGAACATTTGATCATAGGTCATACTCATCGCTTAAGCACAAGTGGGGTTACCACTTTTACATAAAGCATTAATGTGTTCACATCATTTGAAGATGCTTTAGCTCAATTCTTTAGAGCAAAGCTCCCCCTTGATGTGAGAACCCCTTTTAAAGGGTCAAACTAACCTTGGGTTGTCGTTGAAGACTTCATGTAGATGTTGAAGATGTGGATTCTCAATGTTGATGAAGATCATCAAGAGTTGGGAGCAATCCTTTGGATTCGGGCACTTTCAATACCTACATGGGTTAGTCCCACAAGGAACAAACAAGGATATCCATGGACATAGATTGAAGTACACAATAGATGATGTCCATGAAAGCAATGATTACCTTGTCCCTTGACTTACCAACATGAGGGTTTGTGACTCCATGAACTAGTGCAAGATGTGGAAGTTGATTGCACAAGTTCTTTGCCAAAATGAATGTGAGTGAAGTATGTTGGCGGAGTCACCCTCAAGAACTCTCTAGTTCTTCTTCTTCGGGATCCACATCATCTTGATGGGAATCCTTGGGGTAGTAGTTGAGCTTGTCGAAGTAGAACTTGAAGTTGCCTTGGGAACCCACTTGACCATGGCCTTGGGTGCTTCAATGAATGCATCAATCTCCTCTTGAAGCTTGTCCTTGCATTTTAGCTTGTGGTCTTGTGGTGGAAGGTCATCTTGAGCTTGTTCCTCATTGGAAGAAGTGGGATCATACTTCTCCTTTTCAGAAACAAACTTTGGAGTGGGATATTGACCTTCTTCCCATTCAACACCCTCGGCGTTGAACTTTCGCTCAAAACCAATTCCTTGATTCTTCCTGTGTCTTCCTTGCTTGCTAACAATTTCCTCAAAGCTCTTGCTTCCGCAAGGCTCTTGTAGACACCTTTCTATAATCCCTTTCAATAAACTATTTTCTTGCTCAAGTGAAACTTGGCTTGAAACATTGTTAGTGGAATCAAGAGAATTACTAGAAGTAACAACATTTGATTTAGCATGATTATTGTTACTACTAGATGAAGAATTTTTCTTATGCTTGTCATGCTTAGTTTTAATAGGTGGCAAGAAATTAGACAAGAGAAGTCGTTTGGCAAGATATGAAGAACTCTTCTTTCAAGATCGTCATTGATAGCTTTTAGAAACTCATGTTCTTGCTCTAGATTGAGCTTCTCGGCGTAGCTTCTCATGAGATCTTAGGAGCTCTCTATGATCTTCTTGAGTTGTTTCATGAGCTAACTTAAGAGTGTTTAGTTCTTTAGTTAGACGCTCAATCTCCTTCATAGCATTGTCATTCGACTCTTCTCGACTATAAAGACTACTAGCATGTTCATCATTACTAAGCTCACTAGATTTATCATGTAAAAGCTCATCTTCACCAAGCAAGTCATCTTCATCACTATCAAAGTCAATGAATTCAGGGTGTGATACCTTGGGACCTTTTGCCATGAAGCATCTTCCAATTCCCTCATTTGGTGAATCAAATATGTCATAGGAGTTGGAGTTGGAGGACACGAGAGCAAGACCGCAACACCTTCATCTTGATCAGATTCGGAGTTGGAGTGATAGCTTCTTTCGAGTGATTGTCGGAGTCGGAGCCGAAACCCATTCACCAACATGAGCTTGATGTTTTCTTCTTGTGTAGCTCCTTGATGACTTGTCTTTCCTTTCCGAATCCTTGCTTCTCCGAGAGGATCTTCGTTCATAACGATCATCTCTACTCCTTCTCTCTTTTCGAGGCGACTCTTCTCTTGAGCTTCTTCTTCTTGGAGATTCTTCTCTTCTCTTGTGGGGAGTCGAACACTCATTTGAGTAGTGTCCGGGTCTTCCACAATTGTAGCAGTTTCGATCACGACTAGAAGATCTCTTTTCATCATATGATCTAGACTTTGAGCTTCTTTCCTTGCTTCTACTCTTGTAGAATTTGTTGAAGTTCTTCACCATTAGGCTTATCTCTTCATTGGAAACTAGCTTGTCACTTGAGGTTGTGGGAGCTTCAACTGTAGCTTTGTAAGCACCACTTGACTTGTTGTGAAGCTCTTCCTTATCTTTAAGTGTCATCTCATGAGCAACAATCCTTCCAATGACTTCGGTAGGCTTGAGATCTTTGTAGTTTGGCATCATTTGGATCAAAGTGCACACGGTGTCATACTTTCCATCCAAAGCTCTGAGAATCTTCTTGATGATGAATCGGTCGGTCATTTCTTCGCTTCCTAAGCCTCGCCATCTCATTGGTGATGAGAGCAAGCCTAGAGTACATTTCAGCGACTCCTTCACCTTCCTTCATCTTGAACTTGTCAAGTCGACCTTGAAGAACATCTAGCTTTGATTCCTTCACGGACTCGGTACCTTCGTGCATTTCACCAAAGTATCCCAAATCTCTTTTGCATTCTCAAGACAGCTGATCTTGTTGAACTCCTCGGGACACAAAGCATTGAAGAGAATGTCACAAGCTTGAGCATTGTTCTGTAACATCCGCAACTCATCCGCTGTAGCTTCGCGATCCGGAACTTTTCCTTCCTTGAAGAACTCACCTTGCAAGCCAACACAAATAATGCCCCATGCGGCAGGGTTATGTCCAAGAATATGCATTTTCATTTTATGCTTCCAACTAGCAAAATTCGAACCATCAAAGTAAGGACCTCTACCAAAATTACCCTCACTAGACGCCATACTCTCCTAGGTTGTGAAACCAAGCTTATGGAATCCAATGCAATGAAAACCAATCCAATGGAGACCAAAGCTCTGATACCACTTGTAGGATCGGAAGTATGTCTAGAGGGGGGGTGATTAGACTACTTGACAACTTAAAAGTTTAGCCTTTTGATTAGGGCAAGTTTTTAGCAAGTTCACAATAATGAGCAAGTCAAGTATCACCCTACACATGCAATTCTAGAGTTATGGCAGCGGAAAGTAAATTGCACATGTAGTAAATAAGAGGTGGAGAAGAGCAAACGCAATTTGGAGACACGGAGATTTTTCTCGTGGTTCCGATAGGTGGTGCTATCGTCAATCCACGTTGATGGAGACTTCAACCCACGGAGGGTAACGGCTGCGAGAGTCCACGGAGGGCTCCACATACGAAGGGTCCACGAAGAAGCAACCTTGTCTATGCCATCATGGCCTACGTCCACGGAGGACTAGCCTTACTCGGGGTAGATCTTCACGAAGTAGGCGATCTCCTTGCCCTTACAAACTTCTTGGTTCAACTCCACATCTTGACGGAGGCTCCCAAGCGACACCTAACCAATCTAGGAGGCACCACCTCCAAAAGGTAATAGATGGTGTTGGTGATGATGAACTCCTTGCTCTTGTGCTTCAAATGATAATCTCCCCAACACTCAACTCTCCTCACCGATATGGCTGTGGTGGAAGAAAGGATTGAGTGGAAAGCAACTTGGGAAGGCTAGAAATCAAGTTTCATATGGTGGGAGTGGAGCAACTTGATCTCAACACAAGGGTAGGTAGTTTTCTTCTCGAAATGTAAGGTAGGAGTGGTAGTTCTTTCGATGGCTCTCTCCACGAATGAAGAGGAGGTGGAGGGTATTTATAGCCTCCACACAAAATCCAACCATTACACACATTTGACCAATCTCGCGGACCGAAGTTGCCAACTCGGTGAGACCGAAAGTTCAAATCTTGTGAACGTTGGGATTTTCGGTGGGACCGAAAATACAATCTCGGTTAGTCCGATTCTTCCAAAGTCTAGGGTTTGCCAATCTCGGTGGGACCGACTTTCTCATCTCGGTGACACCAATTTGAGTACGTATGTTACTGAAGCTTGGCAACACCAATTTCGTAAGACCGAGTTTGGAATCGGAAAATCCAAATTACTAGGGTTTGGGTATATGGTGAGGTGGTTCATCTCGGTGTGGTGAGTTTATGGAATCGGTGGGACCGAGATTACTTATGGGTTTATGTTGGAATGAAAGATTGCTGATAGTTTGAGAGATAAATCACTAAGCACTTTGAGCAACCAGATCATCATCATAACCTCATCCCCTTTTAATAGTATTGGCTTTCCTATGGACTCAATGTGATCTTGGATCACTAAACCAAAAATGGAGTCTTGAGCTTTTGCCAATGTTTTCCTTAGCATTTTGAGGGGTCCACATCATCAATCATTGCCATACCCATATCACTGAACTTTCTGAAATATTCTCAAGAAATAATTAGTTCAATGATATATATGTTGTTATTAATTACCAAAACCACCCGGGGATTAGTTGCACTTTCAGGGGGGCTCGGCCCCCCTTTCCCTCTCCCTCTCCCTCTCCTTCCTTCCCCCTTCCTCCTTCCTAGTTAGACTAGGAAAGGGGAGTCCTACTCCCACTAGGAGGAGGACTCCCCCTCCCTTGGCGCGCCCTCTAGGGCCGGCCGGCCTCCCCCTTGCTCCTTTACATAAGGGCGGGGGCACCCTAGAACCGACAAGTTGATCCTTGAGATCGCTCTCAGCCGTGTGCGGTGCCCCCTCCACCATAATCCACCTCGGTCATATCGTGGCGGTGCTTAGCGAAGCCCCTGCGTCGGTAGAACATCAAGATCGCCACCACGCCGTCGTCTTGACGGAACTCTCTCTCCCGAGCTTTCTTTGGATCGAGCCGAGGAGCGCCACCGAGCTGTACGTGTGTCAAGAACTCGGAGGCGCCGGAGTAACGGCGCTGGGATCGGTTGATCGCGAGGAGAACGTCGACTACTTCCTCTACGCCAGATCGCTTCGCTTCGGTCTCACGAGGGTACGAGACAACACTCTCCCTCTCGTTGCTATGCATCACCATGATCTTGCGTGTGCGTAGGAAATTTTTGAAGTTACTACGTTCCCCAACAAAGGGCATCCGAGCCTAGGTTTTTATGGTTTGATGTTTTGCACGAGTAGAACACAAGTGAGTTGTGGACGATACAAGTCATACTTGCCTACCAAAGATGTCATACTTTGGTTCAGCGGTATTGTGAGATGAAGCGCCCGGACCGACATTATGCGTGACGCTTACGCGAGACTGGTTTCACCGCTACGAGCACTCGTGCTTAAAGGTGGCTGGCGGGTGTCTGTCTCTCTCACTTTAGTTGAACCGAGTGTGGTTACGCCCGGTCCTTGAGAAGGTTAAACGGAGTCTATTTGACGAAGTATCGCTGTGGTTTTGATGCGGGTGAGATTGGTTCTTGCTTAAGCCCGTAGCAGCCACGTAAAATTTGCAACAACAAAGTAGAGGACGCCTAACTTGTTTTTGCAGGGCATGTTGTGATGTGATATGGTCAAGACGTGATGCTATATTTTATTGTATGAGATGATCATGTTTTGTAACCGGTTATCGGCAATCGGTTGGAGCCATATGGTTGTCGCTTATTGTATGAAATGCAACGCGCCTATAATTGCTTTACTTTATCACTAAGCAGTAGCGATAGTCGAGAAGCAATAGATGGTGTAAACGACAACGATGCTACGATGGAGATCAAGGTGTCGCGCCCGGTGACGATGGTGATCACGACGGTGCTTCGAGATGGAGATCACAAGCACAAGATGATGATGGCCATATCATATCACTTATATTGATTGCATGTGATGTTTATCCTTTATGCATCTTATTTTGCTTTGATTGACGGTAGCATTTTAAGATGATCTCTCACTAAAATTATCAAGTAGTGTTCTCCCGAGTATGCACCGTTGCCAAAGTTCGTCGTGTCGAGACACCACGTGATGATCGGGTGTGATAAGCTCTACGTCCATCTACAATGGGTGCAAGCCGCTTTTGCACACGCAGAATACTCGAGTTATACTTGACGAGCCTAGCATATGCGAGATATGGCCTCGAACACGGAGACCGAAGGTCGAGCGTGAATCATATAGTAGATATGATCAACATAAGATATTCACCATTGAAAACTACTCCATCTCACGTGATGATCGGTTATGGTTTAGTTGATTTGGATCACGTGATCACTTAGATGACTAGAGAGATGTTTGTCTAAGTGGGAGTTCTTAAGTAATATGATTAATTGAACTTAAATTTATCATGAACTTAGTACCTGATAGTATCTTGCTTGTCTATGTTTGTTTGTAGATAGATGGCTCGTGGCCGTTGTTGTCGTTGAATTTTAATGCGCCTTGAGAAAGCAAAGTTGAAAGATGATGGTAGCAATTACACGGATCGGGTCCGTAACTCGAGGATTATCCTCATTGCTGCACGTAAGAGTTACGCCCCGGATGCACCGCTGGGTGCCAGCCTTCGCCGATGTAACCGACGACGTTAAGAACGTCTGGCGAGCAAAGTGATGACTACTCTATAGTTCAAGTGTGCCATGCTTTACGGCTTAGAACCGGTCTTCAACGACGCTTTTGAACGCCATGGAGCATATGAGATGTTCCAGAGTTGAAGTTGATATTTCAACAGTAATGCCCGGATTGAGAGATATGAAGTCTCCAATAAGTTCTATAGCTGCAAGATGGAAGAGAATGGGTCCGCATCGCTGAGCACATACTCGTAATGTCCGGATATTACAATCACTTGACTCAACCGGGAGTTAATCTTCCGGATGATTGTGTCATTGATGATTTCTTCAATCACCGCCACCAAGCTACAAAGGCTTCGTGATGAACTATAATATGCAAGGGTTAGTAAAGACTATGCTCGAGCTCTTCGCAATGCTAAAGGCTGCGGAGGTAGAAATCAAGAAGGAGCATCAAGTGTTGATGGTCAATAAGACCACTAGTTTCAAGAAGAAAGGCAAAGGGAAGAAGAAGGGAACTTCAAGAAGAACAGCAAGCAAGTTGTCGCTCAGAGAAGAAACCCAAGTCTGGACCTAAACCTGAAACTCGAGTGCTTCTACCGCAAGCGACGTCAATTTGGGCGGAACTGCCCCAAGTATTTGGCGGATAAGAAGGATGGCAAGGTGAACAAAGGTATATGTGATATACATGTTATTGATGTGTACCTTACTAGAGCTCGCAGAGCACTGGGTATTTGATACGGGTTCATTGCTAATATTTGCAACTCAAAGCAGGGACTACGGATTGCTTAACACTAGCAAAGGACGAGGTGACGATGCGCTGGAAATGGTTCCAAAGTCGATGTGATCGCGGTCGGCACGCTACCTCTACATCTACCTTCGGATTAGTTTTAGACCTAAATAATTGTTATTTGGTGCCAGCGTTGAGCATGAACATTATATCCGGATCTTGTTTGATGCGAGACGGTTATTCATTTAAATCGAGAGAATAATGGTTGTTCTATTTATATGAGTAATATCTTTATGGTCATGCATCCTTGAAGAGTGGTCTATTTTAATGAATCTCGATAGTAGTGATACACATATTCATAATGTTGAAACCAAAAGATGCAGAGTTGATAATGATAGTGCAACTTATTTGTGGCACTCGCCGCTTAGGTCATATCGGTATAAAGCGCATGAAGAAACTCCATATTGATGGACTTTTGGAGTCACTTGATTATGAATCACTTGGCACTTAAGTAACCGTGCCTCATGGGCAAGATGACTAGAACCCGCTTCTCGGTACTATGGAGAGAGCAACAGATTTGTTGGAAATCATACATACTGATGTATGTGGTCCAATGAATGTTGAGGCTCGTGGCGGATATCGTTATTTTCTCACCTTCACAGATGATTTAAGCAGATATGGGTATATCTACTTAATGAAACATAAATCTGAAACATTTGAAAAGTTCAAAGAATTTCAGAGTGAAGTTGAAAATCATCGTAATAAGAAAATAAAGTTTCTACGATCCGATCGTGGAGGCGAATATTTGAGTTACGAGTTTGGTCTACATTTGAAACAATGCGGAATAGTTTCAAGACTCACGCCACCCGAACACCACAACAGAATGGTGTGTCCGAACGTCGTAATCGCACTTTACTAGATATGGTGCGATCTATGATGTCTCTTACAGATTTACCGCTATCGCTTTTGGGGTTATGCTCTTGAGACGGCCGATTCACGCTGAATAGAACACCGTCAAAATCCGCTGAGACGACACCTTATGAACTATGGTTTAGCAAGAAACCAAAGTTGTCGTTTCTTAAAGTTTGGGGATGCGATGCTTATGTGAAAAAGCTTCAACCTGATAAGCTCGAACCCAAATCGGAGAAATGTGTCTTCATAGGATACCCAAAGGAGACAGTTGGGTACACCTTCTATCACAGATCCGAAGGCAAGACATTTGTTGCTAAGAATGGATCCTTTCTAGAGAAGGAGTTTCTCTCGAAAGAAGTGAGTGGGAGGAAAGTAGAACTTGATGAGGTAACTGTACCTTCTCCCTTATTTGAAAGTAGTTTATCATAGAAACCGGTTTCTGCGACATCTACACCAAATAGTGAGGAAGTTGATGATGTTGATCATGAAACTTCAAATCAAGTTACTACAGAACCTCGTAGATCAGCCAGAGTAAGATCCGCACCAAAGTGGTACGGTAATCCTGTTCTGGAAGTCATGCTACTAGATCATGATGAACCTACGAACTATGAAGAAGCGATGGTGAGCCCAGATTCCGCCAAATGGCTTGAGGCCATGAAATCGAGATGGGATCCATGTATGAAAACAAAGTGTGGATTTTGGTCGACTTGCCCGAGGGTCGGCAAGCAATAGAAAACAAGTGGATCTTCAAGAAGAAGACCGACGCCGACGGTAATATTATCGTTTATTAAAGCTCGACTTGTCGCAGCGGTTTTCGACAAGTTCAAGGGATTGACTACGATGAGACCTTCTCACCCGTTGTCGGGATATACCAATGGTGTAAACCGCCTAAGGATAAACCGCCGGACTTGGCGATTCACCGCAACCCGCATGCACTGCATTTATTTACGCTCATTGGTAATCCGGCGGACGGGCCAGAGGAGCGACAAGACCCGGTGGCCTGTCTGGCGGTTCATGAAGGCCGCTTCAGCTATGGTGGGCCGGTTTAAGAGGAAAGGCATGAGGAATATTTACCTTACAAGGAGTTTAGACCAGGACTTGTATCCGGTTTGTATTAGAGATAGACTAGTCCTAATCCTAATAGGACTCCACATGTAAACCGCCTTCAACATATATAAGGAGGCGTGGCTCCCCAAAGAGGGACAGGTTAGAAGTTAGAAGCTACAAGCAAGAAGCAATAATCTCTAGGGCTAGACACAAAGAGGAGAGCCGGTTTACGGCGACTCCCTCGTGATGATAATGAGATCTAGCCTCAAACAACATGTAGGGTTTTTACCGGATGATGTTTCCGGGGCCAAGTCGTTTAAATCCTCGCTTGTGTTATGCTCTCGATTCCGCCAACCCCTCTCAAGCTACCACATAGATGCGCTGGCCTCGCGACTAAGTCCTCGACACTAGGACATCCGACGTGTTAATTCCACGATTGTTGGCGCCACCGTAAATGACGACGGTGGTGTTGAGTTCTTGAAGGATCTCTTTCGATAGAGAAGTCACGACCACGGATCGCTAAGAGCCGGTCCGAAGAATTAATCTAAAGTATGAAGATCATCACCAAGATCGGAGAAGTTTTCAGCCGGTGTATAGAAAATTGAGCGTAACCAGCAAAGTTCATTGTTTTGGTCATGATCATAGTTAACTTTGGAATTGGCAGTACAAAGTTTCAAGGAAAATTAGGTTTATGCTCAGGCGGCCGACATGACTCGACGATCCGTCCAATCAAGACAGATCGACACCTATTGCAGCGGTTGCCGTACAAACCGAGATGATATCTAATTTAGCAAGTTAGCCGTGTCCTGGCCGGACTCTTTGATACTCGCCGGATAAAAAAAAAAGGGGCAACAAGCAGCGACAGGAGCGGCTCCCAAGAAGATTGGATTGATCATTGATGTGCTGCGCTCATGGAAAAGTCATGGCCAAGTATTAGGACCAGTAGTTGCACGGTTTAGGAGATCTATTTTGATTAATAGTGCTGCTGTTACTACTAACACGTGAGCTCTAATCAGAACAAGATCAGCTCCTGTTTGTCGAGAAGACGTCTGAAGCATTAAGGGAAGATTCCAGCGCGTTAAGCCACCTCCGAGTCAACCCGCCTCGTTGCTGTTGAAAAAGAAAATTATTACATATTTCGTCACAGGCGTCGCTGGGCGATCCATCGCTGTGCCTCGCCTCTGCCCAGAATCTGGGTTGTTTGCTGCTTCTGCCCTGAGCGGCCGGCGCGCAACGCCGCGTCACCCGTCTACGAACCGCCGCGCCGCTTCGTCAAGCCGGCCGCGCTTCTGCACTAAGCCACCGTCTCCTCTACGGCGCTTGAGCCGCCATGGGCAGTCACCTCTGCCTACTGCGACAGCTGCCGCCCGTTTCTACAGCTGCCGTACCACACCGCTAGCTCACCACCATTGCCGGGTCCGCGTGCGCCTGTCATTGCTGGGTCTGTTCCGCTTCCCCGCGCCGGGTATCCTCCGCTGAGCTGTCCACGCGCTGGGGATCCTCTGCCTCCAAGTTGCCACTTCAAAACGCCGGGTTTCCACTGCGGATGAGTCGCCACCGCCGTGGCCTCGTGGGCCACCGTCGCCTCGTCAAGCGGGCCGCGCCTGAGCCGACGCCACCGAGACCCGCCACAGCTTGTTCCGGTGGACCCCAGCTGATTCTCCTTCGTCGCCACGACCCGCCCCCGCAGCCTCGACCTCGAGCCCGGCCACCGCACCAAGTCGCCACGCCTCGGGCCGGCAGCCACCCTGTTGACCCTGCGGGCGCGCCCCTGTTTCCGCCGCACCTCGCCGACGAGCCGCTGTCTCCATGGCCTTGTTGAGACGCCGTTGCCGACCGTGACTCCGTTTCAGATGTGCCGTATCGCTGCTGTCTCAAAAGTCCAGAAACAAAACAGCTTGGACGGTGCGTACAGGAATCAGCCAAAGCTAAACATGGTTTGCTAAAGCCAAAGCAATCACGCATTGATGCTTCATGGATGCGTGGGTGGATGTGAAGGCCCATTAAAATTGCATGGGGGATTTTTCTTGCTTTGATCCCTACGTCTCAATAAATCAGCAAGGGTGGTGTTGTGTTGTGCCTTTGAAGTGTACGTCAGCACCATCACGCGACGGCGCTTGCTACCGCCTCACTTGATGGAACAGTGTGATAAGTCGCCATCCGTGCAGCTTAATCTACATCAACCCGCCGGAGCCGCGTTGAGCCGCCTTTGCCGCTTTGAGCCGCGGGGTTATATTAAGTCGCCGGTCTATCCGACCCGCCGACGCTGCATACAGATCATCCGTCATTCACAAAAATCGTGATATCTATCTCAACTTATTTTATTAAACACTTATTGTTTTTGTCAAAAGAAAATTACTCGCCTCGTAACATTTTTACACAGTGACAATTGTTTATGCTATTATACCGCGGATGCACGTTTCGGCGCCGCATGCTTCAAAGACATGTGTTACGGTCCATTTGCATCAACACCTCTACCGACTTGCTTCGTCCGCATCGCTTTACAACGCCACGTAATGACTCGCCTGCCTACTCGCGCGGCGGTTCAAAGCGCCCACACCGCTTACAACACCTCGCCGACTCATCTGTTTCGCTTCCCGCCGGCCGCTCGGCCGTGATTGATTTCAAAGATCACCATGGTGATCATCAACCCACAAAGGATTATTTCGCCCGACACATCGTGTGATATCCATTTTAAACATATTTTATTGGCACATATAATTTTTGTCAAAGAGCGCTTTATCTTTGCCTTGGTCTGCAATATTGTTGATGCAGACAATTGTTCACTACATCAAACGGCGAGTTAACTCGCCTCGTCCGCCGCCGGGTTTACGCATCGCGCCGGTTCGTCTCGTCCGAGCCACTTCTAATATTGTGGACGCCTTTGTCGTCTGCCTATTGCGCTCGGTCTACATCAACACACCAGGCCGCACTCGCTTGCATGAGCTGTTTATTGAGTATACAAAGAAGTCACAGCCTTGGGTAGCCCGGTTTTCTTTCAAATTGAGGCAAATTATCATCAACCGCCGCAGACCGGATGGATCAATGGGCAGGCACATAAGTCGTCGCCACTACAGTTTGGTTAGCTTCAAATCACCAGTTGGAAGGAACCATTGGCCAAGTTGCTGACACTGCTCATACGGGATCATTTATAACCCGCCGCGGTCACCTCAAACCTTCTGTGGATTCACATCATGCTGTCAACACCAATGATATACAAGTTATGCCGGTCTATATCAAGGTCAAATATGGAGAGTTTCAAGCCAACTCCTCGAGTCACCTTGAGACTCGGGGCTACGGCGACATGACTCACAAATCTTGCCGGGCCAAAGAAATTTAAGAACCCCAGTGACGATGAAGGAAAGATAACCCGTCCCGGAGGCTACCGTTATTTGAAGGCCGTCGTAAAAATTTCCATTTAGAAAGTATATCACGCTTACAAAATCCCGCTCAAAGAAGAAGATCCGGTCATCGAAGGATTCCGTTTAAAATCCGCTCAAGGAAGCCGCCTCATTGAAGCTCTCAAATATCCGGTTTACAATCCGTTCAAGGGAAATCTGTTCTCCCACAAAGCTCGAAAGCGCCAAATCCGGTTTAACAATGTCCGGTTCAAAAGGAATTAACTTCTCTCAAGTTCGAGTTCAAAGACCGCCGAAAAATTTCCGCCGAAAATGAAGATTCCGATTTAAAATCCGTTCAAGGGAAAGATGTCTCCCACAAAGCTTTGAAGCTCTCAATATCCGGTTCAAAATTCCGGTTCAAGAAGAATTTATCTCTTGCAAAAGTTAAAATTATCAAGAGGACCTGCCGCCATGATGCGCGGTTCAAACATGGATATCCCGCCTTATTGGCCTAACATATTGATCACATGGGGGCTTCGCTTCATAAAGCGAGGTCTCTGTTTTTTTACATCATGCGGGTTACACAGAGGTTCTGCTTTAAAGCGCCTCTCGTTTACCCTTGACATTTGCTTTTTATATCACTTGGGGCTTGGTCGTGTCCGAACCAATGCAACACCTCTTGATAGGCGAAAGCCACCAGATCATTTGGGGACACGGTCAAGTCTCAACCGTCACGCCTCTTGGTCGGCCAATAGGGCCGAGTCATTTGGGGCTTGGTCGAACCGAACCAATGTCATGCCACTTGGCCGGCGCGATTTCGCCAAGAGTCTTTGGGACTCGCCGATCGGCACCATCGCTACGCCTTCGGGAGCTTGGTTATGCCCGACCATGGTAATGCCATCCGACCAGCTCAAGAAAGCTTTTCTTTGCAAAAGTTGTCAGCCTTTGTTGCCATATCTTTTCATAACTGCTATTCGATTTTTGTTGCGTTTTTAAACCGACAACGTTTTAATCCGGTTCGACTGTCAATTGACGGAACACGGTTAATTCTTAATCCGGAGACTATTTGCGCGGTTTGATTTTTTTTACCATCTTATTATGGAGTAAACCGGTGTTCATTAACCCGGTTTGACTTTCAATTAGAAGTTCAGTACATGATCAAATCATAATCCGGAGACTATCGGCCCGGTCTGGTTTCGACTATAAGTCGCCAACATATATTTGGATTGCGCCATTGGAATCATGCGCTCATAAATCATTGGGTTATATTATTCAGATCTTCAAATAGCCAACATGGCTGGATTTCTATTATGGTTATCAGTAACCAGTATTATGATTAAGGTTTTCAAAGTCGCTTTAGCGCAATGGCTATCATATTATCAATGGATATGGCTTTTATTCTACAATTGAAGGAATAGTCCCGAGTTGCTGCAGGCTTACAACCCGGCACTTGGGGACTACATTATTAAAGTTGAGATTACATCAAATATGCAAGTCTCATGTCGCTGCAAGCATGCACAATGACACTTGGGGGCTAATGCAAAGTCATTCTTTGTTCATCTTATTGAAGACCCGACTCATCATATTATAATGAGCCGGCCCTTGGGGGCTACCAATTGCTCATGTCAATAATTCAAGGTACACAAATTTTCATTTATCATTGAAGGGTCCACTACTCAGTTGGTAAAGCACAAGGCTCTTAACCTTGTGGACATGGATTCAAGCCCCATGATGGGGGTTACATCATATGATGTTATTTTCATTAAAGTATATATCAAGTCCTTGCTCATTATTGCATAATGACCCGGCCCTTGGGGGCTACACTGGTTGAAGTTTTTATGAGCATCAGAATTATAAGTCCTGTGTTGTCGCAAGCATAACAACCCGCACTTGGGGGCTACATAATATGGAGTATTCAGTTTTACTAAATGACCGGGATGAACAACATGGATTTCTTCTAAGTGGCAGATTTAGATTGAAGCAAGTCTTAAGCCATCACTTTGTTCTACTCAAGACTTGGGGGCTACAGGTATTATATTATTATCGAAGAAATATTTTCAAATTCTCCGATTGAGCAAACTAGGTCAACCCAATAATACCAATCATTATGACCTCGTGGCTGCAACTCGGCCATTAATAATCATGAACCGGCGCTAAACAATCATGAACCAAAGTCCGCAACAATCATGACTCGAAGTATCAATTTTATAACCCGACAATGGTGGTAATCATAAACCGCAAGTTCTACATTCTTAAACCGGTCAAGATCGATGAGTATTTCAAGGACCATTATTTTTGTTAAGTCATTGGAAGCCGACTCAAGTGGATTATTCTTCGCAATATTTTTCTATGAGAAACCAACGTCAGCAATTTGAGTATGAAGCTGGTTATTGACCCGGATTTTCTAGAAGGAGGAAATAACAAGGACTTAAGGATGATCAAGTCGGTCCACAAGAATTCTTAACCCGAGCACAACCCGCCGTAATTGTTCTAGTGTTTATTTTGCAGCATAAGTTTACCATGGATAAATCCAAGCTAAACTTGGGGGCTAATGTCGGGGATATACCCCACGGTGTAAACCGGCCGGAAGGATAAACCGGCCGGACTTGGCGATTCACCGCAACCCGCATGCACTGCACGGTTTACAGTTCATTGGTAATCCGGCGGACGGGCCAGAGGAGCGACAAGACCCGGTAGCCTATCTGGCGGTTCATGAAGGCCGGTTCAGCTATGGTGGGCCGGTTTAAGAGGAAAGGCATGAGGAATATTTACCTTACAAGGAGTTTAGACCAGGACTTGTATCCGGTTTGTATTAGAGATAGACTAGTCCTAATCCTAATAGGACTCCACATGTAAACCGCCCCTTCAACATATATAAGGAGGGGCAGGGCTCCCCAAAGAGGGACAGGTTAGAAGTTAGAAGCTACAAGCAAGAAGCAATAATCTCTAGGGCTAGACACAAAGAGGAGAGCCGGTTTACGGCGACTCCCTCGTGATGATAATGAGATCTAGCCTCAAACAAAGATGTAGGGTTTTACCGGGATGATGTTTCTCGGGCCCGGTTGTCTAAATCCCTGCCTTGTGTTGCGGCTCTCGATTCCGCTCAACCCTCTCAAGCTACCACATAGATGCGCTGGCCTCGCGACTAAGTCCTCGACACTAGGACATCCGACGTGTTAATTCCATTTACACCAGAAGCGATGCTTAAGTCCGTCCGAATCATGTTAGCAATTGCGCATTTTATGATTATGAAATTTGGCAAATGGATGTAAAGACTGCATTCCCGAATGGATTTTCGAAGAAGAGTTGTATATGATGCAACCGAAGGTTTTATCGATCCAAAGGAGCTAACAAAGTGTGCAAGCTCCAATGATCCATTTATGGACTGGTGCAAGCATCTCGAGTTAGAATAAACGCTTTGATAGTGTGATCAAAGCATTTGGGTTTATATGCACTTTGGAGAAGCTCAGATTTACAAGAAAGTGAGTGGAGCTCAGAGCATTTCGATATTATATGTAGATGACATATTACTAATCGGAAATGATATAGAATTTCGGATAGCATAAAGGGATACTTGAATAAGAGTTTTTCAATGAAAGACCCGGTGAAGCTGCTTACATATTGGACATCAAAATCTATAGAGATAGATCAAGACGCTTAATTGACTTTCACAAAGCACATACCTTGACAAAATTTTGAAGAAGTTCAAAATGGATCAAGCAAAGAAAGGGTTCTTGCCTCGTGTTACAAGGTGTGAAGTTGAGTAAGACTCAATGCCCGACCACCGCAGAAGATAGAGAGAAAATGAAAGATGTTCCCTATGCCTCACCCATAGGCTCTATCATGTATGCAATGCCGTGTACTGACCTGATGTGTGCCTTGCTATAAGCTTAGCAGGAGGTACCAAAGTAATCCAGAGGATCATCGACGCGGTCAAGAACATCCCGAATACCCGAAAAGGACTAAGGATATGTTTCAGATATGGAGGTGACAAAGAGCTCATCGTAAACGGTTACGTTAATGCAAGCTTTGACACCGATTCGACGATTCTAAATCGCAGACCGGATACGATTTACACTAAACGGAGGAGCTGTCGCTTGGTGCGCTTCTAAACAAAGCGTCAGAAGCGGGATCTACATGTGAAGCGGAGTACATAGCAGCCTTCTAAGCGCCTAATGAAGGAGTCTGATGAAGGAGTTCATATCCCATCTAGGTGTCATACCTAGTGCATCGGGTCCAATGAAAATCTTTTGTGACAATATCGAGCAATTGCTTTAGCGAAGGAATCCAGATTTCACAAGAGAACCAAACACATCAAGAGACGCTTCAATTCCATCCGGACTTGGTCCGTGGGAGACATAGAGATTTGTGTCGGGATATACCTGCGTGTAAACCGCCTAAGGATAAACCGCCGGACTTGGCGATTCACCAGCAACCCGCATGCACTGCATTTATTTACGCTCATTGGTAATCCGCGGACGGGCTGTAGGAGCGATAAGACCCGGGCCTCGTCAAGCGGTTCATGAAGGCCGCTCAGCCTATAGGGTGGCGGTTTAAGAGGAAAGGCATGAGGAATATTTACCTTACAAGGAGTTTAGACCAGACTTGTATCCGGTTTGTATTAGAGATAGACTAGTCCTAATCCTAATAGGACTCACATGTAAACCGCCTTCAACATATATAAGGAGGAGGTGCTCCCAAAGAGGGACAAAGTTAGAGTTAGAAGTACAAGCAAGAAGCAATAATTCTAGGGCTAGACACAAAGAGGAGAGCTTGTTACGCACTCCTCGTGATGATAATGAGATCTAGCCTCAAACAACATGTAGGGTTTTTACCGGATGATGTTTCCGGTTCCAAGTCGTTTAAATCCTCGCCTTGTGTTAAGGCTCTCGATTCCGCTCAACCCTCTCGCTACCACATAGATGCGCTGCCTCTGACTAAGTCCTCGACACTAGGACATCCGACGGTTAATTCCACGATTAATGCCTCACTCGGAAATCGACGACGGTGGTGTTGAGTTCTTGAAGGATCTTTCCGATAGAGAAGTCACGACCACGGACGAAGAGCCGTCCGAAGAATTAATCTAAAGTATGAAGATCATCACCAAGATCGGAGAAGTTTTCAGCGTGTATAGAAAATTGAGCGTAACCACAAAGTTCATTGTTTTGGTCATGATCATAGTTAACTTTGAATTGGCAGTACAAAGTTTCAAGGAAAATTAGGTTTATGCTCAGGCGTCGATATGACTCGACGATCCGTCTAATCAAGACAGATCGACACCTATTGCAGCGGTTGTCACAAACCGAGATGATATCTAATTTAGCAAGTTAGCCGTGTCCTGGCCGGACTCTTTGATACTGCCGGATAAAAAAAAGGGGCAACAAGCAGCGACAGGAGCGGCTCCCAAGAAGATTGATTGATCATTGATGTGCTGCGCTCATGGAAAAGTCATGGCCAAGTATTAGGACCAGTAGTTGCACGGTTTAGGAGATCTATTTTGATTAATAGTGCTGCTGTTACTACTAACACGTGAGCTCTAATCAGAACAAGATCAGCTCCTGTTTGTCGTAGAAGACGTCTGAAGCATTAAGGGAAGATTCCAGCGCGTTAAGCCACCTCGAGTCAACCCGCCTCGTTGCTGTTGAAAAGAAAATTATTACATATTTCGTCACAGGCGTCGCTGGGCGATCCATCGCTGTGCCTCGCCTCTGCCCAGAATCTGGGTTGTTTGCTGCTTCTGCCCTGAGCGGCCGGCGCGCAACGCCGCGTCACCTGTCTACGAACCGCCGCGCCGCTTCGTCAAGCCGGCCGCGCTTCTGCACTAAGCCACCGTCTCCTCTACGGCGCTTGAGCCGCCATGGGCAGTCACCTCTGCCTACTGCGACAGCTGCCGCCCGTTTCTACAGCTGCCGTACCACACCGCTAGCTCACCACCATTGCCGGGTCCGCGTGCGCCTGTCATTGCTGGGTCTGTTCCGCTTCCCCGCGCCGGGTATCCTCCGCTGAGCTGTCCACGCGCTGGGGATCCTCTGCCTCCAAGTTGCCACTTCAAAACGCCGGGTTTCCACTGCGGATGAGTCGCCACCGCCGTGGCTCGTGGGCCACCGTCGCCTCGTCAAGCGGGCCGCGCCTGAGCCGACGCCACCGAGACCCGCCACAGCTTGTTCCGGTGGACCCCAGCTGATTCTCCTTCGTCGCCACGACCCGCCCCCGCAGCCTCGACCTCGAGCCCGGCCACCGCACCAAGTCGCCACGCCTCGGGCCGGCAGCCACCCTGTTGACCCTGCGGGCGCGCCCCTGTTTCCGCCGCACCTCGCCGACGAGCCGCTGTCTCCATGGCCTTGTTGAGACGCCGTTGCCGACCGTGACCTGTTTCAGATGTGCCGTATCGCTGCTGTCTCAAAAGTCCAGAAACAAAACAGCTTGGACGGTGCGTACAGGAATCAGCCAAAGCTAAACATGGTTTGCTAAAGCCAAAGCAATCACGCATTGATGCTTCATGGATGCGTGGTGGATGTGAAGGCCCATTAAAATTGCATGGGGATTTTTCTTGCTTTGATCCCTACGTCTCAATAAATCAGCAAGGGTGGTGTTGTGTTGTGCCTTGAAGTGTACGTCAGCACCATCACGCACGGCTATGCCGCCACCGATGGACACAGTATAAGTCGCCATCCGCCAGTTTTAATCTACATCAACCCGCCGGAGCCGGTTGAGCCGCCTGCCGCTTGAGCCGCCGGGTTATATTAAGTCACGGTCTCATCTCGACCACCGACGCTGCATACAGATCATCTCATTCACAAAAATCGTGATATCTATCCAACTTATTTTATTAAACACTTATTGTTTTTTGTCAAAAGAAAATTACTCGCTCGTAACATTTTTTACACAGACAATTGTTTATGCTATTATATCATGGATGCATCGCTTCGGCGCGCATGCTTCAAAGACATGTGTTACGGTCCATTTGCATCAACACCTCCGACTTCGCTTCGTCTCAGACGCTTTATAACGCCACGTAATGACTCGCCTGCCTACTCGCGCTTCGGCTCAAAGCGCCCACACCGCTTACAACACTCGCCGACTCATCTGTTCGCTTCCCGGCCGGCTCGGCCGTGATTGATTTCAAAGATCACCATGGTGATCATCAACCCACAAAGGATTATTTCGCCCGATACATCGTGTGATATCCATTTTAAACATATTTTATTGGCACATATAATTTTTGTCAAAGAGCAGTTTATCTTTGCCTTGGTCTGCAATATTGTTGATGCGTGACAATTGTTCACTACATCAAAACGGCGAGTTAACTCGCCTGTCTGCGCCGGTTTACGCATCGCGCCGGTTCGTTCGTCCTGAGCCACTTTAATATTGTGGACGCCTTTGTCGTCTGCCTATCTGCGCTCGGTCACATCAACACACCAGCCGCACTCGTTTGCATGAGCTGTTTATTGAGTATACAAAGAAGTCACAGCCTTTGGGTAGCCCGTTTTCTTTTCAAATTGAGGCAAATTATCATCAACCGCCCCGACCGGATGGATCAATGGGCAGTACATAAGTCGCCGCCACTACAGCTTGTTAGCTTCAAATCACCAGCTTGAAGGAACCATTGGCCAAGTTGTCGACATCGCCATACGGGATCATTTATAACCCGCCGTCACCTCAAACCTTCTGGATTCACATCATGTCACAACACCAATGATATACAAGTTATGCCGGTCTATATCAAGGTCAAATATGGAGAGTTTCAGCCAACTCCTCGAGTCACCTTGAGACTCGGGGCTACGCGACATGACTCACAAATCTTGCGGGCCAAAGAAATTTAAGAACCCCTGTGATTTATGAAGGGAAAGATAACCCGTCCCGAGGCTACGTTATTTGAAGGCCGTTAAAAATTTCCAGCTTTAGAAAGTATATCACGCTTACAAAATCCCGCTCAAAGAAGAAGATCCGGTCATCGAAGGATTCCGCTTAAAATCCGCCAAGGAAGCCGCCTCATTGAAGCTCTCAAATATCTCGTTTACAATCCGTTCAAGGGAAATCTGTTCTCCCACAAAGCTCAAGCGCCAAATCCGGTTTAACAATGTCCGGTTCAAAAGGAATTAACTCTCTCAAGTTCGAGTTCAAAGACCGCTAAAATTTCCGCCGAAAATGAAGATTCCGATTTAAAATCCGTTCAAGGGAAAGATGTCTCCACAAAGCTTTGAAGCTCTCAATATCCGGTTCAAAATTCCGTTCAAGAAGAATTTATCTCTTGCAAAAGTTAAAATTATCAAGAGGACCCCGCCATGATGCGCGGTTCAAACATGGATATCCCGCCTTATTGGCCTAACATATTGATCACATGGGGGCTTCGCTCATAAAGCGAGGTCTCTGTTTTTTACATCATGGGTTACACAGAGGTTCTGCTTTAAAGCGCCTCGTTTACCCCTTGACATTTGCTTTTTATATCACTTGGGGCTTGGTCGTGGTCCGAACCAATGCAACACCTCTTGATAGGCGAAAGCCACCAGATCATTTGGGGACACGGTCAAGTCTCGAACCGTCACGCCTCTTGGTCGCCAATAGGGCCGAGTCATTTGGGGCTTGGTCGAACCTCAACCAATGTCATGCCACTTGGCCGCGATTTCGCCAAGAGTCTTTGGGACTCGCCGACTCGGCACCATCGCCACGCCTTCGGGAGCTTGGTTAGCCCGACCATGGTAATGCCATCCACCACTCAAGAAAGCTTTTCTTTGCAAAAGTTGTCAGCCTTTGTTGCCATATCTTTTCATAATCGCTATTCGATTTTTGTTGCTTTTAAACCGACAACGCTTTTAATCCGGTTCGATCCAATTGACTAACACGGTTAATTTTAATCCGAGACTATTTTGCGGTTTGATTTTTTTACCATCTTATTATGGAGTAAACCGTGTTCATTAACCCGGTTTGACTTTCAATTAGAAGTTCAAGACATGATCAAATCATAATCCGGAGACTATCGCCCGGTCTCGGTTTCGACTATAAGTCGCCAACATATATTTGATTGCGCCATTGGAATCATGCGTCATAAATCATTGGGTTATATTATTCAGATCTTCAAATAGCCAACATGGCTGATTTCTATTATGGTTATCAAGAACAAAGATTATGATTAAGGTTTTCAAAGTCGCTTAGCGCAATGGCTATCATATTATCAATGGATATGGCTTTTATTCTACAATTGAAGGAATAGTCCCGAGTTGTCGCAGCTTACAACCCGCACTTGGGGACTACATTATTAAAGTTGAGATTACATCAAATATGCAAGTCTCATGTCGCCGCAAGCATGCACAATGACACTTGGGGGCTAATGCAAAGTCATTCTTTGTTCATCTTATTGAAGACCCGACTCATCATATTATAATGAGCCGCCCTTGGGGGCTACCAATTGCTCATGTCAATAATTCAAGGTACACAAATTTTCATTTATCATTGAAGGGTCCACTACTCGTTGGTAAAGCACAAGGCTCTTAACCTTGTGGACATGGATTCAAGCCCCATGATGGGGGTTACATCATATGATGTTATTTTCATTAAAGTATATATCAAGTCCTTGCTCATTATTGCATAATGACCCGCCCTTGGGGGCTACATCTTGAAGTTTTATGAGCATCAGAATTATAAGTCCCTGTGTTGCAAGCATAACAACCCGCACTTGGGGGCTACATAATATGGAGTATTCAGTTTTACTAAATGACCGGGATGAACAACATGGATTTCTTCTATAGGGCAGATTGAGATTGAAGCAAGTCTTAAGCCATCACTTTGTTCTACTCAAGACTTGGGGGCTAAGGTATTATATTATTATCGAAGAAATATTTTCAAATTCTCCGATTGAGCAAACTAGGTGACCCACACCAATCATTATGACCTGGTGCAACTCGGCATTAATACATGAACCGGCTGACAATATGAACCGTGTCCCCAATAGACTGAAGTATCAATTTTATAACCATGGTGGTAATCAAACCGCAATTCTACATTCTAAACCGTAAGATCGATGAGTATTTCAAGGACCATTATTTTGTTAGTCTTAAGCCACTCAAGTGGATTATTCTTCGCAATATTTTTCTATGAGAAACCAACAATTTGAGTGAAGCGTTATTGACCCGGATTTTCTAGAAGGAGGAAATAACAAGGACTTAAGGAGATCAGCGGTCCACAAGAATTCTTAACCCGACACAACCGTAATTGTTCTAGTGTTTATTTTAAGATAAGTTTACATGGATAAATCCAAGCTAAACTTGGGGGCTAATGTGGGATATACCCCACGGTGTAAACCGGGAAGGATAAACGCCGGATTGGCGATTCACCGCAACCGCAGATGGTTTACGCTCATTGGTAATCCGACGGGCCTAGGAGCGACAAGACCCTAGCCTATCCGGGTTCATGAAGGCCGGTTCATATGGTGGGCCGTTAAGAGGAAAGGCATGAGGAATATTTACTACAAGGAGTTTAGACCAGACTTGTATCCGTTTGTATTAGAGACTAGTCCTAATCCTAATAGGACTCCACATGTAAACCGCCTTCAACATTATAAGGAGGTGCCCCAAAGAGGGACAAGTTAGAAGTTAAAGCAAAGCAAGAAGCAATAATCTTAGGTAGACACAAAGAGGAGAGCGTTCGCATATTCTGATGATAATGAGATCTAAGCCTCAAGAATTTAGTATGTAGCGGTTTTACCCGATTGTTCTGAAGGCCCAGCTGCTAAATAACCACAGGACTTAAGGCTGATCAAGGCTCTCAAGAATTCCTTAACCCTAGCAGCTACCACGTCGAATTGTTGCTAGGTTTATTATGATAAGTTTGACATATGGATAAATCCAAGAACTTGGGGCTAATGTCGGGATATACACCAGGTTAAACCGCCGAAGGACTAAAGCGCCGAATTCATTTATCCGCAACTCCGTAGCATACGGTTTAGTCATTTGGTAAATTTGGACGCCATGGATGTAAAGACCCTGAGCTATCTCGAGCGTTCATGAGCTTTCGAGATGAGTATTTAATGAGGAAAGATAGGAATTTTACCTACAAAGGGAGCTTAACCAGATTGTTCCTTATAGAATAGACTGAGTCCTATCCTATGGACTCTAGATGTCAAACCGCCTTAAATATAAAGCGAGCAGTGTGACAAAGGGACATTTAAGAAGTTAAATGCACAGCAAGAAGCATAATCTTTAGCTAGACAAAGTGAGTGAGAGCGTCACGCACTCCTCGTGATGATAATGAGATGCATAGCCTAATCAATGATGTAGGTTTACGATGATGTCTGGGCCCATAGCTTAGAATACCATGCTGTTTGGGCTCTCGATTCCGCTCAAGACCCTCTAAGCTACACATAATGGAGGCTCAAAAGTCTGAATAGGATCACGACGCTTAATTGACCTTTCACAAAGCATGCTAAGTCCTCATGTACAATCACGATTTTGATTATGAAATTGCAAATGGATCAAGTAAAGAACAGGATCTCCGACATGGTGTTGAAGAAGAGTAAGACTCATGATGCAACCGAAGGATTTACGATCCAAGAGGAGTAACATGAAGATCCGATCCATTATGGCCTGCACATAGCATCTCGATGAATAAAGCTTTGATAGTGTGACTCAAGCATTTGTTTAAGCCTTTTGGAGAAGCCAGATTTACAAGAGAATGAGGACTCAAGATCGTATATCCATGAGGACTTCTAATCGGAACATGATAAGAACATCCGATACCGAAAAGGACTAGCTTGAATAAGAGTTTTCAAGAAAGACACTGTGAAGCTCGCTACATATTGGACATCAAATTACTATAACGAGATTCAACGCTTAATTGCTTTCAAGCATCTGACAAAGATTCTTGAAGAATATCTAAATGGACAATGAAAGTATAAGGGTTCTATTCCTCGTTACAAGGTTGAAGTTCGAGTAAGACTCAATGCACCACCGAACAGAAGATGTGGAAAATGAAAGATTTCCAGCAAGCCTCAACGCATAGTTGCCTATGCTAGTGTTAGGAGCATAAGATGGTAAGTCACATAGACAGAAGAGTGTCTGATACCACAAGGTACTATAGTCAGAATATGTGCAGTGACCATAAGTACAATCATCGCTAGAGTTTATGTTATCCATGATATACTCCCATGGAAATATCGAGATATGCAACGTCTGTTTCGAGAACTGGGATACCAAACGCTCATACGTAACGGTACGATTAAGCCAAGGATCTACATGTGCCAAGCGGATGTGACGGTCTAAGGATCGCATGATTAGGATTGATTCCATTGCGGAGAGGTATCTGTCCACTGGTATGCACATCACTTAAGCCTGAGGTCATCAACTATGAAACTGGATGAGTATTCTGAAAGATGCTTTACGAGTGAACTAGATTGATACGATCATCTAAGAACATACCATGCAAGGGAAAACTGTTGATGGTCCATCCGGAAATCTTGATCTGTGGAGCCATAGGATCGTCGCAGGTATACCGGATCTATACGCGCATTTCATTGTTTCTCGAACCGTAGGGCACCACCAAGACTGTCCAGACTTATTTATGAGTGATTGGATTTGAGACCAAGAGTTCTTGAGTCGATGTGATCAGGGTCGACATGACGTAGGAGTTCGAAATGGTCGAGACATAAAGATTGATATATTGAACGGCTATATTCTGACACCGAAAGGTTCCAAAGTTTCGAGAAAACCGAGTGCGGAGGGTTACCTGAACCCCCGGGAAGTAATGGGCCTTAATGGGCCAAGAGGGAGAGAGAGGGCTGCGCCAGAGGTGGCTCCCCATGGGGAGTCCGAATAGGATAAGGAGGGGGGCGCCCCCTTCTCTCCCTCTCCCTCTCCTTCCTTCCCCTTCCTCCTTCCTGTTGGGGAACGAGTAATTTCAAAAATTTCCTACGCACACGCAAGATCATGGTGATGTATAGCAACGAGAGGGGAGAGTGTTGTCTACGCACTCAGAGACCCGGCGAAGCGATCACAACGTAGAGGAAGTAGTCGACGCTCTCCTCGCGATCCGACCGATCCCGGCGCCACATTCGCGCCCAGTTCTTGACACACGATACTGATGACGCCCCTCAGATCCGATCCAGCCGAGTGTCGAGGGAGAGTTCCACAAGACGACGGCGGCAGGACGATCTTGATGTTTCACTCACAGCAGGCTTTCGCTTAAGCTTCATGACGGTATAACCGAGGTGGAATATGGTGGAGGGGGCACCGACACGGCTAAGGAACGATCCGAGATCAACTTGTGTGTTCAAGGTGCCCCCGCCTCGTGATATAAAGGAGGAGGGGAGGCCGGCCGGCCCTAGAGGAGGCGCGCCGAGGAGTCCTACTCCCACCGAGTAGGACTCCCTTATCCTAGTTGGACTAGGTTTGGGGGGAAAGGAAGAGAGAAGGAGGGCCGCCTCCTTGTCCTATTCGGACTAGGGGAGAGGGCGGCCACCTCCCCACCTTGGCCCCTCCTCTTCTCCCTCAAGGCCCACCGAGGCCCATTTACCTCCCGGGGTTCCGAACCTCCCTGATTTCCCAGAATTTCGACTCCGAACCATTCCAACTCCAAACATAGGCTTCCAATATATCAATCTTTATGTCTCGACCATTCCGAGACTCTCGTCATGTCCGTGATCACATCCGGACTCAACTCCTTCGTACATCAAAATACATAAACTCATAATAACCGCCATCGAAACCTTAAGCGCATGGACTCTACGGTTCGAGAACAATGTAGACATGACCTAGAACTATTCACGGTCAATAACCAATAGCGGACCTGATGCCCATATTGGTTCCTACATATTCTACGAAGATCTTTATCGGTCAGACCGCATAACAACATACGTTGTTCCTTTGTCATCGGTATGTTACTTGCCCGAGATTCGATCGCTTCAGATCCAATACCTAGTTCAATCTCGCTATCGCAAGTCTCTTTACTCGCTCCGTAATACATCATCTCACAACTAACTCATTAGTTGTAGTGCTTGCAAGGCTTAAGTGATGTGTATTACCGAGAGGGCCCAGAGATACCTCTCCGACAATCGGAGTGACAAAACCTAATCTCAAATACGCCAACCCAACATCCGCTTTGGAGACACCTGTAGTACTTCTTTATAATCACCCAGCTTACGCCAGACGCTTGGTAGCACCCAAAGTGTTCCTCCGTAAACGGAGTTGCATAATCTCATAGTTATAGGAACATGTATATGTCATGGATAAAAGCAAGAGCAACATACTAAACGATCGTGTGCTAAGCTAATGGAATGGGTCATGTCAATCGATCATTCAACTAATGATGTGACCTTGTTAATCAAATAACAACTCTTTGTTCATGGTTAGGAAACATAACCATCTTTGATTAACAAGCTAGTCAAGTAGAGGCATACTAGTGACACTGCTTGTCTATATATTCACACATGTATTATGTTTCCTGTTAATACAATTCTAGCATGAATAATAAACATTTATCATGATATGAGGAAATATATAATAACTTTATTATTGCCTCTAGGCATATTTCCTTCAGCCTCCCACTTGCACTAGAGTCAATAATCTAGATCACATCACCATGTGATTAACATCGATAGTTCACATCATCATGTGATTAACACTCATAGTTCACATCGCCATGTGACCAACACCCAAAGGGTTTACTAGATTCAGTAATCTAGTTCACATCGCTATGTGATTAACACCCAAAGAGTACTAAGGTGTGATCATGTTTTGCTTGTGAGAGAGTCTTAGTCAACGGGTCTTTCACATTCAGATCCGCTATGTATTTTGCAATTTTTCTATGTCTACAATGCTCGCACGGCTACTCTAGCTAATTGCTCCCACTTTCAATATGTATCTAGATCGAGACTTAGAGTCATCCAGATCGTTGTCAAAACTTGCATCGACGTAACCCTTTACGATTTAACCTTTTGTCACTTCCATAATCGAGAAACATATCCTTATTCCACTAAGGATAATTTTGACCGCTGTCCAAAGGATCTACTCCTAGATCACTATTGTACTCTCTTGTAAACTCAAGGTGGGTATACAATAGATCCGTACACAAGATGGCATACTTTATAGAAACTATGGCCAAGGCATAGTGAATGACTTTCATTCTCTTTCTATCTTCTCGCCGTGGTCGGGTTTTGAGTCTTACTCAATTTCACACCTTGTAACACAGTGCAAGAACTCTTTCTTTGATCGCTTCATTTTGAACTACTTCAAAATCTTGTCAAGGTATGTACTCATTGAAAAACTTATCAAGCATCTTGATCTATCTCTATAGATCTTGATGCTCAATATGTAAGTAGCTTTACCGAGGTCTTTCTTTGAAAAACTCCTTTCAAACACTTCTTTATGCTTTGCGTAATAATTCTACATTATTTCCGATCTACAATATGTCATTCACATATACTTATCGTAAATGCAGTAGTGCTCCCACTCACTTTTTAGTAAATACAGCTTCACCGTAAGTCTCAGATAAAACTATATGCTTTGATCAACTCATCAAAGCGATATTCCAACTCCGAGATGCTTGCACCAGTCCATAGATGGATCGCCGAGCTTGCACACTTTGTTAGCTCCTTTGGATCGATAAAACCTTCTCGTTGCATCATATACAACTCTTCCTCCTAAAACCCATTCAGAATGCAGTTTTACATCCATTTGCCAAATTTCATAAATTGTGGCAATTGCTAACATGATTCGGACAGACTTAAGCATCGCCACAGCTTGAGAAAATCTCATTGTAGTCAACACCTTGAACTTGTCAAAACCTTTTGCATAAGTCGAGCTTTGTAGATAGTAACACTACTATCAGTCTCGCCTTCCTCTTGAAGATCCATTTATTTTCTATGGCTTGCCGATCATCGGGCAACGCCACCAAAGTCCACACTTTGTTCTCATACATGGATCTCATCTCGATTTCATGGCCTCAAGCCATTTCATGAATCTGGCTCATCATCGCTTCTCATAGTTCGTAGGTTCATCATGGTCTAGTTACATGACTTCCGCAATGGATTACCGCATCACTCACTGCGGATCTCACTGGTTTACCTACGAGATTCGTAGTAACTTGATCCAAGTTACATGATCATCATCATTAGCTTCCTCACTAATTGGTGTAGTAGTCACAGAACAAATTTCGTGATGAACTACTTTCCAATAAGGGAGAAGGTACAATTACCTCATCAAGTTCTACTTTCCTCCCACTCACTTCTTTCGAGAGAAACTCCTTCTAGAAAGGATCCATTTATTAGCAACGAATGTTTTGCCTTCGGATCTGTGATAGAAGGTGTACCCAACAATTTCCTTTGGGTATTCTATGAAGACGCATTCGATTTGGGTTTGAGCTTATCAGATGAAACTTTTTCACATAAGCATCGCAGCCCCAAACTTTAAGAAACGACAACTTTGGTTTCTTGCTAAACCACGCTCATATAGTGTCGCCTCAACGGATTTAGATGGTGCCCTATTTAACGTGAATGCAGCTGTCTCTAATGCATGATCCCAAAACGATATTGGTAAATCGGTAAGAAACATCATAGATTGTACTATATCCAATAAAGTACGGTTATGACGCTCGACACACCATTATGATGTGGTGTTCCGTGGCATGAATTTGTGAAACTATTCCACATTGTTTTAATTGAAGACCAAACTCAGAACTCAAATATTTGTCTCCGTGATCGATCAGAGAAATCTTATTTTCTTGTCACGATGATTTTTCCACTTCACTCAAATTCTTTGAACCTTTCAACTATTTCTGCACTTATGTTTCATCAAGTAGATATACCCATATCTGCTCAAATCATCTGTGAAGGTCGAAAATAACGATACCCACCATGAGCCTTAACACTCATTGGATCGCATACATCGGTATGTATTATTTCCAATAAGTCATTGCTTCGCCCATCGTTCCGAGAACGGAGTCTTAGTCATCTTGCCCATGAGGCATGGTTCGCAAGCATCAAGTGATTCATAATCAAGTGATTCCAAAATCCCATCAAGATGGAGTTTCTTCATGCGCTTTACACCAATATGACTCTAAACGGCAAGTACACAAATAAGTTGCACTATCATTATTAACTTTGCATCTTTTGGTTTCAATATTATGAATATGTGTATCACTACGATCGAGATCCAATGAACCATTTTCATTGGGCGTGTAACCATATAAGGTTTTATTCATGTAAATGTAACAACAGTTTATTCTCTTACTTAAATGAATAACCGATTGCAATAAACACGATCAAATCATATTCATGCTCAACGAAACACCAAATAACATTTATTTAGGTTCAACACTAATCCCGAAAGTATAGGGAGTGTGCGATGATGATCATATCAATCTTGAAACTACTTTCAACACACATCGTCACTTCACCCTTAACTAGTTTCGCTTATTCTGCAACTCCTGCTTCGAAGTTACTACTCTTAGCAACCGAACCAGTACCAAATACCGAGGGGTTGCTATAAACACTAGTAAAGCACACATAAAACACCAGTATATCAAATATACCCTTTTTCACTTTGCCATCCTTCTTATCCACCAAATATTTAGGGCAGTTCCGCCCAAAGGACCATTTCCTTTGCAGTGTAAGCACTCGGCCAGTGCTTTGGTTCAGCTTTGGGCTTCTTCGTGGGAGTGACAACTTGCTTGTCAATCTACTTGAAGTTCCCTTTCTTTCCCTTTGCCCTTTCTTGAAACTAGTGATCTTGTCAACCATCAACACTTGATGCTCTTTCTGATTTCTACCTTCGTCGATTTCAACATCACGAAGAGCCCGGAATCATTTTCGCCATCCTTGCATACTATAGTTCATCACGAAGTTCTACTAACTTGGTGATGGTGACTAGAGAATTTCGTCAATCACTATCTTATCCGAAGATTAACTCCCACTTGATTCAAGCGATTGAAGTACCTGCATAATCTGAGCACATGCTCACTAGTTGAGCGATTCTCTCCATCTTTTAGCTATAGAACTTGTTGGAGACTTCATATCTCTCAACTCGGTATTTGCTTGAAATATTAACTTCAATTCCTCGAACATCTCATATGGTCCATGATGTTCAAAACATCTTTGAAGTCCCGATTCTAAGCCATAAAGCATGGTGCACAAAACTATCAAGTAGTCATCATATCGAGCTAGCCAAACGCTCATAACGCCTCGCTCCGCTTCCTCGCAATAGGTCCGCTACCTAGCGTGCATTAAGGACATAATTCTTCCAGGCAGAATGAGGATAAACCTCAAATCACGGATCAAATCCGCATCATTGCTACTAACATTTTTCAACACAATTTTCTAGGAACATATCAAAATAAACATATGAAAGCAACAACGCAAGCTATTGATCTTACAACATAATTTGCAAAATACTACCAGACTAAGTTCATGATAAATTTAAGTTCAATTAATCATATTACTTAAGAACTCCCACTTAGATAGACATCTCTAGTCATCTAAGTGATCACGTGATCCAAATCAACTAAACCATAACCGATCATCACGTGAGATGGAGTAGTTTTCAATGGTGAACATCTTATGTTGATCATATCTACTATATGATTCACGCCGACCTTTCGGTCTCCGTGTTCCGAGGCCATATCTCGCATATGCTAGGCTCGCAAGTATAACCCGAGTATTCTCGCGGTGCAAAACTGGCTTGCACCCGCTGTAGATGGACGAGAGCTTATCACACCCGATCATCACGTGGTGTCCGGGCACGCATTTAACTTTGGCAACGGTGCATACTGGGAGAACACTTCTTGATAATTTAGTGAGAGATCATCTTATAATGCTACCGCCAATCAAAGCAAGATAAGATGCATAAAGGATAAACATCACATGCAAATCAATATAAGTGATATGATATGGTCATCATCATCTTGTGCTTCGTGATCTCCATCTCCGCAAAGACCATCATGATCACCATCGCCACCGCCGACACCTTGATCTCCATCGAGCATCGCTGTCGCCTCGCCAATCTTATGCTTCTACGACTATCGCTACCGCTTAGTGATAAAGTAAAGCATTACAGGTATGGCATTGCATTGCATACAATAAAGCGACAACCATATGGCTCCAGCCAATGTCGATAACTTCGTTACAAAACATGATCATCTCATACAATAAAATATAGCATCACGCCTTGACCATATCACATCACAACATGCCCTGCAAAACAAGTTAGACGCCCTCTACTTTGTTGTTGCAAATTTTACGTGGCTGCTACGGGCTTAAGCAAGAACCAGCCTCACCCACGATCAAAACCACAACGATATTTCACAAATAGACTCGCTTTAACCTTCTCAAGGACCGGCGAGCCACACTCGGTTCAACTAAAGTGAGAGAGACAGACACCCACCACCACCTTTAAGCAACGAGTGCTCGTGGCGGTGAAACCAGTCTCGCAGAAGCGCACGCTGTAATGTCGGTCCGGGCCGCTTCATCTCACAATACCGCTGAACCAAAGTATGACATGCTCGGTAGGTAGTATGACTTGTATCGCCCACAACTCACTTGTGTTCTACTCGCAAAACATCAAACCATAAAACCTAGGCTCGATGCCACCGCTGGGGAACGAGTAATTTCAAAATTTTCCCACGCACACGCAAGATCATGGTGATGTATAGCAACGAGAGGGGAGAGTGTTGTCTACGCACCTTGAGACCCGGCGAAGCGATCACAACGTAGAGGAAGTAGTCGACGCTCTCCTCGCGATCCGACCGATCCCGCGCCAGCATTCGGCGCCCCAGTTCTTGACACACGACAGCTCGATGACGCCCTCAGACCGATCCAGCCGAGTGTCGAGGGAGAGTTCCACAAGACGACGGGCAGGACGATCTTGATGTTTCACTGCAAGCAGGGCTTCGCTTAAGCTTCATGACAGATAACCGAGGTGGAATATGGTGGAGGGGGCACCGACACGGCTAAGGAACGATCCGTGAGATCAACTTGTGTGTCTATGGGTGCCCCCCGCCTCAGTGATATAAAGGAGCAAGGGGGAGGCCGGCCGCCCTAGAGGAGGGCTACTGAGGAGTCCTACTCCCACCGAGTAGGACTCCCTATCCTAGTTGGACTAGGATTCTTGAGGGGAAGAGGAGAAGGGAAGCCGCCTCCTCCCTAGTCCTATTCGGACTAGGAGAGGCGCGCCACCTCCTGGCCGCCCCTTTCCTCTTCTCCCTCAAGGCCCACCGAGGCCCATTTACCTCCCGGGTTCCAGACTCTCCTAAGCTTTCCCAGAATTCTCGCTGACTCGAACCATTCCAACTCCAAACATAGGCTTCCAATATATCAATCTTTATGTCTCGACCATTCCGAGACTCCTCGCCATGTCCGTGATCACATCCGGACTCAACTCCTTCGTACATCAAAATACATAAACTCATAATAACCGCCATCGAAACCTTAAGCGCATGGACTCTACGGTTCGAGAACAATGTAGACATGACCTAGAACTATTCACGGTCAATAACCAATAGCGGACCTGATGCCCATATTGGTTCCTACATATTCTACGAAGATCTTTATCGGTCAGATCGCATAACAACATACGTTGTTCCTTTGTCATCGGTATGTTACTTGCCCGAGATTCGATCGCTTCAGTATCCAATACCTAGTTCAATCTCGCTACGCAAGTCTCTTTACTCGCTCGTAATACATCATCTCACAACTAACTCATTAGTTGTAATGCTTGCAAGGCTTAAGTGATGTGTATTACCGAGAGGGCCCAGAGATACCTCTCCGACAATCGGAGTGACAAAACCTAATCTCAAATACGCCAACCCAACATCTGCCTTTGGAGACACCTCGTAGTACTCCTTTATAATCACCCAGCTTACGCTGACGCTTGGTAGCACCCAAAGTGTTCCTCCGTAAACGGAGTTGCATAATCTCATAGTTATAGGAACATGTATATGTCATGGATAAAAGCAGAGCAACATACTAAACGATCGTGCTAAGCTAATGGAATGGGTCATGTCAATCGATCATTCAACTAATGATGTGACCTTGTTAATCAAATAACAACTCTTTGTTCATGGTTAGGAAACATAACCATCTTTGATTAACAAGCTAGTCAAGTAGAGGCATACTAGTGACACTGCTTGTCTATATATTCACACATGTATTATGTTTCCGTTAATACAATTCTAGCATGAATAATAAACATTTATCATGATATGAGGAAATATATAATAACTTTATTATTGCCTCTAGGGCATATTTCCTTCAATACTCCTTATTTCGACATACCCATTCATCATACACCTTTTTGGGATACTCCATACTCCATACTCAAGACTACAATTAAGAAGTATACAACATGCACTTTAACCAAGCGAGAGATATATGCATACTCCATACTCGTGAATATACTATTTTCAAATAACATATATATACTATTCTCCTAACTACATACTCCAATAGTAATATACTTCAAACTATGTACTATTTGATATACATGCTTTTTTGCCGTAAAAGTGTACATATCATATAGTACATAGTTTCACACTATAAACCCCACACTCTCTTTTGAAAAACTATATACTGACTATATATTCCGTATTTTTTATAGAAAAGTGAATACTTATACTGTAATAAAAAATACTTCATACCATATACTTCATTTTTGGGTGCAATACTACTTTTTTTTAATGGTTCGACATGCAAAGCTAACGCCTACATGCGCATAGCCTTCACATATATTCTAATTTAATAAAGAAAACTGAGAACTACTTGAATGTATATTAGCATGAAATACAACGAATGCAAGTGCTAGAACTGTTAACCTATATACGGATTACAATTTCTAAGAATATGTACCGTTGATTAAAAAAGGTAACCATACATTCTTACCCGTGCCAACCAATAGAGTCACGCCCACGCCCTTATCCATTCAGCCAAGAATAAAAGAAACAGTTGAAAACTTGGACGTACTATCCCACCTAAAAACCAGGGATTTCATTATCCAAAACAATTATTATTTTCTCCACCACCTGATTGCCTAAACTACTAGCGGGTTAGAGAATTCTTCCCACGTCATTATCCAGCGCACTCGGTTGCCTCGCTGCTAGGAACAGGGACACGTGGAGGCCAAAAAGATGGTGGTAACTATCATGCTTGTAGATAAAATTTTTATATATATATATATATATATATATATATATATATATATATATATATATATATATATATATATATATATATATATGACAAATTTTTTACTACCGGGTTTGTTTTCTTATCTAATATGAATTCATTGTTGACTAACAAGATAGCAAAGATGCACCTATGACCGATCGCCTTGCAGCGTCCAACCCCCGCTGCGCTTCTTGCATGAGTGCAACATCATGATTATGAAGATCCTGTTGGGGAGCGTAGTAATTTCAAAAATTTCCTCGCACACGCAAGATCATGGTGATGTATAGCAACGAGAGGGAGAGTGTTGTCTACATACCCTTGTAGACCCGGCGAAGCGATCACAACGTAGAGGAAGTAGTCGTCGTTCTCCTCGCGATCCGACCGATCCCGACGCCAAGCACTCGACGCCCCAGAGTTCTTGACACACGTGCGGCTCGATGGCGTCCCTCGTACTCGATCCAGCCGAGTGTCGAGGAGAGTTCGTCGGACGACGGCGTGGTGGACGATCTTGATGTTTCACGGGCGCAGCTTCGCCTAAGCTTGCGACGGTATAACCGAGTGGAATATGGTGGAGGGGGCACACCGCACGGCTAAGGAACGATCTCACGATCAACTTGTGTGTTCCAAGGTGCCCCCTGCCCCGTATATAAAGGAGGGAAGGGGGAGGCCGGCCGCCCTAGAGGAGGCGCTGGGGAGGAGTCCTACTCCTACCGGGAGTAGGACTCCCCCTTCCTAGTTGGACTAGGTTTGGGGAAGGGGAAGAGGAAAGGCGCCGCCCCTTCCTTGTCCTATTCGGACTAAGGGGAGAGGCGCGCCACCTCTGGCCGGCCCCTCCTCTTCTCCCTCAAGGCCCACCGAGGCCCATTTACTTCCCGGGGGTTCGGTAACCTCCGGTACTCGATAAATTCCGTTTACCGAACCATTCCGAACTCCAAACATAGGCTTCCAATATATCAATCTTTATGTCTCGACCATTCCGAGACTCCTCGTCATGTCCGTGATCACATCCGGACTCGAACTCCTTGGTACATCAAAATACATAAACTCATAATAACATCGCCATCGTAACCTTAAGCGTGCGGACCCTACGGTTCGAGAACAATGTAGACATGACCTAGAACTATTCACGGTCAATAACCAACAGCGGGCCCGGATGCCCATATTGGTTCCTACATATATTCTACGAAGATCTTTATCGGTCGGACCGCATAACAACATACGTTGTTCCTTTGTCATCGGTATGTTACTTGCCCGAGATTCGATCGTCGGTATCCAATACCTAGTTCAATCTCGTTACGGCAAGTCTCTTTACTCGTTCGTAATACATCATCTCAACTAACTCATTAGTTGCAATGCTTGCAAGGCTTAAGTGATGTGCATTACCGAGAGGGCCCAGAGATACCTCTCCGACATTCGGAGTGACAAATCCTAATCTCGAATACGCCAACCCAACATCTCGCCTTTGGAGGCACTGTAGTACTCCTTTATAATCACCCGATTCGTTGTGACGTTTGGTAGTACCAAAGTGTTCCTCCGTAAACGGGAGTTGCATAATCTCATAGTTATAGGAACATGTATATGTCATGGATAAAAGCAAGAGCAACATACTAAGCGATCGTGTGCTAAGCTAATGGAATGGGTCATGTCAATCGATCATTCAACTAATGATGTGACCTTGTTAATCAAATAACAACTCCTTGTTCATGGTTAGGAAACACAACCATCTTTGATTAACAAGCTAGTCAAGTAGAGGCATACTAGTGACACTGTTTGTCTATATATTCACACATGTATTATGTTTCCGGTTAATACAATTCTAGCATGAATAATAAACATTTATTATGATATAAGGAAATAAATAATAACTTTATTATTGCCTCTAGGGCATATTTCCTTCATCTCCCACTTGCACTAGAGTCAATAATCTAGATCACATCACCATGTGATTAACATCGATGGTTCACATCATCATGTGATTAACACCCATAGTTCACATCGCCATGTGACCAACACCCAAAGGGTTTACTAGATTCGATAATCTAGTTCACATCGCTATGTGATTAACACCCAAAGAGTACTAAGGTGTGATCATGTTTTGCTTGTGAGAGAATCTTAGTCAGCGGGTCTTTCACATTCAGATCCGTTATGTATTTTGCAATTTTCTATGTCTACAATGCTCGCACGGAGCTACTCTAGCTAATTGCTCCCACTTTCAATATGTATCTAGATCGAGACTTAGAGTCATCAGATTGGTGTCAAAATTTGCATCGGCGTAATCCTTTACGATTTAACCTTTTGTCACTTCCATAATCGAGAAACATATCCTTATTCCACTAAGGATAATTTTGACCGCTGTCGATGATCTACTCCTAGATCACTATTGTATTCCTTGCGAAACTTCGGTCACGGGGTATACAATAGATCAGTACACAAGACATGGCATACTTTATAGAAACTATGGCCAAGGCATAGTGAATGACTTTCATTCTCTTTCTATCTTCTGCTGTGGTCGGGTTTTGAGTCTTACTCAATTTCACACCTTGTAACACAGTAAGAACTCTTTCTTTGATTGTTTCATTTTGAACTACTTCAAAATCTTGTCAAGGTATGTACTCATTGAAAAAACTTATCAAGCATCTTGATCTATCTCTATAGATCTTGATGCTCAATATGTAAGTAGCTTTACCGAGGTCTTTCCTTTGAAAAACTCCTTTCAAACACTTCTTTATGCTTTGCAGAATAATTCTACATTATTTCCGATCTACAATATGTCATTCACATATACTTTATCGAAATGCTTTGTAGTGCTCCCACTCACTTTTTAGTAAATACAGGCTTCACCGTAAGTCTCAGATAAAACTATATGCTTTGATCAACTCATCAAAGCGTATATTCCAACTCGAGATGCTTGCACCAGTCCATAGATGGATCATTTGGAGCTTGCACACTTTGTTAGCTCCTTTGGATCGATAAAACCTTCGGTTGCATCATATACAACTCTTCCTCCTAAAACCCATTCAGAATGCAGTTTTTACATCCATTTGCCAAATTTCATAAATTGTGGCAATTGCTAACATGATTCGGACGGACTTAAGCATCGCTCTGAGTTGAGAAAATCTCATTGTAGTCAACACCTTGAACTTGTCAAAACCTTTTTGCGACAAGTCGAGCTTTGTAGATAGTAACACTACTATCGTCGTCCGTCTTCCTCTTGAAGATCCATTTATTTTCTATGGCTTGCCCATCATCGGGCAGCGCCACCAAAGTCCACACTTTGTTCTCATACATGGATCTCATCTCGATTTCATGGCCTCAAGCCATTTCGCGAATCTGGGCTCATCATCGCTTCCTCATAGTTAAGTAGGTTCATCATGGTCTAGTTACATGACTTCGAGCAGGATTACCGTACCACTTTGGTGCGGATCTCACTCTAGTTTACCTACGAGATTCGGTAGTAACTTGATGCGAAGTTACATGATCATCATCATTAGCTTCCTCACTAATTGGTGTAGTAGTCACGAGAACAGATTTACGTGATGAACTACTTTCAATAAGGGAGAAGGTACAATTACCTCATCAAGTTCTACTTTCCTCCCACTCACTTCTTTCGAGAGAAACTCCTTCTCTAGAAAGGATCCATTTATTAACAACGAATGTTTTGCCTTCGGATCTGTGATAGAAGGTGTACCCAACAATTTCCTTTGGGTATTCTATGAAGACGCACTTCTCGATTTGGGTTTGAGCTTATCAGGATGAAACTTTTCACATAAGCATCGCAGCCCCAAACTTTAAGAAACGACAACTTTGGTTTCTTGCTAAACCACGTTCATATAGTGTCGTCTCAACGGATTTAGATGGTGCCTTATTTAACGTGAATGCAGCTGTCTCTAATGCATGATCCTAAAAGCGATATTGGTAAATCGGTAAGAAACATCATAGATTGTACTATATCCAATAAAATACGGTTATGACGTTCGGACACACCATTATGATGTGGTGTTCGGTGGCATGAATTTGTGAAACTATTCCACATTGTTTTAATTGAAGACCAAACTCGTAACTCAAATATTTGTCTCCGATCGGATCGTAGAAATCTTATTTTCTTGTCACGATGATTTTTCCACTTCACTCTGAAATTCTTTGAACCTTTCAACTATTTCAGACTTATGTTTCATCAAGTAGATATACCCATATCTGCTCAAATCATCTGTGAAGGTCGAAAATACGATACCCACCATGAGCCTTAACACTCATTGGATCGCATACATCGGTATGTATTATTTCCAATAAGTCGGTTGCTCGCTCCAATTGTTCCGGAGAACGGAGTCTTAGTCATCTTGCCCATGAGGCATGGTTCGCAAGCATCAAGTGATTCATAATCAAGTGATTCCAAAATCCCATCAAGATGGAGTTTCTTCATCGCTTTACACCAATATGACCTAAACGGCAGTATACAAATAAGTTGCACTATCATTATTAACTTTGCATCTTTTGGTTTCAATATTATGAATATGTGTATCACTACGATCGAGATCCAATGAACCATTTTCATTGGGCGTGTAACCATATAAGTTTTATTCATGTAAACAGAACAACAGTTTATTCTCTTACTTAAATGAATAACCGTATTGCAATAAACACGATCAAATCATATTCATGCTCAACGTAAACACCAAATAACATTTATTTAGGTTCAACACTAATCCCGAAAGTATAGGGAGTGTGCGATGATGATCATATCAATCTTGAAACCACTTTCAACACACATCGTCACTTCACCCTTAACTAGTTTCATTTATTACGCAACTCCGTTTGAGTTACTACTCTTAGCAACCGAACCAGTACCAAATACCGAGGGGTTGCTATAAACACTAGTAAAGCACACATAAAACACTGTATATCAAATATACCCTTTTTCACTTTGCCATCCTTCTTATCCACCAAATATTTAGGGCAGTTCCGCTTCGGTGACCATTTCCTTTGCGATTAAAGCACTCGGTTTGAGATTTGGTTCAGCTTTGGGCTTCTTCATGGGAGTGACAACTTGCTTGTCAATCTACTTGAAGTTCCCTTTCTTTCCCTTTGCCCTTTTCTTGAAACTAGTGATCTTGTCAACCATCAACACTTGATGCTCTTTCTTGATTTCTACCTTCGTCGATTTCAACATCACGAAGAGCAGGAATCATTTTCGTCATCCCTTGCATACTATAGTTCATCACGAAGTTCTACTAACTTGGTGATGGTGACTAGAGAATTCATCAATCACTATCTTATCGGAAGATTAACTCCCACTTGATTCAAGCGATTGAAGTACCCATACAATCGAGCACATGCTCACTAGTTGAGCGATTCTCCTCCATCTTTTAGCTATAGAACTTGTTGGAGACTTCATATCTCTCAACTCGGTATTTGCTTGAAATATTAACTTCAATTCTGGAACATCTTATATGGTCCATGATGTTCAAAACATCTTTGAAGTCGATTCTAAGCCATAAAGCATGGTGCACAAAACTATCAAGTAGTCATCATCTTGAGCTAACCAAGCGTTCATAACGTGCATACGCTCTGCAATAGGTCTGTCACCTAGCGGTGCATTATGGACATAATTCTTCTGTGCAACAATGAGGATAAACCTCAAATCACGGATCAAATCCGCATCATTGCTACTAACATTTTTCAACACAATTTTCTCTAGGAACATATCAAAATAAACATATGAAAGCAACAACGCAAGCTATTGATCTTACAACATAATTTGCAAAATACTACGGGACTAAGTTCATGATAAATTTAAGTTCAATTAATCATATTACTTAAGAACTCCCACTTAGATAGACATCTCTCTAGTCATCTAAGTGATCACGTGACCCAAATCAACTAAACCATAACCGATCATCACGTGAGATGGAGTAGTTTTCAATGGTGAACATCTTATGTTGATCATATCTACTATATGATTCATGCTCGACCTTCGGTCTCCGTGTTCGAGGCCATATCTGCATATGCTAGGCTCGTCAAGTATAACCCGAGTATTCTGCGTGTGCAAAACTGGCTTGCACCGTTGTAGATGGACGTAGAGCTTATCACACCGATCATCACGTGGTGTGCAGGCACGACGAACTTTGGCAGCGGTGCATACTCGGGAGAACACTTCTTGATAATTTAGTGAGAGATCATCTTATAATGCTACCGTCGATCAAAGCAAGATAAGATGCATAAAGGATAAACATCACATGCAAATCAATATAAGTGATATGATATGGTCATCATCATCTTGTGCCGTGATCTTCATCTCCGTAGCACCATCATGATCACCATCGCCACCGTAGCGACACCTTGATCTCCATCGTAGCATCGTTGTCGTCTCGCCAATCTTATGCTTCTCGACTATCGCTACCGCTTAGTGATAAAGTAAAGCATTACGATGCGATTGCATTGCATACAATAAGCGACAACCATATGGCTCCAGCCGATTGCCGATAACCGGTTACAAAACATGATCATCTCATACAATAAAATATAGCATCACGTCTTGACCATATCACATCACAACATGCCTGCAAAAACAAGTTAGGCGTCCTCTACTTTGTTGTTGCAAATTTTACGTGGCTGCTACGGGCTTAAGCAAGATCCGGTCTCACCTCGCATCAAAACCACAACGATACTTCGTCAAATAGACTCCGTTTAACCTTCTCAAGGACGGGCGTAGCCACACTCAGTTCAACTAAAGTGAGAGAGCAGACACCCACGGTCACCTTTAAGCAGCGAGTGCTCGTGGCGGTGAAACCAGATCTCGCGTAAGCGTCTGGCGTAATGTCGATCAGGCGCTTCATCTCACAATACCGCTGAACCAAAGTATGACATCTTTGGTAGGTAGTATGACTTGTATCGCCCACAACTCACTTGTGTTCTACTCGTGCAAAACATCAAACCATAAAACCTAGGCTCGATACCCTTTGTTGGGGAGCGTAGTAATTTCAAAAATTTTCCTCGCACACGCAAGATCATGGTGATGTATAGCAACGAGAGGGAGAGTGTTGTCTACATACCCTTGTAGACCCGGCGAAGCGATCTGGCGTAGAGGAAGTAGTCGTCGTTCTCCTCGCGATCCGACCGATCCCGGCGCCAAGCACTCCGACGCCCCGAGTTCTTGACACACGTGCGGCTCGATGGCGTCCCTCGTACTCGATCCAGCCGAGTGTCGAGGAGAGTTCGTCGGACGACGGCGTGGTGACGATCTTGATGTTTCACGGCGCAGAAGCTTCGCCTAAGCTTGCGACGGTATAACCGAGGTGGAATATGGTGGAGGGGCACCGCTGCGGCTAAGGAACGATCTCACGATCAACTTGTGTGTTCAAGGTGCCCCCTGCCCCGTATATAAAGGAGGGAAGGGGAGGCCGGCCGGCCCTAGAGGAGGCGCCGGGAGGAGTCCTACTCCTGGGAGTAGGACTCCCCTTTTCCTAGTTGGACTAGGTTTGGGGAAGGGGGAAGAGGAAAGGGGGCGCCGCCCCCTTCCTGTCCTATTGGGACTAAGGGGAGAGGCGCGCCACCTCCTGGCCGGCCCCTCCTCTTCTCCCTCAAGGCCCACCGAGGCCCATTTACTTCCCGGGGGGTTCCGGTAACCTCCCGGTACTCCGGTAAATTCCCGTTTTCGCCCGGAACCATTCCGAACTCCAAACATAGGCTTCCAATATATCAATCTTTATGTCTCAACCATTCCGAGACTCCTCGTCATGTCCGTGATCACATCCGGGACTCCGAACTCCTTCGGTACATCAAAATACATAAACTCATAATAACTGTCATCGTAACCTTAAGCGTGCGGACCCTACGGTTCGAGAACAATGTAGACATGACCTAGAACTATTCACGGTCAATAACCAACAGCGGGGCCTGGATGCCCATATTGGTTCCTACATATATTCTACGAAGATCTTTATCGGTCAGACCGCATAACAACATACGTTGTTCCCTTTGTCATCGGTATGTTACTTGCCCGAGATTCGATCGTCGGTATCCAATACCTAGTTCAATCTCGTTACGCAAGTCTCTTTACTCGTTCCGTAATACATCATCTCGCAACTAACTCATTAGTTGCAATGCTTGCAAGGCTTAAGTGATGTGCATTACCGAGAGGGCCAGAGATACCTCTCCAGAGCATTGGAGTGACAAATCCTAATCTCGAAATCGCCAACCCAACATACGCCTTTGGAGACACTGTAGTACTCCTTTATAATCACCCGATTCGTTGTGGCGTTTGGTAGTACCAAAGTGTTCCTCCGTAAGCGGAGTTGCATAATCTCATAGTTATAGGAACATGTATATGTCATGGATAAAAGCGGTAGCAACATACTAAGCGATCGTGTGCTAAGCTAATGGAATGGGTCATGTCAATCGATCATTCAACTAATGATGTGACCTTGTTAATCAAATAACAACTCCTTGTTCATGGTTAGGAAACACAACCATCTTTGATTAACAAGCTAGTCAAGTAGAGGCATACTAGTGACACTCTGTTTGTCTATATATTCACACATGTATTATGTTTCCGGTTAATACAATTCTAGCATGAATAATAAACATTTATTATGATATAAGGAAATAAATAATAACTTTATTATTGCCTCTAGGGCATATTTCCTTCAGATCCATATGATGTGATGACGAGGAGCGACGAGCAAGGCAGCCGCAAGCCGCCAGGTGCACAACCAGAGGAAGATCCCTCGCGTCATGGCGTCACCAGCATGTAGCCGTCACCGACGATAACACAGCTGCCCGCTCCTGTTTGCTCAACGGCTTCCTCCGATGGTGTGTGCTACAATAAGACTGAACATACGGCACGCTCAACCTGCTGCCGTTGACTTGCGTGCTTCCGTGCCGCCTCATCACTGCATGCTACATCAATCCTATATGATCTGGAACGTGCCCAACCCAGCTATTATTACGTTCCAACAGTATAGTGAATCCCAATTCGTTCTCAAATTATAGATCAATATACGTATATGCGCATGCATCGCCACCATTCCAAGAAACTATTTGTTAGAGTTATGTTCCCATATTCTCTCATCTAGCTCAGTCATGTTCTTGCCAGTACATACAGTTGTTTGAAGATGTAGTATGTTAGCAGATTTTTTATTTTGCAATCTCATACCTTTAGGTGAAAAAGGAATAGAACAAACACATGCATACTTTAGTATATTCGATCAGTATGAAGATGTATGATTCCTTTTTCTAGAAATACTCCTCTTATCTTGGAGTATAACTAATTTTTTTGTGGGAAGATACTTATTATTCGGACATACTCCATTCTTCATACACCTTTTTGGAGATACTCCATACTACATACTCAACTCCTTATTTTGGACAATATACTCCTTATTTCGACATACTCCATTCATCATACACCTTTTTTGGGATACTCCATACTCCATACTCAGTACTACAATTAAGAAGTATACAACATGCACTTTAACCAAGCGAGAGATATATGCATACTCCATACTCGTGAATATACTATTTTCAAATAACATATATATACTATTCTCTGAACTACATACTCCAATAGTAATATACTTCAAACTATGTACTATTTGATATACATGCTTTTTTGCCAGAAAAAGTGTACATATCATATAGTACATAGTTTCACACTATAAACCCCACACTCTCTTTTGGAAAAACTATATACTTCTGACTATATATTCCGTACTTTTTATAGAAAAAGTGAATACTTCATACTCGTAACAAAAAATACTTCATACCATATACTTCATTTTTTGGGTGCACATACTACTTTTTTTTAATGGCCTGGACATGCAGGCTAACGTCTACATGCGCATAGCCTTCACATATATTCTAATTTAATAAAGAAAAACTGGAGAACTACTTGAATGTATATTAGCATGAAATACAACGAATGCAAGTGCTAGAACTGTTAACCTATATACGTGGATTACAATTTCTAAGAATATGTACCGTTGGATTAAAAAAAGGTAACCATACATTCTTACCCGGTGCCAACCAATAGAGTCACGCCCACGTCCTTATCCATTCAGCCAAGAATAAAAGAAACAGTTGAAAACTTGGACGTACTATCCCACCTAAAAACCAGGGATTTCATTATCCAAAACAATTATTATTTTCTCCACCACCTGATTGCCTAAACTACTAGCGGGTTAGAGAATTCTTCCCACGTTCGCTATCCAGCGCACTCGGTTGCCTCGCTGCTAGGAACAGGGACACGTGGAGGCCAAAAAAGATGGTGGTAACTATCACTGCTTGTAGATAAAATTTTTCATATATATATATATATATATATATATATATATATATATATATATATATATATATATATATATATATATATATATATATAAATTTTTACTACTACCGGGTGTAGTTACACCCATTTTTATTTTATACGTTTTAGGTAGTATCTACCGTGCCGCAGTGTATGTATCGTAGTATGTAGTATGTAAGAATATTTAGGTGGTATATATACTATTTTTAGGTAGTATGTAGTATATTTCTAGCATACTTCTTTTTACGTACAAATATGTACGTATTTTCACAAATATGATAATAACATGGGCTCACATGCAATTTTTCACATAACTTCGCTTTGGAGTATCTTAGATATAATATATGAACATACTAAAAATTATAAAGTAGTATATATACTACCACATAGTAGTATATGAGAAATGGGTGTAGCTACACCGGTGGTAGGATGGATTTTCCTATATATATATATATATATATATATATATATATATATATATATATATATATATATATATATATATATATATATATATAGGGATTGACTATTCGTCACCCTGGGTGAGGAATAGTTATTCTTCACCCCCCTCTATTTTACTATCAATGGACCGTAATTTTACGTTCCGTAAATTTTGCCTTATTTCTGAAGTAAAAAGAGACCGTAGGAAAATATATAATCGTCGGAAAAAATATTTTATGTTATGTAAAATTACAAATTTAAAAACATAGTGTAAAATACACATAAACTGTAAATTTTCTTGTCTTATCACCTATATTTTTATTTTCTTATGTCAAATTTTACGTCGTGAATCGATAGGAATGTAACTATTTGAATTCCAAACGTAATTTAATTATGAAATGATCGTAAGATTACCTCGGTGAAGAATAACTTATTCTGCACCTGGGTGATGAATAGTAACACTATATATATATATATATATATATATATATATATATATATATATATATATATATATACTCTAATGTCTCAGCTTGGTAGGTCGCGTTCGGGTTTTATTTTCGTCCCACCACTTTCGTCGGTTTTATTTCGCTGGTTTTTTCGTCTCCTCCCCCCCACGCATGCAGCCCAAAAAAGAGGCCGCAAAAAAAACCAAAGCCTATCGATCCCTCGAGGACACAACGCCCGCCCTCGTGCGATCTCGAGGTCACAGCGCCGCCTCCTCGATCGCCAACTCCGGCGTGCGATCTTGCCGCCGCCGACATCCCGGAGGAGGCGCCGCCCATGGACGTCCGGGATCGCCATGCCCGCGGACTTAAGGATCAACGTCGTCGACCTCCCGGAGGAGACGCGCCGCCATCGACCTCGATGGGAGAGCGCCGCGCCACCTCCGCTAAACCCTAGGCATCCACCACCGTGCTCCCGCCGTCGGGTTCCGCTGCGTTCGCCACCATGCGATCGACTTCCTCCCTCAGGTTCATCTTCCCTCTTTTCTCTGTTTGGATCAAGACGGAGAGAATCAGATCTGAGACGGAGAGAATCAGATCAGGATAGAGAGACGGAGATGAGGATTGAGGCCATGGGATCCCTTGCTAAAATTGAGAGGGAGGGATGGAGGGAAAGGGTATCCTTGTGCAGGGCTGTGTGGACCTCGTTCAGTTCATGATGCATTGCCTCGTTCAGTTTCTGCTATGTTCTTAAACCGTTCTTCTTTTCATGTACTAATGTATGTCCTGCTAGGAGTAGTACCACCGTAGTCTTCTTTCTCTGTACTCCAAAATCTGAAAGAGGATGTCAAATATGTGATCGGCAAGATACCACCTATATATATATATAAATAAAAGTAACCAGTCGTCATCACTCCAAGGTATTCAAGTAAGAAAGCATGCGTTTGTTGAGTTATGCAAGACCATGCTTCCGTGTTTTGTGTGGATGCTGGAACGCACAGGCATCTTATCTTCTTGCCCCTTTATACCAAATTTTGGTATTTTTATCTTTTTAACTGACAGAACCACTCTATATTTGTCGGCATGGAAATTGGAATAGACATTGTAGATCCAGTGTGAGAATATCATAGCTGCGCTAAGTAAATGTACTATTGTTTAGAATGATAGTCTCACTATTTTTTTTAAGTTAGGATGGTTTGCCTTACTAATTGTACAATTTTAATTTTTTTGTTGTTGTTCAATTTTCTCTCTGCCATATTATTCTATTTTTGAGAGTTCATGAAGTCATTCTGAAATTTTATTTTTCATGTTGCTCAGCTCCTTTTCTCTACGCTCTGTCAGGCTGCAACATCCTAAGTTTCTATTTTCTATCTTGGCTCCACTGGCAGTAGTAGGATGCTCATTGGCAACCCAAGGTGTGTATGCCCCTACTTCCCCAAGGTACTCAAGCCCCATGCCTGGGCCGAGACTTCAGCCGCTGGACAATAGTTCCGCCTTAATTTGTTCCATATATGTGTTGCAGTATCAATGCATTTTCCATTCAACTTTCTAAAGATTTTTGTTCACAGATGTATGCTGCTGTGAGGCATGTAGCACCACTTCTCCTGACTGCTATAATCAGTGGAAGATCTCATGACATGGTATGTGGTTCATGTTTTTTGTGCCTCTTGATATTTGACTTTGTGAAACTAACCGAATTGTACTAAAGATAGGCGTCATGGTCTCATGGAATGGACATCATGGGGCTTATTAGGAACTCTGGGTTCAGCGGGCACCATGCCGAAAGGTGAAGCAACTTTTGGTATTTTGTTATAGCACGATTTGTTCTTCTGTTTCCTAAACTTGATCGCTCACTTGCTTTCTTTCACATGGTAAAGAGGTCAGTCTCTTCCAATACACAATCGCTGAGGTATGTATCAATGTCTAAAGGTTAAAAAAGACCCAGGTTACACCATATGGTTTAGGTTGCTCACCTTGGTGGCTGACTAGGCGTTCAAAAATCTTAGTGAGAGTATAAAGGACATTGTTGATGGTGCAATAATGGAACACAACAAGTTGTGTGTGTGTGTGTGTGTGTGTGTGTGTGTGTGTGTGTCACACGACCTCGGAGTCTACATCTAAGAGTTCCTTTCAATTTTCTATCAGAAACATTTCTTTATAAAAGTTATGTTGGACACTTATCTTCTCTTTACTTATCGTTTCGTGGGACTACGAAAAAGTTCATCTGTGTGTAACTACAGGGTTCTCGAAGTCCGCCCTCTCATTGACAGGGTGAAAGTTGTGGAATTTTTGCTTTAATTGCCTAGAGTAAGATGACAGGACATACAAAGATGCATTCAAGGTAAGCTCCAGTGAAATTAGGTGTTCATAAGACAATTCATTCAAGTTGCGACCTACATTGTGGTGTCTCTGTTCATCAAGTTCTGAGCACCGGCTCCAGTGAAATTAGGTGTTCATCCAGCCATACTCCTAGGTAGCTTTCTTTGGTGTGCTTATTATTGTGTAGTTAGTGGTTATGCACATGCCTCATCATCGATATTTCTGCAGAGTTCTTGAAAGCAATCGAGGACAAAGCTTTGATTGTTATTGTAGTTGAAGATTCAAAGTTGCAAAGGCAAGCACAGCTTAACGAGGATAAGAAACTATAGAAGATTTATCAAACCAGATATGGGCTTGGTTATACCTTTGAATCATTGTGGAGGATCTCATGTAATTAGGCCATACATCCAAAATTAAATTTTACTTGCTTTTAAATGTTTAGGGGCGATGATGTTTCATATGCTAGACTGAAATCGCACCTTTTAAGAGTATCATGATACTCCAGTCACCCATAAAAATGGAAATCTTGGAAATTAGTTTGTAAGGAAAGTAACTAAATAGTGAGTCCAAGCAAACCTCTTGCCTAGATTACATGAGATCATTTTAGCTCTAAGAGTTTCTTTTATCTTTTTTACATTACGGTAAACATGTGGGTGAATAAGCTGTTAGAAATTGTTACGTATGTACCGTGCATTCTACTAGAACCGATGCATGAAAGAATAAAAAGTTCTATAATATTTGTAAGCCAAGCAGTGGAAAAGTTCACTCCTCACAGTAGATTACCATCGTCTACGTATCTGCTTTGTCGAAACAGAGTCCACAGGTGTAGGATCGAAAGTATGTCTAGAGGGGGGTGATTAGACTACTTGACAATATAAAAGTTTAGCCTTTTGATTAGGACAAGTTTTCAGCAAGTTCACAATGATGATCAAGTCAAGTATCACCCTACACATGCAATTCTAGAGTAATGGCAGCGGAAAGTAAATTGCACATGTAGTAAAGAGAGGTGGAGAAGAGCAAGCGCAATTTGGAGACACGGAGATTTTTCTCGTGGTTAGATAGGTGGTGCTATCGTCAATCCACGTTGATGGAGACTTCAACCCACGGAGGGTAGCAGTGCGAGAGTCCACGGAGGCTCCACCCACGAAGGGTCCACGAAGAAGCAACCTTGTCTATGCCATCATGGCATCGCCCACGGAGGACTGGCCTTACTCGGGGTAGATCTTCACGAGTAGGCGATCTCCTTGCCCTTACAAACTTCTTGGTTCAACTCCACATCTTGACGGAGGCTCCCAAGCGACACCTAACCAATCTAGGAGGCACCAACCTCCAAAAGGTAATAGATGGTGTTGGTGATGATGAACTCCTTGCTCTTGTGCTTCAAATGATAATCTCCCCAACACTCAACTCTCCTCACCGATTTGGGTGTGGTGGAAGAAAGGATTGAGTGGAAAGCAACTTGGGAAGGCTAGAAATCAAGTTTCATATGGTGGGAGTGGAACAACTTGATCTCAACACAAGGGTAGGTAGTTTTCTTCTCGAAATGTAAGGTAGGAGTGGTAGTTCTTTCCGATGGCTCTCTCCACGAATGAAGAGGAGGTGGAGGGTATTTATAGCCTCCACACAAAATCCAACCGTTACACACATTTGACCAATCTCGGTCGGGGCCAAAGTTGACAACTCGGTGAGACCGAAAGTTCAAATCTTGTGAGCGTTGGGAGTTTCAGTGGGACCAAAATACAATCTCGGTGAGTCCGATTCTTCCAAAGACTAGGGTTTGCCAATCTCGGTGGGACCGACTTTATCATCTCGGTGACACCGATATGATGATGAAGATTCTGAAGCTTGGCAACACTAGTTTCGGTGAGACCGAGTTTGGAATCGGAAAATCCGAAATTACTAGGGTTTGGGTATATGGTGAGGTGGTTCATCTTGGTGTGGTGAGTTTATGGAATCGGTGGGACCGAGATTACTTATGAGTATATGTTGGAATGAAAGATTGCGATAGTTTGGGAGATAGATCACTAAGCACTTTGAGCAACGGATCATTATCATAACCTCATCCCTTTTAATAGTATTGGCTTTCCTATGGACTCAATGTGATCTTGGATCACTAAACCAAAAATGGAGTCTTGAGCTTTTGCCAATGCTTTCCTTAGCATTTGAGGGTCCACATCTTGATCATTGCCATACCCATATCAACGAACTTTACGAAATGATTCTCAAGAAGCTATTAGTTCAATGATATATATGTTGTTATTAATTACCAAAACCACCCGGGATTAGTTGCACTTTCAATCTCCCCTTTTGGTAATTGATGACAACATATAGATCAAAGCTTCGACAAATGATATAATCAATGAATAATATAAATAAGCTTTGAGAAGTATGTGATAAGCAAGAGCTCCCCTAAATTTGTGCATTATTTAAGATTTGCGTTTGAATGCAAATGCACAATCGATTAGGATCATGGGTCACTCTTCCATGTCACATACATCTTGGTGGAGCGCACAAAATGATAAGAATGAATAGCATGCACCCAATCACCAAGACATGAGTAAATGATCATACAAGATATGAATAGCATATGATAAGCATTAAGCACACATTAAGGCATAGTATGATCAAGCACTCATCAAAGTAGAGCAAACGTAGTATCAAACACACGGAATGTCTCGAAAGTCTCAAAAGTATCTCAAAGAAACCACAAACGAAAGAGCAAAAGCGAGCACTCTCTCTCTCTCTCGAAGTCCTATGATCTATACAATTTCTCCCCCTTTGGCAACAAGTTACCAAAAAGTTCGAAAGGTATAGAGCTAAACGTCACTAGGGACTCTGTGGCGGCTCTGTGCAGGTTGATGGAGTGGAGATAGTCGCATCTGCAAAGGCTTGGTGAAGTCTGTGGAGCCGGAGGAGTGGACACCGGGCTGAGCCTGGGCCGATGGAGCTGTGGGAGGTCTTGATCAAGATAGCCACAGTCTGCATCCTTTGGAATAGCGGTGATCTGGGTCTTGTGGGAGCCGGGCAGTGCTCATAATCATCTGGACTAGGTCATCCTGCATCTCTGCATGAGCTCTGCCTTCTCCTCTTGGCTTCCTCGATATCTGCCTCAAGCTTGTTGTGAAGTGACTTGCACTTTAGTCGACTTGACATCGAGCATGGAACTTGTCTTCAACTATCCTCTCAAGACACTCCCGAGATCGCACTATCTTTGGCGGGCGTGGTTCAATCCTCTGGTAGCTTCAAGGAGCTGCTCTCCAACACTCTTGGGTTTAGGCTGCTGCTGCTTTGCTTCCTTCTCGGCTTTAACTTGTTTGGCGACTTGGACTTTGCTTGACCTTCAGCAGACGTGGGATCATCCTCGGTCATCACAACTTCATTGTCCTCATGCTCAGTTGCGGTGGCAAGTGGGGTCTATCCAACAAGTAGATGCCCTTGCCAAACTTGGCATTGATAAGCATCTGTATGTGCAAAAGGGCAAAACCACATGACCTCTTACAGTGCTGCTGCGGTCCTCTTGATAGTCTCAACTATCGGGTCCATCACCTTGAAAGGTGTCTTGATCTAGTATATGCGGCATGTTGATAGAATAGCCTCTTATCATGCGATGATCTCGGACTTGGGCATCGGGGTATGCCTCGAATTGTGTTAGTGGTAGGAAGACACACTGGAGATGATACACCGAGCGAGCTTCAGATCTCTACATCCTTGGTGGTACCTCATTATACATGTTCTTCATAGACTCATGATTTTTCTTGGGAATTCCATAGACATCAACATCATCATCTCTTGATCTTTGGAGCATTCATGAGTCTTGCCCACTCTTAAGCAGTTGAAGAGAATCTACGGCCTTGATCATCCATACAATCCGCCATCTGGATAGAAATGAGGCATGGCATAGAATTGCATGATCATCTCATCATTCCAAGGCATCGACCGACCAACGAACTCAATGAACACCACATGCGGTGAAGCTCTCATGCACATGTGGGAAGTAGTCTCTGTGCTCTTCACTTTGTCAATATATCTTGAGTCGACATATCTAGTGTCGAACAATGGGATTCTTGTCCATAAGCAACATCTCATAGAAATCTTGTTGCTCTCGGTGTGAAACCTTGGATCAACAGCATCCTCCTTCTCACGGCATATGGATCGACTTGTCTCCATAGCTTTGAGTCCTTTGTCCTTCCTTTCCTTCATGTTTTCATTTCGAGGATGAGCATCATTGTGGATGGCGGTTTCGACGGAGTTTCAATGATACATGTGCCTCATCATCGACTCATTGGTGGCACATTGTTTTCTTCTTCTCTGAAGCGGGAATGTTTCTCACAGTCTTCTTGGGCTTGGCGGCGAGCTTGGCTTGAGCCGCCTTTCTTTGGAGCCGATGGCTTAGACTTTGTAGGTGCTCCCTTTCGATGGCATCTCCCATCAACTTAGGCTTCGAGGAGGTGGGGTGCTTCCTCATCGTAATCATCATCACCTGCTTCATCATGCACAATCCTCTTCCTCTTGGAAGTTTTCTTCACTTTGCTCGAAGTTTCTTCTTCCATGCTCAGCTTCTTGGCAACTGTGGATTTCTTCACCTTGCTGGTGCCTTTCTTGGTTTGTTCACCTTGATGCTCTTTGGCAACCACTTTCCTCTTTGGCTTAGATGTGATTTCTTCCTCAGCAATGAAATCAGAATCCTCTTCATCAGAATTTCTCTTCTTCACGGCCTGGTGGCGGCGGAGGCAAACCACTTGGTGTGCTCCTCTCACCATCATCGAAAAAACTGCGGCTTCGGGACTAGTGCCCCTCCGGAATTTCAATTGGTGATTCGGACACATTACGTCATCACCGGCATCGACATGGTGACAACTTTGTGAATAGATAAGGTATAGGCGAGAATAGAAGAGTTATCACAAAGCTAGAGAGGATTTTGCAAAAGAATGAGTTCAAATTTCGGTTTTAGGTTTTCACAGAATGCATTTCGGTCGGATAGAGTCTAAAATTCGTGAATCCGAAGTGTCTAAACAGAACCATTCACACCACTTTCGGTTGGACGAAATGGGTTTCGATCTAGCCGAGAACACTAGGGTTTCACTAAATCTTCATTTGGTCGTCATCGATTTGCACAACTTCGGTTGGACCGAAAGTGCGATCTGATGGCGAAGCCAAATCGGTCGGTCAGAGAATGTAGAATCGGTCACACCGAGATGTGTTCGTGAAACCTAACCCTAAAACTTTTACTCGAATTTAGTTCTAAGAACTAATCTGCTTTGGATAGAAAGATCTCAAACGTGGCAAGAAGCTAAGCAAACCTATCGTGCATTGAATCGGAGGTTGAAGCACGAGAGGATCGAAACTCACCCTAACTTGGTGGAGTTTCTCTCTGGCTGCAACGGCGGAGGAGATTGCCGATTGGCGATGGAGACTGCGGCGGGCGCCTGAGCGGCAACGGAGGCGATCCGGAGACCACGGCGGCGACAAAGAAAGGGTTTGGGGCGGGCGTTTTGAAGAAAGAATCAGCGCTTGCTGCCCTCGGTATATATACCCTTCCGGTGTCGGTGGGACCGAGTTGTAAAACTTCGGTGGCAAGATGGTTAATCGCAAGCGATTACACACTTGATCACGCCGAAATTTAACTTCGGTTTCACCGGGTGAAAACCTAGATCAATCAAGTGATTTGATGCATCCGATTTGAGTGGGTTGGTCTGACCGAAAATACTTAGAAGGTTTTGGAAGTTAAGCTTTTGACGGATCGGTGGCTCCGAGTGCTCCTCACTCGGTGGGTCCAAAAAAAAAACTTGATCAAAGTTTGTGATATAAGCATGAATAGAATTTGAGACAAGAAAGCATGGATAGCTAGGGGAGGAACTTAGGCATTCTTGTCCATCCATTTGGTCAAAAAGAAAAAATCCAAAAAAAAGACCAAAGCAACAAATGGATGTCCTCGAATGGATAAAATTATGCATCCAACATGCTCACACAATAAGATAGCAAATGAAATATGTGTCAAACATGCACAAACAAAACACTATCTACTTTCACACAATTTGTCGATGACTAGGTCATCTATATATGAGTATATTGACTTAGGAGTCAAATGAGAACATTTGATCATAGGTCATACTCATCGTTTAAGCACAGGTGGGGTTACCACTTTTACATAAAGCATTAATGTGTTCACATCATTTGAAGATGCTTTAGCTCAAATCTTTTAGAGCAAAGCTCCCCCTTGATGTGAGAACCCCTTTTAAAGGGTCAAACTAACCTTGGGTTGTCGTAGAAGACTTCATGTAGATGTTGAAGATGTGGATGCTCATTGTTGATGAAGATCATCAAGAGTTGGGAGCAATCCTTTGGATTCGGGCACTTTCAATACCTACATGGGTTAGTCCCACAAGGAACAAACAAGGATATCCATGGACATAGATTGAAGTACACAATAGATGATGTCCACGAATGCAATGATTACCTTGTCCCTTGACTTACCAACAAGAGGGTTTGTGACTCCATGAACTAGTGCAAGATGTGGAAGTTGATTGCACAAGTTCTTGCCAAAATGAATGTGAGTGAAATATGTTGGCGAGTCACCCTCAAGAACTCTCTAGTTCTTCTTCTTGGGATCCACATCATCTTGATGGGAATCCTTGGGGTAGTAGTTGAGCTTGTGAAGTAGAACTTGAAGTTTCCTTGGGAACCCACTTGACCATGGCCTTAGGTGCTTCAATAAATGCATCAATCTCCTCTTGAAGCTTGTCCTTGCCTTTTAGCTTGTGGTCTTGTGGTGGAAGGTCATCTTGAGCTTGTTCCACACTGGAAGAAGTAGGATCATACTTCTCCTTTTGAGAAACAAACTTTGGAGTGGGATATTGACCTTCTTCCCATTCAACACCCTCGGCGTTGAACTTTCGCTCAAAACCAATTCCTTGATTCTTAGGTGCCTTCCTTGCTTGCGAACAATTTCCTCAAAGTTCTTGCTTAAAGAAGGCTCTTGTAGACACCTTTCTCTATAATCCCTTTCAATAAACTATTTTCTTGCTCAAGTGTAACTTGGCTTGAAACATTGTTAGTGGAATCAAGAGAATTACTAGAAGCAACAATATTGGATTTAGCATGGTTATTGTTACTACTAGATGAAGAATACCACTTGTAGGATCGAAAGTATGTCTAGAGGGGGGGTGATTAGACTACTTGACAATATAAAAGTTTAGCCTTTTGATTAGGACAAGTTTTCAGCAAGTTCACAATGATGATCAAGTCAAGTATCACCCTACACATGCAATTCTAGAGTAATGGCAGCGGAAAGTAAATTGCACATGTAGTAAAGAGAGGTGGAGAAGAGCAAACGCAATTTGGAGACACGGAGATTTTTCTCGTGGTTCCGATAGGTGGTGCTATCGTCGATCCACGTTGATGGAGACTTGAACCCACGGAGGGTAGCAATTGCGAGAGTCCACGGAGGGCTCCACCCACGAAGGGTCCACGAAGAAGCAACCTTGTCTATGCCATCATGGCATCGCCCACGGAGGACTAGCCTTACTCGGGGTAGATCTTCACAAGTAGGCGATCTCCTTGCCCTTACAAACTTCTTGGTTCAACTCCACATCTTGTGGAGGCTCCCAAGCGACACCTAACCAATCTAGGAGGCACCACCCTCCAAAAGGTAATAGATGGTGTTGGTGATGATGAACTCCTTGCTCTTGTGCTTGAATGATAATCTCCCCAACACTCAACTCTCCTCACCGATTTGGCTGTGGTGGAAGAAAGGATTGAGTGGAAAGCAACTTGGGAAGGCTAGAAATCAAGTTTCATATGGTGGGAGTGGAACAACTTGATCTCAACACAAGGGTAGGTAGTTTTCTTCTCGAGAAATGTAAGGTAGGAGTGGTAGTTCTTTCGATGGCTCTCTCCACGAATGAAGAGGAGGTGGAGGGTATTTATAGCCTCCACACAAAATCCAACGTTACACACATTTGACCAATCTCGGTCGGGCCGAAGTTGACAACTCGGTGAGACCGAAAGTTCAAATCTTGTGAGCGTTGGGAGTTTCATGGGACCGAAAATACAATCTCGGTGAGTCAGATTCTTCCAAAGACTAGGGTTTGCCAATCTCGGTGGGACCGACGTTATCATCTCGGTGACACCGATATGATGACGAAGGTTCTGAAGCTTGGCAACACTAGTTTCGGTGAGACCGAGTTTGGAATCGGAAAATCGAAATTACTAGGGTTTGGGTATATGGTGAGGTGGTTCATCTCGGTGTGGTGAGTTTATGGAATCGGTGGGACCGAGATTACTTATGAGTATATGTTGGAATGAAAGATTAGCGATAGTTTGGGAGATAGATCACTAAGCACTTTGAGCAACGGATCATTATCATAACCTCATCCCTTTTAATAGTATTGCCTTTCCTATGGACTCAATGTGATCTTGGATCACTAAACCAAAAATGGAGTCTTGAGCTTTTGCCAATGCTTTCCTTAGCATTTTGAGGGGTCCACATCTTGATCATTGCCATACCCATATCATTGAACTTTACGAAATGATTCTCAAGAAGCTATTAGTTCAATGATATATATGTTGTTATTAATTACCAAAACCACCCGGGGATTAGTTGCACTTTCAACAGGTTTACTCATGTCATATGTTTTTTTGTTGTTTGAGGGAAGGTTTGTTAGGAGCCCATCTCTTCTGCAGCAAGCCCTGCAGAAAGAGAGCTAGATATAATGGTACTTGCTAGCCTTTTAATGGACACTTCCTTTTGGCCTTTTTTAGTTTCTCTAATTAGGTAAAATACTTCAATGAGTGAGAATTTTTTGTTCCCTCCCTTTTTCATTGTCTTTTTGAGTTTTGCTCTGCGGTGAGAGGAGGATAGAGATACCCAATTGCCGTGGGGATCAGAGATTAGGTGAAGTCACATTGTTTGTCTCGGCTTTACAATGTGAGGTAAAGGAAGAAAATAAAGTAATGTTAGAATATTACAATCATATATCTAGACATATCTCTACTCCTAATGGAGCAGTTGGAAAATAAAAGCGGAGAAGTATGAATCAAACACGATCCCTCCGTCCTCCTCCATGACCGCGTCACACAGAGAAACCCTAAGCCTTGCCACCGACCCCCCTCCTCCTCCCTTCTCCCTTCTGCCGCTGCTTGAGCAAGGCCGGGCGAATCCCGTCGGCTCCGGCGGTGTGTGTGTGTGGGGGGGTCTTCCCTTCACCGTGTGGCCGCGTGTGGCCTTGAGATCTGTGGGCCGGTGAAAGCCTTGGTGCAGCAGGGGCACGCGGCGTGGCATCTGAGTCTGGGCGGCGACTCTGGCAGTGCTTTCGTCTTGGTGGCTCTGGCGAGGTGGGCTGCGATGTTGCCGTGAGTGCGTTTATCTTGCGCCAGATCTGGCGAAGGTGCGCCCATGACTTCTGCTGCTCACGGTATTGCTGGGTGGCTCGGCTTGCTTGCTTGAGCTTCGGCGGTGGCTTGGTCGCCACGCACCTCGTCGTCCATTTGTGTAGTTCTTCTTTGGTGGATAGCGGTCGTTGGTGGGATTCATCTTGTCCAGCCACGGCGCAGGTCTAAGTGCGGCTCCAATCCAGCCCCTGCTAAGCTTGCACATGTCGCAACATAGGGTTGGACCTTTCGATGATAGCCACAGTTGAGGATGGATCCGTGGGAGGAGAACACGAAACCATCCTTGCCTCTGTTAGGTGGCGCCGGGAGCTTCGTCCTTGCGGCTGGCGGGGACAGGCGGTGGCCGAGTCAGTCTTGGTGGCTTTGAGGGTGGGACTCGGACACAGGGACCGTCCAGGACGAGGAAGGAGGTGCCTTCCTTGCCTCTTTACTGTCATGGTGCAAGCTTGGTGGGGGATGGTGTCGGGACCATTGGTGTTGGGCGGTGGCCACAGAGGTGGGGCGTGGGCTCACGGGCGGAGCTCACGGCTCGGGTGTGAGCTAGCTGCCGTGACCATGCTGGGGGTGTGGTGGTCAGGGTACGACAACCGGAGGAGTAGGTCCGTGAACTGGTTTGTTGTCTTGTCGCCTCGAGGTGTGAGGACTTCCGGGTGAAAACACCTTTAGCTCTGCCAAGCCGACGGCGACGTCGCCTATGATTACAACAGTTATAATAGCTAACTATTTAAAATGCCCGTGGCAACACATGGGCATTCTACTAGGAAACATGTTACAGTAGCTAACTACCCCATGATTACAACAGTAAATATTGATAGGAGTACAAGCATTGGAGGAGTACTCAGTACTCACCATGTTCGACGAAGTCGTGGTGGTGGTGGTGGTTGAGGAAGTCGTAGGTAACGGCGGCATCATCACGGAGCAGGGACCATCTTCTCCTCGATTTAAACTGTAGTACTCCATGTACTCCCACTTGTAAACTATTTGAAATGTCGATCCACTCCAAGAATGTGCTCTGAAATGGAGTAACATGGAGTATACTCTAAAATCTGTTTGGTTTGAGCCCAGTAGATCAATCAAAGTACTTTGGCGTGATAACAAGACTACTGCAACCTAATCAGTTTGGTTTGAGCCAAGCAAAAGTACTAAAATCCTGACAAAAATAATACTATAGCACGATACACATGATTTCAGAGATGTTGATTTCAGTACATACAACCCATTGATAAACATGATTTTTAGAAATGTCGATTTCAGTTAAACTACAACTTTTACTCGAAGTAATACTCTTAAGAAACAATACAAGTACACCTACTATACTGAAAGTACTCCTGTAGTGCAAATACTCTAGGCAGAATGTACTCCTACAGTACTGAAAGTGTACTCATGTGAGTACCGAATTTACTGAATTTAGAGGCATCAAAATGCTCACACCCAAGTTCAATCATCTACACATGGAGTAGTGCAAGCGAGTGATCTTTACCATGCCCGAATCGACAAGAGGTAGTGGCATCAGGAGCTGCATCGTCCAGGAGCAGCAGCAGCCTTTCCAATCGCTCCTTGCGCCCTGCCTTTCCAATCTACTCACGCGGAAGAGAGCAGTTCTTGGCCACAGTACATCTGCATCATGTTCCATCGAGAGCAACAATCACAATCAGCTCTAGAATCTCTCCTTGCCTTTCCCCAAATCATAGGCTCCAGATATTGGAAAGACGTGGGGAAAATTAAGGATGCAAACCTTGCAGGTCGAGCGTGAGGAGCTCGACTTCGGGGGCGACCTAGGAGCAGGTGACGACGAACTCGTGGAAACGATGGAGCACAGTGTTTGGGATGGTAGCGTCCAACACGACGCTACTCCTTGCAGGTCGATGGCGACGAGGAGCGCCAGCGTCCGTCACCGCCGTCCATCGCCGCCGTCGTCGAGCAGAACAAGGCCGCCGTGCCCGCGCTCGTCAGGCTCTAACTCGACCTCACTAAAACAACCAACTTTGGCTCGACCGTGATGCAGAGGATGCGGGCGAGAGGAAGAGGCGACACGGACGAGAATGCAAGGAGGCGACACTTGGGGAGAAGGGTGGCGACGCGGCTGAGTCGCCAACGCAGCTAAGGGGGAGGTGCATCGCTGACGTAGGTGAGGAGGAGGTGCGTCGCCGCCGCGTGCTAGGGATTTAGGGGAGTGGGTGAGCGAGGGGAATGAGCGTGAAGATGGGACTGAGCGAGTGGGTGAGTGAGTGAGTAAGCGAGGGGTAAAGCTGGAAACCACAGAAAGTAACTTTTCCGAGAAATGTACTACAAGAACCATCAATATTCAAAATACAAGCATTTATTTTTGTTATCACTATTTTAAAATAATACTAATTTAGGAAATTGCAGGATGTGTCTGGCTATTATGTTTCTTTATGCTCTGGTGGAATGGTAAAGAATTACTTCGTCTGGTTAGTACCATGAGTATTTTCCGTTGCACATTTTAAGACCTTTAACATGAAGTATTCTCATTACACGTTGCTTGTGTAAGATGTGTTATAAGCTGAGGAAGAATGCTTTATTATATTTGCTCAAATATTGTGCGAATGAAACTGAAGACAACATTCTTGATATTGTGCGAGAATTTCTTAAGCATAACAATTAGATATTAATTTGTAATAGAATTTTAGTTGGATCATCACTATATGTAGATATCATTAATTTAGCTTTTTTTATCAATCTACATTGTAAGTGAATTGGACTTCAATAAATACCCAACTTTGCCCGTGCTATCTTGTCTCTACATGTGAAATTTGACATGCATTATGTTTACATAATTCTAGCAAAATATTTTCGTAGCAAATGGCAAGGCACCCACATTCCCGTGATATCTTATCTCTACATGTGAAATTAAACACGCATTATGTTTATACAACTCAACATAAATATTTCAAAAGTCCGTGGCAACGCACGGGCATTATACTAGTATATATATATAGCACTATTCTGATCCCAGTATCAGAATATTGAGAGAATTCCTTATTTGACACTCACTCTCTTAAAATTGTGTTCCTTATTTGACACTGAAGAAAATTTTCTTCCCTATATGATCTCTTGTCTTAATTTTTTTCCCTATATGACACTCTAGTGCATTTTGTACACGTGAAAAGACCATTTTACCCATATGTATAATGTGACCACAAATATGTACAAGGTAATAGTTGTTCGAAAAAAAAATATGTCGAGTTATCCATATATGACATCATATATGCTGGTATTGTCATGCGAGTCGATTTGCTACTGTTACGGTTAGAATGTATACCTGCAGTAGCATATCTGTGGAAATGATCCATGCTACATTTTGTTAAATATGGAAGCACGTCAGCATGCATCACCGTGCAACTGTGCAACACGAGAAGCACCGTACATACGTAGGTCCTTACGTGCAAGGTCACGTAAACATTTGACCTCAAGAAACAGGGGCGATTTCACCGTCCGGGCACCCTGGGCACGTGCCCGGGCTCGAGCGCTGCAGATTTTTCGACTGGCCGGAGTCACAATCGTTGAATACGTACGATATACACGCAAAAATATAACAGCTTGGTCAATTTACCTAGTTTGGGCGTTGTTTTGCCTTTTGGGCTTACTCACGCCAAACCAAAACGCCTAAGGCCCATCCATTAATTTCTTTACATGGGCCACGCTAGGGTAGTCAGATCGATCTCGAGCCTGCTGGCTGGTTCGCTCGCCTAGCTCGCCTGTTTGGCTGCCTCGCACGCTGTTCGGCTGTGCGCCGCGCCGCAAGACTGTGCCCTAGCAACTCCGGCATTGGAGGTGGTGGCGGGCGAGATGGACATGTTCAGCTGTGCTCACTCTCATAAACGAATTTTCCCTAATTAGGCTCAATGCTACATATTTCTGGTCACATTATGTACAGGGGTAAAAAGGTCTTTTAACTTCTACAAAATGAACTAGAGTGTCATGTAGGGAAAGAAATTAAGACTATAGGTCATATAGGGAAGAAATTTTTTCCAGTGTCAAATAAGGAACGTGATTTTAAGGGAGTGTCAAATAAGGAATTCTCTCCGGAATATTCGGATCACGGTTCCCGAAACCCACGAAGAAAAAAAAGCCCACTCCACGCCCCTCGTCCACTACCTCGCCCGATCCCCAACTTCCCGATCTTCCCAGTCCCAGCGATGCCCACCTTCCCCTGACCCCGCCTCCACCCGGCGTCGCCGCCCGCGCCTTCTTCTGGCGAGTCACCGCCCCGCCCCCTCCCACTCCCGCCCCGCCGGCAAGCCGGGCGCCGCCATGCCCGCCCTTCCGTTTGACCAATCTCCTCCTTCCTCCCCGTCGACGCCGTGGGAGCACCCATCCCGTGGCCCAGGCCCCAGCCGGTGACGCCGCCACCGCCACGCAGCCGCAGCCACGCCCCTGTCGGTGGTGCCGCCGCAGCCCCACCCCCGCTGGTGATGCCACCGCAGCCCCGACCCCAACTGATGACGCGCCACACCACCTGCCGGAGCACCTCGGGGTTGCCTGATCCGGCGAGGATCCTTCACCGCCCTTCACTCGCCAGCGACCACGAGCACTAGCGCAGATTGGACGCTATCCTGCAGCTGGAGAAGCGGTTGAACTTCAGCTGAAGGAGTCAACGACCTGCAGCTGGTCGCCGCGAAAGATCTCTCCCGCAACCCGCCGCTGATCCCTCCAACGTCGTCGCCTCTGCCCGAGCTCTCATTGACGCGCCCAACCGTCGTTCGTCCTACCCCAGCGGTGTTCCTGCTCATCCATGCTGCTGATCTTTATAAGGGTTGCCCCAGCCGCCGTGAAGGCCTACAGCGAGTGGGTCCGGGGTCAGGATCCTCCTCCCCCGCTGCTTGACTGGGTAGCCGTCGAGCCCACCTCCTCTGCCCATGGCGTGTGGACGCAAATGACGGCGGCTCCACGGTGCTGTAGCCTTCTGCCGCTGGGTGTGTTCGTGTGCAACTTTGTGTTGGGTCTTGGCTCTGTGTGTGTGATGATGGTGAGTGAGTGAGGTGTGTGTGTGCACACGAACTGAAAAAAGTTTCATACTTGTAGCCAACTCGTGTGCACCACAAGTGTTTGTGTTTATGCCCCAAAAAAGAAGGTCACCAAACTGGATGGGAGAAGGTCAGATGAGGTGCAGGGAGCAGGGGAGTCGCCTTTGATGAGGAACATGGTCGATGTTCCAGAATGTGGTGTTCTTTTTGTTGTTGCTGAGTGAGTGAGTGAGTGAGTGGGGAACTTCAGAGGCATAAAAGAACATGCAAACAATGTATGTACGTGTGCAGCGATCTGAGGCGAGATGCAGAGGGTGTAAAGACAGAGTTTTGAGTCTGGGTGGATGCAAGTGAAGTGCTCATGATCATGGCCAGACTTTTACTATCTTAAGGGGGCAGCATAGAGTGTATATGTTGACGAAAATTTAGGAGTTGTTGTAAAAAGGCACTTGGTTTCGGATAAATGAAATCCGTGAGTGATCTCTTTTTGTCAAATATATATATATATATTGATGAAAAGCTATTGAATGGATTCATGAACATGCTGAATTTTCTGCTGGGAGATGTTCAACGTCTCATTATCTATCCTAGGTACTGGTGTAAAATACAGTTTTTTATGTGTTCTTGCGAAAAATGCTCCTATGCATATTATAGCCAACATAACTCAACAATGGCCTTGCACACTATTTAACTTGCCATCAACATATGATGTCCGGAAAAAATTCTGAGTTTTAGACTGCTTCAACAAATGTTGGGTGTTGTATATGTTTTTTTAACTGGGTGTTACATATGTTTGAGCAAACCAGTAACCCTTGAACAAATGGTTGTTTGAGAAGTTCTAAAAAATTGCAGCCAACAGGTAGCCATTCAAGTGGAATATGTGTAGTATCATCAGTTCATAGTTGAAGTGAAGAGACAAGGACAAAGTTCTAAGAAAAGTTTTTGTACTCTTTTTCAATCACTTTCTTTCTGTAGTTCGCATGGGAATCATCAATCATATAAGAAGTTCAAAAGCAAAAAAAAGGAGAGGTACAATGTTGATTACAAAAACTTGAAATTCTCCGCTAATAAAGGATATACTAAGAAGTTCAAATTAAATTAACAGAGTAGTGCGATTTTTATAACCCAAGAAGAAAACAAAAGAGTCAACTAGAGAAATGCCCCACCACTCCTCCCCTTCCCCGTGCTATCCCTCGATACCGCCCAAACGCCTCCGCCAGGATGCGTCGCCACAGTCCAGTCACCGGGGGTTGCTCTCCCTGACTTACAGCTGAAGGAGACCGGCGGCTTCCTCGATGGAGCACTGCAGAAGGCCATCAAGCCTACGACCACAACCAGGACGAGCCCCTCAATTTGATAGTTTCAATTTTTATTGCAATCGCAAAATCTGTTTGCCCCTTCCTTGATCCAATTTTTTGTTCTTGCTGCTTCCGTGTGAGGATGGTTGAGGAAAATAGATATTTTGGTCATGATTTCCATGTTATCTGGATTGCGCGAACTGGTTTTTGTGTATTTTTCTAACCTTTTCTACACCTTTCTACGAGATGTGCAAATCCTCGGCCGTTCACCTTTGCCACCATTGGTCGTCCAATGATGCAGGCCCATGTCGTTCATTGTTGTATCGCGAACCTGCTGCTCATGTGCTGATGGACATCAACTTGTTGTCTTGTAGTCATGAATCAGATAGCTAAACTTCTACAGCTAATGTCTCTTCTTCAATTTCCGTCGTCCGAGAGGATCTTGGTGCAAGCAGCGGTGTCCTTGTCAGTGACACCACCTGATTGCAAAATGAGAAATCTCATCAGTTTCATTTAAAAAGAACAGCCCTTCCTATTATGTCGAGCAATTGTTGTCAAAATTCTGTATCCAATATTTTGGGGCCTCATGACTCCCAGTAGTTTACATTATTCAACGATGCACCACTTTCTCTGGAGCAGAAAGACATAAGTTCATCCTGACAATCTATATGGTTCAATGTGTATAAATGAAGGAAAAAGCAATAGTAGGTATCCAGCAGCATCAGTGTGTGGCTGCCTATAATTCTTCTATGTGCGCGCGCACGCTGTACACATGAGCATTAGTACAAGGAAAGTGGAGACCGGCCAGAGCAATAAGTTCAAAAAAAATTGAGCAAAAAGTTCAAATAAAAAAATACTTCAAAAACCTTTATAAAAAATGGATTTATAACGTTTGTAAAAAATCGGAGAAGTCCAAATTAAAAATAGGAACACTTCAAAAGAATTTATATAAAAAATTCCCTGTTATAAAAAACTAGAAGTTCAAATTAGAATAAAAGGAACAACTAAAAAGTTTATTTTTTAAATTCTCGTTTCTTAAAAACTAGAAGTTCAAATTTAAATAATGGAGTGGAAAAGTTGTGTGTTTTCAACAGATTTCCATCGGTATATAATTTGCTCAATTCCGGGGTAAGTGGTTGGGAAACTATGGGCAAAAGACAACACGTGAAAAAACAAACTGAAGTCCAAACAGAACTGCTCCAGAAGTTCAACCTCTTCACGCAGTGCATTTTTGGAGACTCTATTTTTGCGACAAAGGCAGAATGCGTGATCTCCGAAATTCAGATTGATAAATGCCAGAAGTCCACATACTATACGGTGTGCATTTTGTATTAAAAAATAATGAAAAAACAAAGGCTAAAAGTTTTGTTGTTAGAAGTTCAAGTGCTCGGCCCGAGAAAGTTCAAAAATTCTTGTGAAAGCGATTGAACAAAAATACGTGACAGAAATTCAAGGTGAAAACAGCAAGGAGTTCAACTACTACACGAAATGCGTTTTAGATAAGAAAATAAGAATAGAACACAAAAGGCTTAAACAGGTTTATTGCGAGAAGTTCACGTGCTCCTTCCTAGTATAGTTCAAAATTCATGTGCGAGACATCCGTCGTTCATTTACATTTTGAAAAATTAAAATCTAGAAGTTCAAAATTTTAAAATACAGCAGTTCAAAAATTCATTAAAAAGATTTTGACCATTTCTAAACTAAAAATATCTAGAAGTTAAAATTCAATTAATGAACTGATTCAATATGTATTACAAAACTAGGATTTTCTCATTGTTATTAGAAACAAATCAAGAAGTCCAAATTTTAAGAATACTGCAGTTCGATTTTGGTAAAAAAAACATATATTTTGCTTGTAACTAAAGAATAAAATGATGAAGTTTAAATTAAAATAAAGGAGTAGTTTGATGTATTGGGAAACTTAAATTATTATCGTTTCTAAGAAAATAAAACTATGAAGTTCAATTTACAAAAAAAATGTTTGATGCTTATTGAAAAACATTTTTTTTCAAAGAACATGACTAAGAAGTTCAAATTAAAATAACAGAGAAGTTCGAAGTATATAAAAAACTCAGATTTGTTGCAAGAAGTTCACGTGCACCTCCGTGCACGGTTCAGAATTTATATTGCGGGACGTCCGACCTCCAATTACATGTTTTAAAATGGCAAAAAATAACGTCCGACCTTCAATTGCGTGTAATTCAACGTATACACAAAAATGCGACAGAAGTTCATAGTGAAAACAACGAGAAGTTTAAGTAGTCCAGGGAATGCATTTCAGGTGAAAATAAAAGTATAGAAAAGTAAAAGCTTAAAAGATTTGTTGAAAGAAGTTCAAGTGCTCTTTCCGGGGAAGTTCAAAAATTCTTGCGAGAGAGGTTCACCTTGTATTTCCATGCTCGATTTTTTTCGTATAAAAATCTAGTACAATTCTTTAATCAAAATATAAAAAGGTGAAGTTTAAATTGAAATAACACAGAAATTCGGAGTTTATTAAAACCTAGGGTTTACCTATTCAAAAAATAAAAAACACAACGCCATTTTTTGCACTTTTAAAAACAACTCATAAACAAAAAAATGGTTGCTGGAAGTTCAAGTGTTCGGCGAGGAAAAGTTCAAAAAAATTCTTGTGAGAGAGGTTCACCGTGTATTTAGATGTCCAAAATATAATAAAATATGTTGTTTTTTGCGTTTTAAAATAATTCTCTCAAAACAGAGAGAAGTTCAAAGTGATAACAACAGGAAGTTCATGTACTACACGGTGTGTATTTCATATAAGAAAAATACAATAAAGTGAAACAGAGTGAAGTTCAAATAGACATGCCCCAGAAGTTCAACTACTTCACGCAGTGCAAAAAAAAAAGCACGCCAAAAACAGAGTGAAGTTGAAACAGACATGCCCCAGAAGTTCAACTACTTCACACAGTACATTTCTGTTCGCGATGAACGCAGAAATCATGATCTCGCCATTTTCTAATTTACTTCGAAACGGCAGGAATGTCATTTGTGTAAGTTCAAGTCCTCGGTCGGAGAAAGTTAAAAAATTTATTGTGAGAGACGTTTGTACAAAAGGAATATCATTTGTGTAACACTGATGAATGAATAAGAAAATTACAAACAAAAATACGTCACAGAAGTTCAACGTGAAAACAGCAGGAAGTTCAACTACTACGCTGAATGAATTTCAGATGAAAAACTTTTAAAATCATCGTGAGTATGAAAAAATGATCAACACGGGAAAATTGCGTGTTTACAGCAGCTTTCCATCGGTATATGACCTGCTCAATTCCGGTGAATGGATGGAGAGCTACGAGCAGTGGATGGAGATCTACGAGCAAAAAAAACACGTGAAAAACAGAGTGAAGTTCAGGTTGACATGCCGAGAAGTTCAAGTTCTTCACGCGGTGCATTTTCGAAGAGTTCATTTCGCGATAAAGGCATAACGCATGATCTCGTTGTTTTTGAAATTACTTAAAAACGGCTAAGAATCAGAGAAAACCATCAACATGAAAAAGTTTCGCATTTTCCGTAGCTTTTTAGCGGTATATTATTTGCCCCATTCCGATAAAGTTAGTAGAAATTACGACAAAATATGTTTTTATCCATTTTCAAAATTGACTTAAAACAGTAAGGAATTGAGAGAAACAATATATACAAAAAAGTTTCGCATTTTCTCAAGCTTTCCAACGCTATATCATTTGTTGCATTTGGACGTACGGTTAAAAAATTAGCTTGAAAATACAAACTCGGTGGAACTTGTACCGTTTTCTAGATTACTTTTAAGCCGTTCAAAATTAGAAAACAATTTCAACATTAAAAAGTAGCGCATTTTCACAAGATTTACAACGCCATATCATTTGCCTCAATTGGATTAGCCGTTTAGAAATTACATTGAAAATACGAACTCGGCTGTTTGGTTTGTGAAATTTTACGATTTTCCAAAAAACCCTTTATCCATAGGGAATTAGAGAAAACTTTCAACATGTCGAAGGAGCGGTTTAGCAGCAGCTTTCCAATGCCATATTATTTACCTCATTCCGATAAACGGTTTAGAATTGCGATCGAAAATACGATTCACGTTTTTTGTGTGAAGAAAAAACAGTTTTCAAAACTGCTCTTAAACCGCTTACATTTTGCCAAAAAATTAACTTGGGTCATGATACTTGTGTCCATAGCTTTCCAACGGTATATCGCAAGCCCCATTTGGACACCTTTTAGCTGAAGTTCAACCTAGTACTCGGGGAAGGTCAGGCGCGTTACTCGGAAAGTTCATGTTGTGATCAGAATATTATTCTGATCATGTGATCAGAATAGTGTTTGTGTGTGTGTGTTTGTGTATTGCTAATTTACAAGATTATAATGAACCGTGCATGCACAAAAGAGCTACACTGTGCACCTGACGTTGACCCAGCATGGAGAGCAATCATCGTCCATCAGCCTGTCGATCATGGGCTCAGTGGGAGCGGAGGCCGCCAAGTTGATGACCTGCACACCTTGATCGATCGAGGCTGGGGCAGACTCGACATAGGGAATCGCCGGTATTGCCTCGGGCACAGCGCTCACCAGGTCTACCGCGACCGCTGGGTCTGCCCCGTCGACTTCCTGCGAGACAACGTTGGCTCTCGCCAAGGCTGCTGCGACGGCGCACAGGCAATGCCCCGACGACGTCCGGCACTGCGGCCTCCTCCATTTGGGACATAGGTCTGCGCCTCGTGCGGCGGCCGCCACTGCCGCAGTTGTCCTTGCGTCGTCGAGGTCCCTCCTCCACCGCCCACACCATCTGTCGTACTCTGCGCCGAGCCAGCAGTATCGCCCGCGTGCGATCCCAGTCCGCTTTTAGGACGACCCTGGCTAACCTGACGGCTTGCTCGTACGGCGTTTCCTGCTTCCTCTTGGGTCGCGTCCCTCTGCACGCGCTGGGCTAGCGGTTGGGGTGTAACACCCCGGATGTAACTTTCCATATTCGAAACTCCGACTCTTGCCTTTTCCGGAGATGTGTTATTTTATTTTCTCCGTGGTTGGGTTTTTGTCTTTTGTTTTGCATTTTGTTCATGTCATGCGTTTCATCATCGCATCATTCGCATTGCATCGACATCGTTTTTCATAAAACTCGCACCCGTTCATAGTTGCCGCGTCCCCCCCCTTGCCTTCGTTGACCGTTTCGAGTCCAACCGGGTTTTGCTTCCCGCTTGACCGTGACCACCTAACCTCTCTTGCCAGCTCGCAGCCCCCTCATGCGTGCGTCCGAAACTTCCCCGAACCCGACCCGGGCAGTCATTACCGTTGGGTCCGGATCATCCCCTAACGTCTACAAAACATCTCCGTTTTGTTATTTGGGCTCCCTAACTATTTTATTCGCAACCGTCCGATTACGATCGTAGGGATGAGGTAGTCCCTAACCTAATCCAGTGCTTTATATACCTGACCAATCCCAAATTTCTAGGGATCCTCCTAGCTGCCGCCGCCACTCCTCTTGTCTCCTCCCACCTCGGGTTCTTCCCCGATCCAAATCCTCCCTCGATTTGCCAATCGGACCAACCACTCGTCGCCTGCCCGATCCACCACCAGCAGGACCTCGCGTCCCCGCTTCGCCCCTCCTTCTCCCTGTTCAACTCGTTGCTCCCTCCCAGCTCAAATCTCTCACGTTTCTCTCTTTCTACAGGAACATCAAGAACGCCATGGCCGCCTCCGACCTGAACTCCTCCGGCGCCCGTCCTGGAGGTCTCCTTCCTCCGTCCTCGAGCTTGCGGAGGCTCTCGTGCCGCGAGCACCAAAGAATGATCAAGTTGGCGCTGCCGTCGCCCGTTCCTCCTTCTCCATTTGTTTTTTCCACGGATCTCGCTCTCTCTCGTAATCTCTCCTCTCTCGTTTTCTCTTGCGAGAGAAACCATAGCCGCCAAATCCATGGAGATGGAGCCAGCCGTCAAGTCCCTCGGTCGCCTCGCCCGTCCTCGCAGCCCCAGTCCACCGAGCTCCCGCGCCAACCCCTTCTCATCCCTGCTGCTCGTCGGAGTCCCTGCTGCTCGTCGGAGTCCCACCTGCGCCCGCCTCGCTCGGCTGTGCCCTCTGCTTCTAGCGACAGGATGAGCGTCGCGACCCCGCTCGCCCCGTTGACCGCGCCCCCTCCCTCGGTCGATCCAGCCGGCCCAAGCCAGATCCGGCCTCGCCTCGCTCCTCAGCGCGTGGCCCAGCTCCCTTCGTCGCCAGGGCCTGCCCAGCCTCCTCTTCTTCCAAGCGGGCTTAGCCCATGGTAAGCCACCCCAAGCCCAGCTCCCCAGCAGATTTCGGCCCGATCTGTTTTTTTTACAGATCTGTGATTTTAGCCTTTTTCAGTGAATTAACTATTTTACAGAAAAGTCCCTAGACTTCATGCATTTAATAACTCATCAACCGTGCATCTCATGTAAAAACTTAATATATGAAAGTTGCTTAGAATTTTGTGTAGTTTAAAATATGCCACTTTCTTCCATGTTTAAAATGTTTAAAATGTCGTTTGTTTAAATTTGCCCAATGCCATGTTAAAATGACTTATTTCATAACTAAATAACCGTAGCTCGGTTTTAAATGTTCTTTATATGTAAATGGGGTGGAAAAATGCCTAGTTTAACATGGTCCACTTTATTTTCCTGTTTAATAACTTTAAAATATGTTTTAGGGCAGAACAGTAGCAAATTCATAAATTGCATATGAGGTTTTTCCGGAATTGTTGTTTGTTCTTCCGGCCTCATTTAAACTTGCCTAAATAGTTAGTTTACTTTTGTTACACCTCTTGCCATGTTTAACAACATTTAACATTGCTGTGTACCTAAACGGGAGTGAACTAAATAGTTGAATGTGGTGTTCCATCAATATGCAACTCATTGCATATTGAGCTCCACTTAATTTGTAGTGTTGTTTGTTGCACTTTGCCATGCCATGCCATGCCCCATTAAACCGGACATGCATCATACTTGGTTGTGCACCATGCCATGATTATGCGATGGTTGTTTACTATGTTGTTTGTTTCTTTCCGGGTTGCTCTCGTTAGCTTCGGTTTCGTTCCGGAGTTGTGAGGATTCGTTCGACTACGTCCGTTTGTCTTCTTCATGGACTCGTTCTTCTTCCTAGCGGGATTTCGAGCAAGATGACCGCTACCACGGATCTCACTACTATCATTGCTATGCTAGTTGCTTCGTTCTATCGCTATCTTTGCGCTACCTATTACCCGCTTATCAAGCCATCCCATATTGCCATGAACCTCTAACCTTTGACACCATTCCTAGCAAACCATTGCTTGGCTATGTTACCGCTTTGCTCAGCCCTCTTATAGCGTTGCTAGCTGCGGTGAAGTTGAAGATTGCTCCATGGTGGGCGGGGTTATGTTGGGATATCACAATATCTCTTATATTATTAATGCATCTATATATTTGGTAAAGGGTGGAAGGCTCGGCCTTATGCACAGTGTTTTGTTCCACTCTTGCCGCCTAGTTTCCGTCATACCGGTGTTATGTTCCCGGATTTTGCGTTCCTAACGCGGTCGGGTGATTTATGGGACCCCCCTGACAGTTCGCTTTGAATAAAACTTGCCTAGCAAGGCCCAACCTTGGTTTTACCATTTGCCTCACCACTACCTATCCCTTTCCCTTGGTCGGCCAACCCGAGGGTCATCTTTATTTTAGCCCCCGGGCGGTGCTTGTCTAAGTCTTTGGTCGAACCGAAGCGATGTCCGGCGCCCCACAGGCAACGAGGTCTATGCCAACCCGACGTCTGGCTCATCCGGTGTGCCACGAGCGAGATATGTGCAGATCCTATCGGGATTTGTCGGCACAATGGGCGGCTTTGCTGGTCTTGTTTTACCATTGTCGAAATGTCTTGATGTCTGGGATTAGGGGACCGATCGGGTCTTCCCGGAGAAGGTCTATTCTTCGTTGATCGCGAGAGCTTGTCATGGGCTAAGTTGGGACACCCTGCAGGTATAAACTTTCGAGAGCCGTGCTGCGGTTATGTGGCGATGGGAATTTTTAATGTCGGTTGTAGATAACTTGACACGGATCCGAATTAAAAGCATCAACCGCGTGTGTAGCCGTGATGGTCTCTTCTCGGCGGAGTCTGGGAAGTGAACACGGTTTCTGGGTTATGTTTGACGTAAGTAGGTGTTCAGGATCACCTCTTGATCATTGCTAGCTTCACGACCGTTCCGCTTGTTCTCTTCTCACTCTTACTTGCGTATGTTAGCCACCATATCATGCTTAGCCGCTGCTGCAACCTCACCACTTTACCCCTTCCTTTCCCATTAAGCTTTGCTAGTCTTGATACCCATGGTAATGGGATTCTTTGAGTCCTCGTGGCTCACGGATACTTCAAAACCAGTTTGCGGTGCCTATGTTATCGAAAGCGGTGACGCAACCAAGCTCAAGGAGGAGCTCGATGAAGATCTTGCCCTTTGCGTTGTTTCGTTCTAGTTGATCAGTAGTGGAGCCCAGTTGGGGTCGATCGGGGACCTTTGTCGCATTTGGGGTTCTTCTTTTATTTTGGTTCCATAGTTGGACCTTGATTGTATCAGGATGATGTAATGCTTTATTCATGTAATTGTGTGAAGTGGCGATTGTAAGCCAACTATGTATCCTTTAGGATCACGCGGGTATCTTGGAATCGTTCCGATGGTTTTATGATGAGAACATTGTCTTGGTACCTCCTGTCGGGGTTTTGTGGAACCTGTCCCGGGAGTTGAGCTCGAGGTGTTGTCGTCATAATTTTATCGTTGCGATTCGGAATACCGAGTTTAGTCTGTGACATCGAAAATCTCTTTTATGCGATTGTTGGTGAGATAACCCGATAACCCGATCTTGAGGTGAGTACGGGAGTATTGCCATGACTTCGTATAACGGATGCTTTTGAAGGTTGAGGTACACAATTTCGAAGGTTTCTTGGTTATGTGTTGACGGATGGATACAATTTGGATGTAGGGATTGTTAGTTTGGGTGAGATATATTGCTTCCTGTATCCCCAACACAGTTGCATAACCGAAAAGTTTGGAAGTTTATAGGTGGGAATTCAAGTAGCTCCTAGAATATCTTTTCAACAGATGCATGATATGGGATTGGGTAAATCTCTATCATATGTATTTGTTCCGGCTTATTCTGCAAGCCAATCCTTTGTTCTATTTTATTTGTGGTATTCGAGTTGCTTCCAAGTCAAATGTTGAATCCATACCTTTTCCTAAACGGTGTTCTCATATTGCTATGTGAATACTAATCCTTTTGATCATCGAGATTGTCATGTCAATTCTTTCCAACCGGTGTGCTTCTCTTCAAGTGAATCCGATCATTTCAACATTTGTGAGATCAATTCTAAGTTTTCTCAACAGTATCCGTTTCATCCGTCCCCAAGTTGCCTTTGTTTTCCGGCCCTCCCACCCTTTTTCTTCAAGGACTCAGATTTCTTAATCATGTATCCTTTTATTTGTGGGAAGTCTCTTCATTCTTTTCTTTCAATGTTCTTATCCGGCGATTTATCCATGAAGGTGCTCAACAGTTTCAAGTTCATCATCCTTCATTGTTGTTTCTTCTCCGGTGGATCCTATTCAAGATTTCGATATTCATCAGATTCCTTTCCTCGTTTCTAATGCTTTATCATGCCGATGCACCTCTTAATCATTCACTTCTTCCTATTCATTTGTTCTGGAGTGCTGAAGATATCTCACAAGACTTGTGTTTCCATTCTCAATCCGTTCAAGATATTTCGAGGTTGTTGTCTCATTCAAGCCATTTAATTCAACCGGTGCAACATCTCTTTTAAATCTTTTCAATGGTGTTCTTTTGAGTGGGCCCTAACCCACAGGTCTTTTCCCAGGATCTTACCTGACTCTTCTAATTATTCCGGAGCGATTCTAAAATTCATTTCCAAGTTTGACGTAAGAATGAATTATCATCAGTCAAATGCTTTTCTCCAAGATCTTCCAAATTCTTTCATAGTTGGCTCAACCTCTTCGCTTTTGATTCTTCCGGTGTGCCTCAATAATTCTTGGTGGTGTTTCTAGTTGTCATTCTCATCATTTGAAGACCGAAGAAGAGTTTCTCTTTAATCTTGCTCTATTCTCTTCAAGATTCATGGTGCTAGCTTGTTGCCATCCTCTCATAATTCTTTTTGATTGTGAGAATCTTTTTCACCCATCAGGAGTTATTCAAGAGTCTTCTCAGTTTGTCATCCGGAGTCCATCAATTCAGGTTTATTCATTCTCAGCTGTCAGTTATCATTCTCCTATCTTGCCGGTGCATCAATCAAATATCCTCTAATCAGTTCATGTTCTCTTTGTTCTCATGTATCTAAATCCCCTCAAGTATCTTCATTCGTTTTCCAATTCTTCCCGGTGAGTTGTGCCTTTACTCTCTCTTTTCAAATTTTTACGGTGGTTCGTTCAAGATTTCACTTCCTTTGTCATCATATCAATTCATTCATTCTTTTTAATCCCACCGGTGGTTCCATCAATACCTTCTCAAAGTTGCGCTATATCTCTCTTAATCCTTTCTACGGGAATAAGTAGTATGCCAAATCCATTGCTTGCCATCAAATTAATTTGATGAAGGATAAGCATACAATAAATCTTATTCTTATTTCCGCGAGGTGATTCAATTCTTTTCTTCCGGAGATTGTTCATGATGAAGTAATTCTCGGTTCCTAGTGTTTCATCTTTTCTTTTCGGAGTTCCAAGTTCTCTCGTTTATCTCATCACGAAGCTCCATCTAAATCATTGCAAGGCTTCACCTTGTGTTTTTAACCTCTCTTCCTTTCTATCATCTTTTTATTACCGGAGTTCTTCATGGAGGCTCTACATGGTGGTTCCTCAAGGATTCTTTTCACTCTTCAATTGTTCTTCAAGATTTCTCTTGAAGTTAAGATCCGTCAAGCTATACTCCACATGTTTTGTTTTGAGGAGCTCAATTATTCTTCATCTTGCATTCCGAAGTGCAATTCTTTCGACCTTATCTTTTGAGATGATGTTATGTCACTCTTGACAATTTCCTTCATGTTTCATGATTCATATGTTGTCAAGAATGAGGTAGTTTAAATCCATCAATCTTTTGTTGGAGTTATCTTGGTATAGATTTCACCTAAAGCATTCCCTAAGGAATGTTGCTATTTGTGGTGCTTATCAATGATCCAAGTTTTCTCCTATCCTCTCGGCGAAAGCAGTTTTGCATCTCTTCATTGATCTCAACCAAGCAATTGTTTTTCGTTAGTGGCATAATTTCACCTCTTAGTCTTGGGATGTTTTCCATAAGCCCACTAAAAGCTTATTCGTTTTGTTGTTGGTTTTCCAACAACTCCGTTCTAGCATTTCTTATAAGCGTGCTCTTTCATGATCTTGTTTCTCTCCATGCATTCCATTCCATTCTTTCATTTCTTCCGGAGGCATTGTGATGTTGCTCTCGTTGACCCATCATCTTGTTTTGTCAAGATCATGTTATTCTCTTGCTTATCTATTTAACCAGAGTGTTGTGTTCTAATTCAAGTTCTTTCATGTTATCAAGTTTTGCCACTCTTTTCAACCTGAGTGCTGTCTGAAATCTTTCTTTCCCATTGTGCCATTCTTTCAATAGTTCCGGAGGCAGTGTGTTGTTGATTTCATCATGTATCCTCTCCTCTTGTTAAGTTCATGCTCAATTCCTTCCATTTACAGTCGGAGTGCTGCCCAAATTATATCAATCTTATTCCTACTCTATCTAGTTTTAACCAGAGTGGTTTCAATATCTATCTTATCACTAAACCTCTTGGTTCTCATCATATTCCTTGTTCCTCTTGTCCAACGAATTGTTTGCGATCTTGGTCATCTCCGTTGTTTTGTTTCTTTCAATTTGTTCAACCTCTCAAGGTTCTTTGGTTTCACTCATTGGTCAAAGAAGCAACTTTGTTTTACCTCTCCTCTTCCTTTTCCCTCCGGTGCCATCCTAGATCTCGGGACGAGATCCTCTCGTAGTGGTGGAGTGTTGTAACACCCTGGATGTAACTTTCCATATTCGAAACTCCGACTCTTGCCTTTTCCGGAGATGTGTTATTTTATTTTCTCCGTGGTTGGGTTTTTGTCTTTTGTTTTGCATTTTGTTCATGTCATGCGTTTCAACATCGCATCATTCGCATTGCATCGACATCGTTTTTCATAAAACTCGCACCCGTTCGTAGTTGCCGCGTCCCCCCCCCCTTGCCTTTGTTGACCGTTCCGAGTCCAACCGGGTTTTGCTTCCCTCTTGACCGTGACCACCTAACCTCTCTTGCCAGCTCGCAGCCCCCTCATGCGTGCGTCCGAAACTTCCCCGAACCCGACCCGGGCAGTCATTACCGTTGGGTCCGGATCATCCCCTAACGTCTACAAAACATCTCCGTTTTGTTATTTGGGCTCCCTAACTATTTTATTCGCAACCGTCCGATTACGATCGTAGGGATGAGGTAGTCCCTAACCTAATCCAGTGCTTTATATACCTAACCAATCCCTAATTTCTAGGGATCCTCCTAGCTGCCGCCGCCACTCCTCTTGTCTCCTCCCACCTCGGGTTCTTCCCCGATCCAAATCCTCCCTCGATTTGCCAATCGGACCAACCACTCGTCGCCTGCCTGATCCACCACCAGCAGGACCCCGCGTCCCCGCTTCGCCCCTCCTTCTCCCTGTTCAACTCGTTGCTCCCTCCTAGGTCAAATCTCTCCCGTTTCTCTCTTTCTACAGGAACACCAAGAACGCCATGGCCGCCTCCGACCTGAACTCCTCCAGCGCCCGTCCCTGGAGGTCTCCTTCCTCCCGTCCTCGAGCTTGCCGGAGGCCTCTGGTGCCGCCGAGCACCAGCAGCGATCAAGTTGAGCGCTTGCCGTCGCCCCGTTCCTCCTTCTCCCTTTGTTTTTTTCCTGGATCTCGCTCTCTCTCAGAATCTCTCCTCTCTCTCGTTTTCTCTTTGCAGGAGAGAAACCATGGCCGCCCGTCCATGGAGATGGAGCCGCGCCGTCAAGTCCCTCGGGTCGCCTCTGCTTCGTCCTCGCAGCCCCAGTCCACCGAGCTCCCGCGCCAACCCCTCCTCATCCCTGCTGCTCGTCGGAGTCCCTGCTGCTCGTCGGAGTCCCACCTGCGCCCGCCTCGCTCGGATGTGCCCTCTGCTTCTAGCGACAGACGGCGCGCCGACCCCTTCGCCCGTTGACGCGTCCCTCCTCGTCGATCCAGCCGGCCCAAGCCAGATCCGGCCTCGCCTCGCTCCTCAGCGCGTGGCCCAGCTCCCTTCGTCGCCAGGGCCTGCCCAGCCTCCTCTTCTTCCAAGCGGGCTTAGCCCATGGTAAGCCACCCCAAGCCCAGCTCCCCAGCAGATTTCGGCCCGATCTGTTTTTTTTACAGATCTGTGATTTTAGCCTTTTTCCAGTGAATTAACTATTTTACAGAAAAGTCCCTAGACTTCATGCATTTAATAACTCATCAACCGTGCATCTCATGTAAAAACTTAATATATGAAAGTTGCTTAGAATTTTGTGTAGTTTAATAATATGCCACTTTCATCCATGTTTAAAATGTTTAAAATGTCGTTTGTTTAAATTTGCTCAATGCCATGTTAAAATGACTTATTTCATAACTAAATAACCGTAGCTCGGTTTTAAATGTTCTTTATATGTAAATGGGGTGGAAAAATGCCTAGTTTAACATGGTCCACTTTATTTTCATGTTTAATAACTTTAAAATATGTTTTAGGGCAGAACAGTAGCAAATTCATAAATTGCATATGAGGTTTTTCCGGAATTGTTGTTTGTTCTTCCGGCCTCATTTAAACTTGCCTAAATAGTTAGTTTACTTTTGTTACACCTCTTGCCATGTTTAACAACATTTAACATTGCTGTGTACCTAAACGGGAGTGAACTAAATACTTGAATGTGGTGTTCCGTCAATATGCAACTCGTTGCATATTGAGCTCCACTTAATTTGTAGTGTTGTTTGTTGCACTTTGCCATGCCATGCCATGCCCCATTTAACCGGACATGCATCATACTTGGTTGTGCATCATGCCATGATTATGCGATGGTTGTTTACTATGTTGTTTTTTTCTTTCCGGGTTGCTCTCGTTAGCTTCGGTTTCGTTCCGGAGTTGTGAGGATTCGTTCGACTACGTCCGTTTGTCTTCTTCATGGACTCGTTCTTCTTCCTAGCGGGATTTCAGGCAAGATGACCGCTACCCTGGATCTCACTACTATCATTGCTATGCTAGTTGCTTCGTTCTATCGCTATCTTTGCGCTACCTATTACCTGCTTATCAAGCCATCCCATATTGCCATGAACCTCTAACCTTTGACACCATTCCTAGAAAACTGTTGCTTGGCTATGTTACCGCTTTGCTCAAATTTCTCTTATAGCGTTGCTAGCTGCGGTGAAGTTGAAGATTGCTCCATGGTGGATGTGGTTATGTTGGGATATCACAATATCTCTTATATTATTAATGCATCTATATATTTGGTAAAGGGTGGAAGGCTCGGCCTTATGCACGGTGTTTTGTTCCACTCTTGCCGCCCTAGTTTCCGTCATACCGGTGTTATGTTCCCGGATTTTGCGTTCCTAACGCGGTCGGGTGATTTATGGGATCCCCGACGGTTAGCTTTTGAATAAAACTTGCCCAAAGAAGGCCCAACCTTGGTTTTACCATTTGCCTCACCACCACCTATCCCTTTCCTTGGGCCAGCCAACCCGAGGGTCATCTTTATTTAGCCCCCGGGCGGTGCTTGTCTAAGTCTGGTCGAACCGAGCGATGTCTGGCGCCTCAGGCAACCGTGGTCTATGCCAACCCGACGTCTGGCTCATCCGGTGTGCCACGAGCGAGATATGTGCAGCTCCTATCGGGATTTGTCGGCACATGGGCGGCTTTGCTGGTCTTGTTTTACCATTGTCGAAATGTCTTGATGTCTGGGATTCCGAGACCGATCGGGTCTTCTGGGAGAAGGTCTATTCGCCGTTGATCGCAAGAGCTTGTCATGGGCTAAGTTGGGACACCCTGCGGGTATAAACTTTCGAGAGCCGTGCCCACGGTTATGTGGCGATGGGAATTTGTTAATGTCCGGTTGTAGATAACTTGACACGGATCTGAATTAAAATGCATCAACGCGTGTGTACCGTGATGGTCTCTTCTCGGTGGAGTCCGAGAAGTGAACACGGTTTCTGGGTTATGTTTGACGTAAGTAGGTGTTCAGGATCACCTCTTGATCATTGCTAGCTTCACGACCGTTCCGCTTGTTCTCTTCTCGCTCTTACTTGCGTATGTTAGCCACCATATCATGCTTAGCCGCCATCGCAACCTCACCACTTTACCCCTTCCTTTCCCATTAAGCTTTGCTAGTCTTGATACCCATGGTAATGGGATTCTTTGAGTCCTCGTGGCTCACGGATACTTCAAAACTAGTTTGCGGTGCCTATGTTATCGAAAGGCGTGACGCAACCAAGCTCAAGGAGGAGCTCGATGAAGATCTTGCCCTTTGTGTTGTTTCGTTCTAGTTGATCGCGATGGAGCCAGTTGGGGTCGATCGGGGACCTTTATGCATTTGGGGTTCTTTTTTATTTTGGTTCCGTAGTCGGACCTTGATTGTATCTGGATGATGTAATGCTTTATTCATGTAATTGTGTGAAGTGGCGATTGTAAGCCAACTATGTATCCTTTTCCCTTATGTATTACATGGGTTGTGTGAAGATTACCTCACTTGCGACATTGCTTTCAATGCGGTTATGCCTCTAAGTCGTGCTTCGACACGTGGGAGATATAGCTGCATCGAGGGTGTTAAATGGGGCCAGCGCATGATCCTGTTGGGGAAGCTTTAGTTATTTGATCTTAGATTATGTTAATTAATTATACCTGCAGAGCCGGAATCATCCGGCTCTAGAATTAGAATTAGTTAACCAAAACTATGATCTCCGGCACCCGTTCCCATCGCGCAACTCCATCCTGTCGTCGGCCGTTGGGGGTATGCCGGTATGTGTGGGTAACTAGCTAGCAAGTGGATCAGTAGCGAGTCGCTGCCGGCGGCCATTGCTGTGGTTATTTATAGCTAGCAGCTGGCTAGGGGATTGGTTTTTTTTACAATTCACCCCTGTGGAGCGCGGGAAGCCTTCACTGGAGCGCAGGAAGACTAAGTGGAGCACACAACCCGACAACGATATGCGGTGTCACGTGTTACCAACACATGTAGGAAAATGTATCTGTAACTTACTAATCATCGCACACGAGTACTCGCAGACGCATCATGTGCGATACTCCTAGCCACCGAAGCAACTACTTTGTAGTTTTTAAATTTTTTTGTACACACAGAATCGCACACAAATTCACTGTAGTAACCGTCTGTGTTATAATTTCTCATCACAAACAGTTCATCCGAGTGGGTTGTTTGCCGCGTATCACACACATTTTGTTTACACGAATCGTTTGTGTTCGTTTGGCCCATCGCAAACAGTTCATCTACGTGAACTGTATGCCGCATATCACACACATCTTGTTAAGTTGAACTATCTCTATTGTGTTCCCTAATCGAAAATAGTTAGTCCGAGTGAATTGTATGCCGTATATCACACACACCTTGATCTGGCTAACCGATTCTGTTGCATTCCCTAATAGTAAACAGTTCATCGGAGCGAACTGGATGTCGTATATTGCACACATCTTGATATGGTTGCCATTTCTGTTGTTCTGTCTCATCGCAAACAGTTCGTATGGATCAACCGTATTCCGCGCATCGCACACACAACTAAAATCTGAACCGTGTTTGATGTATCCTCCATAACAAACGGTTTGCATTTCTTTGACGGGTTTTTACATCACCATTTGCGATTAATGCATCACACACAGTTTCATCAAAGGGTTTTTGATCGTAGTGTCACGTTAGCAGCATCCTATCGTAGTGAAACTCGTCGACGGTGCAGAGTAGTGGAAGCAATGACGAGTCGGTGCACCCTAATGACCTCGTCGATTTCCACACCTAGGTTACACCTCCCAACACGAGAATTATTCTCCAAGATGAGAGTCGAAGTAGACTAGCCTTCCGAGGTATCGACGCGTTCTGAAGTAGTAGTCCGACAGAACTTCGACGTCGACGAAGAAGAATTGTGAGAAAACTAGAGAGAGAAAGCCCAGCGGCGCTTCTCGTCTAATTAGAAGTCTAATTCTCATAGAGCATCTACAGCCAGGCGCCTCAAACCCGCCTCATACGCCCGGGCGGGCCACCCGGTTACTATCCGGCTACGATTTCTTGACCCAGACGGCCCCCTCAAACGACCCTCAAACGCCAGGACTGACCGATCTCTCATATCCAGCCTAAATACGTGGCGGATATGGGGGCGCCCAGGCGCGTCCCGGGAACTCCCACCACGTCGTACCCGACCCACGCTGGGCCACCCGGCCCTACAAAAATTCCTCTCCATCATCTCGTCGGACCAGACCCTAGCCACTTCACTCCCCTCTCCTCCACTCCCCTCCGCCACCCAAACTCGTCTCCGGCTCCTTCCTGCCGTCTACGACATGGTGGGCAGCGGATCCGAGTCCTTCGCCTCCAAATCCGTCGACCCCGAGCTCATCCCACGCGGCCCCGAGGAGGAGATGGCCGTCCGGGTTGCGCTCCACCCCGCCCGGGAGGAGGCTTGCGCACGGCTGCGCTTGGACTCCTTCCATCGGGAATCCATTATGTCCGCCCAATTGGCGCATGGATCCGGCGCTAGGCCAGCCGTAGCTGCCTCGCCGGAGCCGTGCGGTCCGCCTGGCGTCCGAATGCCCTGACGGACGCGCAACCCCTCTGTTGGCGCGCCAAGCATCCGGACGCACCATGGGCCTCGTCCGACGAGGCCATGACCCGCAGTGCTCGTCGTGCACGGCACCGGGCGCGGGAGGCGGCGGCAGCCTCGCAGCGGTAGACGCCGGCAAGGTGGAATCGCATTCTCTGGTGCCCCATATGGCGCATCAGTCCGGGCGCCGCAACCGCATTGTGGTGGATGTCGGCGGCTCGTCTCTGGACAGATCCGTCATCGATCTGGCGTCCACCGGCACCCAACGAGTTCCGGGCTCCGACGAGGAAGAGTAGGGCATGGGAGACGACAGCGCCTTGAGTCCTGTGAGCCGGCTCGTGTCCCATGTCCTACTTTACCTTGCCGGTGCCCGGACCAACACTCCGAGGGGCGCAGCCAACCGCCGGACATGGCCACGACGGAGCCAGGCGGGAGGGGAGCGGAACCGGACGAAGCTCCGCTCAAAGTTCGTTGTGTTGTATGTAATAATATGGATTTCAGATTTTTAATTTGAGGTATCCGGATGTGGATTGCATTTGAGGCGTGATCAGTCACTGTTCACGGACATTTGAGAGGTCGGATTTGGAGCGAGTGGAGTTGCTCTTAGTAGACCGAGAGAGGGTAGGTAGCGAACACCACTCCTTTGACCCTCCGGAGCCTATACCAGCAAGTATCCAACGTGTCACATCTGCAATAGCAGCCAAAATCCACTCGGGAATATCAAGAAAAGGAGGGGGAGAGCCACTTGGAAAGGGTAAGCAATCACCCAAACGGGACGGATACCAAAAGGCAGAAGCCGCTCACGCCCACGCCTTCTCCGCCCTCCTCCTCCTTCCAATTTTTCGCATCTCAGCAAAGGACCACCTGCTGAAAGGCACATCCGCCGCAGAATTACATGGACTTTCCTTGCAGGAGATTCGATTCGGTCATGTAAGTTTGCAGCTTCCGTTTGGCCGTTTGACGCCACCCTTGCCGCGGTGTGCGTATCGCTTCTGCAGATCTCAGCTCAGTTCTTGGTTTCTTGCTTTGGTGCCCTGATTATACGTACTATATGTTGGATAAAAATGCGATAGCTCGTGGAGTTTCTGGAATGTACTAGGACCGGATCTTGACATCGCTCGTCTGTGATTTCAAGCAGGGCGTTGACCCTGTGGCTGTGGGAGGAACACAACCCGTTCGATGGTATTACAGACTCAAGCTGTGTGTTGGATTTCCGGATCTTTGTGTTCAAAGAGCTTTCCTTGGCCTGCCTCAACAGTTCAACACCTATTTTGGTGTAATGCGCAGTGCAGGACACAAGACCTTCCTGACACTGCATTTTTCTCTAGTTGAATCCAGTTCAGATGAAAGTGTTTCTAATGTTAGCACTTTAGATGTCACGTACAGGCCTAAGGGTAAAAATTACTCTGCCGGCTTATCAGGGACAAGTCAAAGTGGATGTCCATGAAGTTTAAAATTTGCCATGGCACCGCGTTCCTGTTGCCTCCGCCTCGTCCACAATCTTTTCCGTTGGGTTTTGAGGTGTGAGCTTGTTTCCATCAAGTTCTTCGTAAAACCACATTGGCCTTGACAATTTATGAGTGTGCCAGTACACCATCTAAATCCTCCCCTGCTTCTTTCAGTTGAACCCACTTCAGATGAAAGTGCTTCCAATAGTAGCACTAAAACTATCATCGTCTACAGGAAAAGTCAAAGCGGGTGTCCATGAGGTGCAAACTTTGAGTTTGTCACCTCTTACGCAAGTTTGATCAAGTCAGTAAAATTGGTTCATTGCCACAGTTTAGGCATGCCCAAAGGTTTGTTGAGTTGTCAAGATTGGCTTAGGCAATCTCAGAAACTCACTTGTGACGTGTCTTGTTTTTCTCTGAGACAAGTTAGGCAAAAATGTTTGACAAACTTAATCACTCCAAGGCTGTGAACCGCACAAGCCTATATCATTTGGATACAGTTCTACCCTGCTATATTTTCTTGATGAAAATGGTCTGAAAAGAATTGTTGCGTCGGTGAGCTGTGTACTTCCCGTTCTTTGTGGGAATTGCCCATCACATTTATGTAATGAATAGCTAGTTGAATTGCACTCGATATATTTCTGAATTGCAAAATTTGTACAGAATCACCATCTCTGTAGTGCACTATCTAAAACTGCTATTTGTTTCAAATACACTTTATTGTACATAACTAGATTAGATGCCACATGATTTTCCTGCCGTTTTCTCATGTTTCTATGCAGCTGCTTAATGTTTATGCTAATTACTCACATTTTGTTTGTGCAGCTGCTTGATGTGATGATAGCTCTTAGATCATAGTTCACATTAGCCATTACAGCAAGGAGTCCTGAAATGCTGAAAAGCTCCATGTTTCTTCCTGCTGGTTCCTTGACCAAACAACTGTAGTATTATGAGGGGAGGTACTGAATCTGCTTATGCACTTACTTTGTGTGAGATGCCTGTCAGATATTGGTTGCAAAACACTATCTTATTAAAAGCATGCTCGCTGATCTGTAAAAGACAAATATAATGAAAAGTGTTTATAAGTACATGTCTCTTGGAGAAGTATTTATCTTAGTTTAACTAAATTCACTGTTTTGTGTTCCATAGGAAACTCAAATGAATATTGCAGTTGCCAGGTGTGCCTCGGCAAGTACACACTACTTGGCGATGAACAAAATCCAAGATTGGCAATGTTTGAAAGACGCCTTCCCTTCTTTGGTTGTGGAATTGGATGGTGTTGGTGAGGCAGTCTACTCCTTCATTCTTTCATTTGGTTATTGTTTACTGTATTAAATTTTTTGCAGTTTTCTTTTAGGTTTCCTGTGCCCGTTAATTTGGTACATAGCAGCTCTTCTTTATTGCTGCAAGTACTACAACCGTGATCCTCGAGAACGGCCTGGGCTTGCCGCTTCTGCTCTTCTGGTTAGTTTTTATTCGTCATACACATGCGGAGCATATCATGTCCGGTTAGATTTAGTATATGGCATACAGAAGCAATAATTCTTTTTGCATGTTTAACAAGTTAGTCAATCATTCATCGGTGCACATTATCATAATTCATGGTTGGATTGCCTGCATGGCCTTCTTTACTTCCTTGTGATGTACGGGCATTTTAAATCTAATATACAAACTCATCAATGTGCTTCTCCAGTTTTTTCATTCTTTTTCTTGTACACTGTTAGCAAATGAGTTTTCATTCTTATGTTTCCTCTGCTTTGGTGTGTGCAGGCAATCATGTTTACAGCAGCGACTATCATTACCCTTTCTGTTTTACTGGTAATGTGTGCACACAAACGGTTCTTGAATAGCTGTGGTAGCTGACTGAAGAATGTACATTAGCTAGCTGCAAGATATTCGATGCATGTCCTTGAGGAATGAAGTACTTGACAGAAATACTCTTTAGGTTCCTTTGTTAATAAATTGCTTAAATCCATGGGAGAAATCGAAGGATTGCCCTTCGCGTGGTAGCATGTCAGCATGTCCGTCATTTGCTCGAGTGTAGATTACTGTACAATTTTGTGCTGGCAGACGAACCTGTTGCATAACATTTTTTGTACTGGCAACCAATTGGAGTTTATTCCTTCAGGCGCAATCAGAAGATTACATGCGCGAGCTGAGTAATATATCAGCTACCACTGAAATAATTATGTTTTACTTATATCATGCTGTCTATGTGAACTATGTACATAGTATTGCTGATTACTGAAATAGTGTTTTTATGTATTGCTGCCTGTGATATATAAAATCAAACTATATACATGTAATGCATACTGTATGATTTTTGAATAAAATGTAGCCTTCATCATCAATTAGGCCCTGTTTGATAGCAAAGTATTTTGACAATACTACAGTTTTTCTAGTTATTGTAGTTTTAATTACTATGACCTGTTTGGTCACCAATAAAAACTGTGATATTCAAACTAGAGTATTCCCAAAACCAAAGTATTTTCTCTGTCTAAAAAAAAGAACCGGAACCTCTTTTTTAAAAACAGAGCAGGCGAAAAAACGAGCCCGTCACACGTCGAAGGTATCTTCTTCGATGGCTGTTTGCAACAACTTGCGTCCCACGGCCGTATTGCCTCCGGAGATGTTTCCGTCGGTGGACGACCACAGCGAGTTCAAAGGAGCCTCCCTCTTCTTCTCCCACCTCTTGCACCGGTCGTTGGCCTTGACTTCTGCGGCCGCTGGCTGCGCCGATCCATACTCTAGGCTGGCCATGATGGCGGCGGAAGCTACTCTAAGAAGAAGCAGACCATGGATTATTGGAAGGAAGTGACCATGTCCTGGAAGAAGGCCAAGCCTTTCATGCGCAGCTCCGCCCATGGTGATCAAGGCGCCTACGCCGTGTTGCTGAGCGTTCTAATAGGAATCTACAAGCCTTGTGCATGCCGGTTCAGTCTATGCATATGAGCTACTCCCTCCATTCCTAAATATAAATCTTTTTAGAAATTCCAACAAATGACTACATACGAAGCAAAATGAATGAATCTACACTCTAAAATATGTCTATACATCTGTATGTTGTAGTCCATTTAAAATGTCTAAAAAGACTTATATTTAGGAACCGTAGGGAGTACTCTACTACGGTTTGCATGCGCCCCGCTAGCTAGCTTCAAGAACGCGCATGTCTTCAACCGGTCACGCCTAGCCAGCAATTTCTAGTTGCTACGCACAGCGCTAGCCAAACAGGTCTTTTGTATTGTTGAGACTTCAAAATACTTTGATACATAAAAGCTGCAGTATAGCTTGCACCAACCGGTTAATATACCCTAGTTCAATACTTCGGTTTTACAATACTTTATTATCAAACACAGCCTTATCATTTGAAATTATGATAAATCCAGATCGACAAACATAGATGACACTGTCATAAGTATTTGTATGACATGTAATTCGGTACTAATTCACTCCACTTTGTGTATATGAATATCGGAATATGCAACGAAAAGCCTGAATTCATTCATCTTCATCAAGCCGCCTCCCTTCTCTTGACCTTAACCATGAGGCCGTTCTTGGTGTGGAGCACCACCGAGTCGCTGGGCTCCACCACATGGCCGTCGACGAGCTCCACCCGGAAGTTATATATGATGGCCGCGGCGGCGATCTTAAGGTTGGTGAGCCCCAGGTCCTTGCCCAGGCAACTCCTGGGCCCGCAGTTGAAGGCTGCGAACTTGTAGCTCGGCTGGTGCCGGACCCGGCCGCTGCCGGACAGCCACCGCTCCGGCCGGTACTCCCGGCAGTCGTCGCCCCATATCCCCTCCACCCTGCCCATGGCGTAGATGCAGAAGAGGATCCTGGTGCCCTTGGTCACCCTCGTGCCGTCCGGCAGCACGTCGTCGGCGCGCGCCTCCTTCTCCTCGAACGGCGCGGGCGGGTGCAAGCGCAGCGTTTCCAGCACCGCCGCGTGGAGGTAGGTCGCCGACCGGAGCGTGTCGCAGTCGAACACGACCGGTTTGCCGCCGCAGCACGCGGCGTTGGCGCGTAACGACTCGAGCTCGGTGAGGACCTTGTCTTCCACGTGCGGGTGCGTGCAGAGCATGTAGAAGAGCCAGGTGAGCGCGGACGCGACGAGGTCCTTGGCCGCGATCATGTAGCCGACGGCGGCGTCGCGGAGGAACTCGTCCCTCTGCCGGTCGGCCATGGCGGGGTCCCTGGGCCACGCCATGTACATGGACAGCAGGTCCCCGCCTTGTCCTTCTCCTTGGGGGAGCGGTTTTGCCTTGCGGTTCGCGATCTCGAGGTAGACGAACTCGTCGAGCACCGCCTTGGCCTCGGCGAACCTCCTCTCGATGCCGACGTTGAGCCACCTCAGCAGCTTCCACCACCGAGCTGGCACGACGTGCCGGAACATGACGGCCTCCCCGGCGATCCTGGTCGCCTGGCCGAAGGGCGGGTACGGGGCGTCGGCGGCGGAGACGGACAGCGAGTCGAGGTCGGCGGCGAACACCACGGCGTAGGAGACGTCGAGCGAGAAGCGCATGAACACGTCCTCGAGCTCGACGGCGCGTCCGGCCGCGGCGGCGTGGTCCAGGAACGGCACCAGGAGCCGCGCCGTCTGCCGCCCGACGGTGGATATGACGAAGGAGCGGAACAGGGGGGCGGCGAAGACGGTGGCGACGACCTGCCGCTGCCGCGCCCAGGACGCGGCGTCCGCGTTGAGCAGCCCGTTGCCGGCGACGTCGAACATCTCGGCGAAGTCGTGGCCCTTGTCGTAGCAGTCGAAGTTGGCCGCGAGGCAGTGGTGCATGGTGGCCGGGTCGCACGTGACGAGGAAGTCCCCACCGACGAGCCACGGCCCACGGAACACGAACATGCACCCGGAGTCCCTGAGCGCGGCGGTGGCGGCGTCCAGGAGGTGGCCGAGGTTGCTGAGCACGAACGGGAGCATGCCGACGACCGGCCATCGCAGCGGCACGCTGCTGCCGCGGCACCGCAGAGCGAGGCGGAGGGCGGCCAGGGAGAGGAAGCAGAGCGCCGCCAAGAGGATCTCCGGGTAGGAGAGGAGGAAGGTCCGGAAGGCGCCCATGGTGGCCATTTGCGCGCGCTGCCGAATGGAGTGTGCCTTGCACGCCGGCAGTTAATGTACTGATGATGACCAGTAGTAGCTGGCACTTGTTATACTTCCCTGTGGAGTGGTGACATTCACAACGATTGTGTGGGCCTGGGATTTCGGCTGATGTGAGATGGACGGTAAATGGTTCATGCCGAGTTCGTGATAGAAATCGTCGACTGCGGCTTGGGTCGGCACACCGCCGCTGCACGGATCGACTTGTTGCTCTGCTGTTCCGACGGGCGACTGTTTTCTCTGAGCTCCAACCGTGTCGTGGTCGATTAAAAAAAATGTACTGCACCAGCCGGGAATCGAACCCAGGTCTGTACCGTGGCAGGGTACTATTCTACCACTAGACCACTGGTGCTTTGTGTTGATTTTCAAACAACTTTCTATAAGACAATGGTAGAAATATCCTCGGGGACGGTAGACAGATCATGCTACGCCCACACGTGTGGTGGGAGCCAAACCCGTCCACACGCCCTATAACATACAGACTACGCTATATCACCACATGCATGTGGAAATCTTTTTTGGATTTTCAGTTTTTAAAATGTTTTATCTCTTAAATGAAAAATCCGATTGAAGATTTATTTTCAGCATTAAATCCCTCGCGACGAGATCTTCGAAACTAGATCTCATATCGATATATTTCGACGATTTTTTTGTTGTTAAAAGTTGCCATGTCTATTGCACATGAATTGCCATGATGTTTACATTAAAGTTGCTATGTTATGTTTCAGCTATTTTCTTCTATATTAAAAAATAAATTTTGACATATTATAAAACGGATAATTAAGAAACTAGACTTGCCATGCACCATAAACTAAAATTGCCATGATACATGCACTTAAAATTGCCATGGTTCATGCAAAAGAAATATTTTCATGGTCAAAATACTGGAATTGCCATCATCAAAAACTAAAATTGCCATGATTCTACAAACTAGAATTGCCACATGGCAATATTAGTTTAAGCACCATGGCAACTTTTGGGCAAAAAAATATTTCGTCGAAACATATCAACATAGGGTCTAGTTTTGAAGATCTCATCGAGACGGATTTAATGGTGATAACGGATTTTTAATTCGCTTTTTTAATTAGGAGATAAAATATTTTTAAGCCGAAAACCAAAAAGATTTCTGCTGATGTCATCTGTTCATATGTGGCAAAATGAGTGATGATGGAGGCGTGCGGGTGATGTGCAAACGCCCACACGTGTGGGCGTTAGTTTTTCCGTTTGAACAAAGGTATTCCGGACAGATATAATTTTTTTTTGTAAACCGTGTGCATTCATTCTTTAAGCAGAATTACAAACCCACACTTTCTAGATTTTGGGAAGGTGACTATTGAACATTGTATTAGAGAATCAAATTTTGTAGCTCATGAATTAGCTAGATGGGGACGTGATAAATATCCATCATTTTGGGTTGATGCCCCTCACGAGTTCATCGTTATTCTGTACTCGCTGCTTCTGCAGCCTTTTGAGAATAGGGGAGCCCCCCCCTCGGTGATTCACAAAAAAAAATCACACGTAGCCACGATCTAGGGCATCCTGTTGAAATATGGGGGTGTGCTTTAGACCCATCTAACAATTTTAAAAAATCTCTAAGGACCCATGTATGGTACCATCTCCCAAAACCAAAAAATATGGGAGGAATTGGTTTCAGAGATTTTAGGCTTTTTAATCAGGCTCTACTCGCTCGTCAAGCATGGAGACTACTCGCTTATCCGAATAGTCTATGTGCTCGTGTCTTAAGGGCAAAATATTACCCAAGCGGGCAGTTGGAGGATATTGTTTTTACTGGTACCCCTTCTTCTACTTAGCAAGGCATAGAGTATGGTCTGGAGCTGTTAAAGAAGGGACTAATTTGGCGTGTTGGCAACGGCACAAATATAAGAATCTGGAGGGATAACTGGATTCCACGCAATCACTCGCATAAGGTTGTCTCTTCGAAGGGAAGATGCAGACTTCGATGGGTGTCTGAACTTCTGGATATACATGGAGCTTGGGATCGTAGTTTGGTTCACAGTACCTACCACTTGATGCTCACGAGATTTTAAAGATTAGGCCTTTTAAATTCAAATAGATCGTAGTTTGTTGAAGCTGCATATGATCTATCTGAATTTAAAAGGCTGAAGCTCTTTATGTTGTTGTGGCGTATTTGGTATGTGAGGAATGAGGTAGTGCATGCGAAACCAACTCCTCCTATTTTTTGTGTCCAAGAGATTTCTCTATAGCTATGTGCCTTCTATCATGAGCATACAAAACAAGCCAGAGCATGATCCAATTAAAGGTAAGTTCGTTCTTGATGTTGAACCCCTTGTGGAGTAGTCTAGTTGTGTTCCATCCAACCAAATTTCTTCCTGAACACCACCAAAACAAGGTTTTGTGAAGCTAAAGACTGACAGATCGTTTGGCCAGAATGGATCCGTAACAATAGGCATGGTCCTTCGGGATACTAAAGGGAAGATCATATTTACCGTTTGTCATCACCTATTATCATGCCATAATGCGCTTGAAACAGAATGCTCTTTCTGAAGGAATTTCCTTCGCTATGCAGTGGAGCAATCTTTTGCTTCATGTGGAATCTGATTGTATGGAAGTCATAAATAGGATGAGAAGTGAGAAGCAGGATAGATCAAGATATGCCTTCTTAGTTCAAGAGATCAAATTGAAGTTGTTAGAAAGAGATGCTTGTATTACTCATGTTCGACGCTCACAACTCTGTAAGCCATTTTATGGCTAGTTATGCTAGATCTTGTAGTCGAACTGCCGTATGGCTTGGCAATGGGCCTACGGGTGTTGCAAAACTATGCAACAATGATTGTAGTAACTTAATTGAGTAATACAAGTTTTTTCCCGCAACAAAGTATCATATCAATAGTGGAGGAAGAGTTGGGCCCCTTTATAAGGAATCATTTTTTAAAATGTTATTGGAGTTCATCGCAAATAATTAAATGTTATTGTTGAGAACAAAAGTGGTTTCCGCGGGGTCCTCCTCCGCCACCTGCCTTGCCCCGCTCGCCGTGAATGAGTGGTACGTCTCCAACGTATCTACTTTTCCAAACACTCTTACCCTTGTTTTGAACTCTAACTTGTATGATTTGAATGAATCTAACCTAGACTGACGCTATTTTCAGCAGAACTGCCATGGTGTTATTTTTGTGCAGAAAACAAAAGTTCTCGGAATGACCTGAAAATCCACGGAGATTACTTTTGGAAAATATAAAAAATACTGGCGAAAGAATCAAGGCCAGGGGGCCCACACCCTGTCCACGAGGGTAGGGGCGCGCCCCCTCCCCCTGGGCGCGCCCCCTGCCTCGTGGGCCCCCTGGATGGCCACCGACCTCAACTCCAACTCTATATATTTTCTTTCGCGGAGAAAAAAATCAGAGAGAAAGTTTCATCGCGTTTTACGATACAGAGCCGCCGCCAAGCCCTAATCTCTCTCGAGAGGGCTGATCTGGAGTCCGTTCAGGGCTCCGGAGAGGGGGATTCGTCACCGTCGACATCATCAACCATCCTCCATCACCAATTTCATGATGCTCACCGCCGTGCGTGAGTAATTCCATCGTAGGCTTGCTGGACGGTGATGGCTTGGATGAGATTTGAAGGAAATATGCCCTAGAGGCAATAATAAAGTTATTATTTATTTCCTTATATCATGATAAATGTCTATTATTCATGCTAGAATTGTATTAACCGGAAACATAATACATGTGTGAATATATAGACAAACAGAGTGTCACTAGTATGCCTCTACTTGACTAGCTTGTTAATCAAAGATGGTTATGTTTCCTAACCATGAACAAAGAGTTGTTATTTGATTAACAAGGTCACATCATTAGTTGAATGATCGATTGACATGACCCATTCCGTTAGCTTAGCACACGATCGTTTAGTATGTTGCTATTGCTTTCTTCATGACTTATACATGTTCCTATGACTATGAGATTATGCAACTCCGTTTACGGAGGAACACTTTGTGTGCTACCAAACGTCTAACGAATCGGGTGATTATAAAGGTGCTCTCTGGTGTCTCCAAAGGTACTTGTTGGGTTGGCATATTTTGAGATTAGGATTTGTCACTCCAATGTCGGAGAGGTATCTCTGGCCCTCTCGGTAATGCACATCACTTAAGCCTTGCAAGCATTGCAACTAATGAGTTAGTTGGGAGATGATGTATTACGAGCGAGTAAAGAGACTTGCCGGTAACGAGATTGAACTAGGTATTGGATACCGACGATCGAATCTCGGGCAAGTAACATACCGATGACAAAGGGAACAAAGTATATTGTTATGCGGTTTGACCGATAAAGATCTTCGTAGAATATGTAGGAACCAATATGGGCATCCAGGTCCCGCTATTGGTTATTGACCGAGAATGGTTTTAGGTCATGTCTACATAGTTCTCGAACCCGTAGGGTCCGCACGCTTAAGGTTTCGATGACAGTTATATTATGAGTTTATGAGTTTTGATGTACCGAAGGAGTTCGGAGTCCCGGATGAGATCGGGGACATGACGAGGAGTCTCGAAATGGTCGAGACGTAAAGATCGATATATTGGACGACTATATTCGGAGTTCGGAAAGGTTCCGAGTGATTCGGGTATTTTTCGGAGTACCGGAGAGTTACGGGAATTCGTATTGGGCCTTAATGGGCCATACGGGAAAGGAGGAAAAGGGCCAAAAGGGTGGCCGCCGCCCTCCCCTTGGACTAGTCCGAATTGGACTAGGGAGGGGGGGCGCACCCTTCCTTCCTTCTCCTTCTCTCTTCCCTTTCCTTCTCTCCTACTCCTAATACATGGAAGGACTACTAGTTGGACTAGGAAAGGGAATCCTACTCCTGTGGGAGTAGGACTCCCATGGCGCGCCATAGTAGAGGGCCGGCCTCCTCCTCCCTCCCTCCTTTATATACTGAGGGCAGGGGCACCCCATGGACACACAAGTTGATCTACGGATCGTTCCTTAACCGTGTCGCGTGCCCCTTCCACCATATTCCACCTCGGTCATATCGTCGCAAAGCTTGGGCGAAGCCTGCGCGATAGAACATCAAGATCGTCACCACGCCGTCGTCTTGACGGAACTCTCCTCGACACTCGGCTGGATCGGAGTTCGAGGGACGCCATCGAGCTGAACGTGTGCTGAACTCGGAGATGCCGTACGTTCGGTACTTGGATCGGTCGGATCGTGAAGACGTACGACTACATCAACCGCGTAGTCATAACGCTTCCGCTTTCGGTCTACGTGGGTACGTAGACAACACTCTCCCCTCTCGTTGCTATGCATCACCATGATCTTGCGTGTGCGTAGGAAATTTTTGAAATTACTACGTTCCCCAACAAAGGTATCGAGCCTAGGTTTTATGCGTTGATGTTATATGCACGAGTAGAACACAAGTGAGTTGTGGACGATATAAGTCATACTGCCTACCAAAGATGTCATACTTTGGTTTGGCGGTATTGTTGGATGAAGTGGCCGGACCGACATTACGCCAGACGCTTACGCGAGACCGGTTCTACCGACGTGCTTTGCACACAGTGGCTGGCGGTGTCGGTTTCTCCAACTTTAGTTGAACCGAGTGTGCTACGCCCGTCCTTGCGAAGGTTAAACGAGTCTACTTGACAAACTATCGTTGTGGTTTTGATGCATAGGTGAGATTGGTTCTTGCTTAAGCCCATAGCAGCCACGTAAAATTTGCAACAACAAAGTAGAGGACGTCTAACTTGGTTTTGCAGGGCATGTTGTGATGTGATATGGTCAAGACGTGATAAGATATAAGTTGTTGTATGAGATGATCATGTTTTGTTGAAGTTATCGACAATCGCGTAAGCCCTATGGATGTCTCTTTGTTGCATAAGATGCAAGTGCCAAATAATTGCTTTACTTTATCGCTATACGATAGCAATAGTTGCAAGAGCAATAGTTGGTGAGACAACCATGTGATGACACATTGATATAGATCAAGATGATGAAGATCATGGTGTCGTGCCGGTGACGATAGAGATCATGATAGTACTTTGGATATGGAGATCAAAGGCGCAAGATGATCATGGCCATATCATGTCACATATTTTGATTGCATATGATGTTTATCTATTATACATCTTATTCTTGCTTTGATCGACGGTAGCATTTTAAGATGATCTCTCACTAAAATTATCAAGAAGTGTTCTCCCGAGTATGCACCGCTGCCAAAGTTCGTCGTGCCTGCACACACCGCGTGATGATCGGGTGTGATAAGCTCTCGTCCATCTACAACGGGTGCAAGCCAGTTTTGCACACGCGAATACTCAGTTAAACTTGACGAGCCTAGCATATGCGAGATATGGCCTCGAACACGGAGACCGAAAGGTCGAGCGTGAATCATATAGTAGATATGATCAACATAAGATGTTCACCATTGAAAACTACTCCATCTCACGTGATGATCGGTTATGGTTTAGTTGATTTGGATCACGTGATCACTTAGATGACTAGAGAGATGTCTGCCTAAGTGGGAGTTCTTAAGTAATATGATTAATCGAACTTAAATTTATCATGAACTTAGTTCGGTAGTATTTTGCAAATTATGTTGTAAGATCAATAGCTTGCGTTGTTGCTTTCATATGTTTATTTTGATATGTTCCTAGAGAAAACTGTGTTGAAAAATGTTAGTAGCAATGATGCGGATTGGATCCGCGATCCGAGGTTTATCCTCAATGCTTTGCCTGAAGAATTATGTCCTTAATACACCGCTAGGTGATGGACCTATTGCAGGAAGCGGATGCGGGCGTTATGAACGTTTGGCTAGCTCAATATGATGACTACTTGATAGTTTTGTGCACCATGCTTTATGGCTTAGAATCGGGACTTCAAAGACGTTTTGAACGTCATGGACCATATGAGATGTTCCAGGAGTTGAAGTTAATATTTCAAGAAAATACCCGAGTTGAGAGATATGAAGTCTCCAACAAGTTCTATAGCTAAAAGATGGAGGAGAATCGCTCAACTAGTGAGCATGTGCTCAGATTGTCTGGGTACAACAATCGCTTGAATCAAGTGGGAGTTAATCTTCCAGATAAGATAGTGATTGACAGAATTCTCTAGTCACCATCACCGAGTTAGTAGAACTTTGTGATGAACTATAGTATGCAAGGGATGATGAAAATGATTCCCGAGTTTTTCATGATGATGAAATCGATGAAGGTAGAAATCAAGAAAGAACATCAAGTGTTGATGGTTAACAAGACCACTAGTTTCAAGAAAAGGGCAAAGGGATAGAAGGAACTTCAAGAAGAACGGCAAGCAAGTTGTTGCTCAAGTGAAGAATCCCAAGTCCGGACCTAAGCACGAGACTAAGTGCTTCTACCGCAAAGGGACTGGTTCTCGAAGCGAACTACCCCAAGTATTTGGTGGATAAGAAGGATGGCAAAGTGAACAAAGGTATATTTGATATACATGTTATTGATGTGTACTTTACTAGTGTTTATAGCAACCCCTCGGTATTTGGTAATGGTTCGGTTGCTAAGAGTAGTAACTCAAACAGGAATTGCGTATAAATGAAACTAGTTGAGGGTGAAGTGACGATGTGTGTTGAAAGTAGTTTCAAGATTGATATGATCATCATCGCACACTCCCTATACTTTCGGGATTAGTGTTGGACCTAAATAAATGTTATTTGGTGTTTGCGTTGAGCATGAATATGATTTGATCGTGTTTATTGCAATACGGTTATTCATTTAAGTAAGAGAATAAACTGTTGTTCTGTTTACATGAATAAAACCTTATATGGTTACACACCCAATGAAAATGGTTCATTGGATCTCGATCATAGTGATACACATATTCATAATATTGAAACCAAAAGATGCAAAGTTAATAATGATAGTGCAACTTATTTGTGGCAATCGCCGTTTAGGTCATATTGGTGTAAAGCGCATGAAGAAACTCCATGTTGATGGGATTTTGAAATCACTTGATTATGAATCACTTGATGCTTATAACCATGCCTCATGGGCAAGATGACTAAGACTCCGTTCTCCGGAACAGTGGAGTGAGCAACTGACTTATTGGAAATAATACATACTGATGTATGCGATCCAATGAGCGTTAAGGCTCGCGACGAGTATCATTATTTTCTGACCTTCACAGTTGATTTGAAGCAGATATGAGTATATCTACTTGATGAAACACAAGTCTGAAACATTTGAAAAGTTCAAAGAATTTCAGAAGTGAAGTAGAGAATCATCGTAACAAGAAAATAAAAGTTTCTACGATATGATCGCAGAAGTAAAATATTTGAGTTACGAGTTTGGTCTTCAATTAAAACAATGTGGAATAGTTTCACAAATTCATGCCACCTGGAACACCACATCATAATGGTGTGTCCGAACGTCATAACCGTACTTTATTGGATATAGTACAATCTATGATGTTTCTTACCGATTTACCAATATCGTTTTGGGATCATGCATTAGAGACAGCTGCATTCACGTTAAATAGGGCACCATCTAAATACGTTGAGACGACACTATATGAACTGTGGTTTAGCAAGAAACCAAAGTTGTCGTTTCTTAAAGTTTGGGGCTGCGATGCTTATGTGAAAAAGTTTCTTCTGATAAGCTCAAACCCAAATCGAGAAGTGCGTCTTCATAGAATACCCAAAGGAAATTGTTGGGTACACCTTCTATCACAGATCCGAAGGCAAAACATTCGTTGCTAATAAATGGATCCTTTCTAGAGAAGGAGTTTCTCTCGAAAGAAGTGAGTGGGAGGAAAGTAGAACTTGATGAGGTAATTGTACCTTCTCCCTTATTGAAAGTAGTTCATCACGAAATCTGTTCTGTGACTACTACACCAATTAGTGAGGAAGCTAATGATGATGATCATGTAACTTCGATCAAGTTACTACCGAATCTCGTAGGTAAACCAGAGTGAGATCCGCACTGAGTGGTACGGTAATCCTGTTCTGGAAGTCATGTTACTTGACCATGACAAACCTACGAACTATGAGGAAGCGATGATGAGCCCAGATTCCGCAAAATGGTTTGAAGCCATGAAATCGAGATATGATCCATGTATGAGAACAAAGTACGGACTTTGATGGATTTGCCGATGATCGGCAAACCATAGAAAATAAATGGATCTTCAAGAGGAAGACGGACGTTGATAGTAGTGTTACTATCTACAAAGCTCGACTTGTTGCAAAAGGTTTTCGACAAGTTCAAGGGGTTGACTACGATGAGACCTTCTCACCAGTAGCGATGCTTAAGTCTGTCCGAATCATGTTAGCAATTGCGCATTTTATGATTATGAAATTTGGCAAAAGGATGTAAAACTGCATTCTGAATGGATTTACGGAGGAAGAGTTGTATATGATGCAACCGAAGGTTTTATCGATCCAAAGGGAGCTAACAAAGTTTGCAAGCTCCAAATGATCCATTTATGGACTGGTGCAAGCATCTCGAGTTGGAATATACGCTTTGATAAATTGATCAAAGCATATAGTTTTATACTGAGACTTGCGGTGAAGCTCAGATTTACTAGAAAGTGAGTGGGAGCACTACAAACATTTCGATAAGTATATGTGAATGACATATTGTAGATTGGAAATAATGTAGAATTATTCTGCAAAGCATAAAGGAGTGTTTGAAAGGAGTTTTTCAAAGAAAGACCTCGATGAAGCTGCATACATATTGAGCATCAAGATCTATAGAGATAGATCAAGAAGCTTGATAAGTTTTTTTTCAATAAGTACATACCTTGACAAGATTTTGAAGTAGTTCAAAATGGAACAGTCAAAGAAAGAGTTCTTGCCTGTGTTACAAGGTGTGAAATTGAGTAAGACTCAAAACCCGACCACGGCAGAAGATAGAAAGAGAATGAAAGTCACTCCCTATGCCTTGGCCATAGGTTCTATAAAGTATGCCATGCTGTGTACCATATCTATTGTATACCCCTTTGAGTTTGGCAAGGAGTACAATAGTGATCTAGGAGTAGATCATCGACAGCGGTCAAAGTTATCCTTAGTGGAATAAGGATATGTTTCTCGATTATGGAAGTGAAAAAGGTTCGTCGTAAAGGGTTACGCCGATGCAAGTTTTGACATCGATCCGATGACTCTAAGTCTCGATCTAGATACATATTGAAAGTGGGAGCAATTAGCTAGAGTAGCTCCGTGCAAAGCATTGTAGACATAAAAAATTGCAAAATACATAACGGATCTGAATGTGAAAGACCCGTTGACTAAGATTCTCTCACAAGCAAAACATGATCACACCTAAGTACTCTTTGGATGTTAATCACATAGCGATGTGAACTAGATTACTGAATCTACTAAACCCTTTGGATGTTGGTCACATGGCGATGTGAACTATGGGTGTTAACCACATGATGATGTGAACTATCGATGTGAATCACATGGTGATGTGATCTAGATTATTGACTCTAGTGCAAGTGGGAGACTGAAGGAAATATGCCCTAGAGGCAATAATTAAGTTATTATTTATTTCCTTATATCATGATAAATGTTTATTATTCATGCTAGAATTGTATTAACCGGAAACATAATACATGTGTGAATATATAGACAAACAGAGTGTCACTAGTATGCCTCTACTTGACTAGCTTGTTAATCAAAGATGGTTATGTTTCCTAACCATGAACAAAGAGTTGTTATTTGATTAACAAGGTCACATCATTAGTTGAATGATCTGATTGACATGACCCATTCCGTTAGCTTAGCACACGATCGTTTAGTATGTGGCTATTGCTTTCTTCATGACTTATACATGTTCCTATGACTATGAGATTATGCAACTCCCGTTTACCGGAGGAACACTTTGTGTGCTACCAAACGTCACAACGTAACTAGGTGATTATAAAGGTGCTCTACAGGTGTCTCCAAAGGTACTTGTTGGGTTGGCATATTTCGAGATTAGGATTTGTCACTCCGAATGTCGGAGAGGTATCTCTGGGCCCTCTCGGTAATGCACATCACTTAAGCCTTGCAAGCATTGCAACTAATGAGTTAGTTGGGAGATGATGTATTACAGAACGAGTAAAGAGACTTGCCGGTAACGAGATTGAACTAGGTATTGGATACCGACGATCGAATCTCGGGCAAGTAACATACCGATGACAAAGGGAACAAAGTATGTTGTTATGCGGTTTGACCGATAAAGATCTTCGTAGAATATGTAGGAACCAATATGGGCATCCAGGTCCCGCTATTGGTTATTGACCGAGAATGGTTTTAGGTCATGTCTACATAGTTCTCGAACCCGTAGGGTCCGCACGCTTAAGGTTTCGATGATGGTTATATTATGAGTTTATGAGTTTTGATGTACCGAAGGAGTTCGGAGTCCCGGATGAGATCGGGGACATGACGAGGAGTCTCGAAATGGTCGAGACGTAAAGATCGATATATTGGACGACTATATTCGGAGTTCGGAAAGGTTCCGAGTGATTCGGGTATTTTTCGGAGTACCGGAGAGTTACGGGAATTCGTATTGGGCCTTAATGGGCCATACGGGAAAGGAGAAAAAGGGCCAAAAGGGTGGCCGCCGCCCTCCCCTTGGACTAGTCCGAATTGGACTAGGGAGGGGGGCGCACCCTTCCTTCCTTCTCCTTCTCTCTTCCCTGTCCTTCTCTCCTACTCCTAATACATGGAAGGACTACTAGTTGGACTAGGAAAAGGGGAATCCTACTCCCGGTGGGAGTAGGACTCCCCATGGCGCGCCATAGTAGAGGGCCGGCCTCCTCCTCCCTCCCTCCTTTATATACGGGGGCAGGGGGCACCCCACGGACACACAAGTTGATCTACGGATCGTTCCTTAACCGTGTGCGGTGCCCCCTTCCACCATATTCCACCTCGGTCATATCGTCGCAAAGCTTGGGCGAAGCCCTGCGCCGGTAGAACATCAAGATCGTCACCACGCCGTCGTGCTGACGGAACTCTCCCTCGACACTCGGCTGGATCGGAGTTCGAGGGACGTCATCGAGCTGAACGTGTGCAGAACTCGGAGGTGCCGTACGTTCGGTGCTTGGATCGGTCGGATCGTGAAGACGTACGACTACATCAACCGCGTTGTCATAACGCTTCCGCTTTCGGTCTACGAGGGTACGTAGACAACACTCTCCCCTCTCGTTGCTATGCATCACCATGATCTTGCGTGTGCGTAGGAAATTTTTGAAATTACTACGTTCCCCAACAAGATTTACCATGTAATCAAGTTAGTTTTGTTAGGTTTGATCCCTAGTATCTACTATGTTGTGAGATTGATGTTGCTATGAGTTTGCTATGCTTAATGCTTGTCACTAGGGCCCGAGTGCCATGATTTCAGATCTGAACCTATTATGTTTTCATGAATATATGTGAGTTTTTGATCCTATCTTGCAAGTCTATAGTCACCTATTATGTGTTATGATCCGACAACCCCGAAGTGACAATAATTGGGATACTTCTCAGTGATGAGTGATGACCGTAGTTTGAGGAGTTGATGTATTCACTAAGTGCTAATGCTTTGGTCCGGTACTCTATTAAAAGGAGGCCTTAATATCCCTTAGTTTCCATTAGGACTCATTGTCATGGAGGGTAGGACAAAAGATGTCATGCAAGTTCTTTTCCATAAGCACGTATGACTATATTCGGAATACATGCCTACATTACATTGATGAACTGGAGCTAGTTCTGTGTCACCCTAGGTTATAACTATTACATGAGGAATCACATCCGACATAATTACCCATCACTGATCCAATGCCTACGAGCTTTTCACATATTGTGCTTTGCTTATTTACTTTATCGTTGCCACTGTTACAATTACTACAAAACTGCTATCGTCACTTTTGCCACTGTTACCATTACTATCATACTACTTTGCTACTAAATACTTTGCTGCAGATACTAAGTTATCCAGATGTGGTTGAATTGACAACTCAACTGCTAATACTTGAGAATATTCTTTGGCTCCCCTTGTGTCGAATCAATAAATTTGGGTTGAATACTCTACCCTCAAAAACTGTTGCGATCCCCTATACTTGTGGGTTATCAAGACTATTTTTTGGTGCCATTGCCGGGGCGCATAGCTCTATTCTTTGAGTCACTTGGGATTTATATCTGCTGTCACTATGAAGAACTTGAAAGACGACAGAACTAAGATATTTCCCTCAACTACGAGGGGATGTAAGGAACTGCCATCTAGCTCTGCACTAGATTCTCCTTCTGTTTTGAGTAAGCTTGCGACACCTAAAACTGCTACTGCTATGAATTCTAATATGTCGCATGTTATTGATGATGCCACTTCTGCTATGCATGATACTTATGATGAAACTACTTCTATGCTTGATACTACTTTGCCATTAGGTGAATTTCTAGATGAACAACTTGCTAGGGTTAGAGAGAATGAAATTATTGAAGATGATATTATTGAAGATAGTGATCATGAAGGTTCTCCCCTAAGTATGAATTACCTGTTGTTCCAGAGGGTTATGTTATAGATGAAGAAGTTGCTAGAGCCATTCTCGCTTGCAATGATAGATGTGATCTTAAGAAGTTATTAGCTAAATGGAAGCAGCAATCTTTAAATGCTAGAATGAAATATGACCCTGCTTTTGCTACTTCACCTATCTGTGTTACTGATAAGGATTATGAATTCTATATTGATCCTGAGATAATTAATTTGGTTGAATCTGATCCTTATTATGGCTATGAATCTGAAACTGTTGTGGCACATCTTACTAAGTTAAATGATATAGCCACCCTGTTCACTAATGATGAGAAATCTCGCTACTATTATATCCTTAAGATATTTCCATTCTCATTAAAGGGTGATGCTAAAACTTGGTTTAATTCTCTTGATCCTGGTTGTGTGCGTAGTCCCTAGGATATGATTTATTACTTCTCCGCTAAATATTTCTTTGCTCATAAGAAACAAGCTGCCTTGAGGGAAATATATAATTTTGTGCAAATCGAAGAAGAGAGTCTCCCACAAGCTTGGGGAGGCTTCTCTGATTACTTAATGCTTTGCCTGATCATCCTCTTCAGAAAAATGAAATACTTGATATCTTCTATGATGGACTAACCGATGCTTCCAAAGACCACTTGGATAGTTGTGCTGGTTGTGTTTTCAGGGAAAGAACAGTCGACCAAGCTGAATTGCTATTGAATAATATGTTGACTAATGAAAATAATTGGACTCTTCCTGAGCCAATCGAGCCAACTCCTAAGCCTATTCCTAAACCTACTAAGAGAGGTGTTCTATTTCTCAGTCCTGAAGATATGCAAGAGGCAAAGAAATCTATGAAAGAAAAAGGTATTAAAGTTGAAGATGTTAAGAATTTACCTCCTATTGAAGAAATATATGGTCTTAATATACCGCCTGTTGAAGAAACACATTGTCTTGATAACCCGACACAGGTAGTAAAGGTAAATTCTCTCTATAGATATGATAAAGTTGAAATCCCGTCTACTAAATTTCCTAGCCAATGTTTAGATGAATTTGATGACTTTATGGCTAGACAAGAAAGTTTTAATGCTTATGTTGGTAGAGAATTAAAGAGTAATGCTCACATGATTGGATGCTTGAGTGATTATATGGCTAGAGTTAAAGGTGAACTTAAACTCATTAGTAAATATGCTTCTATGGTTACCACTTAAGCAGAACAAGTACTTAAAGCTCAAAGTGATTTGCTCGATGAATTAAATAATAAACATGACTTTGCTGTTAGAGTGGGTACTAGAACTGGTAGAATGACTCAGGAACCTTTGTATCCTGAAGGCCACCCTAAGAGAATCGAGCAGGATTCTCAGAGAAATAATTTAGATGCACCTAGTCCTTCTAGAAAGAAGAAAAAGAAAAATGATAGGACTTTGCGTGCTTCTAGTGAACCTGTTGTAGACACACCTGAGAATCCCAATGATATTTCTATTTCCGATGCTGAAACACAATCAGATGATGAACATGAACCTAGTGATAATGTTAATGACAATATTCATGTTGATGCTCAACCTAGCAATAATAATGATGTAGAGATTGAACCTGCTGTTGATCTTGATAACCCACAATCAAAGAATCAACGTTATGATAAGAGAGACTTTGTTGCTAGGAAGCACGGTAAAGAAAGAGAACCATGGGTTCAGAAACCCATGCCTTTTCCTCCTAAAGCATCCAAGAAAATGGAGGATGAGGATTTTGAGCGCTTTGCTGAAATGATTAGACCTATCTTCTTACATATGCGCTTAACTGATATGCTTAAAGTAAACCCTTACGCTAAATATATGAAGGATATCATTACAAATAAAAGAAAGATACCGGAAGCTGAAATTTCCACCATGCTTGCTAATTACACTTTTAAAGGTGGAATACCTAAGAAACTTGGAGATCCAGGAGTACCAACTATACCATGCTCCATTAAAAGAAACTATGTTAAAACTGCTTTATGTGATCTTGGAGCCGGTGTTAGTGTTATGCCTCTCTCTTTATATCGTAGACTTGAATTGAATAAGTTGACATCTACTGAAATATCTTTGCAAATGGCCCATAAATCAACTGCTATACCTGTCGGTATTTGTGAGGATGTGCCTGTTGTGGTTGCAAACGTCACTATCTTAACGGACTTTGTTATTCTTGATATTCCCGAGGACGATAGTATGTCATTTATCCTTGGTAGACCCTTTTTGAATACTGTAGGGGCTGTTATTGATTGCAACAAAGGCAATGTCACTTTTCATGTCAATGGCAATGAGCATACGATACACTCTCCGAGGAAACAACCTCAAGTTCATAGCACCAATTCTATTGGAAAAATTCCAACTATCATTATTGGAGGTTTTGAATTTCCTCTTCCTACTGTCAAGAACAAATATGATATTCTTATTATTGGGGATGTTCATATCCCCGTTGAGGTAACCTAGTGTTATTCAAAATTTCTCCAGTCCCATGTTATTCGGAATGAGTTTGTTAACAAGACTTGATCAACCTTGTTAGTGGATTCCTTTTGATGACCATGAGATGGATGAAACTAGAAGGCACAACCTTCTGTACCCTCTTTTTACTTTCTGTTATTTAGAATAAATAAAGCAAAAATAGTATTATTTGTCTATTTTTTGATTTATCCTTGCAATAAAAAATATCCCGAAAATAAAAGTTCTCCAAATGCCCTGCAAATTTAGTATGATTTTTTATGGAATCTTTGTGGATTTTAGGCACTGAGAACACAACAGGGGGGCAAGCACCTGGCCACGAGGGTCCAGGGCCAGCCCACTCTGACTGGGCGCGCCCCCTGCCTCGTGGGCCCATGGTGGCCCCCCTCCACTTATTCCTGCACCCACACACTCCATCTTCCTCCCAAAAAAATCCCCATCCAGCTCAAGCACGAGTTCTAGCTCATTTTGCTGCGATTTTCGATCTCCTTACTCAAAGCTCCATTCACAAAACTGCTTTGGGAGATTGTTGCTTGGTATGTGACTCCTCCAATGATCCAATTAGTTTTGGTTCTAGTGCTTTTTTCATTGCAAATTTTTGCTGCCTAGGTGGCCCTGTTCTTGAGCTTGCATGTCAAATTTATGAGGTCCCAAGTAATTCTAATGCATGATATAGGCTCTAGGCACTTGTGGGAGTAGTTGCTATCAATCTTGTTTAGTTTGATTCACTTTTATTTTGAAGTTACTAAAAATTTCAGAAATTTTTCAAAGGAAGAAATATGTTTAGGAAAATGTACCAAGGTGGTTCTTCAACAAAGAAAAGACCCAGGCGTGCTATGCGTGAGCAAGACGATGAACCACCAAGGGAAGCTGATGTGCGGCCTTGTGAATGGTCGTCAGAAGAGTTTATGGTCAATGCAGGCATCAAGGATGAATTTGATGCATATGTGCGTAATGCCGATCTTGAGGACTTCATGCAAGATAAGTGTCCTTAGTACTACCATTTGACTGATTCATTCGTGAGAAGGTTTAAATTTACATCTTCGCGTAATTCTCAAAATGTCATGTTTGATATTTATGATCAATCATATACCATGGACTTAAAAAAGTTTACTACTGCTTGCAAACTTCCACAGTAAGGTAATGTTAATGAACCCCGTAAATCTGAATATAAAGACTTTCTTACTAGTATCACTGTGGGAGAATCTAGAGATATAGCACAAGCTACCATAGGGAGCATTCATTTTCCTTCTATACATTATTTTGCCCTCTTCATTGGTAGATGCATTAATGGTAAAGATGAAGCATGTCACATGTGCGTCCCCGATCTTTGTGTTCTCAAGAGTGTTGTATTAGGTAATAAAGATTACAAGTTGGGGGCAATTGTTGCATGTAGGTCGCATAACAATGGTTTAGTTGGAGATTTGTTTGGAGGGATTTATGCGACCTGTGTTGCTAATTATCTTCGTATACCTCCACGTGAGGGTGATAGGGAGTTGCTTCTCGCTTATTTAGATTATAATGCTATGGTCAGCCATCATTTTCTTGTGAGGAATGAACAATTCCTCCAGTATCGACTAATCTTTGACAAACGTCGTGCTGTCCATGTTACTCTCCCTGCTCCTTCCCTTTTGATTATCAGGCAAACAGAAGATATGTTGTAACCAGGGAGGAGGCAAACCGAACACGAGAGGAGAGCGGAGGCAGCTCGTCAACATGCCACAGCTCAGGAGGCAATGGCTGCTGCATCTTAGTATGACCCCAGTTATAACTTCGGATATCAGCCAGGCTATCCTTGGCAATAGGCCAACTTAGGACAAAAGCCTAAGCTTGGGGGAGTACGTATTTCTCACCGACATTACATTCATGTTCACACATTCACTCTAGTTGTCGGTGTTCATACTTTTTCATTGTATTAATTTTATTTTTTCTAGGTTTCTTCTTGTGTGTTTGATAAACCTTAACAAAAACCAAAAAAAAAAACAGTTAGTTCAATGTCCATGCTTGTAGTATTAATTAAAAAAAGGAAAACCCAAAAATATTTCTTGTTCTTCTTTTGCTTGTTGGGAGCTTTCCCGTGTAAATAATTTTATTTTCTTTTCTTTCCTTTGGGGGTCGAGAGGAGAAGACCATAATGAAAAATGTTTAGTGGCTCTTATATGCACGATTGTTGATTTAATTTAGATCCCATATTACTTTGTCTTCTCTCTTGAATTGAATGCTTGCAGATTCCAGCTTAGTCCAATGCACGTGCACTATTATTATTATACACACCGTTCGGTCGTGCAAGTGAAAGGCAATAATGACGATATATGATGTACTGATTGAGATGAGAGAAGCTGGTATGAACTCGACCTCTTTTGTTTTTGTAAATATGATGAGTTCATCGTTCCTGATTCAGCCTATTATGAATAAACATGTTTGCAATGACAATTGGAGATCATAGTTGCTTATGCCATGCTTAATTAGCTAGGAGCTTATAATGGTTTACCTTGCGTGCCAACATGCTATTAAAATGGTTGTGATGTGGTATGATAGGGTGGTATCCTCCTTTGAATGATTCGAGTGACTTGACTTGGCACATGTTCACGCATTTAGTTGAAACAAAATCAACATAGCCTTCACGATATTTATGTTCATGGTGGATTATATACTACTCATGCTTGCACTCATTGTTGATTAATTTTAATGCATGTTCATGACGGTTGTCGCTCTCTCAGTTGGTCGCTTCCCAGTCTCTTGCTAGCCTTCACTTGTATACTGCTTGTGCATCCAAACTCCATAAACCCCAAAGTTATTCCATATGAGTCCACCATACCTTCGTATATGCGGTATTTACCTGCCGTTCCAAGTAAATCTGTATGTGCCAAACTCCAAACCTTCAAATAAAATTCTGTTTTGTATGCTCGAGCAGCTCATGTATCAACTAGGGATGTCTGTATCTTCCATGCTAGATGGGTTATTCTCAAGGGGAGTGGACTCCGCTCCTCATTCACGAGAAAATGGCTGGTAACTGGGATGCCCAGTCCCATGATCAAAAAGATCAAAGCAAATCGAAATAATTAAATAAAACTCCCCCAGGGCTGTTGCTAGTTGGAGGCACTCGTTGTTTCGAGCAAGCCAGGGATTGATGCTTGTTGGTGGTGGGGGAGTATAAACTTTACCATTCTGTTTGGGAACCGCCTATAATGTATATAGCATGGAAGATATCGAGATCTCATAGTTGTTGCGTTGACAGTGAAAGTATACCGCTCAAAATATTATTCACCTCTATTTTAAAATCGAGCTCTGGCACCTCTACAAATCCCTGCTTCCCTCTGCGAAGGGCCTATCTATTTACTTTTATGTTGAGTCATCACCCTCTTATTAAAAAGCACCCACGGAGAGCACCTCTATCATTTGCATGCATTACTATTAGTTTATATTGGGTTTGACTTGACTGGATCTCCTTTACCATGAATTACAATGTTTAGTCAGTCCTTGATCTTTAAAGGTGCTCTGCATTTATGTTTTGCGGTCTCAGAAAGGGCTAGCGAGATACCATCTTGTTATATCATATTATGATTGTTTTGAGAAAGTGTTCTCCTCCGAGATTTATTATTATTGATCGCTAGTTGATTATGCCATTGGTATGAGTAAACATGAGACCTAAGTGTTATTGTGAATATGGTTAGTTCATGATCTTTGCTGAAAACTTGAATGCTGGCTTTACATATTTACAACAACAAGAGCAAACAGAGTTTGTAAAAGTTTTTCTTTATCACTTTCAGTTTGTCAACTGAATTGCTTGAGGACAAGCAAAGGTTTAAGCTTGGGGGAGTTGATACATCTCCAACGTATCTACTTTTCCAAACACTTTTGCCCTTGTTTTGGACTCTAACTTGCATGATTTGAATGAAACTAACCCGAACTGACGCTATTTTCAGCAGAAGTGCCATGGTGTTATTTTTGTGCAGAAAACAAAAGTTCTCGGAATGACCTGAAAATCCATGGAGATTACTTTTGGAAAATATAAAAAATACTGGCGAAAGAATCAAGGCCAGGGGTCCCACACCCTGTCCACGAGGGTGGGGGGCACGCCCCTCCCCCTGGGCGCGCCCCCTGCCTCGTGGGCCCCCTGGATGGCCACCGACCTCAACTCCAACTCTATATATTTGTTTTCATGGAGAAAAAAAACAAGAGAGAAAGTTTTATCGCGTTTTACGATATGGAGCCGCCACCAAGCCCTAATCTCTCTAAGGAGGGCTGATCTGGAGTCCGTTCGGGGCTCCGGAGAGGGGGATTCGTCGCCGTCGTCATCATCAACCATCCTCCATCACACCGTGCGTGAGTAATTCCATCGTAGGCTTGCTGGACAGTGATGGTTTAGATTAGATTTACCATGTAATCAAGTTAGTTTTGTTAGGGTTTGATCCCTAGTATCCACTATGTCCTGAGATTGATGTTGCTATGAGTTTGCTATGCTTAATGCTTGTCACTAGGGCCCGAGTGCCATGATTTCAGATCTGAACCTATTATGTTTTCATGAATATATGTGAGTTCTTGATCCTCTCTTGCAAGTCTATAGTCACCTATTATGTGTTATGATCCGACAACCCCGAAGTAACAATAATCGGGATAATTCTCGGTGATGACCGTAGTTTGAGGAGTTCATGTATTCACTAAGTGCTAATGCTTTGGTTCGGTACTCTATTAAAAGGAGGCCTTAATATCCCTTAGTTTCCATTAGGACCCCGTTGCCACGAGAGGGTAGGACAAAAGATGTCATGCAAGTTCTTTTCCATAAGCACGTATGACTATATTCGAAATACATGCCTACATTACATTGATGAACTGGAGCTAGTTCTGTGTCACCCTAGGTTATAACTATTACATGAGGAATCGCATCCGACATAATTATCCATCATTGATCCAATGCCTACGAGCTTTTCACATATTGTGCTTTGCTTATTTACTTTACCGTTGCTACTGTTACAATTACTACAAAACTGCTATCGTTACTTTTGCCACTGTTACCATTACTATCATACTACTTTGTTACTAAATACTTTGCTGCAGATACTAAGTTATCCATGTGTGGTTGAATTGACAACTCAACTGCTAATACTTGAGAATATTCTTTGGCTCCCCTTGTGTCGAATCAATAAATTTGGGTTGAATACTCTACCCTCGAAAACTGTTGCGATCCCCTATACTTGTGGGTTATCAATGAGTCAAGCTGAGCTCAAACCAATGTCATGTGTTTTACCGGCCAGGAACAAAGAGTTTTTAACAAAAGAATCACGAATCTGAGACATCAGATCATGGGTTGTTGTTGACTCGGACGTGGGTCCAGCCCACGTCTCTCCACCCGGCCACGCGTATAAATTGGAGGTGCCGGCAACGCTAGCCGCCACAAAGAACATATCACATCTATTCTGCCTCCACGCGCACTGCCCACCGCCGTTCTGCTCCCTACTGCTGCCACCGGCAACCCCACCCCATTCACCACGTGCACGACTGTACGGGAGAGCCGGCCTTTGGAACCCCCGCCGCTTTAGATCATATATAGGAGAAGCATGATTAGGTTTTTGGGGAGCGTCTGATATGTGACTGTTAGCCATTGTTTGTCTACGTGCCGGATTTCGGGTTCCGCAAACCCTTGAGAGGTTCAAACTCCGGGGTGCGTGCGAAGAACTCAACCTCCCTAGTCTGCCTACTCACCAATCTCACAGCCTACCTTGTCGAACTCAAGGAAAAGGGGACACAACAGTTTACCCAGGTTCGGGCCACCTTGCGGTGTAAAACCCTACTCCTGCTTTGTGGTGGATTGGCCTCGAGGGGCTGAGGATGAACTAGTACAGTGGAGAACAACCTCAGGAGGTGTGTTCTTGTGAAGGTGGGAAGGGATCCCACAACGGCCAAATTCGAAGGGAGACAATTAGTACATCTTATCCTGACGAAAGTAGTCTTCTCCTACAAAAGCCTCTGGTCGTGACGCCGCAGTGGGCTCGGTGATGACCTCCGTCCTCTCGTCCTGCGGTCTTGGTCTTGTTGCATTAGAATGGAAACCTTTGGCTGATTCCTCGGGACTCCGCGTCTGCGCTTACCTCCTTAGAACCAAAGAGGAAACTGGTACACTGCGCCCGTTGGCGCCCGCCTAGCCTTGGTCATCATGGCTCACGTCACCCGAACCTCGCGAGGTGAGGCTTGCATGGAAATCTCTACCCCTCGGGAGCCAGCCTGAGGAGGCTGCTCCTTTTAGAGGTCTTGGTGCCGTCCGCCTCGCGAGGCTTGGCCCCTCGCGAGGGTCTTGAGTTGTCGATGTCAAAACTGGGCCATACGAGGCCGCTGATGGAGCCACACCATGGGCCGCAGGCAGGCAAGTTTGGGTACCCCCATTCCCAGAACGCCGACAGTAGCCCCTAGGCCCAAGGCGCGCTCGAACTTGGCTTTGAGGCGAAGCCAAAGGGAAAGTGCGGAGTGCCGCGGGCCCTAACCGCCTGCCGCCTTGGTCGACGTGTGGCGATTGATGGGATGTGGGCGTCTCCCCTTCCCCACGCTACCTCGGCAACAGTTCGACTTGATGAGTCCCTGTTACATGCAGGAAAAAACCATCATTGCGTGGGATCATGGAGGCCGACGGTTGGCCTCCCTCCGACTATAAATGAGGGGGAGGGGCGGAGCCCCCCTCGCTCATCTCCATCTTCTCGCTGCCCGCTCGTGCTTCTCCTCTGTCTTGCCATAGTTGCAGAGTCCATGGCGCTGACGAGGAGGTTCTCCGCCGCCGAGAAGGGAAAAACCTCTCGGGAGGAGCCTGAACTGCTTCTGCCGAAGAAGAGGTTTAGTCGCCTTCGCGATGTTGGCGCAGGGCAGGAAGTGATGTGACCTTGGTACGAGCGACCGCCGCCTGGATTCCCGCTTCCCTGTACGCCCGTGCGTAGGGTGACAGTGCCCATCGCCGCGCGGTTCGGGGTAGCAGTGTACATGCCGAAGTCGAGCGGCCAGCCGGGCCGAACTCATGCCGAGGGCAGCTTGCGCGAGTTTGTGGTGTGGGAGGCAATGCCGCCGCACTCGTGGATCAGGTTCCCGAGGTTCTTCACCGAGGAGATGCCACTGAGAGGGCTGCTCAAGCTATGGCTGTAACACGCCGGGTGCTGCAGCCTGGCTACTAGAGAGAGGTTGAGGTCGTCCCTCAGGGCGGCATCTTCATGACCCGCGGATGGGGCGAGGTTGCCCGCGCCTGTCGTGCAGGAGAGGCCGTCGCCATCAACTTCGAGTACGTTGGGGCCTCCACATTGTTCTTCAAGGTCTTCGACGAAGAGGGCCGGCGGCTGGAGTGCTGCCCTGGGGAAAGCAGCCCGCGTGGCGTGGTCACGGGCGTCGAGCCTGCCCCTGGCCTTGCCGGCAGCTCCTCTAGCAGTAGCGACGAGTGCTGAGAATCCAACGACTCTCTCGAGCCCAGCGATTCTTCGGAGTCCAGCGATGGCAGCTACGTGCCGCCGAGCTCTCGCCGTGCCCAGAGTGCGACAGTGGCGTTCGCTCGGCGTTGCCAGTGATGCCCAGCGGCCGGGTCCTTTGGGGTTTTCTTCTTCTGTTTCCCTGCGCGGAGTTGTGACAAACCCTGTAGGGGTATGTAAAAAACTATAATGCTTTTGTTTTAACGCTATCCTTCTTAGTACTACGTTGAAATCGCGTGTCTCGCTCTGACACGGTTCCCCCTTTTCATTCTCAAGGTAGCTTAGTGCTCTATGCTTATAGGACCCAGTCCCCAGGTAGGCTTCAGCCGTCGCTGGTATGCCAGGTCGTGATGCCGTGGTCAAGGCCAGGAGGTGAGCGTCCTGAGGTCTGGTGAGAGCTCCTGAGGCGCGATGCTCAAGAGGTCCCCTTTGGCATGCAAGCAGCTCCTCAAAGGCTGAAAAGGAAAGCGACATTGCCCGAGCGTGGCTGTGAGGGTCGTGGGACTGAGTTGTGAGGTTCATGCTGAGACGTATGAGTGACTTATCTTAGTGAGCCTGCGGGGATTCCCTTGCACGGTGCCCAATCATGCATTAGTGATGACGCCTCTAGGTAGGGCTTGCGCTCGCCATCCCCTTTTCTCTCTCGTCTAGATGCTCTACGTCCTCGGGTCTCGGCCCTCGAGCGAGGCTCAGCCACCGCTGGTATGCCAGGTTGCGATGCCGTGGTCAAGGCCAGGGGGTGAGGGCTGGAGAGCCAATAGGATCTCCTGAGGCGATGCTCAGGAGCCCCCTTTAACGTGCAAGCGATTTGCGTGAGAAGGGGGCGGCCGTCGGACCTGCCCGTAGTTAAGCTCTGGAGGTTCTCGCGAGTTAGTCCATGGAGGAGAATATGACCCAGAACCGCGCTTGCTGCCCATCCATTGATTTTTACGCAAGAAGATGAAGGCACTGAGGACTTGGTGAGGCGACATGCACATGGCAGGCCACGAGCCAGAGCTCGATCTCTCAGATCTGTCAGCGTTGCAGTGACGGACCCGAGCACAAGCACCGTGCCATCATGTGTAGCCCCCTTTGCGGGATGAGCAATTATGTCTACTACACAACCTTCTTCTTGTAGACGTTGTTGGGCCTGCAAGTGCACAGGTTCGTAGGATAGTAGCAAATTTCCCTCAAGTGCATGACCTAAGGTTTATCAATCTGTGGGAGGCGTAGGATGAAGATGGTCTCTCTCAAACAACCCTGCAACCAAATAAAAAAGAGTCTCTTGTGTCCCCAACACATCCAATACAAATGTAAATTGTATAGGTGCACTAGTTCGGCGAAGAGATGAAGATACAAGTGCAATATGGATGGTAGATATGGGTATTTGTAATCTGAAATTATAAAAACAGCAAGGTAACTAATGATAAAAGCGAGCACAAACGATATTGCAATGATAGGAAACAAGGCATAGGGTTCATACTTTCACTAGTGCAAGTTCTCTCAACAATAATAACATAGATAGATCATATAACAATCCCTCAACATGTAACAAAGAGTCACTCCAAAGCCACTAATAGCGGAGAACGAATGAAGAGATTATGGTAGGGTACGAAACCACCTCAAAGTTATTCTTTCGGATCGATCTATTCAAGAGTTCATACTAGAATAACACCTTAAGACACAAATCAACCAAAACCCTAATGTCACCTAGATACTCCATTGTCACCTCAAGTATCCGTGGGCATGATTATACGATATGCATCACACAATCTCAGATTCATCCAACCAACACAAAGTACTTCAAAGAGTTCCCCAAAGTTTCTACCGGAGAGTCAAGAAAACGTGTGCCAACCCCTATGCATAGGTTCATGGGCGGAACCAGCAAGTTGGTCACCAAAACATACATCAAGTGGCACATGATATCCCATTGTCACCACAGATAAAAACGGCAAGACATACATCAAGTGTTCTCAAATAAAGACTCAATCCGATAAGATAACTTCAAGTGGGAAACTCAATTCATCACAAGAGAGTAGAGGGGGAGAAACATCATAAGATCCAACTATAATAAGAAAGCTCGCGATACATCAAGATCGTGTCATAGAGAGAACACGAGAGAGAGAGAGAGAGATCAAACACATAGCTACTGGTACATACCCTCAGCCCCGAGGGTGAACTACTCCCTCCTCGTCATGGATAGCACCGGGATGATGAAGATGGCCACCGGTGAGGGATCACCCCTCCGACAGGGTGCCGGAACGGGCTCCCGAGAGGTTTTTGGTGGCTACAGAGGCTTGCGGCGGCAGAACTGCCGATCTATCTTCTCCTTTGGTGTTTTTAGGGTACATAGGCTTATATAGGCAAAAGAAGTCGGTCGGGGGAGCCTCGAGGGGCCCATGAGAGGGTAGGGCGCCCCCAGGGGGGTGGGTGCGCCCCCTATCTCGTGGCCTCCTCGAGGATCTTCTGACGTGAACTCCAAGTCTTCCGGATCATATTCTTCCAAAAAATCACGCTGTCGAAGGTTTCATTATGTTTGGACTCCGTTTGATATTCCTTTTCTTCGAAATACTGAAACATGCAATAAAACAACAATATGGGCTGGGCCTCCGGTTAATAGGTTAGTCCCAAAAGTAATATAAAAGTGTATAATAAAGCCCATAATCATTCAAAACAGATAATAAAATAGCATGAATGCTTCATAAATTATAGATACGTTGGAGACGTATCAAGCAAGAGGTAGGTCAGCAACGCGGGGAGGTCGCAAGGGTAATAGAACTTCAAGCAAGCGGATGATAATCATAAAGCGACTCACTGAAGAATGTAAAGCCAGTTCTGATGGATGTAAGAAGGATACATGTTGCAGGGGCGGACCCACGCGACTTGGGGATAATGTAGCCTGAGGGGCGCCCCCAACTGAATCGAACTAAAAGATGTCACCTAGTATCGTTGCTGAAGAGATGTTGGAGGGGGTTGGAGACGCGCGGTGCAGAGGTCACTCCTCATGAGCCACCTTGGTCCTGAACCTCGGGAGGCTCTGGAGGTCCGGGGGGCTCATGAGGATCCATCACCATCTCTACTTGGATTGCCTGGCGCCTGGCCTCCCGAGCTGCCAGGATGCCCCGCATGTGGCGCTGGAATGTGGCAGCCGCGTTCAGCAAACCGAAGGGCATGCGAACGTAGCTGTGAGGGGGGCCCTCACATTGGCCAATACGGGATGGCCTGAAGAGCTCATGAGACGCGTCCCTGTTGAGCCCAGGAATGTCGACACAGACGCGCAGCTCCCATTCCTCACCGGGGCAAGGAGCCGCGCCTGGTGGTGGGCGGCGATCGCCTCGCATAGCTCTTGCCTCCTGAATCTCCTTGATTTCCTTGGTGATGAACTCCTGAGCGCCTGGTGCCTCGCGCTCCGGGCTTTCTTCATGGAAGTTCACGTTGAAGCACGCCTCCACATGGTGCCCGAGCGCCTCCCTCGTGATGTTGGATAGGTCAGAGGCCCTCCAGAGGAGGCCCCTGAGCCCAACCTGAGAGGGGCGCCGGGCACGCCTTCCTATGCGAGAGGGGAAGGCGCGCCGTCCGCGGGCGCAGGGCTTGAGGCAGCACCGTCGGACGCCCCACCCTCCTGAGATCCTTGGTGGAGCAACTTCTTCTTCTTCTTCTTCTCGTGGATAGCCTCAAGAGGGTAGACAGCGCCCTTGTCGTCTGTGTTCTCGACCGCTGCAGCCTGGTAGGCGCGCTCGAGAGAGAACACCGCGTCCTTCTCCTTGCAGGAGACCGTGATGACGCCGCAACTTCCTGGCATCTTGAGGACGTTATAGCCATGGTGGGTGACCGTCATGAACTTGGCCAGGGCCGGGTACACGAGGATGGCGTTGTACGGGAGACAGATGTTGGCGATGTCAAAGTCGATGAGCTCTGTGCAGTAGTTGTCACGCTTGCCGAAGGTGACAGGAAGGCGGACCTCCCCGGTGGAGCCATTGGTTACTCCTGAGAAGGGCTTGGTAGGCCTAAGCTGGTGGTATGGCACTTGGAGTCTGTTGAACATCTGGATGGAGAGAACATTGAGCCCCGCACCGCCATCGCTAAGTGTCTTGGTGATGAGTACATTGCTGATGATGGTCGAGCAGAGCATTGGGAGGGCGCCGGCTATGGCCACACACTTGAGCTGGTCGGAGGAGTCGAAGGTGATGGCGCACTTGGACCACCTGAGCGGGCGCGTTGCCTCGAGCTTGGGGAGGGCTGCGTTCACCTCATGCGTGAACTACTTGAAGATGCGATGGGAGGCTGGGGCAAGGGAGCCGCCCAGGATGCAAGCGATGGCACGAGGCTCCTGGAAGCCCCCAGCCCCCTTGTCCTGGTGGTGGTCTTAGTTCCTTCTTGGTGGCGGCGGCAGTGGGAGAAGGCCAGCGTTGCCCTGAGGATGGTCCTCGTGAGGCTGATCCCTCCAAGCGCCCTCATGAGGTTGGCCCTGCCAGCGGTCCTCCCGAGGTTGGTCGCGCCACTCCTGACGATGGACGCGGCTGTCCCAACGTCCTCCTGAAGGAAATATGCCCTAGAGGCAATAATAAAGTTATTATTTATTTCCTTATTTCATGATAAATGTTTATTATTCATGCTAGAATTGTATTAACCGGAAACATAATACATGTGTGAATATATAGACAAACAGAGTGTCACTAGTATGCCTCTAGCTTGTTAATCAAAGATGGTTATGTTTCCTAACCATAAACAAGGAGTTGTTATTTGATTAACAAGGTCACATCATTAGTTGAATGATCTGATTGACATGACCCATTCCATTAGCTTAGCACCCGATCGTTTAGTATGTTGCTATTGCTTTTATCCATGACTTATACATGTTCCTTTGACTACGAGATTATGCAACTCCCGTTTACCGGAGGAACACTTTGGGTACTACCAAACCTCACAACGTAACTGGGTGATTATAAAGGAGTACTACAGGTGTCTCCAAAGGTAGATGTTGGGTTGGCGATTTTGAGATTAGGATTTGTCACTCCGATTGTCGGAGAGGTATCTCTGGGCCCTCTCGGTAATGCACATCACTTAAGCCTTGCAAGCATTACAACTAATGAGTTAGCTGTGAGATGATGTATTACGGAACGAGTAAAGAGACTTGCCGTAACGAGATTGAACTAGGTATTGGATACCGACGATCGAATCTCGGCAAGTAACATAGCGATGACAAAGGAACAACGATGTTGTTATGCGGTCCGACCGATAAAGATCTTCGAGAATATGTAGGAGCCAATATGGGCATCCAGGTCCCGCTATTGGTTATTGACCAAGAATAGTTCTAGGTCATGTCTACATAGTTCTCGAACCCGTAGGGTCCGCACGCTTAAGGTTTCGATGACAGCTTATATTATGAGTTTATGAGTTTTGATGTACCAAGGAGTTCGAGTCCCGGATGAGATCGGGACATGACGAGGAGTCTCGAAATGGTCGAGACGTAAAGATCGATATATTGGACGACTATATTCGAGTTCGGAAAGGTTCCGAGTGATTCGGTAATTTTCGAGTACCGGGAGTTACGGGAATACGGGGAAGAGTATTGGGCCTTAATGGGCTTTAGTGGGAAGGAGCCGGGAGGCGCGCCCCTCCCAAGCCCAGTCCGAATTGGACAAAGGGTTTGGGCGCCTCTCTTCCTTCCTTCTCCACTTCCCTCTTTCCCCTTGACCTAGTTGGACTAGGAAAGAAGGAATCCTACTCCCGGTGGGAGTAGGACTCCTGGCGCGCCTCCTCCTAGGGCCGGCCTCCTCCTCCCTCCCTCCTTTATATACGGGGCAGGGGCACCCCATAGACACAAGTTGATCTACGGATCGTTCCTTAGCCGTGTCGGTGCCCCTTCCACCATATTCCACCTCGGTCATATCGTCGCAAAGCTTAGGCGAAGCCTCGCGCGTAGAACATCAAGATCGTCACCACGCCGTCGTCTTGTGACGGAACTCTCCCTCGACACTCGGCTGGATCGGAGTTCGAGGGACGCCATCGAGCTGAACGTGTGCTGAACTCGGAGGTGCCGTGACGTTCGGTACTTGGATCGGTCGGATCGTGAAGACGTCGACTACATCAACCGTTGTGCTAACGCTTCGCTTCACGGTCTCACGAGGGCGTGGACAACACTCTCCCTCTCGTTGCTATGCATCACCATGATCTTGCGTGTGCGTAGGAATTTTTTGAAATTACTACGTTCCCCAACAATGGCATCCGAGCCAGGTTTTATGGTTTGATGTTTTGCACGAGTAGAACACAAGTGAGTTGTGGGCGATACAAGTCATACTACCTACCAAAGCATGTCATACTTTGGTTCAGCGGTATTGTGAGATGAAGCGGCCCGGACCGACATTACGCGACGCTTACGCGAGACTGGTTTCACCATTACGAGCACTCGTGCTTAAAGGTGACCGGCGGGTGTCTGCTCTCTCACTTTAGTTGAACTGAGTATGGCTACGCCCGGTCCTTGAGAAGGTTAAACGAGTCTATTTGACGAAGTATCGCTGTGGTTTTGATGCGAGGTGAGATTGGTTCTTGCTTAAGCCCGTAGCAGCCACGTAAAATTTGCAACAACAAAGTAGAGGACGCCTAACTTGCTTTTGCAGGGCATGTTGTGATGTGATATGGTCAAGACGTGATACTATATTTTATTGTATGAGATGATCATGTTTTGTAACCGGTTATCGGCAATCGGCTGGAGCCATATGGTTGTCGCTTATTGTATGAAATGCAACGCATCGTAATTGCTTTACTTTATCACTAAGCGGTAGCGATAGTCGAGAAGCAATAGATGGCGAAACGACAACGATGCTACGATGGAGATCAAGGTGTCGCGCCGGTGACGATGGTGATCACGACGGTGCTTGAGATGGAGATCACAAGCACAAGATGATGATGGCCATATCATATCACTTATATTGATTGCATGTGATGTTTATCTTTTATGCATCTTATCTTGCTTTGATTGACGGTAGCATTTTAAGATGATCTCTCACTAAAATTATCAAGTAGTGTTCTCCCTGAGTATGCACCGTTGCCAAAGTTCGTCGTGCCCAGACACCACGTGATGATCGGGTGTGATAAGCTCTACGTCCATCTACAACGGGTGCAAGCCAGTTTTGCACACGCAGAATACTCAGGTTATACTTGACGAGCCTAGCATATGCAGATATGGCCTCGAAACACGGAGACCGAAAGGTCGAGCGTGAATCATATAGTAGATATGATCAACATAAGATGTTCACCATTGAAAACTACTCCATCTCACGTGATGATCGGTTATGGTTTAGTTGATTTGGATCACGTGATCACTTAGATGACTAGAGAGATATCTGTCTAAGTGGGAGTTCTTAAGTAATATGATTAATTGAACTTAAATTTATCATGAACTTAGTCCTGGTAGTATTTTGCAAATTATGTTGTAGATCAATAGCTCGCGTTGTTGCTTTCATATGTTTGTTTTGATATGTTCCTAGAGAAAATTATGTTGAAAAATGTTAGTAGCAATGATGCGGATTCGATCCGTGATCGGAGGTTTATCCTCATTGCTGCACGTAAGAATTATGTCCTTAATGCACCGCTAGGTGATGCACCTATTGCAGGAGCGAGATGCAAATGTTATGAATGTTTGGCTAGCTCAATATGATGACTACTTGATAGTTTAAGTGCACCATGCTTAACAGCTTAGAATCGGGACTTCAAAGACGTTTTGAACGTCATGGACCATATGAGATGTTCCAGAGTTGAAGTTAATATTTCAAGCAAATACCGAGTTGAGAGATATGAAGTCTTCAACAAGTTCTATAGCTAAAAGATGGAGGAGAATCGCTCAACTAGTGAGCATGTGCTCAAATTGTCCAGGTACTTCAATTGCTTGAATCAAGTGGGAGTTAATCTTCCGATAAGATAGTGATTGACAGAATTCTCTAGTCACCATCACCAAGTTAGTAGAACTTCGTGATGAACTATAGTATGCAAGGGATGATAAAAATGATTCCCGAGTTTTTTTCGTGATGATGAAATCGATGAAAGGTAGAAATCAAGAAAGAACATCAAGTGTTGATAGTTAACAAGACCACTAGTTTCAAGAAAAGGGCAAAGGGATAGAAGGGAACTTCAAGAAGAACGGCAAGCAAGTTGCTGCTCAAGTGAAGAAGCCCAAGTCTGGACCAAAGCCTCAAACCGAAAGTGCTTACACTCGCAAAGAAATGGTCACTTTGAAGCGAAACTGCCCTAAATATTTGGTGGATAAGAAGGATGGCAAAGTGAAAAAGGGTATATTTGATATACAGGTGTTTGATGTGTGCTTTACTAGTGTTTATAGCAACCCCTCGGTATTTGGTACTGGTTCGGTTGCTAAGAGTAGTAACTCAAACGGAGTTGCGAATAAAATGTAAACTAGTTAAAGGGTGAAGTGACGATGTGTGTTGAAAGTAGTTTCAAGATTGATATGATCATCATCGCACACTCCCTATACTTTCGGGATTAGTGTTGAACCTAAATAAATGTTGTTTGGTGTTTGCGTTGAGCATGAATATGATTTGATCGTGTTTATTGCAATACGGTTATTCATTTAAGTAAGAGAATAAACTGTTGTTCTGTTTACATGAATAAAGCCTTATATGGTTACACACCCAATGAAAATGATTCATTGGATCTTGATCGTAGTGATACACATATTCATAATATTGAAACCAAAAGATGCAAAGTTAATAATGATAGTGCAACTTATTTGTGGCACTGCCGTTTAGGTCATATTGGTGTAAAGCGCATGAAGAAACTCCATGCTGATGGGATTTTTGGAATCACTTGATTATGAATCACTTGATGCTTGCGAACCGTGCCTTTTGGGCAAGATGACTAAAACTCCGTTCTTCGGAACAATGGAGCGAGCAACAGATTTGTTGGAAATCATACATACTGATGTATGTCGTCCGATGAATATTAAGGCTCGCGACAAGTATCATTATTTTCTGACCTTCACAGTTGATTTGAAGCAGATATGGGTATATCTACTTGATGAAACATAAGTCTGAAATAGTTGAAATGTTCAAAGAATTTCAGAGTGAAGTGGAAAATCATCGTAACAAGAAGATAAAGTTTCTGCGATCTGATCGTGGAGATGAATATTTGAGTTACGAGTTTGGTCTTCAATTAAAACAATGTGGAATAGTTTCACAGCTCACGCCACCTGGAACACCACAATGTTATGGTGTGTCCAAACATCGTAACCGCACTTTATTGGATATAGTGCAATCTATGATGTTTCTTACCGATTTACCAATATCATTTTGGGATCATGCATTAGAGACAGCTGCATTCACGTTAAATAGGGCACCATCTAAATCCATTGAGACGACACTATATGAACTGTGGTTTAGCAAGAAACCAAAGTTGTCGTTTCTTAAAGTTTGGGGCTGCGATGCTTATGTGAAAAAGTTTCATCCTGATAAGCTCAAACCCAAATCGGAGAAGTGCATCTTCATAGAATACCCAAAGGAAATTGTTGGGTACACCTTCTATCACAGATCCGAAGGCAAAACATTCGTTGCTTAATAAATGGATCCTTTCTAGAGAAGGAGTTTCTCTCGAAAAAAGTGAGTGGGAGGAAAGTAGAACTTGATGAGGTAATTGTACCTTCTCCTTACTTGAAAGTAGTTTGTCGCAGAAACCGGTTTCGAGACATCTACACCAAGTAGTGAGGAAGTTGATGATGTTGATCATGAAACTTCAGATCAAGTTACTACGTAACCTCGTAGATCAACCAGAGTAAGATCCGCACTGAGTGGTACGGTAATCCTGTTCGGAAGTCATGTAACTAGATCATGATGAACCTACGAACTATGAGGAAGCGATGATGAGCCCAGATTCGCGAAATGGCTTGAGGCCATGAAATCTGAGATGAGATCCATGTATGAGAACAAAGTGTGGACTTTGGTGGCGTTGCCGATGATCGGCAAGCCATAGAAAATAAATGGATCTTCAAGAGGAAGACGGACGCCGATAGTAGTGTTACTATCTACAAAGCTCGACTTGTCGCAAAAAGGTTTTGACAAGTTCAAGGTGTTGACTACAATGAGATTTTCTCAATCTGTAGCGATACTTAAGTCTGTCCGAATCATGTTAGCAATTGCCAAAATTTATGAAATTTGGCAAATGGATGTAAAACTGCATTCTGAATGGGTTTCAGGAGGAAGAGTTGTATATGATGCAACCGAAGGTTTTATCGATCCAAGGGAGCTAACAAAGTGTGCAAGCTCCAACGATCCATCTATGGACTGGTGCAAGCATCTCGAGTTGGAATATACGCTTTGATGAGTTGATCAAAGCATATAGTTTTATATGCACTTACAAAGTGAAGCTCAGATTTACTAAAAAGTGAGTGGGAGCACTACAACATTTCGATAAGTATATGTGAATGACATATTATAGATCGGAAATAATGTAGAATTATTCGCAAAGCATAAAGAAGTGTTTGAAAGGAGTTTTTCAAAGAAAGACCTCGATAAAGCTACTTACATATTGAGCATCAAGATCTATACAGATAGATCAAGACGCTTGATAAGTTTTTCAATGAGTACATACCTTGACAAGATTTTGAAGTAGTTCAAAATGGAACAGTCAAAGAAAGAGTTCTTGCCTGTGTTACAAGGTGTGAAATTGAGTAAGACTCAAAACCCGACCACGGCAGAAGATAGAAAGAGAATGAAAGTCATTCCCTATGCCTTGGCCATAGGTTCTATAAAGTATGCCATGTGTGTACCGGATCTATTGTATACCCTGCACCGAGTTTGACAAGGAGTACAATAGTGATCTAGGAGTAGATCATCGACAGCGGTCAAAATTATCCTTAGTGGAATAAGGATATGTTTCTCGATTATGGAAGTGACAAAAGGTTCGTCGTAAGGGTTACTTGATGCAAGTTTTGACACCGATCCGATGACTCTAAAGTCTCGATCTAGATACATATTGAAAGTGGGAGCAATTAGCTAGAGTAGCTTCGTGCAGAGCATTGTAGACATAGAAAAATTGCAAAACACATAACGGATCTGAATGTGAAAGACCCGTTGACTAAGATTGTCTCACAAGCAAAACATGATCACACCTTAGTACTCTTTGGGTGTTAATCGCATAGTGATGTGAACTAGATTACTGAATCTAGTAAACCCTTTGGGTATTGGTCACATGGCAATGTGAACTATGGGTGTTAATCACATGATGATGTGAACTATCGATGTTAATCACATGGCGATGTGATCTAGATTATTGACTCTAGTGCAAGTGGGAGACTGAAGGAAATATGCCCTAGAGGCAATAATAAAGTTATTATTTATTTCCTTATTTCATGATAAATGTTTATTATTCATGCTAGAATTTTATTAACCGGAAACATAATACATGTGTGAATATATAGACAAACAGAGTGTCACTAGTATGCCTCTAGCTTGTTAATCAAAGATGGTTATGTTTCCTAACCATAAACAAGGAGTTGTTATTTGATTAACAAGGTCACATCATTAGTTGAATGATCTGATTGACATGACCCATTCCATTAGCTTAGCACCCGATCGTTTAGTATGTTGCTATTGCTTTTATCCATGACTTATACATGTTCCTTTGACTACGAGATTATGCAACTCCCGTTTACCGGAGGAACACTTTGGGTACTACCAAACCTCACAACGTAACTGGGTGATTATAAAGGAGTACTACAGGTGTCTCCAAAGGTAGATGTTGGGTTGGCGTATTTCGAGATTAGGATTTGTCACTCCGATTGTCGGAGAGGTATCTCTGGGCCCTCTCGGTAATGCACATCACTTAAGCCTTGCAAGCATTACAACTAATGAGTTAGCTGTGAGATGATGTATTACGGAACGAGTAAAGAGACTTGCCGTAACGAGATTGAACTAGGTATTGATACCGACGATCGAATCTCGGGCAAGTAACATAGCGATGACAAAGGAACAACGATGTTGTTATGCGGTCTCGACCGATAAAGATCTTCGTAGAATATGTAGGAGCCAATATGGGCATCCAGGTCCCGCTATTGGTTATTGACCAAGAATAGTTCTAGGTCATGTCTACATAGTTCTCGAACCCGTAGGGTTCGCACGCTTAAGGTTTCGATGATGCTTATATTATGAGTTTATGAGTTTTGATGTACCGAAGGAGTTCGGAGTCCCGGATGAGATCGGGGACATGACGAGGAGTCTCGAAATGGTCGAGACGTAAAGATCGATATATTGGACGACTATATTCGAGTTCGGAAAGGTTCCGAGTGATTCGGTAATTTTCGAGTACCGGGAGTTACGGGAATACGGGGAAGAGTATTGGGCCTTAATGGGCTTTAGTGGGAAGGAGCCGGGGAGGCGCGCCCCTCCCAAGCCCAGTCCGAATTGGACAAAGGGTTTGGGGCGCGCCCCCTCTTCCTTCCTTCTCCACTTCCCTCTTCCCCTTGACCTAGTTGGACTAGGAAAGAAGGAATCCTACTCCCTGGGAGTAGGACTCCCTTGGCGCCCTCCTCCTAGGGCCGGCCTCCTCCTCCCTCCCTCCTTTATATACGGGGCCAAGGGGCACCCCATAGACACAAGTTGATCTACGGATCGTTCCTTAGCCGTGTGCGGTGCCCCCTTCCACCATATTCCACCTCGGTCATATCGTCGCAAAGCTTAGGCGAAGCCTGCGCGATAGAACATCAAGATCGCCACCACGCCGTCAGGCCGACGGAACTCTCCCTCGACACTCGGCTGGATCGGAGTTCGAGGGACGTCATCGAGCTGAACGTGTGCTGAACTCGGAGGTGCCGTACGTTCGGTACTTGGATCGGTCGGATCGTGAAGACGTACGACTACATCAACCGCGTTGTGCTAACGCTTCCGCTTACGGTCTACGAGGGTACGTGGACAACACTCTCCCCTCTCGTTGCTATGCATCACCATGATCTTGCGTGTGCGTAGGAATTTTTTTTGAAATTACTACGTTCCCCAACACCTCCACCTCGGCCTCCTCTGCGATCGCAGGCTCGACCGTTGCACATGAGGCGACGACCGAGGCGCCCGTCATGGATGGCCCTAAGCTCCTGACAGTCGTTGGTATTGTGACAGACATACAACAGGCGACTGCCCTTGGATGACTCTGGGTGATCGCAGCCGCGCTTCATCTCTGGCTCGGCCGCGAGTATGGTCGGTCCCTTGCACTTCATGTCCTTGGCCTTGGCCTTCTTATCCTCCGGGTCTACATTGGGGTGCTCGAGGAGGGAGAGGCATCCCTCCTCAGCTCTCGCACATTTGGTTGCCATGTTGAACATCTCTAGGGCCGTGCACAGGTTCTCGTGTATGGCGAGCTCCTCCTTCATCTTGGCGTTGTGGACGCCATCAGTGAACGCCGAGATGATGGCTTTGTCCGACACCCTGGGGATCTTGAGGCAAACACTGTTAAAGCGATGGATGTACTTCTGCGGGGTCTCTCCTAACTGCTACTTGATGCGTTGCAGGTCACCCGCGGCCGGCGGGCGGTCGCGAGTGCCCTGGAAGTTGGCGATGCAACGCTCTCACATCTCAGCCCAGGAGGATATTGATCCCGTGGGGAGGTTCAGGAGCCACGAGCGCGTGCCATCCTTGAGGGCCATGGGGAACCAGTTCGCCATGACCTTCTCGTCACCGTTGGCCGCCTTGATGCTCAGCTTGTAGAGCTACAAGAATTCGGCAGGGTCGGGGTGCCATCAAAGCATGGAGGTGGGTCGGGCTTGAACCTCCCCGGCGAGACGACGCTGCGCAGCTCTGAAGTGAATGCGCGGCACCCTGGTGTGGTCACGGGAGCCCACCATGGAGGTGGATCCTGGTCTTGGCGCTCGCGCGCCACCACCACAGGCGACACGCAGTCTTGGCATGGTGGTGCCGGGAGTGCACGCGCATCTTCTTGTGGCCGCTGCCCCACCTGGCAGCTTGCCTCATCGCGCGCGGCCGCCCGACGCTGCGGATCACGTTGAGGAACTTCCCGCCTTGCCTCAATGATGGCGTCCTACCTCGGAGGTGGAGGAGGCGCTCCGTGAGCTATGTCTCTCGCAGCAGGTGGCGGATGAGGCGGCGAGCGGGATAGCGCAGCATAATCTCCGACGGCGCTGACGAGCTCGGCGATGCAGTCTAGCTAGTGCTCATAGAATTTGTCGACCAGGTGGTAGCGCAGGAGCTCGCGTGCCATGAGCAGCGCAGCCTGCGTGTTCGTCGTGCCACGACGAGCATGGGAGGATGAAGCAACCGGAGTCAGCGACGGAGTCGCGGTGTGCCCGTCGCGGTGCACAGAAGGATGCAGCAATGATGCCTGCTGCTCATGGCCCCGGGGCCAGTGGCGGCCTTCAACACTAGTGCGGGGGACAGCGCGGGCAGCCGTCGCCCGCCGGTGCTTTCTGAGCAACGCCGGCAGTGACAGCGGCCCGACACTCAGCACGAGCTTGACATGCGTCAGCCATGGAAGCGGTGGAGTGGTGGCGAATCGACTGGTGGAAGAGAGGCTCCGACGCACCCCTACCTGGCGCGCCAAATGTCGGATTTCGGGTTCCGCAAACCCTTGAGAGGTTCGAACTCTAGGGTGCGTGTGAAGAACTCAACCTCCCCAGTCTGCCTACTCGCCAATCTCACAGCCTAGATTGTTAAACTCAAGGAAAAGGGGACACAACAGTTTACCCAGGTTCAGGCCACCTTGCAGTGTAAAACTCTACTCCTGCTTTATGGTGGATTGGCCTCGAGGGGCTGAGGATGAACTAGTACAGTGGAGAACAACCTCAGGAGGTGTGTTCTTGAGCTCAAGTGAGCTGGTGAGGGCGGAATGGATCTGATCTTGTCCCCCCACTATGGTGGTGGCTATGTCCTATTTATAGTGGTCTTGGTCCTCTTCCCAAATGAAGGCGGGAAGGGATCCCACAACGGCCAAATTCGAAGGGAGAGAACTAGTAAATCTTATCCTGACGAAAGTAGTCTTCGCCTGCAAAAGCCTCTGGTCGTGATGATGCGGTGGGCTCGGTGATGACCTCCGTCTTGTCGTCCTGGTGGTCTTGTTCTTGTTGCACGGGAATGGAAACCTTTGTCTGACTCCTCGGGACTCCGCGCCTGCGCTTGCCTCCTTAGCACCAAAGAGGAAACTGGTACACTGCGCCCGCTGGCGCCCACCTGGCCTTGGTTGTCATGGCTCACGTCACCCGAACCTCATGAGGTGAGGCTTGCATGGAAGTCTCCGCTCCTCAGGAGCCAACCTGAGGATGCTACTCCTTTTGGAGGTCTTGGTGTCGTCCGCCTCACGAGGGTCTTGAGTTGTCGATGTCGAAGCTGGGCTGTACTAGGCCATTGATGGAGCCACGCCATAGGCCGCAGGCAGGCAAGTCTGGGTACCCCCATTCCCAGAACGTCGACACTACGTCCTCGTCGTCTTTGTCATCAACATGGCCACGGACGCCGAAAAGCTCACTTCCAAGAAGAAGGTCATCGAGGAGACCACCACCACCACGGCTTTGTCCTGGCCGAGGGTATAACACACTTATCTCGCTCCTGTTTATTTCCATGTTAGTTGTACTAGCATTATACATAGACATGTCTGCTATTTGTGTACTACATGCTTACGTGATCAAATATCAATATATATTCAATATTAACCCTGACATGCTCATGATTTATTTATCAATTAATTCAATCAAAAATGCTAATATACTCAACACATCCAAAACACAACTGATACAACACTTTGCAAAAAGGACCCAACAAGAAAAGCGAAGGAGCCCTTCAGGGATCAAAAAGCAAAACCACCAAAAATCACTTCCATGGTATAGAGCATCTTACATTTTGGGTTCAACACAAAGAAAGAAATTACATACTAGCTCTTGAAATATGCAATGAGGACACAAAAGTGGGTACAAGGCCACTCCCATATGAGACTATCCCAGAGGGGACGAGACCATTTAGTCCGTCCATACCACGACAATTGCTTGCCACGGACTCCGCATTGAAGTTGCACTGCCTCCCATTTGGCATTATGGATGGGAGGAATAAAAGAGGCAACCCTTTGGCCATAGGATTTTGCGACTTGTCAAAGTGGACCTAGAGCCTTTTGTGGGATTCGTAGCCTCTTGAAAACCATCACGTAAATAATATGCTCAAACACCATCTACATCTTCGCTGTCGCTCCTATGCTCCGACGAGCCAGACATCCTCTTGCAAGCTAGGGAGCGACAGTAATCTTGCTGGAAGCTCAGATCTGATGAGACACATCGCGAGAGAGGCAGGCGAAGTAGGGATCCTCCTATGTTTCCTTGTCTTCCACCTCGACAAATTGAAGGGAACGGGAGAATCACCACATCATCTCATCTCAACGCCACAACGAGCTTATTTAGGGGGGCGGGGTCTTTGCCAAATATTTTAAGGCCATGACAAACCTAGCATTATTATCTATAGCAGAAGCCTAGCTACCTCTCCCACTCCTTCCGATTAGCAGCATCAATGGAGGCAGAGGGAAGAAGGGTTGGGGAGCTTGTGGAGACTCAATAAGAAAGGGCGGAGAGAGAAGATGAAGGGGCGCTGAAAGTGCATTTGTCCCTAAATGGTGTTTTGGTGTGATGGACATGTGGTTAGTGGGACTAATGACAACTAGTAAGTTTTTCTCGAGTTATTGGTCCCTCGAGATTATTTTAAGGAGATGGTTGACCCCCACTTTAAAGGGAGAATGTGTGATTCTCCGATGACTCGAAGTTTTTGTTTTAGTTTCTTTGAGTCACAGGATCACCGAACTATTAAGAGGGGTTGAGATGCTCAGCTAAAAAGTGTGAGAACATGCAAAACATATACACCAGCCCTCGCAAGTTCATCCAACTCAAAAATTCACAGTTACAACTGACACGATGGACTCAGTCGCCTCTAGATGCTCAACATCAGCACTCCCAAGTTCATCCAACTCAACATCATCATTCATAGTTACCACCAACACGATGGACTCAGGCGCCTCTAGATGCTCACATGACAGAGGTAGATCATGTCCCTCACACGAGGTCGCCGGCGAGTTGACTCCCATATGCTCCACGGATAGAGGCGAAGCAGGTCTCACACATAGTTGTTGAAGCTCAGGCATGATCTGCAGCACAAGGGCAACAACCATGGTGATGGCCTCTCCCCTGGCAGCAGATGACACAGAGGGCAAGGCAGACAATGAGGAAGAACTGACTCCAACATGAGGGGAGAAATAGTTGAAGAGCCTAGCACCATGTTCATCGACGTGGCCACCAACACTCTCACCCATAGGAGTCGACATGAGAAGGAGCCTTTCCAGAGGAACCTCTACCCACTCCAGGAAGCTCCCAAATAACACCAACAAGTCTTATATGGCAACAACAACCTCCCGCGGAGGTAGGACCGCCTCCTTCAGCTGTGAGGAAGTAAAGCCTTGAAGATCATAGCGCAACAAATCCTCATGTGCCCCAAAAGAAGACTCGAGCACCACATCTACTAGGGCTACTGGGGGGTTGCCGATCTCAACCGCTACTGGAAACACAACAACGGAAGCCCAAGAATGAGGAGTGAGGACAGATTGGGCGCAGCAGATTGTCCGTTTCCTTCAGACAGGAGAGCTTCCCGAAGAGCAAGAAGAAGCGGAGAGAGTAGCCTGGCAATCAAGTATGTACCAGTTTGTCGATTTACATACTGCATGTATGAGATTCAACGGTGTGAAATTGAAGTGCATTCCCGGAAGATGGATGAAGTTGTTGGCGAGAGATACACAGAGGCATATGTGGTCACCACATTGGCGAAGAGCACTTGCCGCAAAGCATTCCGCAAGGTTTCTTTTGGCCAACAGCCCTCCGTGATGCAATCGCCAAGTAACCAAGTGTGAAGCGTGCAGGCCCATTCCAAGCAGATACACCAGCCAGCTCAAGCTCTCCAGACGATCCCTTTATCCTAGCCATTTTCGGTCTGGGGCTCGACATCCTCGCCCCTTTCCCCGAAGTTGTCGGGGCTTTGAGTACTTGTACGCTGTAATCGACAAGTTCACAAAGTGGCCGGAAGTGGAAGCAGTGAGGAAGGTGACAAAGACAACAAGCATCAAGTTCTTCAGTCAATTGTTTGCCGCTTCGAGTCCCTAACAGGATCATCACCGACAATGGCACGCAATTCAAGAGCCACACCTTCATGCAGTACATCCAAGATCATGGCGCCATGGTCTGCTTCGCTTCTGTTGCTCACCCGAGAAGCAACGGTCAAGCGGAGAGGGCAATGCCGGCGTGCTGCGCGGCTCAAGACCAGACTTTCGGCAGGCTGCACAAGTGCGGAAAGAATCGGATTGAGGAGCTGCCGGTGGTTCTTGGTCGATCAGACGACGCCAAATCGAGCCATCGCCGCACACCTTTCGCTCTAGTCTATGGAGCAGAGGCAGTTCTCCCCACGGAACTCAGATACGGATCGCCTCGAGTGCTCGCTATGATGAGCTTGAGCAAGAGCAGCTGCGACAGATGATGCGCTGCTCCTTGAGGAAGATCGCCTTCACGCTGTCAGACGAGCTGCTCGATACCAGCAAGCTTTGCGCCGCTACCATAGCCGCAGTTAATGCCGAAGTCTCGAGGAAGGCGACCTTGTTCTTCGCCGCTCAATCCGCCAAGAATTCCAACAAGTTGACGACGGTGGGAAGGCCCTTATCGGGTGAAGCGAAGTCACTAGGCTCGGCGCTGTCCGCTTTGAGACCGAAGATGGCTTTCCGTGAGAAACTCCCGAACATTGAGCATCTTCGTAAGTTTTACCCATATAGCGCGGTTGTTTAACTGTTCCGCAACCACCTTTTGTACAAGCCTTGTCGCTGTTGCATGTAACCCTTTGTACAAAGCCGGGCGCAGATCCCGTGCATAAATAAACCTCATGTGCTCCCCACATCTTGTCAAATTTCATGCTTTTTCATTTTTGCATGTATTATCCGACACTTTGTGCAAAGACTTGCCCCAAAGAGCAATAACGAGCCTTAAGGCTCCATATCTTTATTTTCTTTCTTTCTTTTCTCAAGAAAAGGAAGGTTCCTCGCCCACAAGTTCACCGGGGAAGGAGAAGATAATGGTGTGGATCGTGTCGCTCAAGAAAGTATCGCTTTCCGGACGCAAACAACGGAAAAGCTAAGTTGCCAAAGTTTGAGCATAACCAGTTTTTTAAGTTATCTTCCTTGAAACGACCGTGCTTTTGTATGGAAAACCTCCGCGCTGAGGAACCAACTCGTAGCTAGTTGCGCCTTACTTTGTTTCGAGTCCGCTCAACAACTTAAGTGTGTCATGACTAGTTGCGACAAGGTTTCTTGCCGAAGTAGCACCGCCAAAGAAGTTGCTTGATGTTCCGACTCAGCCAAGGGCAAGGGTGCTCGTGCCGCAAGTTCCCGAAAGCGAGGGTAAAACATACAAAGGAAGGAATCAAGTAAAGGAAATAACATAGCAAATACTGCCCAAGATAAAGTTATATTACAAAGATAACTTGCCGCGCCTAATAGATTGTTCCCATAACATGTCTAGCAGCGCAAGGAAAGGAAGAAACGGGCGGTCTAGTCTACGCGGCCGCCATCAACCTCAGAATTTCATTCACCTTGTCCACAATGGTGCGATAAGGGCCTTGAGCTCTTCAAGATCAGCACCCGCCGGCAGCTTCTTGAGGACGTTGGTGAGGTTGAGGCCTGGGTTGCGGAAGGCCACCTTCATCAACACCTTCTCCAGAACTCTGGTGCAGATCGTGCGCGACTCGTCAGCCAGCTGCTTTGGGATCCTTTCTCAGAGTTGCTGGAGGGCCGTCACCACGCCCTTGAAGAATAGAGTGAGCTTGGCGCTGGGCTGGAGGTTCTCGTCAGAGGAGTACCCGAAACCCTCCATTTCCAGCTGCGTCAGCTCCTCGTCAATGAACGCGCGATGTTCACGAGGCCCTCCGTCCGAGCTCCACAAGATCCCTCAAGGTGTTCTGGTTTCGCTGCCTCGCCGGCGGCGCCTCGTTGGCCTTGATCTATTCCTTCAAGGTCTCCTCCGCTTCTTGGCGCCGGCCCAAATCTCGGTCAGCGGGCTAGCTTCAGCTCTAGATCAGCATTTGAGTCTTTGGCGGCGCTCAGCTCTTTGCCCCTCTCGAGGAGACGACCCTGCAGCTCACCATGGGCAAGGGCATCCTTCTCGCGCTCGCGTTGGAGCGCGGCAAGCTCTTCATTCTTCGCCTTGAGATTGGCTTCTAGCTGCGTCACCTTCACCTCCAGCTCCTTCTTGGCGGCCTCGGCAGCCGCAGCAGAAGATCCTTCGCTTCCTTGAGGGCCCCGCCAAGTGTCTCCTCGCTGCAAGCTCCTCCTCATAGCTATCCAGGTTGACCTTCCGCTCGGCCAACTCGCCTTCCCGCACGGATAGCTCCTCGGCGGCAAGCCGCTGTTGCTCTTCGCTTCGCTTCTCGAGGAGGAAGTCCTTCCGCCTCGGCAAGCTGCGCCTCCTCCGCAATGGACCGAGGGCCTCTTAGTTGCGGCTCGAGCTCCTCCGCATGCTTCTCAATGTCCACTCCGCTGCTGCGACAAAGCGCTTCCGGACTCCAGCTTTGGCTTGTTGGGCGCGGTAGAGTGATAGCAGCCTCCGCAGCACTGCTCGGGCTCCTCGTGCTCGCCACGCTGCCGCTACGCGCGTCGACCATTGTCAACCCAAATGGAGGCAAGCACTTCTCCATCAAAAACTTCTCCATCGACCGGCGCCCTGGAGCTCAAAGCCCAGGGGAGCTTGATGAAGATACCGTCGCCGGCCTTCAAGTAGGCGCCGGGCTGGGGCTCTTTGGAGCCCGGGCGCCACGCCGCCAGCAGAGGATCGGCGGTCGGCGAGGCGCCTTGCGCCTCTGCGCCCCGAGTCGCTGCGATCGTCGGATCCTCGCCAGCCTCCGCGCCGCTCTTGGCGGCCTCTTCGCTGGCAGGATCATCAGCGCCGGCCTCTTCCTTGGTGGTGGCGGTGTCATCAGTGTTGCCGCGCGCGTCCTCCTCGCTGGTGGCCTCGGTCTCCATCGGCTCCGCGGAAGGAGGATCTGAAGACAGGAAGAGGAAGAAAAAGTCAAGCAAATATCCAAAAAGAAGATCAGAAGAAGAAGAACCCAAGGGAAGTTTTCAGACAAGAAGGATTACCTGTGCTCGACTCTGTAGTCATGGGCTCCACCACCGGGGGATCGCTGGTCCTGTCCCTTGCCGGAGAACTACCCCTTGCCGGGGACCTCTCCCTTGCCGGAGAGCGCTCCCTTGCCGGGGAATCCTCCCTTGGCGGCGTAGTTGAAGTAGATAGCACCTCAGGAGCGGCTTCCGGTTGCTCCTGGTGAGCCTATTCTGCTCCTACACAAGCAAACCAACAAACAAGATATCAGCAAAGAAAGGACATCTATGCGCACCCAACAGCGGGAAGTAAGACTATGTACTTACGCTGGGGGCTGCGCTGGGGGCTGCTTCGAGGAGTGGTTGCCGGGTCCGACAAGGTGGTCTCGGACGCGCCCTCTCCGTCAATCACGACGGGATCGTCCTCGACGACAACCACGGGGACCTTGGCTCTCTTCACCGCTCTCTGGGCCAGAGTCCTGAAAAGGAACAAGGTTCAAAAGAAAGCAGATCAGATACAAGACAAGAAACAACAAGAATTGAAGAAATACAAACACAACAGAGAAACTTACTCCTCTTCTTCCTCCTCGTCGGAGCTGAGCGCGGAGAGGTCGAAGTCCGGTACTCTTTCGGCGCGACGAGGCGGAGGAGTAGGCTCCCTTGGCCGCTTGGCGGGAGCTGCGGCAGGATCAGAAGCGGCGGCCCGAGAGGACCCAGCTCCAGTCGCCGGCGCGGCATGAGATGCTCCCGCGGCAATGGTGCTTGTCGCGGTGGAGCGTGTCCCACGGTGCGGCGGCTGTTGACCCGTCTGCCGCCCTGCTATGTCTCCGGTCCTGCGGAGGCGCCTTCTTGTTGGAGCTGGGGGCTGCACTGGGAGCTCCGCTTGCGGCAAGTTGCTTGAAGACGGCTGGCCACTTGCGCGCTCGGCGGGCTCACTCGATTCGGCTTCGGGCCCTCCCTCGCCGACGATCTCCCCGACAAGCTCGTCTCGATCGGCAAGGCTTGCCGCCTCGGCTGCCTCTGCCTCCACAAAACCCAAACTTCGCTGCCGGCGGGCGGCCGCCGCCGCTTCCGCTTCTAGTGGCGATGCGCCGCGATCTCGCCTTCGGTGGTGTCGTGGGTGAGGCTCCTCTGCTCGTCGGCGCGACCGCTACCTCCACCAAGCTATCAAAGAATTGCTGCATGACGTCGTCGGCGGGCTCCTGCCAAGTTGGAATGATTCCATGCGAGTCGCACTCCGACATCATTGCGCGGATGCGATCGAGCGATGAATTGTTGCACAACGGGACGACGCCCTGCGGCAGCCTGAACCACTCGGGATGATTGGGGTCATGCTTGAACAGCTCCTTGAGCATCGCATCCAACTCCAAGACAGTGAAATTGAAGTTGAGGCCCGGACGCAGCCTCATGATGTCCGCCGGACCCCCAAACAGCCAGGTGGGCCTCCCCCTCTCCTGCAGAGGGGCGATGCGGCGGCGAAGAAAGTCCGCGCCAACAACACCTACAGTAAGCCCGGCAAGCCTGAGTCGCAAGATCCGGGTGGTGGCGATCTTTAGCCTAGCATCGTCCGCCGCCAGGGCACTCCAATCATTGCCGCGCACTGCTGGGGTTTGGCGCAGGGCAGTGAATGGCTGCGGGTTCTCCTCAACGATCCAGCACCACTCTGCTCTCCACTCATCCCATTTGCTGCGGAGCTTCCCCTCCAGATACGTCTCCTTCTTGCCGGTTCTCGAGATCCAGGCGATCCCGCCAGCTAAGGGCTCTCCTCTCTCGACCCGGGGCATGAAGTAGTGGCGGAAGAGGGCTACGTTTGGATGGATTCCGACGAAGTTCTCGCAGAGATGTGCGAAAACCGCCATGGTCAAGACAGCATTGGGGGTGAAGTCAAGGAGATGGAACCCGTAGGTGTTCATGATGTCACAGAAGAACTCAGAGAAGGGCGGGCAGAGCCCGCAATAGAAGAACAGCGCTAAGAAGGGGTATCCGTTTGGAGCCTGTTTTGAAGCAGAAGCAGCGGCGGAAAGTACCTGCGTGCGCGGATGCGCTCGCGTCTCCATCGACCAGAAGAGATAGAACCATTCTCTCAGCTCCTTCGCGGAGAGCTCCGGGGGGAAGGTTGCCCGCTCCTTCCGCAGCGCCTCAAGCCGCAGCGCCTCGGCCGACTTCGCACCCTTCCCGGTCTTCGGAGCCATGGTGGAGGCGGTGGGGAGATCGAGGCGCAGGTGGCGGCGGCGGCGGAGCACCGCTCTCTTCGCTTTGGAAGCGGAGGGGAGCGGCGGAGATTTCTGAGATTGGAACCGCAAGTGGCGAAGGTGGGGGAACTGCCTCTGTTTCCCCTGCTTATAAAGAGGAGGAGGCGAATGTTATGCTTTTTCCGAATAAAGAATCACCCACGATCTCTCCCACGACGCCGCATTTGACGCGTGCCGTTACGAGAGGGCGCGGTGGATACGGAGTCAGATACGGTGTGGACCCAGGCCACGCGTGTGCCCGTGCCCTGTTTTGGGCCTGGCCCAACAGCGCTCGGCACCGTGTGTGGCCCAGGCCCGGGGGCTCATGTCGGTGTACTAAAGTAGGGGTACCTTAGTATCCCGAACTTGTGCACGGGCAGTCGCAGCGTCCCGCGACAAGGCTTGCCGGGTGCCCACCAAGGTCCTCCGTGGTTCCTTTTGGAGCCATTCAAGAACAAAGTGTTTTAACTGAGAAGACAAGGCCCCGGCAAGAGGAGCTTGCCGGGAAGGACAAGGCCCCGGCAAGAGGAGCTTGCCGGGAAGGCCAACCAAGGCATTTCAAGGAACTTGCTGCGACGCGCCGCGCGTCCCGGCAAGACCCGGCGAGCGACAAGCTTCCGGGCGCAACAAGACAACGACCGTGGCAAGGCGCTTGCCGCGACGAAGCCACCACTCTGTGCCCATGCTCTAGCGCATCTGACGACGTGTCACCACAGGATCGTTCCAGGCGCACGTGGCGAGAGGCTGTGCAGCCAAGCGGTGCGAGGTGGCGAACGGAGATGACGAGATGGCCATCGTGGCGAGCGGTGGCGCCCTTAACGGTCGCTTTTCTGCACTGTTTGGGCGACGCAGACGGGCATTTAATGCTCTTGTCCCCTGCCGTCAGAGTTAGGTAGGATGCACTGTAGAGGTAGCTGTACCAACCGTAGCTCCTTTTACACTTTTACCCCTGCATGCGTTGCCACCTGTCGGTGACCCCTTGAGCCTATAAAAGGAGGCCCATGCGCAACGTAGAAGGGGTTCGACTCATTCGAAACCAGAACACTCCCAAGCTCTCGAGCAAGAACATAATACAACCACAAAGCAGCAGTAGGAGTATTATCTCTCCGGAGAGCTCTGAAGCTGGGTAAAATCGCTCGCGTGCCTCGCCTCGATCCGCTCTTCATGCGGCCTCCGCTCCTTGCCGGACCGAAAGGGGCCTTGCCCCATAGGTGTTCGTTCCCCATGACACAGTCCTTGAAGAAGGTTAAAACAACAAACTTGATAAATCACCGTTGTGTTTTTGCGTAGTTAAGAACAGTTCTTGCTGGAAGCCCGTAGCAGCCAAATAAAGCTTGCAACAACAAAGTAGAGGATGTCTAACTTATTTTTGCAGGGCATGTTGTGATGTGATATGGTCAAGATATGATGTGATATATGTTGATGTATGAGATGATCATGTTTTGTAATATCGATAACCGGCAAGAGCCTTAGGGTTGTCTCTTAATTATTGTATGAAATGGAAGCGCCGTGTAATTGCTTTACTTTATTGCTATGCGTTAGCAATAGTTGTAGAATCAATAGTTGGTGAGACGACGCCGACGCAATGATGGAGATCAAGGTGTCGAGCTGGTGACGATGGAGATCATGACGATGCTTTGGAGATGGAGATCAAAAGCACAAGATGATGATGGCCATATCATGTCACATATTTTGATTGCATGTGATGTTTATCCTTTATGCATCTTATTTTGCTTAGAACGACGGTAGCATTATAAGATGATCCCTTCACCAAATTTTAAGATAAAAGTGTTTTCCCCGAGTATGCACTGTTGCCAAAGTTCATCATTTCGAAGCACCTCGTGATCATCAGGTGTGATAGACTCTACGTTCACATACAACGGGTGTAAGACAGTTTTGCACATGCATAATACTTGGGTTAAACTTGACGAGCCTAGCATGTACAGACATGGTCTCGGAACACTGGAGACCGAAAGGTCGAACATGAGTGATATATTAGATATGATAAACATAGAGATGTCCACCGTTGACGACTACCCTATCTCACGTGATGATCGGACATGGGTTAGTTGATTTGGATCATGTTTCACTTAGATAACTTGAGGGATGTTTATTTAAGTGGTAGTTCATCAGTAATTTGATTAATTAAACTTAATTTATCATGAACTTAGTCTTAATAGTTTTGCATATCTATGTTGTAGATAAATGGCCCGAGAACTGTTCCCCTGACTTTTAATGTGTTCCTAGATAATGCTAAGTTGAAACATGATGGTAGCAACTAAATGGACTGGGTCCATAACTTGAGGATTATCCTCACTGCTGCACAGAAGAATTATGTCCTTGATGCACCGCTAGATGACAGACCTGCCGCAGGAGCAAATGCAGATGTTATGAACATCTGGCATGCTCGATCTGATGACTACTCAATAATTCAGTGTGCCATGCTTTACGGCTTAGAACCGAGACTTCAAAGACGTTTTGAACATCATGGAGCATATGAGATGTTCCAAGAGTTGAAGTTAATATTTCAAGCAAATGCTCAGGTTGAGAGATATGGAGTCTCCAACAAGTTCTATAGCTGCAAGATGGAGGAGAATAGTTCTGTCAGTGAACACATACTCAAAATATCTGGGTATCATAACCACTTGACTCAGCTGGGAGTTGAACTTCCAGTTGATAGTGTTATTGACAGAGTTCTTCAATCACTGCCACCAAGCTACAAAGGCTTCATGATAAACTATAATATGCAAGGGATGAATAAAACGATTCCTGAGCTCTTCGCAATGCTTAAGCCACGAAGGTAGAACTCAAGAAGGAGCATAAAGTGTTAATGGTTAACAAGACCACTAGTTTCAAGAAAAAGGGCAAGGGAAATAAAGGGAACTTCAAGAAGAATGGAAAGCAAGTTGCCACTCCCGGGAAGAAACCCAAAGTTGGACCCAAGCCTGAAACTGAGTGCTTCTACTACAAAGGGAGTGGTCATTGGAAGCGGAACTGCCCCAAATAGTTGGCAGATAAGAAGGATGGCAAAGTGAACAAAGGTATATTTGATATACATGTTATTGATGTGTACCTTACTAATGCTCATAGTAGTGCCTGGGTATTTGATACTGGTTCGGTTGCTCATATTTGTAACTCGAAATAGGATCTGCAGAATAAACAAAGATTGGCTAAGGACGAGGTGATGATGCGCGTCGGGAATGGTTCCAAGGTCGATATGATCGCCATCGGCACGCTACCTCTACATCTACCTTCGTGATTAGTTTTACACCTCAATAATTGTTATTTGGTGCCCACGTTGAGCATGAACATTATATGTGGATCTTGTTTATTGTGAGACGGTTATTCATTTTAATTGGAGAATAATGGTTGTTCTATTTATATGAGTAATATCTTTTATGGTCATGCACCATTGATGAATGGTCTATTCTTGTTGAATCTCGATCGTAGTGATACACATATTCATAATATTGATGCCAAAAGAGGCAAAGTTGATAATGATAGTGCAACATATTTGTGGCACTACCGTTTAGGTCATATTGGTGTAAAGCACATGAAGAAACTCGATGCGGATGGACTTTTGGAATCACTTGATTATGAATCATTTGATACTTGCGAACCATGCCTCATTGGCAAGATGACTAAAAATCCATTCTACAAAACAATGGAGTGAGCTAATGACTTACTGGAAATAATGCATACCGATGTATGCGGTCCGATGAGTGTTGAGGCACGCGGCATGTATCGTTATTTTCTGACCTTCACAGATGATTTGAGTAGGTATGGGTATATCTACTTAATGAAACACAAGTCTGAAACATTTGAAAAGTTCAAAGAATTTCAGAGTAAAGTGGAGAATCATCGTAACAAGAAAATAAAGTTTCTATGATCTGATCGCGGAGGCAAATATTTAAGTTACGAGCTTGGCCTTCATTTAAAACAATGTGGAATAGTTTCACAACTCACGCCACCTGGAATGCCACAGCGTAATGGTGTGTCCGAACGTCGTAACTGTACTTTATTGGATATGGTGCGTTCTATGATGTCTCTTACCAATTTACCACTATCATTTCGGGGTTATGCATTAGAGATAACCGCATTCACGTCAAATAGGGCACGATCTAAATACGTTGAGACGACACTGTATGAACTGTAGTTTGGCAAGAAACCTAAGCTGTCGTTTCTTAAAGTTTGGGGTTGCGACAATCATGTAAAAATACTTCAGCCTGATAAGCTCGAACCCAAATTGGAGAAGTGCGTATTCATAGGATACCCTAAGGAAACAATTGGGTAGACTTTATACCACATATCCGAAGGCAAGATCTTTGTTGCCAAGAATGGATCCTTTCTAGAGGAGTTTCTCTCGAAAGAAGTGAGTGGGAGGAAAGTAGAACTTGATGAGGTAATTGTACCTTCTCTCGAATTGTAAAGTAGCACATTAGAGAAATTCGTTCCTGTGATGCCTACACCAACTAGAGTGGAAGCTAATGATGATGATCACGAAACTTCAGATCAAGTTACTACTGGACCTTGTAGGTCGAACAGAACACGTTCCGCACCAGAGTGGTACGGTAATCCTCTCCTGGAAGTCGTGTTACTAGACCATGGCGAACCTACAAACTACGAAGAAGCTATGATGAGCCCATATTCCGATAAATAGCTTGAGGCCATGAAATCTGAGATAGGATCCATGTATGAGAACAAAGTATGGACTTTGGTGGACTTGCCCAATGATCGTCAAGCCATTGAGAATAAATGGATCTTCAATAAGACGAACACTGATGGTAATGTCACCATCTACAAAGCTCGACTTGTCGCGAAAGGTTTTCGAAAAGTTCAAGGGGTTGACTACGATGAGACCTTCTCACCCGTAGCGATGCTTAAGTCAGTCCGAATCATGTTAGTAATTGCCGCATTTTATAATTATGAAATCTGGCAAATGGACGTCGAAACTGCATTCCTAATGGATATCTTAAAGAAGAGTTGTATATGATGCAACCATAAGGTTTTGTCGATCCTAAAGGTGCTAACAAAGTGTGCAAACTCCAGCGATCCATCTATGGACTGGTGCAAGCATCTCGGAGTTGGAATATACGCTTTGATGAGGTGATCAAAGCATATGGTTTTATACAGACTTATGGTGAAGCCTGTATTTACAAGAAAGTGAGTGGGAGCTTTGTAGCATTTCCGATATTATATCTAGATGACATATTATTTATTGGAAATGATATAGAATTTCTAGATAGCACAAAATGATACTTGAATAAGAATTTTTCAATGAAAGACCTCGGTGAAGCTGCTTATATATTGGGCATCAACATCTATAGGGATAGATCAAGACGCTTAATAGGACTTTCACAAAGCACCTACCTTGATAAAGTTTTGAAGAAGTTCAAAATGGATCAGTCAAAGAAAGGGTTCTTGCTTGTGTTACAAGGTGTGAAATTGAGTCAGAATCAAAGCCCGACCACTGCAGAAGGTAGAGAGAAAATGAAAGTCATCCCCTATGCCTCAGCCATAGGTTCTATCATGTATGCTATGCTGTGTACCAGACCTGATGTGTGCCTTGCCATAAGTTTGGCAGGGAGGTACCAAAGTAATCTAGGAGTGGATCACTGGACAATGGTCAAGAACATCCCGAAGTACCTGAAAAGGACCAATAATATGTTTCTCATTTATAGAGTTGATGAAGAGCTCGTCATCAATGGTTACGATGGAAGCTTCGACACTGATTCGGGTGACTCTAAGTCACAAACTGGATATTTATTTATATGGAATGGTGGAGTGGTCAGTTGGTGCAGTTCCAAGCAGAGCGTCGTGGCGGGATCTACGTGTGAAGAGGAGTACATAGCTGCTTCGGAAGTAGCACATGAAGGAGTCTGGATGAAGGAGTTCATATCCGATCTAGGTGTAATACCCAGTGCATCAGGTCCATTGAGAATCTTTTGTGACAACACTGGAGCAATTGCCTTAGCAAAGGATCCAGGTTTCACAAGAGAACCAAATACATCAAGAGATGCTTAAACTCCATTCGTGAAAAGGTCAAGGATGGAGACATAGATGTTTGCAAAATACATATGGATCTAAATGTAGCAGACCCGTTGACCAAGCCTCTTCCGCGAGCAAAACATGATCAACACCAAGACTCCGTGGGTGTTAGATTCATCACAATGTAATCTAGATTATTGACTCTAGTGTAAGTGGGAGACTGAAGGAAATATACCCTGGAGGCAATAATAAAGTTGTTATTTTATATTTCCTCTTCATGATAAAGGTTTATTATTTATGCTAGAATTGTATTGATCGGAAAATTAAATACATGTGTGAATGCATAAAAAATACCGTGTCCCTAGTAAGCCTCTACTAGATGATACGTCTCCGACGTATCTTTAATTTTCGGATTGTTCCATGCTGTTATATTATCATTTTTAGATGTTTTACAATCATTTTATAGCAACTTTATATCATTTTTTGGGACTAACCTATTGACATATGGCCTAGTGCTAGTTGCTGTTCTTTGCTTGTTTTTCACTTCACAAAAAATCAACACCGAACGGAGTACAAACGTAGTGAAACATTTGGACATTTTTTTCTGGACCAGAAGTCACCTGTTGGGCCAAAGAAGTACCAGAGGGGGGCTCCGAGTGGAGCACAACCCACCAGGGTGCGCCTGGGGGCCCATGCGCGCCCAGGTGTGTTGTGCGCACCTCGGTGGCCTCCCGAGCCTCCTGTTTGCTCTATAAATACCCCAATATTCCAGAAAACCTAGGGGAGTCAACGAAAATCAATTCCAGCTGCCGCAAGTTCCAGAACCACCAGATCCAATCTAGACACCATCATGGAGGGGTTCATCATCCTCACTGGTGCCTCTCCGATGATGCGTGAGTAGTTTATTGTAGACCTACGGGTCCGTAGTTAGTAGCTAGATGGCTTCTTCTCTCTCTCTCTTGATTCTCAATACAATGGTCTCTTGGAGATCTATTTGATGTAATTCTTTTTGTGGTCTGTTTGTTGGGATCCGATGACTTTGAGTTTATGACCAGATCTATGTTTTTATCCATGTAAGTTATTTGAGTTTCTTTGATCTCTTATATGCATGATTACTTATAGCCTCGTATTTCTTCTTTGAATCTTTGGTTTAGTTAGGCCGACTAGATCGATTTTTCTTGCCATGGGAAGAGGTGCTTTATGATGGGTTCGATCTTATGGTGCTTGATCCCAGTGACAGAAGGGGAAATTACACGTATGTATCCTTGCCATTAAGGACAACAAGATGGGGTCTATTTCTACAAAAATAGATCTTGTCTACGTCATGTCATCGTTCTTATTGCATTACTCTGTTCCTCCATGAACTTAATACACTAGATGCATGCTGGATAGCGTCGATGTGTGGAGTAATAGTAGTAGATGCAGGCATGAGTCGGTCTACTTATTTGGACATGATGCTTATATAATGATCATTGCCTGGATATCGTCATGATTATTTGAAGTTCTATCAATTGCCCAACAGTAATTTGTTTACCAAACGTATGTTATTTTTCTCGAGAGAAGTCACTAGGGAAATCTACGCCCCCCGGGTCTATTCTTTATCATATTTGCCTTTGAGATCTATTTTTATTCAATTTTATTTTTATATCTATTAATCCAGAAAGCCAAAAATACCTTGCTGCAATTTATTTTATTTTGCGTGGTATGAGCACCTTACCGAGTTTTTACAAGATCGTGGGTTTGAAATTGGGAAAAATCGATATCACTCTTTTTACTAAGAGGGTCAAAGGTTTTTTTTTTCATATGCCAACTATATGTTAATGATATTATTTTGGTTCTCCTAACAAATCTTTCAATGATGAGTTTGCCACGCTAATGACCGACAAGTTTAAGATGTCTATGATGGGAGAGTTGAAGTTCTTTCTTGGATTTGAAGTCAAGCAAAGAAGAGAAGGAACATTCATCAACGAAGCCAAGTATACCCAAGACATGCTCAAGAGATTCAAGCTAGATGATGTCAAGCCAGTCAAGTTTCCCATGCCAACCAAATGCAAGCTTGACAGTGATCCCAATGGTAAAGGGGGTGGATCAAAAGGTATATCGTTCCATAATTGGATCCTTGCTTTACCTTTGTGCATCTACACCGGATATCATGTTGAGTGTGGGAATTTGTGCACGGTTTCAAGCTGCACCTAAGGAAAGCCACTATGTGGCGGTCAAGCAAATCCTTCGATACTTGGCTCATACCCCCAAACTTTGGCTTATGGTACCCCAAAGGAGCAGGCTTTGATCTCATTGGTTACTCAGATTCGGATTGGGCGGGAGATTGTGTGGATAGGAAATCAACTTTCGGAGGGTGCCAGTTCCTTGGTCGCTCTTTGGTGAGTTGGTCTTCGAAGAAGCAAAATTGTGTGTCTCTCTCGTCCATAGAGGCCGAATATGTAGCCGCCGCAAGTTGTTGTGATGATTTGCTATGGATGAGGCAAACTTTAAAGGATTACAGTGTCACTTGTGACAAAGTGCCTCTACTATGTGACAATGAAAGTGCTATCAAGATCTGTCACAACCCGGTGCAACATAGCAAGACGAAGCATATTGAGATACACAATCATTTTATTCGGGATCACATCAAGCAGGGAGATATTGATATCATCTACATCAACACTCAAGAGCAACTAGCGGATATTTTCACCAAGCCTCTAGATGAAGCAAGATTTCGCGAGTTAAGGCATGAGCTAAATATCATTGATTTGAGCAATGTGGCTTGAATCTAGGCACACCCCACCACACTCATCATCATATCTTGTTCTAGATGTAGGCATGGACATTGGGGTAGTGTTGTTCTCTCAATGAACTCCCCCTCCCCCCATTATGCATAAATCGATCAAGTCTTCCACATTAGCCATTTTTTATGGTACTTGTGCTTCAAAGATGAGTTTTGGTCATGGGCCCAAGGTTAAAATCTTCGCGGTGCCATACCACTTGACTCAAACATATGTGGCCTCGGCCACCGCCCTCTCCTTGAGAAGTGTGTAGTTTTCTTTTTTCCCTTTTCCTCGAGTTGGTTTGGTTTGTGTTTTAGCTATGCCTTGCTTCTAGTCTCTCCATGAGGGCATCTCTGGTTTTTGGTGGTGTTTTGCTCTTTGAGGTGCTCCCTCGGCTCGCGTCGGTGTTTCTTTCCGTTGGAGCTTTGCCTTTTTCTGCCCTATCTCGACGAGTTCTGTGCTAGGCGGTACTACTGCTGTGGACGGGCAGTACTACTGCTGAGTGGCATCAAGTGGTACTACCGCCCGTCCAAGCGATACTACCGCTGTGGGGCAGGACTGGGGGGTTACGTCGGGCAGGGGGAGTCACTACAAAAAAAAATACACTTCCGTGATGATATGTGTTTGTCACAGTAGGTCACGTTTTCTGTCATGCATGTACATCCATGCCGATTTTATGATAGAATCAATATAGTCATACTTGTGCTGTCGTAGAAGTGTTCCATGATATTACCAAAATTATCATCACAGAAGTGTCCACTTCCATGACGATAAATCGCGCGTCATAGAATTGTTTTCTTCAAGGGTAACCAACACGTGGCATCCCCATAACGGGTCGCCGTTAAGCTATCGGCTTCCGATTTGGATCTGATAACCCGTTAACAGCTCCGACCAATGGGGATTTTCCATGTATAAAATTCTCAATGGCCAGAGGAACCATGTGTCGGCTCATCGTTGGGACAGATGTCATCCACTCATTGGACCGAAGGCGCCTATGATACGTCGACACGTGGCACGACCCAATAGAGGCCCATTCCAGTGAAAAGGCCGGCCCGTTTGACTTGGTCAAAAGGTAGCAGGTCGGCCCATGGAAAGCCTGTTAACGGCCTGTTCGCATATAGCCCATTTACAGCCCGCTAAGTCACGACCCGTTACGGCCTATCCAAGGCCCAATACCGTTATCTGGGCCATCCAATATGATTCCAGCCCATTGTAACTTCCGGTCCATGTATGGCCCATGACGTCTTTTGGACCATATCAGACCCTTTGTAACTCTTGGCCCATTAACGGCCCATGGTGAAACTGGTCCGTAATGAATAGTGTATCGCTTTATACCCATTAACGACCCATTATTCCATTGGGCTGTTTCCAGCCCGTGTTATCTTTTGGCCTTCTCAGGGCCCATCTATTCTTGGGCTCATTTCTAGCATTCGGTTACTTACGACCCATTACTGGCCTTTTCTGCTTATGGGCCAAATTCAGCCCGTGGTTATAGTCGGCCCGTTCGTGGCCCGTTAATCCGTTGGGTCGTTTTCATAGTGTCATCAAATACGGCCCATTAACGACGGCCCGTTACGGTCAGCCCATGAATGGACGATTCCAACTCTAGCCCGTTTATGACACATAATGCGGTCTGTTATTGGCCCATGTTTGGCCAATCGATTATACAACCCATAGAAGGCCCATTGATGCTACGACCCATAGAAGGCCCATTTTTTCTATGCCCTGTAGAAGGCCCATTGTTTCTATGGCCCATAGAAGGCCCATTGTTTCTACGGCCCGTAGGAGGCCCATGGTCACTACAGTAAATATGTAGCCCGTGGTTATTGTGGCCTAGTTCTAAAAAATAGGTTATTGCGACCACTAGCAAACCGCAGAAAAAGAACTGCACTGACTACAAGCAAACAAATAAACAAGACAACAAGGAAATAAATAAGCAAGCAACTTACACTAGGCTATCACGGCTATTACACATATTACCTCCACCGGGCATCAAACTTCGCCACCAGTGCAAATATAGGGAACAAAGCAGCATATCACATACACTGGTTGTCAAAGTTGGCGAGCAGTGCAAATAAACGCCGCAGCAAAACAAGTCCAAAACTGTCGTCGAATTGTCACGTCAGATGTCCTTAGTGTCAGGACTTAGTCGCGAGGCCAACGCATCTATGTGGTAGCTTGAGAGGGGTTGAGCGGAATCGAGAGACGCAGGGCGGATCAACACACAAGACAAGGGTTTAGACAGCTTCGGGCCCCGGGAAACATCATCCGGTAAAAACCCTACATGCTGTTTGAGGCTAGGTCTCATTATCATCATGAGGGAGTCGCCGTAAACCGGCTCTCCTCTTTGTGTCTAGCCCTAAGATTCTTCTTGCTTGTAGCTTGTAACTTCTAACTTCTAACTTGTCCCTCTTTGGGGAGCCCTGCCCCTCCTTATATATGTTGAAGGGGCGGTTTACATGTGGAGTCCTATTAGGATTAGGACTAGTCTATCTCTAATACAAACCGGATACAAGTCCTAGTCTTAACTCCTTGTAAGGCAAATATTCCTTTCCTCTTAAACCGGCCCACCATAGCTGAACCGGCCTTCATGAACCGCCAGACAGACCACCCCGGGTCTTGTCGCTCCTCCGCCTTTGTCCGCCGGATTACCAATGAATCAGTAAACCATCTGGTGCATGCGGGTTGCGGTGAATCGCCAAGTCCGGCCGGTTTATCCTTCCGGCCGGTTTACACCGCGGGGTATATCCCCGACATTGGCCCCCAAGTTTAGCTTGGATTTATCCATGGTAAACTTATGCTGAAAATAAACACCAAAACAATTCTGACAGGTTGCGCTCCGGGTTAAGAATTCCTGTAGACCGGCACCTGATCGTCCTTAAGTCCTTGTCATTTCCTCCTTCTAGAAAATCCGGGTCAATAACCAGCTTCATACTTTAAATTGCTGACGTTGGCTTCTTATAGAAAAAATATTGTGAAGAATAATCCACTTGGGTCGGCTTCCAAAGCGTCAGTTTAAGAAATATTCGTCTTGAAATACTCCTCTGATATTCAACCGGTTTGAAGATGCAGAACTTGCCGGTTTAACATTACCAACATGGCCGGGTTATAAAAACTGATAATTCCAGGTCATGATTGTCGCAGACACCGGTTCATGATTGTTGCCAACACCGGTTTATGATTATTGATGACACCGGGTTGCAGCCACAGGGTCATAATGATTGGTGACGCCGGGTCAACCTAGTTTGCTCAATCATAGAATTTGAAAATATTTCTTCGATAATAATATAATACCTGTAGCCCCCAAGTCTTGAGTAGAACAAAGTGATGACTTAAGACTTGCTTCAATATAAATACTGTCACTATCGAAGAAATCCATGTTGTTCATCCCACCACTAGCAAAACTGAATACTCCATATTATGTAGCCCCAAGTGCCGGTTGTCATGCTTGCGAGAACACAGGACTTGTAATTTCTGATGCTCATAAAAACTTCAACCAGTGTAGCCCCCAAGGGCCGGGTCATTATGCAATAATGAGCAGGGACTTTGATATATACTTCAATGAAAATAACACCATATAATGTAACCCCCATCATGGGGCTTGAATTCACGTCCACAAGGTTAAGAGCCTTGTGCTTTACCAACTGAGCAGTGGACCCTTCAATATAATGAATAAAAAGCTTTGTACCTTGAATTGTTTGACAGGAGCAATTGGTAGCCCCCAAGGGCCTGCTCATTATAATGTGATGAGTCGGGTCTTCAATAAGGTCAATAAAAATGACTTTGCATTAGCCCCCAAGTGTCATGGTGCATGCTTGCAGCGACATGATACTTGCATACTTGATGTAATCTCAACTTCAATAATGTAGCCCCCAAGTGCCGGGTTGTAAGCCTGCAGCAACTCGGGACTATTCCTTCAATTGTAGAATAAAAAACCATATCCATTGATAATATGATAGCCATTGCGCTAAAGCGACTTTGAAAACCTTAATCATAATACTGGTTACTGATAACCATAATAGAAATCCAGCCATGTTGGCTATTTGAAAATAACATAATCCGTATGAAACCTTATTCTTCCAATATCATAATGAAAATCCAGCCAAGTTTGGCTATTTTGAATAATATAACCCAATCATTTATAAGCGCATGATTCCAATGGCGCAATCCAAATATATGCTGGCGACTTATAGTCGAAACCAGACTGGGCCGATAGTCTTCGGATTATAACTTGATCGTAATCGACAACTTGTAGTTGAAAGCCAAGCCGGGTTGATAAACACGGTTTACTCCATAATAGGATGGTAACAGAAAATCAAACCGGGCGAGATAGTCTCCGGATTAAGAATTGACCGTGTTCCGTCAATTGACAGTCGAACCGGATTAAAATGTTGTCGGTTTAAAAATGCAACAAAAATCGAATAACAGCTTATGAAAAGATATGGAAACAAAGGCAACAACTTTTGCAAAAGAAAAGCTTTATCGAGCTGGTCGATGGCATTACCATGGTCGACGCAACCAAGCTCCCGGCGTAGCGATGGTGCCACGCCAGTCCCCAAAGACTCTTGGCGAGTACGCCGCCAAGTGGCATGACATTGGTTCGGTTCGACCAAGCCCCCAAATGACGCCGGCCCTATTGGCCGACCAAGAGGCGTGACTGTTCAGACGTGACCGTGTCCCCAAATGATCTGGTGGCTTTCGCCTATCAAGAGGTGTTGCATTGGTTCGGACACGACCAAGCCCCCAAGTGATAAAAACAAATGTCAAGGGGTAAACCGGAGGCTGCTTTAAAAACAAATCACTCCATGTAACCACACATGATAAGAAAGACAGAGACCCCGCTTTATGAAGCAGAAGCCCCCATATGATCAATATGTCAGGCCAATAAAGGCAGGATACCCATGTTTGAACCGCACATCATGGCAGCAGGTCCTCTTCGGCAATTTTTAGCTTTTTGCAAGAGATAAATTCTTCTTGAACCGGGATCTTGAACCGGATATTTGAGAGCTTCAAAGCTTCGTGGGAGACATTTTCCCCTTGAGTCGGATATTGAACCGGAATCCTTCTTTTTAAGCCGGAAATTTTTCTGACGGCCTTTCAACCCGAACTTGCGAGAAGTTAATTCCCTTTTGAACCGGAAATTCTTAAACCGGAATCTTTTCTGATGACCCAGAACTTCTTCATTGAGCCGGGATTTTGTAATTGTCATATACTTTCTAAGCCGGAAATTTTCTGACGGCCTTCAAATAACAGTAGCCTCCGGGACCGGGTTATCTTTCCCTCCATTGTCCTGGGGTTTTTAAATTTGCTGAAACTGGCAAGATTTGCTGAGTCATGTCATCGTAGCCCCCGAGTCTCAAGGTGACTCGAGGAGTTGGCTTGAAACTCTCCATATTGACCGTGATATAAACCAGCATAGCTTGTATATCATTGGTGTTGATAGCATGATGTGAATCCACATAAAGGTTGAGGTGACTGCGGCGAGTTATAAATGATCCCATATGAGCCGTGTCAGCAACTCGGCCAATGGTTCCTTCCAACTGGTGCTTTGAAGATAACCAAACTGTAGTAGCGGCGACTGGTGCGCCTGCCCATTGAAACATCCAGTGCAGACGGCGGCTGATAATATATGATAATTTGCCACCAATTTGTTGGAAGAAAACCGGGCTTCCCAAGTAGTGACTTGTTCATACTCAATAAACAGCTCATCCAGACAAGTGCAGCCCGGTGCGTTGATGTAGACCAGGCCGCGAGAGACGGACAGTAAAAATGACCTCTGTGTCATAAGTGGCTCAAACAGATGAACCGACCGCGGTGTTGTAAACCGGTGCGGACGGGCGATTTAACCACGTCGTTTTGATGTAGTGAACAATTGTCCTGCATCAACAGTATTGCAGACCAAGACAAAGATAAACTGCTCTTACAAAAAATAATATGTACCAATAAAATATATTTTAGATGGATATCACCTGATGTGCCAGGCTGAAAATAATCCGTCATGAAACTGAGGATCGCTAGGTGAGGTTGAAATTGCTCACGGGTGAACCGGCCGCGGCGTGGTAAACCGATGCGGACGGGTGAGTCAGCTGCGACGTTTGTAAGCCGGCGCGGACAGCGAGTCGACCACGGCGTTATAAACCGGTGCGGGCGGGAGAATCGGCCGCAGGGGCGAACAATAAGCCAACCGCGTGTGTTGATGTAGCGGGGTAGCAACCTGCGCAGGATGAGTGCTAGTGCAAAAAACAATATCTGCTCACGCCCCTTTTGCAACACCATTTTGTGAGTAATAATGGTCCTGCGAAAAAATAGCATAGACCAAGTAATTGTTCTTTGATAAAAACAATGTGTTAAGGAAAATAAACTTAGATGGATAGCACCTGATTTATTCGGATGACAGATGATCCGTTCAACGCGACAGAGGCGGCTCAATGCGGCCCCGGTGGCTCAACACAGCAGAGGCGTCTCAACACGACCCTGGAGGCCCGCGCTCGACGGCGGCTTAGAGTGGCCCCGGTGACTCGAGTAATTGCTGGCATAGTAAGCCGTTCGGACGGACATGTCGGCCGTATGTTGATGTCGACCGGACCGCCGAGGCCGTGGCTTGCACATGTATTCATAGATCATTACCAGGGGTCCGATGCCTTATATCCTTGATATGACAATTGCTCCTGCAATGCATATTTGCCCTGCACCCCAAAAAATACCGCAAGCCAGAGTAATTTCTCTTTTAAAGAAAGCAATACATAATATAAAAATATACTGGATGGATTTCACCTGATATGTTAGGCCAGTTAATATCCACTGCGGGGTTGATGACCACCGTGATGAAGTTGAAATCGATCATGGCCGAGTCAACCACGGCAACAAGGCAGATGAACCGGCCGCGGCAATATAAACCGGTGCGGACGAGTAAGCTGTCCTCCGCGTTATAAACCGGCTCTGACGGGATTTATTCACGTGTGTTGATGTAGCAGGGGCAACGACTTGCGCATGTATCCGTCAAGCAGCACGGTACGAACGCGGCAGTACAAAAATATCGGCACATGCCCCTTTGCAACACCCCTGAAATGAATAATGGCCCTGCGAAAAATACCACGGACCAGATTAACTGTTCTCAAACAAAGTATGTGTTGATAAAATATATAGGAGGGATAACACCTGATTCGCCCGGACAACAGACGAGTCGACCGTGGCATTGTAAGCCGGTGCGGACGGGCGACCCGGCCATAGGCGCAGACAGATGTAAACCGAACAGCGCGGACGACGATTTGCATGTGTATCCGTCGAGCAGCATGGTCTGAAGGAATACTAGTACAAAATTATGCTGGCACGCGCTGATATATTTTTCGGATGTTGATAGCAGCTCATTTGAACATCTCCAACAGCTACCCTTCCATGACAATAGCCATACACGTGACCATACCATCGAAAACCGCCAACGTACATGTCCTGATAATATAGTTGACCTTGCAACTTGATCTTCCACGTGAACACTTGACGTTTTATTGCCAGATGCCCCAGATACATGCTCGGTTTGGTTGCTTCAGACTTTGTCAACTCGGACAGTAGAATCCGGTGATGCTTGTTGGCGGTTGGCAAGGTGGCTGACCACACCGGCAGCGCCACCGGCAGCGCCAGCTCAGGCCGCACCGCGATACGGGAGCAGCAGGTGAAGCACAAGTCAGCATGGCGGCTTAGCAACAAGGGCCATAGCAACTCGGCGCCCGACAGCGGCTCGCAGGTGCGTTGAGGCAGTCCTCGGTTGACTCGGGGGTGCAGCAGCTCGAGCGTAGCCAGCGGGCGAGCAGGCGGCGACTTGAAACGGTGGCTCAGTGAGGCCAGCCCGGGGTAGAGCGAAGCGGACCGCGCCACGGCGGAAGTGGGTTGACCCGGGCGGCTCAATGGCGCGCATGGCAAGGGACGGACCGGCGACTCAGATTTCGGGGCCTGACCAAAGCAGAGGCGGCGGCCTGACGGTGGAACGACGTGGAGGCGAAACGACGAGGCGGTGGCGACCCAGCGCGGTGCGACGAGGTGATGTCACGCACCGTCGGCGGGGGCAGCGAGGTAAGCCTGCAATGGTGGTTTAGAGGTAGACCACACACGGCTTGGTGAGTCGATGCGGAGCCGGTATGGGGTGGACGGGAGGCCAGGCACTGCGCGAACAGTGATAGCAGAGTCCACGTCGTGGCTGATTTGACCAATCCGAAAACTATCAACTGTACGTCGCTTTATGGATTTAACTTGGGACTTGACTCCTGCCCACCACACGGCATATATCAGCTACTGTAGAACTTTTGTTGGTTTCGGTCGACGCTTGGCCGTAATTGCAACAACAGATCCGAACGGAATTTTGTCTCGCCGCAGAACTTTTTCCATCTCGAGCGACGAACATATTGTTTTGCTGGTATCTTTCCTTGATGCTTCTGAGTTTTTACGTGATGCATCCGAGTCGTAATTTCCGCGATTGTAGCCGCAGCAATGATTCAATCCCCTCGGAAGTTGATGCGGATCCTTCCAAGAAACCGGTCTTTTCCTCGTCCGGATGCAAACTTCTCAAACCCTAGATAAGATCCCTCCAAGAACTCAACACCACCATGCGCGGGCCCCACGGTGGGCGCCAACTGTCGTCGAATTGTCACGTCAGATGTCCTTAGTGTCACGACTTAGTCGCGAGGCCAACGCATCTATGTGGTAGCTTGAGAGGGGTTGAGCGGAATCGAGAGACGCAGGGCGGATCAACACACAAGACAAGGGTTTAGACAGCTTCGGGCCCCGGGAAACATCATCCGGTAAAAACCCTACATGCTGTTTGAGGCTAGGTCTCATTATCATCATGAGGGAGTCGCCGTAAACCGGCTCTCCTCTTTGTGTCTAGCCCTAAGATTCTTCTTGCTTGTAGCTTGTAACTTCTAACTTCTAACTTGTCCCTCTTTGGGGAGCCCTGCCCCTCCTTATATATGTTGAAGGGGCAGTTTACATGTGGAGTCCTATTAGGATTAGGACTAGTCTATCTCTAATACAAACCGGATACAAGTCCTAGTCTTAACTCCTTGTAAGGCAAATATTCCTTTCCTCTTAAACCGGCCCACCATAGCTGAACCGGCCTTCATGAACCGCCAGACAGACCACCGGGTCTTGTCGCTCCTCTGGCCTGTCCGCCGGATTACCAATGAACTGTAAACCATCTGGTCTGTGCAGGTTGCCGGTGAATCGCCAAGTCCGGCCGGTTTATCCTTCCGGCCGGTTTACACCGCGGGGTATATCCCCAACAAAAACTGAAACCACTTCAGAAGAGCTCAAGAAACAATATCCCGGGTACCCGTAATGCTGGCAAGACACTTAGCAAGCTTATTAGCTTTCTCTTTTTTGGCGCTTAAATCCTCCAGCGCTTGCTATTGCACCAGAAAGTATGCATCTGAATTCTGCAGGGACTTCCTCAGTCCTTCGGCTTCCTGTCGCAGAACATCTGATCGATGTCTTTCAACTTGAAGTTGGGACTTAAGAAGCCAAACTTATTCAGCAAAGTTTGAAGAAGAGTCAGTGCCAGATGAGTGGCCATGAATCGAACACTACATCAAGAGAGGACTTTGGGGTTGTCTCGGTGTCTTCAATATAGTTTTTATCAGCTTTCTTGGAGACCAACAGGGATGTCTCACTATCTTGAACCTTATCTGCATTACTTCCTTTACCATTTCATAACAGGGTACTATTCTCCAATATTTTATCCGCATTCTAAAAGAGAAACAAATAGACACACACAAGTTTACCATGTTGTATATGAAACTCATTTTGGTAAACCAGTTCAGTAGTAAGGTGGACAGGATAACAACATGAAACAAACATATATCTATGTAGTATGGTCACTGTATGGTCTATATCATTCTAGTTTATGTTGCCAAATCAAGATAGAGATAGTTCAAATCATATCTATTTAGGACAAAGTAGCATAGACAGAATATAAGTGTGGGAAACTACACAACAATAACAACACTTGTAATGTGCATGGCATGAGAACATAACTGTTTATTCAATTGAAACTGAAATCAACGTAGAGAAAGTTACAACAACAAACACATTAAAGAAACAGGTTTAAAACATACCTATTGTGCCATTGGAGTTTCAATTGCATCCTTCAAATTCAAAATTAGTTGGTATGAGTAAATACAGTGATGCAAGAGCAAAGGAGTATGAACCATAGCTACGGAACCTGACCTGAGAACAATTCTTCTTCTGCTTTAAGCGTTGACTTGGGGTTCGGAGTGGTGGTCCTCGTGCTTTGGGCAGTGCAGTTGCCTTACTAACTGCTCATGTTTGGGTGCTTTGTGGTCGAGACGGTGTTGTGTCAACTAGAACTAGGTTACTATCTGCTGGGGTTGGGGTTAGAAGGGGTGTAGCTGGTTCTCTATCCAACTGGGTTGGGGTACAATCTGTGAGAGTCTGGGTTATGTGTGGTGGGGCTGGTTCTTCGGCAAGTACAAACCGTGGTTCTATCTGCATCAACAGGTGACACGATCTTTTCTAAAGACCGTGTTTTTACTCCCACAGATACTGCCATCACCCCCTCCAATTCAAATGGCTGATAAACAAGAAAACTAATTGAATGTATAGACATTGTAAGATAGACAGGTGCAATGGATAGTAGGGAAGAAGACAGGGCATGAAATAATTCACATTTATGCTATCTAACCAAACAGAATAGCATGAGATAATTTCACATATATGATGGCTAATTAAACATGATAGCATGACACAATTTCACATGTATGATGGCTAACTAAACAGGATAGAATGACATACTTCAAAATATGATGACTATGTAAACAAGATGACATGCTATAACTATACGATGTGTCTATTAAAGTGGTTGGCATGCCATAATTCACAAACATGCCATCGATGGAAACATGATCACATGATATAATTCACGGATAGAATGACATAATTCTAAATATGATGACTATATAAATAGGTTGAGATGATATAACTATATTATGTCCGTAGAAAATGGGTTGGCATGCCATAATTCAGATACATGATGTCTATGTAAACATCATGGCATGATACAATTCAAATATATGATTTATATACTAAGCAAGTGAGTAGAGGGCAATCGCATATATGATGTGTTAACTAAGGAGATGGCATTCAATATTGTGTATATGATGTAAAAACTAAGCATTGCAAGACAACATATGCGTGATATGAGTAATCTAATGATACGTCTCCAACATATCTATAATTTTTGATTGTTCCATGTTGTTAGATTATCATTCTTGGATGTTTTACAATCATTTTACAACCATTTTATATCATTTTTGGGACTAACCTATTGACATAGTGCCAAGTGCCAGTTGTTGTTTTCTGCTCCTTTTTTACATCGCATGAAATCAATATCAAACGGGGTCCAAATGCAGCAAAACTTTTTGTGGATTTTTTGGGACCAGAAGACACTAGATGGGCCAGAGAAGCGCCTGGGGGCTGGCCTAAGGGGGGCACAACCCACGCCCAGGTGAATTGTGCCCACCTCGGTGGCCTCCCGCATCGCCTCTTTGCTCTATAAATACCCCAATATTCCAAAAACCCTGGGGGAGTTGACGAAACTCTATTCCAGCCGCCACAAGTTCCAGAACCACCAGATACAATCTAGACACCATCCCAAAGGGGTTCATAATCCTCATTGGTGCCTCTTCGATGATGCGTGAGTAGTTCATTGTAGACCTACAGGGCCGTAGTTAGTAGCTAGATGGCTTCCTCTCTCTCTTTTGATTCTCAGTGACAGAAGGGGAAATGACACGTATGTATCATTGCCATTAAGGATAACAAGATGGGGGGTCTGTTTCTACATAAATAGATCTTGTCTACATCATGTCATTGTTCTTATTGCATTACTCTATTTCTCCATGAACTTAATACACTAGATGCATGCTAGATAGCGGTCGATGTGTGGAGTAACAGTAGTAGATGCAAGCAGGAGTCGGTCTACTAATCTTGGAAGTGATGCCTATATAATGATCATTTCCTGGATATCATCATGATTATTTGAAGTTCTATCAATTGCCCAACAGTAATTTGTTTACCCACCGTTGCTATTTTCTCGAGAGAAGCCACTAGTGAAATCTACGGCCCCCGGGTCTCTTCTTATTATATTTGCCTTTGCGATCTATTTTTATTTCCTTTTATTGTCAGATCTATTAATCCAAAAAATACAAAAATACCTTGCTGCCATTTTTGTTTATTTATTTTATCTCGCGTTCCCGCGAGATCTATTTATCCAATCTACTAAAATTTTACCTACCTTTTTACCCGTGAGGGATTGAACCCCTCTCTTACGTCGGGTTGCAAGTATTTGTTCTTTGTGTGAAGGAGCTGTTTACGTGGTGTTGCGTGGTTGTCCTACTGGTTCGATAACCTTGGTCTCGTCACTGAGGGAAATACCTACCATAGTTGTGCTGCATCATCGCTTCCTCTTTGGGGAAATACCAACGTAGTTCAAGCCACATCAAATGGAATTTCTGGCGCCGTTGCCAAGGAGGATCACGTCAAGATAGTCTCCCGTCAACTTGCCAATTTCTGGCGCCGTTGCCGGGGAGACATCACCAACATCTACCAGGTTCCTAATCACAAATCTCATCTCCTTGCAATTTACATTATTTTCCATTTGCCTCTCATTTTCCTCTCCCCCACTTCACAAAATTTGCCATTTTATTCGCCCCCTTTTTCGTTCGCCACTTTCTTGTCAGATCTCTTCTTTGCTTGTGTGGCATGTGTCTTCTATTTGCTTGCATATTCGCTTGCTAAAAATCAATTGTTATGGATCCCCATCCACTTGCTAATCTTTTCAAAAGATCCAATTATCATGAACCCATTGCTAGTGAATTGAGTTCACTAGATTACCTTTATGAAGTTTTGCTTGAGATTCATGAATCTGAAAATTGTGATGAAGTGTTAAAAGAAGCATTTTATAAAGTGATTCATTATAGCTCCTTATGAAAAGCATGATTGCAGTGATGTTATTATCAATTCTATTAATGCCAATTGTGCTAATAATATGCAAAACCCCAAGCTTGGGGATGCTAATATTGCTATGTCCGCTACTTATTGCAATGATCATGATTGGGGTGATAATGATTCTTATGATCTTAAAATTTTATTTAAACCACATGATGAATATGCTTGCGATAATATTAAAAGTGGGTATGGAAGAGAATCAACTTTAGGTAAAAATAATCCCACATATTTGGGGAGTGTTCAATCTTATGAATTTTTTGATGAAAGTGGGCTTGGAGAGGTCATGACTTTATTTGATGACAATCCCACTATTTTGGAAGATTGTCAACGTTGCATGCATGTGGATCATGTAGAGAATATGTTATGTGATAGCTATATTGTTGAATTTGAATATTGTCCCACATATAATTATTATGAGGGAGGGGAATATGGTCGTAGAAGTTTTCATGTTACTAAATTAGCTCTCGTTATGTCGAGATTTTCAATGTTTTATTCCTCTCCTTTGCATATGCTAGTTTTTTCTTCTCTTGATAATTTGTTTTCCCATAAAATTCTTATTCATAGGAAGTATGTTAGACTTAAATGTGTTTGTCACATGTTTCATGATGCTCTCTTTGTGTTTCAATTATTATCTTTCATGTGATCATTGTTAAAATCTTATGCCTAGCTAGGAGCATAAAACGATCGCGCTTGTTGGGAGGCAACCCAATGAATACAATTTATTTTTGTATTTTTCTTTCGGTTCTTGAGTCTTTGCACAATTACGCTACTGTTATGATTGTGTTTTTTATGTTTTAATTAGTGTTTGTGCCAAGCAAAGCCTTTGGGATGATCTGGGTGATAGTTGATTTGATCTTGTTGACAAATAGAAACTTTTGCGCTCAGAAAATCAATTTTCATAAATCAAGAAACATGCTATTGCTCTGAATTTTTTACACAAGATTGATATACATATTTCCTGTGTTGTCCTAATTTTTTAGAATTTTTGGAGTTACAGAAGTATATGAAGTTCTCTGATTACTTTAGACTATTCCGTTTTTGACAGATTCAATTTTTGTTGTGTTATGTGCTTGTTTTGATGATTCTATGGTTTCCCTTGAAGAGTTTTTGTCATGGAAAAGTTAAAATACAGTAGATATAATACAATAACAAAATATGAATGGGTTTGCAACAGTACTTAAATTAGTGATTTGCTTCCTTATACTAATGGATCTCACAAAGTTTTGTTGAGTTTTGTGTGATTGAAGTTTTCAAGTTTTGGGTGAGATCACGATGGATGAAGGAATAAGGATTAGCAAAAGTCTAATATTGGGGATGCCCGAGGCACCCCAAGATAATATTCAAGAAATATCAAGCAACTAAGCTTTGGGATGCCCCGAGTGGCATCCCCTCTTTCTTCTAACAACCATCAGTATTTTACTTGGAGCTATATTTTTATTCGTCACATATCATGAGTTTGCTTGGAGTGTATTGTATGATATGAGTCTTTGCTTGTTTTGTTTTTTGTTTCTAGTCATGAATCCTTGCTGGACATACCTATTTGAGAGAGCCAAAATTATGCCATGACTTGTTAGAATTGCTCTCTAAGCTTCACTTAAATCTTTTTGAGCTATGGAATTGCTCTAGTGCTTCACTTATATCTTTTTGAGCACGGTGTGCTTTGTTATCTTTGAAGAAATTCTCTCATGCTTCACTTAGATTAATTTGAGAGAAAGAAATATGATGCTCATGTTCTTCACTTATATTTGTTTGAGGTTATCAAAAGCAACATATGAAACTAGTTCCAAAGTGATAGATATCCAAGGAGGATATAATAAAAACTTTCATGAAGGTCATTGGACAAAATAAAATTGCTTCCTTGTAATAGTTTTGAGATATGATGATAGTGATATGTGAGTCATGTTGATGAATAATTATGCTTTAGTAAGAATATTGGTGTTAAGGTTTGTGATTCCCTATGCAAGCACAAAACTCAATACTTATGCAATGAAATTACATCCTACTTGTGGTGCATTATTCGGTGTTAGTTATGCTTAATGCTCGAATATGAGATTTTTCGTTTCTTGGTTGGATGCTTCTCAATCTTTTGCTAGCCTTCATTTGCACTAAGTATGATCACTACTTGTGCATCCAAAATCCTTTAAACCACTTTTGCCATATGAGTCCACTATACCTACCAATATGCGGCATTTGCCGTTCTAAGCAAATTTGTATGTGCCATGTCTAATTTTCAAAATAAATTTCTCTTTTGTGCGCTCGTACCGCTCATGAAACGGTAGGGGGTAGCTGATATATTTCCATGCTAGATGCGCTATTCTCAAGATGAGTGTTTATTCACTTGTCATTGCACGAGAGTATGGCAAAGGTATTAGGGATGCCCAGTCCCGAAATGAAAAATGAATTTACTTTATGTTGTCAAATAATTAATTCCTTGGAAAGTGTTGGTATGGAAGGCACTCGTGGATACGGTTAGCCATGGAAATTGAAAGTGTGGTGGAAAAAGGAATAAACTTTATTTTCTGTTTGGGAACCGCCTATGATATATCTAGCATGAAAAGTATTGGGAACTACTCGATTGTTTTTGTTGACAGGAAAAGCATGCCACCCAAAATGTTTTATCTCTTTCTTTTTCGCTTTGATCTCTAGCACCTCTACAAATCCCTACTTCCCTCTGCGAAGGGAGTTTCTATTTACTTTATGCAATTTTTACTTTTACTTGAGTCTCCATATTCTCTTATAAAGCACCAACTAAGGGGCACTATGATCGTACTTGAGCATTGGGTGTAGCTAATATGCGAGTGTGTTTCATGAATGGATCAATGATTGAGCATAATGGGCTAGGGATAACTTGCTTTAGTGTTGATATTTTGAAAGACATGGTTGTTTGTTGATATGCTTGAGTATTGAAGTCCTCATGTCAAAAGTAGACTATTGCTTTGAACCATATAAAAGTCCAACTGTCCACGCTATAAAAGAAAGAATATGTGATAAACATGTTAGGCAGCATTCCACATCAAAATTTTTGTTTTTATCATTTACCTACTCGAGGATGAGCAGGAATTAAGCTTGGGGATGCTGATACGTCTCCAATGAATCTATAATTTTTGATTGTTCCATGATGTTATATTATCATTCTTGGATGTTTTACAATCATTTTATATCATTTTTTGGGACTAACCTATTGACATAGTGCCAAGTGCCAGTTGTTTTTTCTGCTTGTTTTTTACATCGCAGGAAATCAATATCGAAAGGAGTCCAAATGCAGTTAAACTTTTTGTGGATTTTTTCTGGACCAGAAGACACCAGATGGGCCAGAGAAGCACCTGGGGGTGCCCCGAGGGGGGCACAATCCACCAGGGCGTGCCTGGGCTCCCAAGCATGCCCAGGTGGGTTGTGCCCACCTCGGTGGCCTCCCGCACCGCCTCTTTGCTCTATAAATACCCCAGTATTCCAGAAACCCTAGGGGAGTCGATGAAATTCTATTCCAGCCACCACAAGTTCCAGAACAAGCAGATCCAATCTAGACACCATCACAGAGGGGTTCATCATCCTCATTGGTGCCTCTCCGATGATGCATGACTAGTTTGTTGTAGACCTATGGGTTCGTAGTTAGTAGCTAGATGGCTTCCTCTCTCTCTTTTGATTCTCAATACAATGGTCCCTTGGAGATCTATTTTATGCAACTCTTTTTGCAGTGTGTTTGTTGGGACCTGATGAACTTTGAGTTTATGATCAGATCTATGTTTTTATCCGTGAAAGTTATTTGAGTTCTTTGATCTCTTATATGCATGATTACTTATAGCCTCATATTTCTTCTTTGAATCTTTCGTTTAGTTAGGTCAACTAGATCGATTTTTCTTGCCATGGGAAGATGTGCTTTGTGATGGGTTCGATCTTACGGTGTTTAATCCCATGACAGAAGGGGAAATGACATGTATCTATCGTTGAAATTAAGGATAACAAGATGGGGTCTATTTCTATATAAATAGATCTTGTCTACATCATGTCATTTTTCTTATTGCATTACTTCGTTTCTCCATGAACTTAATACACTAGATGCATGCTGGATAGCGGTCGATGTCTGGAGTAATAGTAGTAGATGCAGGCAGGAGTCGGTCTACTAATCATGGACGTGATGCCTTTATAATGATCATTGCATGAATATCATCATGATTATTTGAAGTTCTATAAGTTTCCCAGTAGTAATTTGTTTACCCACCGTTGTTATTTCTCGAGAGAAGCCACTAGTGAAATCTACGGCTCCGGGGTCTCTTCTTTATTATATTTGCCTTCACGATCTAATTTTATTTGCTTTCATTTTTAGATATATTAATTCAACAATACAAAAATACCTTGCTGCAATTTTTGTTTATTTATTTTATCTCGCGTTCCCGTGAGATCTATTTATCCAATCTACTACAATTTAACCTATCTTTTTACCCGCGAGGGATTGACAACCCCTCTCTTATGTCGGGTTGCAAGTATTTGTTCTTTGTGTGCAGGAGCTATTTATGTGGTGTTGCGTAGTTCTCCTACTGGTTCGATAACCTTGGTCTCATCACTGAGGTAAATACCTACCGTAGTTGTGCTGCATCATCCTTTCCTCTTTGGGAAAATAGCGACGTAGTTCAAGCCGCATCATATAACCCTACTAAGTTTGAGGATACACCTCAGGGGGATAATAGGACTGGTCATCTGCCTCTGAATCCTCCTCTGAGGAGCTATCTATGACCTGCAAGATATCTGCTTCAGCAGGTAGCATTGTCTGCTCTAAAGACCTTGTTTTCACTCCAGATTTCTCTATCACTAATTCAAATGGCTGATGCACAGAAGAGCAGTTGAATATACAAACATTGTTGACAAATGCAATGAGTAATAAAAAAGGATGGCATGATGTAATTCACATATATGATGCTTGGCTAAACAGCATGGCATTGCATAATTCACATACATAATGCCTTGCAACAAGATAGCATTGCATAATTCACATATATAATGTCTTGCAACAAGATGGCATTGCAAAATTCACATACATGGTAATTAGACACTAAATAGGTGGCGTTCACACAAAGCATGTCTAAACTAAGCAAATGACATGCCAATGCAACACCATATGCACGATATGAGCAATATAACCTTGCCAAGTTAGAGCATGCACCTCGAGGGGGAAATAGGATTGGTCATCTGTCTCTGAATCCTCCTCTGAGGAGCTATCCGTAACCAGCAAGACATGCGCTTCGTTAGATAGCATTGTCTGCTCTGAAGACCTTATTTCCACTACAGATTTTTCCATGACCGTGTCGTATGGCTGATTCATAGGAAGAGTAATTGAATGTACTAAAATTGTTGACAAATTTAATACGTAATAAAATAATGATGGCATGATATAATTCACATATAAGATGACTGGCTAACTAGGGTGGCATTGCAAAATTCACATATATGATGCCTGGCTAAACAAGATGGCATTGCATGATTCACATATATGATAAAGAAACTAAACAGATGGCATTCACACAAAGCATGTCTAAACTAAGCAGATGACATATTTGATGTATAAAGTAAGCAATGCAAGGCACCATATGCATGATATTACCAACATCAGCATGCTAAGTTAGAGCGAAGACCTCAAGGGGTAAATAGGAGTGGTCTTCTCCTTTTGAATCCCCCTCAGAACAATTATCTTCCTCTTGATTACAATCCGGAATGGGTGGAAGGGGGCTGCCTTTGCGCCCACCATGAAGGAATGTCTGCATGAACTTTTATTGCCACGCAAGGCTCGTCTCTTTTACTCTACATGTTCAGTTCCATTGTGTACAATAACTGACATGCATAGGAATAAAACATAGTGAGATTATGTAAGGAGTGCATGCACAAATCCAGAGTGATGGTAGCAAACTGTGGATAGACCTAAAACCAATGATAGCAGGAAGATAATAGCTTTAGTTAAAAAATATAGATAATGGCTACTTTAATGTTTGTTTCCACCCAACATGAAACTCATAGTAGAGACCCGTGATTAACCAGATAGTAGACAGATAGTATTGATTGCTGCCCCAATATGTACCCCACAACCATTTAAAAACTCAAGTTTGAGCATTAGTTTGGACCTGACTCAGAGTCTAATGGGTGAACATGACGATAAAGTAGCATGTCATCATATTAAGCGATGCATAACGTAAGCAGACACAAAAGAGTGTGACCTCTCTTGCAGACCCATGTAGTCCTCAAGGTCATCTGCTCAGTTGATGATGGTAATGTAGTGGTCGTGGTTGCTGGCGGCGGGGAAGAAGATCTGAGGCGGCGAAAGACAGTCTAGAGGGTGGATCCCTGCTGTGGTGAACCCTTCCGTCATTGGAGCAGCTAAGCTGGCATGGAACACAGCACAGCAGGAGCGGGACAAACCACACAAGATTTTCTTTGACACATATCTGTAGCAGAAGTAATTGTTGTAAGGGCTTGTTTGAATTTGAGGATTCTAACAATGCAGGGATAGGAAATACACAGGAATAGGATAGGAACGCAAGTGAAAAATAGAGAATTTAAAAACACGGGATTTCTTCCAATCTGGGTTTTTGGTTTAGAAGAATTGGAAGATCACATGATGCAAAGAAGCATGGTGAGATTAAGTCAAACCACAAGAAAATATACGGTTATAATGCTATTATGCTACTATCTCTTAGTCTTGTGCTTCACGAATAGACAAGTGGATTTTAAAAATCCTACGGTTTTTCTTTCAAGGAGACACTAAAGGAAAAAAACCATACCGTTTTCCTTTGCTCCATTCCTTTGAACCAAATGCAAGAATAGTAGTACCACAGAAAACTTTCCAATTCCTATCTTTTTCCTTCACTTTTCCTTTCAAACATTGTTGGTTCTAGTAGGCAGGCTTTAGTAGGGAAAAATCCTACACTCAAAAAATGTTTTTGTCCTACTTCTACTAATTTGGACTCAGGCCACTGCCCTACTAGCTCAACTCCCAAGCCCACCTACAAATGCACAGCTCAAACGTGTAGAGATATATAATGATGGCGTTCAAGAGAGTCCATCATGGATAGCTAAGGTTCCTGGTACCTCACTGCTTGTCATATAGTAGGAGAAAATAATCGTATTTCGCCTTACTACGTGTGCTCTATGGACAATATATATAACATGTAAAGTAAAAAATGATGCAACAAGTGTACAACCTCTTTGGCGAAGCCATGTCAATCTCAGCATGATTCCGTTGGTTGGTGAGGATGCTCCGACTAATTTGGCTGTCGAAGGAGAAGAAGAGAATCTTAGGCGTCTAGAGATGGAGCCCGGGGTACTACTCTGCTGTGATGGAGGGTTTTGTTGTTGGAGCAGCTCCGATGAGTTGTACGACGGCGAGGCTGAAGCAAGACAAGAGAGACAACATTAACCTGACTGGAATTCTATTAGCATGTCCAATAGATGACGTAAAATACATAACCACAAAGTGATAGATGTAAAATACATCAGCCGCTCATCTCTGAACTTAACTGTCAAAACTGAATTTAACTGTCGAAACTGAATTCAACTGTCGAAACTGAATTTTGCTGTCGAAACTGAATTTTACTATCGAAACTGAACGCACTAGTAGCAGAAAAGCAGTAGCAGCAGTAGTGCCCGGAGCAGCAGCTCGTGCGAGAGCCGGGGTAGCTGGTCGTGTAGCAGCATCTCGGGTAGCAGTTGTAGAGGCTTGAGGGGGAGTAGGATCTGCTGCTCGTGCAGCAGCAGCACGCGCAAGAGTGGAGCAATAGTGCAAGCAAGAGCAAGAGCGAGAGCAGCAGTGCAGCAAGAGTAGACCAGGCATGGGACTGAGAGCAAGAGCAGAGCAGCAGCATGAGCGAAAGTAGCAGCATCTCCTACTGATGTGGACGTCGCCATCGAGGGAGCAACGCCATGGAGGAAGTGGTCGGCGATGCCGCCGTGGATGGAGCCGCGTCATGTCGGCTCGGGACCGAGCGTCGGCAGCACCGTGAGATCGAATCAAGAATAAAATGTGGCGATTAGTGTAGAACCTCTTTGGTGGCGCTGATTAGGCCTCAGCTTCATCCGAGAAATTGGTGATGATGCTGCTCTTTCGATGGTGCAGGTGAAGACTGCGGTGTGGGAATGGAGGTGGTCCGAAAGACAAGGGGAACATTAGGGCAGCTCCTTGGAGGTGGAGGACTGGGTGGCTGAACTGGCGGGACGATGAGATCAACGACAGATCCTCATCCGGTGCGGTGGATGAGGGACGTCGAGGTGTTGCTGTGGACGACGTCGTCGGGGAAGTGAAAGTGAAACTAATCCCTTGGTGGTTTTGGTAATTCTTAACAACATATAGTTCATTGAACTAATGCTCTTTCAAGATGATCATTTCAGAAAGTTCAATGATTGGCATGGCATGGACTAGAGATGTGGACCCCTCAAAATGCTAAGGACACATATGGCAACAAGCTCAAGACTCTACATTTTCATTTTAGTGATCCAAGATCACATTGAGTCCATAGGAATGCCAATACTATTAAAAGGGGATGAGGTGTTGCTTAATGGCTTACTTGCTCAAAATTCTTAGTGATATGCTCCAACCCTCAACCACTTTCTCATTTCCACATATGTCCTAAACCTAAAAGTCAAATTCGGCCCCACCGATTTTGTCTATTCCGCGCCACCAAGTTTCATTTGACATAGCCACTGCTACAAACCCTAGTCACTTCGGTCTCACCGATAGGGATCTCGGTCTCACCGAGATGGGATTGCAAACTCCCTGTTTCCTTTTTGTAACATTTTGGTCACACCAAAATGAGCAAATCGGTCCCACCGAGTCTGCAATGCAAATTCATTATTTCATTTTCGTAACACTTCAGTCTCATCGAAGTGAGCGAATCGGTCCCACCGAGTTTGCCTGACCAACCCTCTATGGGCCTATTGCTGAAATCGGTCCCATCTAGTTTATGCGATCGGTCACACTGAGATAACGTTATGCCCTAACCCTAGCATATCGGTCTCACCGATATGACTAAGTCGGTCCCACCGAAAAGCCTAATGTTCATATTTTGACCTGAATCGGTCTGACCGAGTTTTATGATTCGGTCTCACCGAGTTTGGGAATCTGTGTGTAATGGTTAGATTTTGTGTGGAGGCTATATATACCCCTCCACCCATTCTTAATTTGTGAGGAGAGCCATCAGAGCGTGCCTACACTTCCAGCATTCATTTTCTTAGAGAGAACCACCTACTCATGTGTTGAGACCAAGATATTCCAATCCAACCACAAGAATCTTGATCTCTAGCCTTCCCCAAGTTGCTTTCCACTCAAATCATCTATCCACCATAGCCAAATCTGTGAGAGAGAGTTGAGTGTTGGGGAGACTATAATTTGAAGCACAAGAGCAAGGAGTTCATCATCAACACACAATCCGTTACCTTTTGAGAGTGGTGTCTCCTAGGTTGGTTAGGTCTCACTTGGGAGCCTCCGTCAAGATTGTGGAGTTGAACCAAGGAATTTGTAAGGGCAAGGAGATCGCCTACTTCGTGAAGATCTACCCTAGTGAGGCAAGTCCTTCGTGGGTGATGGCCATGGTGGGATAGACAAGGTTGTTTCTTCGTGGACCCTTCATGGGTGGAGCCCTTCGTGGACTCGCGCAACCATTACCCTTTGTGGGTTGAAGTCTCCATCAATGTGTATGTACGATAGCACCACCTATCGGAACAACGCCAAAAATCTCTGTGTGAACATTGCATTTGCTCTCTCCAAACTCCTCCCAGTTACTTTCTTGCAAGTTGCATGCTTTACTTTCTGCTGCCCATATACTCTTTGCATGCTTGCTTGAATTGTATTGAGATTGCTTGGCTTGTGTTAAGTTGCTAAAATCTACCAAGAACTAAAATTGGGAAAAGGTTAAGTTTTATTTGGTCAAGTAGTCTAATCACCTCCCCTCTAGACATACTTTTGATCCTACAAGTGGTATCAGAGCTTTGGTCTCCATTTGCCTTGATTTCCATAGCTTTGGTGATCATAGGCTTGGTTTCACAACCTAGGAGAGTATGGCGTCTAGCGAGGGAAATTACCACCGTAGAGGTCCTTACTTTGATGGTACAAATTTTGCTAGTTGTAAACATAAGATGAAAATGCATATTCTTGGACATAACCCCGCCGTTTGGGATATTGTGTGTATTGGTTTGAGGGGTGAATTCTTTGATGGGAGAGAACCAAATCATGAATCTACCGCTGAATAATTGAAGATGTTTCAATACAATGCTCAAGCTTGCGATATCCTCTTCAACGGATTGTGCCCTGAAGAATTCAACAAAATCAGCCATCTTGAGAATGCAATGGAAATTTGGGACACTTTGATTGATATGCACAAAGGTACCGACTCTGTCAAGGAATCCAAGGTGGATGTGCTTCAAAGTCAACTTGACAAGTTCAAAATGAAGGATGGTGAAGGTGTCGCTGAAATGTACTCTAGGCTTGCTCTCATCACAAATGAGATTGCCCGCTTAGGAAGTGAAGAGATGGCCGACAAGTTCATCATCAAGAAGATCTTGAGAGCCTTGGATGGAAAATATGATACCATGTGCACTTTGATCCAAATGATGCCAAACTACAAAGATCTCAAGCCAACCGAAGTCATTGGAAGAATTGTTGCTCATGAGATGTCACTCAAGGACAAAGAAGAGCTTCACAACAAGTCTAGTGGTGCTTACAAAGCCTCATGTGATGCTCCTACAACATCAAATGAGAAACAAGCCTTCAATGAAGAATTGAGCTTAATGGTGAACTTAAACAAATTCTACAAGAGTAGAATCAAGGAAAGAAGTTCCAAGTCAAGGTCCTACGACGACAAAAGATCCTCTAGTCGTGAGCGAAATTGCTACAATTGTGGAAGACCCGGACACTATTCCAATGAGTGTACGGCTCCCTAAAAAGAAGAGAAGACTCACCTAAAAGGAGAAGCAAAAGGGAAGATTCACCTCCAAGAGAGAGGAGTAGAGATGATCGTTATGAACGAAGAACCTCTCAAAGAAGCAAGGATTCAGAAAGGAAGGACAAGTCATCAAGAAGCTACACAAAACGAAGACATCAAGCTCATGTTGGTGAATGGGTATCCGGCTCCGACTCCCACCATCACTCCGAGAGAAGTTATCACTCCGACTCCGAATATACTCAAGATGAAGGTGTTGCCGGTCTAGCACTTATGTAAACCAACTACTATGACATATTTGATTCACCAAATGAAGGTATTGGGAGATGCTTCATGGCTAAAGGCCCCAAGGTAACACACCCCGAGTATGTTGATTTCAATAGTGATGAAGATGACTTGCTAGGTGATGATGATTTACTTGTTGACAACTCTAGTGAAGAATACTATGATGAAAGTGCTATTAATCATGCTAATCAAGATGAAACGAATGACAATGATAAGAAGAAGATTGAGTGTCTAACTAAAGAACAAAACACTCTTAAGTTAGCTCATGAAACTACTTTAGAAGGTCATCGAGAACTTTTAAAAACTCATTAGAAGTTACGCTTCGAAAAGCTCAATCTTGAGCAAGAACATGAGTTCTTAAAAGCCATCAATGATGATCTTCAGAAGAAAAGTTCTTCTTACATTGCCAAGCTTTTACTCTTGTCTACTTACATGCCACAAGTAAAATCTAGCAACAAGAACAAGAAAGATTCTTCTTCTAGTAGTAAGAATAATCATGCTAAATCCAATATTGTTGCTTCTAGTAGTTCTCTTGATTCCACTAATGATTCTCTTAGCCAAGTTACACTTGAGCAAGAAAATAGCTTATTGAAGGGAATTATAGAGAAAGGTGTTTACAAGAGCCTTGCCAGAACTAAGCAATTTGTGGAAATTGCACGCAAGCAAGGAAGGCACTGGAAGAATCAAGGTGTTGGTTTTGAACTGAAGTTCAATGCCAATGGAATTGAGTGGGAAGAAGATCAATACCCCAAGACGAAGTTTTTTCCTCAACAAGAGAAATATGACCCTACTTCCTTCAAGGGAACACAAGCTCAAGATGATCTTCCACCACAAGACAATAAGCTAAAAGGCAAGGACAAGCTTCAAGAAGAGATTGATTCATTTGAAGATGCTCCAAAGGCCTTGGTCAAGTGGGTTCCCAAGACTACATCAAGTTATACTTCATCAAGTACATCTACAACTCCAAGGATTCCCATCAATATGATGTGGATCCCAAAGAAGAAATACTAGAGAGTTCTTGAGGGTGACTCCGCCAACATACTTCACTCATATTCATTTGGCAAGGACAAGTGCAAACAACTTCCACATCTTGCACTAGTTCAAGGAGTCACAACCCCTCTTGTTGGTAAGACAAGGGATAAGGTAACCTAATGCTTTAATGGACATCATCATGTGTGTGCTTCACTCTATGTCTATGGATATCCTTGTTTGTTCCTTGTGGGACTAACCCATGTAGGTATTGAAAGTGCAACTCACTCCAATGGATTGCTTCAAATGATCTACATCAACAATGAGCATCCACATCTTCAACATCTACATGAAGTCATCATCAACAAAACCCAAGGTTAGTTCATCCCTCTTGGGGGGGGGGGATACCACATCTAGGGGGAGCTTTACTCCAAGAATTGAGCTAAAGCAACTCTAATGGTGTGAACACAACAATGCTTTATGTAAAAGTGGTAATCCCACTTGTGCTAAAATGATGAGTATGACCTATGATCAAATGTTCTCATTTGACTCCTAAGTCAATATACTCATATATAGATGACCTAGTCATCGCCAATTTCTTGATAGATGCTAGAGTGATTGTGCATGCTTTGCCACATATTTCATTTGCCATTTTATTGTGTGAGCATGTTGGTTGCATACTTTTCTCATTCGAGGACATCCATTTGTTGCTTTGATTGTTTGAATTTTCCTTCTTTTGCCAAATGGATGGACAAGAATGCCTAAGAACACCCTCTAGCTATCTATGCTTTCCTCTTCTCAAACTCTATTCATGCTACATCACAAAGTTTGATCTAAGTCAAATTCAAACCCTCTGTGTGAGGAGCACTCGGAGTCCCGATTTTTCATAGACATAAAACTTCCAAAACCTCTCTGTGTATTTTGGTCTGACCGACTCCTCCATTTCAGTCACACCGAGTTCACTGGGTTGATCAAGTTTTCAATCTCGGTGCAACGTACTAGAACTTTTCGGTCTCACCGAGTTGTAGTAACCGCTTGCGATTCTACATCTCGGTGCCACCTAGTTGTTCCACTCGGTCACACCGACAGTGCCAGGATATATATACCGACGGGTCAAATTTTGGAAATCTCTCCAAAACCTATTCGCCCGCATGTCCTGCTCTGCCGCCTCGGGTCTCCGGATCATCTCCTTGTTGCCAGTGACCTCCCGCCGTTGGTCTCCACCTCCGTCAATGGAAATCCTCCCCTCCATTGCCGCCATAGCGAGCTCATCGCCAAGCTAGGTATGAGCTCAACACTTTGCGCTTTCTTTTAACTCCGATTCCTAGCACAAAGGCAATGTGTTTAACACGTACAACACACACACAAACACCATTGAGACTAGTAAGGTACACGTGCATTGCACGCATGAGATTTGGCAACCAAATTAGAAATAAATACCACATTCATGTAAGCTTTGAGTCATATATGCATGATGTAGATGTTCGTTTAATTCTTATAGTTCATCTCATTAAAAATCAATTAGTTTGTATAGAAAAACAATCAATTTTAAGATTCATGGAATTTTGCATTGTAAAGCATAAAGTAAAAAACAAATAATGGCAATTGATGGAGAAATTTTTTGGGCAATTATGATACAGAAGATTCTAGAACAAAGGATAAGTGCTTGTGTTTTGAGGTTTGTGCACTATGCTTAAGTTCAACCATGGAGTCTTCTAGATTGTACATGTGGAAAAATCTAGTGGAATGTAGATGATATCCAACGGCCAGTAGTGCTAGGATGAAGGCTCCACACCTCCCTTTTCATGTTAATTTAATGATAATAAAACCTTGGCTTCTTATGCTAATGGTATATATGATTACTGTGATCTGGAACGAATAGAAGAATTCGTTGCTTTTAAGGGTGCTTATGAAATTGAATCTTTGTTTGAAAAAGTGTGAAAAATATTATGATGATGTTTATAGACCTGAAAATTATGCTTAACTTAAATATTGCTATGAGAATTATGAATATAACTAGATAAATCCCCCGCACGTTGTTGCGGGAATTTATAGAGACAAAAATTAGATGAAGAGTGAGGAAGCTATGTGGAGCAAAATATACATGATTAGCATAAAGGTGCCAATTTAAATGGGGATGAGAAAATACACTTTAATGTGGATAGCGAGGAAGCCTATGGAGAGCAAAAGAGAAATGGTCATCATAAAGATGCAAAAGAGATAAGACACTTCAATGTTGTTTCCATATAATACAAATTCACCTGGTTGCACATAAAGTACAAATTGTGATCAGAGTGAGAAAAACGTAAACGTTGAAACAACAATGCTCTAACCTTGGCTTGAAACCATGGGGGGTTGACTCTGTGCGTGCAAATCCTCTAAAAATAGAGGCGTCGAACCTTCATGGACGTAATCCTAGTGTCGTATAAATACAACTCTGCAGCCTTTTGACTTTGTTCTAATATCAGCAAACTGAATAAACTAAGTTCTGCATCTCGCCATTTGCTTTCAACATTCAGATCAATGTTCTATGAAAGATAATCTACATTTTACTGCCAGCTAACATTCTGAAACTTGTGCTCTAGAAAGAAGTTACAAAGTTCTGAAATATGTTATTGTTGTTCCATGTGTTCTATGACAAAAACTCAATAACTTCTGGACTGCACCTGTTGTATCATCCCTTTACAATATTCTGGTGATTCAGAGGTCATCATTTGCCTACAAGTTTTCATCAATAAGTATAGACCATTTAAGCATGCACGACTAACTAAATATAGCAGTTGAAACTCAAGTGAAAATGAAGCATACCATCAATAGGTAACTATAACTTGTAAGGAACCCATAACCTTTGGCATCATTTGGAATTCTCCGATAATCTCACTCTGCTATTGAACCAAATCGTGATGTGTTGCTCCTTGCAAATAAAACAAAAAGATCAAGAAAGTAAATACTCTCTCTTTACCATGGCTTGATTTCCATTCTTATTTAAGATTGCACCAGTACCTTTTTCCATTGGATGATCAACTACAATGTTTGGCATGGCTGAAAGGAGGGAATGATGGGAGCATTGACCTGCTGTGGTAATCTGCTTGCAATGACAACATTCCTTAGTTTTGCAGTGATCACATTTGTACCTTTATTGTGAGGGCAAAGGCAAAGTGCCAAGACTAAATCTTGCTTTTGCACGCAGAGGAAGACAGTAGCAGTCAAGATTGCCCATCACGCATAGAGTGAGGGCAAACCACTAAGGCACGCCACCTCTAACATGACTTGTTAGATGATCAGGTTGTGCCACAGAAGAATAAAAATTCTTGTTGGACCAGTAACATTCGTACAATGTACTGTCTTGTGATGGATATGAGAGGCAAACCTATTTTCAGTTGGACATTTTGTCAAACACATCCAGACAGCTTGATTGCAAATATATATATATATATCCCAATAACTGGATGGAAGAGGGTTGAGAGGGAGGGAGACAAACCTGTCTAGGTGCCTGGGTCACAGAGGAGGGAATCGAAGAGGCGAGAATATCATCGCTGGATGCGGTAGTGAGGGATGATGACTTGGGCGAGGTGATCCATCATCATGGTGGGGAAGCGGAAGAGATCCGTCTCCTGCAGTATGTCATGGGCAGGCTGCCTTCTCCCACTCATGGGCTGGATGCGGTTGTGTTTGCACCGTCGCCATCACCATCACAATTGTCATCCCATCTTAATCGCTGCTGTCAGCGAGAATTGCCACAGACCCACGGCGGTATTAATCACCGCATGATCAGAGTGGAATATGGAAGGGGCGACAGCGAAGAGGAGGGGCCATGTTGAGGGATTGGTGTGTTCCATGATTGAGTTGAAAACAAGAGTGGAAGATATATATCTTAGAGCAGGAGAGAAATTGTGATTGTTGCGTTCCATAAAGTGAAGATGAAGGGGAAGGGTCAGAGGTGTATCACGCATTGAAAGCCTCAAGCTAATCAGTTGATACCCCATCCCTATAAACTAAACGATTTTAAGAAAAAATGTTGGTATGGGGTAGTGACGTGGAAGCCAACATGTCAAGATAATTGGTGGTCATGGGCTGATGATGTGGATAGGCTACATGTCAAGAGAAATATGATAGCGGGGACGAACTATTTAGGTATTATAGATTCCGATATTGATGCATTTATTGAGAAAGTCTCCGATGTCCAAGAAGAGACTAATATTTTGCAGGAATCTATGGAAGAAGAAATAGATGACACTGTGAGCTCATTAGATGAAAAAGATGACGAGGAGAGCGAAGAACAAAAGGAGGAAGAGTGGATTATGTACCCGTTCCCTTCAAATGAGAGTAACTCTTCAACTCGTACATTGTTTAATTTCCCTTCGTGCTTATCGAAGGATGATTGCTATGATGATTGATATGATCCCTTGGATTCGTTCGAAATATCCCTTTTTGATGAACTTGATGCTTGCTATGCTTGTGGCCATGATGCCAATATGAATTATGCTTATGGAGATGAACTTGCTATAGTTCCTTATGTTAAGAATGAAATCGTTGCTATTGATAAGCGCAAACTTCTCCATAAGCATAATTGCATATTGGCATAAGCATAATTCATATTGGCATCATGCCTGGGTTACTGTTGATGGCCTTTGTATTTAAATATGGATGGAGTGTAGTAGTACTATCTTTATCTTAGCCTTATAGGGTTCTCCCAGTGCCTACGCTCACCTCCCCGCCTCGCCCACCGGATCTCGCCATGGATAATCCCTTAGATCCCAGGATCCCGCGGGTTGTCCTCTCGCTGTGGCCCACTGCACTGCCGCCTTTGAGTGAAACCCACATGTGTTTGAGAGGGGATCCATTGCTCTGGAATCACAGATCGGTGGCGCCGGAGGAGATGCCAGGGCTGCACTTCAGGTGGTGGGCAGCAAGGGCGAATCGGATCGAGGAAGCGTCGCATTAATTGGAGACAAGTTTGAAGGAGGTGCGCCTGGCGAAGCACAAGGTGGAGGCGCAAGTCGATCTCAGGGAGAGATGCTGAGGGATGTCAGCAGCTGGCAGCGTCGCGTTGATTTCGAGTTGGGGCTAATAGCAGAGATCATATTCACGGAGTCGACTGCGGAGGAAAGAACGCACATGCCTGCGGAATGGCATGAGCAGCCAGTGCAATTATTCAAATGGGAGGTAGGAGAAGCCAAATCCCGGGACCAGCTGTTGCGGCGCCGCTGAGCATGCATCGTAGGCGAGGTGAGCTGCCCTCCTTCCCCGCCAGCAATGAAGTGACCTACTCGGTTGCTGTTGCAGTGAACTTGCAACGCCATGTCGGTTTGCAACCTTGAAACTCACTCCATCTATATGTATTGTATTACTGTGAAAATACTTGGTCATTTGGAAAAATATGGTAATTGGTTTATCACTAGTTTTTGAATGCTTGGTCGTGACAATCACCCGAAGCCACAACCAGAAGTCTCCATCATGTAATACTTACGGTCGGTCGCACCAACAGATGGTCGGTCGGCAACCGCATTTGAGCAGTAGCACTGGAAATTTATGTTCCACTAAACTCATCGGGAGCCGTTTTGGGCCTTGAAACCAAAACCATCAATTAATATTTAGCTTATTCCCATCAGATTCCAAAGTAGTACTCCTACTACCATTTTATAATTAAGTGCAAACCTACTCACACCTAGTGGAGTACGTATCAAACCTGAACATATTCCCACTATGTAGGTTTTAGTACTAGTGCTAGTACTAGGTTATAAAAAGCGGAACTACCTAGCCGAAAATTACTCTACCTTCCTCCTCATAAGTATTTCTTGTTTGTCCGTCCTTGCACTGGCCGGTGTGCAGAGCTCTAGGTCGAGTACTACTTGTAACAAGGCAACGGCGACCAAGGCCATGGAAAAAAAGAGGGCTCGCCGCCTCGCAGAGACCTCGAAAGATCTCTCATGGGCAGGCGAGGGCTCCTAGGAGCACCCTAGCCATGGAGGCGAACATGCCAAGCTGGCGGCGCTGGAGTCGTTATCCCTCGATGACATGCCTGATCAGCTCAATAAGCATAAGGAGTTCATCGATGGCCTAGTGGAGTTGCTGAAGGAGAGCCTCGACGACATGCCCGCTGAGCTCAATGAGCAGGGGAAGTTGACCGCCAGCTTGCTGATGCTGCTGAAGAATAGCATTGCCTCGGATAAGAAAGCGACCGGAAAAATCCTGCAACTTCTGGAGGACAATGCGAAGCTCTGCCACGAGCTCGACCTGCTGAAGGAGGATAACGCTAGCTGGAAGAGGATGCATGAGAAGTGTAGTTCCTCGGTGAAGATGCTGCATGCCCTCTTCATGGAACAGAAGGAGGAGTTGGCGAAGCTCCGCATTGAGCACCCGGCTGCTGTCAAGGTACATAATGTGGCCGTGAAAGACATGATGAAGGCTTGCGTCGAGAAATCCCGCGTCATGGACAGAATGAAGAAGATGACAGAGGAGATGCGCGAGCATATGGAGGTCGTGGAGGTGATGAAGAAGTAGTACAACTCCGCGGCCAGCAACCCTTCATGTAGTAGAGAGCAGCGCCTTGACACGTCTCCGTCGTTGATAACCCGCAAGTGTACGGGATTGCAATAGTTTTCGATAAGTAAGAGTGTCAAACCCAACGAGGAGCTAGAGGTAGAATAAATATTCCCTCAAGTTCTATCGACCACCGATACAACTCTACGCACGCTTGACGTTCGCTTTACCTAGAACAAGTATGAAACTAGAAGTACTTTGTAGGTGTTGTTGGATAGCTTTGCAAGAAAATAAAGAGCACGTAAACATAAACTAGGGCTGTTTAGATAAAGATGCAATAAAGTAAATATAGCGAGTGTGGAAAAGTGGTGATAGGAGTTGTGAAATTGTCCCCAAGCAATTGACTATGTTACTAGACCGGTAATCACTATTGCAATTCTATTTGAGGGAGAGGCATAAGCTAACATACTTTCTCTACTTGGATCATATGCACTTATGATTGGAACTCTAGCAAGCATCCGCAAATACTAAAGATTCATTAAGGTAAAACCAAACCATAGCATTAAAGTATCAAGTCCCCTTTATCCCATACGCAAACAACCTACTTACTCGGTGCTGTACATCACTCCACGCCCCCTTAAGCAAATCATAAACATATTGCAAACCCTACAGCGGGAATCCCTCACGCTTGTGCGACACGAAGGGCACAATAGGACAGCACCAATAATAAAGCATGCAACTCAAACCAATCATAGCAATTCATCAATCACCGATAGGACAACGAAAATCTACTCAGACATCATAGGATGGTAACACGTCATTGGGAAATAATATGAAGCATAAAGCACCATGTTCAAGTAGAGGGTACAGCGAGTTTTGGGAGAGTGGACCGCTGAATATATATGGGGGAAGGTGATGGAGATGTTGGTGAAGATGGCGGAGGTGTTGGTGAAGATCGCGGTGATGATGATGGCCCCCGGCGGCGTTCCGGCGCCACCGGAAGCAAGGGCGAGAGAGCCCCCTTCTTCTTCTACTTCCTTGACCTTCTCCTAGATGGGAGAAGGGTTTTCCTCCGGTCCTTGGCTCCCATGGCGTGGGAGGGCGAGAGCCCCTCCGAGATTGAATCTATCTCTCTGTTTACGCGTTCTCGATTCTTCCCTTCACCGCTTTCTTTTATATCGGAGATCCGTAACTCCGATTGGGGTGAATCTTTTGCCCAGATTTTTCTCGTAAAATTAGCTTTCTTGCAGCAAAAGAAGAGCGTCAACCGCCTTACGGGGGCCCCAGGAGAGTCCAGGGCGCGCCTGCCTCCTGGGCGCGCCTATCTCCTGCCCCTCGGCACCGTCTCGCGTGATTTTACTTCCCAAAATCATAAATATTCCAAAATAATTCTCCGTCCGTTTTATCCTGTTTGGACTCCGTTTGATATGGGTTTTCTGCGAAACATAAAACATGCAACAAACAGAACTGCATCGAGCAATCGGATCAATATGTTAGTCCCAAAATAGTATAAAAGTTGCCAAAAGTATATGAAAGTTGAAGAATATTGGCATGGAACAATCAAAATTATAGATACGACGGAGACGTATCAGCATCCCCAAGCTTAATTCCTGCTCGTCCTCGAGTAGGTAAATGATAAAAAAGATAATTTTTGATGTGGAATGCTACCTAGGATAATCATGATCATAAGTCTAATCATGGCATGAATATTAAGACACGAGTGATTCAAAGCAATAGTTTATCATTTGACATAAAAACAATAATACTTCGAGCGTACCAATAAAGCAATCATATCTTTTCAAAACAATAAGGCCAAAGCAAGCTTATCCCTACAAAATCATATAGTTTGGCCATGCTTCATTTTCGTCACACAAAATGCCCCCATCATGCACAACCCCGATGAAAAGCCGAGCAATTGGTTCATACTTTCTAACGCGCTTCAGCTTTTTCAACCCTCATGCAATACATGAGCGCAAGCCATGGATATAGCACTATAGGTGGAATAGAATATAATGATGGAGGTTATGTGGAGAAGACAAAAAGGGAGAAAGTCTCACATCGACGCGGCTAATCAACGGGCTATGGAGATGCCCATCAATTGATGTCAATGCGAGGAGTAGGGATTGCCATGCAACGGATGCACTAGAGCCATAAGTGTATGAAAGCTCAAACTGAAACTAAGTGGGTGTGCATCCAACTTGCTTGCTCACGAAGACCTAGGGCATTTGAGGAAGCCCATCGTTGGAATATACAAGCCAAGTTCTATAATGAAAAATTCCCACTAGTATATGAAAGTGACAACCTAAGAGACTCTCTATATGAAGAACATGGTGCTACTTTGAAGCACAAGCGTGGAAAAAGGATAGTAACATTGCCCCTTTTCTTTTTCTTTCCTTTTTCTTTTCTTTTTTTCTTTTTTCTTTTTTTTTCGGTGGGCTTCTTTGGCCCCCTTTTTGATTTAGGCTTCTTTGGTCTTTCCTTTTTTCCTTTTTTTCTTTATTTTTCATGGGGCAATTTTCTATAATAATGATCATCACACTTTTATTTACTTACAACTCGATATTACAACTCGATACTGGAACAAAGATATGACTCTATATGAATGCTTCCCGCGGTGTACCGAGATGTGCAATGATCTAGCGTAGCAATGACATCAAAAAACGGACAAGCCATGAAAACATCATGCTAGCTATCTTACGATCATGCAAAACAATATGACAATGAATGCGCAAGTCATGTATATGATGATGATGAAAGTTGCATGGCAATATATCTCGGAATGGCTATGGAAATGCCATCATAGGTAGGTATGGTGGCTGTTTTGAGGAAGATATAATGAGGCTTATGTGTGATAGAGCGTATCATATCATTGGGGTTTGGATGCACTTGCGAAGTTTGCACCGACTCTCGAGGTGAGAAAGGGCAACGCACGGCACCGAAGAGGCTAGCAATGATGGAAAGGTAAAAGTGCGTATAATCCATGGACTCACATTAGTCATAAAGAACTCATATACTTATTGCAAAAGTTTATTAGCCCTCGAAGCAAAGTACTACTATGCATGCCCCTAGGGGGATAGATTGGTAGGAAAAGACCATTGCTCGTCCCCGACCGCCACTCATAAGGAAGACAATCAAAGAAACACCCCATGCTTCAGATTTGTCACACAACGGTTACCATACGTGCATGCTACGGGACTTGCAAATCTCAACACAAGTGTCTCTACAATCCACAACCACCCGCTAGCATGACTCTAATATCACCATCTTTATATCGCAAAACTATTGTAAGGAATCAAACATATCATATTCAGCGACCTATAAGTTTATGTAGGATTTTATGACTAACCATGTGAATGACCAATTCCTGTCATCTCTCTAAAAAGATATAAGTGAAGCAAGAGAGTTTAATTCTTTCTACTCCCTCCGTCTCAGTTTACAAGTCCTACGCATATACCTAGGTTATCAATTTGACCACCCTAATATAAACTATATGACACAAAAATTATATCTTTTGAAAATAGAACATCTGAAGTTTATATTGGTATATTTTTGTAATATATGACTTGTATTAGGTTGGTCAAATAGATGACCTAGGGGTACGCGCACGCCCTGTAAACTGAGAGAGAGGTAGTACAAAAGCTATGCCCACGCTCTAACAATTATAAGTGAAGCAAAAGAGCATTCTACAAATGGCGGTTTTCTATGTAAAGAGAAACAGGCAATCCAACTTCAAATGATATAAGTGAAGCACACGAAGCATTTTATAAAGCCATACTCAAAAGATATAAGTGAAGTGCAAAGAGCATTCTATAAATCAATCAAGGACTATCTCATACCCACATGGTTCATAAAAGAAAAATGAAAACTAAATGCAAAAGACGCTCCAAGACTTGCACATATCGCATGAACGAAACGAATCCGAAAACATACCGATACTTGTTGAAGAAAGAGGGGATGCCTTCTGGGGCATCCCCAAGATTAGACGCTTGAGTCTCCTTGAATATTTACTTGGGGTGCCTCGGGCATCCCCAAGCTTGATCTCTTGCCTCTCTTCCTTTTCCTCATATCGAAACCTCCTCGATTAGACACTTCATCCACACAAAACTTCAACAGAAAACTCGGTAAGATCCGTTAGTATAATAAAGCAAATCACTACTCTAGATAGGATCCACAGAAAACTCGGGAAGATCCGTTTACTATTTCTTAGGCCTTCTCGTAGATAGATCGATCGGCTGTTCGAAAGCCACCTAAATTTTTACTGTTAAGAGGTAAAACTAGATCATGCAGACGAATCTAGTACTACTTGGTTCAAACAGGGAAGAAAGGGGGTGGGGGTGGGGGAAGATTTGTTACCTGAATCTAGGACTTGGTCAAAAGAGGAAATAATGGGGGCAAAAAGTAGCAGAGACTGGCTATCCAACTGGTCTCTTGGTCTAATAGGGAAACAAATGGAAATGCAGTACAAACTCAATATAAACCGATCTATTGGTTGAAAAGGGAAAGAAAGTGGGGACTGATGCACCCATTTTGCATCATGTTTTCCTACTGTTATTTATGATGTTTTTATGCATAATAATGCTTTTTGGAGTAATTCTAATGCCTTTTCTCTCATAATATGCAAGGTACACACAAGAGGGAGAATTACAGCAGCTGGAAATCTGGACCTGGAAAAGCTACGTTAGGCCACCTATTCTGCACAACTCCAAACAAGCTGAAACTTCACGAGGATTTTTTATGGAATAAATGAGAAATATTGGAGCAAATAAGTACTGGAGGGGGCCACCCTGGTGAGCACAAGACACCAAGGCGCGTCTGGGCCCCCAGGCGCGCCCTGGTGGGTTGTGCTCATCCACGCCCACCTTCGGTGCCCATCTTCTGGCACAAAAGTCATTTTGACCTAGAAGAAATAAGGATAGGACTTTCGGGACGGAGCATCGCCGTCTCGAGGCGAAACTTGGGCAGGGGCACTTTTGCTCTCCGGTGGAGCGATTCCGCCGGGGGAACTTCCCTCCTTGAGGGGGAAATCATCGTTATCATCATCACCAACAACTCTCCCATCTTGGGGAGGGAAATCTCCATCAACATCTTCAACAACACCTTCTCATCTCAAACCCTAGTTCATCTCTTGTGTTCAATCTTGTTACCGAAACTATAAATTGGTGCTTGTGGGTGACTAGTAGTGTTGATTACATCTTGTAGTTGATCACTATATGGTTTACTTGGTGAAAGATTATATGGTTGTATTCATTATGCTATTTAATACCCCTCTGATCTTGAGCATGATTATCATTTGTGAGTAGTTACTTTTGTTCTTGAGGTCACGGGACAAATCATGTTGCAAGTACTCATGTGAACTTGATGTGTGTTCGATATTTGGATAGTATGTATGTTGTGATTCTCTTAGTGGTGTCATGTGAACGTCGACTACATGACACTTCACCATATTTGGGCCTAAGGGAATGCATTGTGGAGTAGTTAATAGATGATGGGTTGCAAGAGTGACAGAAGCTTAAACCCCAGTTTATGCGCTATTCCGTAAGGGACCGATTGGATCCAAAATTTTAATGCCATGGTTAGAATTTATTCTTAATACTTTTATCGTAGTTGCGGATGCTTGCGGGAGGGTTAATCATAAGTAGGAGGTTTGTTCAAGTAATAACATCACCTAAGCACCAGTCCACTGCTACGTCTTGATCTTGCGTTGGTTTTCCTTGAAGAGGAAAGGGTGATGCAGCAAAGTAGCGTAAGTATTTCCCTCAGTTTTTGAGAACCAAGGTATCAATCCAGTAGGAGGCTCCTCAGAAGTCCCACACACCTACACAAACAAACAAGAACCTTGCAACCAACACAATAAATGGGTTGTCAATCCCTTCACGGCCACTTGCGAAAGTGAGATCTGAAAGAGATAATATGATAAGATAAATATTTTTGGTATTTTTATGATATAGATAGGAAAAGTAAAGATGCAAATAAAAGTAGATTGAAAGCTTATATGATAAAAGATAGACCCGGGGGCAATAGGTTTCACTAGTGGCTTCTCTCAAGATAGCATAAGTATTACGGTGGGTGAACAAATTACTGTCGAGCAACTGATAGAAAAGCGAATAATTATGAGATTATCTAGGCATGATCATGTATATAGGCATCACGTCCGTGACAACTAGACCGACTCCTGCCTACATCTACTACTTTTACTCCACACATCGACCGCTATCCAGCATGCATCTAGAGTATTAAGTTCATAAAGAATAGAGTAACGCATTAAGAAAGATGACATGATGTAGAGGGATAAACTCATGCAATATGATATAAACCTTATCTTTTTATCCTCGATGGCAACAGTACAATACGTGCCTTGCTTCCCCTGCTATTACTGGGAAAGGACACCGCAAGATTGAACCCAAAGCTAAGCACTTCTCCCATTGCAAGAAAGATCAATCTAGTAGGCCAAACCAAACTGATAATTCGAAGAGACTTGCAAAGATAAATTAATCACACATAAAAGAATTCAAAGGAGATCCAAATATTTCTCATAGATAAACTTGATCATTAACCCACAATTCATCAGATCTCGACAAACACACCGCAAAAAGAGTTACGTCGAATAGATCTCCAAGAAGATCAAGGAGAACTTTGTATTGAGATTCAAAGAGAGATAAGTAGCCATCTAGCTAATAACTATGGACCCGAAGGTCTGTGGTAAACTACTCACAACTCATCGGAGAGGCCTCGGAGATGATGTAGAGTCCCTCCATGGTCGATTCCCCCACTGGTAGAGCGCCGGCGAAGGCTCCAAGATGGGATCTCGCGGGTCCAGAAGGTTATGGAGGTGGAAATAATTTTTCGTGGTGCTCCTCGATGGTTTCAGGGTACGTGGGTATATATAGGAGGAAGAAGAAGGTCGATGGACGCTCGAGGGGCCCACGAGGGTGGGGGCGCACCCACCTGTAGGGGGCACGCCGGGCACCCTCGTGGCCGCCTCCTCTGTTGCTTGACGTCCACTCCAAGTCCCCTGGATCACGTTTGTTCCAAAAAGATCATTCCCGAAGGTTTCATTCCGTTTGGACTCCGTTTGATATTCCTTTTCTTCGAAACACTGAAATAGGCAAAAAAAACAGCAATTCGGGCTGGGCCTCCGGTTAGTAGGTTACTCCCAAAAATGATAAAAAATTGTAAAGTAAAGCCCATAAACATCCAAAATGGGTAATGTAATAGCATGGAACAATCAAAAATTATAGATACGTTGGAGACGTATCATCCACCCACATATCAAATTATCAAAGTAGCGAACATGAATCGAATCAACATGATGAAAGTGACTAGATGAAATTCCCGTGTACCCTCGAGAACGCTTTGCTTACTATAAGAGACCGTTTTGGCCTGTTCTTTGCCTGGAAAGGATTGGGCTACCTTGCTGTACTTTTTCTACTATTATCGTTACTTGCTCATTACAAATTATCTTGATATCAAACTACTCTATTACTTATAATTTCAGCACTTGCAGACATTATCTTACTGGAAACCACTTGTCATTTCCTTCCGCTCCCCATTGGGTTCGACACTCTTACTTATCGAAAAGAGCTAGAATTGACCCCCTATACTTGTGGGTCATCAAGGCGGGCTATTTTCTGGCACCATTGCCGGGGAGTGAAGCGCCTTTGGCAAGGAAACATTTATATAGTGTGCTGAAATTTACTGTCACTTGTTACTATGGAAAACAATCATTTGAGGGGTTTGTTCAGGGTATCTTCACCTCGACCGGAACCACGATTAGATACCCCTCAACCTACTGCACCTACTGAAAATATTGAATATGAAATTCCTTCGGGTATGATAGAGCAATTGCTAGCTAATCCTTATGCAGGAGATGGAACCGATCATCCTGTTATGCACTTAATATATGTGGAAAAAATTTGTGGATTGTTTAAGCTTGCAGTTTTACCCGGAGATGAAGTTATGAAAAAGGTTTTTCGTCTATCTTTGAAGGGAAAAGCATTGGCATGGTATAGGCTATGCGATGATATTGGAATCGATTGAAATTGGAGTTCCACCAAAAAAAATTATCCCATGCATCTAGTTCGTCGTGATGAAAATTACATATATAATTTTTGGCCTAATGAAGGACAAAGTATCACTCTAGCTTGGGGGAGACTGAAGTCAATGTTATATTCATGCCCCAATCATGAGCTCTCAAGAGAAATTATTATTCAGAATTTTTATGCTCAACTTTCTCGTGATGATTAATCCATGCTCAATACTTCTTGTACTGGTTTACTGGTTCTTTCATGAAGAAGACTATTGAATTCCGATGGGATCTTTCGGAAAGAATTAAACGCAACTCTGAAGATTGGGAATTCGACGAAGGTAAAGAGTCAGGTATTAAGCTTAAGTATGATTGTGTTAAATCTTTTATGAATACCGATGCTTTCCAAAATTTAACATCCCAAATTCTCAATTTGGAATGTTATACATTAGATCATCTTTGCATATCATATTTTATTTCATTTTGGTTTGATACTAGAAATTCTACGGAACTCAAGGACCCACGGAGAGAGTTGGCGATTTTGTTATTTTCATATTTGAGTTTTCACAAATTTTGAAAAGAGGATCGTTTGATTTTAATTATTTTATCCTTTTATATTTCTTTTATAAAAATAAAAGAGAGGGAATAGAATGACTTTCCCAAAATAAAGAAATATTTGAGATTTAATAATAAAATCAAATAAGATTTTATTTCGGACTTTTATCGCTATTTTATTTGAATTAGGAAAAAATGTGCATTTTTCAAAATTGCATTTTAGGCCCAAATAAATGTTCACCTTGTCCGCTTATTTTTAGAGGACGGGGAAAATTTCTTTTGGAATTTTTGGAGTCCTTTTAGTATTTCTTTTCTTTCTTTTTCTGCATGTCTGAATTATTTAAAAAAAAGGGAAACCGACTTCGGGCCGTACCCGGCTAGGACACCTCGGGCCGGCCTTTTTAAGCCGTGCCCCCGGCGCCCCAGCCCACCCTAGCCGCCCCCATACCCTAACCCTAGTGCCTTGCCGCCGCCGCCGCCGCAGCATTGCACCTGCGCCCTTGCCGCTCCGCCGCCTCGCCTCGCCCGGGACGACGCCGTCCGTCGCCACCGCCTCGCTGAGCCACCTCGCCGCCACCCCGCGGACCCACCGGAGGTAGCCCCGCCGCCGCCGCGGTTTTCCTCAGAAAACCGTATGGTTTTTTAGAAACCCCGGTTTTTTAGATCGGTTCGTCGGTTTTTTCTCGGTTTAGTTTATTTAGCGGACGTTCGTCCGTACGTTCGTTTTAACGAACGGTTTTCACTGTTTAGCCGCAGACAGCAAACGTTCGTTCGTTAGCCTGTTCGGAAGTTTTTCTTGTTCCAGGGATTTTCTGCGATTATTTTCGGTCGCGATTTCTTGCCCTGATTTTTGTTTTAGTTTATCTTTTCGCTCGTTTATCGGACTCAGGCGATTCAAGCGCCTAGAGTTTCGTCTCAAAACCCTCTTTCCGTTTAACCAACTCAAACAAGTTTTGCTACTATAAAATTTGACTTAGGTCCAGATTTGTAGACGAAGCTTATTTCTTTTGCCGTTTGAGTTTCGTTGCTTCGTTTGATTTGATTCTTTTTGCAAACCAGAGTTCTTAAGTTGAACTTTCTGGTTAGATCTCTTATTTTAGTTTTACCCATGCATTAGATGAGTGCTTATTGTATGCTTGTTTTTTTGCGATAGAGTACCAGGAGTGCGCAGCGTGCTACTACGAGTCTCTAGGTTTCACGGATCATCAGCAAGGCAAGTAACACTTTGATCATACCTCTTTACTACCCAGTTTTATTGCAGTAGATCAATCCTCAAACAATTGCATGGTTAGGATCTAATTAATATGTAGGTTTTGGGAAGTAGATGAGGTAGTACCTATTGTCCTGTTTATTACCAAACCTTTGGGAGTTACTTCTACGTTTGCTTATATTGCTATGCTATGCTTGTAGACGTGGATTGGGTGAGTGTATCCATGACAGATGTGAGTATTGTTAATTAATGGTTCAACTTAAGGTGGCAACTTTAATACACATCTGGGTGGATTGAGGCACCTGGGAACCCAGTGTTGCCTGTATTTTTTGGAAATCCTGGGGTACCGTGTGATTCTCCTATGGACTGCCACCCAGGCTCAAAGGGATCATGAGATTTTTCATGCTAGAACTTCCGTGTGTAGCCGCAACCTACTATGGGCTCTAGCATAGTTGATTAAGTCGTGTGAACTCTTACAGTGGTAGACTAGCAGATGTAGGGGATGTAGGTGGTGCTGTCTACCCATCGTAAGGTGCTAACGCTTCTGAAAGACTATGTCTCGGTCATCCGTTTCTCAACCAACATGTAGTGCGAGAATCCAACGGAGGGGATCGAGTCTTGCGGGGAAAAGTGCGCAAACCTCTGCAGAGTGTAAAACTAATCATGGTTAGCCGTGTCCCCGGTTATGGACGTTTTGATTATCTAGTACTTGGATTATCATGTGAATCTCATCATGTTACTTAAGTTAAATTTGATTGGGTTAATATTGATGCTTAATTGGGATTGAGTTGGGTGAACCATCTCAATGGTTAACAACCACCATGATAGTTAAATAAAATTTATTCCTTTGTTGTAGGGAAAAATTGGCTTTATGCAAAACTCTAACCATAGAGCTTTCCACCAGCCAAATATGCATGTAGTGTTAGCATTATTTGTTCATTACTCTCTATGTGTTAGATTGCCCGCACATTCCATGTGTTGACCCATTTTTGGGCTGCAACGTTCATGTTGCAGACTTTTCAGGGGACGAGTAAGGTGCCTTAGGTCGTGATCTTTCACTCGGTGATGCCGTTGGAGTTGATGGACTTGCTTTATCTCCCAAGCCTTCCGCTGTTATCATATTTAGATGGCCTTAAGCCATATTTATTGTAATAAGTTCTCTTTTGAGACATTCGGTGTAATAAGTGTGTGATTGCTACTCTGTTATAAATCCTTCAAGTCTCGTGCGTGTCAAGATTACCGATCCAGGATGACACCGATGCACGAGATCGATGCTTGAGGTCCAGTCGCTACAAGAAGGTATCAGAGCACACATTGACTGTAGGACACGACCACTAAGCTAAAGCCCTAGATCACTACTCTCTTCTCATTTCTAACTCATCTCCCTTTTTCTACTCTTTAGGATGGCGGATGCAAGGGACAAGTTCACGCAACAGGATGAAGATACACCCTTCGGACGCCACTTGAAGGAAGTCACTAGATACCTGAACATCGGAGTACCAAGCTTCACCGGGACCTACATCGCCACTTTACCGGAAGAGGAGCGTTGGATGATTCAAGTTCAAGTTCCAGGAAGAACGTTCATGCTAGTCACTGAGCCCATAGAGTTTTCCTTTGATGCAGCAACCTGGAGTCTAGGAAAGAGCATGGCAGCGCACATCACCATGGGACGCATTGGAGAAGTGTACCACAAGGATATCAAGGATACTATCTACTAGATTTTGGGCGCCGAGATGAGCAATGGGAGATGATCAACACCAGGAAGGATAGATCTATTGCAGCTTTCATCCAGAAGTTAAACCAGCACATTCATCGCCAGGAGAACCAGAAGTACGCAGGCATGATAGATCTGAAGAAGGCAATGACCAAGATCACCGAGCTGGAGGAAGAACTAAAATGACACGCGATGGATATGAGGAGGAAATCGTAACACTATTGGAGAAGAATGACAACCTGATAAAGAAGATCGGAGTATTCATGGGAGATCCCGCACTAGGAGGAGGAGACTATGATACCACTTGCCCGGAGAACTACATCATCATCAACGACACCGATTCGGACCCCGACGATAGCGATGATGACTTTGCTGACAAAGCTAGAGCAGACATCATGGAGTCTTCGACCGATCATTTTTTCTAGTCGACTACCATAACAGTAGTAGTATTCCCCCATGTATATAGTATAGTATGAGCACTTTTGTAACGATAGTTAGACCATTGTATGCCCTTGTTTTAAATTGATTGAAGTCATATGTTTGTGTTTGTCTCATGTGCATATGGGTAGTGTTTATCTCTCTAAACCTCATTCTATTCTACTTTCTCATCTTTTCTAAACCCTCAGATGCCTCCGAGACATGACAATGGATTTGATTTCCCACCGGAGGTCACTCAGTTGATCCAGCAGCAGAATGCATTGATGCAGATACTAGTCTAGAATCAAATTCAGGGGAACAATAACAATAACAATAACAACCCACCACCACCACCACCACCACCACCTGTTGATCATTTAGCCCGTTTCTTGAGGCTTAATCCGCCGGTGTTCTCTAGTAGCACCGAGCCGATAGTTGCAGATGATTGGCTCCGCAAGATTGGAAGGTAGTTGACCACTGCAGGATGCACAGATGCGGGGAGAGTGCATTTTGCCGCACATCAGCTTGATGGAACCGCAACATCATGGTGGAAGAATTTCACAGCCACTTACCCCGTCGACACTATGAGATGGGATTAGTTTTAGCAGGCTTTCTGTACTGCCCATGTTTTAGGAGGAGCTATGGCCATGAAGAAGCGTGAGTTTCGCAACTTGTGCCAAGGAGGACGTACAGTTGGCCAGTATGTGGATGACTTTAGTAAGCTAGCACGTTATGCCTCAGATGACGTTGCTACGGATGCAGCTAAGCAGGAGAAGTTTCTGGAAGGACTGAATGATGAGCTAAGCATGCAGTTGATGGTGGCAACCTTCAACAACTACCAGGATTTGGTAGATAGAGCTCTCATGATTGAAGGGAAGCAGCAGCAGATTGACAGCCCCAAGAGGAAGTATGGACAAGGAAGTACACTTACGAGCTCGGCGAAGCCTCGTTTTACCCCGAACTCAGGAGGACCTTTTCAGCATACCCATGGAGGCCACAATCATAATGGAGGGAGTTCTCACAACCATAGTGGCACCAAGAATGGCAATGGGAATGGAGGAAGCAGCGGTCAGAACCGTACCAACCCAGCCACCCCAGCCAAGAAGGATTTGAGCCACGTTACTTGCTACAAGTGCCAGAAGACTGGACATTATGCCAATGAATGTCCTGAAGCTAAAAATGGAAATGGCAATGGAAGTTCTAGGAAGAAGCCGAACCCTTTCAACAGGGGATAGGTGAACCACGTTAACGTGGAGGAGGTTGAAGCCCAGCCAGATGCAGTAATAGGTAAGTTTTTGGTTAAGTCATTTACTGCAATCGTTCTTTTTGATAATGGTGCATTGCATTCATACATATCAAGGGGATTTGTGGTAAATGTAAACTGCCAACCCAAGCCCTTAGATCACCAATGTTAGTAACCTCGCTAGGAGCAGAATATATGGCTAGTCTATGGTGTGATCGGTTACCCTTAAGGATTGGTAACTATGTGTTTCCCTCAGACCTAATAGTATTGGAATCACAAGGACTGGATGTGATATTAGGCATGGATTGGTTATCGAAGTATGGAGTGAAAATTGAATGCGCTAGTAAGTCGATTTTGCTTACCACGGCATGTGCCGAAGAGGACTCAAGTGAATTCCCTATCAGGAGTTGTACAGGAGGAAGTACCAGTGGTGAAGGATTTCCCTGATGTATTTCCAGAGGAGTTGCCAGGCATGCCACCGGATAGAGACATTAAGTTTTTGATTGAGATTTTGCCAGGCACAGGGCCAATATCTAAGAGACTGTATAGGATTCACACAAAAGATTTGGAGGAAATTAAGAAGCAGATTAAGGAGTTACTGGATAAATGCTATATTCGCCCAAGTTCGTCACCTTGGGGATAACCAGTGCTTCTAGTGGAGAAGAAGGATGGATCATTGAATTATCGAGGATTGAATGAAGTAACAATCAAGAACAAGTACCCACTATCGATGATCAATGATTTGTTAGACAAATTGCAAGGAGCTAAGGTATTTCCAAGATTGATCTGCGATCAGGATACCACCAACTGAAGATTCGAGAGCAGGATATACCTAAGACAACTTTTACCACAAGGTACGGGCTATATGAGTATACCGTTATGTCATTTGGTCTGACTAACGCACCTGCCTATTTTATGAACATGATGAACAAGGTGTTTATGGAGTTTCTGGATAAGTTCATCGTGGTGTTCATTGATGATATTTTGGTCTACTAGAAGAACGAAGAGGAGCATATGGAGCATTTGTGTTTGGTACTTGGAAAGCTCAGAGAACATCAGCTATATGCCAAGTTCAGTAAGTGTGAGTTTTGGTTGAAGGAAGTTGGATTGCTCGGACAAGTGATATCCGGAGAAGGAATAGCGGTAGACCCCACCAAAGTTGTCACTGTGACAAACTGGGAAGCACCCACAACAGTTGGAGAGATCCGGAGTTTTCTTGGACTCGCAGGATACTTCCGGAGGTTCATTGAGAATTTCTCGAAGATTGCAAAACCCATGACGGAGTTGTTGAAGAAGGACACCAAATTCAAATGGACTGAGGAATGTGGGGCCAGTTTCCAGGAGTTGAAGAAATGTTTGGTTACATCACCAATGTTAATTCTGCCGGATCAGCACAAGGATTATGAAGTATATTGCGATGCTTCTCGTCGAGGACTTGGAGTGGTGCTTATGCAGGAGGGAAGAGTTGTTTCGTATGCCTCATGAAAACTTAAGCCCCATGAGTTGATTTATGCCACTCATGATTTGGAGTAGCAGCTGTAGTGCATGCGTTGAAGACATGGAGACATTTTCTCATCGGAAACCATTGTGAGGTGTACACGGATCACAAGAGTTTGAAGTACATCTTCATACAGAAGGAGTTGAATCTCAGGCAAAGGAGATGGTTGGAGCTCATCAAGGATTATGATATGAGATTGCGTTATCACCCAGAAAAGGCTAACGTAGTAGCCGATGCGTTGAGTCGCAAGTGCCATGTCAACACACTCATCACCGGAGAGTTACCCAAGGAGTTAGCCGAGGATCTTCGCGAGCTATGTTTGGAGATAGTTCCGAGAGGCTATGTAGCAGCATTCGAGATTTAGTCTACCTTGATGGACAAAATCAGAGAAGCTCAGAAGACCGACAAGGAGATTGCCGAGATAAAGGATAAGATGAGCAAAGGAAAAGCTAAGGGGTTTCGTGAGGATGAGCATGATACCTTATGGTTTGAGGACCGCATTTATGTGCCTAATGACCCGGAGATCAGGAAGTTGATTCTGTAGGAGGCGCATGATTAACCGTATTCGATTCACCCAGGAAATACCAAGATGTATCTGGATTTGAAGGACACTTTCTGGTGGACCGGAATGAAGAAGGATATTGTGGAGTATGTAGCAGTTTGTGATGTATGTCAGAGAGTAAAGGCAGAGCATCAGAAGCCAGCAGGATTGCTACAGCCATTGCCAATACCCAAATGGAAGTGGGATAAGCTAGGCATGGATTTTATCACGGGATTGCCCAGGACACGTTCAGGCTATGACTCGATATGGGTTGTAGTTGATCGTTTGACGAAGGTAGCTCATTTCATCCCAGTGAAGACCACTTACACCAGTGCTAAGTTGGCCAAGATATACATGACCAGGATCGTATGTTTGCATGGAGTTCCGAGGACCGTTGTATCGGATAGAGGAACCCAGCTTACCTCAAAGTTCTGGAATCAGTTGCACGAAACTTTGGGTACCAGGCTAGAGTTCAGTACAACCTTTCATCCATAGACATATGGATATACCGAGAGAGTCAATCAGATTTTGGAGGACATGTTGAGAGCTTGTGCGCTAGATTATGGATCTAGTTGGGACGTCAACATGCCTTACGCAGAATTATCTTACAACAACAGTTATCAAGCTAGTTTGAAGATGGCCCCTTTCTAAGCTTTGTACGGAAGGGGGTGCAGGACACCGTTGTTCTGGGATGAAGTTGGAAACCGTCAGTTGTTTGGACCAGATCTTATTAAGGAGTCTGAAGAGAAGGTTAAGCTGATTCATGATAGACTCAAGGTAGCCCAATCCGGACAAAAGAGCTATGCGGATTCTAAACGCAAGGAGATAGTTTACGAAGTTGGAGATATAGTTTATCTTCATGTGTCCCCACTTCGAGGAGAACCATTTTGGAGTTAAGGGAAAGTTAGCACCAAGTTTTGTGGGACCATACAAGGTTTTGGAATGTATGGGAGAAGTTCCTTACAAGTTGGAATTGCCTGAAGGATTGTCAAGAGTTCATGATGTGTTCCACATTTCCCAGTTGAAGAAGTGCCACGCAGAGATGGCCGATATCCCTCTAAGAGATACAGTGCCACTGGAAGCGATTCAGTTGGATAGTGATTTGACCTATGAAGAGAAACCAGTCAAGATTCTAGAGTTTGGCACCAGAGTCACGCGCAGCAAGGTTATAAAGTTCTGCAAAGTTTAGTGGAGCCACCATACCGAGGATGAAGCCACTTGGGAGCGAGAGGAAGACCTACGGAAGGACCACCCTCACCTATTTTCTAGCCAACCCGAATCTCGAGGGCGAGATTCATCTTAAGGGGGGTAGGTTTGTAACATCCCAAATTTTCAATTTGGAATGCCATACATTAGATCATCTTTGCATAGCATATTTTATTGCATTTTGGTTTGATCCTAGAAATTCTATGCAACTCAAGGACCCACGGAGAGAGTTGGGGATTTCGTTATTTTCATATTTGAGTTTTCTCAAATTTTGAAAAGAGGATCGTTTGATTTTAATTATTTTATCTTCATATATTTCTTTTATAAAGTAAAAGAGAGGGAATAAAATGACTTTCCCAAAATAAAGAAATATTGGAGAATTAATAATAAATTCAAATAAGATTTTATTTCAGAGTTTTATCGCTAATTTATTTGAATTAGGAAAAAATGTGCGTTTTTCAAAATTGCATTTTAGTCCCAAATAAATGTACACCTTGTCCGCCTTATTTTTAGAGGACGGGGAAAATTTATTTTGGAATTCTTGGAGTCTGTTTCGTATTTCTTTTCTTTCTTTTTCTGCACGTTCGAATTATTTAAAAAAAGGAAACCGACTTCGGGCCATACCCGGCTAGGACACCTCGGGCCGGCCTTTTTAAGCCGCGACCCCAGTGCCCCAGCCTACCCCAGCCGGCCCCATACCCTAACCCTAGCCGCCGACACGCCGCCGCCGCCACAGCTGCACTGCACCACCACGCTCGCTTGCCTGGCGCCCGCCACTCGACGCCACCGTCGCCTCACCCCGCCCGACGTCGCCACCGCTCGCTGAAGCCACCTCACCGCCACCCCACCGACCCACCGCAGGTAGCCCCGCCGCCGTCGCGGTTTTCCTTAGAAAACCGTACGGTTTTTTTAGAAACCCCGATTTATTTTTTAGATCGGTTCGTCGGTTTTTTCTCGATTTGGTTTATTTAGCGGACGTTTGTCCGTACGTTCGTTTTAATGAACGGTTTTCACCGTTTAGCCGCAGACAGCGAACCTTCGTTTGTTAGCCTGTTCGTCAGTTTTTCTTTTTCCAGGGATTTTCCGCGATTATTTTTGATCGCATTTTCTGCCCTGATTTTCGTTTTAGTTTATCCTGTCGCTCGTTCATCGGAATCAGGCAATTCAAGCGCCTAGAGTTTCGTCTCAAAACCCTCTTTCTAGTTAACCAACTTAAACAAGTTTTGCTACTCTAAAATTTGACTTAGGTCCAGATTTGTAGACGAAGCTTGTTTCCGCCGTTTGAGTTTCGTTGCTTCGTTTGATTTGATTCTTTTTGCAAACCTGAGTTCTTAAGTTGAACTTTCTGGTTAGATCTCTTATTTGAGTTTTACCCGTGCATTAGATGAGTGATTATTTTATGCTTGTTTGTTTGCGATAGAGTACCGGGACTGCGCAGCGTGCTACTACGAGACTCTAGGTTTCACGGATCATCAGCAAGGCAAGTAACACTTTGATCATACCTCTTTACTACCCAGTTTTATTGCATTAGATCAATCCTCAAACAATTGCATGGTAAGGATCTGATTAATATGTGGGTTTTGGGAAGTGGATGAGGTAGTACCTATTGTCCTGTTTATTACCAAACCTTTGGGAGTTACTTCTACGTTTGCTTATATTGCTATGTTATGCTTGTAAACGTGGATTGGGTGAGTGTATCCATGACAGATGTGAGTATTGTTAATTAATGGTTCAACTTAAGGTGGCAACTTTAATACACATCTAGGTGGATTGAGGCACCTGGGGAACCCAGTGTTGCCTGTATTTTTTGGAAATCCCGGGGTACCGTGTGATTCTCCTATGGACTGCCACCCAGGCTCAAAGGGATCATGAGATTTTTCATGCTAGAACTTCTGTGTGCAGCCGCAAGCTACTATGGGCTCTAGCATAGTTGATTAAGTCGTGTGAACTCTTACAGTGGTAGACTAGCAGATGTAGGGGATGTAGGTGGTGTTGTCTACCCATCGTAAGGTGCCAACGCTTCTGAAAGACTATGTCTCGGTCATCCGTTTCTCAAACAACATGTAGTGTGAGAATCCAACGGAGGAGATCGAGTCTTGCAGGGAAAAGTGCGCAAACCTCTGCAGAGTGTACAAACTAATCATGGTTAGCCGTGTCCCCGGTTATGGATGTTTTGAGTATCTAGTACTTGGATTATCATATGAATCTCATCATGTTACTTAAGTTAAATTTGATGGGGTTAATATTGATGCTTAATTGGGATTGAGTTGGGTGAACCTTCCCAATGTTTAACAACCACCATGATAGTTAAATAAAATTTATTCCTTTGTTTTAGGGAAAAAGTGGCTTTATGCAAAACTGTAACCATAGAGCTTTCCACCAGCCAAATATGCATGTAGTGTTAGCAATATTTGTTCATTACTCTCTATGTGTTAAATTGCCAGCATATTCCATGTGCTGACCCATTTTCGGGCTGCAACGTTCATGTTGCAGACTTTTCAGACGACGAGTAAGGTGCCTTAGGTCGTGATCTTTCACTCAGTGATGCCGTTGGAGTTGATGGACTCGCTTTATCTTCCAAGCCTTCCGCTGTTATCGTATTTAGATGGCCTTAAGCCATATTTATTGTAATAATTTCTCTTTTGAGACACTCGGTGTAATAAATGTGTGATTTCTACTATATTATAAATCCTTCAAGTATTGTGAATGTCAGCATTATCGATCCAGGGATGACACTGATGCACAGAGATCAGACTGTTTGAGGTCTGGTCGCTACACAAAAGTTTAGCACTAAATATGGACTTGACTCTGAGATAGTGGCCTCCTTTTGTGAATCATTTGCTACTCATATTGATCCCCCTAAAGAGAAGTGGTTTAAATATCATCCACCTATTAAAGAAGAAATTAAAGAACCGGTACTAGCTAAAGAGGAAACTATACTTTACAATGTTGATCCAGTTGTTCCTACTGCTTATATTGAGAAACCACCTTTCCCTGTTAGGATAAAGGAACATGCTAAAGTTTCAAATGTGGTCAACAGAAGTTATATTAGAATTCCTGAACCTGATGAACAAATTAAAGTAGAACCTAGTATTGCTATGGTTAAGGATCTCTTGGAAGAAATATGTAGATGGGCATGTTGTTTACTTCTGTGAAGAAGCTGCTAGAATTGACAAACCTAATAAAAAGGATAAACACAGACCTGTTGTTGGCATGCATGTTGTCTTAGTTAAAATAGGGTATCACTGTTACCATGGTTTATGTGACATAGGTGCTAGTGTGAGTGCTATTCCCTACTCCTTAGATCAAGAAATTATGAATGACATAGCACCCGCAGAGATAGAAGACATAGAAGTTACTATTAAACTTGCTAACAGAGATACTATATCACCAATTGGGATTGTTAGAGATGTTGAAGTCTTGTGTGGGAAAATAAAATACCCTACTAATTTTCTTGTTCTTGGTTCCCCACAAGATGACTTTTGTCCCATATCTTTGGTAGACCTTTTTTGAACACCGTTAATGCTAGAATAGATTGTGAGAAACAAACGGTCGTTGTTAGTTTTGGTGATGAGTCTCATGAGTTTAATTTTCCAAGTTTAGTAGAAAGATTCATGAAAAATAATTGCCTAGTAAGGATGAAATAATTGGTCTTGCTTCTATTGTTGTGCCTCCTACTGATCCATTAGAACAATATTTGCTAGACCATGAAAATGATCTACATATGCATGAAAGAAATGAAATAGATGATATTTTCTTTGAACAATGTCCTCTGCTTAAACACAATTTACCTATTGAAACTCTAGGAGGTCCACTCCTCCACCTAAAGGTGATCCTGTGTCTGAATTAAAACAATTGCCAGACACTTTGAAATATGATTATCTTGATGAAAAGAAGATATATCCTGTTATTAATAGTGCTAAACTTTCAGAACATGTAGAAGAAAGATTATTGAAATATCTAAGGAAGCACCGATATGCTATTGGATATACTCTTGATGATTTAAAATGCATTAGTCCCACTCTCTGTTAGCACAAGATTAATATGGTACCTGATGCTAAACCCATTGTTGATCATCAACGTCGGTTAAATCCAAAGATGAAAGAAGTGGTAAGAACGGAAATATTAAAACTTCTGGAAGCAGGTATAATCTATCCTATAGCTAATAGTAGATGGGTAAGTCTTGTTCATTGTGTCCCTAAGAAAGGAGGTATTACTGTTGTTCCTAATGATAAGAATGAACTTATTCCACAAAGAATTGTTACAGGCTATAGAATGGAAATTGATTTTAGAAAATTAAACAAAGCAACTAGAAAAGATCACTACCCTTTGCCTTTTATTAATCAAATGGTAGAAAGATTATGTAAGCACACACACTTTTGCTTCCTTGATGGATATTCTGGTTTTTCACAAATACCTGTTTCTCAACATGATCAAGAAAAGACCACTTTCACTTAGCCCTTTGGAACTTATACTTATAGACGTATGCCTTTCAGTTTATGCAATGCACCTGCTACCTTTCAAAGATGTATGACTCCTATATTCTCTGATTTTTGTGAAAAGATTGTTGGAGTTTTCATGGATGACTTTTCTGTTTATGGGAAGTCTTTTGATGATTGTTTAAGCAATCTTGATCGAGTTTTGCAGAGATGTGAACAAACAAATCTTGTCTTGAATTGGGAGAAGTGCCACTTTATGGTTAATGAAGGTATTGTCTTGGGTCATAAAATTTCTAAAAGAGGTATTGAAGTGTACAAAGCAAAGGTATGCAATTGAGAAAATGCCATGTCCTAAAAATATCAAAGGTATTCGTAGTTTCCTAGGTCATGCTGGTTTCTATAGGAGATTTATCAAAGTCTTCTCTAAAATTTCTAGGCCTCTTACAAATCTTTTGCAAAAGGATGTTCATTTTGTTTTTGATTATGATTGTTTTGAAGCCTTTGAAACACTCAAGAAAGCCTTAATTTCTACACCTATTGTTCAACCACCTGATTGGAACTTGCCTTTTGAAATTACGTGTGATGCTAGTGATTATGCCATTGGTGTTGTTCTAGGATAAAGAGTTGATAAGAAACTGAATGTCATTCATTATGCTAGTAAAACTCTAGACAGTGCTCAAAAGAATTATGCTACTACTGAAAAAGAATTCCTAGCTGTGGTGTTTGCTTGTGATAAATTTAGATCTTACATTGTTGATTCAAAAGTAATTGTTCACACCAATCATGCTACTATAAAATATCTTATGGAAAAGAAAGATGCTAAACCAAGACTTATTCGATGGGTTCTCTTAATACAACAATTTAATTTACATATCACTGTTAGAAAGGGAGCTGAGAACCCCGTAGCTGATAACTTGTCTATGCTTGAAAATGTGCTTGATGACCCGCTACCTATTGATGATAGTTTTCCTGATGAGTAGTTAGCTGCAATAAATGTTTCTAAGAACACTCCTTGGTATGCTGTCTATGCTAATTACATTGTTGCTAAGTATTTACCACCTAGCTTTACATACCAACAAAAGAAAAAAATTCTTCTATGATTTAAGACATTACTTTTGGGATGACCCACATCTTTATAAAGAAGGAGATGGTATTATTAGACGTTGTGTACATGAGCATGAACAGGGACAAAGCCTATGGAAATGCCACTCCGAAGCTTATGGAGGGCATCATGCTGGAGATAGAACTGCTCACAAGGTATTGCAGTCTGGGTTTTATTGGCCTACTCTTTTCAAGGATGCCCGTAAGTTCGTCTTATCTTGTGATGAATGTCAAAGGATAGGTAATATCGGTAAGCGTCAAGAAATGCCTATGAATTATTCACTTGCTGTTGAACCATTTGATGTTTAGGGATTTGATTACATGGGACCTTTTCCTTCCTCTAATGGGTATACACATATTTTGGTTGTTGTTGATTATGTTATTAAGTGGGTAGAAGCTATTCCAACTAGTAGTGTTGATCACAACACCTCTATTAAAATGCTTAAGGAAGTTATTTTCCCAAGGTTTGGAGTCCCCTAGATATTTAATGATTGATGGTGGTTCACACTTTATTCATGGTGCTTTCCGTAAAATGCTTGCCAAGTATGATGTTAACTATAGAATTGCATCACCCTATCATCCTCAGTCTAGTCGTCAAGTTGAACTTAGCAATACAGAAATAAAGTTAATTTTTCAAAATACTATCAATAGGTCCCAGAAGAATTTTTCTAAGAAATTAGATTATGCACTTTGGGCTTATAGAACAACATATAAAAATCCTATGGGTATGTCTCCTTATAAAATGGTTTCTAGAAAAGCTTGTCATTTTCCTCTCGAATTAGAACATAAAGCATATTGGGCAATCAAAGAACTCAACTATGATTTCAAACTTGCCGGTGAAAAGAGGTTATTTGATATTAGCTGATTAGATGAATGGAGAACCCAAGCTTATGAAAATGCCAAGTTGTTTACAGAAAAAGTTAAAAGATGGCATGATAAAAGAATCCAAAAGCGTGAGTTTAAAGTTGGATAATATGTTCTTTTGTACAACTCTCATTTTAGGTTCTTTGCAGGAAAACTCCTCTCTAAATGGGAAGGACCCTATGTTATCGAGGAGGTTTATCGGCCTGGATGTAACATCCCAAATTTTCAATTTGGAATGTTATACAGTAGATCATCAATGCATATCATATTTTGTTTGCATTTGGTTTGATCCTAGAAATTCTACGCAACTCAAGGACCCTCGGAGAGAGTTGGGGATTTCGTTATTTTCATATTTGAGTTTTCTCGAATTTTGAAAATAGGATCATTTGATTTTATTTATTTTATCTTCAACTATTTCAATTATACATATATGAGAGAGGGAATAAAATGACTTTCCCAAAATAAAGAAATATTGATGACTTAATTAAAAAATCAAATAAGATTTATTTTGGAGTTTTTGCTGTTTTATTTTGAATTTAGGAAAAATTGCACATTTTCAAAACTGCATTTTAGGGCCAAGAAAATGTTCATCTTGTTCTAAATATTTTATTTAGACGGTGAAAATTTGTTTTGGCATTTTTAGATTTTTATTTTATATTCTAGGATTTTTCTTAGTCTCCCGGAATTATTTTAAAAAAAAAAGTCTCGCTCCCGATGGGTCAAGGCCCAGCCAAAGAAGCCGGCTCTTGCCCGCCGCTTTCCTCACCGCCCAAGGCCACCGGACAAGAGTTCGAGCGACTCCTCGCCTCGCCTTGCCCTTCCCAAGCAGCCCTCTTAAATACCACGACGACGCCACCCCACCCCGCCACCCACACTTGTGAGCAGCAGCAGCAGTAGCCGCCGCCGCCCGCCACCAGCGCCATCCCGCCGGAGGTAACCGCCGCCGCCGTCGTGGTTCGGTTTTTTAAAAAAAACCGATCTGGTTTTTTTAGAAACCCTAGATTCGTTTTTTATAGATCAGTTTTATTTTTTTCTTTCGGTTTATTTATTTAGCGCGCATTCGCCCGTTCATTCGTTTTAATGAATGAATTCGCCGTTTAGTTTCAGTTAACGAAAGTTCGTTCGTTAATCTCTTCGTCAGTTTTTTATTTTTCTCGGATTTTCCATGATTATTTCTGATCGCAATTTCTGATCCGATTTTCGCTCTAGTATAACTTTTTGCTCGTTTATCGGAATCAGGCGATTCAAGCGCCTAGAGTTTCGTCTCGAAACCCTCTTTCCGTTTAACCTACTCAAACAAGATTTTGCTTTTGTAAAATGTGACTTAGATTCAGATTAGTAAATGAAGCTTGTTTCTTTCGCCGTTTGACTTTCGTTGCTTCGTTTGATTTGATTCCTTTTGCAAACCGGAGTTCTGAAGTTGAACTTTCTGTTAGATCTTTTATTTGAGTTTTACCTATGCATTAGATGAGTACTTATTGTATGCTTCTTTGTTTGCGATGGAGTACCCGGAGTGCGCCGCTTGCTACTTTGAATCTCTAGGTTTCGCGGGTCATCAGCAAGGCAAGTAACACTTTGATCATACCTCTTTACTACCCAGTTTTATTGCATTAGATCAATCCTCAAACAATTGCATGATTAGGATCTGTTTAACATGTGGGTTTTGGGAAGTAGATGAGGTAGAACCTATTACCTGTTTTATTATCAAACCCTTGGGAGTTACTTCTACGTTTGCTTACTATGCCATGCTATGCTAGTAGACGTGGATTGGGTGAGTGTATCCATGACAGCTGTGAGATTGTTAAATTAATGGTTTATTTAAGGTGGCAACTTTAATAGACATCTGGCTGGATTGAGGCACCTGGGTATTCTAGCGATTGCCTGTTTTTCTTTATGGACCGCCACCCAGGCTCAAAGGGATCATGAGATTATTCATGCTAGAAACTTCCGTGTGCAGCCACAAGCTACTATGGGCTCTAGCATAGTTGACTAAGTCGTGCAAACTCTTACAGTGGTACACTAGCAGATGTAGGGGATGTAGGTTGGTACTGTCTACCCGATCGTAAGGTGCTTGCGCTTCTGAAAGACTATGTCTCGGTCATCCGTTTCTCAAACACCATGTAGTGCGAGAAATCAAGCGGAGGAGATCGAGTCTTGTGGGGAAAAGTGCGCAAACCTCTACAGAGTGTATAAACTAATCATGGTTAGCCGTGTCCCCGGTTATGGACATCTTGAGTATCTAGTACCTGGATTATCATGTGAATCTCATCATGTTACTTTAATTAATATTGTTGGGTTTTAATGATGATGCTTAATTGGGATTGAGAATGTTGTCAACCATTCTCAATGTTTAACAACCACCATGATAGTTAAATAAAATTTATTCCTTTGCAGTAGGGAAAAATTGGCTTTATGCAAAACTGTAACCATAGAGCTTACCACCAGCCATATATGCATGTAGTATAGCTTTATTCTTTCATTACTCTCTATGTGTTACATTGCCAGCATATTCCATGTGCTGACCCGTTTTCGGGCTGCAACGTTCATGTTGCAGACTTTTCAGATGACGAGTAAGGTGCCTATTAGGTCGTGGTTCTATACTCAGTGATGCCGTTGGAGTTGATGGACTCACTTATCTTCCAAGCCTTCCGCTGTTATCGTTATTAGATGGCCTTAAGCCATATTTATTGTAATAAGTTCTCTTTTGAGACATTCGATGTAATAAGTGTGTGATTGCTACTCTGTTATAAATACTTCAAGTATTGTGCGTGTCAGCATTACTGATATAGGGATGACACTAAAGCACAGAGATCACACTGTTTGAGGTCTGGTCGCTACAAGATGGTATCAGAGCACACACTGACTGTAGGACACGACCACTAAGCTAAAGCCCTATATCACTACTCACTCTTCTCATTTCTAACTCCTCATCTTTTCTATTCTTTTAGGATGGCGGATGCAAGGAACAAGTTCACGCAACCGGATGAAGATACACCCTTTGGACACCACTTGAAGGAGGTCACTAGATACCTGAACATCGGAGTACCAAGCTTCATCGGGACCTACAACGCTACTTTACCTGAAGAGGAGCGCTGGATGATTCAAGTTCACGTTCCAGGAAGGACATTCATGCTCGTCACTGAGCCCATAGAGTTTTCCTTTGATGCACCAACCTGGAGTCTAGGAAAGAGCATGGTAGCTCACATCACCATGGGACACATTGGAGAAGTTTACCACAAGGATCTCAAGGATACAATCTACCAGATTTGTGGGTGCCGAGATGAGCAATGGGAGATGATCAGCACCAGGAAGGATAGATCAATTGCAGCTTTCATCCAGGAGTTAAACCAGCACATTCGACGCCAGGAGAACCAGATGTGCGCAGGCATGATAGACTTGAAGAAAGCCATGACCAAGATCACGGAGTTGGAGGAAGAACTTAAGTCTACACGCGATGGATATGAGGAGGAAATAGCAACACTAGTAGAGAAGAACGATGATCTGAAGAAGAAGCTGAAAGTATTCATGGGATTTCCCGTGACTGGAGGAGAAAACGAAGATTGCACCTGTCCAAAGAACTACATCATCATCGACGACACCGACTCGGACCCAGACGATAGCGATGATGACTATGTTGATGAAGCTGGAGCAGATATCATGGAGTCTTCATCGGAGCAGTTTTTCTAGTCGACCTCCATAACAGTAGTAGTATTCCCCCATGTATCTAGGATAGTCCGAGCACTTTTGTAACAATAGTTAGACCGTTGTATGCCCTTGTTTGATTGAATGAAGTGATTTTGTTTGCATTTGTCTCATGTGCATATGGCTAGTGTTTTCTCCCTAGACCTCATTCTATTCTGTATTCTCATCTCTTCTAACCCCTCAGATGCCTCCGAGACGTGACAATGGATTTGCTTTCCCACCGGAGCTCACTCAGTTGATCCAACAGCAGAGTGCCTTGATGCAGTTGCTAGTCCAGAATCAGAATCAGGGGAACAACAACAACAACAACCCACCACCACCGCCACCTGTTGATCACTTAACCCGTTTTCTTAGGTTGAATTCGTCGGTGTTCTCTAGTAGCACCGAGCCGATTGTTGCAGATGATTGGCTCCGCAAGACAGCAAGGGAGTTGACCACTGCAGGATGCACAGATGCAAAGAGGGTGCATTTTGCCGCACATCAGCTTGAAGGACCCGCAACATCATGGTGGGAGAATTTCACAGCCACTTATCCTATCAACACTGTCACATGGGATCGGCCAGAGAGCTTCCAGACGCCCATGTTTCAGCAGGAGCTATGGCCATGAAGAAGCGTGAGTTTCGCAACTTGCGCCAAGGAGGACAAACGATTGGCCAGTATGTGGATGAATTTAGTAAGCTAGCACGTTATGCCCCAGATGACGTTGCTACGGATGTAGCTAAGCAGGAGAAGTTTCTGGAAGGACTGAATGATGAGTTGAGCATGTAGTTGATGGTAGCAACTTTCTACAACTACCAGGAGTTAGTAGACCGTGCTCTTATGATTGAAGGGAAGCAGCAGCAGATTGAGAACCGCAAGAGGAAGTATGGACAAGGGAAGTACAATTTTGGAGCTCAGCAGAAGCCACGTTTTACCCCGAAATCGGGAGGACATTTCCAGCATACCCATGGGGGAGGTAGCACGCATAATCATAATGGCCCCAAGAATGGTAATGGGAATGGAGGAAGCAACGGCCAGAACCGTACCCACCCGTCAACACCAGCCAAGAAAGATATGTGCCAAGTCATTTGCTATAAGTGTCAGAAGAACGGACATTATGCCAATGAATGTCCTGATGCACAGAATGGAAATGGCAATGGAAGCTCAGGGAAGAAGCCAAACCCTTTCAATAGGGGACAGGTGAACCACGTTAACGTGGAGAAGGTTGAAGCTCAGCCAGATGCAGTAATAGGTAAGTTTTTGGTTAAGCCATTTACTGCACTCGTTCTTTTTGATATTGGTGCATCGCATTCATATATCTCAAGGGGATTTGTGGATAAGTATAAACTGCCAACCCAAGCCCTTAGGTCACCTATGTTAGTAACCTCGCCTGGAGCAGAGTATATGGCTAGTCTATGGTGTGATCGGTTACCATTAAGGATTGGTAACTACGTGTTTCCCTCGGACCTAATAGTATTGGAATCGCAAGGATTGGATGTGATATTAGGCATGGATTGGTTATCGAAGTATGGAGGGAACATTGAATGCACCACTAAGACGATTTTGCTCACAACGCCAGAAGGAAGAAGCATCAAGTATGTATCCCGGCATGAGCCGAAGAGGACACAAGTAAATTCGTTATCAGGAGTTGTGCAGGAAGAAGTACTAGTGGTGAAGGATTTTCCTAACGTATTTCCAGAGGAGTTGCCAGGCATGCCACCGGATAGAGACATTGAGTTTTTGATTGAGCTTTTACCAGGCACAGGGCTAATATCTAAGAGACCATACAGGATGCCTGCAAAAGATTTGGAAGAGATTAAAAAGCAGATTAAGGAGTTACTGGATAAAGGATATATTCGCCCAAGTTCTTCGCCTTGGGGATCACTAGTACTTCTAGTGGAGAAGAAGGACGGATCATTGAGGATGGTTGTTGATTATCGAGGATTGAATGCAGTAACAATCAAGAACAAGTACCCACTGCCGATGATCAATGATCTGTTTGGCCGATTACAAGGAGCTAAGGTATCTTCCAAGATCGATTTGCGACCAGGGTACCATCAGCTGAAGATCCGAGAGCAGGATATACCTAAGACATCTTTTACCACCAGGTACGGGTTGTACGAGTATACCGTTATGTCATTTGGTCTGACCAACGCCCCTGCATATTTCATGAACATGATGAACAAGGTGTTTATGGAGTTTCTGGATAAGTTCGTCGTAGTGTTCATTGATGATATTTTGGTCTACTCGAAGAACGAAGAGGAGCATAAGGAGCATTTGCATTTGGTACTTGAGAAGCTCAGAGAACATCAGTTATACGCCAAGTTCAACAAATGTGAGTTTTTGTTGAAGGAAGTTGGATTCCTCAGACATGTTATATCTGGAGAAGGAATAGCAGTAGATCCCACCAAAGTTGTTACTGTGACAAATTGGGTAGCACCAACGACAGTTGGAGAGATCCAGAGTTTTCTTGGACTGGCAGGATACTACCGGAGATTCATTGAGAATTTCTCGAAGATTGTGAAGCCCATGACGGAGTTATTAAAGAAGGATACCAAGTTCAATTGGACTGAGGAATGTGAGGCCAATTTTCAGGAGTTGAAGAAATGTTTGGTTACATCACCAGTGTTGATTCTGCCAGATCAAAGCAAGGATTATGAGGTGTATTGCGATGCTTCATGTTGAGGACTTGGAGCAGTGCTTATGCAGGAGGGAAGAGTTGTTTCGTATGCTTCACGACAGCTGAAACCTCATGAGTTGAATTATGCCACACATGATTTGGAGTTAGCAGCCGTAGTGCATGCATTGAAGACTTGGAGACATTTTCTCATCGGAAACCATTGCAAAGTGTACACGGATCACAAGAGTTTGAAGTACATTTTCACGCAGAAGGAGTTGAATCTCAGGCAAAGGAGATGGTTGGAGCTCATCAAGGAATATGATATGAGATTACATTATCATCCCGGAAAGGCTAACGTAGTAGCTGATGCATTGAGCCGTAAGAGCCATGTCAACACACTTATGACCAAAGAGTTACCAAAGGAGTTAGCCGAGGATTTGAAGGATACTTTTTGGTGGACCAGAATGAACAAGGATATTGCGGAGTATGTAGCAGTTTGCGATGTATGTCAGAGAGTAAAGGCAGAGCATCAGAAGCCAGCAGGATTGTTACAACCATTGCCAATACCCGAATGGAAGTGGGATAAGCTAGGCATTGATTTTATTACGGGATTGCCCAGGACTCGTTCATGCTACGAGTCGATTTGGGTTGTAATCGATCGTTTGACGAAGGTAGCTCATTTCATCCCAGTAAAGACTACTTACACCAGGGCTAACTTGGCTAAGATATACATGACCAGGATTGTATGTCTGCATGGAGTTCCGAGGAGCATTGTATCAGATAGAGGAACCCAGTTTACCTCAAAGTTCTGGAATCAGTTGCACGAAACTTTGGGTACCAGGCTAGAGTTCAGTACAGCTTTTCACCCGCAGAAAGAAGGACAGACCGAGAGAGTCAATCAGATTTGGAGGATATGCTAAGAGCTTGTGCGCTGGATTATGGATCTAGTTGGGACGACAATTTGCCATATGCAGAGTTCTCTTACAACAACAGTTATCAATCCAGTTTGAAGATGGCCCCTTTTGAAGCCTTTTACGGAAGGAGGTGCAGGACCCCATTATCGTGGGATGAAGTTGGAGACCGCCAGTTGTTTGGACCGGATTTGATTAAGGAGTCTGAACAGAAGGTGAAGTTGATTCGCGATAGGCTCAAGGTAGCCCAGTCCAGGCAGAAGAAGTATGCAGATTCTAAACGCAAGGAGACAATTTAGAAAGTCGGAGACCGAGTTTATCTTTGAGTGTCTCCACTTCGAGGAGTTAAGCGCTTTGGAGTTAAGGGAAAGTTAGCGCCACGTTTTGTGGGACCATACAAAGTTTTGGAACGTATGGGAGAAGTTGCCTACAAGTTGGAGTTGCCCGAAGGATTGTCAGGAGTTCACGATGTGTTCCACGTTTGCCAATTGAAGAAGTGCCATGCGGAGATGGCTGATATTCCGCTGAGAGATACAGTGCCGCTGGAGGCGATTCAGTTGGACAGTGATTTGACCTACGAGGAGAAACCAGCCAAGACTCTTGAGTATGCCAACCGAGTCACCCACAGCAAGGTTATCAAGTTTTGCAAAGTTCAGTGGAGCCACCATACCGAGGATGAAGCCACCTGGGAGCGAGAGGAAGATCTGCTGAAGGACCACCCTCACCTATTTTCTAGCCAACCCGAACCTCGAGGGCGAGATTCATCTTAAGGGGGGTAGGTTTGTAACATCCCCAATTTTCAATTTGGAATGTTATACACTAGATCATCAACGCATATCATATTTTGTTTGCTTTTGGTTTGATCCTAGAAATTCTACGCAACTCAAGGACCCTCGAAGAGAGTTGGGGATTTCGTTATTTTTCATATTTGAGTTTTCTCGAATTTTGAAAATAGGATCATTTGATTTTATTTATTTTATTCAATTATTTCAATTATACATATATGAGAGAGGGAATAAATTACTTTCCAAAAATAAAGAAATATTGAGGATTTAATAAAAAAATCAAATAAGATTTATTTTGGAGTTTTTGCTATTTTATTTTGAATTTAGGAAAAATTGCACATTTTCAAAACTGCATTTTAGGGCCAAGAAAATGTTCATCTTGTTCTAAATATTTTATTTAGACGGTGAAAATTTGTTTTGGAATTTTTAGATTTTTTTTATTTATCTAGGATTTTTCTTAGTCCTACGGAATTATTTTTTTCAAAGTGCCAGACCTGACCGTGTCGAAGGCTCACCAGCCAGGCCGGGTCACACAGGCACAAGGCCACGGACAGAGTCCGAGCCGGTCTCCTCTGCCCCCGCCGCCTTGCCCCTTCCCCAAGCAGCCCCCCCTCTAAAATACCCCGCCGCCGCCACCCCCCCCCGCCACCCACCGCCTCAAGAAGAAGAATAACCACAAGAATGCGCCACTTGCGCCAGAGCTGAGAGCCGCCGCCCGCCCGCCAGCCTCGCCACCCACGCCGTCCCGCCGGAGCCCCGCCGGAGCTGAGCCGGAGGTAACCGCAGCCGCCGCCGTGGTTCGGTTTTTTTAAAAACCCGGTCTGTTTTTTTAGAAACCCTAGATTTGCTATTTTATAGATCGTTTTTTTCTTCTGGTTTATTTATTAAGCGAGCGTTCGCCCATTCGTTCGTTTTAACAAATGAATTTGCCGTTTAGTTTCAGTTAACGAATGTTTGTTCGTTAATCTGTTCGTCAGCTTTTTCTTTTTCTGGGATTTTCCGCGATTATTTCTTATCGCGATTTCTGATCCGATTTTCGTTCTAGTATAACCTTTCGCTCGTTTATCGGAATCAGGCAATTCAAGCGCCTAGAGTTTCGTCTCGAAACCCTCTTTCCGTTTAACCTACTCAAAGAAGATTTTGCTTCAGTAAAATTTGACTTAGATCCAGATTAGTAAATGAAGCTTGTTTCTTTCGCCGTTTGACTTTCGTTGCTTCGTTTGATTTGATTCTTTTTGCAAACAGGAGTTCTTAAGTTGAACTTTCTGGTTAGATCTTTTATTTGAGTTTTACGTGTGCATTAGATGAGTACTTATTGTATGCTTGTTTGTTTGCGATAGAGTACCCAGAGTGTGCGCTTGCTACTTTGAATCTCTAGGTTTCGCGGATCATCAGCAAGGCAAGTAACACTTTGATCATACCTCTTTACTACCCAGTTTTCCTGCATTAGATCAATCCTCAAACAGTTGCATGATTAGGATCTGTTTAACATGTGGGTTTTGGGAAATAGATGAGGTAGAACCTATTACTTGTTTTATCATCAAACCCTTGGGAGTTACTTCTACGTTTGCTTACTATGCCATGCTATGCTAGTAGACGTGGATTGGGTGAGTGTATCCATGACAGATGTGAGATTGTTATATTAATGGTTTATTTAAGGTGGACTCACTTATCTTTCAAGCCTTCTGTTGTTAGCGTTATTAGATGGCCTTAAGCCATATTTATTGTAATAAGTTCTCTTTTGAGACATTCGATGTAATAAGTGTTTGATTACTACTCTGTTATAAATCCTTCAAGTACTGTGTGTGTCAGCATTACTGATCCAGGGATGACACTAAAGCACAAAGATCAGACTGTTTGAGGACTGGTCGCTACACTGGAGCTATCAAATTAAATAATGCCAAAGGTACAAACCCGAAGGTTGTTAATGGGCAACGAATAAATTATTATATCTCAGGTACGCCCATTAATGTTAAAAGCAATATTTTCCAAACTTTGACACCGGAAGAACACATAAAAGAGTCCTTCTGAAACACTCCAGAATCGTGAAAATAAGGAGGTACGTGATACGGTAAGTAAACAGACTCCAAAAAGATCCACAAAAATAATTTTTTGTCAGTTTTGGAATATTTAGAAAATTAGGAAAATAAGAAACTTCCAGGAAGTGTACCCTGGTGGGCACAAGACACCAGGGCGCGCCTGCTACCTCTTGAGCTTGCGTTGGTTTTCCCTTGAAGAGGAAAGGGTGATGCAACAAAGTACCGTAAGTATTTCCCTCAGTTTTGACAACCAAGGTATCACTCCAGTAGGCGACAACGCAAAAGTCACCGAATACCTGCACAAACAATCAACAACTTGCACCCAACGTGATAAAGGGGTTGTCAATCCCTTCATGGTCACTTGCAAAAGTGAGATCTGATAGAGATAGATAAACGGTAAAGTAAATATTTTTGGTTTTTTTGGTTTATAGATTGGAAAGTAAAGATTGCAAAATAGTAGATCGGAAAGTATCAAGATATAAACGAGATTCAATAATATGGAAAAGAGACCCGGGGGGCATAGGTTTCACTAGTGGCTTCTCTCAAGATAGCAAATATTACGGTGGGTGAACATATTACTGCCGAGCAATTGATAGAAAAGTGCATAGTTATAATGATATCTAAGGCAATGATCATGAACATAGGCATCACGTCCATGTCAAGTAGACTGACTCCTGCCTACATCTACTACTATTACTCCACACATCGACCGCTATCCAACATGCATCTAGAGTATTAAGTTCATAAAGAACGGAGTAACGCATTAAGAAAGATGACATGATGTAGAGGAAAGGACACCGATGGCAACAATACAAAACGTGCCTTGCTGCCCCTACTGTCACTGGGAAAGGACACCGCAAGATTGAACCCAAAGCTAAGCACTTCTCCTGTTGCAAGAAAGATCAATCTAGTAGGCCAAACTAAACCGATAATTCGAAGAGACTTGCAAAGATATCAAATCATGCATATAAGAATCCAGAGAAGAACCAAATAATATTCATAGATAATCTTGATCATAAATCCACAATTCATCGGATCTCGACAAACACACCGCAAAAGAATATTACATCGAATAGATGTCCAAGAACATCGAGGAGAACGTGGTATTGAGAATCAAAGAGAGAGAAGAAGCCAACTAGATAATAACTATGGACCCGAAGGTCTATGGTAAACTATACTCACGCTTCATCGAAGAGGTAATGATGTTGATGTAGAAGCCATCCGTGATCGAATCCCCCTCCGGCAAGACACCGGAAAAGGTCCCTAGATGGGATCTCATGGGTACAAAAGGTTACGGCGGTGGAAAAGTGATATCATGGCTCCCCCTGATTTTTTCAGGCTATAAGAGTATATATAGGCGAAGCAACTAGGTCAGGGGAACCACAAGGGGCCCACGAGGGTGGGGGGCGCGCCCTACCCCCCTGGGCGCGCCCTCGTGCCTCGTGGCTTCCTTGTTGTGTCTCCGACTTCATCTCCAAGTCTTCTTGTTTTCTTTCGTTCCAAGAAAGATCATCATGAAGGTTTCATTCCGTTTGGACTCCGTTTGGTATTCTTTTTTTAAGAAACTCTAAAATAGGCAAAAAAAATAGAAACTGGCACTAGGCCCCCGGTTAATAGGTTAGTCCAAAAAATAATATAAAATAGCATATTAATGCCCATTAAACATACAAAACAGATAATATAATAGCATGGAACAATAAAAAATTATAGATACGTTGGAGACGTATCAAGCATCCCCAAGCTTAATTCCTGCTCATCCTCGAGTAGGTAAATGATAAAAACATAATTTTTGATGTGGAATGCTACCTAACATATTTATCCATGTAATTTTCTTTGTTGTGGCATGAATGTTCAAATCCGAAAGATTCAAGACAAAAGATTAATATTGACATAAAAATAATAATACTTCAAGCATACTAACAAAGCAATCATTTCTTCTCAAAATAACATGGCCAAAGAAAGCTATCCCTACAAAATCATATAGTCTGGCTGTGCTCTATCTTCATCACACAAAATATTTAAATCATGCACAACCCCGATGACAAGCCAAGCAATTGTTTCATACTTTTGATGTTCTCAAACTTTTTCAATCTTCACGCAATACATGAGCGTGAGCCATGGATATAGCACTATAGGTGGAATAGAATGGTGGTTGTGGAGAAGACAAAAAGGAGAAGATAGTATCACATCAACTAGACGTATCAATGGGCTATGGAGATGCCCATCAATAGATATCAATGCGAGTGAGTAGGGATTGCCATGCAACGGATGCACTAGAGCTATAAGTGTATGAAAGCTCAAAAATAAACTAAGTGGTTGTGCATCCAACTTGCTTGCTCACGAAGACCTAGGGCACTTTGAGGAAGCCCATCATTGGAATATACAAGCCAAGTTCTATAATGAAAATTCCCACTAGTATACGGAAGTGACAACATAGGAGACTCTCTATCATGAAGATCATGGTGCTACTTTGAAGCACAAGTGTGGAAAAAGGATAGTAACATTGCCCCTTCTCTCTTTTTCTCTCAATTTTTTTATTTGGGCCTTCTCTCTTTTTTTGGCCTCTTTTTTTCGTCTGGAGTCTCATCCCGACTTGTGGGTGAATCATAGGCTCCATCATCCTTTCCTCACATGGGACAATGCTCTATCACACTTTTATTTACTTACACCTCAAGAATTGCAACTCAATACTTAGAACAAAATATGACTCTATGTGAATGCCTCCGCCGGTACTCCGGGATGTGCAATGAATCATGAGCGACATGTATGAAAGAATTATGAATGGTGCCTTTGCCACAAATACGATGTCAACTACATGATCATGCAAAGCAATATGACAATGATGGAGTGTGTCATAATAAACGGAACGATGGAAAGTTGCATGGCAATATATCTCGGAATGGCTATGGGAATGCCATAATAGGTAGGTATGGTGGCTGTTTTGAGGAAGGTGTATGATATCGGCGAAAATTGTGTGACACAAGAGAGGCTAGCAATGGTGGAAGGGTGAGAGTGTGTATAATCCATGGACTCAACATTAGTCATAAAGAACTCACATACTTATTGAAAAAATCTATTAGTTATCGAAACAAAGTACTACATGCATGCTCCTAGGGGGATAGATTGGTAGGAAAATACCATCGCTCGTCCTCGACCGCCACTCATAAGGAAGACAATCAATAAATAAATCATGCTCCAACTTCATCACATAACGGTTCACCATGCATGCATGCTACGGGAATCACAAACTTTAACACAAGTATCTCTCAAATTCACAACTACTCTACTAGCATGACTCTAATATCACCATCTTCATATCTCAACAATCATAAAGAATCAAACTTCTCATAGTATTCAATGCACTTCATATGAAAGTTTTTATTATATCCATCTTGGATGCCCATCATATTAGGACTAATTTTATAACCAAAGCAAATTACCATGCTTTTCTAAAAGACTCTCAAAATAATATAAGTGAAGCATGAGAGTTCAACAAGTTCTATAAAATAAAACCACCATTGTGCTCTAAAAATATATAAGTGAATCACTAGAGCAATATTGTCTAGCTCAAAAGGTATAAGTGAAGCACATAGAGTATTCTAATAAATCGCGATTCATGCGTGTCTCTCCCAAAAGGTGTGTACAGAAAGGATGATTGTGGTAAACTAAAAATCAAAGACTCAAATCATACAAGACGCTCCAAGAAAAACGCATATCATGTGGTGAATAAAAATATAGCCTCAAGTAAAGTTACCGATAGACGAAGACGAAAGAGGGGATGCCTTCCAGGGCATCCCCAAGCTTAGGCTTTTGGTTGTTCTTGAATTTTACCTTGGGGTGCCTTGGGCATCCCCAATCTTAGGCTATTGCCACTCCTTATTCCATAGTCCATCAAATCTTTACCCAAAACTTGAAAACTTCACAACACAAAACTCAACAGAAAATCTCATGAGCTCCGCTAGCATAAGAAAATAAATCGCCACTTTAAGTTACTGTTGAAAACTCATTCTTTATTTATATTGGTGTAAAATCTACTGTATTCCAACTTCTCTATGGTTCATACCCCGATACTACTCATAGATTCGTCAAAATAAGCAAACAACACGCAAAAAACAGAATCTGTCAAAAACAGAACAGTCTGTAGTAATCTGTAACTCTCGAATACTTATGTAACTCTAAAATTCCTACCAAATTAGGAAAACCTGAGAAATTTGTGTATGAATCCAGAGAAAAAATAATCATATGAAAAGAACGTTTCTGTGAATTTTAAAAACTAATTTACTAAGCGCAAAAGTTTCTGATTTTCAGCAAGATCAACACAACTATCACCGTAAGCTATCCCAAAGATCTTACTTGGCACAAACACTAATTAAAACATAAAACCACATCTAACCAGATGCTAGATAGATTATTCATTACTAAACAGGAACAAAAGGCAAAGAACAAAAATAAAATTGGGTTGCCTCCCAACAAGTGCTATTGTTTAATGCCCTTAGCTAGGCATTGATAATTTCGTTGATGCTCACATGAAAGACAAGAATTGAAGCACAAAGAGAGCATCATATATCATGTGAAAAACACATCTAAGTCTAACATACTTCCTATGCATAGGCATATTATAGGCAAACAAATTATCAAGGAAAGCAAAAACTAGCATATGCAAGGAAGAAGAAAGAAACAAAAGCAATCTCAACATAATGAGAGGTAAAATTGTAACAAGAAAATTTCTACAAACATATTTTCCTCTCTCATAATAATTACATGTAGGATCATAAGCAAATTCAACAATATATCTATCACATAACATATTCTCAACATGATCCACATGCATGCGAAGTTGACACTCTTCCAAAATAGTGGGATTAACATTAACTAAAGTCATGACCTCTCCAAACCCACTTTTCTAAAAAAAACATAAGATTGATAATTCTACAAATATGTGGGATCTAAACTTGACACTCTTACAAGCTCACTTTCAATAATATTGCAAACACTATTATCAATCTCATATTCATCATGGGGCTTAAATAAATTTTCAAGATCATAAAAAGAATCACCCCAATCATGATCATTGCAACAAATAGTAGACATAGCAAAACTAGCATCCCCAAGCTTAGGATTTTGCATATTACTAGCACAATTGAAATTAATAGAAAATTTATAATAACATCATTGCAATCATGCTTTTCATCGATGGAACTATCAAGTATGGGTGCAATAGCAACAATCTCATGTTTAACTTAAGGGATTATAGCAAATTCATCTCCATAAATATTGGCATCATAGCCACAAGAATAGAAAGCATCATGTTCATCAATCAAATCATCGGAATCATAATTATCTATAGATTCATGCATATCCTTTTTTTTCCTCCAAAGCAATGGTCATTCTCTCAATAAATTCTTTGACATAGACATTATGAGCATAGTTTTCATAGAAATATTTAAGTATGTCAAAATTTTCAGATTTGTAGAGAGTAATATCATACTTTTCAATCAAAGAAGCAACTTCATAAGCACCCTTAAAAGCAATAAATTCTTCAATTTGTTTGATATCATAGTAACTATAAACACCCTTTGCATAAGAATATAAGATTTCATTATCATTAAACTCACATAGGTAGGGAAGGTGTTTTTTAGGGTTCTTAGAGCAACAAGTAAAATCATAAATTTCAGAAAGATTCCAACAAAGCATAGCAAACTATTTATTTGATTCCATAAGAGTCTCCCTTTTTCAGACAAACGATGACGCACAAAATGAGCATGCTCGTCTAAAGATTTTCCCTCAACTAAACTAGTTGGGGTTCCAGCACGAGCACAAATAGATCGAAGATGATCCAAGTAGAACACTTTAAGTGGATCCATATCAATAGGTTTTTAGCAAGCAAAGATGCAGGAAAATAGAAGGCACATGGAGACACAAAGACATACAGAAACAAAGCTAAGAAAAAGGCAAATCTTTTCGAAAATCGTTTCAGAAGTGGGGGAGAGGAAAACGAGAGGCGGATGGCGAATAATGTAATGCAAGGGAGAAGAGTTTATGATGGGTACTTGGTATGGCTTGACTTGACGTAGATCTCCCCGGCAACGGCGCCAGAAATCCTTCTTGCTACCTCTTGAGCTTGCGTTGGTTTTTCCTTGAAGAGGAAAGGGTGATGCAGCAAAGTAGCGTAAGTATTCCCTCAGTTTTGAGAACCAAGGTATCAGTCCAGTAGGAGACAACGCACAAGTCACCGAATACCTACACAAACAATCAACAACTTGCACCCAACGCAATAAAGGCGTTGTCAATCCCTTCATGGTCACTTGCAAAAGTGAGATCTGGTAGAGATAGATAAACGGTAAATTAAATACTTCTGGTATTTTTGATTTATAGATTGGAAAGTAAAGATTGCAAAATAGTAGATCGGAAACTAGCAAGATGTAAATGAGAGGTTTCACTAGTGGCTTCTCTCAAGATAGCAAATATTACGGTGGGTGAACAAATTACTACTGAGCAATTGATAGAAAAGCGCATAGTTTTGATGATATCTAAGGCAATAATCATGAACATAGGCATCACGTCCGTGTCAAGTAGACCGACAACTGCCTACATCTACTACTATTACTCCACACATCGACCGCTATCCAGCATGCATCTAGAGTATTAAGTTCATAAAGAACGAAGTAACGCATTAAGAAAGATAAAATGATATAGAGGAATTAACTCAAGAAATATGATGAAAACCCCATCTAGTTATCCTCGATGGCAACAATACAATACGTGTCTTGCTTCCCCTACTATCATTGGGAAAGGACACCGCAAGATTGAACCCAAAGCTAAGCACTTCTCCCATTTCAAGAAAGATCAATCTAGTAGGCCAAACTAAACCGATAATTTGAAGAGACTTGCAAAGATATCAAATCATGCATATAAGAATTCAGAGAAGAACCAAATAATATTCATAAATAATCTTGATCATAAATCCACAATTCATCAGATCTCGTCAAGCATACCGCAAAAGAATATTACATCGAATAGATCTCCAAGAACATCAAGGAGAACATGGTATTGAGAATCAAAGAGAGAGAAGAAGCCAACTAGCTAATAACTATGGACCTGAAGGTCTATAGTAAAATACTCACGCTTCATCAGAGAGGTGATGGTGTTGATGTATAAGCCCTCCATGATCGAATCCCCCTCCAGCAGGATGCCGGAAAAGGTCCCTAGATGGGATCTCACGGGTACAGAAGGTTGCGGCAGTGGAAAAGTGGTTTCGTGGCTCCCCCTTGTGTTTTCATGGTATAAGAGTATATATAGGCAAAGGAACTAGGTCAGGGGAACCACGAGGGGCCCACGAGGGTGGGAGGCATGCCCTACCCCCCTCGGCGCGCCCTCCTGCCTCGTAGCTTCCTCATTGCATCTCCGAATTCATCTCCAAGTCCTCTGGTTTTCTTTCGGTCCAAGAAAGATCATCGCGAAGGTTTCATTCTGTTTGGACTCCGTTTGGTATTCCTTTTCTGCAAAACTCTAAAATAGGCAAAAAAACAGAAACTGACACCGGGCCCTCGGTTAATAGGTTAGTCCCAAAAATAATATAAAATAGCATATTAGTGCCCATTAAACATCCAAAACAGATAATATAATAGCATGGAACAATCAAAAATTATAAATACATTGGAGACATATCAGCGCCTGGATTGCCAGGCGCACCCAGGTGGGTTGTGCCCACCTCGAGTACCTTCCGAACTCCATTTTTCTTCTGTTTGCTTGTTTACCAAGATAAAAAAATATTTATATACCCCCCGAACCTATTGATCACCGTATCACGGAGAAATCTTCTGTTCTCTTTTCTTGTTGTTTCTGGTTAGATCTGTTAAGCCGGGCATCATGTCTTCTTCCTCCTCCAACAACGTAGAAGAGGATGCTTGGTTGATGAATATCGAGCTAAAGAGAGAAGAGCCCGTAGAAGCCGTCAAGGGAGACGAGAGCAAGTAGGCTACCGTAGATCAACCTCCGATGGTCAAGAAAGCACTGCTAGCGGAGGAGGAAGAAGATATCCTTAAACCTTACTATGCTCATCTTACTCCTATTGAGATTGAAGCCTTTCGCATCATTGAAACGGCTCGTGTGCAAAATAAGTATCTCACCCATGAAAATATTCTGCATCAAGAGCACATCATCTTCCTCCGGAGCATCATCTGTTGATTGGAGAATCTCTTGATCTTTAAGGATAGGATCACCTCCACTACTACATCATCACCATCTTCATCACCAAAAGAAAATTGAGTATCGGGTATGGGAACTCCCCTTGGCTTCCGCCAAGCTTGGGGGAGGTGCCCCGGCATCGTATCACCCCACTATCATTTGCCTTTACTTATTTTAGTTCGATCCATAGCTATCCTTTGCTTTAGATGAATAAAAGTTTAGTTCGATCCTTTATTTTTGAGAGTTTGCTTAGTGATCTATCCTTGTAATCGTGTGTGAGATATATAATAAAGTTTAGTTTGAGTTTTTGCTTTCTTTATTTTCATGTTGAAATAAAAGGAAAGGAAATAAATCAAGAAGATCATATGCTTATCTTATGGTAGGTGATGACACCACATAAGGAAAGTATAAGTAGAAAATTTTATTAGAGATTGACAAACATAGCATTGGTCAATGATGCAACTGATGAAAGAATTAATAAGGGAAGAGAAGATTCACATATAAATACACTATCCTAGAAATCTTTTGTGATTGTAAGCCCCCATCAAAATATTATATGCCAAAATTATTGACGTTGGACAAGGAAGACAACCTAATGATTTATGTTTGTTCATATTCACATAGAAGTCATATTTTCGTAGATCCTTTAACATGTGATGCTTGCCCCCTATCTTTGCTAGCCAAAAATTCTGCACCAAGTAGAGATACTACTTGTGCATCCAAAAACCCTTAAACCCAAATCTTACTTTCAAGAGTCCACCATACCTACCTAGGGATTGAACAAGATCCCTCAAGTAAGTTGTCATCGGTGCAATAAGTCAATAAAAATTGCTTCTAAAAGTGTGAGATCATTTAGTGTAAGATACAATTGAGCGTTGTACGAACTTGTGATGGTGAAGAATAAAAGCGACATACTACATAATAAATGTTGCCATCACAAGGGGCAATACAACATGACATTCTTTTGCACTAAGGGGTTGAGCATACAAACAAATAAGGGCATGGCAACCTCTGCTTCCCTCTGTGAAGGGCCTATCTTTTACTTTTATGTATTTACTTTTATGCAAAGAGTCAAAGTTTTCTCTCTATTCCTTTTTATTTTTCTCCTTCGACGAGCATCATGTGGTGAGGAAAGATCTAGGCACATACGTCCAGTTGAATATGGGTAGCATGAGTTATTATTGTTGACATCACCCTTGAGGTGAATACATTGGGAGGCAAAACTATAAGCCCTATCTTTCTATGTGTCTGCTTGAAATGTTTTGCTCATGTGTATGCGGTGAGTGTTGGCAATCATAGAAGACTGTACGATGTTTGAGTATGTGGACTTGCCTAAAGTCTCCGATATGTGACCCTTCCTTAAAACATGATGAATTGTAGTTGCAAAGTTGACTGAGAACATAGTTTGTTGGTTTCTACAGAGTTTATGCTTTATACTTTGATAGTGTGATGAATTGTTACTTATTCATGAGAAGTCTATGATAAAAGTTCTATGATAAAAGTCTTATGTTTAAGTTTGTTACTGTTATAATAATCTACATGATGTTTGTATGTTCGTCTTTTGTTTTTATCGACGTCTCTCTCTGTCTCTCTCTAAGCATGTGGACATGTTTTTCGATTTCAGTTTTCACTTGAGGACAAGCGAGGTCTAAGCTTCGGGGAGTTGATACGTCCATTTTTCATCATGTTTTCCTACTATTATTTATGATGTTTTTATGCACAAGAATGGTTTTTGGAGTAATTCTAATGCCTTCTCTCTCATAATATGCAAGCTACACACAAAGAGGGAGAATTCCGGCAGATGGAAATCTGGACCTGGAAAAGCTACGTCAGGCCACCTATTCTGCACAACTCCAAACAAGCTGAAACTTCACGAGGATTTTTTATGGAATAAATGAGAAATATTGGAGCAAATAAGTACCAAAGTGGGCCACCCTGGTGAGCACAAGACACCAAGGCGCGCCCTGGTGGGGTGTGCTCATCCAGGCCCACCAGCGGTGCCCATCTTCTGGTATATAAGTCATTTTGACCTATAAAAAATAAGGAGAGGACTTTCGGGACGGAGCACCGCCGTCTCGAGGCAAAACTTGGACAGGAGCACTTTTGCCCTCCGGCGGAGCGATTCCGCCGGGGGAACTTCCCTCCCAGAGGGGAAAATCATCGTCATGATCATCACCAACAACTCTCCCATCTTGGGGAGGGTAATCTCCATCAACATCTTCAACAGCACCGTCTCTTCTCAAACACTAGTTCATCTCTTGTGTTCAATCTTGTTACCGGAACTATAGGTTGGTGCTTGGGGGTGACTAGTAGCTAGTGTTGATTACATCTTGTAGTTGATTCCTATATGGTTTACCTAGTGGAAGACTATATGTTCAGTTCCATTATGCTATTTAATACCCCTCTGATCTTGAGCATGATTATCATTTTTGAGTAGTTACTTTAGTTCTTGATGTCATGGGAGAAATCATGTTGCAAGTAATCATGTGAACTTGATGTGTGTTCGATATTTTGATAGTATGTATGTTGTGATTCCCTTAGTGGTGTCATGTGAACGTCAACTACATGACACTTCACCATATTTGGGCCTAAGGGAATGCATTGTGGAGTAGTTAATAGATGATGGGTTGCGAGAGTGACAGAACCTTAAACCCCAGTTTTTGTGCTATTCCGTAAGGGACCGATTGGATCCAAAAGTTTAATGCTATGGTTAGAATTTATTCTTAATACTTTTCTCGTAGTTGCGGATGCTTGCAGGAGGGTTAATCATAAGTAGGAGGTTTGTTCAAGTAAGAACATCACCTAAGCATCAGTCCACCCACATATCAAATTATCAAAGTAGCGAACACGAATCGAATCAACATGATGAAAGTGACTAGATGAAATTCCTCAAGAACGCTTTGCTTACTATAAGAGACCGTTTTGGTTTGTCCTTTGCCTCAAAAGGATTGGGCTACCTTGCTGTACTTATGCTACTATTATCGTTACAAATTATCTTGCTATCAAACTACTCTGTTACTTATAATTTCAGCACTTGTAGACATTATCTTACTGGAAACCACTTGTCATTTCCTTCTGCTCCTCGTTGGGTTCGACACTCTTACTTATCAAAAAGAGCTACAGTTGATCCCCTATACTTGTGGGCCATCAGGGACTGGGGACAAGTCAACAGAGTATGACACAGGATTTGCTAGCCTCACACAGTATAAGGTGGCTATACCGAACAAAAATGGGACCAACCCAGATATCATGTTCTGATGTTTGTTGCCTCGAGCCCCTCTTATGTAATGCCACTTGGAAAATGTAGCAGTCGCACTGTTAAAAGTAAGGACACGTTAAACCAATGTTGTTTTCAATGTAATGCCTCCAGTAATATGAATCCACGGCACTATTTTTCATGTCCTGCTAAATTTCCCATTAAGATAAGTTGCTTCTTCTCGTTAGAAATGCAACTTTCATGGTCGGCCTACTCTCCCGTGCCCAAATACCAACTCTTTAGCATTTGTTAATGTAATGTTGCTGGTAAAATGAAGTAATGGCACCATTACAGTAATGTCATATTTAACGGTTGTCATAGTTAATCCTAATGCCCACACTAATATCTAGCAATGATGCTTCTTTAGAAATTGCTACTGTCCTTGTAGGATCGCCATTCAGATAAGGAACATGCTTCTTTTCATTTGATGTATGTTTCATCACTTGTTAGTCACCCTCCTTTCCACCTTTTTGTGCAAATAGAGATATACATTCCACGCTTGATCTTAGTTGAACTGCACAAATGATATCCAAATTATAGTTGAACATTCTAGGAGCTTCACAACCAACCATGATGTTGCTCAATTTTATTGCAACTAATGAAGAAGAAGCTGCTAGCTCATGAGACATTGCTTCATTTTAGGTGAATTGCACAAAAAGGTCCCATGAATTGAATCATCCATGTTGGTGACTGGTGTCATCCCTTCTACGATGGCGTTGACTGCAGATATGGTTCCATCACGAGGTATGTTCCTTTTTGGTCCGACCGTTTGCCAAAGATCCTGCATGTTGAGTCTGCTCTTGTGCTACTATTTTGGCAGTGCCATGATAAAGCAGTAATGTTATTATTTTGCACCTTAATCTAGTGGCACTATTAATTTGAGGCAATGTTTTGGCACCACTAGTGCCACTGATTTTTTTTATATATTGAAAGAGGGGTTTCCTCTGATTACATTAAAGAAACCCAACCATAGAGAACCATTATCCGACAACATCTTAGTGTAAACGGGCAGTTATGCAACTACTACTAGAACGGACTGAGTACTAGCAGGATACAAGTTCACCACATAAGCTAGGCAGGTAGGGGACGCAGCACCAGCTCGACCAAGTTTGGATTAAAACCCAAATGCTACCACAGAAACATCACGGGGGGAGATATGGACTAAAAGAGATAGCTTCAGCATCCCAGTCTAAGCACCCCCGACCTCCATCCTTGCGACGCACGGTACACCTTGCTTGCCACCTGCTCGACCCTAGTGCCACTGATAAAATGAAGTAATAATACAGTTAAAATAGAGCGAGTGTCCTCTCTATCATTTCATTTCAAATGTAGATAAAGAAAGTGCTTCTCTTTGTTAGTATATGTTTCATCAACTAGTCTCATTGTTAATGTTTAAGTATTTCTACAAACTAGGGTGCTTAATTTTAATTTATATGCACAAAAAAGAGATTGGAATGTCTCAAGGCCCCTCCTTGTACTACCATTGTACACTGATGTTCATCACTGGTAGAAGGTGTATCGGGGAGAGTTAGGTCAATTTCCAGTATGAGGCCTACCGTATGAGGCGTCGCAGGGCCCATCTCGCCCTCGCGGCATGGCATAATATGATACTATCACAATATTTTCTTCTATTTATTAGTGTATGTTTCATCAACTAGTGACACTATAATGTAATCATGCTTTCTCATTATCTATGCAAATAGGGTTATTCAACTGCATTTTGGTGGAACTGCACAAATGTACGGATGGAACCAGCATATATGCAGAGTGCGAGGTGTGCCAAGTAAAAATTACCGACACCAACCATGCTCCATGTAAGCATTGGCATCCACCACCACCAGTGGAATGTGTGGCGCTCTCTATGGACGGATCTTTCTCGGCAGCAAAATCCTCTAACCAAATACTAGTAGCTTATATTGGCACTTTTCTAGGGAGTACTCTTTTCTGAAAGAAGCACCAATCTATTTTTCTTTATTTGTACATAGTGTCAACTTTGTTTTTGGTCCAGAGCTATTTTAGAGTGATTGGCGTAGTACTCGAAGACTGATTGTAAGCATGATTTTCATTAGCCGTCACACTGATTGTAAGCATGAGCATATGGAAGATTAGGTTAGTGCGAAGCTTAGCTTAAACCCTACTACCGCCGTTGAAATGAGGCGAGCGTCGAGGGAACCGTGGAGAACGGCAGGGAAGCGATGTCGTGCCATCCGGCCTCCTCTTGCGGTGGGAGAACGATACTCATGTGGCTCCGGCTGCCTCTGCACCCTCACGAACGGCACATCATACTTGATCAATTTGTTATCCTCTCGATGCTCAACCTTTGACCTGTACGCCCACCACCTTCGCCTGACTTTCTCCTCAAGGGGGTGGTTTTGCAATGGAGGAGAGGGAGAGGCGAGATAGTGGTCTTGCAATGGAGAAGAGGGAGAGGCGAGATGGTGGTTTTGCAATGGAGAAGATGGAGAGGAGAGGGTGTGGTTTTGCAATGGAGAAGAGGGAGAGGCGATATGGTGGTTTTGGAATGCAGATGATGGAGAGGAGAGGAGGTGGTTTTGCAATGGAGAAGAGGGAGAGGAGCGTGTGGCAGAGATTTATAATTGGACGAGAGGGCCGGCATGCTGTGACTGGATCAAAATCAAAATCACTTCACCCTTCAATTAAGAAAGCGACCCCACATTAACTAGTCTTCCTTTTATTCTGGGTCTAACTGACCATGATTTTCACAAATAAAATATATGTTATACGTTGCAAAAATAATATAATGTGAAAGTACATTTAGATACGAACCAAACTATACAATTTTTGGTGACATGCATTCACATTTTGCTTGTCAAATACAGTATGTGGTCAAACTTTGACCCAAAATACGCAAAACAAAAAAATATTTCCAAGACCAGTGCCGCTCCTCTACTCTTAAACCGCCGCCGCTCCTCTCTTGTTCCAATCTAAATCCAGCGTCACTCCTCTTCTCTTCCATTCAAAAACCACCACCGGCGAGTGAAGGTGCTGTGGAGAAGTAGATCGATGGAGGAGTACAACTAATACGTCAGGATCGCAGACAGCGACCCTGTGAAGCTAGCTAGGATGTTGGATATACAGTCTTGGTTTGACAACAAGGACCAACTAGCGGCGACGGCGACATCCATGGCCAAATATCTGCAATAGATGAAAAGATGGTGATACTCCCAAAGGGAGTCACGCGAGAGTACATAGAGTTGCTCCTCTGGGCCATGGAGCAAACAGATTCACCGAATTCGACCGTGAGGCAGCGGTGGTGGGAGTATCGATCCAAGATGGAGCATCCACCGGAGATTGAAGGATGGACATCTACAGGGTGCCATTTGTGAGGGTGTCGTGCCAGAGCGAGCCGGTGGAGTCTTCATCGACTAAACCCAACTGCAAGAGGAGAAAAGCAGTTGGCCCGACGACACTTCCCCACCATCCTCTCCCTCGTCGTTCACATCGTCTCACGGGGCGGCTGTCTGCCGCCGAGGAATGGGAGGGGACTACTCCCCAACCCAACAGTAGGGCAGGTTGTGAATTGTCAGGAGGAGCTTAGGGTTGTTAGTATTTGCAGGTTGTGAATTGTGTTTTGTGTTGTGTATTTTGAGAGTACTTTCAGATATGAATGTCTTTTGAATTTCAGATTTGCGGTATTGAGCATATGAAGTATTTTATGAATTCTAGAGATCTATTTTTAGCACTTAAAATTGTAGTTTCATAAAAGTGCAGACAATGTGATTCTCAGAGAAGAAACTGCAAGTTTCAGTTTCAGATAAGAAACTACAAGTTTCAGAGGCAGAGCATTATATTAACACGCCCTTTTCAAACAGGGATAACATCATGTTGGAAGTTTTATTCATGGTCGAAATGGAACTACCAGCCAGTTAACATCATGCTAATCAACATTCATGCATAGCACATCTTCATATGACGCACAGTCAAAAAGATATGCCCACATAATGTCGAGTGTGCGAAAAACAGTGAAAATGAGGGACAATGTTTTGGCAAGTGTTGGACGTGGTGTGCGTAGATGACAATGGGGACCCACATGTCAATAATGGCAGAGGCAAAAAAATTGGAGATATTTTCACTACATCAGGTGGAATCGAACCAGGGCGGAACAGCGGTCGGGTAGTGTCACTTGGCCACTGGGCTAGTTTAGTATTTTCGGTAGAAATAAGGCACATCATCTACCATTATTGTAGCATGCCTTCCCCGACTCTGGTGGTCCATTCTCATCCTCCGCCTTTGTGCGCTCGCTGCGGCGCCGCTGTCTGCTGTTGTGAACATGCTGAACAAACGAGAGGAATCTGGAGAGGACTGTACGTGGAGAGGCGGACAGTCGGGACCCACCAGGTCTATGGCCGTATGCAAGCAAGTGCCTCATTGAAAAAAATACTTCCTCCTAATGCTAAACTATCGTTGGAGCCCACGAGTTTGTCAACATAGTTACATTTTTTTAGGTTCTTCAACGTAGTTACTAAAGGAGATAAATTTACAACAAAGTCGGGGAGCTGGAAGGTATCATTTATTATCAGTGGGCCAACAAGTATCAGCTGGGTTGTGGGCTGTCCCGTCTAGGCTTTCTTTTTTAACATGCCTAGCCCACGACATGTGGGTTTGTATTTTCTTGAGGGTCTTCATGTATCGACCAGCCTATGCACCTCCCATCCTAGGTTTTATTTTTCCTGAAACATCCGCAACCCAACTAATGTGTTTTTTTGAAGAAAACACAGAGGTCTGATCTATTTTTCTATATAAGAATAGGAACGCCAGGTCCAAATTATGTTTCCCTTCTAACTATATTATATATATTTATATTATTTTATATGTTATTATATATTATTGTTATTGTCATCATATATTTAACAGATACTTACATATATAAAATGAATATCTCGCGTCTTATTAACTTATAAAAATAATTTTTTTAACAATAAAATCCTAGACTTTTTTACATTAAGGCAACAAAAATCCTGGTGATTGTGTACAAAAGCTTCGTAAGGTTTAAGGACCAATGTAATAATAAAGCACTTATTATTTAAATATATTTATAACAAAATGCTCAGCCCCTGTTTATTTTTTGAAAACATTGTTGCGCCCAACCCAACATTATAATTAGAACCAGCCCAGCAAAATCGTGTATTTCGAGAAAGTGCAAATGGGTTGTATTTTTTTAGGAAAAAATAAATGGGCTGAATGGATGCTACATTATTTGTTCAGCCAGCCCAGAAAATTCGTGTATTTCGAGAAAGTGAAAATGGGCTATATTTTTAAAAAAATGGGCCGCATGGATGCTACATTATTTGTTCACCCATCCCAGCAAATGGACTGTAATTCTCAAAAAAAGATCAAATGGACTGTAAATTCTGAAAAAATGGGTTGAATATGTGCCACATTTTTGGAGGCTGAAATGTGGGCCAATAGGTCGAAGCCAACGCAAGTTGTTGTCAACTTAGTCAACAAATGATTCTGACATCGATAGCCGTTGGATTTACATCCAACAACCGGCATCCATCTTCAATCTCTCGTGTTCTTCCTCCAGCGCCGCTAGGACCACCTGCTCCCACCTACTGCTGCTAACAGCTCTACTTAGCATGCTTTCTTGTGAAGCGCTACCCCACCGCCGGCTAGGCCATCCCTCCACCCCTCCACACCTCCTGTTCTTCTCCACGAACTGCCGAATCACGCCGCACCAGAACCAGTTAACCCTCGTACACCTCTCCGCATGCGACTCCATTCTCATGTCTTCCCATCTCTGGCTCGTTGTTGTCCGGGGCCTCGCCGTTGTCCACCACCTTGGATGCGCTCGGTGCGGCGTGGTCAACACACAAAAAATGAATACTCCCTGTCGGTGTCAAAACCGGCGGATCTCGGGTAGGGGGTCCCGAACTGTGCGTCTAGGCGGATGGTAACAGGAGACGAGGGACACAAGGTTTTTACCCAGGTTCGGGCCCTCTCGATGGAGGTAATACCCTACGTCCTGCTTGATTAATATTGATGATATGGGTAGTACAAGAGTAGATCTACCACGAGATCAAGGAGGCTAAACCCTAAAAGCTAGCCTATGGTATGATTGTTGAGATGTAATGTTGTGTCCTACGGACTAAAGCCCTCCGGTTTATATAGACACCGGAGAGGCTAGGGTTACACAGAGTCGGTTACAATGGTAGGAGATCTACATATCCGTATCGCCAAGCTTGCCTTCCACACCAAGGAAAGTACCTTCGGACACGAGCGGAGTCTTCAATCTTCTATCTTCGTAGTCCAGGGAGTCCGGCGGATATTGATAGTCCGGCTGTCCGGACACCCCTAGTCGAGACTCCTCGGTAGCCCTGAACTAGTCTTCAATGACGATAAGTTCGGCGTGCATGATGTTCGACATTGCGGCGGGTTCCTCCTTGAATAATCCGGAGAGAATAATGAACACCGGGATAGTGTCCGCTCGCAAAATAAATTCCACATTCCAACGTAGAGAATAAAACACATATCTTGATCCGATCTGCGACGTATTTATGCGGCGTGACATCACACCGCTGCCAAGCCTTCGCTTTGAATTGTTTTTATTATTCCGCCTCAGCACGTTCAGCGAAGCGGTTTCCTTGGCACGTCCTGTCGAAGCAGAGACCGTGTTCCCCTTTATTCCGGGATCCTCATCAATACGTGCGTGGGTAACCCAACCGTTCCCGTCGCCACGCCTCCTCTATCGAAGGGGAATCCCAAACAGTCACGGAGACGGCCCTTGGTATTTCTTCCCCCTTTATAAGAGGACCAAGGCATGTCCTTGTCTTTCAACCTTGCATCGAATCTTTCCTCTGCTCTCCGTTCCAACACCTAGAGCTTCAGATTCGAGCACCTCGGATCCACAACAATGTCCGGCTCCGACCTCCAGGGCCGGTGGATGCCCTCCTCCGTCATGGAGGAGGACATATTGAAGTTGCGCGAGGCCAAGTGCAGCCTCTGAAGTTTCGCCAGGTTGCTGCCCAGGGCAGGCCGTGCCAACCCGAGCCCGGCGAATCGTCGTTTCGCATCTCACCTCCGTCGGGATTAGGCTTCCAGCGGATCCTTTCGTGAGGGGGCTCCTATTCTACTACGGGCTGGACTTCCACGACTTGGCTCTGAGTCCATCCTCCATATCTCCGCATTTATCATTGTGCAGGAGGCCTTCCTCCGCGTCATCCCCACTTCGCCTGTGGCTGAAAACATTCAAGGTGGAGCGAAGATGATCGGGGCGTCAGCGGAGTCTTGCGAGGCGACCATAAGCAAGAAGGCCGATGCCCCATGGCTCGAAGGTTCCTTCAAGAGGAACAGGGATTGTGGCAGCAGGTGGTTTTACATCACCGTTCCTAGGGGCGACAAGCAAAGCCGCCGCCTTCTTTCCGCCGGGACCTCCACGGCAGGTGATGTCGTGGGTCGACCAAGGGCTCAACTGGGGCCGTCCAGGGCGTGCCCGCACTCTGAGGCGGATTCGAGACCGCCAAACAAGGGAGATTGACCTGGTCAAGGTGATGCGAGTCATGCTAACTAGGCACCTCCTACCACCGCAAATGTCGTCCTCTCCGTTTATGGGAGTTCAATCCGGAGGGACCTCGTATCCTCCAAATTTCATGGGTGCGACACCCTTGGAGATGTATGAGCTGTTCTTGGACCGCAGTGGCGTATCCGGTTTGGCGAGGATGCGGGACTAAGCGCGATCGCCGGATACTCGTGTAAATAGCTCAAAGCCGGACATTCTATTTGTATGCCTTTCAAAAGATCGTCTCTGACCCTTATTCTTTACAGGAATGGGTGGCGCAATCAAGGCTGATAAGGTGTCGGCCCCTCCAAGAGACCGCCTGGAGCCCGTGGCTGGTCGAGAATGTTGGAGGTTGCGCCCATAGAGGCGGCGGGGAGATAAAGGAGCTAATACTTCGCCCGAAGGGGCGACCGAAGAGGAGGGAACCAAGGATCCCTCCCTTCGGAAGGAAAAGAGGACCGCCTCCGGAGATCCGGAGGTCAAATCCCCTAAGCGTGGGAAGAAATCCTCACCGGGGGGTCCGGCGTCCGGAGAGAATCCGGACGCGTGATCATCGCCCAAGGACCAGCCCTCCAACGAGCCGTGAGTATGAAGGAAAAAGTTTAATAAGGAAATACCTTCGTTTACGCTTTTTAGGTAACCGAAATATTTATATCGCAGTTCGGATCTGCAGCCGTCTCAGATGAGTTCATCCTCGGGGGATCTTCTTCCAGAGATGATGGAGAGCGTCGCCTCCGTCGCGCTGCTGCCAGATGAGGCGGCGAGCCCGAAGTGTCGCCACGGAGGGCATCCCGGTCGGAGGGCCTACGAGTTCAAGCACCCACGAGCCGGCGGAGAATCAAGAGTTTGCTTGAGAGGGCGTCCATTTCAGAAGATCACCGTGCGTTAATGCGTATGCTGATTGGAAGGATTTCGTCCGCTGAAAGCGGATTGCGTGACGCTGCCATGAGCTTGCTGGCGGGATTTAAGGTATACGAAAATAGCGCACCCCTTTGTTGTTCTAATAGTTTGTGCATATAAAAAATGCGCCCTATATAGATAGTAGCCCCTGAGACTCGGTAGGTTGTCGAAGACGACAGCGTGCCGAGGATCGAAAATCTAAACAACTCAGGTAATGAATACGCCGTTCGTCTGGTGGCGGATAGTCGAGGCCAGCCGGATGATCGGTTCTTGAACCGAGTCGACAATCGGACATGGCGATGCTTGATATCGCACTTGTCAATCAGCGACTTGACGAGTCGCAAGGTAAATAAATTCTCCGCAGCCGCTTTATTGAGTGGGTTAAAGCCCTCCTCGATAAGTTATATGCTGTTTATCTGAGCAGTCTGCTGCTGTGGAGAGTTTTGAGCCGAGCTTGCACAAGCTAAGGAGCAAGCCGAAGGAGTGATCTGGCGGCTGCTGCGAGGCGGCCAAGAGTTGAATGCCGAAAAGGCTGCGCCTTTGCCTAAGCAGGCGGAGGTGGCAATTGGCCAAGAAATTAAAGGATGCTACCGACCGTAGCGAGGCTCTTGAAAAGGAGCGCCTATCGGGGCGGGAAGACCTGAAGAAGGCCACCGCCGAAGCCAAGGATGCCCGTTTTGTAATGCGGGCTATGAAGGAGGAGCTACGCCAAGCCGGAGAAATCGTGGCTGGCAAGCCTTTTCTTATGCGTCGCCGGTTTATGGATGCCAAGTACGCTCAATTTGAGCGGCAGTGGAGTTCGGAGGATCCGTTCATGGATTTGGCTGCGAGTGCAGCTGATGCCGTTAATGAAGGAAATATGCCCTAGAGGCAATAATAAAGTTATTATATATTTCCTCATATCATGATAAATGTTTATTATTCATGCTAGAATTGTATTAACCGGAAACATAATACATGTGTGAATATATAGACAAACAGAGTGTCACTAGTATGCCTCTACTTGACTAGCTTGTTAATCAAAGATGGTTATGTTTCCTAACCATGAACAAGGTGTTGTTATTTGATTAACAAGGTCACATCATTAGTTGAATGATCGATTGACATGACCCATTCCATTAGCTTAGCACACGATCGTTTAGTATGTTGCTACTGCTTTTATCCATGACTTATACATGTTCCTATAACTATGAGATTATGCCACTCCGTTTACGGAGGAACACTTTGGTGCTACCAAGCGTCTACAACGTGCGGGTGATTATAAAGGAGTACTACAGTGTCTCCAAAGGCAGATGTTGGGTTGGCGTATTTCGAGATTAGGTTTTGTCACTCCGATTGTCGGAGAGGTATCTCTGGGCCCTCTCGGTAATGCACATCATGAAGCCTTGCAAGCACTACAACTAATGAGTTAGTTGTGAGATGATGTATTACGGAACGAGTAAAGAGACTTGCCGGTAACGAGATTGAACTAGGTATTGGATACCGACGATCGAATCTCGGGCAAGTAACATACCGATGACAAAAGGAACAACGTATGTTGTTATGCGGTCTGACCGATAAAGATCTTCGTAGAATATGTAGGAACCAATATGGGCATCCAGGTCCCGCTATTGGTTATTGACCGTGAATAGTTCTAGGTCATGTCTACATTGTTCTCGAACCGTAGGGTTCGCACGCTTAAGGTTTCGATGACAGTTATTATGAGTTTATGTATTCTGATGTACCGAAGAAGTTCGGAGTCCCGGATGTGATCACGGACATGATGAGGAGTCTCGAAATGGTCGAGACATAAAGATTGATATATTGGAAGCCTATGTTTGGAGTTCGGAATGATTCCGGGTGAAAACAGGAATTTACCGGAGTACTGGGAGGTTACCGGAACCCTCCGGGAGGTAAATGGGCCTCAGTGGGCCTCGAGGGAGAAGAGGAGGGGCCGGCCAGGGGTGGCCGCGCGCCCTCTCTCCCCCCAGTCCGAATAGGACAAGGAGGCGGCGCCCCCTTTCCTCTTCCCCTCCCCCAAACCTAATCCAACTAGGAAGGGGGAGTCCTACTCGGTGGGAGTAGGACTCCTCCCGCGCCCTCCTCTAGGCCGGCCGGCCTCCCCTCCCTCCTTTATATACGGGGCAGGGGGCACCCTAGAGGACACAAGTTTGATCTACGGATCGTTCCTTAGCCGTGTCGGTGCCCCCTCCACCATATTCCACCTCGGTCATACCGTCATGCTTAGGCGAAGCCTGCGCCGGTGAAACATCAAGATCGTCACTCGCCGTCGTCTTGACGGAACTCTCCCTCAACACTCGGCTGGATCGGAGTACGAGGGCGTCATCGAGCTGTCGTGTGTCAAGAACTCGGGGCGCGGAGTAACGGCGCCGGATCGGTCGGATCGCGAGGAGAACGTCGACTACTTCCTCTACGTTGTGATCGCTTCGCTTGGTCTCTGAGGGCGTAGACAACACTCTCCCTCTCGTTGCTATACATCACCATGATCTTGCGTGTGCGTGGAAATTTTTGAAATTACTCGTTCCCCATCGCTTAAACACTTCCGGAGCCAAGGGGATCACGAGGCGGAAGAGTTGTATTGGTCTCAATTCCACAGCCCGGATTGCGCTCTTCCTCGGCGGACAGGTTGGCGAATGGGCCGAACTGAATATGCTGTCCGGACTGGCCATGACTGACATCGTGGCCCATGTCTGGCCAGAAAGATCCAAGGCGATGAGCTACTTTGGCTTATTGCAGCAATTCCTTGGTGCGGTGCCGCATATAAGGGAGACGGCGCGGTCGGCTGCGATCGGCGCGGATGGCCCTTGCTCGTGTGAAGGTGCATTATCCGGAGATGGATGCCACGCCGTTGTTGCCAGGGTCCGGATGGAAGCGGCTCCTGCCGAGCACTACTGGAGAAGTCATGCGCGTGCTCGAAGGTAGAGGCGCGATGCTCAAAGAATGTAACGTTGAATGAGCATAATACCTTGTAAATTAATGATTATAGTATGAATGCTTTTTATACTTGTGCTTCCAAGTAGTAAAAACTTCTCCTGTGCGGCCGTTTGCGTATACTTGTGTATAACCTGAAAGATGCAGTCTTCGGCTTCAGCCCCCTTGCATAAGGTGATGGGGTGTTCACAAAATAGCGCTTTTTCACACTTAATCTGACGTCTCGGTCCTGTTATAAGGAGGTGGTAGCATAGCGAACGAGGCAATCCGGACTATGGTGCTTTATTTCTTTCACTTAGCCAATGGAGCTCGAGGGTGGGGCTACGATATAGCCCCTAATCACAACGCACATCTCCGGATTCGGGGTGCATATGTGCCTGACCGGGAAGCGGTCCTTCGTCAAGGCGGGGAATTCTAAACATTCCGGTAGTCGATCAAGTGGCTGACCAGACTCTCGCTATATCATGACAGTCAGTTTTCGGCTTTCTCTCTTGAGGTGCTCGCCCGGCCGGCTGGGCACAATCGCAGAGTTCTCCGGTGCCGCGTTAGCGGATGATCTGAGCGTAAGGCAGCAAAACACGGAGCCGGGCAAACACAACATTTGACCAAAGACATGATTCGAGCTGATCCATATAATGCCTAACTTGAGACGCCGAACACTCCGAAGGTGTTGGACTTTATGATAACGGGCAGAGTTATGCCCTAAGCCCCTTGTGTCCAGGTACGGGCATTGTCTTCTGACGCAGCCGATGCCAAAGCGTGAGGCTCCGCTTTGGCTATAGGAAGAAGCCGAGGGAGATTAACAACAAGAGACGGTAATAAAAAGGTCTACGTAGGGTCTTAATCTGAAAAGAATCCTTGCGACGGGTCCCTACTGCACGTCTGCGCCTGTGTCTCCGTTGCGCCGTTATCCTGGACGGGTACGCACGTTTGTTCATCTGTAGAAAAAGAGGAACATTTTAGTTTCAGAAACACTTCGTGCGAAAAATATAAAAAAAGAGTAAGTGTAAATAATTAAAGCTAGGTTTATATGAAACCGCGGTTAGTTGTCTTGCAGCCCTTATGAAAGGGTATGCGGCTAGGGAGCCCCTAACTCTTTGAGTCGGATTCGTCTATCCGAGTCCGGGGTCTTTAAGTGACCCTCGCCTTTGAAATGGTGCCATGTGGACGGGCATCTTAAGTGTAAGAGACAGCAGAATGCGGTATGGCGTTGAAGCGGACAAAAGCCTTTCATCCCAATAGTGCTTGATATTCACTTTTAAATGGGGCGATATGGAAGATTAACTTTTAGCGTCGAAAATTGTTCGCAACCCGAACACGACTTCTAGTAATATCGAGCCTGTGCACTTGGCGTAAGGGCTGGCATAACTCCTTTGAAGGAAGTGCGGTGTGTCGAATTTTGGTAGGGTCTATCCCCATCCGACGGATTGTGTTTGAGTATAACAGTTTAAGTCACTGCCTCCGTCCATTAGGGCGTTTAGAATTGCAATCCGTCTATTACGGATTCAATATCGAGAGTCCGTCCCAAGGTTCAACACTTCGGAGTAGTCTGGTGGTCGAAAGTGATTGGTTTTGATATCCAATCTCTACGGTCTCTTGGTTGGACCATGCGAGGCTCTTTTAGAAAGTGCCGCGCTATTTTTCCGTGTCCACACATAAAGTGAGTTTATTGCTTTGACCCCTTGGGGGAAAGTTTTTGTTTTCCGATGCCTGCTTGCGGGGTTTATCTTCTTAAGACGCGTCGAGCCCTTTGTGTTCGGCGTTTAATCGGCGGACTGTTTGAAAACCCAACAATCCTGTGGGTGTGATTTGCGAGCCTTAAAGGTCTTGTGGATTTGACATATCCGACCCGAATTTTGTGTAGGTTAGACAATTAAATCATTGTCATCCTTGACGGGTTGAGCTTTGTTATTTGGCCGTGAGCTTTTAAATCCGGCGTTGATTGCCGTGCTCTTTGGGCTTTTTTCTTTATTCGGCGCTGCTCTTTTCTGCGCCGTGATTTCCATTCCATCTCGTATCTCGGATGTACTTGGGTCGCTGGTGCTGCATCTTGCCAGCCAGCTATCCTCTCTACATGTAAGCGGGTCATGAGGCTTGTTAATGCGGTCATTGTCCTCGGTTTCTCTTGACCGAGGTGTCTGGCGAGCCATTCGTCTCGGACATTGTGTTTAAAAGCTGCTAAGGCTTCGGCGTCCGGACAGTCGACTATTTGGTTCTTTTTGGTAAGGAACCTGTTCCGAAATTTCAGCGACTCTCCGGGCTGTTGAGTTATGTGACTTAGGTCATCTGCATCCGGAGGCCGGACATAAGTCCCTTGAAAATTTGCTCTAAACGCTTCCTCGAGCTCTTCCCAACTTCCAACAGTGTTTTCTGGGAGGCTTTTGAGCCAATGACGGGCTGGCCCTTTGAGCTTGAGGGGTAGATATTTTATGGCGTGGAGATCGTCTCCTCTGGCCATATGTATATGCAATATATAGTCTTCTATCCGACTCTGAGTCTGTTGTTCCATCGTATGCTTCTATGTTTATGGGTTTAAACCTGCTGGGAATTCATGCTCCAAAGACCTCGTCGGTGAAGCATAGTGGGTGTCTGGCGCCCCATGCTTATGCGTGCTGCTATCGTCGGACACTTGATGTGTTCCTTTGCTTATTGGGGCTGTCTTTTTGGGTCCGTAGATGGACCTGGCTGGGCCATTGGACGGTGGGGGCTTTATGGTCTCCTCGTCGAATTCTGGGAGCAGCTTTCGCTTTGGGTAGCTCTTTGATTGGTGGCCGTTGCCGTGTTTATCTGCGGTCTTGAGTACTTTGCTCCATCTTATTCGGAGCGCGTCTTCCGCTGTGTTGAGCTTCCGTTTTTCTTTCTTGAGCTTCTTCTTTGAGCGACGAGCCTGCGTTTGAAAAGCTCTTGTTCGACGGGCTCCTCGAGTTAAATCGTCGTAGGGGCTTGTTTCGTCTTGGAGGAGGTATATAGTTGTGATCCTCGACCTTTTCCTCTGCCGCCCTTTCGTGAGGGCTTGCTTCGCATCCTCCTGCTACCGAGTCTTCTTTGGAGGGTTTGTCTTCGGCACTCTCACGGGTATTGTTATTTCTGTGCGGAATCTCCATTCTTGTTGTGGCGGGATTTAGAGCGGCGCCACCGACGTCGGCGTTTAGGTTGTTTCTTTAGAGAATCTTCCTCCGCTGCTTTTTCGCCATCCCTTCTTTGGGGTATCCACCATGTAGGCGTCATATGACGAGGTGGCCTTCCGATTGCCCCATGGGTGTTGGGTCCTGCTCGCCTCCGGCATCATCGTCCATAGCATCGATGTCATCGAGTCGTGAGGCTAGCATGTCGGTTAGATCCTCGGCAGTGGCTACAAAGTGGGTGGTGGGTGGGCTCAAATTTCTTCGTCGTCGAACTCCAACCGTCCTGGCCATAGTCGGTCAGATTCTCCGATAGCGAGATGCTTGAGAGAATTCAGGATATCGCCAAAGGCGAAAGTCTTGAAAGATGTCCGCGGCGGTGAATTCCATAACCGGCGCCCAATCCGGTTTAATTGGCGGGCGCGGGAGGCTCGGAGTCCGGCGAGGAGTCCGCGTCTCGGGATCACGAGTTCGCGAGGGACGAGATTGGTATTCGCTCCATCGCCGTAGATGTTGAAGCCCCTGTGTGGCGTCTATCCACCTGCCCCGTCATGGGAGGCCGCCCGGGCTAGTAACCGGCGGGTTGATCTTGACCTCCAAAGCACTTGTCCGTGGCAGAGCTAGATCATGCCCATCGCCACAAGGCGGCGCTGCTTGGCTGTGGCTCGAGTCCGTCGAAGATCAAGTCTCCGCGTCATCGGCCGTGAAGTTCAAGCTTCAAACCTGACTGACGGACAGGGCGTAGCTTCGATCTGCTCCATATGGCCAAGAGAATTGGCCGCAGCGCAAAGCCGCCGAATCTGAAGATCTGTCCGGGAGAAAAGTCTCACCGGACAGCGTTGATGGTTGAAGATGCCATCGAGCCTATCGGTGGCGACGGAGGAACTCTCAATGAAAGCACCAATGTCGGTGTCAAAACCGGCGGATCTCGGGTACGGGTCCCGAACTGTGCGTCTAGGCGGATGGTAACAGGAGACGAGGGACACAAGGTTTTTACCCAGGTTCGGGCCCTCACGATGGAGGTAATACCCTACGTCCTGCTTGATTATTATTGATGATATGGGTAGTACAAGAGTAGATCTACCACGAGATCAAGGAGGCTAAACCCTAAAAGCTAGCCTATGGTATGATTGTTGAGATGTAATGTTGTGTCCTACGGACTAAAGCCCTCCGGTTTATATAGACACCGGAGAGGCTAGGGTTACACAGAGTCGGTTACAATGGTAGGAGATCTACATATCCGTATCGCCAAGCTTGCCTTCCACGCCAAGGAAAGTACCTTCCGGACACGAGCCGGAGTCTTCAATCTTCTATCTTCGTAGTCTGGGAGTCCGGCGGATATTGATAGTCCGGCTGTCCGGACACCCCCTAGTCCAGGACTCCCTCACTCCCCCTGCTAGCTAGGACCCACCATAGTGGGAGGCTGACTTGTGGGCGTACTAAGTTGATGCGGACAGAGGGATTTGTCAACTTAGTCAATACAAACAATTCCAGCTCCAGTGACCGTACGATCTCCATCCAATGACCGTAGTGCTTCTTCAACCTCTGGTTTTCTTGCTCCAGCCGCCCAAACCAGCGTCGGTCGTGCCGCCTGCTCCTTCCTCCCGTGGCCGGCTCTGCTGCCGCGCAGGCCTGACCGCCCCACCCTACTCCAACTTCTAGCCAGTCCATCCCTCTACTAACCCACAACCCCTATTATTCTACGGTGATGGCAGCCTCACACAGTAGCTGAACAAGTCAACCCTCGTACTCCTCTCCGTGTGGGCATCCACTGTCGCGTCTTCCCCGACTTCGCGTCGCCCCCTTCCTAGGCCACGCCGTCGTACACCGCCTTGCTGCTCTCGGCGTGGCGTGGTCAATGTGGTCAAGGAATGACTTACATCGGAAGAGTATTGTATGTGGAGAGGCTGACAATTGGGTCCACGGCCACCGCAAGGAAGTGCCTCCTTATTACGCGCAAAATAATGATTCCTCCACCTGACAGCAGGGACCCACCGGATGGGCCACGGTATTTCATGAAAAAACATTTCCCCCCTGACTGCTAGGACCCACCAGCTACATCTTCGCACGCAAGGAAGTGCGTCCATATTACGGGCAAAAAATATGATTCTCCCTCTGACAACTGGGACCCACCAGGTATATCTTCGCATGCAAGAAAGTGCCTCCTTACCTCCCTAACAGCTGGGACCCATCTGGTTGAACCGTACGTAGGGTTGTCTGTCTGGTCACGAATGTGTACGTACATACTGGTCGATCGGTCTGTCTGCAGGCTGCAGCAATGAACCGTGGCCGAGTAAGGAAGGGCACGTGTCGTAGTAGAGGCGCGGACGTAGCATGTCATGAAGTCCCATCAATATCATGTACACGTACATATAGCCAGGGTGCAAGAAAGTAAATACGGCCATGTACGTACATACAGGCGGGGTCTCGAACGCCTACTCGCGCATACGTACGGCCAGGGCTAATGTACATGGAGAGGCAGCCAAGAGCAGCGAGGCATCCTGTTCATCGGCAGACAACCGGCTGGGTTGGAACAGAGAAACTGGATCGTGTTCATCAGGAGGCAATGGAATGCGTCATGTTCATCGGGAGCCAATCGGCATGGACGGAACAGCCGAAACAAGGCCTGCAGTACCAAAGAACGATGGAAATGGCCTTGTCTTCGACCGCCTACAGTCGAAACAGGATCCTGTTCACCAGGACGGGTCCGGCATACCGCAAAACAGAGGAAACGGACATCTTTTCGACCTCATAAGGTCGAAATGGGGTCCTGTTGATTGGGAGGGGTGTGGCGTACCGCAAAACGGAGGAAATAGACTTTTGTTCGACCTCGTATGGTCGAAACGGGGGTCCTGTTCATCGGGAGGGGTGTGGCGTACTGCAAACGGGACTCCACGGGTTACTGTTCACCCACTGTCTACTACCTCGCTCCAGCCTCCACGGGCTACTATTCATCCACCGTCGACCTTCTCCAGCCTCCACCTGCGACTGTTCATCCACGGCGTCTCCCTCCTGCCCCACCAGCTACTGTTCATCCACGAGCTCCTATTTATCCAGCCTCCACCGGCTACTGTTCAACCACCCCTCCATGGTCTACTGTTCATCCAGCCCACCATCGGATACTATTCAACCAGCCCTCCACGGGGTCCTGTTCATCCACCCCCAACCAGCGCGATCAGGGTCCTGTTCATCCAGCGGCAACGGCCTCTACTACCACGGGGTCCTGGTCATCCAACCCCCACCAGGAACTATTCATCCAACCCCCAACAATGCTCATTGTTCATCAAGAGGCAGTAGGTTTGATCGGCTTCAGTTAGCAGCAGTAGCAAAGGAATTGCTCAATCGGGTTCAGTTAACGGCTATGGATCGATCAATCGCTCGAATTCAGTAACGTGTAGCCAGTGCAATCGCTCGGGTTCAGTAGACGAACACCTCGCTTGGGTTCAGTTAGAGCCCAACGCCTCGCACCCACGCACGTACGTCTATGAGAGAAACGCGCAATCCCTCCATGCATCGCTCGGCCCCGACCACCCACCGTAATCGGGAACTCCCCGATATTTACCCTCGCTTCTACCATGGTTTTTTCCATCATGGACGGCCGAAAGAATGTCATGCAACTGCGTCTCCGGCCCGCCCAGGACGAAAAGCCCATTTCTGTCATGATTTTTTGTCATAGAAGTAGGAGCCCACCACATCTATGATGATACCGGGTTTTGTCACAATTATCATCATAGAAGTGTCATAAGCATGACACAAAAAAATTGTCCAGCCCAAAATGCCACGGATGTGTCTTTTTTTGTAGTGAGCTTCTTTCTCCCCCATACCCATTCGACTCACCCCACCTGTCGGTGTCAAAACCGGCGGATCTCGGGTAGGGGGTCCCGAACTGTGCGTCTAGGCAGATGGTAACAGGAGACGAGGGACACAAGGTTTTACCTGTGTTCGGGCCCTCTCGATGGAGGTAATACCCTCGTCTGCTTGATTAATATTGATGATATGGGTAGTACAAGAGTAGATCTACCACGAGATCAAGGAGGCTAAACCCTAAAAGCTAGCCTATGGTATGATTGTTGAGATGTAATGTTGTGTCCTCACGGACTAAAGCCCTCCGGTTTATATAGACACCGAGAGGCTAGGGTTACAGAGTCGGTTACAATGGTAGGAGATCTACATATCCGTGTCGCCAAGCTTGCCTTCCACGCCAAGGAAAGTACCTTGGGACACGAGCCGAGTCTTCAATCTTCTATCTTCGTAGTCCAGGAGTCCGGCGGATATTGATAGTCCGGCTGTCCGGACACCCCTAGTCCAGACTCCTCGGTAGCCCTTGAACCAGTCTTCAATGGCGATAAGTTGGCGTGCATGATGTTCGGCATTGCGGCGGGTTCCTCCTTGAATAATCCGGAGAGAATAATGAACACCAGGATAGTGTCCGGCTCTGCAAAATAAATTCCACATTCCGACGTAGAGAGAATAAAACACATATACTGATCCAGTCTGCCGACGTATTGATGCGGCGTGACATCACACCGCAGCCAAGCCTTCGCTTTGAATTGTTTTTATTATTCCGCCTTAGCACGTTAAGCGAAGCGGTTTCCTTGGCACGTCCTGTCGAAGCAGAGATCGTGTTCCCCTTTATTCCGGGATCCTCATCAATACGTGCGTGGGTAACCCAACCGTTCCCGTCGCCACGCCTCCTCTATCGAAGGGGAATCCCAAACGGTCACAGAGACGGCCCTTGGTATTTCTTCCCCCTTTATAAGAGGACCAAGGCCTGTCCTTGTCTTTCAACCTTGCATCGAATCTTTGCTCTGCTCTCCGTTCCAACACCTAGAGCTTCATATTCGAGCACCTCGGATCCACAACAATGTCTGGCTCCGACCTCCAGGGCCGGTGGATGCCCTCCTCCGTCACGGAGGAGGACATATTGAAGTTGCGCGAGGCCAAGTGCACAGCCTCTGAAGTTTCGCCTGAGGTTACTGCCCAGGGCAGGCCGTGCAAGCCCCGAGCCCGGCGAATCGTCGTTTGCATCTCACCTCCGTCGAGGATTAGGCTTCTGACGGATCCTTTCGTGAGGGGGCTCCTATTCTACTACGGGCTGGACTTCCACGACTTGGCTCCGGAGTCCATCCTCCATATCTCCGCATTTATCATTGTCTGCGAGGCCTTCCTCCGCGTCATCCCCCACTTCAGCCTGTGGCTGAAAACATTCAAGGTGGAGCCGAAGATGATCGGGGGGCGTCAAGCGGAGTGCGGCGGGGCGACCATAAGCAAGAAGGCCGATGCCCCATGGCTCGAAGGTTCCTTCCAAGAGGAACAGGGATTGTGGCAGCAGGAGTGGTTTTACATCACCGTTCCTAGGGGCAGCAAGCAAAAGCCGCCGCCTTCTTTCCGCCCGGGACCTCCACGGCAGCTGATGTCATGGGTCAACCAAGGGCTCAACTGGGGGCCGTCCAAGGACGTGCCCGCACTCTGAGGCGGATTCGAGACCTCCAAACAAGGGAGATTGACCTGGTCAAGGTGATGCAGGTCATGCTAACTAGGCACCTCCTACCCTGCAAACGTCGTCCTCTCCGTTTATGGGAGTTCAATCCGGTGGGACCTCGTATCCTCCAGCATTTCATGGGTGCGACACCCTTGGAGATGTATGAGCTGTTCTTGGACCGCAGTGGCGTATCCGGATTTGGCGAGGATGCGGGACTAAGCCGCGATCGCCGGATACTCGGGTAAATAGCTCAAAGCCGGACATTCTATTTGTATGCCTTTCAAAAGATCGTCTCGACCCCTTATTCTTTACAGAATGGGTGGCGCAATCAAGGCTGATAAGGTGTCGGCCCCCCCAGAGACCGCCTTGAGCCCGTGCTGGTCGAATGTTGGAGGTTCGCCCATAGAGGCGGCGACGGGGAGATAAAGGAGCTAATACTTCGCCGAAGGCGATCGAGAGGAGGAACCAAGGATCCTCCTTCGAAGAAAGAGGACCGCCTCCGGAGATCCGGAGGTCAAATCCCCTAAGAGTGGGAAGAAATCCTCACCGGGGGGTCCGGCGTCCGGAGAGAATCCGGACGCGCGATCATCGCCCAACGACCAGCCCTCCAACGAGCCGTGAGTATGAAGGAAAAAGTTTAATAAGGAAATACCTTCGTTTACGCTTCTGTAGGTAACCGAAATATTTATATCGCAGTTCGGATTTGCAGCCGTCTCAGATGAGTTCATCCTCGGGGGATCTTCTTCCGGAGATGATGGAGAGCGATATAGCTCCGTCTGCCGCGCTGCCAGATGAGGCAGGCGAGCCCAAAGTGTCGTCACGGAGGGCATCCCCGGGTCCGGAGGGGCCACAGAGTTCAGCACCCACGAGCCGGCGGAGAATCAAGAGTTTGCTTGAGAGGGCGTCCATTTCAGAAGATCACGGTGCGTTAATGCGTATGGTGATTGGAAGGATTTCGTCTGCTGAAAGCGGATTGCGTGACACTGCCATGAGCTTGCTGGCGGGATTTGAGGTATACGAAAATAGCGCACCCCTTTGTTGTTCTAATAGTTTGTGCATATGAAAAATGCGCCCTGTATAGATAGTAGCCCCTGAGACTCGGTAGGTTGTCGAAGACGACAGCGTGCCGAGGATCGAAAATCTAAACAACTCAGGTAATGAATACCGCCGTTCTGATACAGGTGGCGGATAGTCCGGGGCCCAGCCGGACTGATTAGTTTGTTGAATCGAGTCGACAATCGGACATGGCGAGATCTTGATATCGCACTTGTCAATCAGCGACTTGACGAGTCGCAAGGTAAATAAATTCTCCGCAGCCGCTTTATTGAGTGGGTTAAAGCCCTCCTCGATAAGTTATATGCTGTTTATCTGAGCATGTTCTTGCTGCTGTGGCGAGCCTTGGGCGAGCTTGCACAAGCTAAGGAGCAAGCCGAAGGAGTGATCTGGCTGCTCTTGAGGGCGCCAAGAGTTGAATGCGAAAAGGCCGCGCCGCCTAAGCGGGCGGAGGTGGCGAATTGGCCAAGAAATTAAAGGATGCTACCGACCGTGGCGAGGCTCTTGAAAAGGAGCGCCTATCGGGCGGAAGACTGAAGAAGGCCACCGCCTAAGCCAAGGATGCCCGCTCGCAATGCGGGCTATGAAGGAGGAGCTGCGCCAAGCCGGAGAAATCATGGTGGCAAGCCTTTTCTTATCGTCGCCGGTTTATGGATGCCAAGTACACTCAATTTGGCGGCAAGGAGTTCGGAGGATCCGTACATGGATTTGGCTGCGAGTGCGGTGATGCCGTTAAACACTTCCGGAGCCAAGGGATCACGAGGCGGAAGAGTTGTATTGGTCTCAATTCCACAGCCGGATCGCGCTCTTCCTCGGCGGACAGGTTGGCGAATGGGCGAACTGAATAGGCTGTCCGGACTGGCCATGATTGACATCGTGGCCCATGTCTGGCCAGAAAGATCCAAGGCGACGAGCTACTTTGGCTTATTGCAGCAATTCCTTGGTGTGGTGCCGCATATAAGGGAGATGAAGCGGTCGGCCTGCATCGAGGGCGCGCGGATGGCCCTTGCTCGTGTGAAGGTGCATTATCCGGAGATGGACGCCACCGCCGTTGTTGCCCAGGGTCCGGATGGAAGCCGGCTCCCTGTCGAGCACTACTCCGGAGAAGTCATGCGCGGTGCTCGTAAGGTAGAGGCGCAGTGCTTAAAGAATGTAACGTTCGAATGAACGCAATACCTTGTAAATTAATGATTATATTATGAATGCTTTTTATACTTGTGCTTCCAAGTAGTAAAACTTCTCTGTCTGACCGTTTGCATATACTTGTGTATAACACGAAAGATGCAGTCTTGACTTAGCCCTTGCACAAGGTGCTGGGGTGTTCGCAAAATAGCGCTTTTTCACACTTAATCCGACGTCTCGGTCCTGTTATAAGGAGGTGGTAGCGTAGCGAACGAGGCAATCCGGACTATGGTGCTTTATTTCTTTCACTTAGCCAATGGAGCTCGAGGGTGGGGCTACGATATAGCCCCTAATGACACCGCACATCTCCGGATTCGGGGTGCGTATGTGCTGACCGAAGCGGTCCTTCGTCAAGCGAAATTCTAAACATTCGGTAGTCGATCAAGTGGTGACGGACTCTCGCTATATCATGACGATCGGTTTTGGCTTTCTCTCTTGAGGTGCTCGCCCGGCCTAAGGCTGTCAATCGATGGTTCTCCGGTGCGCGTTAGCGGATGATCTGAGCGTAAGGCAGCAAAACACGAGGGCAGGGCAAACCCAACATTTGACCAAAGACATGATTCGGAGCTGATGCATATAATGCCTAACTTGAGACGCCGAACACTCCCGAAGGTGTTCGGACTTGATGATAACGGGCAGAGTTATGCCCTAAGCCCCTTGTGTCCAGGTACGGGCATTGTCTTCTGACGCGGCCGATGCCAAAGCGTCAGGCTCTGCGTTGGCTATAGGAAGAAGTCGAGGGAGATTAACAACAAGAGACAGTAATAAAAAGGTCTACGTAGGGTCTTAATCTGAAAAGAATCCTTGCGACGGGTCCCAACTGTACGTCTGCGCCTGTGTCTCCGTTGCGCCGTTATCTTGGACAGGTACGCACGTTTGTTCATCTGTAGAAAAAGAGGAACATTTTAGTTTTAGAAACAGTTCGTGCGAAAAATATAAAAAAAGAGTAAGTGTAAATAATTAAAGCTAGGTTTATATGAAACCATGGTTAGTTGTGCGCGCAGCCCCTTATGAAAGGGTATGCGGCTAGGGAGCCCTAGCCCTCTTGAGTCGGATTCGTCTATCCGAGTCCGGGTCTTTAAGTGACCCTCGCCTTTGAAATGGTGCCATGTGGACCGGCATCTTAAGTGTAAGAGACGCGAATGCGGTATGGCGTTGAAGCGGACAAAAGCCTTCGTCCCAATAGTGCTTGATATTCACTTTTAAATGGGACGATATGGAATATTAACTTTTAGCGTCGAAAATTGTTCGCAACCCAACACGACTTCTAGTAATATCGAGCCTGTGCACTTGGCGTAAGGGCTGGCGTAACTCCTTTGAAGGAAGTGCGGTACGTGTCGAATTTTGGTAGGGTCTATCCCCATCCGACGGATTGTGTTTGAGTATAACAGTTTAAGTCACTGCCTCCGTCCATTAGGATGTTTGTGAATTGCAATCCGTCTATTACGGATTCAATATCGAAGTCCGTCCAGCGGTTCAACACTTCGAGTAGTCGGTGGTGAAAGTGATTGGTTTTGATATCCAATCTCTACGGTCTCATTGGGTTGGACCGTGCGAGGCTCTTTTTAGAAAGTGCCGCTATTTTTCCGTGTCCTCACATAAAGTGAGTTTATCTGCTTTGACCCCTTGGGAAAGTTTTTGTTTTCGGTGCCTGTGGCGGGTTTATCTTCTTAAACTTGACGCGTCGAGCCCCTTGTGTTCGGCGTTTAATCGGCCGGACTGTTTGAAAACCCAACAATCCCTGTGGGTGTGATTTGCAGGCCTTCCGGGGGTACTGTGGATTTGAAATATCCGACCCAGAATTTTGTGTAGGTTAGACAATTCGTCGCTGTCATCCTTGATGGGCTGAGCTTTGTTATTTGGCCGTGAGCTTTTAAATCCGGCGTTGACTGCCGTGCTCTTTGGGCTTTTTTATTTATTCCGGCGCTGCTCTTTTGTGCGCCGTGATTTCCCATTTCCATCTCGTATCTCGGATGTACTTGGGTCGCTGGTGCTGCATCTTGCCAGCCAGCTATCCTCTCCTGCACAGAAGCGGGTCATGAGGCTTGTTAATGCGGTCATTGTCCTCGGTTTCTCTTGACCGAGGTGTCTGGCGAGCCATTCGTCTCGGACATTGTGTTTAAAAGCTGCTAAGGCTTCGGCGTCCGGACAGTCGACTATTTGGTTCTTTTTGGTAAGGAACCTGTTCTAGAATTTCATGCTACTGACTCTCCGGGCTGTTGAGTTATGTGACTTAGGTCATCTCAGATCCGGAGGCGGACATAAGTCCCTTGAAAATTTGCTCTAAACGCTTCCTCGAGCTCTTCCCAACTTCCAACATGTTTTACGGGAGGCTTTTGAGCCAATGACGGGCTGGCCCTTTGAGCTTGAGGGTATATATTTTATGGCGTGGAGATCGTCTCCTCGGCCATATGTATATGCAATATATAGTCTTCTATCCGCACTCGAGGTCTGTTGTTCCATCGTATGCTTCTATGTTTATGGGTTTAAACCTGCTGAGAATTCATGCTCCAAAGCACCTCGTCGGTGAAGCATAGTGGGTGTCTGGCGCCTGCACTTGTATGCGTGCCGCTATCGTTGGACACTTGATGTGTTCCTTTGCTTATTGGGGCTGTCTTTTGGGTCCGTAGATGGACTGGCTGGGCCATTGGACGGTGGGGCTTTATGGTCTCCTCGTCGAATTCAGGGAGCAGCTTTAAGCCGGGTAGCTCTTGATTGGTGGCCGTTGCGTGTTTATCTGCGGTCTTGAGTACTTTGCTCCATCTTATTCGAGCGCGTCTTCCGCTGTGTTGAGCTTCCGTTTTCTTTCTTGAGCTTCTTGCTGTAGCGACGAGCCTGCGTTTGAAAAGCTCTTGTTCAACGGGCTCCTCGAGTTCGTCGTCGTTGGGGCTTGTTTCGTCTTCGGAGGGAGGTATATAGTTGTGATCCTCGACCTTTTCCTCTGCCGCCCTTTCGTGAGGGCTTGCTTCTGCATCCTCCTGCGCGGAGTCTTGCCGGAGGGGTTTGTCTTCGGCACTCTCTGGGGTATTGTTATTTCCTGTGCCGGAATCTCCATTCTTGTTGTGGCGGGATTTAGAGCGGCGCCGCTGATGTCGGCGTTTAGGCTGTTTCTTTAGAGAATCTTCCTCTGCTGCTTTTTCGCTATCCCCTTCTTTTGGGGTATCCACCATGTAGACGTCATATGACGAGGTGGCCTTCCAGTGCCCCATGGGTGCTGGGTCCTGCTCGTCTCCGGCATCATCGTCCATAGCGTCGATGTCATCGGAGTCGTAGGCTAGCATGTCGGTTAGATCCTCGACAGTGGCTACAAAGTGGGTGGTGGGTGGGCTCTGAATTTCTTCGTCGTCCGAACTCCAAACATCCTGGCCATAGTCCGGCCAGGATTCTCCTGATAGCGAGAGATGCTTCAGAGAATTCAGGATATCACCGAAAGGCGAGTGCTGAAAGATGTCTGCGGCAGTGAATTCCATAACCGGCGCCCAATCCGGTTCAATTGGTAGGGGCGTGGGAGGCTCGGAGTCCGGCGAGGAGTCCGGCGTCTCGGGATCATGAGTTCCGCAGGGGACGAGATTGGTATTCGGCTCCATCGCCGTAGATGTTGAAGCCCCCAGGGCGGCGTCTATCCACCTGCCCCCGTCATGGGCAACCGGCTCCGGGCTAGTAACCGGAGCGGGTTCGAGTGCGGCCTCCAAAGCACTGTCCGGCGGCACAGCTAGATCATGCCCATCATCACAGTGCGGCGCGCTTGGCTGTGGCTCGAGTCCGTCGAAGATCAAGTCTCCGCGGTCATCGGCCGTGAAGTTCAAGCTTCAAATCGACTGACGGCCGGGGCGTAGCTTCGATCTGCTCGGATGGCCAAGAGAATTGGCCCGCAGCGCAAAGCCGCCCGAATCTGAAGATCTGTCTCGGGAGAAAAGTCTCACCACGGACAGCGTTGATGGTTGGAGATGCCATCGAGCCTATCGGTGGCGACGGAGGAACTCTCAATGAAAGCACCAATGTCGGTGTCAAAACCGGCGGATCTCGGGTAGGGGTCCCGAATGTGCGTCTAGGCGGATGGTAACAGGAGACGAGGACACAAGGTTTTACCCAGTTCGGGCCCTCTCGATGGAGGTAATACCCTCGTCCCGCTTGATTAATATTGATGATATGGGTAGTACAAGAGTAGATCTACCACGAGATCAAGGAGGCTAAACCCTAAAAGCTAGCCTATGGTATGATTGTTGAGATGTAATGTTGTGTCCTACGGACTAAAGCCCTCCGGTTTATATAGACACCGGAGAGGCTAGGGTTACATAGAGTCGGTTACAATGGTAGGAGATCTACATATCCGTATCGCCAAGCTTGCCTTCCACGCCAAGGAAAGTACCTTCCGGACACGAGCCGGAGTCTTCAATCTTCTATCTTCGTAGTCTGGCAGTCCGGCGGATATTGATAGTCCGGCTGTCTGGACACCCCCTAGTCCAGGACGCCCTCACCACCCATTCCTCTTTTTACTCCAGCGATGAACTCGCTGCGGGAGGCCACCATCAGGCTGCCTTCTCCGGGCCATACTTCACATTTCCGTCCGGTGGAATCGATCCCCACCCCTTCCTCTTGCCATGGATACTGGTATTGCCCCCATTCTTCTCTTCGTTGCTTCTAGTTTTTAGGTCTAGGCTTTTGGGCAATAGTCTTAGCATTTATCGTTTTTGGCCAAATTGAGGCTTGAGTAGGATGTTGAAGGTTGCTAGACTAGTTGGATTGAAGTTTGGTAGGAGTATTTTTGAATTTGGCACACCCGGTAGTACCTGATTTGGCCACGACAGTACTCAAACCGCTGTCCTCCGCCTCGGGCGGTACTACCTCTCCCTTGGAGTGGTACTGCCGTTGGAGGCGGTAGGCGGTACTACCGCTACCTGGTAGCAGTACTACCGGCTTATGCTCATTTCCTCTCTTTTATTTTGTGTTCATGTGTTTGGTTCCAGGTGATGGCCCTTCGGAGCTCCCTGTCCGTCGTGCCAACCCCGGGCGTCCGGTAGGATCAAAGTGCTATCGCACTTATGAGTCAGCGGTTGCTTCTTCAAGTGCTCCTCCATCTCAACCCAAGCCGCCTACCAAGAGCATCGCGAAGAAGCCCAAGACGAAGCCCAGGTCTGTGACAGAGATGACTGCTAAGGAATTCTGTGTGGCTCGACGCCGCAACCTGTATGTTCAAGATCAAGATCTAGCTCTTATCAATCATCCCTTCTGGAACCGGTTTCAGTTCTATGTCTTCTATGTTGATGCACGCTCCATCGACACTGCGCATATGGCGACGAATCGTGCCTACTTTGGCGAGGCACTGGATATGTGTGCTCAGTTGAACATTCTCAAGCTCATGGAGTTCAACAAAGATTTTGATGCAGAGATGGTGGCTCAGTTTTATGCCACGGTCCACCTTGGCACTGATGTGGAAAGGACTTTGACTTGGATGACAAATGTCAGACTTTTCTCAGTGAAATGGAAGGCGTTCATGGAACTTTTGGGTGTTGAAGACCAAGGACTTGACAACCCGGTTGGCTTTCGTCCTCACAAGAATGGAACTTCTACTCACAAGCAAGCTCTCTGGCCTTACAGTACTATGAAGATTCGCCCAGTGACGGAGAATAAGACCTATGAGATGTTTCCTTTTCTGTATATCCTTCATCGCATCTTCATAGAAACTCTCTTTCCTCGTATTGGGAACTTGGATATGGTCCATTCGTACATCATTGATATGCTACTGTTTTGCCAGCATGAGACAGACAAAAACACAGGGGAGACCTTGGATATCTCTCATGTCATGTGGTCAGAGCTCCTCTCTGCCATTACTGAGCGCAAGTGCCCCATCTACGCCCCCTACCTGATGTTGCTCATTGAGAAGGCATGGGCACACACCTATCCTGGAGTCTTGTTGGAGACCGGTGAAACAATATCTCATGAGGTTAAGCGTATGAGACAGAAGGAGCACTAGGGCACTCCTACTCCGGAGTATGGGATTCCGTCAGGTGCTGACGAGGTTGAGGCTAAGGCTAGAGGATGAGGAGGACTATGAGCCCTTTGGTGTGGAGCCCTCTTGGGCAAAGAAGCTCAAGCGCAAGATGAAGAAGCTTTTCTGCATGGAGTCTCATGGGCAGTATATGGCTCATGTGTCTGAGAAGAAGTCAAGGAACCATCACAAGGAGCTCATGCGTCATCTTGGTGCTATAGTTAACAGTGGGTCTGAGGGCAAGATCACAGATGAGGAGGAGTGGATTTCTCAGCACTGCCCCTGGACGGATTCTGACTCTGAGTAGCCCACTGCCGATAACGGAGACGCGGGGAACCACGCGGGGATGTGATGATGGAGATCCTCTGCTTTGCTATAACCTGTGACCGTAGAAGCACTCTTTGACCTTTTGGTGTCTCGATGCCAAAGGGGGAGAGATTTTAGGGATTTGTCGAGTTGCAAGTGTGTCTTATTTTCCTTGTCTTTCTCCCTCACAAACTCTTTCTTTCGTCGTTTGCTTTGGTTTGGTTTGTGTTTGTGAGACCTGGTTACCTTGTCATATGGTGTGAGACATATGCTATCCTATCTTATGCTTATCTAATGTATGTTTAGTACTTTGGTAGTTTGTGAGTTGCATGCTTAAATTGATCCTATCATGCTCACTTACTACTCCTTGCATCCTAGCTTATTTTTCTCTTATTTTAGATGCAAGTGTTGTCAGGCTATAAAATATAGGGGGGGTATTGATCCTAATATGTGTACTTTGCATTCCAAAGGCACTCCTAGTTAAGTGCACGCATCTAGGGGAGCCTGCCTATATTTTGTAGTCTCTGGGGTTTGCTTACTCTCTTGTTATTTCTCTATGCAAATCCCCTTGTCATCAGTCCACCAAAAAGGGGGAGATTGTTAGGGCATGTCTCTCTCTAAGTGGTTTTGGTGATTGATAACAATACTTTTGCGGACTAATCGTGTGCATTGAGCATTTCAGATATTCATTCATTGGCATGAAACAATTCTTTCCCCTCGGTGTTTAAGGAGAAGACGGTGTGTTTCATTCATTTCAGTCTTGGTGGACTTGAGTCGTAGGATACACCGTACTATCAAGAGGGGGTCTGTATCGGAAAGGTTAGGGTGCAATCAACACGTACACGTATCCTTTGCACCCCCAACTCTTTCCCGCATCTTTGGAGGATCCTTCGTTGTCTCGGAAGTGGGCTTGCTAGTGATCTAGCGGTAGTACCGTAGCGCCGAGCGGCAGTACCGCCCAGAGCCACAGGCAGCAGTACCGTTGTTCATCAGTGGTAGTACCGCCCGGAGTATCGGCAGTAGTACCACTTCAGTGCCATGCTATTACCGCCTTGATTCGAGAGTGTTGCATCTCATGTCGGGTTGTGCGGCAGTAGGAGCAGCAGTAGTGGCGGTAGTACTGCTCACGAGCGGTAGTACCGTCCCTACCACTGCTGGTAGTGCCGCCTGGGCTCTCGCTCTCATGCCCCTTCCCCCTCTAAGGCCCCTGCTCATAGTCTTCATGGTAGTACCGTTGCCTCCAGCGGTAGTACCGCTCTGTGCGGGTTGAGGAGGGGATACGGTTGGATTGGTTCCCCACTATAAAAGGGGGTCTTCTTCCCCAAGAAGACCTACCTCTTTTTCCACAAGCTCCATTGTTGCTCCAAAGCTCATTATTTCCCGATCTCTCCCTAGCCAATCAAACTTGTTGATTTTCTAGGGATTGGTTGAGAAGGCCTGGATCTACACTTCCACCAAGAGAAATTTGATTCCCCCAGTGATCCCTTGCGGATCTTGTTACTCTTGGGTGTTTGAGCACCCTAGACAGTCGAGGTCACCTCGGAGCCACATTCCATTGTGGTGAAGCTCCGTGGTATTGTTGGGAGCCTCCAATCAAGTTGTGGAGATTGCCCCAACCTTGTTTGTAAAGGTTCGGTCGCCTTCAAGGGCACCACTAGTGGAATCACGGCATCTCGCATTGTGTGAGGGCGTGAGGAGAATACGGTGGCCCTAGTGGCTTCTTGGGGAGCAATGTGCCTCCACACCGCTCCAACGGAGACGTACTTCCCCCATAGGGAAGGAACTTCGGTAACACATCCTCGTCCCCACCGGTTCCACATGTGGTTATCTCTTCCCTTTACTTTGTGCAAGCTATTATTGTGTTGTATCCGTTGCTTGCACTTGTTGTTGTTGTTGTTGTTGTTGTTTGCATCATATAGCTTGCTCACCTAGTTGCATATCTAAATAACATATTTGTTGCTAAACCTAATTTGTTAAGAAAAGCTAACATTTGGTAGTTTCCTATTCACCCCCATCCCTCTATTCAACCATATCGATCCTTTCACTTGGTCTCATCACTGAGGGAAATACCTACCGCCGATGTGCTACATCATCCTTTCCTCTTTGGGGAAATACCGACGTAGTTCAAGCCGCAATCACTAGACTAGAAGGTTGATCAAAGATGGTTAAGGTTTCCTAACCATAGACATGTGTTGTCATTTGATAACGGGATCACATCATTAGGAGAATGATGTGATGGAAAAGACCCATCTGTTAGCTTAGCATATTGATCGCTCAGTTTATTGCTGTTTCTTTCTTAATGTCAAATACATATTCCTTCGACTATGAGATTATGCAACTCCCGGATACTGGAGGAATACCTTGTGTGCTATCAAACGTCACAATGTAACTGGGTGATTATAAAGATGCTCTACAGGTATCTCTGAAGGTGTTTGTTGGTTTGGCAGAAATTGAGATTAGGATTTGTCACTCCAAGTATTGAAGAGGTATCTCTGGGCCCTCTCGGTAACACACATCATAAGAAGCCTTGCAAGCAAAGTGACTAATGAGTTAGTTAGAAGATGATCCATTATAGAACAAGTAAAGAGACTTGCCGGTAACGAGATTGAACTAGGTATGTGGATACCGACGATCGAATCTCGGGTAAGTAACATACCGATGGACAAAGGGAATTATGTATGTTGTCATAAGGTTTGGCCGATAAAGATCTTCATAGAATATTTAGGAGCAATATGGGCATCCAGGTTCCAGTATTGGTCATTGACTGGAGAGGTGTCTCGGTCATGTCTGCATAGTTCTCGAACCCATAGGGTCCGCACGCTTAACGTTCATTGACGATATAGTGTTATATGAGTTATATGGATTTGGTGATCGAATGTTGTTCCGAGTCCCGGATGAGATCACGGATATGACGAGGAGTGATACGTCTCCAACGTATCTATAATTTTTGATTGCTCCATGCTACTTTATCTACTGTTTTAGGCAATACTGGGCTTTATTATCCACTTTTATATTATTTTTGGGACTAACCTATTAACCGGAGGCCCAGCCCAGATTTGCTGTTTTATGCCTATTTCGGTGTTTCGAGGAAAAGGAATATCGACGGAGTCAAAACGAACAGAATCAAGCTGGAGAAGTTATTTTTGGAAGGAAAGCAACCGGAGACTTGGAGTCCACGTCAAGAAAAAACGAGGATGGCACAAGGTAGGCGCGCCACCCCCTAGGCGCGCCTCGCCCTCGTGGGGCCCTCGTGGCTCCCCGACGTATTCTTCCTCCTATATATACCAATATACCCTAAAACTTCGAGCGAGAAGATAGATTGGGAGTTCATTGCATAAGCCTCTGTAGTGAAAGTCGTTATATCGACTAGAGGGGGTGAATAGGCGATTTTATGAAATTCTTCAGCGAGGAATTTGCGGTGAGGAAATTCATAGCGAAGAACTATTTGCAGCGGAATAAGTACTCGAGAGGTAAACATAGCAGATTACACACATAGTCGGCATGATGAAATGAAGACTAGAACAGAGTACGAGAGCGTAAACACGGGATAACAAGATGAAGACAAACAGACTAAAGAAATTGAGCGAGGAATTTGTGAAAGTCTTGATCAAAGTCTTCAAGCACAGATATGAACAACATGCAACATGAATGAGGAAATGAATGAGTTGAGGAAATAGAACCACCGGTTGGTGAAGACAATGATTTGGTAGACCAGTTCCAACTCTTGTCTCGGTTATGCGTCTGGTTGGAGCTCTTTGAGTATTTAAACTCGAGGACACACAGTCCGGACACCCGATCTCGAGCGCAACTCAGGACACCCAGTCCTCACCGTATTCTCCTTGAACTAAGACCACGCAGGCCTCATCCAATCACTCGTGGTAAGTCTTCAGGTGACTTCCAAACCTTCACAGACTTGGTCACTCGGCGATCCACAATTCCTCTTGGATGCTCTAGACCTTGACGCCTAACCGTCTGGAAGAAGCACAGTCTTCAAAGGTAACAAGCGTCGGATCCACGCAGGATCAATTTCTTCAGTGATGCTCAATCACTTGGGGTTTTGTGGGTTTGGTTTTGGGATTTTCCTCACTTGATGATTTTCGCTCAAAGTCCTCAGAGGATGGGTTGCTCTCAAATGACAAGTGTCAAGTTCTCTCGGAGCAGCCAACCAGCTAGTGGTTGAAGGGGGCGGCTATTTATAGCCTAGGGAGCAGCCCGACATGATAAGACATAAATGCCCTTCAATGATATGACCGTTAGGTGGATAAGATATTTTGGTCCGCCGCCATAGACAAAGAACGGTCGGAAATTTGACTTTCAAAGTCCTCGGGCCTATCATGTTCCTCATCGTAGGCAATTCGACTGGCGAATTCCTAACTCCTCGGTCGAGCAAAGTCATCGGTGACGGAAGAACTGCGTCTCATCATCAAGAATTTGACCGAATCTGTATGAGATTTCAATGGCTTCACTCGAAGGGATTGGTAGGTGTAGGATTTTGAGTTGAGCATCACATGGAAATTTTTCCTTAGTATTTCCTCGACCCCTTTAACGATGACGGTGTTTCCTATGACTCAAGAAAGAAAATGAAACTACGAAAACAAAAGTCTTCACGCTTGATTCCTCGAATGAATATCAAGTCTTCATGGTCACACCAATTTCTTCACTTTCAAAGTCTTCAGAAAGTCTTCAGAATATCAAAATCTTCAGTCGAAGAACTTCATTTTTAGGGGTCGACTTTCTCTGTAAATATCAAACTCCTCATAGACCTATAGTCCTGTGTACACTCACAAACGCATCAGTTACTTAACCTATAAGTCTTCAATACACCAAAATCACTAAGGGGCACTAGATGCACTTACAATCTCCCCCTTTTTGGTGATTGATGACAACATAGGTTAAGTTTTCAACGGGGATATACATATGAAGTGTAAATACTGATATTGAGGAATTTGATTGCAAGATATAGAAGAACTCCCCTAATATGTGCATAATGAGGAATTTGCTTTTGAGGCAATGCACATTTGAAGATTTTAATCATGGAGATCTCCCCCTATATCTTGTAATTCATACACGCATTTGATAAATATACTATGAAGAATTTGAAATGCATGATGAAATATGGTGCTGATGAGATTCAAGATGCATGCAATAGTATTAACACGTGTCGAAATATCGAGCATACATGCAATAGTATCGAGCTCAAATATCACATTGAGCTTAGTGCTTCAAAAGCATCGAGCATAACACGTATCAAAATTAGAGCATCGAAGCACGATCGAAAGTATCGAACACATCTCTCAAAAGAGAGTATCGAGCACGATGCAAAGTCGGCACAATGCACGATCAAAAGTATCGAGGCACCATCGGTTTAAGATTACAACTCGATCCAATAAAAGTTTGGAAGAGCGAGTTGTAACTTAATAAAACGCCCATAGTATAAACCGGCGAAGACTAACTCAGATTTCTCCCCTTTGTCATCAAATGACCAAAAGGATCGGCGAGGACTAACGCTCAAGAAATTCAAGTCGATGGAGGCGCCCGGCGTTATCGGGTTGGTTGTTGAAGTAGGGCATGTCGCAGCGTCGTCCAAATCTTCAAATTCATCGGTTTCGCGATGAAGAATAAGAGCTAGCCACCAATCGGGAACTTTGACTCTCTTGAATTTCTTGGAGGTGGTGCGGACCGGTCATAAGCTTCACGAAGACCCATGGTCTTCAATTCTTCCGCGGAATAGACATGATTGAGAACAGCCCAAGAGCGGTTGAGGGTTTCATGAAGGTAGTCTTGGTTTTCTTCACCGCATTATCGTTGAGGTCATATTGTGAAGAATTGCAGCAAATTGGCGCTTGACCCACTTCGATTGCGATCAACCTTGATGAAGGCGAGGAGTAACTCACGATCGGTCATCACCACAGGTGCGATTGCTTGAGGCTGTTTCTTGGTTGAGGTATTAGCGGCGGTGTCATGCGTGGCGAATCATCATTGGTGGAGTAAGATGCAGCTTTGCTGGCCCGACCATCAATGGGCGAGTGCCTTCATCAATTACAGCTGCTGCCTTGCCCTTGTCATCGATGATGAAATTGGTCGCTTGAGGACTTCAATGGGCGGCGGGAAGCTGCCATGGTTGAGTGTCGACCTTGTAATTCGGTGAAGATCTTGCCCTTATGAATCTCATGATCCAAGGTGCATATGGCTTCAGCTCAAAAGGTGACATTGCAACGTTGGCGAGTCCTCATGAAGAAATCATGGAAGTTGACAGAGCGCCATGAATGATATTGAAAAGCAGGTTCTTCATGATGCCTCGACATCTTCTTCATTTGAGTCGTGGCCTTTGATTGGACTCATAGTCTTCGTCAAGATTACGTACACAGTCCGAGGCACATAGAGCAAATCCTTGACGAGGAATTTGGTTCGAGGAGCTTGGCACGCTTCAATGGCTTCATCGAGACTTGCATGAAGTGATCGAGACGATTCACGATCATTGTGCGAGCGAAAGCAGATTCATGGGGAGGATCAAGAGGAAGGACACGAAGCAATTCATTCTTTGGTGCCTTGTAGTGAGTATTCTCGACCATCAATCCAGAACCCATGAGTTGATGTCTTGACATCTCCGGTGATGTGCGCGGTGGCATAGAATTGAAGAATGAGTTCTTCATTCCACTCACATATGTCAGCGCGGAAATTTAACAGCCCTGCATCGTGAAGAACACGGAGTACTGGCTCGAAGCACGGTAGTGATTCCATATCAACATGAGGAATATGCTCATGGTCGAAGATCTTGTCCTTGTCGAATAGCGAGGAATAGAAATTTGCTTGTGTTGGAGTCGAGCGTCTTTTCCTCATTCGAGCGAGTCATAGGGATTATAAGCGATGAAGAACACGTGCTCGGAGAAGAAATCTTCAGCCTTGAATTTCTTCTTGCTTGAGAACGGATTCTTTGGCTTGGGCGAGGAATATCGGTGATTTGCAAAGCACAACCTCTGGAATCGCGAGCTCGGGTTCTTGGTGAGAATTTCTGGTTCCTCTCCTTGTGCGGTTTGAGGATCGGCGGTTTGTTCTTGGCGCTAGTGGCTGGAATCTCTTCGTTGACGAGATGATGTGGGATGAGTTTCTTGAGCCCATTTGAGCAGTAGTTGTTGGTGGTGAGGAACTTGTTGAAGCGGAGTGAAGAGAGGAGTATTGGGGTCTGACTTTCCCAAAAGTCATCGTTCATTGCAGGTGTAGTGCACCCAATATCCACATCTTCATCTTCTTTTCGATTTCCTCAACACCGCCTCTTGGCAAAGATGGAACCGAGGCACGGGTGAGAAACAACGGAGTTGAAGGGAAGGCTTCCACTTCAATTTCTTCATCAAGCTGTTCTGAAGTAGCAATAGATTGATTTTCTTCATCTGATCCGCTTGGGATCGTATATTCTTCTCCAAAGGGAACCATTTCCTTGGACGACATAGAGGAGATGGGAATGGCATCAATAGGATTTTCAATCAAGCTGGTCATTGGCTTCATTTTCTTCGCAGCCGAAGAATTTGACGTAGCTGATGCCTTCCTTTTCTTCACTGCAGCTCTCTCTGCAGCCTTTGTCTTCTTCACTTCATAGGCGTAAGGAAGAATTGGAGTTGGTGTTGGTGCGGGAGGAGCTGAGGATTGTGGTTCATTTTCTTCACGCAACCGCCAGTGCGATTGCCTGTTTCCTTCGATTTCTTGAGCGCACCGCTAGTGGATGCCACAGGAATTTCTTCAAGAGCTGGAATGGAGTCATCAGCTCTGGAACTTGTGTTCTCATCAGCACGCTGAAAGTCATCAGCAGTGCTGGCATGATCATCAGCAGGCTGAGTAGATTCTTCAGCCTGAGGATTTTCTTGTCGCGATGAAGCTGCAACAGTTGACATTCTCTTCGTCGAGTGACGAATCTCACCTTGGCTCCTTGCCGATCGGCATTATAAGCATCAAAATCCTTGCTGAGTGCTTGGATTTCGATTGAGCTTTGAAGTTCTTGAGAGACAAGTTGATGATGTTTTTCCTCAGAAGCATCTCTTTTCTTGCTTTTGCTCTCTTCAATTCACGAGCCTTTTCAAATTTCCATTTCTCTTCGGCGATGAAATGGTTCAGCATGTGACTTTGACCAGGAGTCAGCGGCAGATCTGGAAGAGGAGTGTGTGGATCCTGATGCCACAGATCAATGAAGTCTAGGATCTTCTTTGGATCCAAAAGCAGAGGTACACTTGTTCCTTTGGCTCTAGCGGCCTTGGTCAGTCTGTCTCTGACAATTTCTTCAAGTTCTTCATCGGATGCTTCATCGTCGGAGGAACATTGAATACAACTTGTTTCTTCTTGGACTTGGCGAGGACCGCGTCCAGCGAGTTGCTTTTGTCTTCAGCGAGAGGGTGCTGTTGAGGACATTGGTGCAGTGAGGAACTTGCTGAAACACCAGAAGCAATAGAGAATCCTTGAGTCCTTTGGCAAGTGGCAAGATGCACAGGTGTTGAGGACTTGGAGGGGACAGCTGAGGATTTTGCATGAGCAGCAGCAGTCTGAGGATTTTGCCGTGAGGGCGCGACTGAGGAACTGGGCCGTGAGGGCGCTGACGGTGAAGCACTTGGCTTGCGTGCAGGCTTCTTTGGCATTGATTTCCTCGGTTTGACCGAGGGCTCAGCAGCAGCAGTATCCTCATTGAATTTCCTCACCGCCTCCTTGGCCTGTCTTGCCAATTTGGCTTGGCGCCTAGACCATTCTTGAGGAAAATCTTCACCACGTTTGACGCTGGTGGGATCAACAACAGCCAGTGCGGAGGAGCTCTTGGGCATGGAGGATTCAGGTCGCGAATTTCCTCATGTACTTAGGAGTGACATAGCGGTATTCACGCCATTCTCGTGCCCATCTCCTTTCAATCCTCTGTATCGCACTTTATACTGGTTCTTAGTCTCCTTGCCAAATTTGGATTCATCGGTGTCAGATAGTCTTTGTATATTTCCTCGGGAATTTCAAAAGCGTCATGACTTCGGTTTCTTTCCTCCCTTCGAGGTCTCTTGCCTTCGCCATTTTCTTGGTGAGAATTTGAACAATTGAGCACTCAAGAAGTATGCAGTTTTTCTTCGAGGAACGCTGCAAATGAGTTAAGTTGATGAGAATCTAGTGATTCAAAGAATGACATGAGTACTGTGAGCAGAGTGTAGGTGCGAGGAATTTGGAGAGGTCATATCGTTCTCGTAAGATTTTTCAAAAGAAGCAAGTTTTGAGGAATTTGACCAGTTTGAGCCTTGAGGAATTTCACTAAGCGTTTAGTCTCGGGTTCGAGTTGTCAGATTCAAAATCCGCACAATTGAGGAATCTTGAAGAAATGAATGCTTAGGAGATAAATCAAGAACATATAGTGTGTGAGGTGTTCATATGTGAAGATTTTGAGGAGTAAAAACACCTTTGAAGATTTTCGAAAGATTTGAGAATCAGCGAGTAATAAAAGTGACTTTTAATTACCCGAACTGAAGAACACGACGAACAGAGATGAACTATAGAGACATTCGTCACGTTAGATCTCCCACGCCCTAACTTGGCAGAGGAAGACGGCTACGGCAGCGGCGGAGTGAAGATTTTCGCGACCGGCGAAGTACGACGATGATGAGGTCGGCGGTGAAGCTTTTCCTCACGGCGACGATGGAGTAAGCGGCGGCGCTAGGGTTTGAGGAGAGCTCGGCGAGAGACAGCGATCGGCGGAGTAAATGAAGTGAGGAGGGTAAAGGGTATTTATAGCCACGGTGAAAAACTGCTCGCCGAAGATTTTGGATGAACATGCCCTGCCCTTTCTCCTTCCGCGACGTGTGTCACCCACGTCTTGTGCGAGATAAGATCGTGTAAGATCGTGGGTGATTAAACTAATACATCGTGGGATGCGAAGCGGTTTGAGCGGTAAAACCGAAAATTTGGATAAGATTTGTTAAAAGTTTAGTTCGCAATTTCTTCAATTGTCAAGGACCGGTGAAGACTTTGAGCAGTTCAATCGAACGCACATGAAGAATTTGTGAATAGATTGGATTGAGTATAGCATAGAGGAAGGGTCCGATCACATTCACTTAGCGAAAATCGCAACTTGAAGAATTAGCAATAAGTGAATCTTGTAGAGGACATAAACTCATATATATATATATATATATATATATATATATATATATATATATATATATAGCCAATGAAGAATTTCGACGAAACTCAAGATTTTGCAAAGTTGAAGATTTTGAAAAATGAGGAATTTCAAAAACGAGGAAAAACTCAAATTGAAGACTTTCAACTTTTGTGGTGGCGTAGCTCAATCAGATAAGAATGATGATTTCAGACACAGCGTACAATTGTCGTAGGGTTCTGAGAATCAAATTCTTCATTGATTTCTTCACACTTAGAGTGTTATTCTTCATTGATTGAGGAACAACGTTTCTTCATGTGTTGCACATCTAAGTCATCAATTATGCATAAGGGTTAGGATGTGTGTCCTTTTCAAAGAACATTCAAGATTCTAAGATATTTAGCTCACACCGCAACTTGCTAAATCTCTTCTCATCCAAGGGCTTGGTGAAGATATCAGCTAGCTGTTCTTGATCTTCACATGCTCGATGGAGATATCGCCCTTCAACACATGATCACGAAGAAAATGATGACGAATCTGGATGTGCTTAGTCTTGAGTCTGAACGGGTTGTGTGCAATCTTGATGGCACTCTCGTTGTCCTGAGGAGAGGCATATTCTTCACGTTGACGCCATAGTCCTTGAGGTTTGCTTCATCCAAAGCAGTTGAGCACAGCATGACCCAGCAGCAATATATTCAGCTTCAAAGATGAGCGGTGATACACAGCCTGCTTTCTTGAGGACCAACGGACCAAAGATCGTCAGGAAATGACAAGTGCGGATGTTGACTTGCGGTCCACGATCACCAGGCATAGTCGAGTCGAGAATATCAATGAGATCAAAAGCGAGCCCTTGGGGTACCATAATCCTAGTGTTGGTGTGTGAGCTAGATATCGAAGAATATGCTTCACACCTTATGGTGTGATTCCTTGGTGCAGCTTGAAATCGGGCACACATGCAAACACTAAGCATTATATCTGGCCTAGATGCACATAGGTACAATAAAGAACCAATCATGGGCGGTATACCTTGTGATCGAAGTCGATACCATTTTCATCGATGCATAGATGACCATTTGTGGGCATAGGAATTTTGCGCCTTTGCAATCTTGCATGCGAATTTCCTCGATTACATCTTTGAGGATTTCTCTGAGATATGAATATGCCATTGCTTGCTCTTGGCAATTTGAAGACCTAAGAAGAATTTCAACTCTCCCATCATAGACATTTGATATTCTTCACTCATCATATAGGCAAATTCATCACTATATCGTTGGTTAGTACAGCCAAAGATAATATCATCAACATATATTTGGCACACAAACAGTTCACCATCATATGATTTAGTAAATAGAGTAGGATCAAGTGAACCGGTGTGAAGCCATTCTTCACGAAGAATTCCTTGATGTATCATACCACGCCGAGGGGCTTGCTTGAGGCCATAGAGGGCCTTATTTAGTCTGAAGACTTTGTCGAGGATTCTTGGGATCTTCAAAACACAGGGGTTGAGCAACATATACTTCTTCCTCAAGCTTACCATTGAGGAATGCACTTTTCACATCCATTTGATATAAGATGATATCATGATGGTTAGCATATGCAAGTAAAATGTGAATAGCCTCAAGTCTAGCAACAGTGCAAAAGTTTCATCGAAATCAATTCCTTGAACTTGTGTGTAGCCTTGAGCTACTAGTCGTGCCTTATTCCTCACAACAAGGCCATTTTCATCTTGCTTGTTGCGGTAGATCCACTTTGTGCCAATGATATTATGCTTGCAAGGATGCAGGCGATTGACCAATTCCTGGACATTGTTCAGCTCGAATCGATGTAATTCTTCTTGCATAGCCTGAATCAACTCCGGCTCGAAATGCTTCATCTACCTTAGTGGGCTCTGAGATAGAGACAAAAGCATAGTGCCCACAAAAGTTAGATAAGTGTGAGGCTTTTGGCGGGTGAGAGGACTGGTGCGCTGATGTCATCGATGATCTTCTCCACTTGCACTTCTTTTGCAACACGTGGATGAGTTGGTTGTCGTGAGGATTTTGATCAGCATTTTCTTGACACCAATTTCCTCATCACGTTCTTGGTGCATCAGCTCGGCGTTCTTCACGAACAGGAATGAATTCTTCACCGATTCTTGATGGGAATGACATCCTCGGTTGCCTTGTGCTTGATAGCATCCTCGGTGCTGGTTCATCTAACGCAGAAGGTAGGTGCTCTCTTTGCGAGCCATTAGTTTCATCGAACCGCACATCTCAAGGTCGACAATCTTGTGAAGAACAATGTTGAAGACCACAGTAGGTGTCTGAGTCCTTTCCGTAACCAAGCATAAAACCTTCATGTGCTTTCGGTGCAAATTTAGAGTTGTGGTGAGGATCTCTAATCCAACATTTAGCATCGAAGACTTTGAAATAACTCACATTGGGTTTCTTGTCAGTGAGGAGCTCATATGCAGTCTTCTTGAAGAATTTGTGAAGATATACTCTGTTGATGATGTGGCAGGCAGTGTCAATTGCATCAATCCAAAACGCCGAGGCGTTTTGTATTCATCAAGCATAGTCGAGCCATCTCAACAAGAGTCCTGTTCTTGCGCTCCACACGCCATTTCTTTGAGGAGTATAAGGAGCAGATAATTCATGAGTAATACCAAGTTCATCAAGATAGGCATCAAGACCAGAATTCTTGAACTCGGTTCCATTGTCACTTCTGATATGCTTGATCTTCACACCAAAGTTGGTTGAAGCCCTCGAGGAAAATCATTTGAAGACTTCGTGCACTTCATGTTTGTAAGTAACAATGTGTACCCATGTATATCGAGAATAATCATCAACAATGACAAAACCATATAGAGATGCATCATTAGTGACTGCTGAATAATGATTAGGTCCAAATAGGTCCATGTGAAGCAATTCGACTGGACGAGTAGTGGTCATGATAGTCTTCGCTGGATGCTTGGCCTTGGTCATTTTTCCGGCTTCACATGCTCCACATAAGTGATCCTTGAGGAATTTGACATTCTCAATGCCAATGACATGCCTCTTCTTCGCAAGTGTGTTCAAATTCCTCATGCCTGCATGACCAAGTCGTCGATGCCATAGCCAGCCTTCTGAAGCTTTTGCAAGTAGACACATGGCTGGTTGTGGTCGTGTAGAGAAATCAACAATATCAGATCTCCTCTCCTAAAGCCTTGAAGACTTTGGAATTGTCGACTTCCATAATCACAACACAATGATATTTGCCAAAGACAACAACCATATCAAGATCACAAAGCATTGAGACTAACATGAGATTGTATCCTAAGGACTCAACAAGCATGACTTTGTCCATGTGCTTATCCTTAGAGATAGCAACCTTACCAAGACCCAATACGACTTTTGCCTTTGTCAAGAAATATGATATGCTTGAGGTGACGGTGATAAAGGAGCATCCATCAATAGATTCTTGTCACTAGTCATGTGGTTTGTACATCCACTATCGAGGACCCATTCAGTGGTTTTGGGTTGATCATCCTGCAGATGAATTAGTGTAACTTACAATCTCATATGCTTCATCGATGAAGAATATGATATCAAGTTCATCGATGAATTTCATCAAGCGATAAACAGATATAGCGAGATGAGGGCGTGTGAAATGAAGATTCATTTCATCATGATTCGCTGCGTCCTTTCGAGCATTTTGTCGGGTCCCGACAAATTCTTGAGACGTTCGAGCACGTCCGAGACCTGACCCTGCAGAAGAGATTAGTTCTTTTCTTCACCACCCACATCCGGAGGGTGGCAAAGAGTTCATCATCCTGCGAGCACCATGTGAGAAAGGTGGCAAAGATGCCAAACCATTTCGCTTAGCATAGGAGGGGTTAGGGTAAGCATATGAATAAGCATAATAATTCTTCGAGGACTTATGAACATAGTGGTTTGAAGAATAATGCACATATTCATAGCCCTTAGCTTTACCCTGCGAGACAGATTTGTTAGCACGATGATAATCATGTGAGGACTTTGATCCAGTTGAGGAATTTGATCCTCGTGAAGAATTAGGTCCATATGAAGAATTTGATCTGGGGTTCCTGTTCTTCACTGGTGGTGTCATGAGGACATTCACCTGAAGACTTTCAACACAGCTTTTGGGAACCCAGATTTTCTTCATAGGGGAACCGTTCTGCGATTAGTGCCAACATATCTAGCAAATACTTCACCATTCGATTTTTGAACAGTTTATAGTTGGAGTCAAATGACTCATCAGAAGAATGAGGAGATTAACATGTAAAGCCAGATAAGTTAGATGGATCAACTGGAGGTCCCTTTGTAGCAACCCATGAGGTTTTGGGATACTGCTCAGGTTTCCAATATGTTCCATCGGCATTCAGTTTCCTCTCAAAGGCAATACCCTCTTTCCTAGGGTTTCTGTTGAGGATCTTCCTTTTGAGCACATCACAAAGTGTCTGATGCCCTTTGAGGCTTTTGTACATGCCTGTCATGTACAATTCCTTCAGCCCTGCATTGTCAGTGATACTAGCAATGTCCTCAGATGAGGAATTAGTGATAGGTGAGGCAGATGAGGAATTTGTAACATTTGAAGCATTTGAACATTCAGGTGAAGAATTAGCAGATTCACGTTCAATGCACTTTAAGCATGGAGGAACAAATTCTTCCTGAGAAGCGCTGATTTGTTGAGCTAGTAATGAATCGCGCTCCTTCGAAGATCTTCATAACATACTCTTAGCTTTTCAAGATCTGCCTTTCTTTGAATAGCTTCAAGAGAAAGCTTCTCATTGTCTTGCTTTTCTTGAAGAAATTCATAAGAAAGTTTCTCATGATCGACAAGAGGAGTTATGATGACCTTGAAGGTTATCATACTTAGGCTGAAGTATCTGAAGATTTTCGATCGAGGCTTTAGTCGCGATCCATTTCTTCACCCAACATATCATCACTTTTATCTAGCATGTTTTGAACCTTTTCAAGAGCCCGTTGTTGTTTCACAGCAATTTTAGCAAGTTTAGAGTAGCTAGGCTTAAGATCCTCATCGATTCATTTTCACTAGAATCGGAGGAGTTGTATTTGAGTACCTTAGCTGCTTTTGCCATGAAGCAATAAGTGGGGCGTAGCCATCATTATCTTCATCGGGCTTGTTGGTGGAATCGGTTTCTTGATGTTGAAGATGGACTTGTTGACGAAAGCTGTAGCAACGCCGGACTTCGCCACACTGGACTCAGATTCTTGAGACTCCTCCTCTTCATCATTTTCCTCAGATTCAGCTTCGAGTCCATTTCCTTGCCAATGAATGCCCGAGCTTTCTTGGAGCTGCCCTTCTTGTGAGATGAAGACTTTGATGGTTTTGAAGGCGAGGATTTTGATGATTTCTTCTTCTTCTTCATTTCATCGTAGGCGTAGTCCTTGTATTTCTTCTTCTTCATTTCCTTTTCCCATCGAGGACAATCTTGAATATAGTGACCAGGCTTCTTGCATTTGTGGCAAAGTCTTCTCTTGTAGTCCTTTGGATGAAGAATCATTTCCTCTTGAGGATTTTCCAAAACGACCACGTCTTGTGAACTTCGGAATTTCTTCACAAGGAGAGCTAGATCTGGCTTAGTTCTTGAGATCACCAAGGCTACTACCGAATCCTCACATTGAGTCGACACAACCTTGGCCTTGAGGCACGTGGTTTGCCATAGTTTGAGCCATAGAGATCTCTCTTTTCAGCAAGTCGGAACTTCGTGAGTGTTAAGCCTTTCGAGGATATCAGCAGGATCAAGTGACTTGTAGTCAGCACGCTCTTGTATCATCAGTCCCAGAGTATCAAATGAGGAATCAAGCGATCTTAGCAGTTTCTTCACCACTTCATGGTCAGTGATGTCAGTGGCACCGAGGGCTTGAAGCTCATTTGAGATGTTAGTGAGGCGATCGAAGGTTTGTTGAACATTTTCGTTGTCGAGTCTTTTGAAGCGGTTGAAGAGATTCCGAAGAACATCGACTCGAGAGTCACGCTGAGTTGAAACTCCTTCATTTACTTTGGATAGCCTATCCCAGATAAGCTTAGCAGTTTCCAAAGCACTCACTCTTCCATACTGTCCTTTGCTCAGATGGCCACATATGATATTCTTCGCTTGAGAATCGAGTTGTTTGAATCTCTTCACATCGGTGGCGTTCGGTGAGGGAGTGACGGTGGGGACACCATTTTCCACAACATACCGAGATCATTATCAATTGCCTCAAGATGCATCCGCATCTTGTTCTTCGATAAGGGATAGTCCGTTCCATCAAAGGTAGGACATCCAGCCGAGACCTTGATCATACTGCGGTCGACATAACTAGAACTCCGGTGGTTAAACCAAAATCACACGAACAAGGAGTACCTTGCTCGATACCAATTGAAAGTCGTTATATCGACTAGAGGGGGTGAATAGGCGATTTTATGAAATTCTTCACCGAGGAATTTGCGGTGAGAAATTCCTTAGCGAAGAACTATTTGCAACGGAATAAGTACTCAGAGGTAAACATAGCAGATTAAACACATAGTCGGCATGATGAAATGAAGACTAGAGCAGTGCGAGAAGCGTAAACACAGGATAACAAGATGAAGACAAACGGTGAAGAAATTGAACGAGGAATTTGTGAAAGTCTTGATCAAAGTCTTCAAACACGATATGAACAACATGCAACACAGAATGAGGAAATGAATGAGTTGAGGAAATAGAACCACCGGTTGGTGAAGACAATGATTTGGTAGACCAGTTCAACTGCTGTCTCGGTTATGCGTCTGGTTGGAGCGGTGAGTATTTAAACTCGAGGACACACAGTCCGGACACCCGATCTCGAGCCGCAACTCAGGACACCCAGTCCTCACCATATTCTCCTTGAACTAAGACCACGCAGGCCTCGTCCAATCACTCGTGGTAAGTCTTGGTGACTTCAAACCTTCACAGACTTGGTCACTCGGCGATCCACAATTCCTCTTGGATGCTCTAGACCTTGGCGCCTAACCGTCTGGAAGAAGCACAGTCTTCAAAGGTAACAAGTGTCGGATCCACGCGGGATCAATTTCTTGATGATGCTCAATCACTTGGGGTTTTGTGGGTTTGGTTTTGGGATTTTCCTCACTTGATGATTTTCGCTCAAAGTCCTCAGAGGATGGGTTGCTCTCAAATGACAAGTGTCAAGTTCTCTCAGAGTAGCCAACCAGCTAGTGGTTGAAGGGGGCGGCTATTTATAGCCTAGGGAGCAGCCCGACATGATAAGACATAAATGCCCTTCAATGATATGACCGTTAGGTGGATAAGATATTTTGGTCCACCGGCGCGCACCACAGCAACGGTCGGAAATTTGACTTTCAAAGTCCTCAGGGCTATCATGTTCCTCACTGTGTAGGCAATTCGATGGCGAATTCCTAACTCCTCGATCGAAAGAAGTCATCGGTGACGGAAGAACTGCGTCTCATCCTTTGAAGAATTTGACTGAACTGTATGAGATTTCCAATGGCTTCACTCGAAGGGATTGGTAGGTGTAGGATTTTGAGTTGAGCATCACATGGAAATTTTTCCTTAGTATTTCCTCGACCCCCTTTAACAGTACGGTGTTTCCTATGACTCAAGAAAGAGAAAATGAAACTACGAAAACAAAAGTCTTCACGCTTTAGATTCCTCGAATAAATATCAAGTCTTCATGGTCACACCAATTTCTTCACTTTCAAAGTCTTCAGAAAGTCTTCAGAATATCAAAGTCTTGATCGAAGAACTTCATTTTAGAATTCGACTTTCTCTATAAATATCAAACTCCTCATAGACTTATAGTCCTGTGTACACTCACAAACGCATCAGTTACTTAACCTATAAGTCTTCAATACACCAAAATCACTAAGGGGCACTAGATGCACTTACATGTAGCCACCAAAAACCAATCGGGGCCCTGTTCCGGCACCCTGCCGGAGGGGGATCCCATCACCGGAGGCCATCTTCATCATCCCGGCGCTATCCATGACAAGGAGGGAGTAGTTCACCCTCGGGGCTGAGGGTATGTACCAGTAGCTATGTGTTTGATCTCTCTCTCTCTCTCGTGTTCTCTCTCGTGTTCCTCTATGGCACAATCTTGATGTATCCCGAGCTTTGCTATTGTAGTTGTATCTTATGATGTTTCTCCCCCTCTACTCTCTTGTGATGAATCGAGTTTCCCCTTTGAAGTTATCTTATCGGATTGAGTCTTTTATGAACACTTGATGTATGTCTTGCGTGGGATAACCGTGGTGACAATGGGTTATTCTATTTATCCACTTGATGTATGTTTTGGTGATCAACTTGTGGGTTTCGTGACAGTTGGGAACCTATGCATAGGGGTTGGCACACGTTCTTGACTCTCCGGTAGAGGCTTTGGGGCACTCTTTGAAGTACTTTTATGTTGGTTGGATGAATCTGAGATTGTGTGATGCATATCGTATAATCATGCCCACAGATACTTGAGGTGACAATGGAGTATCTAGGTGACATTAGGGTTTTGGTTGATTTGTATCTTAAGGTGTTATTCTAGTACGAACTCTTTTATAGATCGATCCGAAAGAATAGCGTTGTGGTGGTTTCGTAACCGACCATAATCTCTACGTTTGTTCTCCGCTATTAGTGGCTTTGGAGTGACTCTTTGTTGCATGTTGAGGGCTTATCATATTATCTATCTATGTTATTATTGTTGAGAGAACTTGCACTAGTGAAAGTATGAACCCTAGGCCTTGTTTCCTATCATTGCAATACCGTTTACGCTCACTTTTATTACTTGTTACCTTGCTGTTTTTATTATTTCAGATTACAAAAACCTATATCTACTATCTATTTTGCACTTGTATCACCATCTCTTCGCCGAACTAGTGCACCTATACAATTTACCATTGTATTGGGTGTGTTGGGGACACAAGAGACTCTTTGTTATTTGGTTGCAGGGTTGTTTGAGAGAGACCATCTTCATCCTACGCCTCCTACGGATTGATAAACTTTAGGTCATCCACTTGAGGGAAATTTGCTACTGTCCTACAAACTTGTGCACTTGCACGCCCAACAACGTCTACAAGAAGAAGGTTGTGTAGTAGACATCAAGCTATTTTCTGGCACTGTTGCCGGGGAAGCAAAGGTAAAGGGTACTCACACTCCGTCAACTAAGCTCTTTTTTTGGCGCGGTGAGTGCTTGAAGGTATATCTTTAGATTTTACAATCGAATCTTTTTGTTTCTTGTTTTAGCACTAGTTTATTTTATAAAAGAAAACTACAAAAAAATGGAGTTGAGTTTGTCTCATACGCTTCACCTTTTTAATATCTTTCGTGAGTATGATGGAAAGGAAAATTGCGCCAAAGTGTTATAAGAAGAATTACATAGAATGCTTGGCATGAAATATGTGAATGATGAGCATGATTGCAATGTTGTTAGTATGAATTACTTGAATATCCATGATGCTAATGATATGCAAAGCCACAAGCTTGGGGAAGCTATGTTTGATGAAGATGATATATTTTGCCCCCAAGCTTTGATGAGCAAATTTACTATGATGAAAGCATGCCTCCTATCTATGATGATTATTGTGATGATACGCATGCTATAAAGAAGAAGTTTGCTTATGAAGAGAGTAGTAAATTTTCTTTGCAAGTAGATCATGAAAAGAATGCGTTAGGTGCTGGTTATATTGTTGAATTCATTCATGATGCTACTGAAAATTATTATGAGGGAGGAACATATGCTTGTAGGAGTTGCAATAATGTCAAGTTTCCTCTCTATGTGCTTAAAATCTTGAAGTTATGTTTGTTTTACCTTCCTATGCAAGTTGATTATTGCTCCCCTAAGTTGTTTGCTCACAAAATCCCTATGCATAGGAAGTGGGTTAGACTTAAAAGTGCTAGTCATATGCTTCATGATGCTCCCGTTATGTTTCAATTCTTATCTTTTATGTGAGCATCATTGACATCATCATGCCTAGCTAGAAAGGCATTAAAGAAAAGCGCTTGTTAGGAGACAACCCAATATTTATCCTTACTGTTTTTGTGTGTCCACATGATTATGCTACTGTAGTAATCATGTTTTATAGCTTTTGTTTCAATAAAGTGCCAAGTAGAACCTTTGGGAAGACTTGGGTGAAGTTTATGTGATCTTGCTGTGAAAAACAGAAACTTTAGCGCTCACGAGAATAGCTGCCATTTTTTACTGGAGAGTGATTTTAGGTTGATTCTTTTTGCAGATGATTAATTGACAAATTTCTCAGGTCCAGAAATTTATTTAATAATTTTTGGGGTTCAGAAGTATACGTTTTATATAGATTACTACAGACTGTTCTGTTTTTGACAGATTCTGTTTTCTATGTGTTGTTTGCTTATTTTGATGATTCTATGAGTAGTATCGGAGGGTATGAACCATAGATAAGTTGGAGTACAGTAGATATTACACCAATATGAATTTAGAATGAGTTCATTACAGTACTTAAGTGGTGGTTTTGTTTTCTTATACTAACGGAGCTTACGAGTTTTGTTTTGAGTTTTGTGTGGTTGAAGTTTTCAAGTTTTGGGTAAAGATTCGATGGACTATGGAATAAGGAGTGGCAAGAGCCTAATCTTGGGGATGCCCAAGGCACCCCAAGGTAATATTCAAGGACAACCATGATCCTAATCTTGGGGATGCCCCGGAAGGCATCCCCTCTTTCGTCTTCGTTCATCGGTAACTTTACTTGGAGCTATATTTTTATTCACCACATGATATGTGTTTTGCTTGGAGCGTCATTTCCTTTTGTTAGTTTTTGCTTGAGGTTAGTTAGATTAATGTTTTGCATCCTTAGTTTCAATAAAGAAGTCAAGGATAGCCTTTGCCATGCTTATTTTGCTAGTATACATGTTGCTGTTTGAAAACAGAAAGTTTACCGCTGTTGAAAAAATTCCCTAGAAAAGTCAGAGAGTGGTATAATGTTGAATTATTTTGCATATTGAGCTCTGATAAATTTATTACAGTGGGAATTTTAGTTCATAATTTTTGGAGTCAGGGAAGTATTGATACTCTTGCATTCTTTATAGACTATACTATTTTGACAGATTGCTGTTATGGTTGCATTGTTTGCATATGTTTGCTTGTTTAATGATTCTATTTGGTGATAGGAGTATTAAATATGCAGAGTCATTTAGTATTCAATGTGGAATAATAATTTTAGTGATTTGTTACAGTAGAAAATGATAAGGTTTTGCATTGGTTTATACTAACCTATCTCACGAGTTCTTGTTGAGTTTGTTGTGAATGAAGCTTTTGATAAAAAGAGAAACCATGATATGAGAGGAATTAAGGAGACACAAAAGCTCAAGCTTAGGGATTCCCAAGGCACCCCAACATAATATTCAAGAAGTCTCAAGCATCTAAGCTTGGGGATGCCCCAGTAGGCATCCCACCTTTCTTCTTCAACAACTATCGGTTGAGCCTAAGTTTTTGCTTCTTCACATGAGTTGTGCTATCCTTGCCATGTAGTTTTTTAGCTTTGCTTGCTGTTTGAATAAAGTATCAAGATCTGAAATTATTAAATGGGAGAGTCTTCACATAGTTGCATAATTATTCGACTACTCATTGATCTTCACTTATATCTTTCGGAGTAGTTTGTTATTTGCTCTAGTGCTTCACTTATATCTTTTAGAGCACAATAGTGGTTTTATTTTGAAGAAATAGATGAACTCTCATGCTTCACTTAAATTATTTTGAGAGTCTTTAATAGCATGGTAATTTGCTTAATGTTAATATACTTGGTATTCAAGATATGTGAAACTTTCTTTTGAGTCCGTCGAATACTAAGATAAGTTTGATGCTTGATAAGATATGAATAGAGTCATGCTAGTTGAGTAGTTGTGAATTTAAAGAATACTTGTGTTGAAGTTTGTGACTCCCGTAGCATGCACGTATGGTGAAGCGTTATGTGATGAACTTAGAGCATGATTTATTTATTGATTGTCTTCCTTATGAGTGGCGGTCGGGGACGAACGATGGTCTTTTCCTACCAATCTATCCCCCTAGGAGCATGCGCGTAATACTTTGCTTTGATAACTTCTAGATTTTTGCAACAAGTATATGAGTTCTTTATGACTAATGTTGAGTCCATGGATTATACGCACTTTTTCCCATCTTTCCACCTTTGCTAGCCTCTCTAATACCACGCACTTTTCACCGGTATCATACACCCACCATATACCTTCCTCAAAACAGCCACCATACCTACCAATTATGGCATTTCCATAGCCATTCCGAGATATATTGCCATGCAACTTTCCACAGTTCCGTTTACTATGACACGCTCCACCATTGTCATATTGCTAGCATGATCATGTAGTTGACATCGTATTCGTGGCAAAGCCACTGTTCATAATTATTTCATACATGTCACTCATGATTCATTGCATATCCCGGTATACCGCCGGAGGCATTCATATAGAGTCATACTTTGTTCTAAGTATCGAGTTGTAATTGTTGAGTTGTAAGAAAAATAAAAGTGTGATGATCATCATTATTAGAGCATTGTACCAAGTGAGGAAAGGATGATGGAGACTATGATTCCCCCACAAGTCGGGATGAGACTCCGGACAAAAAAAAAGAGGCCAAAAAAAGAGAAAGGCACAAATAAAAAAATGAGAGAAAAAGAGAGAAGGGACAATGCTACTATCCTTTTACCACACTTCTGCTTCAAAGTATCACCAAGATCTTCATGATAGAGAGTCTCTCATTTTGTCACTTTCATATACTACTGGGAATTTTTCATTGTAGAACTTGGCTTGTATATTCCAATGATGGGCTTCCTCAAAATGCCCTAGGTCTTCGTGAGCAAGAGAGTTGGATGCACACCCACTTAGTTTCTTTTGTAGATCTTTCATATACTTATAGCTCTAGTGCATCCGTTGCATGGCAATCGCTACTCACTCACATTGATATCTATTGATGGGCATCTCCATAGCCCGTTGATACGCCTAGTTGATGTGAGACTATCTTCCCTCTTTTTGTCTTCTCCACAACCGCCCTTCTATTCCACCTATAAGTGTTATATCCATGGCTCACGCTCATGTATTGCGTGAAGATCGAAAAAGTTTTGAGAATGTTAAAGTATGAAACAATTGCTTGGCTTGTCATCAGGGTTGTGCATGATTTAAATATTTTGTGTGGGGAAGATGGAGCATAGCCAGACTATATGAATTTGTAGGGATAACTTTCTTTTGCCATGTTATTTTGAGAAGACATGATTGCTTTGATTAGTATGCTTGAAGTATTATTATTTATGTGTCAATATGAACTCTTGTCTTGAATCTTTCGGATCTGACTATTCATGCCACAATTAAGAAGATTTACATTGAAATTATGCCAAAGTATCACTCCGCATCAAAAATTCTTCTTTATCATTTACCTACTCGAGGATGAGCAGGAATTAAGCTTGGGGATGCTTGATACGTCTCCAACGTATCTATAATTTTTGATTGCTCCATGCTACTTTATCTACTGTTTTAGGCAATATTGGGCTTTATTATCCACTTTTATATTATTTTTGGGACTAACCTATTAATCGGAGGCCCAACCCAGATTTGCTGTTTTATGCGTATTTCAGTGTTTCGAGGAAAAGGAATATCAGATGGAGTCAAAACGGAACGGAATCAACTGGAGAAGTTATTTTTGGAAGGAAAGCAACCCGGGAGACTTGGAGTCCACGTCAAGAAAGAAACGAGGAAGGCACGAGGTAGGGGGCGCGCCCACCCCCCTTGGCGCGCCCTCCACCCTTGTGGGGCCCTCGTGGCTCCCCTGACGTATTTCTTCCTCCTATATATACCAATATACCCTAAAACTTACAGAACAGAAGATAGATTGGGAGTTCCGCCGCCGCAAGCCTCTGTAGCCACCAAAAACCAATCGGGACCCTGTTCTGGCACCCTGCCGGAGGGGGATCCCATCACCGGAGGCCATATTCATCATCTTGGCGCTATCCATGACGAGGAGGGAGTAGTTCATCCTCGGGGCTGAGGGTATGTACCAGTAGCTATGTGTTTGATCTCTCTCTCTCTCGTGTTCTCTCTCATGTTCCTCTATGGCACGATCTTGATGTAACCCGAGCTTTGCTATTGTAGTTGTATCTTATGATGTTTCTCCCCCTCTACTCTCTTGTGATGAATCGAGTTTCCCCTTTGAAGTTATCTTATCGGATTGACTCTTTTATGAACACTTGATGTATGTCTTGCGTGGGATAACCGTGGTGACAATGGATTATTCTATTGATCCACTTGATGTATGTTTTGGTGATCAACTTGCGGGTTTCGTGACACTTGGGAACCTATGCATAGGGGTTGGCACACGTTCTTGACTCTCCGGTAGAGGCTTTGGGGCACTCTTTGAAGTACTTTTATGTTGGTTGGATGAATCTGAGATTGTGTGATGCATATCGTATAATCATGCCCACGGATACTTGAGGTGACAATGGAGTATCTAGGTGACATTAGGTTTTTGGTTGATTTGTATCTTAAGGTGTTATTCTAGTACGAACTCTTTTATAGATCGATCCGAAAGAATAGTTTTGTGGTGGTTTCGTACCCGACCATAATCTCTACGTTTGTTCTCCGCTATTAGTGGCTTTGGAGTGACTCTTTGTTGCATGTTGAGGGCTTATCATATTATCTATCTATGTTATTATTGTTGAGAGAACTTGCACTAGTGAAAGTATGAACCCTAGGCCTTGTTTCCTATCATTGCAATACCGTTTATGCTCACTTTTATTACTTGTTACCTTGCTGTTTTTATTATTTCAGATTACAAAAACCTATATCTACTATCTATTTTGCACTTGTATCACCATCTCTTCGCCGAACTAGTGCACCTATACAATTTACCATTGTATTGGGTGTGTTGGGGACACAAGAGACTCTTTGTTATTTGGTTGCAGGGTTGTTTGAGAGAGACCATCTTCATCCTACGCCTCCTACGGATTGATAAACCTTAGGTCATCCACTTGAGGGAAATTTGCTACTGTCCTACAAACCTGTGCACTTGCAGGCCCAACAACGTCTACAAGAAGAAGGTTGTGTAGTAGACATCAAGGAGCTCCAGAATGGTCCGAAGGTAAAGGTTGGTATATAGTACGATAAAATTCGGACATCGGAAGAGTTTAGGAGTGCATCGGGTAGTCATCGGATGACCTGAAGGGGTTTTGGACACCGCCGGTAGGTGTATGGGCTAAATGGGCCAAAGGGGGGACAGACCAACCCACAAGGGGGATGGCGTGCCCCTCTCCCTGGCTGCCGGCCACAGGGAAGGAAGGGGAGGGCTAGCCCCTCCTGCCTTCCCCTTCTCATGGGAGAAAGGAAAGGGGGGCACTCCCTCCCTTGCCTTCCCCCCCTCACCTAAAAAGGAAAGGGGGCGCGGCTTGGGGGAGACCCCAAGTAGGATTCGGCCTACTTGGGGCGCCTCCTTGGCTGCTCCCTCCTCACCCCCACCTATATATATGTGGGAGGGGGGCGCCACACATAACCACGACAATCTCTTAGCCGTGTGCGCCCCCCCCCCTCCACAGTTTTGTCCCTCGGTCATATTTTCATAGTGCTTGGGCGAAGCCCTGCGGAGATAGCATCACCACCACCGTCACCATGCCATCGTGGCTGCCGGAACTCATCCACTACCTCGCCGTCTTGCTGGATCAAGAAGGCGAGGACGTCACCGAGCTGAACATGTGCTGAACACGGAGGTGTCGTATGTTCGATACTCGATCGGTGGGTTCGCGAAGAAGTTCGACTACATCAACCTTGTTACTAAACGCTTCCGCTCTTGTTGTTATGCATCTCCATGGATAGATCTTGCATGTGCGTAGAATTTTTTTTTTGTTTTCCATGCAACATTTCCCAACAATATAAGCCATAGAAACCATAAAACAAGCAAACTATACATTGCAGACAGAATTTGTCAAAAACAGAACAGTCTGGAAAGATCTAAACTTTAGCCAAACTTCTACTACACCAAAAATTCTGAAAAAATAGTAAAAACAAGGAAATGTGTATATCAATCTTGTGTAAACAATTCAGATCAAAAGCACGTTTCTGTGATTTTTTAAAATTCTGGCAATGAGCGCAAAAGTTTCTGTTTTTCAGCAAGATCAAATCAACTATCACCATAGACCATCCCAAAGGATTTACTTGGCACTTTATTGAAACAAAAACTATAAAACATGATTGCTACAGTAGCCTACTCATGTGAACACACAAAAACAGTAAGGATAAATATTAGTTTGTCTCTAAATAAGAACTTTTCTTTAAAGCATTTTAGCTAAGCAGTGATATTTTAATGATACTCCTCCAAGCCCAATTTCGAAGATAATTTTATTCATACTCTAAAATATATAAGTGAAGTTACTAGAGAATTCTACAATTAATATGGATTGACCAATATCCAAGCTCAAAATATATAAGTGAAGCACACGAAGCATACTATGAAGCCATACTCAAAAGATTTAAGTGAAGCACAAAGAGCATTCTATAAAGCCATACTCAAAAGATTTAAGTGAAGCACAATGAGCATTCTATAAAGCCATGAAGAACTATATCATACTAGCATGGTGCATAACAGAAAAGAAAAACACAAAAGACACATATCATGTGAACAAAACAGAAACCGAGACCGATAGTTGTTGGAGAGTAAAGATGGGATGCTCTCCGGGGCATCCCCAAGCTTAGATGCTTGAGTCTCCTTGAATATTTAGGCTGCATTCAGTGCACGAGGTTTTCACAGGAATTCTGCGGGTCAAATTTCCACAGGAAAAAACTCCAGTTAGTCTGTTCGCTTCGTAGGAATTGGCCTCTTTTGTTCCATGGGAAAGCGTCGTCAACCTGTACTTTTCACGGGAAAAATAACATCTACTCGTACAAAAAGAAACACTTGGTGAAAATTTGTAAACCCTAAACCCTAAAATCTCCTCCTCTCCCTCCATCACTATCCCACCCCATCTGGCACCCCGTCTCCTGCGAGCTTCGCGCGAAATCGACATGGATGGCCACCGATGCAGCATGCCCAACTGGCGGATCCGAGCACCTAATCCTCCTCTGCCGCCCCCTCCACCTCCTCTGCACCCTCTCTATGCTGCTCGAGATGCAACCCCGTTCCATCAACACAAGGGTTGGAAGATCTGAAATTTGGAGGAAGTGAGGAGATGTTGCAAGAAATAGGTAATCCACTTCATACATCTTGGTTTCTCGTTCAAAAAACTAAATTTGGTGGTCAAGATTTTATTATTATGACAGATCTATTCCTCTTTGTATGATGTGGCAACCTAATTTGTACTGAGTGCTCATGCGTGCCCGCCCCCCTTCTGAACCAATTTGTTGCAAAAACAAGCAAATCCCAATGCTAATCTCACTTCTAATCACCCAACCTCTCTAATATCTCCGTCCGTTTTGGGGGTGTGCCCTTGTTTCACCACCATGTAAATTCAGCTCATGGGGGTGCCGGTGATGCCGTGATACTCATGACCGGTGAGTGTCAGAGGTGAGGGCTTGAGTGCTGCCACAGCCTGCCTTTTGACTGCACAAGTGTTCTTCTTTTTTTAGGAGAAAGATGCAAGTAGCCGAAGGATGACTCTTGTCTCCCACCTACTGCTCCCACCACACCCACCCACGCCCCCCTCTCCCTCCCCACCACACCATCGCTGCCGCCACCACAGCCTCCGCCGCCGCCACCACCTGCATCAAGAGGTATGCCCAGGTCTGCTAACTGCAAGAGGTATGCCCAGGTCTGCTAACTGCATGTGGATAGCGAGCTCCTGAATTTGGCCTGGCGAATCTACTTCGAGTAAGGATGGCAATTTTTCTCATGGACATGGATACCCATGGATATCCGACCCGAATGGATAGGGTTTGGATATGCTTTTGTGCCCATGGGCGGCGCCCAAACCCGACCCGATTGCCCGCGGGTAGGTCATGGTAAAATCTTGTACCCATGGGTATATCCAAACCTGACCCAATAGTATGCATTAATGGGCAAAAATCTGCTATCCCTACCCACATTCACATGTCCCACTGCAATTTTACACTTCCTTACGTAAAACATGCAAAAGAAATTGCACAATCCCCACCATAACTTTTATTAGTTGACATTCAATCCCCACTAACATACTCCAGCGCCCCTTCCCTTATTTTTATATCCTCGTTAAATGACTCGCCATTCTCATCTTTTAGAAAAAAATACTAAATGATATTAGGTTATTAGTGGATGTATTACAATAAGTGAAGCCTTAGCCTGCACAGGGTGAATAATGGAAGATCTTATGTTAATATTGTGTTATGCCTTATTTACATGTCTTGAGAGGACCCAATGGATATCCAGTGGATATGGATATCCATCGGGTTTGGACATGGAAACAATTTTCCACCCATGGATTTTTTCATGGGTGGCAAAGATTGTCTTCATGGATATGGATATGGATTTGATTTTGTTCAACCCGATCCAAACCCGACCCATTGCCATCCTTAACTTTGAGGGCACGAGGGAGGAGAAGAGGAGGATGCCACACCCCACGGAGCCCTCATCGGCGTTTGTTGCCTGGGCGCGAAGAGAAGCACACTCAGGGCATCTAGCTCAGGAGGGGCGCTGGGACTGCATCACAGGTCTGATGCCGACCAGAGTACCACCGGAACCAGAGCCAGTGGATTCACTCCCCTTCCTGTCCCCAGCCCCGGCATCGGACTAGGGGTTCTCTTTGCACATCCTCCTATTGCGCCTGAAATTAGCGAGCCCGTGGAGGATTTTGCTTATTTGGCAGCCAACATTTGGGTGAAGAGCAACTCTTCGATTCGAGCTCCATGCTTCTCTGCCTATCATCGCCTGCATAGTTGCAAACGCAACAAAATCGGGACTGGGATTTAGCTTTTAGCTGACAGGCCTAGCCTGAGTGAGCATGTAGATTCGAGAGATTGTTTTTGAATATTCAGGGGATCAATGCGATTGGGCAGAGATGCAGGGATGAAGTGGACCTTCCTCAGCACCGCATGCATCACACTGCTGCTCTTGCTCGACTCTATGATGTGGAGATGAATTTGGGCAGTGATGTCCCAGCAATTCTGGTTCTGCAGCAATCAGGAGGTTTTAGTTTCCACCAGGGAGCTAAGGGCGCCCAATTTCAAAATCGAAAGGGAAGTGACATGGATGCCACCTTGGCTTTCCAAGCGCCCAGCTACCATGGGGACAGAGGAGTTCCATCGTCAGCTCTGGGGAGATACTTATACCCCACCAAGAGGAAACCCTAACCCCGATCTTTCCTAACTCCTCTCCCTCCAGCACTGCGCCGCCGGCACCACTGCTGCGCCGCTAGCGATGTCGGAGGGCGGTCGTGGCCGTGGTCGCAGTAGAAACAAAGGGGGGAGGGGAGAGAGTAGAAACACCAACTCTTGGCAACATGACCAAATGATGATGCAGCCACCGCCCAACCCTCATTAGTCGCAGTTCTTTGGGTTTGGTTACCAGGGGGTGCCGCCACCCTGGGGTTTGGCAGGCCAGTTCCCCCCTCGCTACCAGCATCGACAGTGGGGAGGCCCTCCCCCCCAATGGTTTGGCCCTCCCCCTCCCCCCCCTCCGCAACAAAATCAACAGCAAAGCCAACTTGGTACTAGTGGCTCATCAGATTCAGACGAGCTTCTGCCTGGATCCCAAGGTGGAGGCAGGAATCAGTCAAAAAAACCCAAAAGAAAAAGGTGGAATCAGCTCCTAGAGTCACTCCTACAGGTTTGATGTCGTATGCTCCTGTTATCTGCTATAGTTGTGGTGATCCTGTGCACCATGTAGACAAATGCGAGCGTCCTAAGGCCTACTTCATCTACAAGATGATCACCCACAAAGTGGACGTTTGCCCAGTTAGAAAAAAAGGCTCATACTTCTGCCAGATATGTGGGAAGTGCTGCTCCTGGACTGGGTTTCTACCACCTAGACACCCCAGATGCCAATGCCCAACACCAAGGGGCACTGACCAATGTTGGAACTGTCCTAGTGGAACAAGGAAATGTCACTAAAGAAGAATTGGTCAAGGAATTTATTGATATCTATAAGACAAACTGGCCCTGGCACATCAATGCCTTAGATGAATGGACCTTTCTGGTCAAATTCCCCACTGATATAGATGTGGTTCGGGTGGCTGGTTACCCTTGCTTTGGTCTGAAAAAAGAAAATTTCATTGTTAATGTGGAAGTCTGGAAAGGCAATGTGTAACGTGAGGAAGAATTGCAAGTTACTTGGATTAAGATAAGGAAAATGAATCCCAAGTGGTGTAACTGGATGCTACTGGATCATATTACCTCCACCCTAGGAGTGTTGTTAGATGTGGACTGGTAGCACAACTTCAAACCATTCTATGAAACAATCAGAGTGAAAATATCTTGCAAGGACCCCTCAAAAATTCCAAATGAGAGACTCTTTGGAATTCAAGGAGAAATATACAAGCTACTGATTGAAGTGGAACCTCCTGGAAATGAAGATGGAAGGACTGATCCTCCAACAACCCTATCCTTGACGCTAATATGTCACTGACATCTAGTTCAAGGGAGAACAACTCTGGTGACAATAGATCTCAAAAGAGCTCAAGGTCCCGCTCTGAATCTGGTTCTCTTGCTGGCTCTGGAACCAATACTCACAGATCCCAGGTCCTTGGAGGTGAAAACAGGGACACTGACTCCTCTCCAGTTTCCATGCTAAAATCTCACCCCTGATTCTCAATACACTGCGAGAAACAAGACCTTGGAAACTCTCCTGAAAACTGGAGTGGATGATGCTGAAGGCTTTAACCTGTTAAGAGAAATGGAAATGCTAGATGAGGAAGATCTCATGAATGAGGAGGAACTGATAGAAAAAGAACATACCATACCTGATAATGATCTGTTGGATAGTGAATTCCACATGACTGAAGAAGAGTACTGTGAAGATTCCCTGCCAGAAGATGATATGTTTGATCAGCCTGCTTGTGCTGATATTGACACCCTCCAGGAGGAGAATCCATCTACCCATGATACTGATGTGGTGGTTGTCCAATACAATGAGGAGTTCCCTGTTCTCTCCAACATTGAGAAAGGCAAGCACAAATGGGGCCTTGCTCAAGCCACTCGTGCTAGTGCTAGACGTGTTGGAGACAAAAGGACCATTATTGAAAAAGCTTGGCAGCTAAAAGAGGTTCAAAACCTGGAGGCTTAGAAAAAACTTGGTATGAAAAAGTCCACTTTCTCCTACTTCAATAACCCAAAATTTATTCCTGTTGCCTCCTCAATTAGAATATGTGTAGAAGAGGTTACTATTAGTGATACTAATGAAATGGTGTCTCAGGACAAGACTGTGGGTGTTGCCCCTGAGATACTAAAGCATGATCATGTAGGTAATATTAGCCTCACTCCTGACCCCCCCTTCCAGCCCTAATGAAGGGATTTGGTTAGTTGTGTGTAAGAATAGACGGGGCAAGCACCCTAAGAAAACACTTCTGACATGAATGCCCTCTTTTGGAATGTTAGAGGGATATCTACTGCAGGCAGAAAACCACTGATTATAGACACTTTAGCTAAAACTCATGCTTCCATTGTTGGATTCCAAGAGACTAAACTAGAAACCTTTTCTATAACTATTTAAAATCACTAGTTGGGCCTAGAGAGTTTGCATGGCATGCCCTTCCTTCTAGAGGTTCTGCTGGAGGGATTCTAATGGGTGTAGATTTAGATGTTTATGGTGTTATTTCCTAGTCTCAGCTAGACTTTTCAGTCAGCTGTGGGGTCAAGCTAAAAGTCGATGATAAGATTTTTAGATTTTTTACTGTCTGGCTCCCCCTATGAAGAGGGAAAAGAGTCTTTCTTATCAGAACTTCATACCCTTTTTATTGACAACACTATCCCCACCCTCATTGGGGGGGGGGATTTCAATGTTGTCAGAAGTGTTAGAGATAAAAGTAATGGGGTGGTTAACCTCAAATGGTGTAATAATTGCAATGCTTAGATTGAAATTTGGAGCCTACTAGAAATTAAGCTTTCCAGTAGGAAATTTACTTGGGCCAACAACCAAGTGGATATCATTATGTCCACCATAGATAGGCTCTTCTGTGATACTGATTTAGATAAGTTTTCCCATTAGCTACTTGTAGATCTCTCCCCAGGTGTGGAAGTGACCACACTCGACACCCTTGTTATTGGACTCAGGTGTACTTCATCCACTAAAAAAATCTAGCTTCAAAATGGGAAAATGGTGGCTACTAAGAGAAGATTTCTCTGATCTAGTCACCAAAATTTGGTCTGAACAGACTCAGGCCAACAATTCTATTGATAACTGGCAAATCAAAACTAGAAAGTTGAGGAGAGTTACTAAAGGGTGGAACTCCAACCTTAAGAGATATAAAAAGATCCTCACTGAGGAATTTGATGCCTTAGATATTAAAGTTGAAACTACTGACCTTTTTGAAGCAAAAATTTACTAGATGGAAGTTCATTCATACTGAACTTCAAAAAATTTGGCTTCAGGAGGAGATCAAAGCAAAGAAAAGATATAGGGATAGAGATATTAAGGAAGGTGATAGAAATACTGAATACTTCCATGCAGTGGCTAATCAAAGGAGAAGGAAAACTTACATCTGTCGTGGTTCTAAGTCTGACAGTAGAATAGGGGGTAGGTATGGAGAGGCAAGATCCTAGCTATGGAGTAGTTGTATACGCAAGAGATTTACGAGTTCAGGCCCTTCTCCGAGGAAGTAACAGCCCTACGTCTCGGAGCCCGGAGGCGGTCGACTGGATTATATGCGTATGAGTTACAGGGGTGCGAACCCTTTACACTGAGGAGGGGGTGGCTTATATAGAGTCCGCCAGACCCCTCCGGCCCTCAGTTATGTAGGGTTTAAAGTACAGATCAAGGGTTACTGGTAACCCCCCACATAAAGTGCTATGATGACCATAAAAGCTACTTAATGACCGATCGTTTGTGTGCAGACTAACTTTAGATCTCCTGGCGGTCGAGTGGTTGGCTTTATGGTCGAGTGTCTTCAAGTCCGTCGAGTGGAATACTTCTGAGTCGACTGACAAGTGGTTTCTCTAGAGATGTCCTTGGGGAGGGTATCTTGGACAGGTCCATGACCCTACACTAGGTACATGGCTTCATCATTAGCCCCCGAATGGATTGAGGTTTGAGTGGGGAAGGAGTTGAGAACTCTTCTGACCCACTTTTCGTGCTATGAGTATGTCTTGTTCTGGATCAACGAACTTAGGTGACGGCACCAACTTCTTTTTCAGTCGCCTTGATCCATTCTTTGCATTCGTCAAGTGAATTTTCTTTACTTGGAGAACTCTGAATGATAGAGCGGAGGAAATCTCCCGTCTGACAAGTTGTTCTGCAGCTCGCGGATTTAGCGGGATTCAAATTTCGGGAAGCGCGCGGGGCGGAGGAGGCCGCAGTAATCGGATGAGATAAGGCAGGGACGCCTCGATCTCCGTGCTGCCTTTTTTGCCACGTATCGTGCACGCGACTGTTGTGGGATTTGACAGGATCGCCCGGGCCTACAAGTCAGTCACTCGGAAGTAATCTCATATAAGGCGTCGGACGGGGGTTTTTGAACAGTGCGCTCTCATTTCCTCCCTTCTTCCTCAGACTTATCTGCCGCATTCGTTCCATCTCAGCACCGCTGCTCCTTGCGTGTCTCGCCGGCGATGATGGTGAAGGAGAAGACGGCGGCCCTGGAGCGGGCGAAGAAGGCGACGGCGAAGGCGAAGGGAAGGGCGACCAATCGGGGCGGATCTTCATCGAGGGTTGGCCTGCCGCAGGGCTGGATCCAGGGTGACTGGATCCGCTCGACGATTCGTCAAGCGGACCTCGACGACCTGGCCAACGGAGGACTGATCCCCCATGGATCGGCGCGGCTCCCGGGGAAGGAGTCTGAGCTGCAGCCTGAGGAGGGTGAGGTAGTTCTCTTGGCCACCCATGTCGACTGTGGGTTTTCTCTGCCGCCTCATCCTTTCTTTCGAGGATTTTTGAATTTCTTTGGGGCGCAACTCCACCACTTCACACCCAACACCATCGTGTACCTCGCTGCTTTCGTGTCTTTGTGCGAGAATTTCTAGGGTTGTCGGCCTCATTGGGGTCTTTTCAAGCACATTTTGACCTGTCGCTCCCAGACGGTGAAAAAGGCCAATCCGAGTGACGAGAGAACCCAAGTGATTCAGATGTGTGGGGGTCTTGGGGTTCAAATGAGGGGGAAAAGTGCCTTTCCAGCCATGGTCCTTCACGACTTGGTCCGTGGATGGTAGTCGACCTGGTTTTACTGCAAAGACCAGCCGACGCCAGGGCAGTCGACCGGACTCCCTCCTTTTTCTATGGCCAAGTGAGTAAGCCTTCCTCTTTGAAGGTGATCCCGGAGGAGAAGGCGCAGGTTAAGGTGCTGGTCGAGCGTGTAGTCCAGCTTATCCTTGACGGGGTGACTGGCATGGATCTCTTGGAGGTCTTGCTCCGACGACGCATCCAGCCGCTTCAATATCGAGACCATCCGATGTGGATGTATTCTGGCACTGAGGACACCACTCGGATCCACCCGGAGGAGGTCGAGGAAGCCACGCTGGAGAGGTGGCTGACGGCCATCACATGGAACAGAGACAACCCCCGAGGAGCCAGGAGGATTCCTCCACTCGACCAATCATACAAAGTAGACAAGGTCCAATTCTGCATCTCCGAATGTGATCCTGTTTTCTTCACTCTGCTTGCTTAAAATCAGTTGACTGACTTCTGTCTTTTTTGTTGTCTTCTAGGCCACTACTGAGATGTACTCGATGCCCAATGGGGCGCAAGAACAGGTCGAGGAGGAGGAGGCGAGCGGAGGTGAAAGTCAGGAGGAGTGGCAATCTGATAGTGAGGGGGATGAAGATGACGACGGCTCTGGTGAAGAGGAGGAGGAAGTCGACCCTCCTCACACGGAAAGGCGATCCAAGCTCACCCATGACCCCGCTGATCGGCGTGGAAGCGATCGCGTGCCTATTGGGCGGTCAACAAACGCCTCGAACATCCTCTCCAAATGCCGTCGAAAAAGCGCCAAAGCATCCTCGAGCGGCATCATCAAAGCCGTCGAAGGCCCTGCCCAAGATGAGAATGGCCATTCCCACCATTTCTGGGTAATAGCAGAACTTGTGTTTTCTCGTTTAGCATGGATAGACTCTTGGTCGACTCATTGGCTAACCGACTAATTTCTGAAATCTGCAGTGCTGCTACCTCCGAGACCTCAGCCAGGAACGAAGACCAAGAAATGGAGGAAGCTGCCACCTCCAACCTTGGTATGATCTCTGTAGTTTCGCTTTTGGGTCGATTGGATCTTCATTTTTAACTTTGAACCTTTCCTGTAGCCCCACCTCATGTCATTGTTCTCCCTGATGATGACGATGAGGTGCCGTTGAGGCCGAGGAGGAATAAAAAGGTGCCTGCTGGCAAGACTGCTCAGGTTGCATCAGCACCTGAGACGCTGGTTCAGGAGGGTGGCAACATCACTCGGACTTCCGTGTCCTTCGCTGTGCCGCTGACGAGTGCTCGACCTTCGTCGTCGACTGCTGATCCGCCTTCCCTTTTTGCCACACACCACATCCTAGAGGACCAAGCGGGTGCTGCTAAGGAGGCTATACGCCAGGCGGGGGTCATGACGGAGCAGGTGAAGGCGATCCGGGACACCAGCCAAGCGGCTTATGATGCAAGCTCAGCTCTTCAGAGCAACGTCCAGGTTAGTTGGTGACCGCTTGTTTTGCTAGGATATGGTATCTGAAAACTCTTCTTTCTGAAGATCTTTGTATCTGTACACCCACTGGGTGTGTCGATTGAATTTTTGGATTGGTGGGGGCACACTGAGTGCACCCACTGGGTGTAGTCCCCGAGACTATGGTGGATCACGGCGGTGATCGTAGTCTTTATACTTTAATTTCTTTTCTAACTTCTTCACTCGGTCTGGTCGGACCATGTCAAATGGAATCTTGGAACCAGTGGGGGCACGCTGAGTGCACCCACTGGGTGTAGTCCCCGAGACCATGGTCGACTGCTGGCAGTCGACTAAGGTCTAAAGAACCCCTCTTTTTTCAGATCATGATGATACCGAGGCTGACTGCTGGCAGTTAGCTATGGTTTAGGATCATAACCTTTTTGTCTCTCTCGGTCGACTGATCGAACCGAGTTGGTAGAACCAATGGGGGCACGCTAAGTGCACCCACTGGGTGTAGTCCCCGAGACTACTGTTGAATATTTTGATTTGGCTGTAGTCTTAGAAATGCTACGATTTTTCTCTTAGTCACTCGGAAGCAACCGATCTTTGATGTTTGTCGACTGACCTTTTGCAGAAATCTTGCGAGCTAGTGGCTCGCTACACTGAATTGGAAAACAAGAATATCCAGCTCGAACTTGACTTGAAGCTTGTTCAGGAGAACTTTACGAAGGCGAAGGATGAAGCAAAAGGTATGTTTGGTGAGAATCTTGACGACTGTCTTTACCTTTCTGTCCATTCCTGATTCTGATCTCATTGTCACTTTGCAGATAAACTGAAGGAGGCTCTGAAGAAGAAGGACCATGACCTCACTGAGGCGCAGAAGGCAGCTTTGGACAAAACGAAGCTTGCGGAAGAGAAACTGGCTTCAGTCGGTAAACTGGAAGAGGAGAACGCCAATCTGAAATCTGCTCTCGAGGCGGCCAACAAGGAGGTCAGCCATCTGAAGAATGACAAGATAGCTCTGAGTGACAAAGCTAGTGAACTGGCGGGGAAGAAGAATGATCTGGAAGCTTATCTGGGAGGGCTCGCTAAGAAGTTATTCATCATGCTTGAAGGTAATCTTGTTTATCTGACTGGCTTATTATCGTCGACTCGGCATAGAACTGTTGGCTTAACTTTGAGTTGTGTTTACAGAATTCTGCCAAAACTTCGAGGAGGAGACCAGTCGAGTGGAGACGAGCTTGGACCCCATCAACTCTCCTGTGAAGGATGAAGCTGCTATGAACGTGCTCCGACTGGAGTCTCGTGTTGCTGGAGTTGTTGACTATCTTGCTCGACTAAAGGTTGCGTTGTCGCGAATCGACACGACACTCTGGCCAGAAGAGACGCTTCAAAATGACCTCGAGTCTCTGATGACTCGGCTGAATGACATTCCAGGTCGAGTGCAAGAATGGAAAAAGTCTTGTGCCAGGTGTGGTGCTGACGTTGCTCTATCCCTGGTCCGTGTTCACTACAAGGACGCGCGAGAGGACAAGCTGGCGTCCATCAAAGTGGCCAATACCAAGAAGCATGACTTCCAATCTTTCATGGAGACCTTCATTGCTGCTGCCACTCGGATTGCTGATGGAATCGACCTGGATCAATTTGTTGCGCCCTCCAGTCCTCCACCTGAGGAGTAAGAAAAACTTCTATGCCTCCCCTTAAATTTGCCTCGGAATGCCGAGTGGTTTTGTAACCGATAAACTTTTACAGGCTTGACGCCTGAGCACTTCTGAATCCGTTATCTGAACTTTGCTTATCGTTGAATATGCTTGCATTTGCCTTCGAGCAAACTTTGTTCTTCACTCGGAATATACTTTAATGCTTGAGACGCAGCTCTAAGGTGGAAAGTCCAGTCGACCTGCACTTCATCGCTCTTGCAGGAAGGGATGGAGCACAGATTGCAGTCGACTTGCGTCCTTGCGGAGTAGGATGGAATGCACATTGTATTTGTGGCGTAGCTAAGAAGGAGAAGGTAGTAGTCGACCTGCACCTCGTCGTTCTTGCAAAGCACACATTGTACTTGTGGTGTAGCTCAGAAGGAGAAGGTAGCAGTCGACCTGCGCCTCGTCATCCTTGCAGAGCGCGCGTTGTATTTGTGGCGTAGCTCCGAAGGAGAAGATAGCAGTCGACTTGCACCTCGTCATCCTTGCAGATCGGAATGGATTAAGTACTTAGGCGAGTACTGGACTGCAGCTAAGCCCCCGAGTGGCAGGATTGCTCTCCACTCGGTAGGATTTTCAAATACTTAGGTGAGTACTGGACTACAGCTAATCCCCCGAGTGGGAGGATTGCTCTCCACTCGGTGGGATTTTCAAATACTTAGGCGAGTACTGGATTGCAGCTAAGCCCCCAAGTGGGAGGATTGCTCTCCACTCGGTGGGATTTTCAAATGCTTAGGCGAGTACTGGACTGCAGCTAAGCCCCCGAGTGGGAGGATTGCTCTCCACTCGGTAGGATTTTCAAATACTTAGGCAAGCACTGGACTACAGCTAAGCCCCCGAGTGGGAGGATTGCTCTCCACTCGGTGGGATTTTCAAATACTTAGGCGAGTACTGGACTGCAGCTAAGCCCCCGAGTGGGAGGATTGCTCTCCACTCGGTGGGATTTTCAAATACTTAGGCGAGTACTCGACTGCAGCTAAGCCCCCGAGTGGGAGGATTGCTCTCCACTCGGTAGGATTTTCAAATACTTAGGCGAGTACTGGACTGCAGCTAAGCCACCGAGTGGGAGGATTGCTCTCCACTTGGTAGGATTTTAAAATACTTAGGCGAGTACTCGACTGCAGCTAAGCCCCCGAGTGGGAGGATTTCTCTCCACTTGGTAGGATTTTCAAATACTTAGGCGAGTACTCGACTGCAGCTAAGCCCCCGAGTGGGAGGATTGCTCTCCACTCGGTAGGATTTTCAAATACTTAGGCGAGTACTGGACTGCAGCTAAGCCCCCGAGTGGGAGGATTGCTCTCCACTCGGTAGGATTTTCAAATACTTAGGCGAGTACTGGACTGCAGCTAAGCCCCCGAGTGGGAGGCTGGCTCACCACTCGGTAGGATTTTTTAAACTTAGGCGAGTACTTGGACTGCAGCTAAGCCTCCGAGTGGGAGGACTGCTCTCCACTCGGTAGGATTTTCAAATACTTAGGCAAGTACTCGACTGCAGCTAAGCCCCCGAGTGGGAGGCTGGCTCACCACTCGATAGGATTTTTTAAACTTAGGTGAGTACTTGGACTGCAGCTAAGCCTCCGAGTGGGAGGACTGCTCTCCACTCGGTAGGATTTTCAAATACTTAGGCGAGTACTGGACTGCAGCTAAGCCCCCGAGTGGGAGGCTGGCTCACCACTCGGTAGGATTTTCAAGTACTTAGGCGAAACGGATTCGCAGCTAAGCCCCCGAGTGGGAGGCTGGCTCACCACTCGGCAGGGATTTTTTTTACAAACTTAGGCGAAACGGATTCGCAACTAAGCCACCCACTGGGGGATTTAAACAAAAGCTACAACAATCACTGGGAAAATTATAACACTATTTGATAAACAAACTACAGAGGTATTTTTATTACATCTCACCCGAGTGAGTATGTAAGTATAAAAGGGGCGGAGCAGCTCCGCATTCCAAGCTCGAGGCTCGTCGATCTAGCGATCGACATTGTAAAGACGGTACGCTCCATTGTGGGGAACTTTGGTGATGATGAAGGGGCCTTCCCAAGTAGGAGCAAGCTCGTGTGGCTTCTGCTGATCCACACGGAGGACCAAATCTCCTTCTTGGAAGGCTTGACTCTTCACGTTTCTGGCATGGAATCGACGCGGATCCTGCTGATAGATAGTCGATCGGATCATGGCCATCTCTCTTTCTTCTTCTAGAAGGTCGGTTGCATCCTGCCGGGCTTGTTCTACTTCATCTTCGGTGTAGAGCTCGACTCGGGGTGCATTGTGAAGCAGGTCACTCGGCAGAACTGCTTCAGCTCCATAAACAAGAAAGAATGGAGTTCGTCCAGTCGACCGATTAGGGGTGGTCCTTAATCCCCAAAGAACCGAAGGAAGTTCGTCGACCCATGCGCCTGCTGCATGCTTGAGGTCACGCATCAACCGGGGTTTCAGTCCTTTGAGAATTAGGTCGTTTGCTCTTTCTGCTTGTCCATTTGACTGAGGGTGAGCGACAGAAGCATAGTCGACTCGCATGCCTTGAGAAGCGCAGAAAGCTTTGAATTCGTCGGAATCGAAGTTTGACCCATTATCAGTGATGATGCTGTGCGGAACTCCATATCTGAATACCAACTCTCTGATGAAGCTGATAGCAGTGCCGGCATCAAGATTCTTGATAGTCTTAGCTTCAATCCACTTAGTGAACTTGTCGACAGCCACCAGTACATGGGTGAAGCCGCTCCTGCCAGTTCTCAGCAGCCCAACCATATCTAATCCCCAAATAGTGAAGGGCCAGACGAGTGGAATGGTCTTCAAGGCTGAGGCGGGTTTGTGTGACATATTGGAATAGAACTGACATCCTTCACACTTGTCGACTATTTCCTTCGCCATTTCATTTGCTCTTGGCCAGTAAAATCCCGCTCGGTATGCTTTAGCCACAATGGTCCGAGAGGACGCATGATGACCACAGGTCCCCGAGTGGATATTGTCAAGAATTATCTGACCTTCTTGTGGTGTTATACATTTCTGGCTGACTCCAGTCGCGCTTTCCCTATACAGCTGTCCCTTGATCACAGTAAAGGCCTTGGATCGGCGGACGATCTATCGAGCCTCTTCTTCATTCTCCGGGAGCTCTTTCCTTAGGATATACGCGATGTACGGCATTGTCCAGTCGGGAGTGATGACCAAAACTTCCATGATCAGGTCGACCACAGCTGGGACCTCAACTTCAGTCGGATCCGTGACACTTTTTGGCTGCGGGGCTTCTTTGGTGAAAGGATCCTCTTGAACTGATGGTGTGTGGATGTGCTCCAAAAACACATTACTGGGAATGGCTTCTCTCTTGGACCCTATTTTTGCCAAATCATCAGCCTCTTGATTTTTCAGTCGGGGTATATGATGGAGCTCTAACCCCTCAAATTTCTTCTCTAGCTTTCTCACCGCATTGTAGTAACCAGTCATGGCTGGACTTCTGACGTCCCACTCCTTCATCACCTGATTGACCACCAAATCTGAGTCGCCATAGACCATGAGGCAACGGACGCTGAGTGAAATGGCCATACGCAACCCATACAAAAGTGCTTCATATTCTGCTTCGTTGTTGGAGGAATCAAAGTGGACCTGGAGCACATATCTGAGCTTATCTCCTCAGGGGGAAACCAACACTACCCCAGCACCGGAACCATTCACATCTTAGAACCATCAAAGAACATGGTCCAAAGCTTCGAGTGAACTTGAGTCGATGAGTTGCTGCTCAATCCACTCAGCGATGAAATCTGCTATCGCTTGGGACTTAATGGCTTTCTTTGCCTCAAACTTGATATCAAGGGAAGGAGTTCAATCACCCATTTTGCCACTCGACCGGTTGCATCTCTCACAGTGTAATCTCGACAATGGGCGTCGTGACGCTCGTAATGGAATGGTTAGAGAAGTAATGAGCAACCTTCTTCATGGTCATATAAATCCCATATACAAGCTTCGATAATGAGGGTATCTTTGCTTTGATGGGGTCACACATCGTAAAGATAATATCTTTGGGCGCTGAACTTTGAAGACTTTTCCTTCTTCTTCCCGCTCGACCATAAGTACTGTACTGACGACTTGTCCTGTGGCTGCAATGTAAAGCAGCCAAGGCTCTTTGCTGATTGGGGCAGCAAGCACCGGCTAGGTGGAGAGTAGAGCTTTTAGCTCTGCAAACGCTGCATCAGCTTCGGGAGTCCACTCGAACTTGTCTGACTTCTTCATCAGTCAGTAAAGAGGCAATGCCTTTTCACCGAGACGAGAGATGAATCAACTTAAAGTGGCCAAGCATCCAGTAAGCTTCTGGACATCGTGCACACGCATAGGGCGTTTCATTCGGAGTATAGTACCAACTTTTTCTGGGTTGGCGTCAATTCCTCGTTCGGAAATGAGAAAATCGAGTAACTTTCCGCCAGGAACTCCGAATGTGCGCTTTGATGGATTAAGCTTGATATCATGCCTCCTGAGGTTGGCAAATGTTTCAGCAAGGTCAGTCAACATGTCGGGACCCTTCCGTGATTTGACCACAATAGCATCCATGTATGCTTCCACATTCCGACTGATTTGAGTGAGTAAACACTTCTGAATCATCCTCATGAACGTGGCTCCAGCATTCTTGAGGACGAATGGCATGGTGACATAACAGAAGCATCCGAATGGAGTGATGAAAGTTGTTTTGATCTCGTCGGGTCCATACAGACGGATCTGATGGTAACCGGAATAGGTGTCTAAAAAAGACAGGCGCTCACATCCCGCAGTTGAGTCTACTATTTGGTCGATGCGGGGGAGAGGAAAATGATCTTTCGGGCAGGCCCGATTGATATGTTTGAAATCAATGCACATGCGAAGTGACTTGTCCTTCTTGGGGACCATGACAACATTGTCGAGCCACTCGGAGTGGTAAATCTCTCGGATAAACTCCGCTGCTAAGAGCCGAGCCACCTCTTCGCCAATGGCCTTTCTCTTCTGGACGGCGGACCGTCGAAGATGCTCCTTTACAGGTTTCACTTTTGAGTCGACTCGTAGACGATGCTCAGCCAGCCCCCTGGGAACACCCCGCATGTCTGAAGGCTTCCATGCGAAGATGTCCCAGTTCTCACAGAGGAACTGGATGAGCGCTTCTTCCTATTTGGAGTCGAGTGTTGTAGAAATATGGGTCGGAGCAGCACTGGGGTCGGTCGGGTGAATGTGAATCGGCCTGGTCTCACCGGACGACTGAAACGCTGATTCCGTAGCAAGCTTCTTGGCTCGCAACAAATCACTCGGATCTGCAGTTTTCTGGTATTCCTGCAGCTCTACCACTGCCATCTGAGCATCGGCGATCTTTGAGCCCTTGAAGCACTCTTACGCCTTCTTCCGATTGCGATAATGGTGATCACACCTTTGGGACTGGCATTTTAAATTTGAGGTACACATAACATGGTCGAGCCATGAAAGCGTGCATAAGTGGCCTACCCAAAATAGCGTGATAAGCACTCTGAAATCCACAACTTCAAACGTCAACTTTTCTTTGCGGTAATTCTTGGAATCACGAAAACCACATCAAAACAATTTGGCGAGTGACTCAGCCTTCTTTCTAGGAATGACTCCATGGAAACTCATGTTCTTTGGTCTTCGAGTGCGGACATCGGAATGCCCATCCCTTTCAGCGTCTCTGCATACAATATATTCAGGCCATGCCACCATCCATCAAGACTTTAGTCGGTCGAGTGCCCTCGACGATAGGGTCGACCACTGGCTGCCTCCCAGGGGTGGCTATGTGCGTCGGATGATCGGACAGGTCGAATGTGATGGCAGTCTGAGACCATTTCAGATAACTAGGCGTCGCTGGAGCAACCATATTCACCTCTCGGTTTATAACTTTCAATCGACTTTTGCTTTCTACATCGGCAAAAATCATCAGGGTGGAATTGACCTGGGGATATCCATCATCACTATCTTCTTTGTCTTCAACTTTGTCCGACTCCTTTTCCTTATCCTTGGGCTGTTTTCCCTGGAATTGCTGGATCAAGAGCCGACACTATCGAGTGGTATGTTTCAGATAAATGGATTTGCCCTCCTCATCTTTATTCGTGTGGATGTGGCACGGCAAATCCATCACATCATTCCCTTCCTTGTCCTTCACCTTCTTAGGGTTCCAAGACCCTTTGGGCTTCCCTTTAAATTTTCCTTGAGTCACGACCATGGCTTCTCCAGGACCAGCTGGCTCGACTTTCCGCTTCTGCTTCCGACTGGAGTTCCCTCCGCCGGTTTCATGGGCAGCTGACTTGTACTTGCCACTCTGGAGCCGATCCTCTTATTCACCATTGGCATACTTGGTAGCAATTTCCATCATTCGACTTAGAGTCATGTCTCCGGTTCGACCGAATTTTAGACTTAGCTCTCTGTTCTTAACACCTTCCTTGAAGGCACAGACTGCTTGGTGATCAGATACATTCTCTACCGTGTGATGCAATGTGATCCACCTCTGCATGTAATCCCTCAGAGTTTCATTTGACTTTTGCACACAAGATTGCAGCTCTGTCAACCCTGCTGGTCGCTTGCAAGTTCCTTCAAATGTTCTGACAAACACTCGGGCAAGATCTTCCCAAGTGTAAATGCTGCTGGGTGCCAACTGATTCAACCATACTCTGGCCGAACCCTCCAACATAAGGGGCAGATGTTTCATGGCCACCTCATCGTTGCCGCCGCCAATCTGAACTGCCACTCGGTAGTCTTCAAGCCAAGTATTAGGCTTGGACTCACCAGTGAACTTACTGACTCCAGTCGCCAATCTCAAGTTGGGAGGAATCACCGTGGCCCTGATGGCCCTGTTGAAACACTCTGGTCCTGAGACATGTATTCTGCTGCTGGTGGGTATATCTCTGTCATGACCTTCTCGGTGAGCTCTGTTCCTGTCGACCAAACCTTGAACGATAATGGATCTCGCATCAAAGCCGGGTTCTCACGGGTCGACCGAACCCTTCACCAACACCTTGTCTTTGGCGTCTATCATCCTGCTGTCGAGGCGCGTACGATCCACCCCTTGGGGGAGGGGTGGGCACTCGATGTTGATCATCACGATCGAATCGGTGATCATACTGCTCACGGTTCTTGTACTGATCATCACGCCGGCCTCCACGTTCCTCATGCCTCGGGGGCGATCTTGGGCTATGGACCGACTGGACTGTATTCGCAGCAACGGATCTGCTGTGCATCCTATTCCGCGACTGCGATACAGCTGAATTTTGATCTCCTGCTTCCCGGAGTAAATCTCTGATCTGTAGCAAGCCTCTGCCAGCCTCTGACTGGGAAGGCTAAATCGACTCTACTATACGGGATGCAGCTGCTAAATTCTGAATCAGAGTTCGATATACCTGAGTCAATGGTGGAAAGAGTTGACGTCGACTGGAGTCTGGAACCCGTTGCCGCGCACGCTCGTCGAGTGCTCGCTGGAGGTTCTCCAGTCGAGTGCGTTCAGCCAAGTTGGCCAAGCGTGCGTCCTCTAAGGCCCGGGCCTCGGGGATTTCTCCAACGATAGGAGTGTGTAGCGCATCCATATTCCGGCGGCGAAGTTTTTCCCTCTGCAGCGAAGTGAGGGGTTCGGGTTGATACTCTTCATGGGCCTGCGCCGGATCGCCTCCGCCGTCGCCTCCGTCTGCGCGGGGAAAGCCGGGAGGACTGTGTGGTCCATTGACCATCAGAACCTCCGCCGCTGGATCACTGCTGTCGTACTCGGATGCAGTCTCTGCGGAGCCAGTCGACAGATCGAACAGGCCGTAGAGAGATTCGTCGGGCTCGATCGCCGCGACTTGGGGGTGGCCGACTGGCGAGCCATCGCGTGTCTCACCCACTGCTGAAGCCTCTACCAACCTAAGCGCTTGCGCCGGCCGGAAACAGGGAGGGAGGACGACACAGGAATCGACCGATACTGGGTCTACGGTTGCCGCAGGAGGACACCGCGGACGCACGCACGAAAGTGCGTCGCCCCGCGGACGGGGAGCGCTTTGACGTCGAGTGGAGCCTCCTTAAGCCCAGCAGAGTCATCGGCGATGAACGTGAGCGCGTCGAGACGGATCTCGCGGCCCTCAACCAAAACTTCGCCTGAAACCATGATGAAGGAGATCGGAAAAAATGCAACTTCTCCAATAAGTCGCTAAGACACCTGCCCCATGGTGGGCGCCAACTGTCATGGTTCTAAGTCTGACAGTAGAATAGGGGGGTATGTATGGAGAGGCAAGATCCTAGCTATGGAGTAATTGTATGCGCAAGAGATTTATGAGTTAAGGCCCATCTCGGAGGAAGTAACAGCCCTACATCTCGGAGCCCGGAGGCGGTCGACTGGATTATATGCGTATGAGTTACAGGGGTGCGAACCCTTTACACTGAGGAGGGGGTGGCTTATATAGAGTCCGCCAGACCCCTCCGACCCTCAGTTATGTAGGGTTTAAAGTACATTAAGATCGGGGGTTACTGGTAACCCCCCACATAAAGTGCTATGATGACCATAAAAGCTACTTAATGACCGACCGTTTGTGTGCAGACTGACTTTAGATCTCCTGGCGGTCGAGTGGTTGGCTTCATGGTCGAGTGTCTTCAAGTCCGTCAAGTGGAATACTTCTGAGTCGACTGACAAGTGGTTTCTTCTAGAGATGTCCTTGGGGAGGGTATCTTGGACAGGTCCATGACCCTACCCTAGGTACACGGCTTCATCAACATCCACTCCATTGAAGGCCCCAATGGCTCTGTCATTGGAACTAGAGATATGCTTAAAGTTGCTCGAGATCTCTTTAAAAAAGAAGCCAGTAGTGGCTTTACGCTCAGTCCTAACTTCTTGTCTCCTTAGGAGAAAGTCACCCAGATGGAAAATGATTCCTTAGAGGCCCTGTCGGTGTCAAAACTCGCAGATCTCGGGTAGGGGGTCCCGAACTGTGCGTCTAGGCGGATGGTAACAGGAGACAAGGGACACGATGTTTTTACCCAGGTTCGGGCCCTCACGATGGAGGTAAAACCCTACTCCTGCTTGATTGATATTGATTATATGGGTAGTACAAGAGTGGATCTACCACGAGATCAAGGACGCTAAACCCTAGAAGCTAGCCTATGGTATGATTGTTGTCCGTCCTATGGACTAAAACCCTCCGGTTTATATAGACACCGGAGAGGGCTAGGGTTACACAGAGTCGGTTACGATGGTAGGAGATCTACATATCCGTATTGCCAAGCTTGCCTTCCACGCCAAGGAAAGTCCCATCCGGACACAGGACGAAGTCTTCAATCTTGTATCTTCATAGTCTTGGAGTCCGGCCAATGATGATAGTTCGGCTATCCGGACACCCCCTAGTCCATGACTCCCTCAGTAGCCCCTGAACCAGGCTTCAATGACGACGAGTGTGACGCCCCCGATTCAATCGTACACTAATCATGCACGTAAATGTGTACGATCAAGATCAGGGACTCACGGGAAGATATCACAACACAACTCTAAAACATAAATAAGTCATACAAGCATCATAATACAAGCCAGGGGCCTCGAGGGCTTGAATACAAGAGCTCGATCATAGACGAGTCAGAGGAAGCAACAATATCTGAGTACAGACATAAGTTAAACAAGTTTGCCTTAAGAAGGCTAGCACAAAGCGATATCTGAGATCGAAGAGGCGCAGCCTCCTGCAGGATCCTCCTAAACTACTCCCAGTCGCGTCGCCGGGCTGCACGTAGTAGTAGGCACCTCGGTGTAGTAGTCGTCATCGACGGTGGCGTCTGGCTCCTGGGCTCCAGCATCTGGTTGCGACAACCAGAAAGAAAGGAAAGGGGGAAAAGGGGAGAAAGCAACCGTGAGTACTCATCAAAAGTACTACAAGCAAGGATCTACACTACATATGCATGGGTATATGTGTAAAGGGCCATATCGATTGGTGAATCTGCAGAATGCGAAATAAGAGGGGATAGCTAATCCTGTTGAAGACTACGCTTCTGGCAGCCTCCGTCTCGCAGCATGTAGAAGAGAGTAGATTGAAGTCCTCCAAGTAGCATCTCCAAGTAGCATCACCAAGTAGCATCTCCAGTAGCATCGCATAGCATAATCCTACCCGGCGATCCTCTCCTCGTCGCCCTGTTAGAGAGCGATCACCGGGTTGTATCTGGAACTTGGAAGGGTGTGTTTTATTAAGTATCCGGTTCTAGTTGTCATAAGGTCAAGGTACAACTCCGGGTCGTCCTTTTACCGAGGGACACGGCTATTCGAATAGATTAACTTCCCTGCAGGGGTGCACCACATAACCCAACACGCTTGATCCCATTTGGCCGGACACACTTTCTTGGGTCATGCCCGGCCTCGGAAGATCAACACGTCGCAGCCCCACCTAGGCACAACAGAGAGGTCAACACGTCGGTCTAAATCCTATGCGCTGCAGGGTCAGGCCAATCGCCCATTGCACACACTTGCGTTGCGTCTGTGACGGTGAGCGAGACCTAGCAACCTCCATTACAAAGGAAGTTGCGTTAACGCAGCCCAACCCGGCCGCGCCGCTCGTCGCTAACGTCAAGAAGGCTTGGTGATACCACGACGTCGGGATACCCATAACTACTCCCGCGTAGATGGTTAGTGCGTATAGACCAAATGGCGGACTCGGATCAAATACCCAGATCTCGTTAAGCGTGTTAAGTATCCGCTGAGCGCCCGAGCAGGCCAGGCCCACCTGTCTCCTAGGTGGTCTCAACCTGCCTGCCGCTCCGCCACAAAGTAACGATCGGGGCGTCGGGAACCCAGGCCCACCTCTACCGGATGGAGCCACTGTCCTTTCAAATTTCCTCATCGTAATCACTTGCGGGTACTCAATGAGTGACCCGACTTTAGTCACCATCTATATAGTATGTATGTATGTATAGTATATACCCGTGATCACCTCCTCGAGTGATCACGGCCCAATAGTATAGCAAGGCGGTGACAAGAATGTAGGGCCAATGATGATAAACTAGCATCCTATACTAAGCATTTAGGATTGCGGGTAAGGTATCAATGATTGTAGCAACAATGACGGGCTATACAATGTAATAGGAGTAATCAAGCAAGAACATGCTACACTACTCTAATGCAAGCGGTATAGAGGAGAATAGGCGATATCTGGTGATCAAGGGGGCTTGCTGGTTGCTCTGCAAGAAGGAGGGTCGTCAACCCGTAGTCGAACCGGGGTCGCCGGCGATCTCGAGGTCTATCGGAAAGTAGTAACGGAGAGGGAACACAATAAATAACAGAGCAATCAAAGCATCACAAAGCGTAACAAGACAATACGCGGTGTTCGGTGTGCCCTAACGCAGTAGGAGGTGATACCGATGAAGGGGGGAAACATCCAAGAAAGTATTCCCGGTGTTTCGCGTTTTCGGACAAATGAACCAGAGGTGAAATGTTGTAGGTTCACTATGCTAGGGACGCGTGGCAGATGAACGGGCTGCATATCTGGATTCGTCTCGTCGTTCTGAGCAACTTTCATGTACAAAGTTTTTCCATCCGAGTTACGGATTATTTTATATCAATTTCTAAAGTTTTAATTCATTTTCTAAATTATTTTAATTCAATTTAAGTAGTAAAAGCTATGTGCACACAGCAGAAGCCAGCCACAGCCTATGACATGTGGGGCCAGGGGACCCTGTTGACCCAGTCAATGGTTGACTGGTCAAAGGTGTGAATAGGGCGTGTGAGACCCACATGTAATTGTCACAATTTAATTAAAATAGGCTTAAACACCTAAGCTAGTTAATTAGGTCAAATTAAGCATGGTTAATTAATTAAACTAATAATATTACTAATTAATTAATTCACTTTACTATTTCCTTTTATTTTCCATTTTCGTTTTCCTCTACTCTTTTCTATTTATCTGATTTACAGGGGAAGGGCCCCACCTGTAAATGGCTCATCTCACCTCCCTCCTGCCTGCACGCGCCAAGAGGAAGGGGCAGGCGCGCGGCAACAGGCTCCGCAAGGCCACGGTCGAGGCCGCAGGGCGGAGGCGTGGGGGCGGGCGGCTACCCTGCAGATGGAAGCGCCCGGCGGTGCTCGGTCGGAAGCAGCAGAGGGTGCGACCAGGGACGGTCGCGGGGGCAAGCGCGTGTAAGCGCGGCGTACGGGCGCAGGCGGGACAAGGCCGTGGTGAGCGCGACGAGAGCGAAGCTTCATGGCGTGGCGAGGCAAGGATGCAGAGTATAGCCCACGATGAGTGCGACGCAGCGTTGATCTGGGAGAGGGAGCACGGGGCGGTGCTCACGTTCGATGCAGGGAAGGGGCGGCGTGGCTCGATGGCGTCCGGCGAGGAGGAGGATGGGGACGAGCGATGGCGTAGAGGAGGCAGGCCGGCGAGGACGGGCGCCGAAGGACGGAGGAAGGAGTCGCTGGATGGAGCCGATGGCTTCACGGCTCGCCAGAGCGAGGGGAGACGGCGACATTGCGGCAGGAGGTCGGGGATGGCGATGCTCGGCGCCGACGGCGGCCTCAGGGGAGCGGCGCCTTGCATCGGGCGCGGGCGTACGGGCCCGGCTCGATGTGTGCGTGTGTTGCGTGTGGTGGCGACGGGGTCGTTTCCCGATCGGATCGGAGCAGGAGGGGAGGAGCGAGGGAGTGGGAGGTGGGTGGTTGGGTTAGGGTTTGCGGGGGTGATAAGGGGGACGGGGTGGGCGGCGTGGCGGTCCGTCGGCTCTTGGGCGAGGCCCGATGGGGGTCCTTTTCCTTTTTTTTGTTTGTTTGTTTGTCTCTTTTGTATTTTTTTCTTTTATTAATTTTCTCTTCTGTTTTAATTCAATTTAAAATATTTATGCATTTTATAAAACTGTGTCTTCTACACCATAATTATCTATGTAATATTTAGTACAAACTAAACCATTTTATTTTAATGTTTGGAAACTTTTATTATTGACATTAATTTGAATTTGAATTTTGAAACGGTTTCGAATCATCGCAAGGTTAACAGCATCAACCGTGGTGACGTGGCACCATTAGCCTGGGATTACTGTAGCTTAATTATCCGGGCGTCACAATTCTCCTCCACTACAAGAAATCTCGTCCCGAGATTTAAGAGGAAAAGTGACGGGGAAGGGATTTGGTTACGAAATTCTAATGAGTCATCTCGGTCTTGGTTGCTCTTCTTGAAGAGGTCGATCCATTACATGGGTGTCTTCATTTCTCTGCTTTGGGTCATCATGATGAAGTTGTCATCCTTTCTTCGGGTACTCCATCGTACTTACGAATAGGTATGGGGCAGCTCGGCTACGACAGAATGCTTATGAGGGAACAATCTGGGGTTAACCCAAGAATGAGCATAAGAGTATCTCTCGAGTTGAACAAATAAAACACATCGAGAGCAAAGTTGGAAGGTATAATAAGAAGTTTCAAGCAGCCAGGCAATCGTTCTATGCCTAGTCAGAAGGTGAAAGGGGTTTCAAGCAAAGGAATAATTATTGTGTCTGATGCCAGAATTGATGATCTCATCAGAAGGTGGCCCATGAATTACATACGAGTCCAAGCGGGAGGAATAACTTTGGGAACGAGGGGTGTACAGGAGAGTCAGGTTTCGATCCTGTGGAACTGTGGGTTATGGGCCCACCATGTGGGTTAAAAGTAGGAGTGGTGACATCTTGCGGGATCATGTAAGCAAGGCATGTTAGAGGATAGCTTGTCGTTTACGTCGGCAACAACGTTGGTACCATGGGCGAGGGACGAAGAGAAACATTTTCCTGCTCGTTGAACGAGGAGGACCATTAGGCAAAGTTCTCATCCATCGGTGGATACCGAATGTCATCAACAATAGTAACGGGTTTTCTTGTGAGTTGTACACCGAGGTGCTTACAAAAGCAGTGACTTATTACTGCTTAGATCATATGGATCATAAGGAAGGTTAAACCAAACAATGGAAAGGAAAATATAATTACCAGGTTAAACAGAACAATGGAAAGGAAAATGTGTTTAAACACATATTTCAAGGGTATATCCTTCTCAAGGACAAACAGAGTAAGATATCCGGGACGGGATATGATGTGGAAAACCCTCTAGGTAGGGGGAGAGAAATTTTCATGACATTACCCATGCATCGGTGTTTGGATAATCGAGCAGGAAACATTGAGCATTGGGCTTCAAATGTTATTATCGAAAATCAGGGTACGACAGACATGCTTCGAGATAGCATTGACATGGCCATCAAGTAAGGGTCAGAATTTGGATGCACAAAGGATCCATCAAGAACAACTTATAGAATAAGTCTTACAATTTGCTCATGGAAGAATGGCTAACCTTGCTACAAATAAAATTATAGCAATAGGTCCTCCGGCCAGGTGTGCTGGGCATGACATCACATTACCGGTTCATATAAAGACCAATGTTAAAACTCTTGGAAATATGCTCCAACCATCATATCTGACCAAGATTTAGATCTGATCAGTGTTAGGATACCTCAAACTCACGATGCTTGAGGAGAAAAGGTGCGATACAAATTGACGAGATGACATCGAAGATTCTCGGTAGATGAACCATGGAAGCCAGTTCCGAAACAAGAGTTCATCGGTAAACCAACGAGAGGATGAGGAGGTGGCTGATGGAATCAGCGACAATTCATCGAGATTAACAAAAGATAGATTTCCACAATTTTGTGAACAAGGAGATAACATTTGTCAGATCAAATGGTATAATGATGTATGCTCGAGGAAAACATACATAATTAAACATTGGTTGAAAGGTGTAACCAAAATATGGGCTGGGTTGCACGACCAACGTCGGAATGGCGATTGAGCAACCAACACACTAAATTGGAATTATTGTCCATTAACTCTAAAGCAATAGGGTAGCTAGAGATAATAAATTCGCACAACAGAGTTCACTCAACACGGGGACTAAGAAAAGAATGGTGATGGCGAGAAGCATCACTGTACCAAGAATTTTTAAGAGGTGATGAAATTCTCACCACATTCTTGATATAAAAGACGGTAATACTCCAAGGTAATTAAGAACAAATGCTGGATAGCAAGGAACTCAAAGTATAACACAAAACACGAACAAGTTTGTGTTGAACGGAAGGCAATAAAGTGGTCGATGATAAAACAAATCATCGAGGGCAAGGATGGTACTTCTCATCATGAATTCAATTGATATCCTAGAAGAGCTCAGAATGTTGATGATGATCGCGACACATTTGTCGAGAGGTTTCGAGAAGATGTAACTGATCGGTGATGACATCAAGTCAACGGAAATGATGAAGCCAAAAGTCAGTGGGACCATGGGTACGACACAAACTCGAAATCAAGCTTGCTGCTCAAGGACAAACGATATGACGAGGAAGATCGATTGTAAGATTAGCTCACCGTCGAAATTTGTGCTCCGAGAAGGACCCGGTAGCACAGTTAAAAATTAGCACAATGATATAGCCAATCAGACCAGGAATGGCGTGATCGGGTACAAACTCGTAAGTAAAGAAGATTACTAAAAGTTGTTGAACCAAAGTGCGGACTCGGTTCAGTTATCAGTGTCTTTGAGTGTTTAATAACTCAAAGCCCGTGAAAAATTGGAATCGGTGAGGATGTAGTACTTGATGGAGAACTCATAAGAAGTTATGTAGTTCCGTGACAATCTCGAGATACCAAGGGGTAATACTCGAAGACGGATCAAAGTAGAGGTTGGACTGGGGTATTGATCCGCAGAAGACAAGTGCTTGAACTTGTCCGAGAAATTGGATCAAGGAAGAACAATATGGTCGGAAACCACGATTGCAAAAGACCAAATCCTAGATATAAGATGAAATTATATCAAGGGGATAATTATTGTTCATGAGAAGCTTACATGACAAGATCTACATCGTGTCCATGGGCATGAACACAAAGTTCAAGGTCGACTCCCACTTCTCCAATGCATAACCTATCATTCACTTCCCGTCTTCGAAGAATTTATAGATTTGAAAATATTTCTGTCAAAACACCAATAGATATAACCCGCATCAACTTCGGGTTCACATAGACTAAAGAAGGCATAGGTTCAACCCATAAGGGAATCCTAGAAACATATACCACAAGCTACAGGAGCAATTAACTCCAGCTCGGAAGTAGAGCATGGTTGTCAAAGCAGAAGATACCGATTGTCAAAGACATTATGTATCATGGGAATAACTCACAAGAATTTTTCCAATGTGAAGGATACTAATGGATAATAACCCAACAATGGGCCTAGTGGTGCTACGGAGTTGATGTGATGTCGGTACTCAATAAGAGGAGGAAAGGATGCAAATCGTCGGATCATAGAACATCTGAATAATTCGATGCTTTGGTAACAAAGGTATTATGATTTCCAAAGCGAAGGATCGGGAAGCGGGCGCTACGTCAAAGATGGATAAGTTGGATAGACCCGAGGCACAATTGACGACAAATAGTTTGGTCGAGAACGGATCATGTTCAAAAATGATGCACGAGCGGAAAGATAATTTAGAAGGGTTGATAGATGATTGTGTGCATTCGCACACATGTTGAATCAATAGGATCAAAATGGCGGTGTCAAAAGATACTAGTGAATATTGCGGATATATGGGAAGCATCCATAATGCAAGTAGACAAGTATTTGCGAGCAATAAAGCTGCTAAGGATTTTCAGAGGATTGAATAGTATTTCAAAGACTTTTGTGAAACACCTGAACAATTGGTATGGCGGATACTCAAAAGGTGCGAGAATTTATTCTTAGGAGTATTCAGGTGACAAAGAACAGCAAGGCGATAAGCTCAAAGGATTATCGAAACAACGACGTGTGTTTCGAGGTATCTGGTAATAACAAGACCAACTGGGGATGAATGTAATAATAACAACTGCAAGTAGTTATCCATAAGGGTTTACGGTGGAAGAGGAATTGCAAACGCGATGAACACAAGTTCTCAGGTTAACAGCAGAGAGTATCTTCAGTGTCTTCACGTGCAGCAGACGATCATCAGAAGTGAGGGGCTCTCCGGGAGAAAGTATTTTCGAGAACCTAAAGTTAGTTTTCAGTAAAATCATTTAACCCGGATAGAAGAGAGGTCAGAGTACCAGAGTAAAGGTCGAGGAGTAAAAGATCCTAATACCACCCAATGGCGACGTGGGCCCATGGGCCACACAGCCATGTTAGCAAAATAGTTTTCATCGACTAGACTCAACTTCGGCCAAGGAGTTGGAAGGGGAATTCCTCTGAGCGATCGGCTCGATACCAACTTGGACGCCCCGATTCAATCGTACACTAATCATGCACGCAAATGTATGCGATCAAGATCGAGGACTCACGGGAAGATATCACAACACAACTCTAAAACATAAATAAGTCATACAAGCATCATAATACAAGCCAGGGCCTCGAGGGCTCGAATACAAGTGCTTTCGATCATAGGCGAGTCGGAGGAAGCAACAATATCTGAGTACGTACATAAGTTAAACAAGTTTGCCTTAAGAAGGCTAGCACAAACTGGGATCTGGTCGAAGAGAAGCGCAGGCCTCTGCTGAGGATCCTCCTAAACTACTCTGGTGCCGTCGTGGGCTGCGTAGTAGTAGGCACCTCCGGTGTAGTAGTCGTCATCGGCGGTGGCGTCGCTCTGGGCTCCGGCATCTGGTTGCGACAACCGAGAAAGAAAGGAAAGGGGGAAAAGGGGGAGAAAGCAACCGTGAGTACTCATCAAAAGTACTTGCAAGCAAGGATCTACACTACATATGCATGGGTATATGTGTAAAGGGCCATATCGATTGGTGAACTGCGAAATGCGAGAATAAGAGGGGATAGCTAATCTTGTCGAAGACTACGCCTGCAGCCTCCGTCTCGCATGACATGTAGAAGAGAGTAGATTGAAGTCCTCCAAGTAGCATCTCCAAGTAGCATCACCAAGTAGCATCTCCAGTAGCATCACATAGCATAATCCTACCCGGCGATCCTCTCCTCGTCGCCCTGTTAGAGAGCGATCACCGGGTTGTATCTGGCACTTGGAATGGTGTGTTTTATTAAGTATCCGGTTCTAGTTGTCATAAGGTCAAGGTACAACTCCGGGTCGTCCTTTTACCGAGGGACACGGCTATTCGAATAGATTAACTTCCCTGCAGCGGTGCACCACATAACCCAACACGCTTGATCCCATTTGGCCGGACACACTTTCTTGGGTCATGCCCGGCCTCGGAAGATCAACACGTCGCAGCCCCACCTAGGCACAACCGAGAGGTCAACACGTCGGTCTAAATCCTATCTTGTAGGGTGCAGGCCCATCGCCCATTGCACACACGCACGTTGCGTCTGTGACGGTGGCGACCTAGCAACCTCCATTACAAAGGAAGTTGCGTTAGCAGATCAACCCGGTAGCGATCTGCTCCGTCGGCGGCGTCAAGAAGGCTTCGTGATACCACGACGTCGGGATACCCATAACTACTCCCGTAGATGGTTAGTGCGTATAGACCAAATGGCGGACTCGGATCAAATACCGGATCTCGTTAAGCGTGTTAAGTATCATGAGCGCCGAGCAGGCCAGCCCACTGTCTCCTAGGTGGTCTCAACCTGCCTGTCGCTCCGCCACAAAGTAACGATCGGGGGCCGTCGGGAACCTAGGCCCACCTCTACGGGATGGAGCCACTGTCCTTTCGGCCCCTCATCGTAATCACTTGCGGGTACTCAATGAGTGACCCGACTTTAGTCACCATCTATATAGTATGTATGTATGTATAGTATATACCGTGATCACCTCTGAGTGATCACGGCCCAATATATAGCAAGGCGGTGACAAGAATGTAGGGCCAATGATGATAAACTAGCATCCTATACTAAGCATTTAGGATCATGGGTAAGGTATCAATGATTGTAGCAACAATGACAAAGGCTATACAGCAGAATAGGAGTAATCAAGCGGTAACATGCTACACTACTCTAATGCAAGCGGTATAGAGGAGAATAGGCGATATCTGGTGATCAAGGGGGCTTGCTGGTTGCTCGATGGACGAGAAGGAGAATCGTCAACACCGTAGTCGAACCGGGGGTCGCCCGGCGATCTCGGGGTCTATCGGAAAGTAATAACGGAGAGGAACACAATAAATAACAGAGCAATCAAAGCATCACAAAGCATAACAAGCAATCTGCGGTGTTTGGTGTGCCCTAACGCAGAGGGAGGTGATACCGATGAAGGAAACATCCAGAAAGTATTCCGGTGTTTGGCGTTTTGGACAAATGAACGGAGGTGAAATGTTGCAGTGCACTATGCTAGGGACGCGTGGCAGATGAACGGGCTGCATATCTGGATTCGTCTCGTTGTTCTGAGCAACTTTCATGTACAAAGTTTTTCCATCCGAGTTACGGATTATTTTATATCAATTTCTAAAGTTTTAATTCATTTTCTAAATTATTTTAATTCAATTTAAGTAGTAAAAGCTATGTGTACACAGCAGAAGCCAGCCACAGCCTATGACATGTGGGGCCAGGGGACCCTGTTGACCCAGTCAATGGTTGACTGGTCAAAGGTGTGAATAGGGAATGTGAGACCCACATGTAATTGTCACAATTTAATTAAAATAGGCTTAAACACCTAAGCTAGTTAATTAGGTCAAATTAAGCAGGGTTAATTAATTAAACTAATTATATTACTAATTAATTAATTCACTTTACTATTTCCTTTTATTTTCCATTTTCGTTTTCCTCTACTCTTTTCTATTTATCTGATTCTGAGGAGGCCCCACCGTAAGTGGCTCGAACCACCTCCCTCCTGTGCCTGACAGCGCCTGAGGAAGGGGCAGGCCGGCGGCCAGGCTCCGGCGAGGCCACGGTCGAGGCCGCGGGGCGGAGATGTGGGCGGCGGCGCGCTGCAGTGGAGCGGCGCCGGGGTGCTCGGTCGGAAGCGGCGAGAGGTGCGACCGAGGGGCGGTCGCGGGGCAAGCGCGTGTAAGCGCGGCGTCTGGCCTTGGCGGGACAAGGCAGCGGTGGCGCAACGAGCGCAGCGCTTCGAGGCGTGGCGAGGCAAGGATGCGAGTATAGCCACGATGAGTGCGGCAGCGTTGATGCGGGGAGAGGGAGCACGGGGTCGTGCTCACGTTCGATGCAGGGAAGGGGCGGCGTGGCTCGATGGCGTCCGGCGAGGAGGAGGATGGGGACGAGCGATGGCGTAGAGGAGGCAGGCCGGCGGGGACGGGCGCCGAAGGACGAAGGAAGGAGTCGCTGGATGGAGCCGATGGCTTCACGGCTCGCCAGAGCGAGGGGAGACGGCGACATTGCGGTAGGAGGTCGTGGATGGCGATGCTCGGCGCCGACGGCGGCCTCAGGGGAGCGGCGCCTCGCATCGGGCGCGGGCGCGGGGCCCGGCTCGATCGTCGTGTGTGTTGCGTGTGGTGGCGGCAGGGTCGTTTCCCGATCGGATCGGATCGGGAGAGAGAACGAGGAGTGGGAGGAGGGTGGTTGGGTTAGGGTTTGCGGGGGTGATAAGGGGGACGGGGTGGGCGGCTGGCGGTCCGTCGGCTTCTTGGGCGAGGCCCGATGGGGGTCCTTTTCTTTTTTGTTTGTTTGTTTGTCTCTTTTGTATTTTTTTCTTTTATTAATTTTCTCTTCTGTTTTAATTCAATTTAAAATATTTATGCATTTTATAAAAGCTGTGTCTTCTACATCATAATTATCTATGTAATATTTAGTACAAACTGAACATTTTTATTTTAATGTTTGGAAACTTTTATTATTGACATTAATTTGAATTTGAATTTTGAAGCGGTTTGAATCATCATAAGGTTAATAGCATCAACCGTGGTGACGTGGCACCATTAGCACAGATTCTTGTAGCTTAATTATTCAGGCGTCTCAACGAGTCCGTCGCGCATATTGTCTTCGGCATTGCAAGGCGGGTTCCTCCTCCGAATAATTCATAGAAGATTGTGAACACCAAGATAGTGTCCGGCTCTGCAAAATAAATTCCACATACCACCGTAGAGAGAGTAATATTTACACAAGTTCAATCTGCTGACATATTTTGTGGCGTTTTTGTCATACCACCTCAGCGCGTTTTGTTTTTGTCATACCACCTCAGCACGTTTACCGAAGCGGTTTCCTTGGCACGTCTTGTCGAAGCAGAGATCGTGTCCCCTTATTCCGGGATTCTCATCAATACGGACGTGGGTAACCCAACCGCGCCATTGATTGCGGCGCTTGGGATATAAGCGAATTTTACCAGGCTGGTGGGGACGCATAGTTTCATCCGCCCATATATAAGGGGATAAGGATCCACCTTTTTACCTACGCCTTCTTCCTCCTTTGCTTGTCCATCTCCGCGCACTCGAGCTCCAGCGCCCAAGTCCGCACATCTCACCTCAACCCTCTCCAACCATGTCCGGAGCGGGAGGCAAGTGAATGGCCTCCTCCGTTACGGAGGTGCACATAAAGAAGTTGCGCAACGCCGGATATTTATCCAGCGATATCGCGCACCGGCTCCCCGACGAGAGGCAGCTCATCCCTACCCCCGGGCCCCATGAGAGGGTGGTATTCCTTCCCCATTTCCTCCGTGGACTGGGCTTCCCACTCCACCCCTTTGTCCGGGGGCTCATGTTCTACTATGGCCTGGATTTCCATGATCTGGCCCCAAATTTCATCCTCAACATCTCGGCGTTTATCGTCAGTGCGAGGCCTTCCTTCATGCATCCAGCCCCACTTCGCTTGTGGCTAAAGACCTTTAATGTCAAGCCGAAGGTTGTGAAAAAGCAGCTGCGGAGTCTTGAGGCGCCATGGTGGGCAAGATGCCCAACGTCACTTGGCTCGAGGGCGCCTTCGTGGAAACCATCAAAGGGTAGCAATTGGGGTGGTTCTACATCATCGAGCCGCGTGACCCTGAATGGGCAGCGGTCCCTGAATTCATATCTGGCATCCCCATGCGGCTCACTTCCTGGAAAGAGAAGGGCCTGCTGTGGGGTAATTAGGAAGAGCTGACCGGACTCCAATCCTGTCTCCAAACCCTGGTGAGGGAGTCCTGGACTAGGGGGTGTCCGGATAGCCGAACTATCATCATCGGCCGGACTCCAAAACTATGAAGATACAAGACTGAAGACTTCATCCTGTGTTCGGATGGGACTTTCCTTGGCGTGGAAGGCAAGCTTGGCGATGTGGATATGTAGATCTCCTACCATTGTAACCGACTCTGTGTAACCCTAGCCCCTCCGGTGTCTATATAAACAGGAGGGTTTTAGTCCATAGGACAGAACAACAATCATACCTAAGGCTAGCTTCTAGGGTTTAGCCTCCTTGATCTCATGGTAGATCCACTCTTGTACTACCCATATCATCAATATCAATCAAGCAGGAGTAGGGTTTTACCTCCATCGAGAGGGCCCAACACAGGTAAAAACATCGTGTCCCTTGTCTCCTGTTACCATCCGCCTAGACGCACAGATTCAGGACCCCTACCGAGATCCATCGGTTTTGACACCGACATTGGTGCTTTCATTGAGAGTTCCTCCGCGTCGTCGCATATAGGCCCGATGGCTCCTTCGATCATCAACAACGACGCGGTCGGGTGAGACTTTTCTCCCGGACAGATCTTCGTATTCGGCGGCTTTACTGCGGGCCAATTAAGCAGCCATCTGGAGCAGATTGAAAGCTACGCCCTGCCATCGAGTCGATCGGAAGTTTGAACTTCACGGTGACATCCGCGGAGACTTGATCTTGACGGATTCGAGCCTGTGCCGCGCGCCGCCTTGTCTCGATGGGCATGATTTAGCTCTGCTGCGGACGGTGCCACGAGGCCGCTGCACGAGTCCGCTCCGACCCTTAATTCGAGCCGATCGCGCAGACGAGATGGGTGGCTAGACACGCCTCGAGGCTGCTACATCTACAGCGATGAAGCCGAATACCGACCTTGTCCCTTGTGAAGCTCGTGACTCCGAGGTGCCGGACTCCTCGCCGGACTCCAAACCTCCTGCGCCCCTACCAATTGAATCTGATTGGGCGCCGATCATGGAGTTCACCGCTGCGGATATCTTTCAGCACTCGCCTTTTGGCGAAATCCTGAATTCGCTAAAGTATCTCTTGTTATCATGAGAGCCCTGGCCAGGTCACGGTCACGACGGTTGGGATGCGGACGATGAAGAAATTCAAAGCCCACCCACCACCCACTTTGTAGCCACTGTCGACGATCTAACCGACATGCTACACTACGACTCCGAAGACATCGACGGTATGGACGATGATGCCGGAGACGACCAAGAACCAGCGCCTATGGGGCACTGGAAGACCACCTCGTCATACAACATATACATGGTGGACATACCAAAGGATGGGAATGGCGAGGATATAGCGGAGGAAGACTCCTCCAAGAAACAGCCTAAGCGTCGGCGTCAGCGGCGCCGCTCTAAATCCCGCCACATCAAGAATGGAGATTCCAGCCTCGGAACAATAACACCCACAGCAGTCTTGAAGACAACCCCCCAAAGAAGATTCACCTGGAGGGCGGAGAAGCCAGCCCTCATGAGAGAGCGGCGATTTAAGAGGTAGAGGATGATAATTACATGCCTCCCTCTCGGAGGCGAGGCAAGCCTCGGCGGCAGCACAATTCATCATGCACGAGGATCCCGTCGAACAAGAGCGTTTTAAGCGCGGGCTTATGGCCACGGCAAACCGCCTCAAGAAAAGCAGCAACAGCTTAGAGCTGATCAAGATCGCTAAGCGACAGATGGATGAAGTCCTTGCGGCGAAGAGCATGAACTCGACGCGCCCTCCAAAAGCTACCCCAAGCATAAGCTGCTCCCGATTATAGGAGGAGGCATATAAACCTGCATCACCAGCACCTGTCTGGCCGACCGACCACCTCATGGCGCGGACAGAGAGGCCTCTAGGCCCTCCACTAGAACCGCACCCGGCATCGCTCGAAAAGCACAAAGCCACGGGGAACACTCCGGACTTCGCGAGATATATTGGAGGATAAGGCAAGACAATCAAGATTGATCTCACGGATCACGCGGCGCCCATGATATCTGATTTACATCCGTCACGCGGACACACAACAACTCGGCCGGCTGAACACATTAGACAAAGCTCGTTTGAGCTACGTCGTGGTATAGCCCATCTGAGCGCCAAGACACCCACTATGCTTCACGATGATGAGTAATGGATCATCAAATCCCGAAGGGTTTAAACCCGTGAATATTGAATCCTACGGTGGCACAACAGACCCGCAGTTTGGATCAAGACTATCTCCTTCATATCCACATGGCCCGCGGTGATGATCTTCACGCCATCAAATACCTCCCACTCAAGTTTAAAGGACCAGCTCGGCATTGGCTTAACAGCTTGCGGCCAGAATCAATTGGTGTTGGGAGGACACGAAGCCGCATTCCTTGATAACTTCGAGAACGCGTATGTGCGACCACGAACGCCGCGACCTCAGCCACATAATTCAGCAGCTGACGAATCGGCGGACAATTACGGACACGATTCTTAACAAAGAAAAATCAAATCATCGATTGTCCGGATCAGAGGCCCTCGCAGCCTTCAAACATAACATCATGACGAGTGGCTTGCGGCACCTAGGACAGGAAAAGCCAAATCCATGGCAGCCCTCACATCACTCATGACCCGCTTCGCGGGAGAGGACAGCTGGCTAGCCCGCAGTAACAACCTCAGCAAAAATTCTGGCAGTCCGGATACCAAGGACCGCAATGGCAGGTCGCGTCGCAACAAGAACAAGCACCACGTTAACGGCAATAACCCTGAGGATACGGCAGTCAACGCCGGATTCAGAGGCTCCAAACCCGGTCAACGGAAAAAGACATTCAAAAGAACTACTCTGGGTCCGTCCAATTTGGACCAAAAACTCGACCGCTCTTGCCAGATACACGGCACCCCCGAAAAGCCAGCTTATCACACCAACAGGGATTGTTGGGTATTCAAGCAGGCAGGCAAGTTAATTGCCGAAAACAATGACAAGGGGCTGCATAGCGATGACGAGGAAGAGACCCGGCCGCCGAACAATAGAGGATAGAAGGGTTTCCCCCCACAAGTGCGGACGGTGAACATGATATACGCAACCCACATACCCAAAAGGGAGCGGAAGCGTGCACTCAGGGACGTATACGCGATGGAGCTAGTCGCCCCAAAGTTCAACCCATGGTCCTCCTGCCCGATCACTTTTGATCGAAGGACCACCCACCGAAGATCCGCCACGGCGGATTCGCCGCATTGGTTTTAGACCCAATCGTCGATGGATTTCACCTCACTAGAGTCCTGATGGACGGCGGCAGCAGCCTGAACCTGATTTATCAGGATATAGTGCGCAAGATGGGCATAGACCCCTCAAAAATTAAACCAACAAAGATGACCTTCAAAGGCGTCATACCAGGTCTAGAGGCCAATTGTACAGGTTCAGTTACACTGGAAGTGGTCTTCGGATCCCCGGATAACTTCCAAAGCACGGAGTTAATCTTCGACATAGTTCCGTTCCACAGTGGCTATCATGCTCTGCTTGGACGGACCGCGTTTGCAAAGTTCAACACGGTGCCGCACTACGCATACCTCAAGCTCAAGATGCCAGGCCCTTGAGGAGTCATCACGGTCAGCGAAACACGGGCGCTCCGAACGGAGGAACATCTGGCGCTCTCGGCGGAAGGCAGTGCAGCCTCTTAAGGCAATTCTCGAGTCCGGCCGTTAAGCGACCGGACATGGCTAAACACGCCCGGAGTAACCTACAACAAGACCACCTTGCACGTTCCAAGCACGCGTAGCAATGCGGCCCCAACCCCAGCCCTGGCAAAATTGCAAGACCGGTACTTCGCGTACATCATTACGCTCTGGAGATACCATGGGCATAGGGGAGGGCACGACCACAACAGCCCAGTGCGGCTCAACCACACCAGGGGCTCCCAAGTGTGTCATCTTTTTTTCCTTTTTTTTCTTATCCACAGGACTCCATTTACCAGAGGCACTGTCCGGTAGCAGACCTGCCGAACTCACGATGCAACAGCCAGGGAAGGAGAAAAGCTACGACGAGTATCCAGGTGGTCTCCATTATGAACATTATACATGTTTTATACACCATGCCGCAGCCTACCCTAGAGGGGGACATGCTAAATAGTTCCACCCCTTGCTTATCGCACTATTTGTATCGTTCTGCCTTTAAGGCAGTATTTTTTGAATAAACAATGCATCGCTTTTTTGCTTATAGTTGCATTCCTTTCTTATACATATGTTCATTTACGACATCTTGCATCCGTACACTTTGGTACGGCTAAATACACCAGGGGCTCAAGTTCCCCACATTATGGTGTGATAAGTCCGAACACTTTCACAAGTGCGGCACCCCGAACTTATAGCACTATATGCATCGGCTCCGAATCATGTCTTGGGTCAATAGTTGGGTTTGCCCGGCTCCCATGTTTTGGTACCTTACGTTCCGGTATATCGGCTAAGGTAGCACTGGGAGAACCACTGCGATTGTGCCCCAGTTGAGCTGGGCGAGCACCTAAGTGGAGTAAGCTAAAACTGACCATCATGATGAGGCGAGAGCCGGTCGCTGTTCGAGAGGTTTTTTCGAGTCCCTAAAGACTTATGCCGCTTAGAGCGAGGAACCGGCTTTGTCCGGCCCAGCGTGGATAGCGCCCGAATTGACCTTGAACACTAGGGGCTTCACGAAATTTAAAATTATAGAATTCTATGGCTAAGTGAGAGTGTTCAAGCACTATAAGTCTCGTTGCCTTGTTTGTCTGTGTTGGCGCCTCCTAGATGGACCCAAAATGGGAACAAGAGCCCTCAAGTTTATCCGAACACCCCAAACTTTCGTGGCATGGGGGCTGAAGCCGACGACTTGCCATCTCTCGATTTGATAAGCGGCCGCATGAAGGTAATATTTTAAATCAATAAGCGTTGCTTAGCGCATCTGAACAAAGTTTTCGATTTTGCAGGATAACAAAACGCGAGTCTAATCAAAGATTACATCTTTGGAGCACTCACCCGCAATAATGCGGGCACCCTTCAGCACACCCTTGTAATACATCTCGGGTGTGCGATACTCCTTGCCTGGCGGTGGCGCGTCCGTCACAAGCTTCTCAGCGTCCATCCTGCCCCAGTGCACCTTAGCGCGGGCAAGGGCCCGACGGGCACCTTCAATGCAAAGGTAGTGCTTGATGACTTCAACCCAGGACACGCATCCACCACCCGCCGCACCAGGGCGAAGTAGCTCCTGCATGGCCTCTTTGGGCCATAGCCGAACTACAAGGCCCTTCATGGCCTGTTCGGCCACCTCAGGAGCTCGACCAGCTGCTTCACCGGGTCGCTAAAAACACCGGATGTCCGGCCTTAGCATACTGAGACCAGAACACCTTCTCCGTCGAGCTCCCCTCCTCGGCTCAGTAGAAAGCGGCAGCATCGGACACGCTGCGAGGCAGATCTGCGAACGCTCCTGGAGAGCTCCAAATTCGGGTAAGTAACAGGTAATTCACTTTTACATGCTTGCTTTGCATGAAGAATGCCTTACCCGCCGCTATTTTCTTCAATTCCTCGATTTCCTAGAGGGCCTTGTGGGCTTCAGCCTTAGCGGCTTTGGCACTCTCAAGAGCCGACGCAAGCTCGGACTCTCGAGTCTTCGAGTCACGCTCCAAATTCTCGTGTTTTTCCACGAGAGCCTGGAGCTCTTGTTGTACCTCCGCCACCCGCACCTCCTGCTTCTCTCGCTCGGCGCGTTCCGCGGCCGCATTGCGTTCGGCCACAGATACCGCCTCCTTCAGGGTCGCCACCTCGTTCGTAGCCCCTGAAGTACCCACGTTATCCTTGTCATTCCTCTTGCAACCAAATCCTTTTCTGTATGGTAAAACTCTAATAAGGTGTTACTCACCTTCCTTGTCCTCGAGCTGCTTCTTGGCACGGCCGAGCTCGTTCTCGGACCGCTCGAGGATCTGCTTCAAAGCATTGACTTCCGATCGGTCTGGCAGAGGTCGGCAATAAGCAGCCTGCATTCCCATATTAACATATTTTGTTAAGACTCCTGCGTATATCTTTTTAGATCCTCGGTCCGCTTTTCTTTCGAACACCGAACCGAGCATCGAGGCTCTTGTCTATGCGGTACTACTTTACACATATTAAAATTCTTACCTCAAAGCACATTAGAAGGCTGCTTTGCAAGCTTCAGTCAACCCGCTCTTGGTGAGTGAACCTTCAATCACCGCACTCATGGCAAGGTGGTGTTCTTCTTTGATGGAAGCGCCATTGGCGCCTCCAGCAAGTTATCCGGCGCCTCGGTTGGGCGGAGGCCGCCGGTGTCATAGCCTTGCCCTTCTTACGAAGGGCCGCCCGCGGACTCGTAACCACTGCGCAGGTTCCGCACGGAGTCGGTACAAAGTTCGGGAGGTTGCCTGCGGCACCTCCGGGCCTCCTCCTCTGGTGGGTCCCTTCCGAGATCCCACCTCGGCGTTATCGACATCGCGAGGGGTGGAGGCGGTCGGAAGAGAATCCATATCCGGCGTGCCCAAAGACCAGCTCGGCGAGCGGGAAGATTGTCCTTAGGCGGACTACGAGGTTGTATGCGGCATTAGAAAGACACCATGCGACAAAAGAAAAATTATAAATCATTTAGGAGTCCGGATACTTATGATCTCGCGAGGGCTTGTCCCTTGAGGCCCTCCTCGTCGCCCGTCGCCCGGCGTTGGCGGAACAGTCCGGGAAGGGTCCTTCCTTCTTGGACCCTTCGGCCTCCCTCGTTGGGAGGCCTTCCTCTTCTTCTCCCCTCGGGGGGAGGCCTCTTATTCTCCTCCTCGTCCTCGTGGGAGGAGTCCGCCTCGAGTCATCGGACGATGAGTCCGATACCACTGACGCCGGAACTCCTTGGGTTCCGTGGCCTTCTTCTTGGCCTTCTTCTCGGCACTCGTAAAGTGTCGGGACCAGCAACCCTGTCAAGCGGGCATCCGCTGGAGTCTTCGGAAGGAGCCGGACGGTTAACTGTCCGGATGTCGCTCTACCGAACTGTTAAAGGTATTGGGAGTTTAGATCCCGCATAAAGTCAAAACATGAAAAGCAAGTGTCCCATAAAGGATAACATGGCTTACCTCGCCAGCCGGACGCTGCGAGCTGAATCAGCGATCTTCGGTAGCAGATGCGGGAGCTTCGGCGCCCTTGAACAACACCCTCCAGGCATCTTCGTATGTAGTATCGAAGAGCCCGCTCAAGGTCCGGTATTGTGCCGGATCAATCTCCCACAAACTGAAGTCCCGTTGTTGGCAGGGGAGAATCCGGCGGACGAGCATGACCTGGATCACGTTGACAAGCTTGAGCTTCTTGTTCACCAGGGTTTGGAGACAGGACTGGAGTCCGGTCAGCTCTTCCGAACTACCCCATAGCAGGCCCTTTTCTTTCCAGGAGGTGAGCTGCATGGGGATGCCAGATCTGAATTCGGGGGCTGCTGCCCATTTAGGGTCACGCGGCTCGGTGATGTAGAACCACCCCGATTGCCACCCTTTGATGGATTCCATGAAGGCGCCCTCGAGCCAAGTGACGTTGGGCATTTTGCCCACCATGGCGCCTCCGCACTCCGCTTGGCCGCCCTTCACAACCTTCAGCTTGACATTGAAGGTCTTTAGCCACAAGCCGAAGTGGGGCTGGATGCAGAGGAAAGCCTCGCACACGACGATAAACGCCGAGATATTGTGGATGAAATTTGGGGCCAGATCATGGAAATCCAGGCCGTAGTAGAAAATGAGGCCCCGGACAAAGGGGTGGAGTGGGAAGCCCAGTCCACGGAGGAAATGGGGAAGGAATACCACCCTCTCATGGGGCCTGGGGGTGGGGATGAGCTGCCCCTCGTCGGGAAGCTGGTGCGCGATGTCGCTGGACAGATATCCGGCGTTGCGCAGCTTCTTGATGTGCCCCTCCATAACAGAGGAGGCCATCCACTTGCCTCCCGCTCCGGACATGGCTGGAGAAGGTCGAGGTGAGATGTGGGACTTAGGCGCTGGAGCTCGAAAAGTCTTGTGGAGATGGATAAGCAAAGGAGGAAGAAGGCGTGGGTAAAAGGTGGATCATTATCCCTTATATATGGGCGGATTAAACTATCGTCCCCAGCGGCTGGTAAAACTCGCTTATCTCCCAAGCGCCGCAATCAATGGCGCGTTGGGTTACCCACGTCCGTATTGATGGGAATCCGGAATAAGGGGAACACGATCTCTGCTCGACAAGGCGTGCCAAGGAAGCGCTTCGCTAAACACGCCGAGGTGGTATAATCAAAACGATTCGAGTAAAAGCTTGGTTGTGGTGTGACGTCACGCCACAAAATACGTCAGCAGATTGAACTTGTGTAAATATTATTCTCTCTACGGTGGTATGTGGAATTTATTTTGCAGAGCCAGACACTATCCTGGTGTTCACAATCTTCTATAAATTATTCGGAGGAGGAACCCGCCTTGCAATGCCGAAGACAATATGCGCGCCGGATTCGTCATCATTGAATCCTGGTTCAGGGGCTACTGAGGGACTCCCGGACTATGGGGTGTCCGGATAGCCGAACTATCATCATAGGCCGGACTCCAAAACTATGAAAATACAAGATTGAAGACTTCGTCCCGTGTCCGGATGGGACTTTCCTTGGCGTGGAAGGCAAGCTTGGCGATGCGGATATGTAGATCTCCTACCATTGTAACCGACTCTGTGTAAACCTAGCCCCTCCGGTGTCTATATAAACTGGAGGGTTTTAGTCCATAGGACAGAACAACAATCATACCATAGGCTAGCTTCTAGGGTTTAGCCTCCTTGATCTCGTGGTAGATCCACTCTTGTACTACCCATATCATCAATATCTGAAACGCCCTCGATGCGACTATATCTCCCACGTGTCGAAGCACGACTTAGAGGCATAACCGCATTGAAAGCAATGTCGCAAGTGAGGTAATCTTCACACAACCCATGTAATACATAAGGGAAATAGATACATAGTTGGCTTACAATCGCCACTTCACACAATTACATGAATAAAACATTACATCATCCAGATACAATCAAGGTCCGACTACGGAACCAAAATAAAAGAAGAACCCCAAATGCAACAAAGGTCCCGATCGACCCCAAGCTGGGCTCCACTCTTGATCAACTAGAACAAAACAACACAAAGGGCAAGATCTTCATCGAGCTCCTCCTTGAGCTTAGTTCGTCACCGCTTTCGGTAACATAGGCACTGCAGACTGGTTTTGGAAGTATCTGTGAGTCACGAGGACTTAGCAATCTCACACCCGCGAGATCAAGACTATTTAAGCTTATAGGAAGGATGGAGTAATGAGGTGGAGCTGCAGCAAGTGACTAGCATATATGGTGGCTACAATCGCAAAAGAGAGCGAGAAGAGAAGCAAGGCACGATCGTGAAACTAGTAGCGATCAAGAAGTGATCCTAGAGCAACCTACGTCAAACATAACTCCAACACCGTGTTCACTTCCCGGACTCCGCCGAGAAGAGACCATCACGGTTACACATGCGGTTGATGTATTTTAATTAAGGTCAACTTCGGGTTTTCTACAACCGGACATTAACAAATTCCCATCTGCCACATAACCGCGGGCACGGCTCTCGAAAGTTTATACCTGCGGGGTGTCCCAACAGCCCATGACAAGCTCTTGCGATCAGCGAAGGAATAGACCTACACCCAAGACACTCCGACCAGACTCGGTATCCCGGTACATCAAGACATTTCGACAATGGTAAAACAAGACCAGCAAGACCTCCCGCTGTGCCGACAAATCCCGATAGGAGCTGCACATATCTCGTTCTCAGGGCACACCGGATGAGCCAGACGTCGGGTTGGCATAGACCCTGATTGCCCAGGGGGCACCGGACATCACTCGGTTTGGACCAGCACCCGGAGGAGCACTGGCCCGGGGGGGTAAAATAAAGATGACCCTTGAGTCTGCAGAACCCAAGGGAAAAAAGGCTTAGGTAGGCAAATGGTAAAACCAAGGTTGGGCCTTCTTTGGAGGAGTTTTATTCAAAGCGAACTGTCAAGGGGTCCCATAAATCACCCGACCAGCGTAAGGAATAAAATCCGGGAACATAACACGGTATGACGGAAACTAGGGCGGCAAGAGTGGAACAAAACACTGGGCATAAGGCCGAGCCTTCCACCCTTACCAAGTATATAGATGCATTAATTAAATAAGAGATATTGTGATATCCCAACAAGTAAACATGTTCCAACAAGGAACAACATCTCCATGTTCAACAAGGAACAAACTTCAATCTTCACCGCAACTAACAACACTATAAGGGGGCTGAGCAAGCGGTAACATAGCCAATCAACGGTTTGCTAGGACATGGTGGGTTAGAGGTTTGACATGGCAATTTGGGAGGTGACAAGCAAATGGTAGGCATCGTAGCATTGGCATAGCAAAAGAGCAAGCAAACTAGCATAGCAAAGATAGTAGTGATTTCGAGGTATGATCATCTTGCACGAGATCCATAAGGAAGCGAAACGACTCCATGAAGAAGACAAACGAAAGAAGTCGAACGGATCCTCACAACTCCGGAACGAAACCGAAGCTAACGAGAGAAGCAACCCGGAAAGCCACAAACAACATAGTAAACACACAAGCATAAACATGGCATGATGCGCAAACAAGTATGATGCATGCCCGGTTTAAATAGCATGGCATGGCAAAATGCACAAACAAAACTACAAGTTAAATGGAGCCCAATATGCAACGAGTTGCATATTGACGAAACACCACATCAATTATTTAGTTCTCTCTCGGTTATGTACCCAACAATATTAAATATTGGTTAACATGGCAAGAGGTGAAGCATGACAAAACTACCTATCTAGGCAAGTTTAAATGAGGCCGGAAGCAACGAACAATAATTCCGGCAGATCCTCATATGCATAGTTTAAGGTTTTTTACTGTTCTACCCTAAACACAATTTTAGAGTTGTTAAACATGCAAGATGAGTGCACCATGTTAAACTAGGCAAAATTCTACCCCATTTACATATAAAGTTTATTAAAATCGGAGTTACGGTTATTTAGTTATGAAATAAATCATTTTAACATGGCATTTGAGCAAATTTAATCAAACAACATGTTTAAACATTTCAAACATGGATGAAAGTGGCATATTGTGAAACTAGATAAAATTCTAAGCAACTTTCATATATTAAGTTTTTACATGTGATGCACGGTTGATGAGTTATTAAATGCATGAAGTTTAGGGTCCAAACTGCAAAACTGTAATTCACTGGAATATTAGGCAAATTCGCAGACGGTAAAAAAAACCACATCGGGCCGGATCTAACTGGCCCAAGAGTGCACAGGGGAAGGGCTGGGGGGACTGCTCACCATGGGCCAAGCCCAGGTCGGTGGAGATGGCCAAAGCAGGCCGGACTGGGTGAGGAGGCGCACTGGGCCCTGGAGCTCGTGGTCGATCTGGGTGAGGACGCGGCTTGGAAGAGGCAGCGACAAGCTCCATGGACTTGGCGGGGCGACGGGTCAACACGGGCAGACCTGCTCGTCCTCCTCTCGCACAGAAAGAAGCGGCAGCGGTCTCAGGGAGCAGAAGCAGGGAGGCCGGCGGGTGCAAGGGCGGCGACGCAGGACTTAGCGTGTTGGCCGCGGGATCTGAGGCACGCAGCGGCGCTGGACGGAGGTTCTCACGGATCTGGCGAATCGCGGTCAGCGGACACGGCTCGATGCGGCAGGATGATGCAGGGGAGCGGCTTCCAGGAAGACGAGTGGTGGCGGCGCGAGGTCGAGGGGAACCGATTCCCGGCGGTGGGAGGTGGATCCGGTGAAGAACAACGGCGGGCGGCAACGACCGAGGACGACGGCGCGATGCTCCACACCTCCTATGCTGATAAACAGAGAGAGAGAGAGATATGAGAAAGAGCAGGGGAAGATGAACATCAGGAGATGGAAGGGAAGCAGGGCGCGAGGAGCTGGCCTGATTCGTGATCTTTACTCCGTGAGGCCGTCGATGGGTGGTGGCGCTCGGGATGAGCAGGGAACGACCCTAGGCTCTCTCTTGCGGGTGTCCCTGGTTGGAGGGGATGGATCAATGGTGGTTGGCCGATGGGGATCTGGGAGGATCCCAAGGAAGAAAAAAAACCAGAGGAGCGGCGGCGGCTAGGAGGATCCCTAGAAATTAGGGATTGGTCCGATGATTGCACTGCTATTTATAGTAGGTGGGTGTGGGTTAAATTAGGGGCTAACTCGTCCCTTCTATGAAAATCGAACGGTCAGAAAAAAATAGGCTAGGGAGCTCAAATAAGAAAACGGTGATGTTTTGTAAACGTTTGGGGATGATCCGGACACGATGGTAGCGACAGTCCGGGTCGGGTCCGGGACAACTTTCGGACGCGCGTGAGGGGGGTCGCGGGCTGACGAGAGGGGTTAGGCTGGACCTGGCGGTAGGTAGCGGACTGTGTAGACGGTCTCGAGCTGAGGGAAGAGAAGAGAGGGGGGCCCGGCGACTGTTACCGGAGACCAAAAACGTCCGACATTAGACCGGCTATATTGCCGCTATAGTTATCCGTTGGGGCATCAAACGGACTCCGAATGCGATGAAACTTGGCAGGCGGTCTACTGACCACAAAACAACACCGCATGCCAACTTTCAACCCATTCCGAGAACATTTTCCGGCCACTTATAAAATAATATTTCGGACATGTCGCGGGCGCGTGCAAGTGTGTCTGGGCTCAGAACGGACAATGGACGGAACGAGGAGACCGGGACGGATGCAAGTTTTGAAAACATGATGATGCAATGCACATGATGACATGATAAGATGCACACGCAAGCAAATGACAAGGCAACAACAGCGAATAACTGGCAGACACCTGGCACATCGGTCTCGGGGCGTTACAACACTCCACCACTACGAGAGGATCTTGTCCCGAGATCTAGAATGGCACCGGAGAGAAACGGAAGAGGAAGAGAAGAGGGTAAACTAAATTGCTTCTTCGACAAAAGAGTGAAACCAAAGAACCTTGAGAGGTTGAGCAATTTAAAAGAAAGAGTACAATAGTGATGAACGAGATTGCAAACAATCCGTTAGAAACGAGGAACAAGGAACATTACAAGGACTTGAAGGTTGCAAAGACATGAATCAAGAGTTTAATGGACAATATAGAATTCAAAACCACTCCGGTTAAAACAAGATGTGAGAGGAAGAAGAATGATATAATTTGGGCAACACTCCAACTGAAAAGAGATGCAAGACTTGATAAGATGAAAAGAACTTGAGCAGAGAAGATACAACACTCCGGTTAAATGGGTAAGCATGGAAAGAACACGGTCCTCACAATTTGAGATGATGAGCGAAGAGAGCAACATCACAATGCCTCCGGAAGAAAGAATAGAAGATAGATCATTGGAATAAAAGAATGGAGAAGAAAACAACATGTACTACCTCAAATGAATTTGAGAGAGCATCTTTAAAAAGAAGGATTGAACGGAGTTGTTGGAAAATCAACAACGAAACGAAAAGAATAAGCTTGTAGTGGGCTTATGGAAACATCTCAAAATTATGAGGTGACAAACGGCCACTAACGGAAAACATTGATTTTATTGAGAGCACCAAAGAGATGAAAAACTTCTTCACCGAGATGAGAAGGAGAAAATTGGATCATTGATAAGCACCAGAAATAGCTACATTCCTTAGGGAAGGCTTTAGGTGAAATATGACACAAGATAACTCCAACAAGGAGATTGATGGACTTAAAATACCTCAATCTTGACAACTTGAATAACCAAGGGAAATTGTCAAGAGTGACATAACACCATCTCAAAAGATAAGGTAGAAAGAATTGCACTTTGGAATGCATGATGAAGAATACTTGAACTCCCCAAAACAAACATGTGTTGAACACCCCGTTTATTTTTAGAGTATAGCTTGGCGGATCATAACTTCGAGAGAAATCTTGATGAACAATTGAAGAATGAAAAGAATCCTTGACGAAGCACCATGTAGAGCCTCCATGAAGAACTCCGGTAAACAAAAGGGTGATAGAAAGAAAGAGAAGTTGAAAACACAAGGTGAAGCCTTGCAATGATTTAGATGGATCTTCCTGATGATGACCGCTTGGAACTCCGGGGAAAAGAAAAGATGAAACAACTGAAACCAAGAATTTATTCATCATGAACAAACTCCGAAAGAAGGAATTAATCACTTGGATGAAACAAGAACAAGAATTATGTTATGCGTATCCTTCACCAATTTAAATTGATGACAAGCAACGGATTTGGCATACCACTTATTCCCGTAGAAAGGATTAAAAGAGATATAGCGCGAACTTGAGAAGGTATCGATGGAACCACTGGTGGGATTGGAAAGAACGAATGAATTAAATGATAACAAAGGAAGTGAAATCTTGAATGAACCATCGTAAGAGTTGAAAATGAACGTAGCAAAGGCACAATTCACCAGGAAGAATTAGAAAATGAATGAAGATACTTGAGGGGAATTAGATACATGAGAACGAAGAGATCATGAACTGATTAGAGGGTATTTGAATGATTCACCGGTAAGATTTGGAGAACGATAGCTACAAGCTGAGAATGAAGAATTATGATATGATGGCCTTCGGAGGAAAGAAATGGAAACAACTCATGAAATGCTCCGGATGGGTGAAAAGAATTCTCACAATCGAAAATAATTATCAGAGGATGGCATCAAGCTTGAACTATGCATCTTGAAGAGAATGGAGCAAGATTTAAGAGAAACTCTTCTTCGGTCTCCAAATGTTGAGAATGATGACGAGAACCACCATGAATTGTTGAGATACTCCGGGAGAATGAAAAACACAGAGGTTGAGCCAACAATGAAAAATAATTTGAAAGATCTTGGAGGAAGACATTTGACTGATGATAACTCATTCTTACGTCAAACTTTGCAATGAATTTGAGAGTAACTCGAAAAGAATTAGCGAGTCGTAAGATCTGGAAAAAGACACGTGGGTTAGGGCCCACTCAAAAGAACACCGTTGAAAAGATTTAAAAGAGATGTTGCACCGGTTGAATTAAATGACTTGAATGAGATACCAATCTCGAAAGAGCTTGAACGAATGCAGAGTGGAAACACGAATCTTCGAGATATCTTGAGCACTCCGGAATAACAAATAGCTAGAAGTAGAATGATAATGAGGTGCACCGGTATGAGAAGACATTGAAATGAGGAAAAAGGTATGATCAACAAAACTTGACTTGAATCCACCGGAGAAGAGAAAGGAATGAGGAATGACGAACTAGTAGAACATCTTCTTGAGAACCACCGGGGTAAGAACATTGACGGAAAGAATGGAGAAACATCACAAAAATAAAAGGATACTTGGTAAAGAAATCTTAGTCCTTGAGGAAAAAGGGTGGGTGGGCGGGGAAAAACAAAGGCAACTTGGAGACGGATGAAACAAACACCGTTGAGAAGAAATGATAATTGGTCTTGCTGATGTTGAACTGATGGGATCCACTTGAAGAGAAACACGCCAGTTGAAAAGGATTGACATGACAATCTCGATTGTCGAGAAGGATTAGTATTCACATCGAGTATGAGAACACCATTTCGACAAGGTATGGAATCAACACTTGACATTGAAGCAACTCGAATACCACAACTCAAAACAAAAACAAAGGACTGGCTTGCGAATAAGCGGAACAAACATATGATAGAGATTTCGTCCGAAGTTTTCGTGGTGGGGCCTACATGGGCTCGATCGTACAGCACCATCATGTACAAGGCAGTGCACATGACATATGAAGCGTCCCCGAGTCGGCATAGCCAAGGACTCTTTAAGACACAATGAGACCACTGTAAAACCAACCGTGAATAGGCGGACCACTAGACGTCGAACCCCAATTTCATATCATACATCCGTCGGAAAGATATCCTAAGAGCTACTTGAATTCCCACCTATGAAACTCCCGAAATTTTCCGTTTATGCCATCAGGTGTTGGGGATACAGGGGAAGCATAATATCTCACCCAAAACTAGCAAATCCTACATCCAGCTGTATCCATCCTTCAACACATAACCAAGAAACCTTCGGAAATCGTCTACCTCAACCTTGAAAAGCATCCGTTATCTGAGTCATGGCAATACTCCGTACTCACCTCGATCTTCGGGTTATCGGGTTATCTCACCAACAACTGCATAAAAGAGATTTTCGATGTCGGCGTACTAAACTCGGTATTCCGAACTGCAACGATAAAATTATGGCGACAACACCTCGAGCTCAACTCCGGGACACTTCCACTAAACCCCGACGGGGAGGCACCAAGACAATGTTCTCATCATAAAACCATCGAACGATTCCAAGATACCAGCGTGATCCTAAAAAAATTTAGTGAAATTTGAGAAGAGAAGAGTCAAAACTCAACGTCGGGATGCCTTACGGAGGCGATGAAGAGACCGGGGAGTAAAAAGAATTCCTAACTCTCCGATATATATAATCCTAAATGACTCAAAACATTTTCTAGACACAACTCGGCCGCTAAAAACGATCAAGCAGTGGGGCTCCTAAGGTCAGGGAAGGCTCTGATTACCAACTTGAAACGCCCTCGATGCGACTATATCTCCCACGTGTCGAAGCACGACTTAGAGGCATAACCGCATTGAAAGCAATGTCGCAAGTGAGGTAATCTTCACACAACCCATGTAATACATAAGGGAAAGAGATACATAGTTGGCTTACAATCGGCACTTCACACAATTACATGAATAAAACATTACATCATCCAGATACAATCAAGGTCCGACTACGGAACCAAAATAAAAGAAGAACCCCAAATGCGACAAAGGTCCCCGATCGACCCCAACTGGGCTCCACTACTGATCAACTAGAACAAAACAACACAAAGGGCAAGATCTTCATCGAGCTCCTCCTTGAGCTTGGTTGCGTCACCCTTTCATTAACATAGGCACACCAAACTGGTTTTGGAAGTATCTGTGAGTCACGAGGACTCAGCAATCTCACACCCGCGAGATCAAGACTATTTAAGCTTATAGGAAGGATGGAGTAATGAGGTGGAGCTGCAGCAAGCGACTAGCATATATGGTGGCTACAATCGCAAAAGAGAGCGAGAAGAGAAGCAAGGCACGGTCGTGAAACTAGTAGCGATCAAGAAGTGATCCTAGAGCAACCTACGTCAAACATAACTCCAACACCGTGTTCACTTCCCGGACTCCGCCGAGAAGAGACCATCACGGTTACACACGCGGTTGATGTATTTTAATTAAGGTCAACTTCAGGTTTTCTACAACCGGACATTAACAAATTCCCATCTGCCACATAACTGCGGGCACGGCTCTAGAAAGTTTATACCCTGCAGGGGTGTCCCAACTTAGCCCATGACAAGCTCTCGCGATCAACGAAGGAATAGACCTTCACCCGAGACACTCCGATCAGACTCGGTATCCGGTACATCAAGACATTTCGACAATGGTAAAATAAGACCAGCAAGACCTCCCGCCAGTCCGACAAATCCCGATAGGAGCTGCACATATCTCGTTCTCGGGGCACACCGGATGAGCCAGACGTCGGGTTGGCATAGACGCTGATTGCCCGAGGGCGCCGGACATCGCTTCGGTTTGGACCAGCACCGGAGGAGCACCGCCGGGGGTAAAATAAAGATGACCCTTGAGTCTGCAGAACCCAAGGGAAAAAAGGCTTAGGTAGGCAAATGGTAAAACCAAGGTTGGGCCTTCTTTGGAGGAGTTTTATTCAAAGCGAACTGTCAAGGGGTCCCATAAATCACCCGACCACGTAAGGAGCATAAAATCCGGGAACATAACACCGGTATGACGGAAACTAGGGCGGCAAGAGTGGAACAAAACACCAAGCATAAGGCCGAGCCTTCCACCCTTACCAAGTATATAGATGCATTAATTAAATAAGAGATATTGTGATATCCCAACAAGTAAACATGTTCCAACAAGGAACAACATCTCCATGTTCCAACAAGGAATAAACTTCAATCTTCACCTGCAACTAACAACGCTATAAGGGGGGCTGAGCAAAGCGGTAACATAGCCAATCAACGGTTTGCTAGGACATGGTGGGTTAGAGGTTTGACATGGCAATTTGGGAGGCTGACAAGCAAATGGTAGGCATCGTAGCATTGGCATAGCAAAAGAGCGAGCAAACTAGCATAGCAAAGATAGTAGTGATTTCGAGGTATGATCATCTTGCACGAGATCCATAAGGAAGCGAAACGACTCCATGAAGAAGACAAACGAAAGAAGTCGAACGGATCCTCACAACTCCGGAACGAAACCGAAGCTAACGAGAGAAGCAACCCGGAAAGCAACAAACAACATAGTAAACACACAAGCATAAACATGGCATGATGCGCAAACAAGTATGATGCATGCCCGGTTTAAATAGCATGGCATGGCAAAATGCACAAACAAAACTACAAGTTAAATGGAGCCCAATATGCAACGAGTTGCATATTGACGAAACACCACATCAATTATTTAGTTCTCTCTCGGTTATGTACCCAACAATATTAAATATTGGTTAACATGGCAATAGGTGAAGCATGACAAAACTACCTATCTAGGCAAGTTTAAATGAGGCCGGAAGCAACGAACAATAATTCCGGCAGATCCTCATATGCATAGTTTAAGGTTTGGTACTGTTCTGCCCTAAACACAATTTTAGAGTTGTTAAACATGCAAGATGAGTGCACCATGTTAAACTAGGCAAAATTCTACCCCATTTACATATAAAGTTTATTAAAATCGGAGTTACGGTTATTTAGTTATGAAATAAATCATTTGAACATGGCATTTGAGCAAATTTAATCAAACAACATGTTTAAACATTTCAAACATGGATGAAAGTGGCATATTGTGAAACTAGATAAAATTCTAAGCAACTTTCATATATTAAGTTTTTACATGTGATGCACGGTTGATGAGTTATTAAATGCATGAAGTTTAGGGTCCAAACTGCAAAACTGTAATTCACTGGAATATTAGGCAAATTCGCAGACGGTAAAAAAAACCACATCGGGCCGGATCTAACTGGCCCAAGAGTGCACAGGGGAAGGGCTGGGGGGACTGCTCACCATGGGCCAAGCCCAGGTCGGTGGAGATGGCCGAAGCAGGCCGGACTGGGTGAGGAGGCGCACTGGGCCCTGGAGCTCGTGGTCGATCTAGGTGAGGACGCGGCTTGGAAGAGGCAGCGACAAGCTCCATGGACTTGGTGGGGCGACGGGTCAACGCGGGCAGACCTGCTCGTCCTCCTCTCGCACAGAAAGAAGCGGCGGCGGTCTCAGGGAGCAGAAGGAGGGAGGCCGGCGGGTGCAAGGGCGGCGACGCAGGGACTTGGCGTGGTGGCGCATGGGCACGGCGGCGCAGAGATGAGGTTCTCGCGGGATCTGGCGAATCGGTCAGCGGACCACGGCTCGTCTGGCAGGATGATGCAGAGGAGCGGCTTCGGGAAGGCGAGTGGTGGCGGCGCGAGGTCGAGGAACCGATTCCGGCGGTGGGAGGTGGATCCGGTGAAGAACAATGGCGGGCGGCAACGACCGAGGACGACGGCGCGATGATCCACACCTCCTATGCTGATAAACAGAGAGAGAGAGAGAGATGAGAAAGAGCAGGGGAAGATGAACATCAGGAGATGGAAGGGAAGCAGGGCGCGAGGAGCTGGCCTGATCCGGCGGCGCTGCTCCGGCGAGGCCGTCAATGGGTGGTGGCGCTCGGGACGAGCAGGGAACGACCCCTGGCTCTCTCTTGTGGGTGTCCCTGGTTGGAGGGGATGGATCGATGGTGGTTGGCCGATGGGGATCTGGGAGGATCCCAAGGAAGAAAATAAACCAGAGGAGCGGCGGCGGCTAGGAGGATCCCTAGAAATTAGGGATTGGTCCGATGATTGCACTGCTATTTATAGTAGGTGGGTGTGGGTTAAATTAGGGGCTAACTCGTCCCTTTGATTAAAATCGAACGGTCAGAAAAAATAGGCTAGGGAGCTCAAATAAGAAAACGGTGATGTTTTGTAGACGTTTGGGGATGATCCGGACACGACGGTAGCGACAGTCCGGGTCGGGTCCGGGACAACTTTCGGACGCGCATTAGGGGGGTTGCGGGCTGACGAGAGGGATTAGGCTAGACCTGGCGGTAGGTAGCAGACTGTGTAGACGGTCTCGAGCTGAGGGAAGAGAAGAGAGGGAGGCCCGGCGACTGTTTCCGGAGACCAAAAACGTCCGACGTTAGACCGGCTATACTGCCGCTATAGTTATCTGTTGGGGCATCAAACGGACTCCGAATGCGATGAAACTTGGCAGGCGGTCTACTGACAACAAAACAACACCGCATGCCAACTTTCAACCCATTTCGAGAACATTTTCCGGCCACTTATAAAATAATATTTTGGACATGTCGCGGGCGCGTGCAAGTGTGTCTGGGCTCAGAACGGACAATGGACGGAACGAGGAGACCGGGACGGATGCAAGTTTTGAAAACATGATGATGCAATGCACATGATGACATGATAAGATGCACACGCAAGCAAATGACAAGGCAACAACAGCGAATAACTGGCGGACACCTGGCACATCGGTCTCGGGGCGTTACAATATCAATCAAGCAGGAGTAGGGTTTTACCTCCATCGAGAGGGCCCGAACCTGGGTAAAATCGTGTCCCTCGTCTCCTGTTACCATCTGCCTAGATGCACAGTTCGGGACCCCCTACCCGAGATCCGCCGGTTTTGACACCGACACCTGGTAAGCAAGAAGCTCAAGCTTGTCAACGTAATCCAGGTCATGCTCATCCGCCGGATTCTCCCCTGCCAACAGCGGGACTCCAATTTGTGGGAGTTAGATCCGGCCCAGCACCAGACCTTGAGCGGGCTCTTCGACACTACGTACGAAGAGGCCTGGAAGGTGCTGTTCAAGGGCGTCGAGGCTCCCGCATCCACTACCGAAGATCGCGGATTCAGCTCGCAGCGTCCGGCTGGCGAGGTAAGCTATATTATCCTTTATGGGACACTTGCTTTTCATAGTTTGACTCTATGTGGGGTCCAAACTCCCAATACCTTTGACAGGCCTGGCAGGAGACGTCCGGACAGGTTAACTGTCCAGCTCCCCTTCCAGAAGACCCAGCGGATGCCCGTTTGACAGGGTTGCCGGTCCCGGCACCCTACGTGGTGCCGGAGACGAAGGCCAAGAAGAAGGCCACGGGAACCCGGAGGAGTTCCCGGCGTCAGGTGTTATCGGATTCATCGTCCGATGACTCGGCGGACTCCTCCCACGAGGGCGAGGAGGAGAAGAAGAGGCCTCTCCCGGTGAGAGAAGAAGAGGAAGCCCCCCCCAACAGGGGGCCGAAGGGTCAGAAGGAAGGACCCTTTCCCGGACTGTTCCTGTGGCGGCGCGCGGCGACGAGTGGCCCTCAAGGGCCAAGCCCCTGGTGAGATCGTAAGTATCCAGACTCCTAAATAATTCATAATTTTTCTTTTTGTCGCATGGTGTCTTTCTAACGCCGCATACAACCCTGTAGCCCGCCCAAGGATGATCTTCCCGCTTCGTCGAGCGGGTCCTTGGGTACGTCGGATGTGAATAGCACTTCACTTCCGACCGCCTCCTCTCCCCATGACACCGATGACGCCGAGGTGGGATCCCAAAAAGGGACCCACCAGGAGGAGGAGGACGCCCAGAGGTGCCGCAGGGCAACCTCCCGGACTTTGGACCGGACTCCGCACCGGAACCTTGATGGTTCCGAGTCCGTGGCGCGCCCTTCGTAAGAAGGGCAAGACTGTGAGGCCGGCGGCCTCCGTGCAACCAGAGGCGCCGGATAATTTGCTGGAGGCGCTCAATGGCGCTTCCATCAATGAGGAACACCGCACTGTCATGAGTGTGGTGATTCAGAAGGTTCAGCTCGCCAAAGGCGGGCTGACCAAAGCCTGCAGCAGCCTTCTAACAGGCTTTGAGGTAAGAATTTTAAGATATGTAAAATAGTACCGCATAGGCAGGTAGCCCCGATGCTCGGTTCGGTGTTGGAAAGAAAAGCGGATGAGGATCTAAAAGATATCTGTGAGTCTTAACAAAAATATGTCAATATGGGAATGCAGGCTCTTGTTGCTGACCTCTGCCGCCGATCTGCGGAGGTCAATGCCTTGAAGCGAGCCTCGAGCAATCCGAGAGCGAGCTCGGCCGTGCCAAGAAGCAGCTCGAGGACAAGGAAGGTGAATAACACCTTATTAAAGTTGTACCTTCTGAGAAAAGGATTTGGTTGCAAGAGGAATGACAAGGATAGCGTGGGTACTCCAGGCTACTCTGAACAAGGTGGCGACCACGAAGGAGGCGGTGTCTGCGTCGAGCATAATCTGCGGCCACAGGCAGCGCCCGGCGAGAGAAGCGAGGAGGTGCGGGTGGCGGAGGTACGGCAAGAGCTCCAGGCTCTCGTGGAAAAACACGAGAGTTTGGAGCGTGACTCGAAGACTCGAGAGTCCGAGCTTGCGTCGGCTCTTGAGAGTGCCAAACCGCTAAGGCCGAAGCCCACAATGCCCTCCAGGAAATCGAGGCATTAAAGAAAATAGCGGCGGGTAAGGCATTCTTCATGCAAAGCAAGCATGTAAAAGTCAATTACCTGTTACTTACCCGAATTCGGAGCTCTCCAGGAGCGTTCGCAGATCTGCCCCGTAACGTGTCTGATGCTACCGCTTTCTCTGAGCCGAGGAGGGAGCTCGGCGAGAAGGTGTTACGGTCTCGGTATCTTTGAGGCGGACATTCAGTGCTTATAGCGACCAGGTGAAGCAGCTGGTCGAGCTCCTCAAGGTGGCCGAACAGGCCATGAAGGGCCTCATAGTTCGGCTGTGGCCCAAAGAGGCCATGCTTGGGAGCTACTTCGGCCTGGTGCGGCGGCTGCTGGTTGCTTGTCCATGGCTTGAAGTCATCAAGCACTCCGCCTGCATTGAAGGTGCCCGTCGATCCCTTGCCCGTGCTAAAGTGCACTGGACAGGATGGACGCTGAGAAGCTTGTGACGGACGCGCCACCGCCGGGCAAGGAGTATCGCACGCCCGAGATGTATTATAAGGGTGTCCTGAAGGGTGCCTACATTATTGCGGGTGAGTGCTCCAAAGATGTAATATTTGAGTAGACTCGCATTTTGTTATCCTGTGCGCTGAAAACTATGTTCATATGCGCTAAGCAATGCTTGTTAATTTAAAATATTACCTTCTGTGCGGCCGTTTATCAAATCGAGAGATGGCAAGTCATCGGCTTCAGCCCCATGCCACAGTCTTTGGGGTGTTCGGGATAAACTTGAGCACTCTTGTTCCCATTTTTGGGTCCATCTAGGGAGGCGCTCAACACAACAAACGAGGCAACCGGACTTATAATGCTTGAACACTCTCACTTAGCCATAGAATTCTATAATTTTAAATTTCGGCAAAGCCCCTAGTGTTCGGAAGGCCGAATTCAGGGCGCTATCCACGCCTGGGCCGGACAAAGCCAGCTCCTTGCACTAAGCGGCATAAGTCTTTAGGGACTCGAAAAAACCTCTCGAACAGCGACCGGCTCTTGCCTCATCATGACGGTGTAACGCTCCGGATGCAACTTTCCATATTTGTACCTCCAACTCTTTCCTTTTTCGGAGATGCGATATGATATTTCCTTCGTGGTTGGGTTTTTGTCGTCTGTTTTGCATTTTTTTCATGTCATGCATTTCATCATTGCATCATTTGCATTGCATCGGCACTCGTTGCCATCATTGTTTTTAAAACTTGCATCCGCTCGTAGTTGCCGCGTCCCCCCTTGCTTTTGTTGACCGCCCCGAGACCAATCGTGTTTTCGTTTCCCCTTTTGTCCGACCACCCAACCCCTCTTTGCACAACCACAGACCCTCGGCGTGTCAAGAGACTCCCCGAACCGAACGGATATGCGTCACCGTTGGGTCCGGATCATCCCCAAACATCTACAAAATATCTCTGTTTTCTCTTTTGGACTCCCTAATCCATTTATTTCGGACCGCCCGATCGTGATCGGAGGATCCAAATCATCCCCTTTGCATATATATAGTCCACCCACTTGCTAAATAGGATCAAACCCTAACTTCTAGGCAGTTTGTCCCTGCCGCCGCCGCACTTACCTTCCGCCTCGGGATCTCCCCAGATCCATCTCGCAGCCACCCACAGGCCAGCCGTCTCCCCTCGATCCCCATCCCACCAGTCTCCTTCCGATCCAAAACCCACCAACCTGCGCCTCCTTCCTTCCTCGTTTTCCCTAGCCGGCCAAATCCCCACCGAGACTCCTCTGCTCGCGCACCAGCGCCCGAGCTCCCTGCTGCTCCTTGCACCAACCACCGCCGGAGGCCGTCACCGGTAGCCAGAGACCTTGCTGCTGCCCCGTCGCACTCGAGGCCAAGCCCCTCGAGCAGGAGGACTTCTCCTGCCCGAGCCCTGCCTCGTTCCCCATCGTCCTCGCCCGGCGTCACGTCGCCGGCGTCCAAGCCACCGGAGCGCAACCGCCCTTCTGCAGCCGTCGAGCGCCACCACAGCAGCACTCTCAGGCTGGCCTCGCCTCCCTTCACCTCCCTGTCCTTCCTCCTCCTTCCCGTTCTCCCCCTCCTCTCTCATTTTTCCTCTCTCTCCCTGTCCAGGAACCCAGGCGGCAGCCATGGCGCCATGTAGCAGGAGCTCCGCCGCGCCCGTGCCCTGAATCCGGTGACCTCCGCCTTAGAGCCGCTGTCTCCGCCCATTTCCCCGACGGCTGCTCCACGCGCCAAGGCCGCCGATGTCGTCCTGCTTCACGAGGACGAGCCCTGCCTCCTCGCCCGCTGACTCCTGCCGCGCTGCTCTGCTTCGCTCGCGTCGCCCCGGCCCCCTTCTGCTCCGTCCACGCGAGGTGAACGAGCGCACCAGCAGCGCCCGTTGACCACATCATTGCCTCCAGATCCGGCCCAATGAGCCGCCCCTCAGCCTTGCTGCCTTCACCGACTGGACCAGAGCCCATGGTGTGGCCACCCCCCAGCCCTCTCCTGTATGCTGTTAGCCCAGCAGATTTGGCCCATGCATGTTTTTTTTCCTGCTGCGAATTTAACCTTATCCAGATATGCCAGTTTTACAAAAAAACCTCCATGTTCATGCATTAATAACTCACAAACCGTGCATCGGATTAAAATGATTTATATATGAAAAATGCTTAGTTTTTCATCTAGTTTCATAATCTGCTGTTTTCATCCATGTTTAAAATGTTTAAAATGATGTTTGCTTAAATTTGCTCTAATGCCATGTTAAAATGATTAAATTCATAACTAAATAACCGTAGCTCCAATTTTAATAAACTTTATATGTAAATGGGGTGGAAAAATTCCTAGTTTAACATGGTCCACTTTATTTTCCTGTTTAACAACTTTAAAATATGTTTAGGGCAGAACAGTAGCTAATTCAAAATATGCAATGGGGATTTTCCGGAATTGTTGTTTGTTGTTCCGGCCTCATTTAAACTAGCCTAAATAGTTAGTTTACTTTTGTTACACCCTTTGCCATGTTTAACAACATTTAACATTGTTGTGTACCTAAACGAGAGCGAACTAAATAACTCGGATGTGGTGTTTCGTCAATATGCAAATTGTTGCATATTGAGCTCCGCTTAACTTGTAGTATTGTTTGTTGCACTTTGCCATGCCTCATTAAACCGGACATGCATCATACTTGTTTGTGCATCATGCCATGTTTATGCTTGTGCATTTACCATGTTGTTTGTTTCTTTCCGGTGTTGCTTCTTAGTTCCGGTAATGTTGCGATTGTGAGGATTCGTTCGACTACGTTCGTTTGTCTTCTTCATGGACTCGTTCTTCTTCCTAGCGGGATTTCAGGCAAGATGACCGTCACCTTGGATCTCACTACTATCATTGCTATGCTAGTTGCTTCGTTCTATCGCTTTGCTGCGCTACCTATCATTTGCTCTTCAAGCCTCCCAAATTGCCATGTCAGCCTCTAACCTTTTCACCCTTCCTAGCAAACCATTGCTTGGCTATGTTACCGCTTTGCTCAGCCCCTCTTATAGCGTTGTTAGTTGCAGGTGAAGTTGAAGATTGCTCCATGGTGGACAGGATTATGTTGGGATATCACAATATCTCTTATATATTATTAATGCATCTATATACTTGGTAAAGGGTGGAAGGCTCAGCCTTATGCTGGTGTTTTGTTCCACTCTTGCCGCCCTAGTTTCCGTCATACCGGTGTTATGTTCCCGGATTTTGCGTTCCTAACGCAGTCGGGTGATTTATGGGACCCCCTTGATAGTTCGCTTTGAATAAAACTTGTCCAGCAAGGCCCAACCTTGGTTTTACCATTTGCCTCACCACCACCTATACCCTTCCCTTGGGTCGGCCAACCCAAGGGTCATCTTTATTTTAGCCCCCGCAGGCCAGTGCTTGTCTAAGTGTTGGTCCGAAACGAGCAACCTGCGGGGCCACCTCGGGGCAACTCGAGGGCTGGTTTTACTCGTAGCTTGACTTATCCGGTGTTGCCCTGAGAACGAGATATGTGCAGCTCCTATCGGGATTGTCGGCGCATCGGGCGGCTTTGCTGGTCTTGTTTTACCATTGTCGAAATGTCTTGTAAACCGGGATTCCGAGACTGATCGGGTCTTCTGGAGAAGGAATATCCCGTTGATCGCGAGAGCTTATCATGGGCTAAGTTGGGACACCCTGCGAGGTATAAACTTTCGAGAGCCGTGCCCGCGGTTATGTGGCAGATGGGAATTTGTTAATGTCGGTTGTAGATAACTTGACACGGAGATCTGAATTAAAACACATCAACGCGTGTGTAGCCGTGATGGTCTCTTCTCGGTGGAGTCCGGAAGTGAACACGGTTTACGTGTTATGATTGGCGTAAGTAGGAGCCCAGGATCACCTCTTGATCATTACTAGTTGACGACCGTTCCTTTGTTTCTCTTCTCGCTCTCATTTGCGTATGTTAGCCACCATATATGCTTAGTCGCTGTTGCAACCTCACCACTTTACCCCTTCCTTTCCCATTAAGCTTTGCTAGTCTTGATACCCATGGTAATGGGATTGCTGAGTCCTCGTGGCTCCTGATTACTACAACAACAGATTGCGGTACAGGTTATCACGATGATCATGGCGCGAGAGTGATGCTTGCTTGTGTTGAGTTCTTCTTCTGCTCCTTCTTCGATCAGGGGATAGGTTCCAGGTCGGCAGCCTGGGCTAGCAGGGTGGATGTCGTTGGAGTTTCTATTTGTGATTTATCCGTAGTCGTATGGTGCTCTTATGTAAGTTGATGTTGTATTCGTGTGGCATTGTATGCCTTATGTATGTATCCCCATCTATTATGTAATGTTGATGTAATGATATCCACCTTGCAAAAGTGTTCCAATATGCGGGTCTATCCTTGGTGGGACCTTCGAGTTCCTTTTGGATAGGGTCGCATATTGGGCGTGACAGACGGTCAGTTTTAGCTTTCTCCACTGAGGTGCTAGCCCAGCTCAACTGGGGCACAATCGCAGTGGTTCTCCCAGCGCTACCTTAGCCGATATAACAGAACGTAAGTACGAAACATGGGGCAGGCAAACCCAACTATTGACCCAAGACATGATTCGGAGCCGATGCATATAATGCTATAAGTTCGGGGTGCCGCACTTGTGAAAGTGTTCGGACTTACCACACCATAATATGGGGAACTTAAGCCCCTGGTGTATTTAGCCGTACCAAAGTGTACGGATGCAACATGTCATGAATGAACATATGTATAAGAAAGGAATGCAATTATAGGCAAAAAGTGATGCATTGTTTATTCAAAAAAAATACTGCCATGAATGCAGAACAATACAAATAGTGCGATAAGCAAGGGGTGGGACTATTTAACATGTCCCAATCCAGGGGTAGGCTGCGGAATGGTGTATAAAATAGGTATAATGCTCGTAATGGAGACCACCTGGATGTTCGTCGTGGCCTTTCTTCTTCCCTGGCGGTTGTATCCTGAGTCCGGCGGGTCTACTGCCGGACAAGGCCTCTGGTAAACGGAGTCCTGAGGAAAAAAGAAAAAAGAAAGATGATGACCTATTTGGGAGCCCCTGGTGTGGTTGAGCCGCACACTGGGCCTGCCATGGTCGTGCCCCTCCCCCTTTGCCCATGGAATTTCCAGAGTGTAGTGATGTACGCGGAGTACTAGTTTTGCAATTTTGCAAGGGCTGAGGTTGGGGCCACATTGCTACGCGTGCTCGGAACGTGCCAGGTGGTCTTGTTGTAGGTTACTCCGGGCGCGCTTGGCGGTGTCCGGTCGCTTAACGGCCGGACTCGAGAATTGCCTTAAGAGGCTGCTCGCACTTCGCGCGAGCAGCGTATGCTCCTCCGTTCGGAGAGAGCGTTCGATGTTCCGTTGACCGTGATGACTCCTCGAGGGCCTGGCATCTTGAGCTTGAGGTATGCGTGGTGCGGCACCGCATTGAACTTTACAAATGCGGTTCGTCCGGCGATGCATGATAGCCGCTGCGAGCGGAACTATGTCGAAGATTAACTCCTCGCCCGGAAGTTATCCGGGAACCCAAGACCACTTCGATTATGGCGAGCTGCACAATTGGCCTCTACACCTGGTATGACGCCTTTGAAGGTCGTCTTTGTGGGTTTAATCCTTGAGGGGTCTATGCCCATCTTGCGCAATGTATGCTGATAAAGTAGGTTCAGGCTGCTGCCGCCGTCCATCAGGACTCTAGTGAGGTGAAACCCGTCGACGATTGGGTCTAGAACCAATGCAGCGAATCCGCCATGGAGGATGCTGGTGGGGTGATCCCTTCGATCAAACGTGATTGCGCAGGATGACAATGGGTTGAACTTTGGGGCGACTGGCTCCATCGCGTATACGTCCCTGAGTGCATGCTTCCGTTCCCTTTTGGGTATGTGGGTTGCGTATATCATGTTCACCGTCCGCACTTGTGGGGGGAAACCCTTTTGTCCTCTATTGTTCGGCGGCTGGGTCTCTTCCTCGTCATTGCTATGCGGCCCCTTGTCATTGTTTTCGGCGATTAACTTGCCTGCCTGCTTGAATACCCAACAATCCATGTTGGTGTGATTAGCTGGCTTTTGAAGTGTCGTGTATCGCACGGCGGTCGATATTCATCCAAATTGGACGGACCGGAGTAGTCTTTTGAATGGCTTTTTCGTGACCGGGTTGAACCTCTGAATCTGGCGTTGACTGCCGTATCTTGATATTATTGCCGTTAATCGGCATTTGTGCTTGTTGCGACGCGACCGCCATTGCGGTCCTTAGTATCCGGACTGCCGAATTTTTGTCGAGGTTATTCTGCAGGCTAGCCAGCTGTCCTCTCTCATGTGACGGGTCATGAGTGATGTGAGGGCTGCCATGGATTTCGGCTTTTCCTGTCCTAGGTGCCGGGCAAGCCACTCGTCGCGGATGTTATGCTTGAAGGCTGCGAGGGCCTCTACATCTGGACAGTCGACGATTTGATTTTTCTTGGTTAAGAACCATGTCCAGAATTGTCTGGCCGATTCGTCTGGCTGCTGAATTATGTGGCTTAGGTCATCAGTGTCTGGTGGTCACACATATGTGCCCTGGAAGTTATCAAGGAATGCAGCTTCCAGGTCCTCCCAACACCCAATTGATTCTGCTGGCAAGCTGTTAAGCCAATGCCGAGCTGGTCCTTTAAGCTTGAGTGGGAGGTATTTGATGGCGTGAAGATCATCACCGCGGGCCATGTGGATATGAAGGAGATAGTCTTCGATCCAAACCGCGCGGTCTGTTGTGCCATCATAGGATTCAATGTTCACGGGTTTGAACCCTTCGGGGATTTGATGATCCATTACTTCATCTGTGAAGCATAGTGGGTGTGCGGCGCCTCGATATTGGGCTGTATCACGATGTAGCTCAAGCGAGCTTTGTCTACTATGTTCGACCCGGCCGGAGTTGCTGTATCCGGCGCGACGGTCCTCGTCGCGCATCATGGGGCGCCCACGCGATCTGTAGATCGATCTTGATTGTCTTGCCTTGTCCTCCAATATGTCTCGCAAGTCCGGCGCATTCCCCTGTGGCTTTGTACTTTTCGAACAATGCCGGGGTACGGTTTTAGTGGAAGGCCTAGAGGCCTCTCTGTCGCGGCCACGAGGTGGCCGGTCGCCCGTATTGTGCGCCGGTGATGTGGGTTTATATGCTTCCTCCTCTAATCGGGGCAGCAGCTTGCGTTTGGGATAGCTTTTGGAGGGGCGTTCGAGCTCGTACTCTTCGGCCGCAAGGACTTCAGTCCATCTGTCGGCTAGCAAATCTTGATCAGCTCTAAGCTGTTGCTGCTTTTTCTTGAGGCTGCTTGCCGTGGCCATAAGCCTGCGTTTAAAACGCTCTTGTTCGACGGGATCCTCAGGCACGACGAATTCGTCGTCGTCGAGGCTTGCCTCGTCTCCGGAGGGAGGCATGTAATTATCGTCCTCTACCTCTTTGTTTGCCGCTCTCTCGTGAGGGTTGGCTTCTTCATCCTCCTGTGCTGAATCTTGCTGGAGGGGGTTGTCTTCGGCACTAGGGGTGTTGTTGTCTCCGGTGCCGGAATCTCCATTCTTGCTGTGGCGGGATTTAGAGCGGCGCCGCTGACGCCGGCGCTTAGGCTGTTTCTTGGAGGGGTCTTCCTCCGCTGTTCCATCGCCATTCCCATCCTTTGGGATGTCCACCATGTATATGTCGTATGACGAGGTGGCTTTCCAGTGCCCCGTAGGTGCTGGTTCTTGGTCGTCTCCGGCATCGTCGTCCATACCGTCGATGTCTTCGGAGTCGAAGTCTAGCATGTCGGTTAGATCGTCGACAGTGGCTACAAAGTGGGTGGTGGGTGGGCTTTGAATTTCTTCGTTGTCCGCATCCCAACCGTCCTGACCATGGTCCGGCCAGGGCTCTCCTGATAACGAGAGATACTTTAGCGAATTCAGGATATCGCCGAAAGGCGAGTGCTGAAAGATGTCTACAGCGGTGAACTCCATGATCGGCCTTGTCGGATTCGATTAGCGGTAGCGCTGGAGGTTCGGGTCCGCGAAGAGTGCGGCACCTCGAGTCACGAGTTTCGCAAGGGCGAGGTCGGTATTGGCTCCATCGCCGTAGAGGTAGCAGCCCCGGGCGGTGTCTAGCCACCATCCTCGATCGGCGCGATCGGCTCGAGTTAAGGGTCGGGCGGACTCTTGTCAGCGACCTCGAGGCCTTGTCCGTGCGAGCTAAATCATGCCCATCATGACGGTCTGGCGCGACTCGGCGTGGCTCAAATCCATCGAAGATCAAGTCTCCGCGACGTCGGCCGTATAGTTCAAACTTCCAAATCGACTGATGGGCGGGGCGTAGCTTCGATCTACTCGGATGGCCAGCGAATTGGCCCGCATGCAAAGCCGCCCGAACACGAAGATCTGTCCGGGAGAAAAGTCTCACCACTGGACGCGTTGTTGTTGATGATCGAAGGAGCCATCGGGCCTATGGGCGACGACACAGAGGAACTCTCAATGAAAGCACCAATGTCGGTGTCAAAACCGGCGGATCTCGGGTAGGGGGCCCCGAACTGTGCGTCTAGGCGGATGGTAACAGGAGACAAGGGACACGATGTTTTTACCCAGGTTCGTGCCCTCTCGATGGAGGTAAAACCCTACTCCTGCTTGATTGATATTGATGATATTGGTAGTACAAGAGTGGATCTACCACGAGATCAAGGAGGCTAAACCCTAGAAGCTAGCCTATGGTATGATTGTTGTTCGTCCTATGGACTAAAACCCTCCGATTTATATAGACACCGGAGAGGGCTAGGGTTACACATAGTCGGTTACAATGGTAGGAGATCTACAAATCCGTATTGCCAAGCTTGCCTTCCACGCCAAGGAAAGTCCCATCCGGACACGGGACGAAGTCTTCAATCTTGTATCTTCATAGTCTTGGAGTCCGGCCAATGATGATAGTTCGGCTATCCGGACACCCCCTAGTCCATGACTCCCTCAGGCCCCTTTTACTGAAGAAGCGGTGAAAGAAGTTGTGTTTAGCTCCTTCCCTGATGGAGCCACTGGTCTAGATGGAATCCCCTTCTTCTTTTATCAGCACTTCTGCCCTCTGATTAAAAAATATCTTTTAGATATGTTCATAGACTTCCATGAGGGGGAGTTGAACATCTTTAGGCTTAATTTTGCCATGCTCACCTTGATCCCTAAGGAAACTGATGCTACATCTATGAAGAAATTTAGACCTATTAGCTTGATCAATTGTAGCTTTAAGATCTTTACCAAGGTATAACTAATAGGTTCACCAAGGTCTTGCATAGACTAATTACTAGCAACCAATCTGCTTTCTTGAAAGGTAGATATATAATAGAGAGTGTGGTCACTGCTCATGAGGTCCTACACTTAGTCCACTCTAGTAAAAAGCAAGGGCTAGTTCTTAAACATGACTATGAAAAAGCCTTTGATAAGGTAGATTTGAACTTCCTAGTTGATCTCTTAGAAATGAGAGGTTTTGGGAATAGATGGTGTCAGTGGATTCATCAAATCACTCATGGTGGCTCTGTGGGAGTCAAACTTAATAATGTAGAGAGTGACTTCTTCCTCACAAGAAAAGGACTCAGACATGGAGACCCTATCTGATGCGGAGCATCCTACGGACATCACCATGTCAAGAGTCCGTTCGGCGAGTGACACGTGCGACATCTACTTCACATACACAAAGGTGAATATTCTCCTTTACACGTGCTCACTTGACCCCTTAGAGGATGGCATACTACTTGACACTTCTCCCATGTGCATGCATAAGTATTGTCAGCGCTTCACGGATGAAGAGGAGGAGTGCAAGTGCCGAGGAACAACTACAACATCCGCGAGGGAAGCATGGAAGCGACGACGGAAGAAGACGATGTTGCTGAAGCTACAATGGTCGGACATCCGGACCAAGGGCCGGACATCCGGTGCATGTGCGGCCACGCGGGACCTGCACCAACAGACGCACAAGAGCATCAGCGGTCGGACATTCGGCACCAACCCCAGACATCCGGCAACTCAGCAAAGCCCGGACATCACGCACCCCTCCCGGAAATCCGGCAACGAGTACAGAAGCTGCGGCCATCAAATGGCCGGACATCCGGCCCAAGCCCCGGACATCTGACGCCTCCTGAAGCCCCGGACATCCGGCACCCAGCCCGGACATCCGGCACCTGCGCGTGCACAGCTGGGCCAAAGGCCCATGTATCCCCTCCTCACTTACCCCTTCATGGACTAGCCTATATATACTCCATCCCCTTCCTCTAGTTAGGGTAAGCAAATATGATAGCTCATTCTTAGGTGAGATTTGCTCCTACCTCTACTCTTGAGATAGAGAGACTACCACTCCCATGGAGTTCAAGACCTCCATGTGAGAAGATCCTGCGGGATATCATCAAGACCCCCCTCACGGGAAGATTCGTCTAGGATACCATCAAGACCTCCTCTTGGAGATGAACTCTACCTTGTATCTTTCCTTTTGTTGTTCATGTACCCTTGTGGATCTTGTGTGTTTGATTGTCTAGTGGATGTGTGATTGGACTTGTTCTTGAGTGTTTCCCCTTGTGATTTCTCCCCGTTCTTCCCCGTGTTCATCGTGTTCTTCAAGGGATCCCACTCCAATCGTGAAAGATCAGCCTACACCGGGTCAGCCACGTATCATATGGTATCATGAGCCACGTTTATCACATATTTGGAGTCCCTCCCACTGTTTTTTAGCCTTCTTTTGCTTGATTTTGTCCTAAATTTCAAAAATCCCCACCAAAAACAGCACCAATTTTTTTGTGATTTGTTGGTTTGATGATGTTTTGTTGATTTTGATCCATGGATTTGCTTGGTTTCAAGTGGATCTAGCATCTCCCCAAGTTTCCCCACCTTCCATCCATGAAATCTCCGCAATTGTGCCCCCGAAATCATCAATTTCTGCCCTCAAATCAAGTTTTGAAGTCCAAATCCCGATCTGGAATCATTGGGCCGGACATCCAGGCCCCAAGCCGGACATCCGGCTCCTGGAGCACAAAATCCGCACGGTTCTGGACATCAGCCCACGGACATCCGGCCCTCACCCCCGGATGTCCGACCCCTGGCATTTCAGCTTTTCCCGTTTCACCGTTTTGCCCATAACTTTCACATCCGGAGTCTGATTTTGACGTTCTTTAGCTTGTTTTGAAGCTACTGACATCCCCCATCCATCTAGATAGGTTTCAACACCATTTAAATCCATCAAATTTTTGGAGCTTTGGCATCTTTGCCTAGGGCCACCACCATATCATCCGCATTACCACCACTGACTTACGCAACCTAACAAATTTTGTCCCCCATCACATTTGAGGTTGTTTGAGTTGTGATACGAGTCTCCTAAGGTGTTCCGGCTACTTAGGGATGATTACTTCTTCATCAACCACCACCACCACTTCTGCATAACCTTGCCCACCATACATTTCGCCACCCCAACTTAACCCAATTTTGTTTGAGCTTGCTTGAGTTGTGGTTTGTGTCTCCTAAGGTGTTTCGGCTACTTAGGGACGGCAACTTCAACTCCGACACGTGTATAGCCTGTCACTCCACTTCCTCATTGCCTAGTGCAAACCACCACCGCTTTTTTGCTACCACCATTTGACATTTGACATTTGAGATTTTGAGTTCGCGGTTTTTCCGTTTCCTAAGGTGTCTCGGCTAATTAGGGACGGTTCGACATCGAGAACACGGCCACTCATCATCGCCACGGGGTCTTCATCATACATAAGGATGGTAACCTCGACGACACCATTGTATATTCCCTTGCCATTGCATTGATAACCCCTGGCCCATTTTGCGTCACTTCCCTATCGAGACTAGCCATTAAGTATTGTCGGCAACGTCAGTTGTGCGCATTGGTGATCATCGATCCGCCCCTCGATTGCATACATACCATATCATATCGGTATCATCTTGCTATCATATCACATCTTGTGTCACAAGTTTGTTCCCGCATATACACTATTGCTATCTTGGTTTGTGCATTGGTGCAAAAGTGGCCATACAAAAAAAGCTTTTAAGAAAAAGAAAGAGTGCAAAGAAGCTTGTAAGCAAGTGCCATAGCATCATACAACATTGCATATAAGATTGTCATATCTGATCATCTTGGATCATCTTGTGACACACTGGGAACCATACATACATAGCATACTTGGAATAGAAAGTTTATCCATTTTGCATCTTATAGGTTGTGCACAAGTGTCGTATCCGCCTATTGAGCAATCATGCTAGCGTCTCTCTTGAGTTGTGCAACATGAGCGTTTTCCGCGGATTCCACATTTTGTGCTCATTCCATGATTGCACAACCCCATTTATCTATCCATGTGTGTGTTTCCGTGTGCCATTCATTACTATTGGTCTACTTGTTTCACTTGCGAATTTGTGAATCTCTTTCAACATTATTGACTCTTGCTAACATTTTGCATCAAATTTTTGTGCCACTATCCTCACCGAGCTCCGCCATAAGCTTTACTTGATAGGTGTGAGTGAACAAGTCCGGTACCAATTCCACTATTCTTACATTTCACATCGAGTGAAACGGGATACATCCTCAACTTTGGGAAAAGGTAACTTGGTATTGTTTATCTCATTTCCTACTCACCTCTACTCGAGTCTTGTGATGGATAGGGAAGGCATTTCACCTTTGGTCTACAACAACAACGACGGTTTCAATGCCATGAAAAACAACTCTGACGCCAAGATGCATGCTCAAATGGAGGAGATCATAGCCCTCATCAAGTCCTACAAGTGATATTCCTCATCTTCGAGAAGACGTTCAAGAGCACATCCTTCCGAGCTACCATCTACGGCAAGATCTCATCGGCATCGACACCATCACCAACAAGAACGTGAAGGTCAAGATCTCAACACCAACAACCGCTCAACGACTTCACCATCTCCCTTGGCATCTTCGCCAAGTGACTTCAAGGCATCTTCGCCTACGAACATACGGCATCTTCGCCTACAAGCACCTCAAGACTACGCTCAAGAGAAGCTCCCCAAGCTTAAGTCCGCAACTTCCATGAGCTACTACGACCTCGACACTGACAATGAGATTCTTTTCTATGGGACTCAAGAACTCGAGGAGTATCTTGAGTGGGAGCGCTTAATGGATGACTACCTCAAGCTACATCAAGTTCATCCCAAAGATCAAGTGAAGTGCGCCACAAGGAACTTCCACGACTACGCCTCGACATGGTGGCTTCACACACCTTCGGAGAGCTACGACATGAGTTGGCCCAAGACAAAGAGAGCTATGCGGTGAGAGTTCGTGCCTCCAACCGACACGGAACAACTTTGATGCCAATTGGAGAACACCATCCAAGGATCCAAGTCCATCGACAAGTACTTCAAGGAGATGAATATTGCCTTGCGACGAGCCGGCGTGGACGACCCCATTTCGATGAAGTTTCACTTCATGATGGGATTGCACAACGACATCTCCAAGACTATCTTACTCGAGAACTACAAGTTCCTCAACGACTACTACATTGGTGCTCTCAAGGCGGAACAAGAACTCGTGAAGGCCAAGGCTTCTCCAGCCCAAGCACACTTCGCAGCGAAGCTCTACGACAAGCATGAGGCTAGTACCACCATGATGTCCGAGCCTGACGAGCTCTAAGATGATGCTCCCAAATTCGACTTCACCGCCATCCCTCTTTGTGGCATTGATGATGCCGAGTCTACCACGACTCTTTTTCAAGATGGTGCGGGGACGAGTACGACTACGGAGACCCTCAAGGGCAAAGCTTTGGAGGCAAGGGATAAGGTGGCAAGCAAGGATGATGCTTCCATCTTAGGAGGCGAGAGTGATGATGTGCTATCCACGGTAACGATGACGAGATGATCGAGCATGGGATTTTCCCTTCGGTCATGGAGGAGAGCGATGATGTGCCATCTTCGGACTTCATCCATGGCAACGGCGACGAGATGGTTGAGCATGGGATTTTCCCTTCGACCACGGCGACGTATGATGACTTGAGTGACTTGTGCCACCATATTGAGAGTGAGAGTGACTTCACCACTAGCCCCATATATGATGTTGCTCCAATTCCCATGTGAGGAGAGCCACAACCCCCACTACTTGAGTGAGATGAGTGACTCCACCATACGTGAGATTGAGTGCACCTATTTTGAGGGATTAAGTGAACCACCACATAGAGAGAGTGTGATAGTTGATAGGTCTCGTGAGGCCATTTGCAATTCTAACAACTTGACCTCTACCTCTATTGTGTCTTCTCATTTGGTGCTAGGTCCCATTTATGATGATGTGCTGATACTCGATGACTACGTCCTTCCTTTGGACAAGACGATGGCCATGGTGGAATATGATGCACCCCCCCACATGATTCCATGAAGATGAAGATGACCACCATTTTGTCTTTCCCACCTCACCTACACCACTTGAGTGGAATGAAAAAGGTAACATAGGTGAAGGTGATGCTCTAGTCCCACTAGTGGACATTCTTGACATTGATTTCTTGCATGATGTTGATCCACCTAGTACCATGCTTCATGCTAGTATGATTTCCCCATGCGATGATTTCCCCATTTATGATGAGTATGATGATTCTCATGTGGAGTCTATTAGTTATGATGCCATGTTACATAGGATTTCTTGTGACAATTCTTTAGGTCACATCATGTTTGATGATCCGTTTGACTTGTCATATGCTATGCATGAGATCAACCATATGTCTTATTGCAATCTCATCGTAGTGACTATGCATATGCCATTAAAATAAACCCAATTTGCACATATGGCATAGATGACAAGCCAATGGTTATTGGCATTTGTTTTTCTTGTGATGATATTGATATGCTCCCTTTGCATCATTTAAGTCATATGCCATGCCATGATCACCTAGCTTCGGATGTGCATTGTTTTGGATGTTGTCCATTTTCTCCATATGATGTTTCCAATCTTGCTCATGAGGAGACCCCCATAGTTCCCTCATACATGTTAGGAGAATTTGATCCATCCCATTCATTGCATGATCCCAATACTTGTGTGCACCATATGCTCCCAATGAAAAAACATGCTATTGATGTGCCATATACTAATTGCATTCTCAATTTGTGTCCCCATCATGTTATACATAATAACTATTCTTTCATGATGGATGACATGTTCTTATACCATGCATCAAATTTCTTTGAGCGATCCCTATCTTGTGCTAACTCACATGTACACATACACATCATGATGGATGATCTGTACATTTACCACGCGCACAATTTCTTTGGTTTGTGTCTCTTTTCTGTAGGTACCCATGAATACTTGTCAACCTCACAATCCCATGAGTTGACAAAACAAGCTCTAGAGAGCAATGATGACTTGGGATCACGTGGATTGTCTTTCCCACCGCTCTCTTCGCGTAAACACTTCGCGCATTTATTCTACATGTCCCTCACATGGTTATGGCTTATTGTCCATTATGTATCATTTGCCCATATTTCCATGTTCACTTTGCATGATATGATCATTATTATACCGTTGCCATGCATTTGTGACTCATGCTTTGCATTACACATGATGATTGATTCTAGTACCCTATGTGTCTTTGCAAGCTTGGTCGAGATATTGCTCGTTGTTGCCATGTTCCATTTGTGACCCACCCCTATGAAGATACTATGATCTTGCTTTGTGTTCGTGCTTGCGATATGTCATGTGCTTTGTCTATGCCTATTATTTGCTCACATGACATGATTGCCATGATTTCTTCTAGTGTGTTGCATCTTTGCTCCACTAGTTTGCACGACTTGATCTCTATGCTTGCACATGTTGCATCACCAATGAATCATACTTTCTCATTTCATGCGGTTGATGACAACCATCTACATGCTTTGCACATGATTCTTATTGCTTATTGTCACATATCTCCATATGTTGCTTCTCTCATGCTAGATGTTTGACATGTACTGAGTGCAACAATGCTTTTAGTCTTCCTATTGAGATTGCCACTATAGCATTCTCGCATATATTTGGAGATTTTGACATATTTCTTCTGAAGCATGCTTGTCTTACCTCTTTGCATCATATACCTAGTGCCATGAATATTGCCATTGTTGCATCATATTATTCATGCACTTGTGCTTCTAATGGTTAAGTGCAAGAGAAAAGAACCATCATGATGGATGATGTGTTTATCTACCATGTGCATACGTTCTTTGTTTTGTTATGTGCATGTGTAGGATACTTGGACTTCGTGTCGACTTCCACTTCACGTGAGTTGACCATTCGAGCTCTTGAGAGCGAGCTCATACATTCTACCACGACTAGCTTCTACACCATGTTTCCTACCACTTCGGCATTGTGAAGAATGCACAAGGACACGCTTTCAAGGTGACATCCTTCTTGAGCTTGGATATTGTGGATCATACTTCATGTGTTGCTTGCACCATTTGCATGCATGTTCAAGGTATTGCTTTCACCCATGCTTGCCAGATTTCCATGCTTCATGACATATATACCTTGTGTGTTGCGTCCAATTCTTGGACTACTTGCTACTATCATATGGTTGGTTGCACCAATATCATTTCTTCACATTTGCCATGTCACATGATTCACTTGATTGCCTCACACATGATGAACAATTGCTCTTTCTATTGTGTTGAGTACCACACTATATTCACTACACCCTATGAATGTTATGCTTAGATTGTCTTGCACTTGACCCATGTGTTTAGACATCTCATCTTATTTCGTGGTGTGAATGATTCCTATGCCTACCATCAACCATTTGTCGAGCGCTTTATGCATGTTTTCTATGATCTTGAGGTAGATGCTTGTCCTCTTGTCAAACATATTAGCATCTCTACCTCACATTTACATGCTTGTCCCCATGATATCTTTGCCTGTGCTCAATTCATATGCTTACATGTCATGACACAATCCTTTGTCAAACCATATGTTATGCTTGATGACAACACTTGTTCGGTGAATCACCACTTGAATGCTTGGTTTTGTACTAACGCTAACCACATTTGTTTTTCCAAGTGTTTGTTGTTCTTGCTTCTTTGGAAGGAATCACAAGACGGTGCGACATTGGAGAGTGCCCATTTCGAGCTTCAAGATGACAAGTACTTGGTGAACGTCCACTTCTACATGGCGAAGCCATCTCTTTCCCATGGTGATTTGGTTTTCAATCGGAGGTCGGATCTTTCCCAAGGGAGGGGAGATGATGCAGAGCATCCTATGGACATCACCATGTCAAGAGTCCGTTCGGCGAGTGACACATGCGACATCTACTTCACATACACAAAGGTGAATCTTCTCCTTTACACGTGCTCACTTGACCCCTTAGAGGATGGCATACTACTTGACACTTCTCCTGTGTGCATGCATAGGTATTGTCAGAGCTTCACAGACAACGAGGAGGGAGTGCAAGCGCCAAGGAACAACTACACCATCCGCGAGGGAAGCATGGAAGCGACGACGGAAGAAGACGATGCTGCTGAAGCTACAGCGGCCGGACATCCGGGCCAAGGGCCGGACATCTGGCGCCTGTGCGGCCATGCAGGACCTGAACCAACAGATGCACAAGAGCATCAGCGGCCGGACATCCGGCGCTAACCCCAGACATCCGGACACTCAGCAAAGCCCAGACATCCAGCACCCTTCCCGAAAATCCGGCAATGAGTACAGAAGCTACGGCCATCAAATGGCCGGACATCCGGCCCGAGCCCCGGACATCCGGCGCCTCCTGAAGCCCCGGACATCTGGCCCCCAGCCCGTACATTCGGCACCTGTGCGTGCACAGTCGGTCCAAAGGCCCATGTATCCCCTCCTCACTTACCCCTTCGTGGACTAGCCTACATATACTCCATCCCCTTCCTCTAGTTAGGGTAAGCAAATATGATAGCTCATTCTTAGGTGAGCTTTGCTCCTTCCTCTACTCTTGAGAGAGAGAGATACTACCACTCCCATGGAGTTCAAGACCTCCATGTGAGAAGATCCTGCGGGATATCATCAAGACCCCCTCGCGGGAAGATCCGTCTAGGATACCATCAAGACCTCCTCTTGGAGATGAACTCTACCTTGTATCTTTCCTTTTGTTGTTCATGTACCCTTGTGGATCTTGTGTGTTTGATTGTCTAGTGGATGTGTGATTTGACTTGTTCTTGAGTGTTTCCCCTTGTAATTTCTCCCCGTTCTTCCCCGTGTTCATCGTGTTCTTCGAGGGATCCCACTCCAATCGTGAAAGATCGGCCTACACCGGGTCAGCCCTGTATCACTATCTCTCCTTTGCTTTTCAACCTAGTTGTAGATGTACTTACCAAAATGCTCATGAAAGCAGCTAACAATAACCTAATCTCAGGTCTTTGTCCTGAGATTTGTCTTGGAGGCATTATTTGTCTCCAGTATGCTGATGACACTATTCTTTTCTTAGATAATGATACCACTCATGCTCAAAACCTTAAAATAGCTTTGACTTGTTTTGAGCAAGTTTTTGGTATGAGGATCAATTATTCTAAGTGTGAGATGCTACCTATTAACAAGGATAGAGATAGCTGCCAACACTTCCTCTCTATTTCAGAATGTAGTGAGGGAACTTTCCCCATCAAATATTTAGGGATTCCCCTTCATTATGATAAACTTAGAAGGGAGGACATCCAGCCTCTTATTAACAAAATCATGAAGAGAATTGTTGGCTGGAGAGGAAAGCTCCTCTCTTAAAGAGGCAGGCTTGTTCTCATCCATGCATGTCTGGCCAGTATTCCCATTTCCTGCTCTCTTTCTTCCAATTCCCTAAATGGGCCATTGAGATGATCAATTCCCAAATGGCTCACTGCCTCTGGAATGACTTTGAAGGACACAGGAAACTCTGCCTTGCTAACTGGAGATTAGTGTGTATGAAAAAAGATTTTGGAGGTTTGGGGATTCCCAACCTCCAAGACATTAATCTTTACCTACTAGGGGCCTGGGTTAAAAGGTATTATGAGGAGGATGAGAAACCTTGGAAAATGATTATTAGGCACAAGTACATGTTGGGAAAACCTAACCTCTTTGCTACCAGTCATGACCAAAACACCTCAAAATTCTGGAAAGGTGTGAAATCCATCATCCAAGCCTTGAAGTTTGGATATAGATGGAAAGTTGGATCAGGTCCCAAAGTTAGATTTTGGGAGGACACTTGGTTTGGAAACTCACCTCTCGCTGTCCGATTCTGGCCTATCTACATCATCTGCAATGAGCCTGCTAAATGCATTTGTGAGGTGTGGTATGGCCAAAACTTAAAACTTACTTTTAGAAGAACTTTTGATGAGAAAATGATGGAACAGTGGTACCAAGTGGTAGAAATAGCTGGTAGCCTCAATCTCAATACTGACCCAGACTCTTTAGTCTGGCAGCTTGAGAATGATGGTAAATACTCCACCATTTCTCTGTACCATGTCATTAACTTTAGGGGGGTTCAACCAATTTACATTGCCAATTTCTGGAAGTTGAGAGTTCCCCCCAGGATCCATGTCTTCCTCTGGTTAATGGTGCAGAACAGACTGATGACTATAGATAACCTTAGGAAGAGACACATTATCAAGCCTTTGGATTTTGTTTTCTGTGAGGAAAATGAATCCATCACACATCTCTTTTTTGAATGTGTAGTGGCTAAAGTTGTCTGGTCTTTCATTACCAATCAGTTCCAGAGAGAGATCGGTAATAACTTTGAATTTGTAGCTAGATTTTGGGTCTCCAATAACAAAAAACTCTGCTCTGAATAATGTTACTTCTGCTGTCCTGTGGGGCTTTGGAAACTTATAAACTCTATGGTTTTTGACAATACTATTTGGTCTTCTATTAAATAGGTCATGGGACTGATCCTGAGGATGACAAAATCCTGGATCATCCTGTCTCCGGAGCTGGGCAGATCGAGACTGGAGGACTTCTCATCCCAGCTAACCACCTTTCTGCAATGCCCGCTACTGATCACAAGTGGCTAGGCTCGTGGTTGTTGGATGCTACTACCTCAGACCCCTGGCGCCATCTAAAGATCTCGGAAGGACGTGGCAAAACTCCTCCCCAAAATAAGCGTGATGCCGGAGACAAGTCAAAGTTGCTCAGCCCAACATCGACTCTGGGTGCCTGCTAGTCGCCACAAGCTGGACTGGTGCCGCCGAAGACGGCAAAGGAGATGCCCACCCAGCAAGCGTGCTTTCAGTAGTTTTCTTTCCCCTTGTCCTTTGACATGGGTCACCAAAACTCTTTCAGATATTAGTCGTCCTCTTTAGCTTTGTGCTTTCTGTCGAACTACCCCTCTAAGTGGGTCGATGCTATTTGTACTATGTTGGTTTCATTGATGAAATGGAACCGGGGAGAGGCCTCCCTATTCTTCTAAAAAAATAGTTCATGCTCCGGCACTGCGTGCGTGTGCCCAAGTAGTGGCATATAGTTCTAATCAGTTAAATGGTATTAGGAGAACCAGAGCATTATAGAGATCTGATGTATATTTTCATAAGTGCCCAAGGACATCAGGTAGTGGAGGAGCTCGTCCAGGAGCACACATCATCTTTGGATAATATTATTTATCAGAAAATAGGCAAGCGTACATGCACTAATGTATACATATATCAGCACTTAACATTGTGTAGCTATAGCATGGCGTCCCTAGCTATGTTACAAATTCTTTGGGATTATTTAGCATACTATATTAGGAGATCTAGAGCATTAGGAAGACTAAACTTGTATGCACTATTCAGTACATATCAGCAGCTAACTTGTGTGTTTTTCAATAACTAATACTAATTTTTTTTCTTTTTCATTCCATCAGGCACCAACAAAAATTGTGCTAGAGCCAGCTGGAATCACAAGATGAAGTCATATCTTATTTGGCTCTTGAAAGAACATGATGTTCCCAGATATCCAACACAAAATGCATGGAGCAAAGAGGCTTGGAGAAGTATTGTGAATGCATTCAATACAAAATTTGGTTACCACTCACAGTAACTCGGATCAAACAAAAGGAGCAGGATTTGAAGAAAGAATTAAAAGCTATACAAGACTTGATATCTGAAAGTGGTTTCGGTTTGGATCGTGATAGAATGATCATGGTTGCTCTATATAGTGTTTGGGAAGCATTAAAGGCATGTAAGAACAAAGATGCCCTCCGTTGGCACGACAAGTCATTCCCATACTATAATGATCTATTTGCTCTATATGATGGTGAGTTTTAAATCATTGACTTGAGTTATGGTTTGTCTTATACAATGTTCTAAGTGAGATTCTTCTGGACATAGTCCATGCAGGGTGCTATGCTCAAGGAAGGAGTTGTCGTAGCATGGATTGTTATGCAAACAAGGCCACACAACCCTCTCATATCACTACATCATATTCGCAGAAGTTGGAAGGTCCGGAGGAGCATTTTCGCTCACCTACACCAAACCTACCTGCTCCTGGGGAATCGTGCATGCCTATTGATACTGAAGAGGACAATGGAAGCACTAATTGGTTTTCGCACTGATGATCCATTAGATCCATTCGATCTAGAAGCAGTGAACTCAACTCAAGTGAAATGTTCTACATTACATGCTCAATCACAAGATGCACTACCAACACCATTTTCTTCAAAACAAGCCCCGCATATGTCGATGGAACTTCCAGAAGACATGCGTAGCAATTGTCAACCATCTCATTCTGCTCCTGAGCTTACTAGTGCTAAGCGGGGGAAAAGACAGAAGACTAATTCTAGTATTGATGATTTCCATGAGAGGTACCTGAGCCTCAAAAGAGAGGAGATGGAACGGTTCACAGACATCGAGGAGAGGAAATTGGAGGATCCCTATAGCATACAAAAATGCATTGCTGCACTTGAAGGGTTGCCAGATCTACAAATGGGAGATATGCTAAAAGCAGCTGACCACTTCACCGACAACAAGGACAACAGGGAAGTCTTCCTCTCTTTTGCAACTAATGCATTATGGCTTGGCTAATTAACAAGAAAAATTCAAAACACCTAGTGTACATGGTAGCAAATTATCATGTAGTGCGAAGGTACTAGCCTAGGAAAGGGTACCTGACTTTTGTGTATGTGCTCCTGGTCAGATGTGTTAGTACCAATGCAATGTTAAATGACACTTGATCACAAATCATTTTGATTGAGTAGAATTAAATGTAGTACAAACCAAATTGTTTTACATTTATTACATATAGTTCATCGCCTTGCATTGTAGTAAGCCCACATTGCATTTGCCATGGCATCTCGCATGTCATTCCCAGCTTGTTGCATGCTGTCAAATAATGGCACATCAACATTGTATTTGGTATCTCCATCTGGGACATCTTCCATATTGCTTTCATTTGTATCTTCCGTACATCTATCCGGTAATGACATGTCACCATCATGTAGCTATATGAAATTGTGCATCACACAACAAGCCATAGAAATATCAACCTGAGTGTCAGTATCATATGACGTAGCAGCCTTCAGTATGGGATACCTCTTTTTTAATATATCGATAATTCTCTCAACATGATTCCGAAGCTGAGCATGGCGGAGATTGAACAATTCTTTAGCGGATTGTGGCCTCTGTTGGACTCTTCCTTGTTCTTGCAAATGATACCTTGTTCCCTTGTATGGAGCAATGAATTGTGGTGTGTTTGCGTAGCCTGCATCTACAAGATGGAATTTACCCGGGGGGTACACTAAAACCATACTTAAGTACGTCTTGTAGAACTCTTGCATCTAAAGCAGACCCTTCCCAACCAGGATGTACATGCACGAACTTTAGATCAAAGTCACATGCGACCATGCAATTTTGTGAAAGGCCTTGTTTTCTGTTTCTATATGGATCTTGCTGCCCAGGTGGAATGGTCATGGGAAAGTGGGTGCCGTCAATAGCTCCAAGAGAATTCTGTAAATTTCAGGCTATAGTTAGAGATAGGCACACATCAAATTTTCTTAGTATGAATTTACCATGTCAAAACAGAACATAAGTAGTACCTGAAAGTATGCAAATTTTCGTTGTCCTAAGATGCGATGTTGGTGTAGGGACGGCAATTGTATGTAGTTGCATGATAATGATGTAATCGTATTGATCACAACTCGAAAATAATAACTGGCCGTTGATCCACTGTGTTGGAATATATATTGCACTGTCCGATTGCTTGCATTCTTTGATATTATGTATAGAAATATAGCTACTTGCTCTTCCACAGATACATATGTTCCATCTTCAAGATTGCACTTCTCAAAAAAAAATTGAACTAAGGCTTGGAAGATCTCTCTCCATGTGGAATCGTCTTTGGCACATGACCTTATGGCCGGTAAGTGTTTCATGCATGTATGTGGATCCTGTGAGGATGGATGTATGTATTGGCTTTTTTGTGGATGGGCTATTGCCTTCTAACGTAGGGTGCATGAGGAAAACGAATTCATCTTCATTTTCCGATCGCCTACGGTAGTTTGGATTCATTGGCTGCTACTGGAAATGGTGTGCACTTGAATGAGAAAATGATATGTTGAAATATGCTCAGCACTGAGGAATGGCTCTGTGGTGTGAATGGTTGTGTGATGTGTGTGTTGTTCTCAAGCTTGTGATTTATGTATGTATATATAGATCAAAGGGAATGCAACGGCTAATGTATGTGTAACGGTCAAAATTCAAGGCAACGGCTAGAAAGTTTCCCGTGGTCCGAACACACCCCATTTTTTTTATTCCATTGTTTTCGAGACTTGTGGTTTGCACTATACACCTAATTTCACTTCCTGTACTTTTTCCCATTCCTTTGCTTTGCTTTCCTCCAGTCCGAACACAGCTTCACTTGGGATGCCTTGAGCATCCCCAATCTTGATTTCTTGTCTATCTGTATTCTTCTTATATCGATACCTCCTCGATCTTTGAACACTTCATTCACACAAAAATTAACAAAAAAACCTTGTGAGATATGTTAGTATAATAAGGCAAATCACTACCTTTAGGTACTGTTGTAAACTCATTCCGATTTCATATAGCATTATATCTACTGTATTCCAACTTCACCATGGTTCATACCCCTCGATACAACCCATAGATTCATCAAAATAAGCAAACAACACATAGAAAACAGAATCTGTCAAAAATAGGACAGTCTATAGCAATCTGAACATTTATCGTACTTATGTAACTCAAAAAATTCTAAAAAAATAGGAAAACTAAATAATTTGCATAGTAGTACTGTGTAAAAATTTCAGAAACTTTTGACGTTCATGTAAAAGATGTAAATTCGCGCACTACAGCCAAAGTTTCTATTTTTGCACCACACATAGAAAACAAGCAATCAAATCATCCTAAAGCCAAATCTTGGCACATTATTTTTATAATACAATGGATATATACAAGGGAATTCTTATTTTTGAGAAACTTCCATGAAATCTTTTACATTGTTTCCATGAGCATGAACACAAGTGTTCAGGGTCGACCCTCACTTCTCCAATGCATAACCTTCTGATCACTTCTCTTTTTAAAAAAGTTTTTAGGCATAAGAGACAAGTAATTTTTTGTATTTTGCATTCTTTAAAAAATTGTTTGTTTCACCCACAACTAAAGAAAACAAAAACAAAAGGGAAAACAAAATCTACTTAGTGAAGAAAGCAAACATGTACACACGAGAATATCAACCCCAGGCTATTGCTCCCGGCAACGGCGCCAGAAAAGAGCTTGATAATCCCCAAGTGCAAGAAATCAACGCAGCAATTTCCAAAGGTGGAAGTGATAAGTATGGAGTGTCGAACCTACAAGGAGCTAAAGGTAAGATCAATATTCTCTCAAGTCCTATCTGCCACTGATACGACTACGTACACCGAATGTTTGCTTCCATCTAGAAACGAGAAATAAAACTATGATGTGGGTATGAAGAGGATAGCTTTGCATGAAATCGGAGAACTAAAATATAAAAATAGGTGTTGTTATCATAAAGTTAGAATATATTACAATATATTACAAATAGAGAGTGTGGAATAATGATGGATCGGTGTGCGGAATTGTCCTAGGAAATTGTTAACAAGATCGGTAATCACATTGCAATTTTATATGAGGGAGGCATAAGCTAACATACTTTCTCTACTTGGATCATATGCACTTATGACTGAAACTCTATTAAGCATCCACAACTACTAGAGATCATTAAGGTAAAACCCAACCATAGCATTAAAGTATCAAGTCCTCTTTACTCCCATACGCAAACAACCCCCTTACTCGTGTTTAAGCTTCTGTCACTCTAGCAACCCACTATAAGCGAATAATGAACATATTGCAAACCCTACAGCGGGAATCCCTCATGCTTGCGCGACACAGAGAGCACCATAGGACAACACCAAAATAAAACATACAACTCAAACCAATCTAGATCATCAATCGACCCAAAAGACAAAAGAAATCTACTCAAAACATCATAGGATGGCAACACATCATTGGATCATAATATGTGGCATAAAGCACCATGTTCAAGTAGGGGATTACAGCAGGGTGGGGAGAGTGGACCGCCGAAAAGAGATGAGGAAGGTGATGAAGATGGTGATGTTGATGAAGACGATCACCGCGGCGATGGTTCCCCCAGCGGCACTCCAGCACCACCGAGAGAGAGGGGAGAGAGTCTCCCCCTTGTGCTTCCTCCTCCATAGCCTCCCCCTAGATGGGGAGAGGTTCTCCCTCTGGTCCTTGGCCTCCATGGTGATGATGGCCCCCTCCGGCTTCCTCCTCCATGGCCTCCAGTAATGATGCCCCCCTCCGGCAGGGTGCCAGAGAGGGCTTAGATTGATTTTTCGTGGGTACAGAGGCTTGCAGCGGCGGAACTTCTCGTCTAGGGTTCTTTTCGAGGGTTTTGGCATTTATAAGAATTTGTTGCGTCGGTCTCACGTCAAGGAGGTGCCCGAGGGGCCCACAAGCCGCCTCCACACGCCCTGGGGGCGCGCCCCCCAGGCTTGTGGGTTCCTCGTGAAGCTTATGGCCCTTCCTTGATGCTTCGGGGGTCTCTTTTGGTCCATAAAAGTTCATCATAAATTTTTAGCCCATTCTGAGAACTTTTATTTCTGCACAAAAAATGACACCACGGTAGTTCTGCTGAAAACAGCGTCAGTCCAGGTTAGTTCTAATCAAATCATACCAAAACCATATGAAATTGTTGTAAACATGGCATGAATACTTCATAAATTATAGATACATTGGAGACGTATCACCGGTCATGTCGCTCCCACCATCGCTCAAGATACCACTGCGCCAACCCATAGCGGCGAGGCAATGTGGTCGTCGCGGTGGAAATCCGGTAGCCCGCCGAAGGCACGCTACCGGCGCGCCGCCATCAAGACGATCTGTCCGGCCGCCGCCGGAGAAGGTGGGCAAGGTTTCGGGCGTGAAGCGTAAGAAGGTTCCTACAAAAAGGTCAGCGCCTTCATCAACTCCCTCCGCCCCGACAATAGGTTCCCTGATGATGGCGTTCAACGACGCTGCTTCCACCGCAGACCAGGTGTTCGATGAACTGACCGGATGTCACTCATTGTGGTAGTGGTTCGAACAATGTGGTAGCTCGTGACTTGATGTCACTCATTGTAGTGGTGGTTCGAACAATGTCGTTGCCGAGTTCGTCAACTTGTTGGACACCAACACCGTCGACATCGATCAAGCCTCGTTCGCTGATTTCGATTACAATGAAATGGAGGGTGGCGTGGATGATCATGGTGGTGATGATGAAGTGGAGGAGGTAGATGAGGGGGTGTATGAGCAAGCGCAAGCAAAAAAAAGCTCGAGATCGAAGAACTATACGATGTTGGAAGACCAAATCTTGATCAAGGCTTGGAGTGCGGTGTCTCTTGATGCTTGCACCGGTACATTTCAAACCACCAAAAGGTATTGGCAAAGAATCGAAGATCAATACTTCCGCATGATGGGGAAGCATCCCAATAGGACTCCACGCACCTTTCGATCAATCCAAGGTCGTTGGGACGTGATCAAGCCGATTTGTAGTCGTTGGGATGCTTGCTTGGAACAAGTTCGCAATGCACCTCCAAGTGGAACCGTGGAATCCGACTATGTGAGTTCGTTTTCACGTCCCATGTTGTGCAAATCATTTGTACCATTGAAGTGATTGCATCATTTGACATTGTTTTAATTGTGTAGGAGAAAATTGCCCAACAAAGATACAAAGACATGGAAGCTTTCGGAGGCAAAAAAATTAAACTAGAGCATTGTTAAAACTTGCTCAAAGGGTGTGACAAGTGGAAACTGATTGACAGAGAATCCCCACCAAAGAGAGGTTCACTTACGAACATGGATGAAGATAAAGATGATGATGGCCCAAGAAACATGAACAAGCCCGGTGACAAGAAGACAAAAGAGAAGATCAAGAGGAAACACGAAGCATCAAGCTTGCGGGACAAGATAGATGCCATGGTGCAATCAAATGAATTGGTGTTAACGAAGACATTGGAGACAAAGAAAGAGTTGGCCGAGAAGAAGGCACGAGAGAAGTAAGAGAAGTGGCAATTGCTCAAGGACGAGGGGCCATTGAGGAGAGAAGAGCACGTGCCGCTGAGAACAAAGTCATGTCCAAACTTCTTGCCGAAGAGAATAGGATCATGACATTGAACCGCGATGACATGGACGACATCACCAAAGAGGAGAGACATCTTGAAGAGGAGGATGCTAGCGGCGGCCGGTGCGTGTTTCAGTGCCGGCGATGTTTTCTCATCGGGATTTGGAACCGTGCTGCTGATGCATTCAGTGCTTTTGGCGATGCTTTCGGTGCCGGAGTTGGAATAAGTGCCGGCGATGGATTTAGGGGCGGCGAAGGCATTGATGGAGGTGGTGCGGAGTGAAACGCGACCAAGATAATGATGGACGTGATCGTCGCTTTTGCATGAAGTGCTTTTGCGTTTGTCATACAAAAATATGCTTTTTATTTGCACACGAACTATGTTTTATTGTTTGAATTTGAACTCAGTTTTCAAAATTCACTTATCAAGGGAATATGCTCTTTAACTGATCGGCTACGCGGGGTCTGCTCAGCCACAGCCCGCATCGACCCACAAATCTGTTTTTACCCGCGTCAACCCACAAATCTGTTTTTAACTAACTGGAACCGCATTTTGCGGGTCGGCATTAAGTCCCTTTCAACATAGCCAGTGCTTCTGCTGTAGCTGCCCTAAAACAATTGTTGGACACAAACTTCTGCACCATCTGTTGGAGATGCTCAAATCGTGATGGGGAGGCTCCAAAGATACAAATCAGCTTACAGGAATTCGAGAAAGCTCTTAAATATTGTTTCCGTAGTGACCAAAAATTTCTGAATCGCTATGGGCCACCGTAGATAAAAGTTACAACGTTATGGACCATCGTCATTGAAAAAATACACTGGAGACCATGGGTCACCAAGACCTCGACGAATGCCCTTACCCTGCATGCATCTGCCAAACGTCGCCAAAGAAAAGACCGCTATTGAAGGGACAAAGACGTCTAGAAACACTGCAGAACTCTCCATGTTCTACTCATATCCTCACAACGTATGAAAACAACCATTCCTGCTAGTCTATTGCCCTAGCAGGCAAAAAGCACAAGAGAACCCAATCGATCATGGGCATAAAATCTCCTCTGATCGACAGTTCTTAAGCCTGGGAAGGATCGTCCTTGTCGGTGTCCATTTGCTCCGCCACATGCTCATCCTGAGCACCATCGCCAGCTGGCTCAGCAGACTCATCGGCTCCATTTGATTGTTGTTCAGGTGTATGAGCCTCGGGTGATGGGGTTTCTGCTGGCGGCGGGGTCTGTGGCTTTGGCGCTGGCCTGGGTTTGGTCATGATGGGTTTGCAGAACCTACAAGACAAAGTAGCGGGACAATTGTCAGATACATACAACTCTTTCAAAGGGGATTTTCTCAAGTGAAGAACACCAACTTACCTGTCAAGTGCTTCAGCCTTCTTCTTTATGTCAGAAACAAGGAGGACGGGATTAGCATGCTTAGGTAGAGCATCTTGCTGCTGCTTTTTCTCCGTTAGCCAGGTCTCTGCGTCCGAGCACTCATTAACGACCTGTATGAAACAATACAGGTTAGCAACTCGTCTCATCTTTCTCTAGTCTTTGTATATAGTAAGTCTATTCCAACATTTTGATTCGTCGCTTGGGTGTAGATTAGCCATCAGATTTGTGTAAGCCAATTACAATGTGGACATAAACTCGTGCAACCACTCTTTCTAACCAAGGATAAATGTTCAATCTAACTAGACCTTACTGAGTGAACTCGATATTCGAACATGTGAGTGGAGCAATGCCACACAACTACACGCTGGGGGTGTTTCTTACTCCAATAGGCCTTTTTTCAACAACAAAAAACTAGTACCCAAAAGTAGGTAGTTTTTCCAAGGCAAAGAACCCCAATGTCATCTCTAAAAATTCCGTTCTTCACCCCAATGTCATGTATTACTACATTTGATCGACAAACTAGCATTTTAAATAAAAACAATATAGTTTGCATCAGTTTGTATTAAAACAAATTTCAAGTTTTCAACGCCAATAGGAGTTATCTAACATTCATATTTGCAACCACACCGAAACCATAACTCAGTTATACACTGACGTGCCATGCATAAAATGCATAATAGAGGCAGACTTTTCATGGTCTTCAGTGCACAACTTTGACTGCGTTTTTCACTTGAGTATATAAAATAGTACAAATACATAAACATGGCACAAAAGTATTTTGCAAGGCACTGCAACAATGTCATTCATATATGCCTAGTCCATACACTTTGTTATATATTGCTGGTCAAAGTTATGTTATATTTTGTAACGGACTACTTTCTTCGCCTTTTTACACCTACTGACAAATATGCATTTTTATCGGTTAAGAGCTGCACTTCAGATTGCAAGTGGAGATTTGTCTAGTCCAAACAATAAAAATAACTGACCACTAGAATGGGAGGACTTTACATTTATAGCAGATAAAGCAAAGAGTGGTGAGCATTTCTAACAACAGCCAGTCATCGACTTCATGTTAGTGCATACCTTTTGTTTCTCTGATACGTCTATGTGATCAAACTTTTGGTCACCAGACAATGCAGCCTCTCTAAAACTGCGGATGCAGTACACCAATTGCTCAAGAGCTGGACCTCTTTCTGTCCACTCTTTGTAGCGCATTTCGATAGGACCACCAAGCTGCAGAGGAGCAAAGTTAAAGAATGAGAACAAAACCAAACTGTAAACCATATAATGCACCGGAGAAAGCATACCTTTTTCAGTTCTTCTAGTTTTGCAACATAGACTCCCTTGGTCTCATCCTCACCATCTTCATACAGCCAATCCTCAACCTCCTGAAGTTTAGCCATCAACCCTTCTATATCCTCCGACATGACAAAATCATTGTACTTCTCATGAATCTGAATACAAGAGAAGCTGACATCAGGTACTACTCAGTCATTAACAATCATCAGAGCATGCAATTCAACATACCTTGTTACGCATGTCATAAACATAAGCCTCAACTGAATTTTTCTTGTCCTTAGTTTCTTCCATCACTCTGTCCTGAAGAGCCATTTCATATTCTTTCTCAACAGCTTTCTCTAGCTCAACAGTGCCCATCGCCCCATACACCAATTCAGCAACTGGAACATTTGTTTTCTTAACTTTCTTTTTTGATGGCTCAACCTAAAAGGTACACAAATTATTTCATATAGATAATTGTCTTGCCCAAGAAAAATTATTTCATATAGATAATTGCTTTGCCAAAATATTAACATGAATAAACGAAACTAAAATTTTTAGTCCATAACTGCAAAAACATAACAGAACTGCTTTATTACCACCATAAGGATGGTTACAAGCCTTTTCATGGGGAAAATCAAGTGCTTTACCAAAAAAATGGAGAAACTTCTTTTGATACACATAGTGAAATACTCAATAAGCACCATAAGGATGATCACTACCAAGCTCATTACAGAAATATTGTGCAATTATCTGACAAAGTACTAACTGAGCCAAATAAACTGAGATAGGTACATTCAAATCTGGGTAAACACAGATTTGAAGCTGCAAAGAAAAATAGCTCTTCAAAACATGCCGCAAGCAAAAGACCAGGCATACTAATCCTATACACCCTCCGGTCCTTTTAGTCCGCATATAAGTTTTGTCTATAGTCAAAGTATCACTACTCTGACCAAACTTATACAAAAAAAGTATCAACATTCACAATGCCAAATCAATATTATTAGGTTTATTATGATATGTAGTTTCATAGTATATATATTTAATATTATATGTGTTGATGTTTTTTAATATAAATTCGGTCAAATTTTACAAAGTTTGACTTAGCACAAATCTAATACGCAGAGTAAAAAGGACCAGAGGGACTACAATACAGAGAATAAAACAGTACCTTTGTGTCAGTATCCATTGGAACAGTTTTTTCCTCGGAATCTTGTGCCCCGTTTTCAGCAGCACCCTCAGCATGATCAGCAGCTCCTTTAGGTTCCTGCATATGGTCACCAGCACTAGAAGCAGGGTCCTGTGGTGCATCATCTGTCTCCATTCTAGTAGCATCCTTTGGCACCTCACTCGTAGATGAAACCGGAACTTCCACTTCCTCCTCTTCCAGCATCTGCATAGCGACGAAGCAAAGCACACAATATCAGAACGATATTACATGATATCTCAGAAAAAAGAAAACTGAACACGGTATTGCAAATTACCGTTGCTGATTCAAGAGAGACTATCCCATGGATGTTGAGGCGAACTTTCACTTTCAGTTTAGCCTTCTCACCTTTGCTGGATTGGAAAGGGCCAATCTGCATGTAGTTAGGTAGAGCAAAATCAAATCAGGCACCATTAGAACTTGCTAGAACCACAGCTTATATAAGGCCCAATTCATTGCAGTTGCATTGCATAAGATTGGGGCAAAAAAAAATAACAATACCCACCGTGTAAGTGCTAATTTTGTGTGTTATTTGCAAATCATCTGTGTCAACATTCAAAACATCTACTGCAAATGTACTGGACCTATAGAAGGTCAGAGCCTTGATGCTAGGCATTGGATTCCCCTTGGGGAATACAACAGTTTGTTGGGATTCATTGTTCTGAGCATCTGGCTTCCATGATAAAGCAACTGAAAAAGGAAACCCTTCATTAACCTGCATAAGGTTTAAAGCCAATGTCAAAACTAGGGGGTAAATGGGTAAGAAGAGTAGAACCACATGTTCTCTTAAACAGTCACTCAGAAATAAATCTAACATCAGCATAAATTGCAACTTACACAATACACAAGAGATTAAAATCACAGATATTTCATGCAGCATATATGACACTTGATAATCAAAATCAACTGAAAGCACCAGTAATGTAAAATCTCAGCAAATGTGAGGAACTATATTTCTTGAGAACATAATGAGCTCTTATGAAAAGCAGATCCACAAGATCAAACAGATTATGGGGATCCTGTAACTGACGCCACATTCCGACAAGGCCACCATAGCAAGCATGAGTCAACTGTGGACTGGGTGGTCCCCTAGGAACTTTTGCCTTTCCCACCTAACCTTCTAGTTGCAGCATGCAGTCATTTTTTTCGGTTTCCTTTGAATGTTGGAAACATACATGGCACAAATCAAATTAAAAGAAAAAGACAAACAGAAGCACACTAGGCAAGTGCAGCAGGAGAAGGAAAGTGCTGCACGCCTACATGGCCTAGAAAAGGGAAGGGGAAACAGGGCCACGTGCGGTTGGAAAACAGAGTGCTGCCACTATCCTCACAGATTATGAGCTCAGCAAAAATTAGTTCAAACTGCATAGCAAGAGGGCACACAAAGTTGTCGTGCAATTGTAAGAGCTTAATCGTTGGCTTAAATTTACAATTCAAATGAACACGCAACTAGGCTTCTCCACCAACATAATTATCAAGTACACCAGCAACCCCATGTAGCAACCCCATGTACTCCCTCCGTCCGGGTTTATTAGGCCTCTTAGCATCATAAGCATGTCCCTTTTTATAAGGCCTCGCTTTGAAAAGGTGCAAGCATGCAACCATTTCATTGGTTGCATTGAAAGCCATTGTTGTTGGTGTCATGGCTAAGAAATTAATACACTTCATGCGTGCTTTTTTATTGGCTGCATGCATGTGAGAGAGTGCATTGGGAGTGGAATGGAAGAATAAATGTGGGCAAATTACTATGTGCCTTGGTCTAAGAGAAGTTGTCTTTAGGCCTAATAAACCCGGACGGAGGAAGTATGTTAGATCTCACACACATTCCATCATTATAGGAAAGTTAGTGTTTACTTTTTCTAAAAGGAAATATCATCTTTCCCACATTACTAAGGCCTACTTAAAGTCGGGAAGGGGCGGAGGTACTGAAAATTTCAGATAAAATGCAACAAATGGACAAAACGATGTTAGCGCAATGAATGCATAGAAAGACGAAATGAAGTCTGTAACAATTATAGGCATCAAATGGTCAAGCTACCTTATATCACAGAAAGCTCATGTCCAACAGCTGTTCTATACTTCTAATGACATCTTTTTATATTGTACTTCTCATGCATATAGAGGAGGATGCAAAATTTCAACACATTTAAGATGAAACATTGTGGAGAAAACTGAGACCACCGAAGGAAAGCAGCAAACATATGCAAGCAAGTGAATACCTGAAACTCCCGCACTTTGAACGTGGGGCTAAGAATAGCACACTGGAGAGCACATCCCCGGGCAACACATTCACTTGCATTCATAGTTCTCCTTGGTTCTTTTCCAAAGAATTCAGTAATTATCTTCATTACTGCAGGAACACGAGAGCCTGATCCAACAACCTCAACAAAGTGCAGACTTTCCGTCGTCAAGCCAGCTTCTGACAATGCCTTTTCCAGCGGCACCTTCACACGTTCTAGTACTGGTGCGCTGATCTGTTCAAACTCATCCCTCTTAATGAATCCACGTACATCCTTCTCATCCATCAAGCACTCAATGTTCATTGGCGCCTCTGGATTGGCGCTCAGCATCTTCTTGAGCTTCTCACATGCCACACGCAACCTAATGCAGGCACGGGCATTCTGGTAGACATCAATCTTATACTCCTCTTTAAATTTTGCTGCAAAGTGCTTAAAAAGGGCTTCATCAAAGTCCCTTCCGCCAAGAGAACGGTCATATGCATGTGATAGCATCTTGAGCTGCCCCTTCTTGTACCCAACAATGCTGACCTGCATGCTGGCATTCCCAACATCAACAAATGCCACATTCAGCTGATCATTCTCAGGGAGATCAGTCTTGTAGATCCCATATGCCAATGCTGTCGCAGTAGTCTCATGGAACAAGCGCAATGGCCGGAGACCAGCAATTGTTGCAGCATCAATAACAGCCCTCCGCTGCAGGTCAGTAAAATAGACCGGGATACCAATGCAGCAGTCAATAACAGCTGAGTTGAGGTTACCCTCAGCAATGGCCTTCAAATTGGACAGCACCATGGCAAGCAGCTGTGTGGGGGTGAATGAGCGTTCCTCCCCCAGATACCGTACGTGAACGAGCGGGAACCCATCAGGGCCCTCCGAGACACGGAATGGGAAGGCCTTAATATCATCCTGCAGCTCAGGATCAGCAAACTTGCGTCCCAGTAAGCGCTTGATCTGGGAGATGGAGTTCTTGGGGTTCATGGTGGAGTTGGCGGCGCCTGCAGTGCCGATGAAACGCTGCTTGTCGCCAAAGCAGACAATAGCTGGGGTCTCCCGCTTGGACTCTTCATTGAGGACCACGTCGATTCCGCGCTGCCGCGCCACCCCCACAATGCAGCTCTCATTGCCAAGATCAAACCCCACCACACTCATCTCCGACCTGTCCTTTTTATCTTCCGGTCACTACTGGTTCTGAGATCTAGATCGCGAACTACACCTGCACAGAACGAGATCCAGGAGTTAAGGAACCCTGAAAAGCAGTGGAAATGCATAAATCTCAACGTATATACAGCAAAACCTCCCGAATCCATAGCCCAGAGCCCAAAAAGTGGTCGAATTCAACCCAAATCGACCACAAACCCCAGATCCAAAACCTTGGCAAACCCATCCCTGTGGCCCTAAAGCAGTAGCAAAACTCTACAAACCGCAGCATAATCCTCAACAAAGTAACAAGGGAATTAAACGCCTAATCTAGAAACATGATCTAATGGTGAAAAGCCAAAGCGGATCCGAGCACGGGGAGATCGATATCGGCGCATCCGCCATGGTCGAACCAAGCGGGAGGGGGGTATGGGACTGGGTCGTACCCGCGGCGTGGAGGCCGTTGCCGAGGCCAGAGAAGCTTCTGGAGCTTTGCTTCTGGTAGCCGCCGCAGCTGAGGCTGGTGTCTTGGCAGCAGCTCTTTTTCCTTGGCGAGGAGGAGACGGACGAGAGGAGGTCGGGTGGTGGTGTATATACGGCGCCTGGTGGTCGTAGCGAATCCTCTAGAAGGTGGGCAAACCCTGGGTTCGCCAGGTCGGTCTGTGCACCTAGCCTCGTATCTGGGCTGTCGGTTTCATGGGCCGCCTGCAAAATGCTCGAAACTGCGGGGAACGAGTCAGTTTCTTCCTTCACCTAAAGAAAAAAGAGTTTCCCTAAAAAAAAAAAACTAAAGAAAAAAGAGTTTCCCTCAAAAAAAAAAAATAGTCGGTTTCTTCCGTCTTCTCCCATCTAATAAGAAAAAATGTATAGTAACATATGTGTAAGAATAGCATGTGTCTAACGGATTCTCCACTGGTATGCGTCTAACATAACATATGCGTAAGCATAGTTCTAGTTCGAATAACTAAGCCACCTTGCATCTTTTTATAAGTAGGTGGAGTCTAGTACAAACATGCATGCTACTTGCATAGCTCCATATCACACACGTCACCATCATTCCTCCCCACAGTAAGTTACAACAACGATAATTAAGGGTTATACCCCGTGGATGTGGCCAGTGGTCGGCTCTCCGTTATTCCCCTATCAATTGCTCCGGGTAGGAAGGAAGGATATTACGGTCACCTCTTTACCTTCGCATTCCACCATCATAATGATAGTAACAGCCTTCATGGCCATAAAGGCTAAATGCCAAGTGGTTGACCTTACACAAAAATCATGAAGAACATTAACTCAAACGAGCAAATGAGGATTCTATGTCTTATCGGCGTTCAACACCTAAACATACTAGGATTTCCTCGTATCCTTGAGAACTAGGGGTATTATTGCTCGGACATAGAGATGGTAAACATCACAAGGATAATCATGACAAACATGGATGAACTATCAAAGTAATACATGTAGGTTTCCACCTAGGTTTTGGTATTACAAATAGATGAATAGGGGATGATGATTGATGTCGGTGTCTCTTTGGTCAACATGATGGCGCGATGGAGCCGTTCTATCGATTCCCCCTCCGGACCCCTTTTGGAGGCTAGGATTCTTGGTTTAGCTGAAGTTATTGGGCTCTCTGTATCTCTGATTCATGATATGAAACCATCGGGAGAAATAGTCAACCAGAGGGAGGTGGCGCTACATGGTACGAGCCTTGTACAAGCGGGCGCGCTAGTACAAGGCGAAGTCTTCTCTCCTGGAGACTGTTACAATTGGAATTTGCTCTGTGCTTATTTTTATGGCAAGTTTCCACCACGCGAATAAACGTGATTTTCACCCACATACTCGCGCTCTCCTGTTTAATGCTCTAGATCCCCTCCTTTGCTAAGATCCTAATGAAATCAATAAAAAGGGTGCGCGAACACAGTAAAATCTGACAATCCTACAGCTACTACATGAGTATTAAAGGTAAAAAGTAAAGCAAATTTAGACTCATCAATAGGATGCCATCAAAGGACACTTGGGTGGCAGAGTTGTCGAAATGCCTACTGCGCAACCTCGAAGTTGGCGTGTGTGTTTGTGTGTATCGCTGTTGTATCAGGTTTTCGGCAAGTTTTCCTTGTTAGCTGGGCAATTATCCTCTTCTTAATGAAAAGGCAGAGATCATACCAATTGTTCTTTTAAAGGCCTTACGGGTTATTCACATTCTAACTCTCTACTTTTGAGTTAGAGCGGCTCTAGCAGATGCGCATATCGGTCTGATCGCAATAATATATAAATAAGACCATCAATATGTAGTCTGGGACTCAAAATATGGGTCTAGCAAAGTCGCCATATTGCCCTTGGACTTCATAATTTTTGGAGCGTGCCAAACAAATGAACATGGCTTCCATATTAACTAGATCGTTGATGGCGCGCGTTGCCGCGCCCGTCTATTTCAATGTAAAATAGTAAGAATTTGTGTAAATATGCGAACATGAAAGGTAAGTTGATCATGTGGAGATTTTAAGATAAAATACAACTGTTGGAAAACTGCGCGTATTTCAAATACGCCGCTTGATGTAGATCGCAACCCATGGTACATATTTTCAAAACCAAAGGTATAAAATACAGAAAGTCTGACATGCTAGGGGGGAGAGAGAGAGAGAGAGAGAGAGAGAGAATTATCAATAAAACTGCTATGCTGAATTGGATATGTTTCCTGGAAGAGTGGTGAAACCCTTTGCAGCCCCTCTTGTTGTTGTTTGCAGCAACAACATCAGTCCAGCTATTCATATCTATTAGCTGTTTGATATGGGGTGCTCTTTCCATGACATCGTCCACGCCTTCCTAAGAAAAATACTGCAGATTACAGTGGGGTTAGTCGAAAAAACAAAAAAGAACTCATATAACAGCGAAACTGAATCCAAGAACACAAATGTGAACTGCTAACGTATAAATTCTTCAAATTTAGGGTACACTGAAAGATGAATCTTAAAATCAAAGATGTTTATTTCTGCAGGTAAGGTAAATATCTAGAAACTATAACATCTTGCCCTATAGATGAAAAAGCTATAAAGACATGCATGCCTTTAAACATAATTATTCTACAAATCTTAAAGCAAACTGCCTTTATTTAGATCAAGAAATTTATCTCATAGTTACCATCATGTAATCTACTTTATATATATGATTCTTTTTGTGGGTACGTACCGCAGAAAAAGGCATGACCAGCATGACACGACTTAGACGAGAGCATGCCAGGGACACCGGTTCAACCAGCCAGCTATCGTGCAAAGTTGACAAGTCACAGTGGCCGCTGTTGTGTGTGGTGGAGGTCGCAGAAGAGGTGCCACCATTTGAGGTTGAGGTCGGCGAAGCAGGACCCTTGCATGACCAGGAGGAAGAAAGCAGACTTCACCGTGTTCTAGGCTTGTAGCTCAACTATGGATACTGCTAACATCTGGAAAACTATATATGTTTAGTTCTTGATATTAAAAAATCTTTATTTATTTATTACTTTGCAACAACACCACAAAAGTTCTAAGCTTTAGGATACTGTTCAAGTTCAGCTTCTCAGTTCAGTTTTATAGAGTGAATTTGCTCCATGCAGGGATGTGCTCCTCTAGCTAACATGCATTATAAGAAGGTTCTATTAGTATATCTAATCAAATGGCCAGAGCCAATAAACTTGACACCTAGCCAAATTCTGCTCTACCACATCTTATCTCCAGTTACTACATATATTTGCCTATGGTCATTTTTCAATAATGATTTCTTTGCTCTGATATTATTAAGAGTTTCCAAAATGCAACATCAAAGATTGCTTCTAATTGATTGACGTTTGATTCAAGAAGCTGCTCATTTGGACAACTGCATGGTTTATGATAAGGATAATGACAACTTTGGTTTCAAGACCCCGAAGAAGTGATACCTCTTGAAGTTTGGTGAGAATGCTGTCCAAACTCCACATCACATGATAGCGTTCTGTTAGGCCACCAGGATGCGATCAGATTGATATTGTAAATCATGACATTATGTTAGCACTGGTTTACTCAAATATTTGTATGACATTATATACATCAGTGTCATTCCTTCCTCGAATATGGGTCCTGATTTATGCCCTGCCTATATCGAGAACTGTAATCTGAACCTTGAGAATTCTCCATATGGTTGTTCCATGGGTGTTACCTTCTAACATTACAATATTGTTTCTGATGAAGCTAAAACTCCTATGAGATTAGAATGCAATTATGATCTTAGGATTCAGTAACTAATATTTACGACTATATTCGCCGTGTTACCCTCCTAAGAACAAGTACCAGTACTCTATACTGTAAATCAAGGAAGTTCTTCGTAACTTTCAAGTACTCTCTATTGTAAATCAAGAATGGTCTTTGTAACTTCCATGTATCAAGCCACCATATATTTATAGAAATTCCGACCATTCTACCGGAACAAAGGACAGTCGCGGCAATGCAAGCCATCATGTACGATCACCGTTGTGTGCCACTGACCCGCGAGCGCGGCCTAAATTTAGTTTTTGAACCTCATATTTGTCACCAAACATTCAATAATCATTTATTCTGCATGGTAAGATAGGAACAAATTAAGAGTGTACAACACTTATGTTTGTGCATATCGATCTACCATCCTAAACAACCTCGTGCATATATACAATAATAATCGGCAGTAGCTTGTCATGAATAATTACGAACAAACAAGCATGGAAAATAAGCAATCATATGAACACACTGGATATGGACAAAATATATGACATTCCACGTAGCTAACCTGCCAGCAGCCATTGGGATCCCAGTTTTCGGAATTCAGGAACAAAAATAAACACAGAAACACCTAGAGAAATTCGGTAAACAAGCCAGAACCAGTCCCGAGCACTTGGGCGTCAATAACTATAGCAAATTAAGAGCAGAAATCAGCATCAACAGGAACCCTATTAGAGCACAAATAGTGGGTACGAAGGGACTGTAGTTGCGAAGGGAAATATGCAGCAAAGTTGAAGATGAAGGGACGAACTACTAGAGAAGCACAGCTCCTAGATGTTACTGCGTTACTACCGGATGAAGAATAACGACACACTGCATATGTAGGTAACTCGCCAACATCACATTTTGCGCAATCCCATAGCTCTGCAAATATATCAAAAACAACACACATAAACAGGGGAGGCATTCACTCACACCTTTCAAACCTAGGGAACATGGCAAACTTTGAAGAATACACGAACGATGCGAGGCGATGGGTGAGCGCCAAGCCAGGGTAGGCGGGGCGGCCCCACCTGTCCGTACCTTCATGGTGCCGTGGATTAAGCAGACAAACATGGAAGAAAGGAAGCAGGAATGGGGAGAGGCAGATGGCGAAAGGCTGAGGGGCACCGTTCCTCCCGCTCCCCTCTTTATAAAGGGGCGGGGGCGAGGCCCGGCCGCCCCCTCTCGGCCAATCCGGCTTCTTGAAGTGACAGCAAGCGGGGCCGTCGACCGCCCTCCCCACTCCATTGAAGGCTCATGGGAATCGACCCGCACATGCGCGATTACCCACGTCCCACGCGCCTGCCATTCACTCTGCGTTATGCATGCACCGAACATGGCACAAGGGGCGGGCGCAGTGGGATGCGTGGAACGACGGTTCCCGAGCAAGGGCATTAAATGGGAGGCAGCCTTGCGGTCTCGAAGAGACACGCAAGCCGCCTCTTTACTATCCATCGCAAGGTGATGCCAGCACGCCCACGTCATGCACGCACACGACCCCCACGTCGCGCGTTCAACGCATGTCGTGGGGAAGCGCAGCGACGAACGATGGCATGGTAAGAATCGCGCCAACCGCCACGCACCATTCAGGCTGGCCCAACAACGTCTTCGCGCTTATGGGTGGCCCAGGCGGGGCTCTATCGGTGTACAAAAGTAGGGCTCGCTTTTGACCCCTCTACTTGTGCACGGCGATCGATCCTCCTCCGCACGACCCGCGCATAACAAGGCAGGAAAGGGAAGCCGGAGAGAAGCCGAGGCCACAAGGCAAACAAATCAACGACTAGGACCAAGGCCACAAATATCAGATAGGCGTAGCAGGGCTCCCCGGCAAGGACCCTCACCGGGGCAGCCTCAGCAGCCCCGGCAAGACCCTTGCCGGGGCAGCTCGCCCACGCCAACCGAAGCGAGCCACCCTTGAGCAAACCAGCGCTCGACAAAAGCGTTGGGACAGGGCTCGGGAGGCACCTCCGTGGAGGCATGCAGATCTTTGTGAAGACATAAAATGCTCAAGATCAAGTAAGAATAGGAAGGCAACCATCCTCACCAAGGAAACCCACAAGACCCCCAGCAAGATCCTTGCCAGGGAAGCCAGCGCGCCACGGCAAGACCCTTGTCGGGCTACCCGGCAAGACCCTTGCCGGGCCAGCCGGCGGGACCCTTGCCAAGCACGCCAGCAGGGCCACCGCCAGGCCCGCACAAGCCGAGTCACCGCCGTCGTTTGCATGCAGCTGTCGACCCAACCAGCTGGGCACGCACCTGCATGGCAACATGCAAACCTTCGTGGAGGCTCCACCACCGCGCCACCTCAGCTGCCTGCCTGCCTACATGGCACCGCATGCATCGCTGGCCAGGGCGCGTGTCGAAGCGAAGAGGAGCGGCGACGGACGGGATGACCCTCTCCCCCGTCCCCAATAAAGCAAAGGGACACGTAAGCCTCGCATTAAATGTGTCTTGTCCTGTAATACTAGCAATAGACTCGCAATGCTGTAGCACTTTCCACCTCCTGTGTGCCACTGTGGCAGCCCCTTTCGCCTATAAAAGGAGGCCCATGGCACACAGAGAAGGGATTCAGCTCTTTCAAACCTCGCAGCACCTAGAGCTAGTTCAAAAGCTCAAGAACACTAATACATCCACCAAAGCAGGATCGTAGGGTTTTACGCATCTTTGCGGCCCGAACCTGGGTAAATCCCTCTGTGTCGTCTGCTAGTCCTGCTCTCCTCACGACCCCCGCGCCCCGCAACCGTAGAAGGGATTCCAGTGATCCCATAGGTGTCGTTTTCCACCGACAGCCTATATTGCAGGATGGCAGGCACACCATCATCACCAACTTTGTTTTTTATAAGAGTGTATTTTATGTATTTTATAAGAGTGTAGATGTAGAGTAGATACAAGTCGACAGGTGGGCACGATGGTAGTGGATAATGTGATGCAACACTAAAGGTGCCACGTGGAGCGTTTAACTGGTCAACTAGTCATGTCATGAGCAAATCTGAGTTATACGGTGAGCCCGTGATCGTATAATAACCACTAAATGTAAATGGTGATCGTAATGAGTGGATTACGAAGTCCAATGTACGTATCATGCTTTCGCTTCAAATACAATGATCGTCATTGCATATATCGCGAGAGAAAGTTGAAACATGCGTGAATTTTACGGGGCTTACTTTTAGAGGACACGGAGATAGTTTTATGTGCATACGTGAAAGGCGTCTGAGGGGGTATGCGATGGAGAGAGAGATGCTCTTTGTTTCTCTTTATTATGACTAACTTTGTATATAGTATAAAAATATACAAATTCACAGTGCGGAATAAATATCATTGTGGGCACCATGCAATGCAAATTACCGTTCGTACTCCTCCATATAACTTTGTAATGTTGTATATATGTAGAAACTCTAAAATAGCCACACTTTATTCAAAAGGAATGTTGTATGCGAAATAAACGTGAAGAGAGGGCTTTTTAGATCAATGGGGTACATGGTGTAACATGTGTGAATGTGTAGTTGATGCATTTGGCGGGCCTAGAGAGGTATGTGTGTGTATTACGTATTTGAGAGAGGCATGGATAGAGGGGCTGACGGGGGGGCGTGGGAGAGATAGCATGAGAAATGAGAGTGGTCTAGAGAGAGAGAGACGAATATGACATCACGACAAGAGATTCCATTCCCTTGAGTGTGTATATGCAAGGGGGGACAGAGGCACTAGGAGAATTTTCTGTGTGTGTGGTGTTTGTGTTGGTATGTGTGGGTGTGAGAAGATAATGAGACGTGGGGTGAAAGGATCGATATGGTTGACTAGAGGGGGGGTGAATAGGCAACTAACATTTTTTAAGCTTTTCTTTACCAAATTAAACTTTGCAACAAAATAGGTTGTCTAGATGTGCAACTAGGTGAGCAACCTATATGATGCAAAATCAACTAGCACGCAAGCAAGCAAGAGATGAAACAACAAGTAAGCTTGCGAAAGTAAAGGCACGAGATAACCAAGAGTGGAGCCGGTGGAGACGAGGATGTGTTCTGGAGTTCCTTCCTTTTAAGGAAATGCGTCTCATTAGAGCGGTGTGGAGGCACAATGCTCCCCAAGAAGCCACTAGGGCCACCAGATTCTCCTCACGCCCTCACACGATGCGAGATCTTGTGATTCCACTATTGGTGCCCTTGAAGGCGGCGACCAACCTTTACAAGCAAGGTTGGGGCAATCTCCACAACACTCGGAGGCTCCCAACAACAACAACACGACGAAGCTTCACCACAATGGAGTATGGCTTCGAGGTGACCTCAACCGTCTAGGGTGCTCAACACCCAAGAGTAACAAGATCCGCAAGGGATAAGTGGGGAATCAAATATCCTGTGGTGGAAGTGTAGATCGGGCCCTTGTCACCCAATCCCGAGCAAATCAACAAGTTTGATTGGCTAGGGAGAGATCGGCGAAAATGGAGCTTGGAGCAACAATGGAGCTTAGAGGTGGAAGAGGTGGTCAACTAGAGGTAGAAGACACCCCTTATATAGTCGTGGAAAAAATCCAACCATTATCCACATGTTCAGCCCGCGACCCACGGTACTACCGCTCCAAGGAAGCGGTACTACCACGAGGCCGCGCGGTACTATCGTGAACGACCACGGTACTACATGGCAATAGCACAGCCGAACAAGCGACGAAAGAGCGATACTACGGCGGCGGTACTACCGCTCCCCTTGCGGTACTACCGCAAGGTGAGGGTCACGGTTCGAAGGGCGCGATGAAATAAATTACATCCGTGCCTACTTCATGGCCGGGTGGTGCAAAACCCGACGCAGTACTACCGCTTGTGGTAGCGTAGATACTACGTGGCGGCGCGGATGTAAAATTACATCGCGCCTACTACCGCGACACTGCGGTACTAGGTCGAAGGGCCACGGTACTACGACTCCTAGGGAGCGGTACTACCGTGGGCCCCGCCGGTACTACCGCGCTGGACGAGCGGTACTACCGTGGGAGGCGCGGATGTAAAAAATTACATCCGCCCCTACTACCGCACGGAGCGGCACAAGGCCAGGGTGCCGCGGTACTACCGCACCAAAAGGGCTGTACTACCGTGACACGCCGCGGTACTACCGCTTGTACCTGCGGTACTACCACAAGTACAACAGTAGTCGCCAGTTTTCTGCAGAACCAAGATAACGACGGGTAGCTCCAAAGTGCAAGGAAAGGAGGGACAAGTGTACGTGTGATTCCACCCTACCTTTCCGACGTGGACCCCCTCTTAATAGTATGGCTCTCCTACGACTCAACTCCACCAAAGAGAAACGTAGAACAACACCGGCTTCAACAGTCTCCGTGGGGCACCGAATCGTCTTGTGCCTAATGATGAAGTATCTGAGGGACTCAAGGCACACGATTAGTCCGCAAAAGCATTGTCATCAATCACCAAAACACTTAGGGATAAATATGCCCTTACAATCTCCCCCTTTTTGGTGGATTGATGACAACACGGATTTGCACATAGATAAGATAATTTAGAGCGAGGGCAAACCCACCTCTCTAAAATATAGACGGGCTCCCCTATATGTGTGCACTTTAGATGAATGCTTTGGACCGCATGGCACATGATTAGGATCAACACTCCCCTATATTTTAGAGACCAAGACATGATAATAAGCATAGCATAGCATGAAGATAGCACAATATAACACAAGCTTGCTAGGATAGATAGAGTGCATATGTCTTACACCATACGAAGTAAGATAACCAAGGTTCAAACGAGAAAAACAGCAAAGAGTTCAACTTCAATTGAGAAAGCAGCAAACACACGACACACACGACTCGCAAACTCGCAAATCCCTACACTCTCTCCCCCTTTGGCATCGAGACGCCAAAAAGGCAGAGAGGGCACCTACACACACAAGAGGTGGCTCAAGCAGAGAAGTCGTCCCAAGCCTCCTCGTCAGATGCCTCTGCAGCTGGAATGGACTCCTCGACATCCTCCTCAGAATCAGTCCACCTGTATCCTTGCTTCTCCATCCACTCGGTCTCAGGAGTGATGTGCTCCTCAACCCGCCAGACACTTCCTCGCCATAGAGCTGCAAGACCTTGTTGTGCCGGCGACGACTCTCCTTGGACTCCACGTGAGCCCTGTACTGGCCCTTGGCTTGCATGTAGAAAAGAGACTTCATCTTATCCTTCAACTTCTTGGCCCAAGATGGCCTAGAGTCACTCTGAGAGGGCCTAGCAGTACAGCCCTCAGCAACATCCTCGGCGCCAGCAACATCCTCATCAACAGCAGCAGCCCTAGCAGCAGACGCCTCAGCATGAGTAGCGGTGTTGGCCCGCTTGGATTTGATCCACGAGACAAATGGGCTCATGGCGAATCCATCTGGAGCCGGAACTCCTCCTCGTGGTACATCTTCTCCCAAGTCTTGAAATCAGCGAAAATGTAGGGCCCATAAATAGGCACCTTGCGGTTGAACACAAGAAACCGAAGCTCACACCACATGATGTGAGAGACATCAAGTGGTGAGTCTCGAGACGAGCGAGCCTCCTGGCAAATAAGCATCATGTCCACCATATAGGCATGAACCTTGTCTTTGTCACCGATGCGTGGGAACAAGGAGTTGCGGAAGATGCGGTACATGATATCCAGAAAGGGGTTGAGTACCAAAGTTGTCTTGCTATTGGCGAGCGTCTTCTCAACCATGAACGGGGTGAGCTTGTCCTTGTTGGCAGAGTCAGCATTGCCATGAGGGCGAACACCCACTGGAGTGTCAAGCCCATCATCAGCAACCTGAAGCAAATCCATGAACTCCTTCCGGTAGCGCACGACTTGCGGCCATTGGTCATCCAGTCATCCTTCTTTCTTCATTGGGTGAAAGTACATCAAGCAAAGAACCGACATATGATCTCGTGGTCATAGTCCGGTGGAAAGAGATCACATGCTCGATGCCAAACTGCTCCACCAAGTCGAGCCTCCCCAAAGTAGTCACGGAACTTGTCCTTCCTCATGTGGTGCATATCAATCCACTTCACCTCCACATAGGTATTCCTTGTTCTTGATGACATCCAAATAGATTTGGGTTTGGGTCTTGTTCGAACAATTCACACCCTCGGACAAAGGGCGTGGGGTCACATAAGGGTGAAGCTGCACCGAGACGGACATACTCTGTAGGGCCTATCTCATCCATACCCCTGGCGGGCTCCTTGTGCTTGCTAGCGGTGGTCTTGACATTACGCTTGGACGCAGATGATCCCTCGGGAACTTCTCCTGGGTTGCGCAGACGCTTGGAGCCAGTGTCACGAATGGGATTGGACCGGCGAGAGCCACCACCTGATACACACACGCAAAGCACCAAAACAAAAGGCGAAGAGGATCAATGCAAAGGCCATAAAACAACATATGAAACCCATAGAAGGTATACGAGAAAGTTGGCATGCGATAGACGTGAGCCACGGTAGAACTGCCATTGTTTGCGGTACTAAAAGATTAGTCTTGCTCGAGCACGCATAGTACTGCGTCGCGAGGTCACAGTAGTACCGTGGTGGAGCGGTAGTAGACCCTTAGTATCAAGACAGTATGCGATAGTACCGCTCCCGAGGGCGGTAGTACCGCATGAAGCGATAATCCGCGCCCTCACGGGCGATAGTACCGCGTCGCGTTAGATCTAACTTGTGATTTGAATCTGAAAAGAACCGCGAAACAATGGCGGTGCTACGGTGATCAGATCTAGCACAAGGCAACAATACCAGTATAAATCCTATTCAATACCACACTCCTTCATCCTACTCTTGCAGAGATTTAGTCTAGGAATCTCAAGAACATACAAGTTTCCCCCAAAACCTAAAAACACCAAACACAATCAAAAAGGGAAGGGAGTTGGGGAAAAACCTTGGTCCATAGCAAGAGCATGTGGTGGGGAACGATCCCACCGGTCGGAATCACGGGAGGGTGGCCGGTGGAGGAGATCCGGCGACGAACGCCGGCTCCGTTCTTGAGCACGGGAGAGGCAGAGACGACATGGAGAGAGAGGACACGAATGGGTATGGGGAGTTAGAACTCCCCCTGCCCGTCCTTATCCCCATGCGCTCGAACCGGCGCGGTAGTACCGTGCATCATTGCGGTAGTACCGCTCGGGCGGAAATCTGCCGAGGCGGTAGTACCGCTCAACCAAAGTGCGTAAAAATTACTGCCATGGGACGGTAGTATCCGTGCTCCCACACACGGTAGTACCGTGGCAGGCCATGTAGTATACTGTGGCCGACATGTAGTACCGTGAGCTCAAGACACCGTAGGTTTCAAAAGAGAGAAAAATGCCTTTTGCACGGGAACAAAACACACACAAGCAACCACAAGAGAAACAGCAAGAAACCACCAAGTGACAAATCCTCTCGAGGAGAGAGGGCGGTTGCCAAAGCCACCTATGTTTGAGTTGAATGGTATGGCACCGCGAAGAATTATCCTTGGGCCCGTGACCAAAACTCGTCTTTGAAACACAAGTACCATCAAAAATGGCTAATGTGAAAGAGGTGATCTATTTATGCATAATGGGGGGAGGGAGAGTTCATTGAGAGAACAACACTCCCCCTATGTCCATGCCTACACCTAAACGAGACAACAAGTTGAGTGTGGTGGGGGTGCAGTTTCAAGTCACATTGCTCAAATCAATGATATTTAGCTCATGCCTTAACTTCATGAAATCTTGCTTCATCCAAGGGCTTCGTGAAAATATCTGCAAGGTTATCATGAGTGTTGACATACTTGAGCTCGATCTCCCCTCGCCTAATGTGATCCCGGATGAAGTGATACCGAATCTCAATGTGCTTCGTCTTGAAGTGTTGCACCGGGTTGAGAGAAATCTTGATGGCACTTTCATTATCACACCAAAGAGGCACTTTGTCACAAATGACACCGTACTCCTTTAAAGTTTGCCTCATCCATAGGAGTTGAGCACAACAACTACCGGCCGCCACATACTCCGCTTCGGTGGATGAGAGAGACACACAACTTTGCTTCTTGGAAGACCAACTTACCAAAGAGCAACTGTCGGTGTCAAAACCGGCGGATCTCGGGTAGGGGGTCCCGAACTGTGCGTCTGGGCGGATGGTAACAGGAGACGAGGGACACGATGTTTTTACCCAGGTTCGGGCCCTCTTGATGGAGGTAAAACCCTACATCCTGCTTGATTAATATTGATGATATGGGTAGTACAAGAGTAGATCTACCACGAGATCAAGGAGGCTAAACCCTAGAAGCTAGCCTATGGTATGATTGTTGTAATGTATGTTGTGTCCTACGGACTAAAGCCCTCCGGTTTATATAGACACCGGAGGAGGCTAGGGTTACACAGAGTCGGTTACAATGGTAGGAGATCTACATATCCGTATTGCCAAGCTTGCCTTCCACGCCAAGGAAAGTCCCATCCGGACACCGGACGGAGTCTTCAATCTTGTATCTTCGTAGTCTTGGAGTCCGGTGGACGATGATAGTCCGGCTGTCCGGACACCCCTAGTCGAGACTCCTCGGTAGCCCTGAACCAGGGCTTCAATGACGATTAGTCCGGCGTGCATAATGTTCGGCATTGCAAGGCTGGTTCCTTCCTTGAATAATCCAGAAGATCATGAACACCGAGATAGTGTCCGCTCGCAAAATAAATTCCACATTCCACCGTAGAGAGATAAAATGTACACCAGTTCAATCTGGCGACGTATTATGCGGCGTGACATCACACCGCTACCGAGCTTTACTTGAATCGTTTTTCTTGTACCACCTCGGCCGCGTTAGCGAAGCGGTTTCTTGGCACGTCTTGTCGAGCGGAGATCGTGTTCCCCTTATTCCGGATTCTCATCAATACGGGACGTGGGTAACCCAACCGCGCCATTGATGGTGGCGCTTGGGAGATAAGCGAGTTTTACCAGGCCGGTGGGGGACGCATAGTTTTCGTCCGCCTATATATAAGGGATAAGGATTCACCTTCTCACCTACGCCTTCTTCCTCCTTTGCTCATCCATCTCCGCGCACTCAAGCTCCAACGCCCAAGTTCGCGCATCTCGCCTCGACCTCCTCCGAATATGTCCGGAGCGGGAGGCAAATGGTTGGCCTCCACCGTTAAGGAGGAGCACATCACCAAGCTGCGCAGCGCCGGATACCCTTCCGGCGATATCGCGCATCGGCTGTCCGACGAGGGCCAGCTCATCCCTACCCCTGGGCCTCATGAGAGGATCGTCTTCCTTCCCCACTTCCTCCGCGGACTGGGCTTTCCACTCCACCCATTCGTCCGGGAGATCATGTTTTACTACGGCCTGGATTTCCACGATCTGGCGCCGAACTTCATCCTCAACATCTCGGCGTTTATCGTCATGTGCGAGGCCTTCCTCTGCATCCGGCCCCACTTCGGCCTGTGGCTCAAGACCTTCAACGTCAAGCCGAAGGTTGTGAAGGGCACGCAGGCAGAATGCGGAGGCGCTATGTTGGGCAAGTTACCCAACGTCCTTTGGCTTGAAGGGGCCTTCGTGGACTCCATCAAGGGGTGGCAATCGGGGTGGTTCTACATCACCGAGCCGCGCAAGCCCACATGGGCGGCGACCCCCGAGTTTAGATCTGGCGTCCCCACGCAGCTCACCTCCTGGAAAGAGAAGGGCTTGCAGTGGGGCAATCCGAAGGAGGTGACGGGACTCCGAGCCTGCATCCAGAAGCTGGTGAGCAATAAGCTCAGGCTCGTCGACGTGGTCCAAGTCATGCTCATCCGCCGGATTCTCCCATGCCAAGAACGGGCATTCAATCTGTGGGAGTTTAATCCGGAACAGCACCAGGCGCTGAGCGGGCTCTTCGATACAACATACGAAGGCGCCTGGGGGGTGCTGTTCAAGGGCGCCGAAGCCCCCGCATCCGCGACGGAAGATCGCGGATTCTACTCGCAGCATCCGGCTGACGAGGTAAGTGATTCAACCCCATTACGGGACACTTGTGGTAATCAAATTGATTCTCAGAGGGTTTCCTTCTTCCCTTTGACAGGAATGGATGGAGAAGGCCAAGCAGCTTATCAGCCCGACTCCCATGCCAGAAGACCCAGAGAACGCCCGTTTAGCAGGGCTGTTGGTTCCGGCACCGCACGTGGTGCCGGAGAAGAAGGCCAAGAAGGCAGCCGCAGGGACTCGAAAGAGTTCCCGCAACCAGGCGTCTGACTATGACGCGGACTCCTCCCCCGAAGACGAGGAGGAGGAGGACCCTCTCTCGAAGGAGGGAGAGAAGAAGAGGAAGGCTTCCCCAATAGGGGAGGCCGAAGGGTCCAAGAGGGGGAGGACTATCCCCCCGGACAGTTTCGCCAACACCATCGTTGGCGAGGATGAATGGTCTCCAAGGGCCAGGCGTCTGGCAAGATCGTAAGTATCTGGATCCTTGATATGTAATTTCTTTCGTGTCGTGTAGTGTCCTTCTAATGCCGCGTTCTGTCCATAGTCCGGCCGATGATGATCTCCCCGCTTCATCAAGCGGGTCATTGGCCTCGTCGGATGTGGATTCACTTCCGATTGCCACTACCCTACCGCGCGAAGACGCCGAGGTGGGATCGAAGAGGACCCATCGGAGGAGGCTCCGGAGGCACCGTCGCCTGCCTCCGGACTTTGTGCGGACTCTACATCGAACCCGCAGTGGTTCGAGTCCGCAAGCGGCCCTTCGAAAGAAGGGCAAGACCATGACACCGGCGCCTCCGTCCAACCGGGCGGCGCCGGATAGCTTGTTGGAGGCGCTTAAAGACGCTTCCATCGAGGAAGAACACCGCACTATCATGAGTGCGGTGATTCAAAAGGTTCAACTTCGCCAAAAGCGGGCTGACCAAAACTCGCAGCAGCCTTTAACGAGCTTTGAGGTAAGAAGTTAAAATTATGTAATGTAATACCACATAGACAGTAGCCCCTGATGCTCAGTTTGGTGTTCAGAAAGAAAAGCCGGACTGAGGATCTAACAAGATATACACAGGGTGCTTAAAATATGTCAACATGGGTTTGCAGGCTGCGCTGCTGACCTCTGCCGCACTATCGGCGGAGGTCGAAGTGTTGAAGAAGGATCTCGAGCGGTCCAAGCAAGAGCTCGGCCATGCTAAGAAGCAGCTCGAGGACAAAGAAGGTGATTAACACCACTTTGAATAGTTACCTTACAGAAAAGGATTTTGGTTGCAATAAAATTAATAAGGATAATTTGGATATTTTAGGGGCCACGAACGAGGTGGCAGCCACGAAGGAGGCGTGTCATGTCCGAGCCTTGATCTTGACATGAGCGGAAGAGCGAGGGAAACAGGAGGCACGGGTGGCGGAAGAAGAAGAAGAGCTCCAAGCTCTCATGGAGAAGCATGAGAGTTTGGGCGTGACTCAAGACTTCGAGAGTCCGAGCTTGCCTCGGCTCTCGAAAGTGCCAAGTCCGCCAAGGCCGAGGCCCATAAGGCCCTTCAGGAGGTTGAAGATATAAAGAAGATAGCGGCGGGTAAGGCATTTTTCATGCAAAGCAGGCATGTTAATGTAAACTACCTTATACTTACCCGCATTCGGAGCTCTCCAGGGGCGTTTGCAGATATGCCGCATAGTGCGTCTGATGCCACCGCATTCTATCGTGGCGAGGAGGGGAGCTCGACGGAGAAGGTCTTCGGTCTCGGATCTTTGAGGCCGCCATCCGGTGCCCCTAAGCGACCAAATGAAGCGGTGGTCGAACTCCTAAGGTAGCCGAGGAGGCCATGAAGGCCCTCATAGTCCGGTGTGGCACGGACAGGCCATGCACAGGAGCTACTTGCCTCGTCTGGCGGTGGTGGATCGTGCCCTCGGTGGAGGTCATCAAGCGCACGCGTGTATTGAAGGTGCTCGTCGGGCCCTTGCCCACACAAAGGTGCATTAGGGCAAGTTGGATGCGAGAAGCTTCTCACGGACCCACCGCCATCGGGCAAGGAGTATCGCACGCCGAGATGTATTATAAAACTGTCTGAAGGGAGCCCGCGATATTGCGGATGAGTGCCCCGAAATGTAATCTTGAGTAAACTCGTTATGTATTATCCTGCTACATGAAACTTTGTACATGTCTTGCGTTAAGCAACGCTTGTTTAATTTAAAATATTACCTTCATGCGGCCGTTTATAAAATTTGAGAGATGGCAAGTCGTTGGCTTCACCCCCAAGCCATGAGTCTTTGGGGTGTTCGGGATAAACTTGAGCACTCTTGTTCCCATTTTGGGTCCATCTAGGAGGCACTCAACACAACGAACAAGGCAACCGGACTTATAATGCTTGAACACTCTCACTTAGCCATAGAATTCTATAATTTTAAATTTGGTGAAGCCCCGGTATTCGGAAGACCGAATCCGGGCGCTATCCACGCCTTCGTCGGACATTGTCCGAACTTCGCTCGAGCGGCGTGAGTCTTTAGGACCGAAAAACCTCTCGAACAGCGACCAGTCTCTCGCCTTATCAGGCCGGTCGGTTTAGCTTTCTCCAGGGCGCTCGCCGGCTCAATCGGGCGCAATCGCGATGGTTCTCCCGTGCCACCTTAGCCGACTGAGCGGGCGTAAGGCACCAAAACGTGGGGCCGGGCAAACCCAACTATTGACCCAAGACATGATTCAGAGCCGATTCATATAATGCTATAAGTTCGGGCTGTCGCACTTGTGAAAGTGTTCGGACTTTATCACACCATAATTTGGGGAACAGAAGCCCCTGGCGTATTCGGCCATACCAAAATATACGGGTGCAAGATGTCATGTAATGAACATATATATAAAAAGGTGATATAATTGCAGTCGAAAAGTGCTGCATTATTTATTAAAGGAAGTCTGCTATGAGTGCGGACTGATACAAATAGTGCGTTAAGCAAGGGATTTGGACTAAGTAAACATGTCCCCTTCGGGTGAGCTCTGATTTGGTGTATATAATCGAATTTAATGCTCGTAATTGAGACCACCGAGTGTTAAATGCAGCTTTCTTTAGTCCCCGATTGTTGCATCATGAGTTGGCGGTTCATCGCGGACGGGGCCTCTGTTAGCAGTCCTGTGTACATAAAGGAGGAAAATAAAAATTAAAAAAAAGGGGGGCACACTTGCGAGCCCCTGGTGTGGTCGAACCGCACTCTGGGCCTATTGCGATCGTGCCCCTTCCCCTGTGCCCATGGTATCTCCAAAGCGTAATGGTGTACGCGGAGTGTTATTCTTGCGATCATGCGCGGGCGAGGGTTGGGGCCGCATTGCTACGCGTGCTCTGATCGCGCCAGGTGGTCTTGATTGGTATTGCTTTGGGCGCGTTTTGCTGTGTCCGTCCGTTTAATGGCTGGACTCGAGAATTGCCTTAAGAGGCTGCTCTGCACTTCTGCTGCGAGAGTCGCTGTATGTTCCTCCGTTCGGAGGGAGCGTTTCGTATTCCCGTTGACCGTGATGACTCCACGAGGGCCTGGCATCTTGAGCTTGAGGTATGCATAATCGGCACCGCGTTGAATTTTGCAAACGCGTCCGTCCGAAAGCAAAGCGTGATAGCCGCCGCGAGCAGGACTATGTCAAGATTAACTCCTCGCTCGGAAATTATCCGGGATCCAAGACCACTTCGCAGTTATCGAGCTGTGCGCTTGGCTTCCACACCGGTATGACACCTTTGAAGGTCGTCTTTGTAGGTTTAATCCTTGAGGGTCTATGCTCATTTTGTGCATCAGTATCCCGATAAAGCAGGTTCAGTTACTACCGCCGCCCATCAGGACTCTCGTGAGGTGAAATCCATCGACGATTGGGTCTAAAACCAATGCGGCGAATCCGCCATGGCGTATGCTGGTCGGAAGGTCTCTTCGATCGAAAGTGATCGAACAAGAGGACCATGGATTGAACTTCGGGGCGACTGGCTCCATCGCATAGACGTCCCTTAGTGCGCGTTTCCTCTCCCTCTTGGGTATATGGGTCGCGTAAATCATGTTCACCGTCCGCACTTGTGGGGGAAAACCCTTCTGTCCTCTGTTGTTCGGCGGTCAGGTCTCTTCCTCATCGTCGCTGTTTAGCCCCTTGTCATTGTTTTCGGCAATTAACTTGCCTGCTTGCTTGAACACCCAGCAATCTCTATTAGTGTGATTAGCTTGTTTTTCAGGGGTGCCATGTATCTGGCATAAGCGATCGAGTATTCGGTCTAAATTGGACGGACCCGGAGTGGTTCTTTTGAATGGCTTCTTCCGTTGACCGGGTTTAGAGCCTCGGAATCCGGCGTTGACTGCCGTATCCTCCTTATCGTCGCCGTGAATGCGGCGCTTGTTTTTGTTTCGACGTGACTGCCGTTGTTGTCCTTAGTATCCGGACCGCCGAATTTTTACGGAGATTGTTGCTGCGAGCTAGCCACCTGTCCTCTCCGTCAAAAGCGGTCATTAACGATGTGAGGGCTGCCATAGATTTCGGCTTTTCCCCGCCCAGTGCCGGCTAGCCATTCGTCCGGATGTTATGTTTGAAGGCTACAAGGGCCTCTGCGTCCGGACGATCAACGATTTGGTTTTCTTTGTCAAGAACTGTGTCCAAAATTGTCCGGCCGATTCGTCTCGATCTTGAATAATGTGGCTTAGGTCATCGGCGTCGGTGGTCGCATATCGTGCCACGGAAGTTGTCGAGAATGCGGCTTCCGTGTCTTCCCAAAGACCCAATTGACTTTCTTTGCAAGCTGTTTAGCCAATGCCGAGCTGGTCCTTTAAGCTTGAGTGGGAGATACTTGATGGCATGGAGATCGTTGCCGCGGGCCATATGGATGTGGTGAAGATAATCTTCGATCCAAACCGCGGGGTCTGTTGTGCCATCGTAAGATTCGATGTTTACGGGTTTAAACCCTTCGGGGATTTGATGATCCATTACTTCGTCAGTGAAGCATAGCGGGTGTGCGGCGCCTCTGTATTGAGCAATATCGCGATGTAGCTCGAGAGAGCGCTGTCTGCTGTGTTCGGCCTGGCCGGGGTTATTGTATCCGTGGCGACGGTATTCGGCATGGGTCGGGGGCCCACGTGATCCGTAGATGGATCTGGATTGCCTTGCTTTGTCCTCCAATATGTCTCGCAAGTCCGGGCGTTCCCTCTTGGCCGTACTTTTGGAGCGATGCTTAGGTGCGGTCTTGGTGGGGGCTGGATGCCTCTCATCACGACCACGGGTGGTCGGTCACCATATCGTCTTGTTGGTGATGGAGGTATGTATGCTTCCTCCTCTAATCGGGGAGCAGCTTGCGTTTTGGGTAACTTTTGAGGGCGTTCGAGTTTATACTCTTGACGCGAGGACCTTGGTCCATCGATCGGCCAAGAGTCTGATCAGCTTGAAGTTGTTGCTTGCTTTTCTTTAGGCTGTTTCTTTGTGGCGATAAGCCTGCGCTTGAAGCGCTCTTGTTCGACGGGATCCTCAGGTACGATGAATTCATCATCATTGAGGCTTGCTTCGTCTTCGGAGGGAGGCATATGGTCATGATGCTCAACCTCTTCGTCTGCCGCCCTCTCGTGAGGGCTTGCTTCTGCATCCTCCTGCTCTGAGTCTTGCGGGAGGGGATTGTCTTCGGCACTCTCTAGAGTATTATTATCTCCTGTGTCGGAATCTCCATTCTTGCTGTGGAGGGATTTAGAGCGGCGCTGCTGACGCCGGCGTTTGGGCTGCTTCATTAAAGAGTCTGCCTCCGCTGCTTCTTCGCCGTCCCCGTCTTTTGGGGTGTCCACCATATATATGTCGTATGACGAGGTGGTCTTCGGTGCCAGTAGGCGCTGGTTCTGATTCGCCTCCCGGCATCGCCGTCCATAGCGTCGATGTCGCCGGAGTCGTAGTCTAGCATGTCGGTTAGATCGTCGACGTGGCTACAAAGTGGGTGGTGGGTGGGCTCTGAATTTCTTCGTCGTCCATACCCCAACCATCCTGGCCATAGTCCGCCAGGCTCTCCCGATAGCGAGAGATGCTTTAGCGAGTTTAGGATGTCGCCAAAGGGCGAGTGTTGGAAGATGTCCGCGGCGGTGAATTCCATAACCGGCGCCCAATCCGAATTGATTGATAGGGGCGCGGGAGGTTGGTCCGCAAGGAGTCCGCGCCTCGGAATCACGAGTTTCGCGAGGACAAGATTAGTGTTCGGCTCCATCGCCGTGGATGTTGAAGCCCCTGTGGCGCGCTCTATCCACCGCCCTCGATCTGGCGATCGGCGGACTAATGGCGAAGCGGATTCGTGTCTGCGCCACCAAGGCACTGCTCGCGGCAGAGCTAGATCATGCCCGTCGTCACAAAGGCGGGCGCGCTTGGTTGTGGCTCGAGTCCGTCGAAGATCAAGTCTCCTCGGACATCGGCCGTGAAGTTTAAACTTCCAAATCGACTGACGGCGGGCGTAGCTTCGATCTGCTCAAGATGGCCAAGTGAATCAGCCAGGCGATGCGAAGCCGCCGAATCTGAAGATCTGCCGGGAGAAAAGTCTCACCACAGACAGCGTTGTTGGTTGAAGATGCCATCGGGCTTATCGGTGGCGGCACGAGGAACTCTCAATGAAAGCACCAATGTCGGTGTCAAAACCGACGGATCTCGGTAGGGGGTCCCGAATCGTGCGTCTAGGCGGATGGTAACAGGAGACGAGGACACGATGTTTTACCCAGAGTTCGGGCCCTCTTGATGGAGGTAAAACCCACGTCTGCTTGATTAATATTGATGATATGGGTAGTACAAGAGTAGATCTACCACGAGATCAAGGAGGCTAAACCCTAGAAGCTAGCCTATGGTATGATTGTTGTAATGTATGTTGTGTCCTACGGACTAAAGCCCTCTGGTTTATATAGACACCAGAGGAGGCTATGGTTACACAAAGTCGGTTACAATGGTAGGAGATCTACATATCCGTATTGCCAAGCTTGCCTTCCACGCCAAGGAAAGTCCCATCCGGACATGGGACGGAGTCTTCAATCTTGTATCTTCGTAGTCTTGGAGTCCGTGGACGATGATAGTCCCATTGTCCGGACACCCCTAGTCGAGACTCCTCAAAGAACCAAGAAATTGGCACCCTCCTAAGTGGACTTCCTATCCACTTTGTCTCCCTTGCCGGATCGAACTGTGAAACCTTCAAGCTTGAAGTTTGCTCCCCTTGGGTACCATAAGCCAAAATTTGGTGTATGAGCCAAATATCGAAAGATTAAACTTGACGCCACAAAGTGACTTTCCTTTGGTGCGGCTTGAAAACGTGCACACATCCCCACACTCAACATGATATCCGGTCTAGATGCACAAAGGTAAAGCAAGGAGCCAATCATGGGCGATATACCTTTTGATCCACCGCTTTACCATTGGGATCGATGTCAAGTTGGCACTTGGTAGGCATTGGTGTAGTAGCTGGCTTGACATCACTTAGCTTGAATCTTTTAAGCATGTCTTGAGTGTATTTGGCTTGGTTGATGAAGGTTCCTTCTCTTCTTTGTTTGATGTCGAAACCAAGGAAGAACTTCAACTCTCCCATCGAAGACATCTTAAACTTGGAGGTCATGAGAGCGGCAAATTCTTCATTGAAAGCTTTGTTAGGGGAACCAAAGATAATATCATCAACATATAGTTGGCATACAAACAACTCCCCATTGACCTTCTTAGTAAAAAGAGTGGGGTCGATTAGCCCCACCTCAAATCCACGATCTTGTAACAACTCGGTAAGGTGGTCATACCACGCATGTGGGGCTTGTTTAAGGCCATAGAGTGCCTTATCGAGTTGATACACATGATCCGGAAAGTAGGGATCCTCGAACCCGGGGGGTTGCTTGACATAGACCAACTCATTTATAGGACCATTAAGAAAAGCACTTTTCACATCCATTTGTTGCAACTTAAAGTTGTGATGGGAAGCATAAGCAATCAACAAACGAATGGATTCAAGACGAGCAACGGGAGCAAAGGTTTCACCGTAGTCGATACCCTCGACTTGGGAGTAGCCTTGTGCTACCAATCTTGCCTTGTTGCGAATGATGTTCCCATGAGCATCTTGCTTGTTCTTGAAGATCCACTTTGTTCCAATGACGTTGTGGTTCCCGGATGGTCTTGGCACCAATCTCCACACCTTGTTGTACTCGAAGTTGTTGAGTTCTTCATGCATGGCATTGAGCCAATCCGAGTCTTTGGCGCCTCATAGACCTTTTGGGGTTCAACACAAGAGACAAACGCGTGATGTTCACAATAGTTTGCCAATTGTCTCAGTGCTTACCCCTTTCTTAGGCTTCCAACCACATTTTCCATGAGATGGCCTTGGGTGGTGAGCTTGGAAGCAATCTTCGCGGCACGACGCTCTAATTCCTCCTTGGGTGTGGAAGGAGGAGGGTTGACTTGATCATCTTGAGCGCCGCCTTGAGCTTGTTCTTGATCTTGAACTTGCTCGAGAGGGAGAACTTGACCTTGGGCATCATCTAGAGGTTCATCACCGTCTTGAGGTTGATCTTGCCCTTGGTCTTGTTCACGAGGTTGAGGGCCTTCACTTTGTTCTTCGGAAGCGTGTGGGTCTTGATGAGGCGATGGCTCTACTTGAGTAGAGCATTGTCCTTCTCCTTCGGCCACAAGGGGTTCCTCAATGGGTAGGATTTGACCAATACCCATTCTTCTTATGGCTTGGGGAGGAATTTCATCACCTACATCACAAGTACCACTTTGCTCCACTTGGGAGCCGTTATTTTCGTCAAACTCCACGTTACACGTCTCCTCAATGAGTCCGGTGGACTTGTTGAGAACACGGTAAGCATGAGAGTTTGTAGCATAACGAACAAATATGCCCTCATGAGCTCTAGCCTCGAATTTAGACAAACGAACACCTTTCTTGAGAATGAAACACTTACAACCGAACACCTGGAAGTACTTGAGGTTGGGCTTGTTGCCGGTGAGAATCTCATAAGGATTCTTGTTCAAGCCTTTGCGAAGATAGAGCCGATTGGATGCATGACATGCGGTGTTGATGGGTTCGGCCCAAAAGTTGTACGGAGACTTGAACTCCGCCATCATGGTCCTTGCCGCATCCATCAACGTCCGGTTCTTCCTCTCCGCAACACCATTTTGTTGAGGGGTATAAGGTGCCGCATATTGATGCTTGATTCCCTCATCGCTAAGAAACTCATCCAAGGTGTATTTCTCGAACTCGGTGCCGTTGTCGCTTCTTATTGTCAAGATCTTTGCATCATGTTGACGTTGAGCTTCATTTGCAAAGTCGATGACGGTTTGTTGGGTCTCACTCTTCCTCTTGAAGAAGTATACCCAAGTGTATCTTGAATAATCATCCACAATCACCAAGCAATACTTTCTTCCTCCAAGACTATCAAAAGATGGAGGCCCGAAGAGGTCCATGTGAAGGAGCTCCAAGGGTCTCTTCGAGTAGATGATGGTTGAAGGAGGGTGAGCCTTTTCATGAAGCTTTCCTTCGATACAAGCACTGCAAGCACGATCTTTGGAAAACTAACATTTGTTAGTCCACGAACATGGTCCCCCTTGAGAAGACTTTGCAAAGATCTCATATTGACATGGGCTAAACGGCGATGCCAAAGCCATCCCACGTCAACTTTAGCCATTAGGCATGTCGCGGTCTTAGTGGGTCGCTCCGAAAAGTTAACCACATAGAGATCGTTCTCGACATGCCCAACAAAGGCTACTTTAAGAGTCTTGCTCCACAAGAGGGCCACGGTATCAACATCAAAGAATGTAGCAAAGCCCATGAGTGCAAGTTGACGAACGGAAAGTAAATTGAATGCAAGGGACTCAACAAGCATGACTTTCTCGATCGTTAGATCATGAGAAATGACAACCTTGCCGAGGCCCAATACCTTAGAATGTGATGCATCGCCCCACTCGACATTGGTGGGCATAGATGGAATCTCTTGCACGTCCACCACCAAGTCCTTGCTCCCGGTCATATGATTTGTTGCTCCACTATCGAGCAACCATGATCCCCCACCGGAAGCAAACACCTACATGAGATCAATGCTTGGTTTTAGGTACACATTTAGTAATGGGTCCTTTGATGTTAGTAACAAGGGTCTTGGGAACCCAAATAGACCATTCAATGTACTCATAAGAAGAACCAACAAATCTAGCATAAACATGTCCATCACTAGCACCGCACAACACATATGATGGGTTAAAGTCGCCGGCTTTGTTTGAGGAAATGTTTTTGCCCTTTTGGACATCAACTTCCTTCACTTTCTCCTTCTTCCTCTTAGGAGCACCCTCTCCCTCTTTCACGAACGTTTGTTTGAGAGGAGGAGGACGATTGGTCTTGTTCTTCTTCTTCTTCTTGCTCTTGGACTTGGGTGCAAACCCAATTCCTTCTTTGGCCACAACTTCCTTTTGATTGCTCAAAAGGTTGTTGAGGTTCCTCTCACCTTGAATGCAAGTCACAAGGCCTTTCTCAAGTTGGTCCTTCAACTTGGCATTCTCCTCCACAAGATGCACATGCTCACAACAAGGGTTAGTAGCACATGCATTATCAATTAATACCATATGAGGAAAGGTGGCCTTTTCCTTGATTAGCTTGACTTGGAGTTGAGCATGAGACTCTTTGAGGCTAGCATGAGTACCCTTCAAGACCTTGTGGGCCTTGTCAAGTATCTCAAACTCCTCTTTGATTCTAGCATGATCAACCCCAAGTTTAGCCTTCTCGGAGGTTAGCACACTAGACATGACAAGAGCATGATCAAGATCTTTCTTTAACTTAGCATGGTCATCGTTGTGTGACTCCTCAAGATTCAAACGATGCACACGCTCTTACTCAAGAGCATTAGAGAGATCCGATATCTCATCGGCATAGTCACGACTTTGACCTTCCATCTTGGAGATGGTTTCTTCGTGAGCCTCGATCATGTCATTGGCCTCACCAAGTTGTTCCAAGAGAGCAACAAAGTGCTTCTTGGACTTTCCCTTGAGCTTACTCATAAAAGACTAAAATTCATTCACTTCCTCATTAGACTCCACATGTCCATCAACGCAATCCTCCATGGAGGGATTAGTAATGATGGTGGTTGTGATGTTGGGGGTTACCTTGTTTGAAGCTTTAGCCATGAGGCATTTAGCGGTGATGTTTTCGTTGGGTGATTCGAAGAGAGACACCCGGGGAGTAGCAATGGCAATGGACGCCACGGCCGTTGTTTCTTCATTTTCATCATCATCGTCATCCTCTTGGTATTCTTCTTGAACCACCAACCCACGAGTGGGAGTCTTCTTGGCGAAGTTGTTCTTGTTGGGGAAGGACTTGGCTTTGTCTTTCCGAATGAACTTGCCACCATTGTCTTCCCGCTTCTCGTAAGGACAATCCGCAACGAAATGGCTCACATTGCCACAGTTGAAGCAAGTTCTAACTCGTTGCTTGCCCTTGACGCCACTTGAGTTGTTCTTGTTGAAGTTGGGTCTTGAGCTCTTCTTGCTCCAAAATTGTCTTGAAGCAAGGGCCATGTGCTCATGGTAGTCAAACTTGGTGTCTTCGGGGTTGCTTTCCTCATCTTCCACTTCTTCCTCTTCTTCCATAATAACCTTGGCCTTCAAAGCAAGGTTAGGCCTTTTTGCTCTTTGAGAACGGAGCACCGCATTGTCGGCGGTCTTGTCCAAGATGCTCATTGCAACGAACTCATCCAACACTTCACTTGAGGTCATGGTGTGGAAGTCCGGTCGTTGATGAATGATGGAGGACATGGCTTTGTTGTAGGGCATCATGGCCTTGAGGAACTTCCGCTTGATCCAATTGTCATCCGTATACTTGCTTCCATGATCTCGAAGTGCCACGGCGAGTTTGGTCACTCTTCGAAAGAGCTCACGAGGTTCTTCATCTTCTTTCATTGCAAACTCATCGGCTTCATCTTGCACCACTTCATAGTTGGAGCGTTGAATGCTAGCACTTCCACGATAGAGATCCTCAACACATTTCCATGCTTCTTTAGCCATGACATGGGGTCGAAGGTGAGGGAGATCTTCGGGAAGGATTGCATCTTGGATGATGAAGAGAGCACTCTCATTGAATTGATTGTCCACGTCTTCTCGAGGGGTGAAGTTTCTTGGGTCATGAGGATAAAAACCTTCTTCAATGATTCTCCAAAGGTTAGTGTTCACATGTTTCAAATGACGCTTAAAGCGATAGACCCAATTATCAAAATCTTCATGTTTCTCATATTTAGGAGGTGGACCGGCATGATTCAAATGAGTGGAGGGGATTGGCCCTCCATAAACCGGGGGTTCCACATGGGCAAAGATGTCGGTGCCATTTCTACCACTAGTAGAAGGACTCTTTTCATTGTTAGCTTCCCCCTTGTCGTAGATAGCATCCGTCACCTTGTTAGTAGGATCACCCACTTTCATAGGCGCGGTAGATAGTTTAAGTCCCTCTAGAAAAACATTAAACATGCTTTTAACCTCGGCCGTCATGGAGGTTTTCAATGTGTCCAAAGCCACATTGAATTCCTCACGAGAGACCGAGGTTCCCCCTTCGGCCGAAGACGAGATGGGATTCACACCGGAGTGTTCCTCCGCACCATCATTGGTGTCAACCATACTCTTCGGACGACAAAGTCCTTAATAAAGAGACGAGGCTCTGATACCAATTGAAAGGATCGATATGGTTGACTAGAGGGGGGGGGTGAATAGGCAACTAACAATTTTTAAGCTTTTCTTTACCAAATTAAACTTTGCAACAAAATAGGTTGTCTAGATGTGCAACTAGGTGAGCAACCTATATGATGCAAAATCAACTAGCACGCAAGCAAGCAAGAGATGAAACAACAAGTAAGCTTGCGAAAGTAAAGGCACGAGATAACCAAGAGTGGAGCCGGTGGAGACCAGGATGTGTTACCGGAGTTCCTTCCTTTTAAGGGGAAGTATGTCTCCGTTAGAGCGGTGTGGAGGCACAATGCTCCCCAAGAAGCCACTAGGGCCACCAGATTCTCCTCACGCCCTCACACGATGCGAGATCTGTGATTCCACTATTGGTGCCCTTGAAGGCGGCGACCGAACCTTTACAAGCAAGGTTGGGGCAATCTCCACAACACTCGGAGGTTCCCAACAACAACAACACCACGAAGCTTCACCACAATGGAGTATGGCTTCGAGGTGACCTCAACCGTCTAGGGTGCTCAACACCCAAGAGTAACAAGATCCGCAAGGGATAAGTGGGGGGAATCAAATATCCTGTGGTGGAAGTGTAGATCGGGCCCTTGTCACCCAATCCCGAGCAAATCAACAAGTTTGATTGGCTAGGGAGAGAGATCGGGCGAAAATGGAGCTTGGAGCAACAATGGAGCTTAGAGGTGGAAGAGGTGGTCAACTAGAGGTAGAAGACACCCCTTTTATAGTCGTGGAAAAAATCCAACCGTTATCCACATGTTCAGCCCGTGACCCACGGTACTACCGCTCCAAGGAAGCGGTACTACCCGAGGTCAGCAGCGGTACTACCGTGGGCGACCACGGTACTACAGCGACAATAGCACAGTGCCGAACAAGCTCGACGAAAAGAGCGATTACTACGGCGGCGCGTACTATCGCTCCCCTTGCGGTACTACCGCAAGGCGTGAGGGTCCTGGCACAGGAAGGGCGCGGATGAAATAAATTACATCCGTGCCTACTTCGCTGGCCGGGTGGTGCAAAACCCGACGCGGTACTACCGCTTGCGGGCGCAAGATACTACCGGCGGCGGCGCGGATGTAAAAATTACATCGCGCCTACTACCGCGACTCTGCGGTACTAGGTCGAAGGGCCACGGTACTGCGACTCCTAGGGAGCGGTACTACCGTGGGCCCCCGCGGTACTACCGCGCTGGACGAGCGGTACTACCGTGGGGGGCGCGGATGTAAAAAATTACATCCGCCCCTACTACCGCACCGGAGCGGCACAAGGCCAGGGTGCCGCGGTACTACCGCACCAAAAGGGCGGTACTACCGTGACACGCCGCGGTACTACCGCTTGTACCTGCGGTACTACCGCAAATACAGCGATGATCGCCGATTTTCCGCACAACCAAGATAACGACGGGTAGCTCCAAAGTGCAAGGAAAGGAGGGACAAGTGTACGTGTGATTCCACCCTACCTTTCCGACGCGGACCCCCTCTTAATAGTACGGCTCTCCTACGACTCAACTCCACCAAAGAGAAACGTAGAACAACGCCGGCTTCAACAGTCTCCGAGGGGCACCGAATCGTCTTGTGCCTAATGATGAAGTATCTGAGGGACTCAAGGCACACGATTAGTCCGCAAAAGCATTGTCATCAATCACCAAAACACTTAGGGATAAATATGCCCTTACAGCAGAGGGTGTGTCACCGCGTGAGGCCCGGTGGGTCGAGGTGAGGCCCTTCGTTCGGTTCCATCCTGCGCCACATTGGTCGGCCCGTGACGCATTTAGGAAGACCCATGGATGACTAGTCGTACAAGACAAAGATAGCAGAATTGTGAAGGACTCTGTATCCACTGACAAAGCCGGCTAGGATTTGTAACCCTAGGTTCTCGGACTAAGGTAACCCCTTTATCTCGATATTACTATTCATCCAACCTAACTTTAAGGGCATCCTCTGAAATGCTCTGCTAGAATCATACTCGTCGATTAGGAAGAGAGTGTGAGACAATGCGTGAGAGACAAAGCGTAGATAATGTGCGTACATGAGACACATAGGCAGGTCCATGTATATAGAAAGGGTCGATGAGGATTGTGCGTGTGTATGTTTGCGAGAGGAAGAGTGCTTGTGATAAAGGTTAGTGAAAACAGTTGTAAATGGTTACGAGAGGGAGGAGGGTTATATCTAGAGCATGTGTGCGAAAAGACACCCCGAGAGAGTGTGTGAGCATGTGTGAGAGACCACCGATGGAGAGTGAAACTACACGTAAAAGACTGCTCTACACATTGATTAAAGATATAAATTGTATCCAAATATTAGGATGGGATCATGATATTTGCAATTCGCGTAAGGAGCGGTCATTGATCCATCAGACATCTAGATTCTGTTGAATTTGAGCATGTCTATGTTATTATTCGACACAATTGATCCACATAGTTAGTATTTTGAACTCCAGACAATGCATCGCTTTAGCAATCGAATATAAACATGAGTATAGTTCATGTTGTGTGTGTAAAGCACATTATACATACAAAAGTTACACAATGGACATTATAAGTAACTACCTATGAACTAGCATACATTTGAATTCAACTTAAGGTGGTTTAAAAAAAATCGAATTCAACATGAAGTCCATTCAATTATTTGAATTTGATATCATGGCATTTGTAAACCTTACCTAAATTATGGGGGCATCAATCTTTGCTCTGATTTTGTACATAATAGCATATGTAGTCATGTACAAAATAGATTCAAATTTAGCTCCTCCATTCCAAAATAATTGTAGTTATAGGATTTTCAAGTGTCAAAATTTCAAAACGAAGGGGATAATTTAATGAGGTTGTCAAACATACAAGGTCAAATATAACGTTATCTATTTAGGTCAATCCTCATAGTTCAAGAGTACTCTAAACGTGAATGCTTGTGTTTCAAAATTTTGAACGAAGCGCCAAAAGAGCCTCTACTCACCCGAAACCGCGTGAGACCAATGTTTGGTAGTACAAGGAAATTACTTTTCTAATAACTCCGACCTGTGAAACCTACCGGCCTGACGTCCAAAGGTCTAAACCGGGGTAGGTTTGTAGCTTCATCTAGACGCCATGCAACCGCCTCCGAAAAACATTCATACACAATGGCGCCCAAGCACACATGCGCGCGGCCGAAATCGCTCCCACCCATTATTTGGGACACCTGGGATTACCATCCTACCCCGACCATGATGAGTCCGAAATTTAAGAGGGGGGCAAAGTTTGTACTTTCCCCAAATTTCAAACAAGCGCGTCCCATCTTCTGTTCAAAAAAGCCAAAAACAAGCGCGTCCCGCACGAAACATGGTTCCCCCACCGTCCGATTCCCCATTAGACTCGTGGCGCCAAAACTACCTCTCCACCACCATGAAACCCGGCGTCCTCCGTCCGCCACCCCATCCCACCCATCAACCGCCACCCTCCTCCATCACGCCGGGGCCGATACCCCGACGTCATCGTCCACCGCAACCTCAACCGCAACGCCCTCCACAGCTAGTAGTTGAAGCCGAGGCCGAGCCGTCCGTACCCGAGCCAGTTCAACCATGCCGTCCTACGCCTCACCGCTGCCGCTCCAACTTCGCCACCCTCGACCGCACCGGAGCTGTTCCTGCTACACCGTCCTTCGCCGCCTCGGATCTGCTTCCCCTCCGCCGACATACGGCCACGACAACACAGTCAACAATTTGGCCATGGGTTCATCCAAGCATGCACCCTCCAGAACATCGGTTTCCCCGGTAAAAAGAAGAAGATCGTCGCGACATGTGGAGGTGACCACACCAGCAACCGAAAAAGGTACTCCTCTTCCCTTATTCGTGCAAATCTTACGTCTCTGCTTGCACGGTATTCATCCCACAGAAGACACTAGTTGACCGCTTCTTCTTGATACTAGATGTTCCTAGTAACTCGTGATACACAAGGTTTCTCCTCATATACTATTTCACCTTAGCTAGAGGTCCGTCACCTCCCTGAATTTCAATTTCTGTCCAGTTGATTCCCAATTAATGGAAGCATTCCCCGACGTAACAGGCGCTAGTATGCCTATTACACATGGGAAGCAGCACCTTGGTGTTTATCTTAGGGGCGTGTGCGGCCTAGAGCTACTGGCGCACGATCTGGAGGTCGGGGGGGATTAAAGGGATGGCTTGGGGCGCTGCTAAGCACGGCGGTGGTGTGAGGTCGATGGGAGGGCGGGGCAGCGGAGGCAGGGGTCTGGGTCGGTGGTCGCTGGCGGTTCGAGAAAGATCGTCAAGAGTGACTGGCGGGAGGTAGACGAAGGCCCTTTGCCCGTTCCTTATAGATCGGACGGTTCATTAAAAAAATCGACTGACCTATTTATTTTCAGTCGACTGTTATCTTAGATATGACCACATGTGGTGGTGTGCTGGAGGAGTACCTGCATTTCTTGTGCTCATATATTACAAAATCATACGGAGTAGAATCTAATTTTGTTTGCCATGCAATGTTGTAGAGCTATCATATGTCTCCTATCATTTATTTTCCAGTCACCTGCTATCTGCTACTTTTACAGTGCACTAGTTCTGCACACACTTCACCCATACTCTCACTATTGTGTTTTTATGCAAGGGTATTTCAGACTTGCCCTTAGGAGAAGCAAAAAGAAAAGAGAGAAGTCGCTCCACTTACAGATGCGGGTAGGCAAGACGCTCTGAGTTCTATAAAGGGTGCGAAGTCGTGAGATGGAGACGATGAACGAGCTCGAGTTGATGACCTCGCTCGCAATGAACCACCATCCCAGGTGCTTGCTTTAACTTCGCGGTGTCATATGTGGTTGCATGTTCCATATGGTGTCTAGCTTGTATTCGAAAGGCCAAAGTCGGTAAGATAAGGAAAGATATTTTTTTTACATGAACCACCATCTCGTGAGCACCAGAAGACAAATAGCTAGTCAGGGCACTGGCCGAGCCAAAGATGACAAGCCCAAAGAAAGATAGGCATCACCGAAGCCAACTAAAAAGCTGCGATGGTGGCGAAGCAGCCCGCCTCCCACCAGGCTCTCAGGTCCTAGATGATCATGCTCACCACTCCAGCCGGATGTCTAGCTTGTATTGCTTCCAATTTGGTTAAATTGCATCTACTTAGCTTACACATTATACCTTTGAATATGACATGCCTTTTTGTTTTTGGTACATACTAGTACATTTGTGTATTAACCATGTTCTTACATCAAACTAATGTTCTTGGGTATCCCTCATCAATCACTTATGACGAGGCAGGCAGGCAAGGGGACTACTCCTCATTTGAAGAATGCAACGTCAGCCTCCTGACATGATTCTCAAGAAACAGAAATGCTGGATGAAGATAGTGAATGTAGCTCTGTAGTTGATTACAACATTTCCCCTACACTAGCATCGCAGGTGCTTGCTCTAACTTGGCAGCGTGATATGTGGTTGCATGTTGCATATGGTGTCTAGATTGTAATTCTTCCAATCTGGTTAAACTGCATGTGCTAGTCTGCTTAGCTTATATATTATACCTGTTAATCTGACATGCCTTCCTGTATTTAGTACATAGTACATCTGTCTATTAAGCATGTCCTTACATAAAACTATTGTTTTTTTGTATCCCGCATCAATTAGTATGACGAGACGCCTTTAGTATATGCAGTGTGATATTAGTTGCATCTTTCATATGACTTATAGCATGCGCTGCTTCTAATTTGTTGAAATTCCATTTATGATGGGACGCTTTCAACTGGCAGAGTCATATTGGTTGCATCTTTCATGTGGTGTCTAGCTTGCATTGCTTCTTATTTGCTGGAATGGTTTCTTCTTAGTTTACACAAACAGTTGTGAACATGCCATGCCGTCCTGTTTTTCGTACATATTCCATCCTGGTATCATGTGTTTGCCTTACATCAAAGTAGTGATTGTCAGTATCATGCATGAATGAGTTCTGAAGAGAGAATTTTGTTGCTTTTTCTTGTCGGTTTTACTTGACAATTCAAAATCAATAAAGCGGAAGGAAGTTAGCAAGGCAGCGGATAAAGGTGCTCCTTTCGAATGTAGGGCCTCTACAGTTTCCACTCCTCCACACCCCCAAGATGATTTCCAAGACAACACATGCATAGACACTCAACAAAGCTATGTTTATGATGAGCACGTCTCCCCTAGTGCAGCATCACCGGTGCTCCCTCTAACTTGGCACTATTATATGTGGTTGCATGTTATGTGTGATGTCTAGCTTGTATTGCTTCTAATTTTGTTGAATTCCATCTACTTACTTTACACATTATACTTGAATAAGACACGTGTTCCTGTTTCTAGAACATATAATATCTGTCTATCACACCATGTTCTTACATCAAATTACTACTGTTGTGTAACCTGCAAAAATCACTTATCATAAGACACGTTTGAATTTGGAGTGTGATATAGGTTACATCTCACATTCTTTTAGCTTGTACTACTAATTCGTTGAAATGGCACTTATGACGAGACAGTTTTAACTTGGTAGAGTGATATTCGTTGCATCTTTCATATGGTGTCTAGCTTTCATTGCTTCTAATTTGTTGAAATGCCTTCTTCTTAGTTTACGCATCATAAGCTGTGAATATGCAATGGCACTAATGACGAGAGACCTCTAACATGGTAGTGTGATGTTGTTTGCATCTTGCATATGATTTATTTCTTGTCTTGCTTCACATTTGTTTAAACGCCATTTATGATGAGACACCGTTAACTTGGCGGAGCGATATTTGTAGCATCTTTCATATGGTGTCTACCTTCCATTGCATCGCTTCTAATTTGGTGAAATGTCTTCTTCTTAGTTTACACATCATAGTTACGGTTATCTCTTCCTCCTGCTTTTCATACATATTACATCCTCCTATCATGTGGTTGTCTAACATCAAAGTTCGGTTAAATGCAGATCACGCATCAATTTGTCTGAAGAACTAAATTGTTATTCGTTTTTCTTGTCGGCTTGACTTAACATGGCACAGAGAAAGAGGAAGAAACACGAATGGCGGGGAATGAGAAGCGGATGAATCCTGCAGATTCTCTTGGTGCTCGATGGTGCAATAGAAGGTCAAAGTCCAATGGAAAATTCTACAAACACAACATCCCATGCTACACGAGTTAAAAAAGCCAAACGAAACAAATAGCTGCCACCAAACAAGCGAGAGACAACCCTAGTTCTTGCAACACCTACCACAAGTACTACCGGTGCCACGACTTACTCGTCGTCCAATCGAAACTAGCAGACATTCCCAAGCTCCCTTGCCACGACACTACTTCCCAAGCACTCTTGACACAAGACGAGTTGGCAATATCGATGAACCTTGTGAGCTTCAACAACAAGAAGGTAGTTCTTTGAGTCAAGTTACGATTGCATGCTTCTTTATATGTAGTTTCACAGTTTGATGTACACTAACACTTCCTATGTTCGTTGTTGGACTAGCACCTAGGCACAAGAGGAAACAAACATCTGGGATAATGCTCAATAGGTTAACTAAATCTAGAGGAGGAAGAATGGAGATCCGTTTTGAGGCAGGTTTAAAAAGGCGACGTGATGCTACAGAGTCAGCCAAGTTAGTATCAGAGGCAGCGGTTGCCGTTAGGTGCCATGTATGTATCCTCCCAATGTGGATTCAGTACAGGAATGACAAAGACGAAACCCAGTTCAACACCTTCCTCGACCATTTATCTGTAAGTATGGTTATGTATGGAAACTAGTAATATCGTCTTGCTCTGTCCCATACTTTCTAGGTTGCTGATAATGAGACTCCCATAATTTTCAACAGATGAGGTTCAAGCTAGATAGCCAAGATGATGCAACCAGACAAGCTTGCACCCATGTTTTCAAGTCTGCTTTGTGACAGTATCGGTATAAGTTGAGGAAAACTCACTTTGATGGCAAGGCTAACAGTGAACTTTCCAAACATCTCCAGTGGAAAATATATCGGATGAAGACTGGAGGGGCCTTGTTAAACACTGGTCTGATCTGAAGTATCAGGTACATTATATATATATGTGATTAGATCACATGTTGAAGTCCTATTTAAGCATGTGCCACACAAATCTTTCTTCTTGTAGGTGAACTGTTCAAAGAACAAGGCCAACCGTACGAAAGTGAAATTCCAACAGACGGCAGGACCTCGTAGCTATATTGCACACTGCAAGGCTCTTGTAATTAGCTGTTGTTTCACTCTTTTCGCTGTACCATATTATTAGATCTATATTGACTTGTTCGAAATGCAGAGGAAAGCCCACAAGGACCAAAAAGTACCTGAACCAAATGCTGTGGAAATCTTCAAGGACTGTCACACCAGGAAGAAGAAGGGCATGACTACACCAGTCAAAGCCGCTATTATAAGTCCTTAATCCTCATGCCTTATAACTACTACTTACTCTGACTTGTGCCTTGAACTGCATGGTTTGCAGCCAATGTCTATTACTCTTTTCAGTTTTATACACAATTGTCTTAGCGTATCATTGCACCTTACAAGATTTGAAAGAGAGGGGTGATGTTCCTTTGATCTCGACCCGTAATCTAGTTCCGTGCTGGACTTGCCCACACAATGTTACAATTGCCTGTTTGTCTATTCTCGGTTGTTTTGTGATATGAATGATGTCATACTATGCTTACCGTATTATAAACTTCGTCTCTTTATCCTTAGCCCTCAATACAATGTGAAGAAATAGACAATACATTAGCGATGGTACATGGTCATATGTTTGGAACCTGGTTTTATTATGTACTTTGCAATAAAGTACAACTAATATTTTACATGGGTTCACTAGAATAAGTTCTGTATATAGACGAAAGCTATTTTGTTTGGTTTTGCTGCCTCCTTAATATCTTCTGTTCTGGTACTACTAATGTAAAACCTCAACTTTTCAGCGAGCTATGGAAAAAATGGTGGAACCTCCACCTTCTGAAGGTGGTGAGGCAACTATAACCGCAATGTCAGCTCTTGCTGCAGTGGGTCAGTACATGTCCACTAACAGTGCCAAAAGCACGTTCCTACGTAATACTAGGTTGGTTGTTAAGGCAATATCATCCAAACTACCTCATGATCAAGATATGCAAGCTCAAAGCAATGTTGTATCTACGCTCCAGACACAAGTCCATTCCCTAACAGAGACCCTTTGTGAAACAAGGAGAAACATTGCTCAATGTCATCAAGACATGCATGGTTTTGAAACCAGACTATCAGACATTTGCTATGTTGTTCAGGAGCCTAGGGGAAATGAAGGCGAGGGTTATGGTGCTCCAACGGACAATACAACATGAAAACGTAACAGTCAGGTCAAATGAACTGAGCTTCTGAACTTCTGGTGGTGCATTTATCTGCTAGACTGTTAAGTTTTATGCCAACCTTCCGTTTGTTATATAGTTGTAATTTGTTTTGGTGCGATACAAAATTTATTCTTAACGTGCAGCCACCGGCTGAAGAAAATAGCAAGCCATTTTTGTGGGTGTTCCCTATATTTGCACTGGTGGCAATCTTTGATGCCGAGTGGATGTAATCTGTGCAATCGCCTTAATAGTCTAGCGTTAGTTTTGGCCTTATTTATTTCCTAGTCTTCTTTTCCCTGGTTTGCTAGTGGCTGCAACTACCATGGGCCATATACGGGCCGCAGGATCCATGGGTCTCCTACGGGCCATCGATAAATGGGCCTGTAATCGGTGGGCCTCGGGCCATCGATAAATGGGCCTGTAATCGGTGGGCCTCGAGCCGTCGGATAAATGGGTCTACATGGGCCGTAATCGGGCGTAATTGGTATCGGCCCAGCACGGTAACGGGCCGTTAATAGGCCATAGGACAACAAAGGCTTAATTCTGTCACAGGCATAACGGGTCGTTAATGGTCCAGAATATAGGACGGGCTGGAAACGGCGCAACGGGTTAACATGCCAGAAATGGGCCGACTCTTGCCATGGGCTGAATTTGGGCCATTAGGGTAACAAGCCAGTAACGGGCTGACTCTTGCCATGGGACGAATTTGTCCCATTAGAGGAATATGCCAGTAACGGGACGACTCTTGCCATGGACCGAATTTGGCCCATTAGGGGAACAGGCCAGTAACGGGCCGGAAGTAATCAAGGGCCGAAAGGGAGCCCAAGAACGTATGGTCCGTCAATAGGCCGAAAGCTAACACCGGCTGGAAACGGCCCATGTAAATCACGGGCCATTAACGGGTACAAAGAAAATTATTGTTCATTATGGGCTAGAGTCACCGTGGGCCTGTAAAGGGCCGAAAGATATGAAGGCCTCATATGGGCCGAAAGACGTCGTGGGCCATACATTGGCCGAAAGTGAAATGGGCTGGTGTTATATTCGATGGACCACATGACGTTGTTGGGTCGATTTCCTTTAGGGCCTAACCGACCATGAGTTAACGGGCCGTAAAATGGGCTATTTGCGAAGAGACCGTTAACAGGCTTTTCATGGGCCAGCCCATTAACTTTTGACCAAGTCAAACGGGCCGGCTTTGTAAGCTAAATGGGCCAGTGGTGCGCCGTGGCACATGTCGACATATCATAGGCGCCTATCTCGACCCAGCGGTGACCGTGTTTCGTCCGGCCAATAAGAATTTTACACGTGGAAATTTCCCATTGGTCGGGGCTGTTAACGGGTTATCGGATCCAAAACCCGACCCGTAGCTTAACGGCATTCCGTTACGGTGGATGCCACGTGTCGGTCACCCTTGATGAAAGCACTTCTGTGACGTGCGATTTATCGTCATGGAAGTGGACACTTCCGTGATGATAATTTTGGTAATGTCATGGAACACTTCTACGACAGCACAGGTATGACTATCTTGATTTTGTCATAAAATCTTCATGGATGTACATGCATGACAAAAAACACGACCTACTGTGACAAACACGTATCATCACGGAAGTGTATTTTTTTGCAGTGCATACTCGTCAGGAGACGGGAACCCGAAACAGGAAGTGGGTGGTTTAGCGGGTATGGGATCATCATCGCTCACTGGACTCCCATGATCGCGAAGGCGCTGCTTGAGTTGATTCTTGGAGAGGATGAGGCGCTTCTGAACAACATGATTTTGCTGACAGTTAAAAGTGATAGCTTTCATAATTGCAGACCGAGCCTTGCCCAAAAATGAGGCAAGACGACCACGAGGCACGGTCGAGTAGGAAGGCATGGAGGTCACCTTGGGCTGAGAACCTATAGCGGACCTCCTGGGTTGACAAGGAGCAGCAGACTGGGCAGGAGCTGACATGCGCATATGAGTCGGAGGTTTCCAAATGGAATGCACAACAGTCTTGGCAACCTCAAAGGGGGAAGTGTGATCAATCAGCGCCTCCGTGAATGAATGGAGAATGAGGGAATTGGCGTGACTGAAGAAAGCTGGATACACAGATTGTTGTGGAACGTGGTAATTTCAAAAAATTCCCTATGATCACGCAAGATCTATCTTGGTGATGCATAGCAACGAGAGGGGAGAGTGTGTCCACGTACCCTCGTAGATCGAAAGCGGAAGCGTTTCAGTAACGCGGTTGATGTAGTGGAACTTCTTCGTGGTCCAACCGATCAAGTACCGAACGTACGACACCTTCGCGTTCAACACACGTTCAGCTCGACGACGTCCCTCGTGCTCTTGGTCCAGTCGAGGACGAGGGTGAGTTCCGTCAGCATGATGGCGTGGTGACGGTGATGATGATGTTACCAACACAGGGCTTTGCCTAAGCACTACGATGGTATGATCGAGGTGTGTAACTGTGGAGGGGGGCACCACACATGGTTAAGAGAAATTTGTGTGTCTTTGGGGTGCCCCCTGCCCACGTATATAAAGGAGGTAGGGAGGGAGGCTGGCTCCCTAGGGGTGCACCTAGAGTATGGAGTCCTACTAGGACTTCCAAGTCCTAGTAGGAATCCCTTTCCCTTTTGGAGCAGGAGAGAAGGAAAGAGGGAAAGAGAGAGGGAGTAGGAAAGGGCAAGGGGGCGCCCCCCCTTACCCTAGTCCAATTCGGACCCATGGGCGGGGGCGCCACATCCACTTTGGCCTGCCTCCTCCTTTCCCGTATGGCCCAATAAGGCCCATTACTTCTCCCGGTGAATTCCCGTAACTCCCCAGTACTCCGAAAAATACCCGAATCACTCGAAACCTTTCCGATGTCCGAATATAGCCTTCCAATATATGAATCGTCACGTCTCAACCATTTCGAGACTCCTCGTCATGTCCGTGATCTCATCCAGGACTCCGAACAAACTTCGGCCATCAAAACACATAATTCATGATACAAATCGTTATCGAACGTTAAGCGTGCGGACCCTACGGGTTCGAGAACTATGTAGACATGAATGAGAGACATCTCCGGTCAATAACCAATAGCGGAACCTGGATGCTCATATTGGCTCCTACATATTCTACGAAGATCTTTATCGGTCAAACCGCATAACAACATACGTTGTTCCCTTTGTCATCGGTATTTTACTTGCCCGAGATTCGATCATCGGTATCATCATACCTAGTTCAATCTCATTACCTAGAAGTCTCTTTACTCGTTCTGTAATGCTTCATCCCACAACTAACTCACTGGTCACATTGCTTGCAAGGCTTATAGTGATGATCATTACCGAGAGGGCCTAGAGATACCTCTCCGATACACGGAGTGACAAATCCTAATCTCGATCTATGCCAACCCAAAAAACACCTTCGAAGGCACCTGTAGAGCATCTTTATAATCACCCAGTTACGTTGTGATGTTTGATAGCACACAAGGTGTTCCATCAGTATTCGGGAGTTGCATAATCTCATAGTCTGAGGAACGTGTATAAGTCATGAAGAAAGGAGTAGCAATGAAGCTATAACGATCATAATGCTAAGCTAACGGATGGGTCATGTCCATCACATCATTCTCCTAATGATGTGATCCCGTTCATCAAATGACAACACATGTCTATGGTTAGGAAACATAACCATCTTTGATTAACGAGCTAGTCAAGTAGAGGCATACTAGGGACACTATGTTTTGTCTATGTATTCACACATGTACTAAGTTTCCGGTTAATACAATTCTAGCATGAATAATAAACATTTATCATGATATAAGGAAATATAAATAACAACTTTATTATTGCCTCTACGAGGCATATTTCCTTCAGTCTCCAACTTGCACTAGAGTCAATAATCTAGTTCACATTGCCATGTGATTTAAAATTGATACTTCACATCTGTATGTGATTAACACCCATAGTTCACATCACCATGTGACAAACAACCAAAGGGTTTACTAGAGTCAATAATCGAGTTCACATTGCTATGTGATTAACACCCAAAGAGTACTAAGGTCTGATCATGTTTTGCTGATGAGAGAAGTTTAGTCAACGAGTCTGTCACATTCAGAGTCGTATGTATTTTGCAAATATTCTATGTCTGCAATGCTCTGCATATAGCTACTCTAGATAATTGCTCCCACTTCCAATATATATCCAGATTGAGACTTAGAATCATCTGGATTGGTGTAAAAGCTTGCATCGATGTAACTCTTTACGATGAACTCTTTATCACCCCCATCACTGAGAAACATTTCCTTAGTCCTCACTAAGGATAATTTTGACCGCTGTCCAGTGATCTACTCTTAGATCACTATTGTACCCCCTTGCCAAACTCATGGCAAGGTACACAATAGGTATGGTACACAACACAACATACTTTATAGAACCTATGACTGTGGCATAGGGAATGACTTTCATTCTCTTTCTATCTTCTGTCATGGTCAGGCTTTAAGTCTTACTCAACTTTACACCTTGTAATACAGACAAGAACTCCTTCTTTGACTGATCCATTTTGAACTCTTCCAAAAACTTGTCAAGGTATTTACTCATTGAAAAATCTTATCAAGCATCTTGATCTATCTCTATAGATCTTGATGCCCAATATGTAAGCAACTTCACCGAGGTTTTTCATTGAAAAACTCTTATTCAAGTGTCCCTTTATGCTATCCAGAAATTCTATATCATTTCCAATCAACAATATGTCATCCACATATAATATTAGAAATGCTACAAAGCTCCCACTCACTTTCTTGTAAATACATGCTTCTCCAAAAGTCTGTATAAAACCATATGCTTTGATCACACTATCAAAGCGTTTATTCCAATCCCGAGAGGCTTGCACCAGTCCATAAATGGACCGCTGGAGCTTGCACACTTTGTTAGCACCCTTTGGATCGACGAAACCTTCTGGTTGCATCATATACAACTCTTCTTCCAGAAATCCATTCAGGAATGCAGTTTTGACATCCATCTGCCAAATTTCATAATCATAAAATGCAGCAATTGCTAACATGATTTGGACATACTTAAGCATCGCTACGGGTGAGAAAGTCTCATCATAGTCAACTCCTTGAACTTGTCGAAAACCTTTGCGACAAGTCAAGCTTTGTAGATAGTAACACTACTATCAGCGTCTATCTTCCTCTGGAAGATCCATTTATTCTTAATGGCTTGCCGATCATCGGGCAAGTCCACCAAAGTCCACACTTTGTCCTCATATATGAATCCCATCTCAGATTTCATGGCCTCAAGCCATTTCGCGGAATCTGGGCTCATCATCACTTCCTCATAGTTAGTAGGTTCATCATGGTCTAGTAACATGACTTCCAGAATACGATTACCATACCACTTTGGTGCGGATCGTACTCTGGTTGACCTACGAGGTTTGGTAGTAAATTGATCTGAAGTTTCATGATCATCATCATTAGCATCCTCACTAATTCGTGTAGGAATCACTGGAACTGATTTCTGTGATGAACTACTTTCCAATTCGGGAGAAGGTACAATTACCTCATCAAGTTCTACTTTCTTCCCACTCACTTCTTTCGAGAGAAAACTCCTTCTCTAGAAAGGATCCATTCTTAGGAACGAATATCTTGCCTTCGGATCTGTGATAGAAGGTGTACCCAACAGTTTCTTTTGGGTATCCTATGAAGATACATTTCTCCGATTTGGGCTCGAACTTATCAGGTTGAAGCTTTTTCACATAAGCATCGCAGCCCCAAACTTTAAGAAACGACAACTTTGGTTTCTTGCCAAACCACAGTTCATAAGGCATTGTCTCAACAGATTTTGATGGTGCCATGTTTAACGTGAATGCAGTTGTCTCTAATGCATAACCCCAAAACGATAGTGGTAAGAGACATCATAGATTGCACCATATCCAATAAAGTGTGGTTACGACGTCTAGACGCACCATTACACTGTGGTGTTCTAGGTGGCGTGAGCTGTGAAACTATTCCACATTGTTTTAAATGAAGGCCAAACTCGTAACTCAAATATTCTCCTTCATGATCAGATCGTAGAAACTTTATTTTCTTGTTACAATTTCTCCACTTCACTCTGAAATTCTTTGAACTTTTCAAATGTTTCAGACTTGTGTTTCATTAAGTAGATATACCCATATCTGCTCAAATCATTTGTGAAGGTCAGAAAATAACAATACCCGCCATGAGCATCAACACTCATTTGACCGCATACATCGGTATGTATTATTTCCAATAAGTCACTAGCTTGTTCCATTGTTCCAGAGAACGGAGTCTTAGTCATCTTGCCCATAAGGCACATTTCACAAGCATCAAATGATTCATAATCAAGTGATTCCAAAAGTCCATCTTTATGGAGTTTCTTTATGCGCTTTACACCAATATGACCAGGACGACAGTGCCACAAATAAGTTGCACTATCATTATCAACTTTGCATCTTTTGGCATCAATACTATGAATATGTTTATTACCACGATTGAGATTCAATAAACCATCAACATTGGGTGTATGTGAATAGAAGGTTTTATTCATGTAAACATAATAACAATTATTCTCTGTCTTAAATGAATAACCATATTGCAATTAACATGATCTAATCATATTCATGCTCAATGAAAACACCAAATAACATTTATTTAGGTTCAACACTAATCCCGAAAGTATAGGGAGTGCTCGATGATGATCATATCAATCTTGGAACCACTTCCAACACATCGTCACTTCATCCTCAACAAGTCTCTATTTATTCTGCAACTCCTGTTTTGAATTACTAATCTTAGCAACCGAACAAGTATCAAATACCCAGGGATTACTACATGCACTAGTAAGTTACACATCTATAATATGTATATCAAATATACCTTTGTTCACTTTGCCATCCTTCTTATCCGCCAAATATTTGGGGAAGTTTCACTTCCAGTGACCATTTTCTTTGCAGTAGAAGCACTCAGTTTCAGGCTTAGGTCGAGCTTTGGGCTTCTTCACGGGAGTGAAAAGTTGCTTGCCATTCTTCTTGAAGTTCCCTTTCTTTCCCTTTGCCCTTTTCTTGAAACTAGTGGTCTTGTTTAATCATCAACACTTGATGCTCTTTCTTGATTTCTACCTTCATCGATTTCGGCATCACTAAGAGCTCGGGAATCATTTTCGTCATCCCTTGCATACTATAGTTCATCACAAAGTTCTAGTAACTTGGTGATGGTGACTAGAGAACTCTACCAATCACTATCTTATCTGGAAGTTTAACTCCCACTTGATTCAAGTGATTGTAGTACCCAGACATTCTGAGCACAGGCTCACTAGTTGAGCAATTCTCCTCCATCTTTTAGGCAAAGTACTTGTCAGAGGTCTCATACCTCTTGACATGGGCATGGGTCTGAAATACCAATTTCAGCTCTTGGAACATCTCATATGCTCCATGGCGTTCAAAACATTTTTGAAGTCCCGGTTCTAAGCCATAAAGCATGGTGCACTTAAACTATCAAGTAGTCATCATATTGAGCTAGCCAAACATTCATAACATCTGCATTTGCTCCTGCAATAGGTATGTCACCTAGCGGTGCATCAAGGGTATAATTCTTCTGTGCAGCAATGAGGATAAACATCAGATTACAGACCCAGTCCGCATCATTGCTACTATCATCTTTCAACTTAGTTTTCTCTAGGAACATATAAAAAAACATAGGGAAGCTATAATGTGAGCTATTGATCTACAACATAATTTGCAAAATACTATTAGGACTAAGTTCATGATAAATTAAAGTTCAATTAATCATATTACTTAAGAACTCCCACTTAGATAGACATCCCTCTAGTCATCTAAATGATCACGTGATCCAAATCAACTAAACCATGTCCGATCATCACGTGAGATGGAGTAGTTTCCAATGGTGAACATTACTATGTTGATCATATCTACTATATGATTCACGCTTGACCTTTCGGTCTCTAGTGTTCCGAGGCCATATCTGCATATGCTAGGCTCGTCAAGTTTAACCCGAGTATTCTGCGTGTGCAAAACTGGCTTGCACCCGTTGTATGTGAACGTAGAGCTTATCACACCCGATCATCACATGGTGTCTCGGCACGAAGAACTGTTGCAATGGTGCATACTCAGGGAGAACACTTATACCTTGAAATTTTAGTAAGGGATCATCTTATAATGCTACCGTCGAACTAATCAAAATAAGAATATAAAAGACAAATATCACATGCAATCAAAATATGTGACATGATATGGGCATCATCATCTTGTGCCTTTGATCTCCATATCCAAAGTACCATCATGATCTCTGTAGGATCGAAAGTATGTCTAGAGGGGGGGGTGATTAGACTACTTGACAATATAAAAATTCTGCCTTTTGACAAAGAACAGTTTTTGACAGATTTACAATTATGATCAAGTCAAGCATCACCCTACACATGCAATTCTAGAGTATAGGCAGCAGAAAGTAAATTGCACATGTAGTAAAGAGAGGTGGAGAAGAGCAAACGCAATTTTGGAGACGCGGTGATTTTTCTCGTGGTTCCGATAGGTGGTGCTATCGTACTTCCACGTTGATGGAGACTTCAACCCACGGAGGGTAACGGCTGCAAGAGTCCACGGAGGGCTCCACCCACGAAGGGTCCACGAAGAAGCAACCTTGTCTATGCCATCATGGCCTACGCCCACGGAGGGCTAGCCTTACTCGGGGTAGATCTTCACGAAGTAGGCGATCTCCTTGCCCTTACAAACTTCTTGGTTCAACTCCACATCTCGACGGAGGCTCCCAAGCGACACCTAACCAATCTAGGAGGCACCACCCTCCAAAAGGTAATAGATGATGTTGATGATGATGAACTCCTTGCTCTTGTGCTTCAAATGATAACTCCCCAACACTCAACTCTCCTCACTGATTTGGCTGTGGTGGAAGAAAGGATTGAGTGGAAAGCAACTTGGGAAGGCTAGAGATCAAGCTTCATATGGTGGGAGTGGAGCAACTTGATCTCAACACAAGGGTAGGTAGTTCTCTTCTCAGAAATGTAAGGTAGGAGTGGTAGTTCTTTCTGATGGCTCTCTCCACGAATGAAGAGGGGGTGGAGGGGTATTTATAGCCTCCACACAAAATCCAACCGTTACACACATTTGAGCAATCTCGGTGGGACCGAAGTTGACAACTCGGTGAGACCGAAAGTTCAAATAATGTGAATGTTGGGATTTTCGGTGGGACCGAAAATACAATCTCGGTTTGTCCGATTCGTGCAAAGACAAGAGCTTGCCAATCTCGGTGGGACCGACTTCATCATCTCGGTGACACCGATTTGATGACGTAGGTTCTGAAGCTTGGCAACTCAAGTTTCGTGAGACCGAGTTCGAATCGGAAAATCCGAGTTTTCTATTGTTTGGCTTTGTGGTGAGGTGGTTCATCTCGGTGTGGTGAGTTTGGAATATCGGTGGGACCGAGATTACTTATGAGTGTATATGGCGGTGAAAGTTCTTGATAGTTTAGGAGATGTATCACTAAGCACTTGAGCAACGGATCATCATCATAACCTCATCCCTTTTAATAGTATTGGCTTTCCTATGGACTCAATGTGATCTTGGATCACTAAACCAAAAATGGAGTCTTGAGCTTTTACCAATGCTTGCCTTAGCATTTTGAGGGTCCACTTCTTGAGTCCTTGCCATACCCATATCACTGAACTTTCTCAAATGATTCTCAAGTAACTATTAGTTCAATGATATATATATTGTTATTAATTACCAAAACCACCCGGGATTAGTTGCACTTTCAATCTCCCCTTTTGGTAATTGATGACAACATATAGATCAAAGCTTCGACAAAGAATATAATCAATGAATAATATAAATCGCTTTGAGAAGTATGTGATAAGTAAGAGCTCCCCCTAAATTTGTGCATTATTTAAGATTTGCGTTTGAATGAAAATGCACAATCGAATAGGATCATGGGTCACTCTTCCATGTCACATACATCTTGGTGGAGCGCACAAAATGATAAGAATGAACAACATGCACCCAATCACCAAGACATGAGTAAATGGTCATACAAGATAGGAATAGCATATGATAAGCATTAAGCACACATTAAAGCATAATACGACCAAGCACTCATTAAAGTAGAATGAAACGTAGTATCAAACACACTGAATGTCTCGAAAACCAAAAGTATCTCAAAGAAACCGCAAATGAACGAAAGAGCAAAAGCGCAAAGACAACAACACTCTCTCTCTCGAAGTCCTATGATCTATACAATTTCTCCCCCTTTGGCAACAAGTTACCAAAAGTTCGAAAAGGCATAGAGCTAAGCGTCACTTTGGGGACTCTGTTGGCGGCTCTATGCAGGTTGATGTTGGAGTGGATAAGACAACATCGGCGAAGACTTCACTGATGTCCGTGTTGGAGGAGTGGTCACTTTGGAGCTGGAGTTGGAGCAACTGATGGAACTGTGGGAGGTCTTTGAAGCCGTAGTCCCGTGTCGATCCTTTGGAATAGCAAATGATCGGGGTCTGTGGGAACCGGAGCGATCTGTTGATAAGCATCTTGGACTAAGTCATCCTGCATCTCACGCATAAGCTCTTCCTTCTCCTCTTTGCTTCCTCAATGTCCGCCTCAAGCTTGTTGACATCACTTGCACTTGATCGACTTCACATCCAGAGCGTGGATCTTGTCCTCAACAATCCTCTCTAGGCTCTCCCGAGGCTGTATAATGCTGGCCAGTGTTGTTCAATCCTTTGGGTAGCTTCAAGGAGCTGCTCTCCGACACTCTTTGGTTTAGCTGCTGCTTCTTCTTTGCTTCCTTGTCGACTTTGGCTTTCTTGGCAGCTTCAATCTTGGCTTGACCTTCAATCGATGTTGGATCCTCCTCATCCATCACAACAACATTATCCTCATGCTCTGCTGCGGTGGTAAGTGTGCTCTATCCAACAAGTATGTGCCCGTGCCAAACTTGGCATTGATAAGCATCTGAATCTGCGGGGCAAATCCACACGACCTTTTCTGGTCAGCTGCAGTCCTCTTAATGGTCTCAACCATCAAGTCCATCACCTTGAAAGGTGCTTTCTCAATATGCAGCATGTTGATAGAGTATCCTCTGATCATGCGATGATCTCCAGACTTGGGCATCAAGGTATGCCTCAATATGGTATTAGTGGTAGGTAGGCCTGCCTGGAGATAGTAAACTGAGCCGAGCTTCCAGATTCCTAAATCCTTAGCTGGAACCTCTTTGTACATGTTCTTCATGGATTCATGATTCTTCTTTGGAATACCATATACATCAATGTCATCCTCTCTTTGCCTTTGGAGCATTGAAGTTCTGCCCATTCTTCAACAGTTGAAGAAAATCTTTGGCCTTGATCATCCATACAATCCTTCCATCCGGGTAGAAGTGAGTCAGGCATAGAATTGCATAATCATCTCATCATTCCAATTTGTCAACTTCGTCCTACAAAGTCTGCAACACCACAAGCGGTGAAACTTTCATGCACATGTGGAAAGAAGTCTCTGTGCTCTTATTTGTCAATGTACTTCCAAATAACATATCTTGTGTCTGCGACTATGGGCTTCTTGTCCATCAAGACGGTCTCATAGAAGTCCCGCTATTCTCTCGGTGTGAAATCTGGGATCAACAGCAGTTCTTCTCCTCACGGCATATGGGTCACTTGTCTCCATAGCCCGAGACCTCTATCCTTCCTTGCCTTCATATCCTCGGCTTGAGGATGAGCATCATTATGTAGTGGCAGTTTTTGACGAAGTTTCAAAAAAATCTGGTCCTTCACCATCGACTCATTGGTGGCACATCATCCTTGTTCTTTTCAATGCTGGAATGTTTCGACTTGTCTTCTTGGGCTTGGCGGCGAGGCTTTCTTTGGAGCTGCCTTAGGCTGGAGCAGATTGCTTGGGCTTTGAAGTGGCTCCAGCCTTAATGGCATCACCCATGAACTTAGAATTCTGAGGAGGCTGGGGTGCTTCCTCATCCTCATCCTCTTCTGCTGCATCATCATGCACTAACCTCTTTCTCTTGGAGGTTTTCTTCACTTTGCTTGCGCTTCCTCTTCCAAACTCAGCTTCTTGGCAACAGTTGATGCTTGACTTTTCTGGGTGCCCTTCTTAGTTTGTTGACCTTGTGGCTCTTTGGCAACAACCTTCCTCTTGGGCTTTGAGGTGACCTCTTCCTCAACAACGAAATCTGAGTCTTCATCATCCGAGTTCCTCTTCTTTACGGCTCTGGTGGCTGCAGGAGGCAAACCACTTGGTGTACTCCTCTCACCATCATCGATGAGCTGCTAGGATCGGGACTAGTGCCTCCTCTGGAATATCTGCAATGGGTGTCTCGACCTGTTACATTGTCACTTGGCATCGACATGGTGACAACCCGTGAATAGATAAGGTGTAGGCAGAGAAGAAGAGTCATCACAAATGCGAAGTTTTGCAACAAAATGAGTTCAAATCCTAGTATTAGGTTTTCACGAAAGACATTTGGTCGGACCGAGTTTAAGATTCGTGAATCCAAGTGTTTAAACAGAAGCTTTCACACCACTTTCGGTTGGACGAAGTGGGTTTCGATCTGCCGAAAACATTAGGGTTTCACAGAATCCTCATTTCGGTCACACCGATTTGCACAACTTCGGTTGGACCGAAGGTGCGATCTAATGGCCATAGGCCAAATCGGTCATACCGAAAATGTAAAATCGGTCTCACCGAGATGTGTTCGGCGGAAACCTAACCCTAAAACTTTTACTCGAATCTAGTCCAAACGAACTAATCTGGTGTGCAGGAAGATTTCAATCGTGGCAAGATTCTAGGCAAACCAAACGTGCATTGAATCGGAGATGGGAGCACGAGTGGGATCAAAACTCACCCTAACTTGGTGGAGTTTCTCTACGGCGGCAACGGCGCGGTGAAGATGTCCGTTGATGGCGACGGAGACCTGCGGCGAGGGCTCACAGGCGACGACGGCGACGATCCGGAGACCAGGGCGACGGTAGCAAGGGGTGTGGGGGCGAGGCGTTTGAAGGAGAAATCAACGCGCGCGGCCCTCGGAGTATATATACCCCTTTGCTGTCGGTGGGACCGAGTTGTAAAACTTCGGTGGCACCGAGATGGATAACTCGCAGTGATTATGCACTTGATCACGCCGAAAATCACAACTCGGTTTCACCGAGGTGAAAACCTAGATCGATCTAAATGCTTTCGGTTCGACCGAGTTTGAGTGAGTTGGTCCGACCGAAATCACTTAGAAGGTTTTGGAAGTTAGCCCTTGACGGATCGGTGGCTCAAGTGCTCCTCACTCGGAGGGTCCGAAATGACTTATTCAAAATTTGTGATGTAAGCATGAATAGAATTTGAGACAAGAAAGCATAGATAGCTAGGGAGGTACTTAGGCATTCTTGTCCATCCATTTGGTCGAAAAAATCAAAACGACCAAAACAACAAATGGATGTCCTTGAATGGATAAAATCATGCATCCAACATGCTCACACAATAAGATAGCAAATGAAATATGTGTCAAACATGCACAATCAAAACTCTAGCTACTATCACACAATTTGTCGATGACTAGGTCATCTTTATATGAGTATATTGACTTAGGAGCCAAATGAGAACATTTGATCATAGGTCATACTCATCGTTTAAGCACAAGTGGGGTTACCACTTTTACATAAAGCATTGATGTGTTCACATCATTTGAAGATGCTTTAGCTCAATTCTTTAGAGCAAAGCTCCCCCTAGATGTGAGAACCCCTTTTAAAGGGTCAAACTAACCTTGGGTTGTCGTAGAAGACTTCATGTAGATGTTGAAGATATGGATGCTCAATGTTGATGAAGATCATCAAGAGTTTGGAGCTATCCTTTAGATTCGGGCACTTTCAATACCTACATGGGTTAGTCCCACAAGGAACAAACAAGGATATCCATGGACATAGATTGAAGTTCACAATAGATGATGTCCATGAAAGCAATGATTACCTTGTCCCTTGACTTACCAACAAGAGGGTTTGTGACTCCATGAACTAGTGCACGATGTGGAAGTTGATTGCACAAGTTTTTGCCAAAATGAATGTGAGTGAAGTATGTTGGCGGAGTCACCCTCAAGAACTCTCTAGTTCTTCTTCTTCGGGATCCACATCATCTTTATGGGAATCCTTGGGGTTGTAGTTGAGCTTGACGAAGTAGAACTTGACGTTTCCTTGGGAACCCACTAGACCATGGCTTGAGGTGCTTCAACAAATGCATCAATCTCCTCTTGAAGCTTGTCCTTGCCTTTTAGCTTGTGGTCTTGTGGTGAAAGGTCATCTTGAGCTTGTTCCACATTGGAAGAAGTAGGATCATACTTCTCCTTTTGAGAAACAAACTGTGGAGTAGGATATTGACCTTCTTCCCATTCAACACCTTCGGCGTTGAACTTTCGCTCAAAACCAATTCCTTGATTCTTCCGGTGCCTTCCTTGCTTGCGAACAATTTCCTCAAAGTTCTTTCTTCCGGCAAGGCTCTTGTAGACACCTTTCTCTATAATCCCTTTCAATAAACTATTTTCTTGCTCAAGTGTAACTTGGCTTGAAACATTGTTAGTGGAATCAAGAGAACTACTAGAAGCAACAACATTGGATTTAGCATGGTTATTGTTACTACTAGAGAAAGAATTTTTCTTATGCTTGTCATGCTTAGTTTTAATGGGTGGCAAGAAATTAGACAAGAGAAGTCGTTTGGCAAGATATGAAGAACTCTTCTTTCGAAGATCATCATTGATTGCTTTTAGAAACTCATGTTCTTGCTCTAGAGTGAGCTTCTCGAAGCGTAGCTTCTCATGAGATCTTAGGAGCTCTCTATGATCTTCTTGAGTTGTTTCATGAGCTAACTTAAGAGTGTTTAGTTCTTTAGTTAGATGCTCAATCTCCTTCATAGCATTGTCATTCGACTCTTCTCGACTATAAATACTACTAGCATGTTCATCATTACTAGGTTCATTGGATTTATCATGTAAGAGCTCATCTTCACCAAGCAAGTCATCCTCATCACTATCAAAGTCAATGAATTCAGGATGTGATACCTTGGGGCCTTTAGCCATGAAGCATCTTCCAATTCCCTCATTTGGTGAATCAAATAAGTCATAGGAGTTGGAGTTGGAGGATACGAGAGCAAGACCGCAACACCTTCATCTTGGCTGTAGTCGGAGTTGGAGTGATAGCTTCTTTCGGATTGATTGTCGGAGTCGGAGCCGGAGATCCATTCACCTACATGAGCTTGATGTTTTCTTCTTGTGTAGCTCCTTGATGACTTGTCTTTCCTCTCCGAATCCTTGCTTCTCCGAGAGGGTCTTCGTTCATAATGATCATCTCTACTCCTTCTCTCTTTCCGAGGTGACTCATCTCTTGAGCTTCTTCTTCTTGGAGATTCTTCTCTTCTCTTGTGGGGAGCCGAGCACTCATTTGAGTAGTGTCCGGGTCTTCCACAATTGTAGTAGTTTCGATCACGACTAGAAGATCTCTTTTCATCATATGATCTAGACTTTGAGCTTCTCTCTTTGCTTCTACTCTTGTAGAATTTGTTGAAGTTCTTGACCATTAGGCTTATCTCTTCATTGGAAACTAGCTTGTCACTTGAGGTTGTGGGAGCATCACTTGTAGCTTTGTAAGCACCACTTGACTTGTTGTGAAGCTCTTCCTTATCCTTAAGTGTCATCTCATGAGCAACAATTCTTCCAATGACTTCGGTTGGCTTGAGATTCTTGTAGTTTGGCATCATTTGGATCAAAGTGCACACCGTGTCATACTTTCCATCCAAAGCTCTGAGAATCTTCTTGATGATGAATCGGTCGGTCATTTCTTCGCTTCCTAAGCCGGCAATCTCATTTGTGATGAGAGCAAGCCTAGAGTACATTTTAGCGACTCCTTCACCTTCCTTCATCTTGAACTTGTCAAGTTGACCTTGAAGAACATCTAGCTTTGATTCCTTCACGGACTCGGTACCTTCGTGCATTTCAACCAAAGTATCCCAAATCTCTTTTGCATTCTCAAGACGGCTGATTTTGTTGAACTCCTCGGGACACAAGGCATTGAAGAGAATGTCACAAGCTTGAGCATTGTTTTGCAACATCCGCAATTCTTCGGTTGTGGCTTCGTGATCCGGAACTTTTCCTTCCTCGAAGAATTCACCTTGCATACCAACACAAATAATGCCCCATGTGGCTGGGTTATGGCCAAGAATATGCATTTTCATTTTATGCTTCCAACTAGCAAAGTTTGTACCATCAAAGTAAGGACCTCTATGAAAATTACCCTCACTAGACGCCATACTCTCCTAGGTTGTGAAACCAAGCTTATGGAGTCCAATGCAATGGAAACCAATACAATGGAGACCAAAGCTCTGTTACCACTTGTAGGATCGAAAGTATGTCTAGAGGGGGGGTGATTAGACTACTTGACAATATAAAAATTCTGCCTTTTGACAAAGAACAGTTTTTGACAGATTTACAATTATGATCAAGTCAAGCATCACCCTACACATGCAATTCTAGAGTATAGGCAGCGGAAAGTAAATTGCACATGTAGTAAAGAGAGGTGGAGAAGAGCAAACGCAATTTTGGAGACGCGGTGATTTTTCTCGTGGTTCCGATAGGTGGTGCTATCGTACTTCCACGTTGATGGAGACTCCAACCCACGGAGGGTAACGGCTGCAAGAGTCCACGGAGGGCTCCACCCATGAAGGGTCCACGAAGAAGCAACCTTGTCTATGCCATCATGGCCTACGCCCACGGAGGGCTAGCCTTACTCGGGGTAGATCTTCACGAAGTAGGCAATCTCCTTGCCCTTACAAACTTATTGGTTCAACTCCACATCTCGACGGAGGCTCCCAAGCGACACCTAACCAATCTAGGAGGCACCACCCTCCAAAAGGTAATAGATGATGTTGATGATGATGAACTCCTTGCTCTTGTGCTTCAAATGATAATCTCCCCAACACTCAACTCTCCTCACTGATTTGGTTGTGGTGGAAGAAAGGATTGAGTGGAAAGCAACTTGGGAAGGCTAGAGATCAAGCTTCGTATGGTGGGAGTGGAGCAACTTGATCTCAACACAAGGGTAGGTAGTTCTCTTCTCAGAAATGTAAGGTAGGAGTGGTAGTTCTTTCTGATGGCTCTCTCCACGAATGAAGAGGGGGTGGAGGGGTATTTATAGCCTCCACACAAAATCCAACCGTTACACACATTTGAGCAATCTCAGTGGGACCGAAGTTGACAACTCGGTGAGACCGAAAGTTTAAATAATGTGAACGTTGGGATTTTCGGTGGGACCGAAAATACAATCTCGGTTTGTCTGATTCGTGCAAAGACAAGAGCTTCCAATCTCGGTGGGACCGACTTCATCATCTCGGTGACACCGATTTGATGATGAAGGTTCTGAAGCTTGGCAACTCAAGTTTCGTGAGACCGAGTTCGAATCGGAAAATCCGAGTTTTCTAGGGTTTGGCTTTGTGGTGAGGTGGTTCATCTCGGTGTGGTGAGTTTGGAATATCGGTGGGACCGAGATTACTTATGAGTGTATATGGCGGTGAAAGTTGTTGATAGTTTAGGAGATGTATCACTAAGCACTTGAGCAACGGATCATCATCATAACCTCATCCCTTTTAATAGTATTGGCTTTCCTATGGACTCAATGTGATCTTGGATCACTAAACCAAAAATGGAGTCTTGAGCTTTTGCCAATGCTTGCCTTAGCATTTTGAGGGTCCACTTCTTGATCCTTGCCATACCCATATCACTGAACTTTCTGAAATGATTCTCAAGTAACTATTAGTTCAATGATATATATATTGTTATTAATTACCAAAACCACCCGGGGATTAGTTGCACTTTCAATCTCCATCGTCACCGGCATGACACCATGATCTCCATCATCTTGATCTTTATCAACGTGTCATCACATGGTCGTCTCGCCAACTATTGCTATCGCATAGCGATAAAGTAAAGCAATCATATGGCGCTTGCATCTTATGCAATAAAGAGACAACCATAAGGCTCCTGCCAGTTGCCGATAACTTTAACAAAACACGATCATCTCATACAACACATCATGTCTTGACCATATCACATCACTACATGCCCTGCAAAAACAAGTTAAACGTCCTATACTTTGTTGCTGTAAGTTTTACGTGACTGCTATGGGCTTCTAGCAAGAACCGTTCTTACCTACGCATCAAAACCACAATGGTTTTTCGTCAAGTGTGCTATTTTAACCTTCAACAAGGACCAACCGTGGTCAAACTCGATTCAACTAAAGTTGCAGAAACATACACCCGCCAGCCACCTATGTGCAAAAGCACGTCGGTAGAACCAGTCTCATGAACGCGGTGAAGTAATGTCGGTCCAGGACTCTTCATCCAGCAATACCGTCAAATCAAAGTAAGACGTTGGTGGTAAGCAGTATGACTATTATCACCCACAACTCTTTGTGTTCTACACGTGCATACATCTACGCATAGACCTGGCTCTGATGCCACTGTTGGAGAATGCGCAATTTCAAAAAATTTCCTACGATCACGCAAGATCTAACTAGGTGATGCATAGCAACAAGAGGGGAGAGTGTGTCCACGTACCCTCGTAGACCGAAAGCAGAAGCGTTTCAATAACGCGGTTGATGTAGTCGAACTTCTTGGTGATCCAACTTATCAAGTACCGAACGTACGGCACCTCCGCGTTCAGCACACGTTCAGCTCGACGACGTCCCTCGTGCTCTTGATCCAGTTGAGGACGAGGGTGAGTTCCGTCAACGGTGATGATGATGTTACCGGCGCAGGGCTTCGCCTAAGCACTACGATGGTATGATCGAGGTGTGTAACTGTGGAGGGGGGCACCGCACATGGTTAAGAGAAACTTGTGTGTCTTTGGGGTGCCCCATTCCCATGTATATAAAGGAGGGAGGGAGGGAGGCTGGCTCCCTAGGGGTGCGCCTAGAGTATGGAGTCCTACTAGGACTTCCAAGTCCTAGTAGGAATCCCTTTCCCTTTCGGAGTAGGAGAGAAGGAAAGAGGGAAAGAGAGAGGGAGTAGGAAAGGGCAAGGGGGGTGCCACCCCCTTCCCCTAGTCCAATTCGGACCCATGGGGGGCGTGACCTCCCCTTTGGCCTGCCTCCACCTTTCTACTTATGGCCCAATAAGGCCCATTACTTCTCCCGGTGAATTCCCGTAACTCCCCCGTACTCCGAAAAATACCCAAATCACTCGGAACCTTTCCGATGTCCGAATATAGCCTTCCAATATATGAATCTTTATGTCTCGACCATTTCGAGACTCCTCGTCATGTCCGGGATCTCATCCGAGACTCCAAACAAACTTCGGTCATCAAAACACATCACTTAGAATACAAATCATCATCGAACGTTAAGCGTGCGGACCCTACGGGTTCGAGAAATATGTATACATGACCGAGACACATCTCCATTCAATAACGAATAGCGGAACCTGGATGCTCATATTGGCTCCTACATATTCTACGAATATCTTTATTGGTCAAACCGCATAACAACATACGTTGTTCCCTTTATCATCAGTATGTTACTTGCTCGAGATTCGATCGTCGGTATCATCGTACCTAGTTCATTCTCGTTACCGGCAAGTCTCTTTACTCGTTTTGTAATGCTTCATCACACAACTAACTCATTAGTCACATTGCTTGCAAGGCTTATAGTGATGATCATTACCGAGAGGGCCCAGAGATACCTCTCCGATACACGGAGTGACAAATCCTAATATCAATCTATGCCAACCCAACAAACACCTTCGGAGACACCTGTAGAGCATCTTTATAATCACCCAGTTACGTTGTGACGTTTGATAGCACACAAGGTGTTCCATCGGTATTCGGGAGTTGCATAATCTCATAGTCTGAGGAATGTGTATAAGTCATGAAGAAAGCAGTAGCAATGAAATTGTAACAATCATAATGCTAAGCTAACGGATGGGTCATGCCCATCACATCATTCTCCTAATGAGGTGATCCCGTTCATCAAATGACAACACATGTCTATGGTTAGGAAACATAACCATCTTTGATTAACGAGCTAGTCAAGTAGAGGCATACTAGGGACACTATGTTTTGTCTATGTATTCACACATGTACTAAGTTTCCGGCTAATACAATTCTAGCATGAATAATAAACATTTATCATGATATAAGGAAATATAAATGACAACTTTATTATTGCCTCTAGGGCATATTTCCTTCACGGATCTCATGCCAAATGTAATGAGCTGTGTCAAGTGGCTCCATGGGCTTGTCATGTATACATACCATCAAGTCAATGCTGTAGTTGCGAGCCCTCGAGTGATCTCCCTTCTTAGGGTAGAGAGTTTGAAGCACACACTGATAACGATTGTAGTATGGAGACCTCATTGGGTGGATACCCACGTTCCTCCGAGATGAGTTGAGTGATAGGCTTAACAAGAGGCATGCAATCATCAATCCCCTTGGGCTTATGCGGTGGGTCTAGACTATAGATCCGATGGCCAACACCAGAGAAGCCCAAAATCTGAAAAAACAGTCATAAGTGGTGCTCGACATAGTATCGTCGGTCATCCAGGTGAGAGTGTTGTTTGGGCCAAAGAAACACGTGGCATAGAACTGAAGGATGGCAGCTTCATTCCAGTCATACTTAAAGTTCATTGCCGGACTGAGAGTCATATCATCAATTATCTTGACTATGTTGTGAGGAAACATGGCAGGATGATCATGCAGGAATTAAAGATCCAAGTATTTGTGAGGAGCAAGTCTACGACCGCGGACAAAGCTAGAGCAGGGATCCTGCTCCATGCGAGTACGGAACAGAGGATCCTTTGCATCAGCCACCATCTCACACGGGTTGGTATACCGCGGGAACTCAAGATATGGACCGGGCCCTGCTGTCTTAAAATCATGAGTGAGGCGATCCCTGCTGACAGGGATCTCCATGGAGATGTGACGACCATGGATAGCAGGCATCGCAGAGCCCTAGACCGGAGGTATGGGTGCCCTCCGTGTGCCCGATTTTGACTGACCAACGGAGCTCCTAGGAGCAATGTCCTCCTCTTCCTCCGCAACATAGTCCACATCATCTGGATCAGAGGCCGATAGACTGGGTGAGGGAGCCCGACGCTTCAGACGGCTACGACTGTGTAACATTCCAAATTTTCAATTTGGAATGTTATACATTAGATCATCATTGCATATCATATTTTTGCATTTTGCCTCGATCCTAGAAATTCTATGCAACTCAAGGACCCACGGAGAGAGTTGGGGATTTCGTTATTTTCATATTTGAGTTGTCTCAAATTTTGAAAATAGGATCATTTGATTTTATTTATTTTTCTTCAATTATTTCTATTATAAAAATATGAGAGCGGGAATAAAATGACTTTCCCAAAATAAAGAAATATTGACGATTTGATAATAAAATCAAATAAGATTTTATTTTGGGGTTTATTGCAATTTTATTTGAATTTAGGAAAAATGCACGTTTTTCAAAATTGCATTTAGGCCCCAAATAAATGTTCATCTTTTCCGGCTTGATTTTAGAAGCCGGGGAAAATTTATTTTGGGATTTTTGGAGTCGGTTTAGTATTTCTTTTATTTGTTTTTCTGCACGAAAGTATATACAAAAAACTAACCGACCTACCGGGCCGTGTCTGCCTGGGACTCTAGGCCCGCCCGGCCTTATAAGCCGGGAGCCGCCCATAGCTCCACCCCAAACCCTAGCGCGCGCCCCCCCCCGCCGCCCAGCCTTGACGCCGCCAGCCGCCGCGCCGCTGATCCCGCCGCCCGCCGCTCGACACCGCCGCCCGCCATCACGAGAGCCGCCTGTTCACGGACCACGGAGGTAGCCACCGCCGCCGCCGTGGTTTTTGAGAGAAAACCGTCGGTTTTCTTTTAGAACCCTGGTTTATTTTTTTATATATAGATCGGTTTTATTTTTTTCGGTTTAGTTTATTTAACGGACGTTCATCCGTACGTTCGTTTTAACGAACGGTTTTCGTCATTTAGCCGCAGACAGCGAACGTTCGTTCGTTACCCTGTTCGTCCGTTTTTTTTTCTCGGATTTTTCCGTGATTATTTCTGATCTTGATTTCTGATCTGATTTTCGTTTTAGTATAACTTTTCGCTCGTTTATCGGAATCAGGCGATTTAAGCGCGTAGAGTTTCGTCTCGAAACCCTCTTTCCGTTTAACCAACTCAAACAAGTTTTTGCTACTGTAAAATTTGACTTAGGTCCAGATTAGTAAACGAAGCTTGTTTCTTTCGCCGTTTGAGTTTCGTTGCTTCGTTCGATTTGATTCTTTTTGCAAACCGGAGTTCTTAAGTTGAACTTTCTGGTTAGATCTCTTATTTGAGCTTTACTTGTGCATTAGATGAGTGCTTATTTGTATGCTTGTTTGTTTGCGATAGAGTACCCGGAGTGCGCCGCTTGCTACTTCAAATCTCTAGGTTTCACGGATCATCAGCAAGGCAAGTAACACTTTGATCATACCTCTTTACTACCCAGTTTTATTGCATTAGAACAATCCTCAAACAATCACATGATTAGGATCTGATTAACATGTGGGTTTTGGGAAGTAGATGAGGTAGAACCTATTACCTCTTTATTATCAAACCTTTGGGAGTTACTTCTACGTTTGCTTATTTTGCCATGCTATGCTAGTAGACGTGGGTTGGGTGAGTGTTTCCATGACAGATGTGAGATTGTTCAATTAATGGTTTACTTAAGGTGGCAACTTAAATTCACATCTGGGTGGATTGAGGCACCTGGGGAACCCAGTGTTGTCTGTATTTTTGGAAATCCTGGGGTACTGTGTGATTCTCCTATGGACCGCCACCCAGGCTCAAAGGGATATTGAGATTATTCATGCTAGAAACTTCTGTGTGCAGCCGCAAGCTACTATGGGCTCTAGCATAGTTGATTAAGTTGCGTGAGCTCTTGAAGAGGTAGACTAGCAGATGTAGGGGATGTAGGTTGGTACGGTCTACCCGGAGTAGAGAGTTAATGCTTCTGAAAGGCTATGTCTCGGTCATCCATTTCTCAAACACCATGTAGTGCGAGAAATCAAGCGGAGGAGATCGAGTCTTGCGGGGAAAAGCGCGCAAACCTCTGCAGAGTGTATAAACTAATCATGGTTAGCCGTGTCCCCGGTTATGGACGTTTTGAGTATCTAGTACTTGGATTATCATGTGAATCTCATCATGATACTTGATTAAATTTTGTTGGGTTTAATGATGATGCTTAATTGGGATTGAGTTGGAGTACCCTTCTCATTGTTTAACAACCACCATGACAGTTAAATAAAATTTATTCCTTTGCAGTAGGGAAAAATTGGCTTTATGCAAAAACTGTAACCATAGAGCTTTTCCACCAGCCATATATGCATGTAGTGATAGCATTATTCTGTTCATTACTCTCTGTGTGTTACATTGCCAGCATATTCCATGTGCTCACCCGTTTCGGGCTGCAACGTTCATGTTGCAGACTTTTCAGACAACGAGTAAGGTGCCTTAGGTCGTGGTTCTATACTTAGTGATGCCGTTGGAGTTGATGGACTCGCTTATCTTCCAAGCCTTTCGCTGTTATCATTATTAGATGGCCTTAAGCCATATTTATTGTAATAAGTTCTCTTTTGAGACATTCGATGTAATAAGTGTGTGATTGCTACTCTGTTATAAATCCTTCAAGTACTGTGTGTGTCAGCATTACCGATCCAGCGATGACACTGATGCACAAAGATCAGACTGTTGAGGTCTGGTCGCTACAAGATAGTATCGAGCACCGCGACCGTAGGACACACGACCACTAAGCTAAAGCCCTAGATCACTACTCTCTCTTCTCATTTCTGACTCCTCATCTTTTCTATTCTTTTAGGATGGCGGATGCAAGGAACAAGTTCATGCAACCGGATGAAGATACACCCTTTGGACGCCACTTGAAGGAAGTCACTAGATACCTGAACATTGGAGTACCAAGCTTCACCGGGACCTACATCGCCACTTTACCCAAAGAGGAGCGCTGGATGATTCATGTTCAAGTTCCAGGAAGAACGTTCATGCCAGTCACTGAGCCCATAGAGTTTTCCTTTGATGCACCAACCTGGAGTCTAGGAAAGAGCATGGCAGCTCACATCACCATGGGACGCATTGGAGAAGTGTACCTCAAGGATCTCAAGGATACTATCTATCAGATTTGTGGGTGCCGAGATGAGCAATGGGAGATGATCAGCACCAGGAAGGATAGATCAACTGCAACTTTCATCCAGGAGTTAAACCAGCACATACGTCGCCAGGAGAACCAGATGTGCGCAGGCATGATGGACCTGAAGAAGGCCATGACCAAGATCACGGAGCTGGAGGAAGAACTCAAGTCTACACGCGATGGATATGAGGAGGAAATGACGACAATCGTGGAGAAGAATGACGATCTGAAGAAGAAACTGAAGGTATTCATGGGATTTCCCGCGACTGGAGGAGAAGACGATGATTGCTTGTCCAGAGAACTACATCATCATCGACGACACCAACTCGGACCCAGACGATAGCGATGATGTCTATGTTGATGAAGCTGGAGCAGATATCATGGAGTCTTCATTGAAGCAGTTTTTCTAGTCGACCACCATGACAGTAGTAGTATTCCCCCATGTATATAGTATAGTCTGAGCACTTTTGTAACGATAGTTAGACCATTGTATGCCCTTGTTTGAATTGATTGAAGTGATATTGTTTGCTTTTGTCTCATGTGCATATGGGTTGTGTTTTCTCTCTAGACCTCATTCTATTCTATATTCTCATGTTTTCTAAACCCTCAGATGCCTCCGAGACGTGACAATGGATTTGCTTTCCCACCAGAGCTCACCCAGTTGATCCAAAGAATGAATGCATTGATGCGGATACTAGTTCGTAATCGAATCGAGGAACAAAGAACAACAACAACCCACCACCACCACCGCTGATCACTTAGCCCGTTTCTTGAGGCTGAATCCGCGGTGTTCTCCAAAGAGCACCGAGCCGATAGTTGCGATGATTGGCTCGGCAAGATGGGAAGGAGTTGACCACTGCAGGATGCACAGATGCGAGAGAAGGTGCGTTTTGCCGCTTTGTCGACTTGATGGACCCGCAACATCATGGTGGGAGAATTTCACAACCACTTATCCTATCGACACCGTCACATGGGATCGGTTTATTGAGCTTTCGTCTGCCCATGTTTCAGCAGGAGCAATGGCCATGAAGAAGCGTGAGTTTCACAATCTACGCCAGGGAGGACGTACTGTTGGCTAGTATGTGGATGACTTTAGTAAGCTAGCACGTTATGCCCCAGATGACGTTGCTACAGATGCAGCTAAGCAGGAGAAGTTTCTGGAAGGACTGAATGATGAGCTGAGCATGCAGTTGATGGTAGAAACCTTTAACAACTACCAGGAGTTGATAGACCGAGCTCTCATGATTGAAGGGAAGCAGCAGCAGATTGACAGCCGCAAGAGGAAGTATGGACAAGGGAAGTACACTGCGGAGCTCGTGAAGCCTCGTTTACCCCGAATTCGGGAGGACATTTTCAGCATACCCATGGAGGAGGTAGTTCGCACAACCATAGTGGCCCCAAGAATGGTAATGGGAATGGAGTAAGCAACGGACAGAACCGCACCAACCCATCAACACCATCCAAGAGGGATTTGAGCCACATCACCTGTTACAAATGCGAGAAGACTGGACATTATGCCACCGAATGTCCTGAAGCAAAAAATGGAAACGGTAATGGAAGTTCTGGGAAGAAGCCCAATCCTTTCAACAAAGGAAAGGTGAACCACGTTAGCGTGGAGGAGGTTGAAGCCCAGCCAGATGCAGTAATAGGAAAGTTTTTGGTTAAGTCATTTACTGCAATGGTTTTTTGATACTGGTGCATCGCATTCATACATATCAAGGGGATTTGTGGATAAGTATAACCTGCCAACCCAAGCCCTTAGGTCACCCATGTTAGTAACCTCGCCAGGAGCAGAGTATATGGCTAGTCTATGGTGTGATCGGTTACCATTAAGGATTGGTAACTACGTGTTTCCCTCAGACCTAATATTACTAGAATCGCAAGGATTGGATGTGATATTAGGCATGGATTGGTTATCAAAGTATGGAGGGAACATTGAATGCGCCAGTAAGTCAATTTTGCTTACCACGCCAGAAGGAAGAAGGATCAAGTATGTATCCTGGCATGTGCCAAAGAGGACTCAAGTAAATTCCTAATCATGAGTTGTACAGGAAGAAGTACCAGTGGTGAAGGATTTTCCTGACGTGTTTCCAGAGGAGTTGCCAGGCATGCCACTGGATAGAGACATTGAGTTTTTGATTGAGCTTTTTCAGGCACCGGGCCTATATCTAAGAGACCGTACAGGATGCCCGCAAAGTATTTTGAGGAAATTAAGAAGCAGATTAAGGAGTTACTGGATAAAGGCTATATTCGCCCAAGTTCTTCACCTTGGGGATCGCCAGTGCTTCTAGCGGAGAAGAAGGATGGATCATTGAGAATGGTTGTTGATTATCGAGGATTGAATGAGGTGACAATCAAGAACAAGTACCCACTGCCGATGATCAATGACTTGTTTGACCGATTGCAACGAGCTAAGGTATTTTCCAAGATCGATCTGCGATCAGGATACACCACTTGAAGATTTGAGAGCAGGATATACCCAAGACGGCTTTTACCACCAGGTACGGGCTGTACGAGTATACTGTTATGTCATTTGGTCTGACTAACGCACCTGCCTATTTCATGAACATGATGAACAAGGTGTTTATGGAGTTTCTGGATAAGTTCGTCGTGGTGTTCATTGATGATATTTTGGTCTACTCGAAGAATGAAGAGGAACATAAGGAGCATTTGCGTTTGGTATTGGAGAAGCTCAGAGAACATCAGTTGTATGCCAAATTCAACAAATGTGAGTTTTGGTTGAAGGAAGTTGGATTTCTCGGACATGTTATATCCGGAGAAGGAATAGCAGTAGACCCCACCAAAGTTGTCAGCGTGAAAAATTGTGAAGCCCCAACAATAGTTGGAGAGATCCGAAGTTTTCTCGGACTCGCAGGATACTACTGGAGGTTCGTTGAGAATTTCTCTAAGATTGCAAAGCCCATGATGGAGTTGTTGAAGAAGGACACCAAGTTTAAATGGATTGAGGAATGTGAGGCCAGTTTCTAAGAGTTGAAGAAACGTTAGGTTACATCACCAGTATTGATTCTGCCCGATCAGCGTGAGGATTATGAAGTATATTATGACGCTTCTCGTCGAGGACTTGGAACAGTGCTTATGCAGGAAGGAAGAGTTGTTTCGTATGCCTCTCGACAGCTTGAGCCTCATGAGTTGAATTATGCTATGCATGATTTGGAGTTAGCAGCCGTAGTGCATGCATTGAAGACATGGAGACATTTTCTCATCGGAAACCATTGTGAGGTGTACACGGATCACAAGAGTTTGAAGTACATTTTCACACAGAAGGAGTTGAATCTCAGGCAAGGGAGATGGTTGGAGCTCATCAAGGATTATGATATAAGATTGCATTATCACCCCGGAAAGGCTAATGTAGTAGCCGATGCATTGAGCCGAAAGAGCCATGTAAACACACTCATGACCGGAGGATTACCAAAGGAGTTAGCCGAGGACCTTTGCGAGCTATGCTTGGAGATAGTTCCGAGAGGCTATGTAGCAGCATTGGAGATTCAATCTACTTTGATGGATAAGATCAGAGAAGCTCAGAAGACTGACAAGGAGATTGCCGAGATAAGGGAGAAGATGAACAAGGGAAAAGCTAAGGGATTTCGTGTGGATGAGCATGATACCTTATGGTTTGAGGACCGCGTTTATGTGCCTAATGATCTGAAGATCAGGAAGTTGATTCTGCAAGAGGCCCATGACTCGAGGTATTCGATTCACCCTGGAAATACCAAGATGTAATTGGATCTGAAGGACACTTTCTGGTGGACCGGAATGAAGAAGGATATTGCAGAATATGTAGCAGTATGTGATATATGTCAGAGAGTGAAGGCAGAGCATTAGAAGCCAGCAGGATTGCTACAGCCGTTACCGATACCCGAATGGAAGTGGGATAAGCTGGGCATGGATTTTATCACGGGATTGCCCAGGACTCGTTCAGGCTACGACTGGATTTGGGTTGTAGTCGATTGTTTGACGAAGGTAGCTCATTTCATCCCAGTGAAGACCACCTACACCAGTGCTAAGTTGGCAAAGATATACATGACCAGGATCATATGTCTGCATGGAGTTTCGAGGAGTAATGTATCAGATAGAGGAACCCATCTTACCTCAAAGTTCTGGAATCAGTTGCACAAAACTTTGGGTACCAGACTAGAGTTCAGTACATCTTTTCATCCGCAGACAGATGGACAGACCGAGAGAGTCAACCATATTTTGGAGGATATGCTGAGAGCTTGTGTGCTAGATTATGGATCTAGTTGGGACGAAAATTTGCCATATGCAGAGTTCTCTTACAACAACAGTTATCAATCCAGCTTGAAGATGGCCCCTTTCGAAGCCTTGTACAGAAGGAGGTTCAGGACCCCATTATCGTGGGATGAAGTTGGAGACCGCCAGTTGTTTGGACCGGATTTGATTAAGGAGTCTGAACAGAAGGTGAAGTTGATTTGCGATAGGCTCAAGGTAGCCCAGTCCAGGCAGAAGAGCTACGCAGATTCTAAACGCAAGGAGACTGTTTACAAAGTCGGAGACAGAGTTTATCTTCGTGTATCTCCACTTCGAGGAGTTAAGTGCTTTGGAGTTAAGGGGAAATTAGCGCCACGTTTTGTAGGACCATACAAAGTTCTGGAGCGTATGGGAGAAGTTGCTTGCAAGTTTGAATTGCCAGAAGGATTGTCAGGAGTTCACAATGTGTTCCAGGTTTCCCAGTTGAAGAAGTGCCACATAGAGATGGCTGAAATACCGCTGAGAGATACAGTGCCGCTACAAGCGATTCAGCTGGATAGTGATTTGACCTATGAGGAGAAACCAATCATGATTCTTGAGTATGCCAGCCGAGTCACCCGCAGCAAGGTTATAAAATTTTGCAAAGTTCAATGGAGCCACCACACCGAGGACGAAGCCACCTGGGAGCGAGAGGAAGATCTACTGAAGGACCACCCTCACCTATTTACTAGCCAACCTGAATCTCGAGGGCGAGATTCATCTTAAGGGGGGTAGGTTTGTAACATCTCAAATTTTCAATTTGGAATGTTATACATTAGATCATCATTGCATATCATATTTTTGCATTTGGCTCGATCCTAGAAATTCTACGCAACTCAAGGACCCACGGAGAGAGTTGGGGATTTCGTTATTTTCATATTTGAGTTGTCTCAAATTTTGAAAATAGGATCATTTGATTTTATTTATTTTTTCTTCAATTATTTCTATTATAAAAATATGTGAGCAGGAATAAAATGACTTTCGCAAAATAAAGAAATATTGAGGATTTGATAATAAAATCAAATAAGATTTTATTTTGGAGTTTATTGCTATTTTATTTGAATTTAGGAAAAATGCGTTTTTCAAAATTGCATTTAGGCCCCAAATAAATGTTCATCTTTTCCGGCTTGATTTTAGAAGCCGGAGAAAATTTATTTCGGGATTTTGGAGTCCGTTTAGTATTTCTTTTATTTGTTTTTCTGCGTGAAAGTATTTTAAAAAAAAGTAACCGACCTACCAGGCCGTGTCCGCCTGGGACTCTAGGCCCGGCTGGCCTTATAAGCCGGGGGAGCCGCCTCGCAGCCCACCCCGAAACCCTAGCCGCTCGAGCCCCGCCGCCGCCCGCGCGGCCGACACCGCCTGACCGCCGCCGCCATCCGATCCGCCGCCGCCGCCGATCCGCCGCCCCATCGCCCGACGTCATTGCGCCGCCACCAGCGGAGCCGCTGCCTCGTTCGCTGGACCCGGTGGAGGTAGTGTCGGTGGGAAACGACACCTAAGGGATCACTGGAATCCCTTTTGCGGTTGCGGGGCGCGGAATCGTGAGAAGAGCGGGACTAGGGGATGGCACACAGAGGATTTACCCAGGTTCGGGCCGCAAAGATGCGTAAAACCCTACGATCCTGCTTTGGTGGTTGTATTAGTGTACTTGAGCTCTCGAACTAGCTCTGGGTGCTGCGAGATTCAAAAGAGCCGAATCCCCTCTCAGTATGCCATGGGCCTCCTTCTATAGGCGAAAGGGGCTGCCACAGTGGCACACAGGAGGTGGAAAGTGCTACAGCGTTGCGAGGTTATCGCTAGTATTACAGGACAAGACGCATTAAATGTGGGGCTTAGGTGTCCGTCACTTTATTGGGGGATGAGGGTGAGGCCCGTCCCGTCCGTCGCCGCTCCTCCTGGCTTCGACACGCGCCCCAGCCAGCAACACATGCAGCGCCATGTAGGTAGGCAGGCAGCTGAGGTGGCGCGGTGGCGGAGCCTCCACTAAGGTCTGCATGCTGCCACACAGGTGCCTGCCCAGCTGGTTGGGTCAGTGGCTGCGCATGAATGGCGGTAGGACCTTGGCTGGTGCGGGCTGGCAAAGGCCTTCTTTGGGATGTTGGCGACGGTCTTGCTGTGTGGCCGGCAAGGGTCTTGCCATGCTGCCTTCCCGCAAGGATCTTGCCGGGGGGTCCTGTGGGTTTCTTCGGTGGGGACGGCTGCCTTCCTATCCCCATTTGATCTTGATTGCTCTATGTCTTCACATAGATCTGCATGCCACCACGGAGGTGCCTCCCGAACCCTGTCCCAACGCGACTGCTCAGCGTCGGTGGGCTCGAAGGCGGCTCGCTCAGCGGGTGTGGACGAGCTGCCCCGGCAAGGATCTTGGCGGGGCTGCTGGGCTGCCCTCGGCAAGGGTCCTTGCCAAGGCAACCTGCATTGCCCGTGCAACCTTTGTGGTCTTGGTCCTTTGTTTTTTTGCTTCGCTTGTCCCTGTGGCCTTGGCTTTTCTCTAGCCTCCCTCTCTTGCCTTGCTCATGTGCGGTTGTGGCAGGCGGCTCTGACTGCCCGTGCACAAGTAAAGGGGTCAAAAGCTAGGCCCCTACTTTTGTACACCGACAGGAGCCCCCGTGCCTGGGTCACACATAGGCATAGCGCGTTGTTGGGCCAGGCCCAGAATGGTGCGTGGGCAGTTGAGGCGGATTTTACCGCGACCACTGTTCCGCCCACTGCGCTTCCCCATGACCTGCGTTGAACGCGCGACGTGGGGGTCATGCGCGTGCGTGACGTGGGGGGCATGCATGGGATGGCGACGGCACACATGCATCGTGTCGCAATTAATGGGAGAGGAGGTGGCCCGCGTTTTCCCCATAAAAATGGATAACCGCGGGCGCGCTGCTCACTTTTCCCCTTTCCTGTGCCTCCCTCCATCTGGAAACCGCCGCCCCCTTTCTTCTTCCTCGAGCCCTCTACTTCTGCTCATCGCCGACACGCCTCTGCCATCCCCTGCTTTCCGCGACCGCAATGGCACCCAACTCCTCCAAAGGAAAGGGGGCACCCAAGGATGCCGGCGCGGCAAAGCCGTCGGAGAGAGAGCTCGTGGTGTGACGGGCGCAGTTCGCCCTTTTCCCCTCGAGAGTCGACGTTCCCTTGCTCCGGGAGTACTTCAAGGTCATGTGGGGCGTGAAGACGGGGGAAGAGACGACGGGGCATCCGACCACATGCGTCGTCCCCGCCAGTGCCGGGCCTTCCCCAAATCGGTACCCTTTCTTCGTCGACTACTTGTCCTGCGGGCTTTGTCCCCCTTTCTCTGATTTCTTCAAGGATATCATGTACACCTTCGGCTTCCGCCTCCTGGACTTCACCCCAAATGCCGTGGCGTGTATGGCCCTTTTCGCACACCTTTGCAAGGGCTCCGTCGGGGTGCATCCCAGCACGGCGCTCTTCCGCCACTATTCCCCCCCGGATCCAAAAGGGAGGCGCCATCAACTGGTAGCGTCGCTTGGATCCCAAGGGCCAAAGGAGCATGCCCGGACGGCACCATGAAGGAGAGGTGGGAAGAGTGGCGGGGCCGATGGTGTTATATCGAGGAGGAGAATCCGCCGGCGTTCTGTGAGGTCCGTCAGGTGGCGCCGGTCCGTGGAAAGGACTGGGGCAACGTCGACGTCAACGACGAGAAGCTCACGATTGCCACCACCAGGATCCTCAGGCTTACCCGGGCTGGGCTCACCCTCGAGATGATCGGTGCAGACTTCATCCATCACCGGATTGCCCCTCTGCATGATAAGGGGAGGCCGACCTGGCTTTTTGTGAATGCTGCTGATATCATGCGGCTCCGCCCCGGCCTCGACCATAACCTGATAGTGCTGAGGCATGCTCATCTCTGCCAGCGAATCTTCCAGCTCGAGGTTAATGAAGAGGGCGAGGTAGAGCGGTCCGGCAAGGTGGGAAGAGCTGCCGCGAAGGCCGGCAAGGTGGACAAGGAGCCCGTCTTCAAGTTGCCGACGGGGGTGGTCCCGCTCAGCAACAACTCTCGTCAGTCAGATATCATCGCCATGATGCCGCTCTTTAATGCGCATGGCCTTGACCCGAGCTGGGTCGAGCCTGACGAGCTCAGGGTGTAGGAGTTCTTCGACACCTTGCACGAGGCATATGTCACCGACGAGCCGCGGCTTGTCCAGGACACTTCTCAGGTGGAGTTGGACTACATCGCCCGCAGGTTGCAGGAGGCAAGGCTTGCCGAGTAGTCGGCGAGGCTCACCTTGGAGGCCGGCAGCGCCGGCGGCATGGTGGACAGTGCCGCGGCGGAAGCGGAGGAGGAGGACCTCTCCCGGTGGGCGGCGGCCACTGGGGAGGACAGCGGTGCCGGTGCCGGGGCCCCCCTTGTTGAGGACGTCATCGACGGGGCCTCGAAGGAAGATGAGGAGGAGGAGATTGCAGCCTCCGTCCTTCCTGCCACCGGGAGGGGGCGAGTTCTGCGGCGGGCTGCCTCCGGCGAGCCGGTTTGCCCTGGCCGGGCCGCATAGCTGCGGTTAGCGCAGGGAGCGGTGACGCGCCAGACGAGCACCGCGGTGACGAAGAAGGCGGCAGAAGCCGATGCAGCGAGGAGGAAGACATCTGCTTCCTCGTCGTCCAGGCGTGCTCAGACGCCACTGCCTTCCTCGCCGCCGGCAGGCGTTGGCGCGGGGATTGCCTTTGACTTCGGGCCCCTCGGCCCGGACAGATACTCTGGGTTACCCAGCCTGGCGAGGAAAAGGAAGGCACCAGAGGAGGAGGAGGAGGAGGTGGAGGAGGAAGGAAATGATGAGTAAGCCTCTGCTTTCCTTCCTCATTCCTCGCACATCCCCCGATGATGTTACTCACTTGCCTTCATTTTGCAGGGATGTGGAGACGCTGGCCCAGAGGATGAAGAGGGCCCGGTCGTTGGCGAGTAGCCAGCCCCCGGCAGGCACCTCCAGCACGCCACTGGTGGTGTCGAACATCCCGGACAACAGCCCCCGGCTCAGCCCCAACGTGAGTCCATCACCCGCCCTCCATCAGCGTGTGTTATGCGTGATGCTTCAGCGCTAACCATGCCGTGGGTGCAGGAGGGGAGCAGCACCAAGGGGAGCCACGAAGGGCTTCTCCTATCGTGCCTCCCCCGTCAACCACACCGCCCCGAGGGGCGTCCCCGGCAAGGGCACCAAGCCCCGAGGCCATGCACACAGACGAGGAGGAGAACACAGGCGCTGGTGGCTTCCATTCAGTGCCGGATCTTGGCGGAGAAAAGGCTTTCACCCCTCGGCCTGGCACAGGTAGGCTACCCATTTTTTTGTTTATATTCTTCTTTTCCTCTCCGGCTTTCGATCTTGGCTCCACCCCGTCTCTTTCTTGGTGTCCAGGCCCTTCTTCGGAGGACGTCGACACCACCATCAAGGATGTCAACGCACAGAGGCCGCAGCAGAGGCGGAGAAGATTGCTGCCGAGGAGAGCGCTAGGGACGCCGCCGAGGACGCCGCTAAGGGGCCCACTGAAGGCCCCGACAAGGAGCATGCCGAGGAGCCTGGCAAGGGACCCGCCGAGGGAACCGGCAAGGCCACTGCCAAGGAGGCAATGGTCGACGATCAGCCCTCCTCATCCGCCGGCTCTGGCTCCGGCAAGTACCTGAAGGTGGGCGATGATCTCTTCGTACACCTTCCAGGTGCTTCAAGCTCCAGAGCCCCCGTCGAGGGGGAACTGTTCAACAACGAGGTGCTCGCTGGCGCCGGTCTTGACGTTATTGACGAGCCGAGCGTCGATGGCGATGGCTCCCAGGAGGAGCGGCTGCTCCGGGCCATGGGTGCCAGCTTGTGGAAACTCCAGGCTCTCCACCGCGCTCGCCTGGACAAGGCCAAGTCCAAGATGGCGGTGGTGGAGAAAGTGGAGGCAGATTTTGAGGAGTGCGTCGCCGAGGCACAAGGTTGGTGGCGCCAGGCTCAGGACGAGCTGAAGGCCGCTCAGGGCGAGCTGGCCAGGTGCGACCTGGAGCTCACCATGAGGCTGGCCGACATCGAGAAGGCCCAGGAAACGGCGAAGAGGCTCGCCGACGAGGCCGCAGCCGTCCGGTCCCAGCATGAGGCCGCCCTGAGGACCCAGGAGGAGGACCTTGCCACGCGCGAGGAGAAGCTTGCCGCCACTCTCCGCGGCAAGGATGAAGAATTGGACAAGCTCTTCCTATAGCGGACCCAGGAGCTGGAGCTGAGGCATCAGGAGGCACTCAACGCCCTGGCTCAGGCTCACGCCGGCAAGGTGAAGGAGCTGGAGGATCAAACTCTGAAGCTGTCCCAAGAGAAGGACACGCTCAACGGCACCCTGATAGAGGCATAGGGCGAGATCATTGGCAAGTCTGGAGAGCTCTCCGAAGTCAATGCCTCCATCAAAGTTCTCAAGCAGAAGCTGGGAGATCTCGAGGAGGTGCTGTCGGGGCCTTGACCCAGGAAGGACTCCTGACAAAGGAGCTGGAGACGGAGAAGCAGCTGCTGAGGAACGAGACCGCCAACCTCAAGGATCACAAGGCGGACGAGAAATGCTGGCTTGAGCACCTTGCCGCCGTCGCAAACTCGGCCGCCGACCAGCTGGCCAATATGGGGATGTCGGGCATGGAGTACGCCCAGGAAGTGAACCTGAGCCCCAACGCCAGCCTGATCATATACTTTGAGAGGGTCGTTGGCGCCTTGAAGCGGCTCCACTCCAACCGGGCGGCCTCCCTTGCCGAAGAATCTCGGATTCTTTGCCAGGGGGCCATCACCAGGGTGCTCATCAAGATAGAGCATTGGCATCCTGGCCTCGACTTCGGAGCGGTGCTGAAGAGCTTGCCGGAGGATGCTGACATCGTAGCGCTGAACGAGCGTATCCAGCCCATCCTCAGCCTCATCGACAAAATCAAGAGGTTGGAGGGCCAGCGCCGAGACTGAGCACCTCATTTCTTACCGCTGCTGCAGGTCCATGACCAAGACAAATGCTATCTTTAGTTAGAACCGCGGCGGCAATTTATGTAATACGACTCTGCAGTACCCCTGAAACTATGCATGTTATTCTCCGATTAGATTCTCCTTTGTATGTATGCCCCATGTCGATTGGGTAAGCTTACTGGCACGTAACCCGAGGCGGCGCCCTGAGGATGGATCCTCATTAGCCTGCTGGGTATGCTTGCCGTCGGCGAAGCACCTTACCGCCACCAGCGCGACCGCTCGATCTGTCGAGCTTGACTCGAGTCAGAAACGAGAGCGTAGCCGGTGGCGGAAGGCTACACTGCCGCTCTCGACGCGGCCGCTCGAACTGTTGAGCAGGCTTGAAACAGAACAAAGGCATTGCCAATCGCAGGAGGGCCCCTTCGCGTACAGGTTTCCCATACATAGGCAGAACCGCCGAGGAAAACAACCTTATATTTAAGGATAAAAACTTAAAGTTTAGCATGACTTAGCTCTTTCGTCGCCGCCTCGGCATCCTTCACGCCAATGGGCAGCGCCGCCCTTTTGGCCGCCTTCTCCGCAGATGCCGCGGCGATGATGAGTTGCTAGGCCTACCCCTAGGCCAGATTCTCACAATAGTGCTGCCCCCTACCTGGCGCGCCAAAGATGTCGATGGGAAACGACACCTATGGGATCACTCGAATCCCTTCTGCGGTTGCGGGGCGCGGAATCGTGAGAAGAGCAGGACTAGGGGATGGCACACAGAGGATTTACCCAGGTTCGGGCCGCAAAGATGCGTAAAACCCTACGATCCTGCTTTGGTGGTTGTATTAGTGTTTTTGAGCTCTCGAACTAGCTCTGGGTGCTGCGAGGTTCAAAAGAGCCGAATCCCCTCTCAGTATGCCATGGGCCTCCTTTTATAGGCGAAAGGGGCTGCCACAGTGGCACACAGGAGGTGGAAAGTGCTACAATGTTGCGAGGTTATCGCTAGTATTATAGGACAAGACACATTAAATGCGGGGCTTAGGTGTCCATCACTTTATTAGGGGACAGCGATGAGGCCCATCCCGTCCGTCGCTGCTCCTCCTGGCTTCGACACGCGCCCCGGCCAGCAACACATGCAGCCCCATGCAGGCAGGCAGGCAGCTGAGGTGGCGTGGTGGTGGAGCCTCCATGAAGGTCTGCATGCTGCCTCGCAGGTGCCTGCCCAGCTGGTTGGGTCGGTGGCTGCGCATGAACGGCGGTAGGAACTTGGCTGGTGCGGGCCTGGCAGTGGCCTTGTTGGGACGCTTGACGATGGTCTTGCCGGGTGGCCCGACAAGGGTCTTGCCGCGGCGCGCCGGCTTCCCCGGCATGGATCTTGCCGGGTGGTCCTGTGGGTTTCTTCAGTGGGGACGGCTGCCTTCCTATCCCCATTTAATCTTGATTGCTCTATGTCGTCACAAAGATCTGCATGCCACCACGGAGGTGCCTCTCGAACCCTGTCCCAACACGACTGCTCAGCGTCGGTGAAAGCACATTTGCTCCCTGGGTGGTTTTGGTAATTAATGACAACATACTTTGTGGTTGGACTAATGCTTTTATCAAGTATGATTCAGGAAATTCAATCACATTGACATGGCAAAAGGACTGGAGAGGTGGACCCCTCAAGATGCTAAGGCAAGCATTGGCAAAAGCTCAAGACTCCATTTTTGGTTTAGTGATCCAAGATCACATTGAGTCCATAGGAAAGCCAATACTATTAAAAGGGGATGAGGTTATGTTGATGATCTGGTTGCTCAAAGTGCTTAGTGATACATCTCCTAAACTATTAGCAACTCTCACTGCAATATACACTCATAAGTAATCTCGGTCCCACCGATTTTCCAAACCCAGTCACACCGAGATGAACCACCTCAGCCATAAAGCCAAACCCTAGAAATTTCGGATTTTCCGATTACGAACTCGGTCTCACGAAACTTGAGTTGCCAAGCTTCAGAACCTTCATCATCAAATCGGTGTCACCGAGATGATGAAGTCGGTCCCACCGAGATTGGCAAGCTCTTGTCTTTGGACGAATCGGACTAACCGAGATTGTATTTTCGGTCCCACCGAAAATCCCAACGCTCACATGATTTGAACTTTCGGTCTCACCGAGTTGTCAACTTCGGTCCGACCGAGATTGGTCAAATGTGTGTAACAGTTGGATTTTGTGTGGAGGCTATAAATACCCTCCACCCCTCTTCATTCGTGGAGAGAGCCATCGAAAGTACTACCACTCCTACCTTACATTTCTCGAGAAGAAAACTACCTACCCTTGTGTTGAGATCAAGTAGCTCCACTCCCACCATATGAAACTTGATTTCTAGCCTTCCCAAGTTGCTTTCCACTCAATCCTTTCTTCCACCACAGCCAAATCGGTGAGGAGAGTTGAGTGTTGGGGAGATTATCATTTGAAGCACAAGAGCAAGGAGTTCATCATCACCAACACCATCTATTACCTTTTGGAGGGTGGTGCCTCCTAGATTGGTTAGGTGTCGCTTGGGAGCCTCCGTCGAGATGTGGAGTTGAACCAAGAAGTTTGTAAGGGCAAGGAGATCGCCTACTTCGTGAAGATCTACCCCGAGTAAGGCTAGCCCTCCGTGGGCGTAGGCCATGATGGCATAGACAAGGTTGCTTCTTCGTGGACCCTTCGTGGGTGGAGCCCTCCGTGGACTCTCGTAGCCATTACCCTCCGTGGGTTGAAGTCTCCATCAACGTGGATTGACGATAGCACCACCTATCGGAACCACGAGAAAAATCTCCGTGTCTCCAAATTGCGTTTGATCTTCTCCACTTCTCTTTACTACTTGTGTAATTTACTTTCCGCTACCCATACTCTAGAATTGCATGTGTAGTATGCTACTTGACTTGTGTGATATGCAAAATCTGCCAAAAACTTGTCTTGGTCAAAAGGCATAAGTTTTATCTTGTCGAGTAGTCTAATCACCCCCCTTCTAGACACTCTCACCTTCTTCGATCCTACAATTGGTATCAGAGCATTGGTCTCCATTGCTTTGGTTTACACACCATTGGAGGAAGATGGACGGTTCACGCTTGGGAGTGTTAGCCATAGAGTGCCTATTCTTGATGGAGTGTCCTATAACTCGTGGAGGATTGAAATGCTTATTATCTTTAAGATGTATAACTTGCAAAATATGTTGAATCCCCATATGTGCCTCCATTTGACCCCTTGCACTCTACCATGGATGAAGAGCTTGATTTGCTTCGTAACCTTAGAACTGTAAATCTTATCATTAGAGGTTTGCCCGATAACTTGCTTAAGCTTGTCACAAACATTGAGTGCGCCTATGCTATGTGGAAGTTCTTGGAAGAACTTTATCCGGACTACTCTTTGAGAGGTCTTGATGAAATTCTATACAAGACTATTGAATTTGATATGATGCGCCCCAATGATACCAACTTTGATAAATGCTTCTTTGAGCTTCGTGATCTTATGAAAAAGAAGGGTGATCCTTGTCTTATCAATGATCTAATTAGAAATGCTCTTGTATTGCATTCCGATGATTATTGTCACATTGACAAAACTAATGCAAGTTGTTGTCAAATTGACCTAGGTATTGATGATGAACAATCTATGGGTCAATATGATGATGAGCATGAGCATGATGATGATTACTCCGATTCGGACACCGAGCTAGACAAGATCATGAAGAGTCTCAATCTTATGGCAAATCTGAGAGACTACATATCCGGTGGAAAAGAGGGGATTCTTGATAGTGGATGCACCGATCACATGACCGGAGACAAAGACATGTTTCAAGAGCTTGCAAAGAACGATGGTCCACGCAAGTATGTGACTTTTGGAGAAAACTCCAAGGGTAAGGTACTTGGCCTTGGTAAGGTGGCCATATCTCATGATAGCTCTATTCAAAATGTCATGCTTGTTGAATCACTTGGATACAATTTACTTTCCGTGTCTAGATTAGCTGACTTTGGATTCAATGTGCTATTCACCAAAGTAGATTGCCAAGTCTTTCGTCGTGACAATCATAACATGGTATTTACCGGTATCCGTAGAGGTGATCTATATATTGTTGATTTCACTAAGAAAGCTCAACCTAGAACTTGCTTCATTGCTAAATCCGCTAAAGGTTGGTTATGGCATAGAAGGCTTGGACATGTTGGTATGCGTAATCTAGACAAGCTAATCAAAGGTGATCATATTCTTGGTGTTAAAGATGTTCTCTTTGACAAAGATAGACTTTGTAGTGCTTGTCAGGCAGGAAAACAAGTAGGTGGAAGTCATTCCGTGAAGAACATCATGACCACAAGGAGACCGCTTGAGCTTCTTCATATGGATCTCTTCGGTCCCAATGCTTACAAAAGCCTTGGTGGTAACTCCTTTGGTCTAGTTATAGTTGATGATTATTCCAGATTTACGTGGGTATTTTTCCTTGATGACAAATCGCAGGTTCAAAGAATCTTCAAAACCTTTGCCAGAAAGGCCCAAAATCAATTTGAGGTGAAGATCAAGAAAGTTCGGAGTGACAATGGAACGGAGTTCAAGAACGCCCATGTAGACTCTTTTCTCGATGAGGAAGGAATTCTACATGAGTTCTCGGCTACGTACACTCCTCAACAAAATGGAGTTGTTGAGAGGAAGAACCGAACGCTCATAGAGATGGCGAGAACGATGCTTGACGAATACAAGACACCAAAGCACTTTTGGGGAGAAGCCGTCGAAACATCTTGTCATGCTATCAACAGGCTTTATCTTCATAAGCTCCTCGGCAAGACTTCATACGAGCTCCTCACCGGTAACAAACCCCAAGTGGGATACTTTCGTGTCTTTGGTTCAAAATGCTATATCCTTGATAAGCATCGTCGGTCTAAATTTGCTCCTAAAACTCATGAAGGCTTTTTCCTCGGTTATGGATCAAACTCCCACACCTACCGTGTCTACAATAATTTCACCCGAAAGGTTGAAGAGACGGTAGATGTGAAGTTTGATGAATCTAATGGCTCGCAAGTAGAGCAAATGCCTATTGATGTAGGAGACAAGGACCCATCGGAAGCCATTCAAGATTTATCTATTGGAAAGATCCGTCCCATGGAAGTGAAGGAGAGTACCTCATCTACATATGTGGAGGCCCCTACCTCACGGCAAGATGAACCTCAAGGCAACATGGAGGCTTCCACAAGTGGAACTCACCAAGATGAGAAAGTGCAACAAGAAGATCCACCACAACCTCCTTCTCCACCGCCTCAAGACAACACCAACAACAATGAAGAAGAAGAGGAAGATGAGGATGATGAGGAAGCTCAGCCACAACCACAACAAAAGCTATCCCGAGTCCGAGCAAGAGTCAAGAAAAATCATCCCGTGGAACAAATAATGAACGACATCGACTCCGGGAGAATTACTCGCTCTAAAACTCGCTTAGCTAACTTTTGTGAGCATTACTCATTTATCTCTAGTCTTGAACCTATGAAGGTAGAAGAAGCACTTGAAGACCCGGATTGGGTGAACGCTATGCACGAAGAGCTACACAACTTCGAGAGGAACAATGTATGGACTTTGGTAGAGAAGCCCAAGGATGATCAAAACGTCATTGGAACCAAATGGGTGTTTCGGAACAAGCAAGATGAAGATGGACAAGTCATCTGCAACAAGGCTCGTCTCGTAGCTCAAGGTTACACACAAGTCGGAGGTATGGACTATGGTGAGACTTATGCCCCCGTTGCTAGACTTGAGTCCATTCGCATTCTTCTTGCTTATGCCAACCACCATGATATTACTCTCTATCAAATGGACATTAAAAGTGCTTTCCTAAATGGTTAAATTGAGGAGGAAGTATTTGTGAAACAACCTCCCAGATTTGTGAATCCTAAAAAGCCTAATCATGTTTACAAGTTGCACAAAGCTCTTTATGGTCTTAAACAAGCTCCTAGAGCTTGGTACAAATGCTTGACTAGCTTTCTTCTTGAAAAAGGATTTGAGATTGGAAAAATAGACTCAACGCTATTCACGAAAAGGGTTGATGGTGAACTATTTGTGTGCCAAATATATGTTGATGATATTATCTTTGGTTCAACTAACCCTCATTTTAGCGAGAAGTTTGGAAAGCTCATGTCGGAGAAGTATGAGATGTCCATGATGAGTGAACTCAAATTCTTCCTTGGGTTGCAAATCAAGCAATCTAAGGAGGGTACCTTTGTCTCAATAACAAAGTACACGAAGGATCTCTTCAAGAAGTTCAACATGCAAGAAAGCAAAGGTATGAGAACCCCCATGCCTACAAGTGGACATAATGACTTGACAAAAGATGGAGAACCTGTTGATCAAAAGGTTTACCGATCCATGATTGGTTCTCTACTATATCTTTGTGCTTCTCGTCCTGACATAATGTTGAGTGTATGCATGTGTGCTCGATATCAAGCAGCCCCTAAAGAATGTCATCTTAAAGCTGTTAAAAGGATTGTGAGATATTTGATACACACACCAAACTTTGGCATTTGGTATCCTAAGAGGGCCTCTTTCGATCTTGTTGGCTATTCCGACTCAGACTATGCCGGAGACAGGGTTGATAGAAAGTCAACTTCGGGTACGTGTCAATTCCTTGGTCGATCCCTTGTATCTTGGTCCTCCAAGAAACAGAATTCGGTATCTTTATCCACTACCGAAGCATAATATATATCTGCTGGATCAGGTTGTGCTCAGTTGCTATGGATGACACAAACGCTTAAGGATTATGGGATACATGTGAGACATGTTCCCTTGCTTTGTGACAATGAGAGTGCGATTAAGATTGGACACAATCCCGTGCAACACTCTCGAACGAAACATATTGAAGTTCGTCACCATTTTATTCGTGATCACATTGCCAAGGGTGACATCAATCTTAAGCATGTTCGTACTGACAAACAACTTGCTGATATCTTTACAAAACCTCTTGATGAGAAGGTGTTTTGTCGCTTAAGGAGTGAGTTGAACATCATTGATGCTTCAAACTTAGAGTGAATACTCCATTGATGCATGCAAGGCATGAGCCTACTTGACTAATCCTTGATATTTCTCTTACGATGATGATCATATGTCTTGGACACATTTGCCTCCTTGTATTGCATCTAACTCCTTGCAGGTACTTGGATGATCTACATTCCACAAGATTACCACACACTCAAATCATGAGTAATCTTGTCATTGACCAAGTATCTAGCCCTTTGGGATGTTGAGTTCAAGGAACAAAATTCCACATATCCTTTTTGACACCTTATACATCTAGTATTTCACTCTTGTCATCTTGGATATTCTTGAGTGTTTCCTTGCTTGCCTAACCCATGTAGGAAGATGAACTACACAAGAGGAAATGGTGCTCCAACTTCACATTCTATGAGCACCTACATCAAGTTCACCTACATGAGCAAAGCAACAACAAGCCCAAGGTATGTTCTTCACATCTTTAAGGAGCTTTGCTCAAAGTCATGAGTACAAGCAGCTTCATAAGATGTGATCACATCAAATACTTAATCGAAAAATGGCAACCCCATTTTGAGCTTAAACGATGAGTATGACCTATGATCAAATGTTCTCATTTGACTCCTAAGTCAAAATACTCAAACATAGGTGACCTAGTCGCCGACCCCTATCTAGATGAAGTACATATGTTTTGGAGTGTTTTGTTTTTGTTTTCTCTTATGTTCTCTCATTGAGTTTCCTTATAAAAAAAAACTTCATCTAGGAATCTTTTTCATTTCTATTCTTCTGTTTTTGTGAATATCTTTTTGGCTCTGATCAATTCCTTGCAAATCATTTACAAATTCATTGCAAATCCTTTGAAACATTCCTTGCAAAGTGAGCTGAATTATTTCTATATTTCCTTGGAATTAAACTCGGCGTCACCGACATAAAAATTTCGGTCTGACCGAAAAAGGATCTGCCCTAAGTCCCAGACTTTCGGACCCACCGATCCATCTAATTCGGTGTCACTGATTTTCTTTCAGGATATCATCTTCTGCAGCTTCACTCAATGATTCTATATGCATGTTTCTTTTTGCCCAGTTGTGATTCTTAAGGATCCCACTTCTTTCTTCCATCTTCCCTGACCTTCCTAGTCTGCTGTCCTTTTCGGCACTTGATGTCAAAGGGGGAGAAGATTTAGGGGGAGATAAGGGGAGAAGAGAAGATTTAGGGGGAGAAGAAGAGAAATCTTACCTTAAGGGGGAGAGAATCACATCAAAGCTTTGCCGTGTTCCACATTGGATACTACATTTGGCATCATTCTTTTGATTTTGCTTTCACAATTAATATCTTATGGAAAGCAAAATCTCTCAGAGTTCATTGAAAATCTTTTAGTTTCGGAGACATGTTTGCTGATTCAAGCTTGTGCTCAACATGAGACACTCTTTATACATGTCATCCCTGGCTTGGTACTCTTGATGTTTCTGTAGTTGGTTGAAGAAATACTCTTGTGTTATCTAACCCTGTTTTCCCAAGTTTTATTTCTTCAGGTACAATGCCAAGGAACCTCAAGGTAAGTGTATGCACTTTGCAGAATGTGCATGATGGTGACTTGCTTGTGAATACTTGTTTGCAAGAAATCACCATGCACATATGCATTATCACTCACTTCTTTTCATCTGCTCGATGCATATAGCCAAGCTGCATGTAGCACATCTTGCCCTTCTCTCTTGTGTGCTTGTGGTAGTCCAAAACCATAATTTATGAAAATCTTGCACACTTGTAGGGGAGCCTGTACTACATGTTTGTCAAAGCTTTCGTGATAATTCATCTTTCTTTCAAGAAGCTTTCATGTCTGTTTTGTGTGTTGCCATCAATTACCAAAAGGGGAGATTGAAAGCACATTTGCTCCTGGGTGGTTTTGGTAATTAATGACAACATACTTTGTGGTTGGACTAATGCTTTTATCAAGTATGCTTCAGGAAATTCAATCACATTGACATGGCAAAAGGACTGGAGAGGTGGACCCCTCAAGATGCTAAGGTAAGCATTGGCAAAGGCTCAAGACTCCATTTTTGGTTTAGTGATCCAAGATCACATAGAGTCCATAGGAAAGCCAATACTATTAAAAGGGGATGAGGTTATGTTGATGACCTGGTTGCTCAAAGTGCTTAGTGATACATCTCCTAAACTATCAGCAACTCTCACTGCAATATACACTCATAAGTAATCTCGGTCCCACCGATTTTCCAAACCACCACACCGAGATGAACCACCTCACCCATAAAGCCAAACCCTAGAAATTTCGGATTTTCCGATTCTCAACTCGGTCTCACCGAAACTTGAGTTGCCAAGCTTCAGAACCTTCGTCATCAAATCGGTGTCACCGAGATGATGAAGTCGGTCCCACCGAGATTGGCAAGCTCTTGTCTTTGGACGAATCGGACTAACCGAGATTGTATTTTCGGTCCCACTGAAAATCCCAACGCTCACATGATTTGAACTTTCGGTCTCACCGAGTTGTCAACTTCGGTCCGACCGAGATTGGTCAAATGTGTGTAACGGTTGGATTTTGTGTGGAGGCTATAAATACCCTCCACCCCTCTTCATTCGTGGAGAGAGCCATCGAAAGTACTACCACTCCTACCTTACATTTCTGAGAAGAAAACTACCTAACCTTGTGTTGAGATCAAGTAGCTCCACTCCCACCATATGAAACTTGATTTCTAGCCTTCCCAAGTTGCTTTCCACTCAATCCTTTCTTCCACCACAGCCAAATCAGTGAGGAGAGTTGAGTGTTGGGGAGATTATCATTTGAAGCACAAGAGCAAGGAGTTCATCATCACCAACACCATCTATTACCTTTTGGAGGGTGGTGCCTCCTAGATTGGTTAGGTGTCGCTTGGGAGCCTCCGTCGAGATGTGGAGTTGAACCAAGAAGTTTGTAAGGGCAAGGAGATCGCCTACTTCGTGAAGATCTACCCCGAGTAAGGCTAGCCCTCCGTGGGCGTGAGCCATGATGGCATAGACAAGGTTGCTTCTTCGTGGACCCTTCGTGGGTGGAGCCTCCGTGGACTCTCGCAGCCGCTACCCTCCGTGGGTTGAAGTCTCCATCAACGTGGATTGACGATAGCACCACCTATCGGAACCACGAGAAAAATCTCCGTGTCTCCAAATTGCGTTTGATCTTCTCCACTTCTCTTTACTACTTGTGCAATTTACTTTCCGCTGCCCATACTCTAGAATTGCATGTGTAGTATGCTACTTGACTTGTGTGATATGCAAAATCTGCCAAAAACTTGTCTTGGTCAAAAGGCATAAGTTTTATCTTGTCGAGTAGTCTAATCACCCCCCCTCTAGACACTCTCACCTTCTTCGATCCTACAGTCGGTGGGCTCGAAGGCGGCTTGCTCAGTGGGTGCGGACGAGCTGCCCCGGCAAGGATCTTGCCGGGGCTGCCCTCGGCAAGGGTCCTTGCCGGGGCAACCTGCATTGCCCGTGCAACCTTTGTGGTCTTGGTCCTTTGTTGTTTTGCTTCGCTTGTCCCTGTGGCCTTGGCTTTTCTCCGGCCTCCCTCTCTTGCCTTGCTCATGTGCGGTCGTGGCAGGCGGCTCTGACTGCCCGTGCACAAGTAAAGGGGTCAAAAGCTAGGCCCCTACTTTTGTACACCGACAGGTAGCCACCGCCGCCGCCGTGGTTTTCGAGAGAAAACCATCGGTTTTCTTTTAGAATTCCGGTTTATTTTTTAATATAGATCGGTTTTTTTCGGTTTAGTTTATTTAACGGACGTTCGTCCGTACATTCGTTTTAACGAATGGTTTTCGTCCTCTAGCCGCAGACAGCGAACGTTCATTCGTTAGCCTGTTCGTTTGTTTTTCTTTTTCTCAGATTTTTCCGCGATTATTTCTGATCGCGATTTCTGATCCGATTTTCGCTTTAGTATAACTTTTCGCTCGTTTATCGGAATCAGGCGATTCAAGCGCCTAGAGTTTCGTCTCGAAACCCTCTTTTTGTTTAACCAACTCAAACAAGTTTTTTCTACTGTAAAATTTGACTGGGGTCCAGATTAGTAAATGAAGCTTGTTTCTTTCGCCGTTTGAGTTTTGTTGCTTCGTTCGATTTGATTCTTTTTGCAAACCGGAGTTCTTAAGTTGAACTTTCTGGTTAGATATCTTACTTGAGTTTTACCTGTGCATTATATGAGTGCTTATTTGTATGCTTGTTTGTTTGCGATAGAATATCCGGAGTGCGCCGCTTGCTACTTCGAATCTCTAGGTTTCACGGATCATCAGCAAGGCAAGTAACACTTTGATCATACCTCTTTACTACCCAGTTTTATTGCATTAGATCAATCCTCAAACAATCACATGATTAGGATCTGATTAACATGTGGGTTTTGGGAAGTAGATGAGGTAGAACCTATTACCTGTTTATTATCAAACCTTTGGGAGTTACTTCTACGTTTGCTTATATTGCCATGCTATGCTAGTAGACGTGGATTGGGTGAGTGTTTCCATGACAGATGTGAGATTGTTCAATTAATGGTTTACTTAAGGTGGCAACTTAAATTCACATCTGGGTGGATTGAGGCACCTGGGGAACCCAAAGGTTGTCTCAGATTTCGAAATCCGGGTACCGTGTGATTCTCCTATGGACCGCCACCCAGGCTCAAAGGGATCATGATATTATTCATGCTAGAAACTTCCGTGTGCAGCCGCAAGCTACTATGGGCTCTAGCATAGTTGATTAAGTTGCGTGAGCTCTTGAAGAGGTAGACTAGCAGATGTAGGGGATGTAGGTTTGTACGGTCTACCCGGAGTAGAGAGTTAATGCTTCTGAAAGACTGTGTATCAAGCGGAGGAGATCGAGTCTTGCGAGGAAAAGTGCGCAAACCTCTGCAGAGTGTATAAAGTAATCATGGTCAGACGTGTCCCCGGTTATGGACGTTTTGAGTATCTAGTACTTGGATTATCATGTGAATCTCATCATGATACTTAATTAAATTTTGTTGGGTTTAATGATGATGCTTAATTGGGATTGAGTTGGAGTACCCTTCTTAATGTTTAACAACCACCATGATAGTTAAATAAAATTTATTCCTTTGCAGTAGGGAAAAATTGGCTTTATGCAAAAATTGTAACCATAAAGCTTTTCCACCAGCCATATATGCATGTAGTGATATCATTATTCTGTTCATTCTCTCTATGTGTTACATTGCCAGCATATTCCATGTGCTGACCCGTTTCGGCTGCAACGTTCATGTTGCAGACTTTTCAGACGACGAGTAAGGTGCCTTAGGTCGTGGTTCTATACTCAGTGATGCCGTTGGAGTTGATGGACTCACTTATCTTCCAAGCCTTCCGCTGTTATTGTTATTAGATGGCCTTAAGCCATATTTATTGTAATAAGTTCTGTTTTGAGACATTCGATGTAATAAGTGTGTGATTGCTACTCTGTTATAAATCCTTCAAGTACTGTGTGTGTCAGCATTACCGATCCAGGGATGACACTGATGCACAGAGATCAGACTGTTTGAGGTCTGGTCGCTACAGACTGTTGGGATACCTTGCATGGAAAACAAAAATAATCTACGCACACGCAAGATCTATCCATGGAGATGCATAATAACGAGAAGGGAGAGTGTGTCTATGTACCCTCGTAGACCATAAGTAGAAGTGTTTAACAACGCAGTTGATGCAATCAAACTTCTTCGCGCTCCAACCGATCAAGTACCAGATGTACAACACCTCTGTGTTCTGCACACGTTCAGCTCGGAGGCGTCATCCGCCTTGTTGATCCAGCAAGACGGCGAGGTAATAGATGAGTTTCGGCAACACGACGGCATGGTGACAGTGATGGTGAAGCTAGCTCCGCAGGGCTTCGCCTAAGCACTACGAAAATAAGACGGGGGGTGTAAACGGTGGAGGGGGCGCCGCACACGGCTAAGATAATGTTCTGGTGTGCTAGGCGCCCCCTTCCACATATATATAGGTGGGGGAGGAGGGAGCAGCCAGGAGGGTGCCCCAAGTAGGCCGAATCCTACTTGGGGTTTGATGCCTGCTTGAACTACATCGGTATTTCCCTAAAGAGGAAGGGATGATGCAGCACAATGATGGTAGGTATTTCCGTCAGTGATTAGACCAAGGTTATCGAACTAGAAGGAGAAGCACGCAACACTACGTGAATGGCACCTGCACACAAATAACAAATACTCGCAACCCGACGTGTAAAAGGGTTTGTCAATCCCTTTCGGGCAACGGCGCCAGGAATTGGCAAACCAATGTGAGAGAGTTGTAAATACTGATAGATCGAATGCCAAATAAAATAAAGTGTAGCAAGGTATTTCTTGTATTTTTGATTTAATAGATATGAAAATAAAAGCAAAAGAAAATAGATCGCAAAGGCAAATATAATGAAGAAGAGACTCACGGGCCGTAGGTTTCACTAGTGGCTTCTCTCGAGAAAAATAGCAAACGGTGGGTGAAAAAATTACTATTGGGCAATTGATAGAACTTCAAATAATCATGACGATATCCAGGCAATGATCATTATATAGGCATCACGTCCAAGATTAGTGGACCGACTCCTGCCTGTATCTACTACTATTACTCCACACATCGACCGCTATCCAGCATGCATCTAGTGTATTAAGTTCATGGAAAAATGGAGTAATGCAATAAGAATGATGACATGATGTAGACAAGATCTATTTATGTATAAATAGACCCCATCTTGTTATCCTTAATAGCAACGATACTTACGTGTCGGTTCCCTTTCTGTCACTGGGATCAAGCACCGTAAGATCAAACCCATCACAAAGCACCTCTTCACATTGCAAGATAAATAGATCAAGTTGGCCAAACAAAACCCAAATATCGGAGAAGAAATACGAGGCTATAAGTAATCATGCATATAAGAGATCAAATAAGACTCAAATAACTTTCATGGGTAAAAAGACAGATCTGATCATAAACTCAAAGTTCATCGGATCCCAACAAACACACCGTAAAAAGAGTTACATCATATGGATCTCCAAGAGACCATTGTATTGAGAATCAAGAGAGAGAGAGAGAGAGAGAGAGAGAGAGAGAGAGAAGCCATCTAGCTATTAACTACGGACCTGTAGGTCTACAAAGAACTACTCACGCATCATCGGAGAGGCACCAATGGACATGATGCATCCCTCCGAGATGGTGTCTATATTGGATCTGGTGGTTCTGGAATTTGTGGAAACTGGAATTGATTTTCGTCGACTCCCTAGGGTTTTTGGAATATTGGGGTATTTATAATGCGAAGAGGCGGTTCAGGGGGGCACCCAAGGTGGGCACAACCCACCTGGGCCCCCAGGCGGACCCTGATGGGTTGTTCTCCCCTCGGAGCACCCCCAGGTGCTTCTCCGGCCCACCAGATGTCTTCTGGTCCAAAAAAATCCACAAAAAGTTTCGCTGCGTTTGGACTCCGTTTGGTATTGATTTCCTGCGATGTAAAAAACATGCAGAAAACAGCAACTGGCACTTGGCACCATGTCAACAGCTTAGTACCAAAAAATGATATAAAAAGATTATAAAACATCCAAGACTGATAATATAACAACATGGAACAATCAAAAATTATAGATACGTTGGGGACGTATCAACATCCCCGAGCTTAATTCCCGCTCGTCCTCGAGTAGGTAAATGATAAAAACAGAATTTTTGACGTGGAATGCTGCCTAACATATTCATTACATATTCTTTTCTTTGTAGCATGGACATTTGGACTTTTATATGGTTCAAAGCAATAGTCTAGTTTTGACATGAGACTTAAATACTCAAGCATATGGACAAGCAACCATGTCTTTCAAAATACCAACGCTAAAATAAGTTATCCCTAGCCCATCATGCTCAATCATCGATCCATTCATGAAACACACTCGCAAATTTAGCTACACACAATGCTCAAGTACGATCATAGTGTTGGTGCATTATAAGAGAAGATGGAGACTCAAATTAAATATAAAAATTGCATAAAGTAAAATAAAGGCCCTTCGCGGAGGGAAGTAGGGATTTGTAGAGGTGCCAAAGCTCAAAGCGAAAAATTTAGAGATAAAAACATTTTGAGAGGCATACTTTCCCCACCAACGAAAATGACTTAGAGCTCCCAACACTTTCCATGCTAGATATATGATAGGCGGTTCCCAAACAGAAAATAAAGTTTGTTCCTTTTTCAACCATACTTTCACTTTTCTTGGCTAGCTGTATCCATGGTTGCCCTCCATACCAACACTTTCCAAGGAATTTATTATTTGACAACATAAAGTAAATTCATTTTTCATTTCATTACTAGGCATCCCTAATACCTTTGCCTTACTCTCGTGCAATGACAAGTGAATAAACACTCATCGTGAGAATAACACATCTAGCATGGAAAATATTGGCCACCCCTCACCGCCTCGCGAGCAGTATGAGCACACAAAAGAGAAATTTTATTTTGAATATTAGAGATGGCACATACAAATTTGCTTAGAACGGAAAATAATACCGCACATAGGTAGATATAGTGGACTCATGTGGCAAAACTGGTTTAAAGGATTTTGGATGAACAAGTAGTGATCATACTTAGTGCAAAATGAAGGCTAGCAAAAGATTGGGAAGCGACCAACCAAGAAACGAATAATCCCATAAGCGAGCATTAAGCATAATTAACACCGAATAATGCACCCCAAGTAGGGTGTAATTTCATTGCATGACTATTGACTTTCGTGCTTGCATAGGGAATCACAAACCTTAACTCCAATATTCTTACTAAAGCATAATTACTCATCAACATGACTCACATATCACATCATCATATCTCAAAACTATTACAAGGAATCGAGTTTATTTCGTCCAATGATCTTCGTGAAAGTTTTTATTATATCCTTCTTGGATATCTATCACCTGGGAACTAATTTTCATGTGTTGCTTTTGATAAGCTCAAACAAATATAAGTGAAGATCATGAGCATAATATTTTCTCTCAAAATAATTTAAATGAAGTAAGAGAGAATTTCTTAAATTTTTTACTAACTGTCAAATAAATCTAAGTGAAGCATGAGAGCATTTCTTCAAAAATACTAAAGCACACCATGCTAAAAAGATGTAAGTGAAGCACTAGAGCAATTCCATAGATCATAAAAATTTAAGTGAAGCATAGAGAGCAATTCTAACAAGTCATGACATAATTTTGGCTCTCTGAAATAGGTGTGTCCAGCAAGGATTCTAGACTTAAAACACAAAACAAAACAAGCAAAGACTCAAATCATACAAGACGCTCCAAGCAAAACTCATAATATGTGATGAATAAAAATATAGCTTTGAGTAAAATACCGATGGTCGTTAGAAGAAAGAGGGGATGCCACTCGGGGCATCCCCAAGCTTAGTTGCTTGCTTATCTTTGGATAATAGCTTGGGATTCCATGGGCGTCCCCAAGCTTAGGCTCTTCTTACTCCTTGTTCCTTCATCCATCGTAACATCACCCAAAACTTGAAAACTTTAATCACAAAAAACTCAACAAAACCTTCATGAGATCCGTGAGTATAAGAAAATAAATCACTACTACAAGTACTGTAGAAAACCAATTCATATTTTATTTTTGCATTATATCTACTATATTCCAATTTTTCTATGGCAAAAACTCATGAAAGAAAACCATAGAATTATCAAAACAAGCACACAATGCAAAGAAAACAGAATCTGTCAAAAACTTAACAGTCCATAGCAATCTGGATATTTCGAATACTTCTGTAACTCCAAAAATTCTGAAAAATTAGGACGACCTGATAAATTTGTATATTAATATTCTTCAAAATGAATCAGAGCAAAATCACGTTTCTGTGATTTATTAAAATTATTTTGGTGAGTGAAAAGTTTCTGTTTTTCAGCAAGATCAAACAACTATCACCCAAGAAGATCCCAAAGGTTTGCTTGGCAAAAACACTAACTTAAACCACAAAAACACTTCTAACCAGAGGAATAATTGGGTAATTTATTGAAAACAGCAATAAAACCAAAAAAACAAAAATATACAAGTTGGGTTGCCTCCCAACAAGCGCTATCGTTTCACGCCCTTAGCTAGACATAAAGCAAGGATCTAAGTTTTGTCATCCTTCTCCTTAGTTTCCTTAGAGGTATTTTTGTGATGAGGTAAAAACAACATAAAACATATTATCCAAAGAAACTTAAGCATTATTAAGTTTCTCATTATCATAACCCCTTTGATTTCCGGCAACAATCCAAGAGTAATGTTGATTAACATTATTGAAAACTTGTTGGATTAGATCTAGAATGGGGACTTCCTTTTTATGATTCTCATCAAAGATTTTATTATCCCCAAGTAAACGTATTAACACATAATCACTATTGTAAAGAATTTCATCTATCACGGGCTTTTCACGATTTATACCATAAAAATCAAAGATTTCCTTAGCTTCCCGTATTATGTAGTCAAATTCATTCATAAGAACGAGAGTAGCCAACTTCTTAGCCTTGGGATTTTTTAAAATGGGAATCTCAAAAAACAATCTTTGCAAAGTAGGATGAGTACAAACGAATTTACTTTCAAGTTTAAGAACAAGTGCTGAAATAGCATCCGCATAAGATCTATTAGTTCTAAGTATAGGAGCATCATCAAGACTTACATTTCCAACACAGTTGAAAAATTCTTGGATACGTTCTTTTCCCATAACATTCCCTTGCCCCAAGATAAAAGTGTTAGCATCGAGATTGCCCGTATGTCCAATCTTAGGAGTTAGGCCATCATCTGTTGCTGCCATACTGAGATCACTCATGATTGCAAGAAAGGATAGATCTCACAAGAAAACGGCGAACGAAAAAGAGGGCGAACAAAACGACAAATTTTTGTGAAGTAGGGGAGAGGAAAACGAGAGGCAAATGGCAAATAATGTAATTGCAAGGAGATGAGATTTGTGATTTGGAACCTGGTAGATGTTGATGATGTCTCCCCGGCAACAGCGCCAGAAATTCCTTTTGATGCCTGCTTGAACTACGTCGGTATTTCCCCAAAGTCGAAGGGATGATGTAGCACAATGACGGTAGGTATTTCCCTCAGTGATGCGACCAAGGTTATCGAACCAGTAGGAGAAGCACGCAACTCTACATGAACGGCACCTGCACACAAATAACAAATACTCGCAACCCAACGTGTAAACGGGGTAGTCAATCCCTTTCAGGCAATGGTGCCAGAAATTGGCAAACGGACGTGAGAGAGTTGTAAATATTGATAGATCGAACGCCAAATAAAATAAATTGCAGCAAGGTATTTTTTGTATTTTTGGTTTAATAGATCTGAAAATAAAAGCAAAGGAAAATATATCGCAAAGGCAAATATAATGAAGAAGAGACCCGGGGTTGTAGGTTTCACTAGTGGCTTCTCTCGAGAAAAATAACAAACGGTGGGTGAACAAATTACTTTTGGGGAATTGATAGAACTTCAAATAATCATGACGATATCCAGGCAATGATCATTATATAGTCATCACGGCCAAGATTAGTAGAACGACTCCTGCCTGCATCTACTACTATTACTCCACACATCGACCGCTATCCAGCGTGCATCTAGTGTATTAAGTTCATTAAAAAAATGGAGTAATGCAATAAGAACGATGACATGATGTAGACAAGATCTATTTATGTAGAAATAGAGCCCATCTTGTTATCCTTAATAGCAAGGATACATACGTGTCGGTTCCCTTTCTGTCACTAGGATCAAGCACTATAAGATCGAACCCATCACAAAGCACCTCTTCCCATTGCAAGATAAATAGATCAAGTTGGCCAAACAAAACCCATATATCAGAGAAGAAATACGAGGCTATAAGTAATCATGCATATAAGAGATCAAAGAAGACCCAAATAACTTTCATGTATAAAAAGATAGATCTGATCATAAACTCAAAGTTCATCGGATCCCAACAAACACACCGCAAAAAGAGTTACATAATATGGATCTCCAAGAGACCATTGTATTGAGAATCAAAAGAGAGAGAGGAAGCCATCTAGCTACTAACTACGGACTCATAGGTCTACAAAGAACTACTCACGCATCATCGAAGAGGCACCAATGGACATGATGCACCCCTCCGAGATGGTGTCTAGATTGGATTTGGTGGTTCTGGAACTTGCGACGGCTGGAATTGATTTTCGTCGACTCCCCTAGGGTTTCTGGAATATTGGGGTATTTATAGAGCAAAGAGGCGGTTCGGGGGGCACCCGAGGTGGGCACAACCCACCTGGGCGCGGGTGGGCCCCCAGGCGCACCCTGGTGGGTTGTGCTCCCCTCTAAGCACCCCTAGGTGCTTCTCCGGCCCACTAGATGTCTTCTGGTAAAAAAAATTCACAAAAAGTTTCGCTGCGTCTGGACTCCGTTTGGTATTGATTTCCTGCATGTAAAAAACATGCACAAAACAGCAAGTGGCACTTGGCACTATGTCAATAGGTTAGTACCAGAAAATGATATAAAATGATTATAAAACATCCAAGAATGATAATATAACAACATGGAACAATAAAAAATTATAGATACGTTGGAGACGTATGAGGGTCTCCTCCCTAGTGGCGCCCCCTACCATGTTTAGGTGCGAGGGGAAGGCAGGGGAGGGAGGCGCCCCCCTTTTCCTTTCTGCCATGAGAAGGGAAAGGCAGGAGGGGCTAGCCCTCCCCCTTTCCTGCCCCGGGGCTGGCCGACTAGGGAGAGGGGCTCACCAGCCTCCCGTGGGCTGTTTTGTCTCCTCCTTGGCCCATTAAGCCCATACACCTACCAGGGGGTGTCCAGAACCTCTTTCGGTGACCCGATGACTACCCGGTGCATCCCGAAACTCTTCTGGTGTCCGAATACCATTGTCCTATATATCAATTTTTACCTCTCAACCATTTTGAGACTCCTCATCATGTCCGTGATCACATCCGGGACTCCGAACAACATTCGATCACCAAATCATATAACTCATATAACACTATATTGTTAACGAACGTTAAGCATGCGGACCTTACGGGTTTGAGAACTATGTAGACATGAACGAGACACCTCTCCGGTCAATAACCAATAGCGGAACCTGGATGCCCATATTGGCTCCTGCATTATGCTATGAAGATCTTTATCGGTCGAACCATTATGACAACATACGGAATTCCCTTTCTCCATCCATATGTTACTTGCCGGAGATTCGACCATTGGTATCTTCATACCTAGTTAAATCTCGTTTATCTTGTAACTAACTCCTTAGTCATTTGGTTGCAAGCTTATGATGTGTATTATCGAGAGGTCCCAGAGATACTTCTCCGATACTCGGAGTGACAGATCCTAATCTCGATCTATGCCAAACTCAACAAACACCTTTCAGAGATACCTGTAGAGCATCTTTATGATCACCCAGTTACGTTGTGACGTTTGATAACACATAAGGTTGGAACGACGCGACAATAACCTTCACCGCTGACGACAAACCAAAGGCCCGACCAGTCCGAGCACCCGCCGCACTAGTTGTAAACCCAATTGTGGACGGCTTTTGACTTACCAAAGTGCTCATGGACGGAGACAGTGGGCTTAACCTCATATACGAAGACATGCTCGACAAAATGCAGGTTGATAGAACACGCATCAAGCAAAGTAGTACCACCTTTCGAGGCATCATCCCCAGTCGAGAAGCACAATGTTCGGGGAGAATTAAACTTGACGTCATATTCGTCACGCCTGAAAATTACCGGTCGGAGGAGTTGCTCTTTCACATTGCTCCCTTCAATAGCGAATATCACACCATTCTAGGGTGGGGCGCCTTTTATGTTTCCAAGTCGTACCTCATTATGGGTACATGAAGCTTAAAATGCCAGGGCCTGATACGTCTCCAATGTATCTATAATTTCTGATTGTTCCATGCTATTATATTACCCGTTTTGGATGTTTATGGGCTTTACTTTACACTTTTATATCATTTTTGGGACTAACCTACTAATCAGAGGCCCAGCCCGAATTGCTATTTTTTTGCGTATTTCAGTGTTTCGAAGAAAAGGAATATCAAACGGAGTCCAAACGGAAGGAAACCTTCGGGAGCGATCTTTTCGGAACAAGCGCAATCCAGGAGACTTGGAGTGGACGTCAAGCAGCAAACGAGGCGGCCACGAGGGTGCCCGGCGCGGCCCCCATCCTTGTGGGGCCCTCGTGGCTCAACCGACCTACCACCTTTGCCTATATATACTCCCGTACCCTGAAAATATCGAGGAGCACCACGAAAACCTAATTCCACCGCCGCAACCTTCTGTATCCGCAAGATCCCATCTTGGAGCCTTCGCCGGTGCTCCGCCAGAGGGGGAATCGACCATGGAGGGCCTCTACATCATCTCCAAGGCCTCTCCAATGAGTTGTGAGTAGTTTAACACAAACCTTCGGGTCCATAGTTATTAGCTAGATGGCTTCTTCTCTCTCTTTGAATCTCGATACCAAGTTCTCCTCGATCTTCTTGGAGATCTATTTGACGTAACTCTTTTTGTGGTGTATTTGTCGAGATCCGTTGAATAGTGGGTTTATGATCAAGTTTATCTATGAGAAATAATTGAATCTTCTCTGAATTCTTTTATGTGTGTTTAGTTATCTTTGCAAGTCTCTTCGAATTATCAGTTTGGTTTGGCCTACTAGATTGATCTTTCTTGCAATGGGAGAAGTGCTTAGCTTTGGGTTCAATCTTGTGGTGTCCTTTCCCAGTGACAGCAAGGCATGTATTGTATTCTTGCCATCGAGGATAAAAATATGGGGTTTATATCATATTGCGAGTTATCCCTCTACATCATGCCATCTTTCTTAATGCGTTACTTTGTTCTTATGAACTTAATACTCTAGATGCAGGTAGGAGTCGATCGATGTGTGGAGTAATAGTAGTAGATGCAGAATCATTTCGATCTACTTGTTGCGGACATGATGCCTATATACATGATCATGCCTAGATATTCTCATAACTATGCTTTTCTATCAATTGCTCGACAGTAATTTGTTCACCCACCGTAATACTTATGCTATCTTGAGAGAAGCCACTAGTGAAACCTATGGCCCCCGGGTCTATCTTTTATCATATAAGTTTTTCATCTATCTTTTATTTTCCAATCTATATCATAAAAATACCAAAAATATTTATCTTATCATATTATCTCTATCAGATCTCACTTTCGCAAGCTTCCGTGAGGGGATTGACAACCCCTTTATCGCGTTGGTTGCGAGGTTCTTGTTTGTTTGTGTAGGTGCATGGGACTTATGAGGAGCCTCCTACTGGATTGATACCTTGGTTCTCAAAAACTGAGGGAAATACTTACGCTACTTTGTTGATCACCCTTTCCTCTTCAAGGGAAAACCAACGCAGTGCTCAAGAGGTAGTAGGGCCCAATGAAATAATCACAGTTACAAGTGATCCGGATAAAGCACTCTCTGCCGGAAACAAAACCACTTCCTCGGCCCTTGAGGCACTATCTAAAGCCCTTGCGGATGAAGAACTAACCACCCTACGATCCATGGTGGATAAGGATGATGTGATTCTCGATAAGAGATCCAAATCCACGTCCTTCAAGCCAACAGATGAAATAGTCAAATTTCAAGGGCACCCGACGGATCCTAATAAAACATCGTCCATTGGAGCACAACTGGACCTGACGGTAGACGCCGCCTTATGCGTATTCCTACGTGAAAGTTGGGATATCTTTGCCTGGCACCCTTCAGATATGCCCAGGATCCCACGCAGGCTGGCCGAACACAACCTCAACATAATCAAAGGGTTCAAACTGGTCAAGCAAATGCTTCGGCGATTTTCCGAACCCAAATGACAAGCTATGGGGGAGGAGCTAGCCCAACTACTCGAGGCCGGGTTCATTAGAGAAATCAAACACCCGGATTGGCTAGCCAACTTGGTCATGGTGCCGAAGAAGGACAAATCTTGACGCGTTTGTGTCGATTTCAAAGACCTCAATAAGGCTTGCCCTAAAGACCCTTTTCTGTTGCCCCACATTGACCAGATCATTGATGCGATCACAGGACACGACTCATTGTGTTTCCTCGACACTTACTCTGGATACCATGAGATTAAAATGGAGTCCGACCAGGCCACAACGGTGTTCATCACCCCGTATGGGCCTTTCTGATTGAACACTATGCTTGTGGGCTTAAAAATGCTGGTGCCACTTACCAACACATGATTCTAACATGCTTGGAAAAACAAATTGGCAAGACAGTAGAAGACTATGTGGATGACGTGGTCATTAAGACTAAACACTTCGAATCATTAGTGGACAATCTCCGCCTCACATTTGACAACCTTCGAACATAGGACATATGGCTCAATCCGGAAAAATGCGTCTTCGGTGTTCCAGCCGGAAAGCTATTAGGGTTCATTGTCTCCCATAGAGGAATTGAAGCAAACCCAGCTAAAATCCGAGCCTTGTCACAACTAGCTACACCAACAAACCTAAAACATGTCCAAAAGCTAGCAGGGTGCATAGCGGCCTTAAGCCGCTTTATCTCTATATTAGGAGAAAAAGCCTTACCACTTTATAGACTGCTTTGACGCACTGACAAATTTGAATGGATGGAAGGGGCCACAGCCAGATTGGAATAAATAAAAACCTTATTAGCAGGCAATCCAATCCTAGCCGCCCCAAGTGTTGGTGAGCCTATGCTTCTTTATATATCCGCAACTCACCAGGTAGTCAGTGCCGTACTCATCGTCGAGCAAGGGGAAGAGGGATATAAATTCCCCATCCTAAATCTAGTGTATTATGTATCGGAGGTCCTTACACCATGCAAATCCCGATACTCTCATTACCAAAAGATAAATTACGCGGTATTCATGGCATGCCGAAAACTCCAACACTATTTTCAAGAGTGTTCGATCACGGTGGCATCAGAAGTACCACTTAACGACATCATAAACAATAGGGACATCACCGGCCACATAGCTAAATGGGCCGTTGAGCTCTTACCGTTTGAAATAATATACAAGCCATGCTGCACTGTTAAGTCTCAGGTGTTGGCCGACTTCGTCGCCGAGTGGCCGGAAGCCGAGCTCCCTAAGGAGTACAGTTCATACTCTAACTAGATCATGCACTTCGGCGGCTCTAAGATGCTAGAAGGACTGGGGCTGGCGTCATCTTGACATCCCCCACGGGGGACACAATCCACTATGTGCTGCAAATCATGTAAACGGATTCTAATAACGCAGCCGAATATGAGGCACTTCAACATGGTCTCTGCATGGCTGTCTCCATGGGCATACAATGCCTCGAGGTGCACGGCGACTCAAACCTCGCCATATCTCAGGTAAATGGAGAGTTCGATGCAGAAGATCCAAAAATGGTGGCATATCGAAACATCATATTAAGAATATCGGCTCGGTTCGAGGGGCTTGAATTTCACCATGTCGCTCGAGACAGTAACCAGGCAGCGGATATACTCGCTCATATGGGTGCCAAGCACGACACCGTCCCACCTAATACCTTTGTGGAAAGTGAAAGCACATTTGCTCCCTGGGTGGTTTTGGTAATTAATGACAACATACTTTGTGGTTGGACTAATGCTTTTATCAAGTATGTTTCAGGAAGGTCAATCACATTGGCTTGGCAAAAGGACTGGAGAGGTGGACCCCTCAAAATGCTAAGGAAAACATTGGCAAAAGCTCAAGACTCCATTTTTGGTTTAGTGATCCAAGATCACATTGAGTCTCTAGGAAAGCCAATACTATTAAAAGGGGATGAGGTTATGTTAATGATCTGGTTGCTCAAAGTGCTTAGTGATATATCTCCCAAACCATCAGCAATCTTTCATTCCAATATACACTCATAAGTAATTTCGGTCCCACCGATTTCTAAACTCAGTCACACCGAGATGAACCACCTCAGCCACAAAGCCAAACCCTAGAAATTTCGGATTTTCCGATTCTGAACTCGGTCTCACCGAAACTAGTGTTGCCAAGCTTCTATAACCTTCTGTCATCAAATCGGTGTCACCGAGATGATGAAGTCGGTCCCACCGAGATTGGCAAACCCTAGTCTTTGGAAGAATCGGACTCACCGAGATTGTATTTTCGGTCCCACCGAAAATCCCAACGTTCACAAGATTTGAACTTTCGGTCTCACCGAGTTGTCAACTTCGGTCTGACCGAGATTGGTCAAATGTGTGTAACGGTTGGATTTTGTGTGGAGGCTATAAATACCCCTCCACCCCCTCTTCATTCATGGAGAGAGCCATCGAAAGAACTACCACTCCTACCTTACATTTCGAGAAGAAAACTACCTACCCTTGTGTTGAGATCAAGTTGCTCCACTCCCACCATATGAAACTTGATTTCTAGCCTTCCCAAGTTGCTTTCCACTCAATCCTTTCTTCCTCCACAGCCAAATCAGTGAGGAGAGTTGAGTGTTGGGGAGATTATCATTTGAAGCACAAGAGCAAGGAGTTCATCATCATCAACACCATCTATTACCTTTTGGAGGGTGGTGCCTCCTAGATTGGTTAGGTGTCGCTTGGGAGCCTCCGTCAAGATGTGGAGTTGAACCAAGAAGTTTGTAAGGGCAAGGAGATCGCCTACTTCGTGAAGATCTACCCCGAGTAAGGCTAGTCCTCCGTGGGCGTATGCCATGATGGCATAGACAAGGTTGCTTCTTCATGGACCCTTCGTGGGTGGAGCCTCCGTGGACTCTCGCAGCCGCTACCCTCCGTGGGTTGAAGTCTCCATCAACGTGGATTGACGATAGCACCACCTATCGGAACCACGAGAAAAATCTCCGTGTCTCCAAATTGCGTTTGATCTTCTCCACTTCTCTTTACTACTTGTGCAATTTACTTTCCGCTGCCTATACTCTAGAATTGCATGTGTAGTAAGCTGCTTGACTTGTGTGATATGCAAAATCTGCCAAAAACTTGTCTTGGTAAAAAGGCATAATTTTTATCTTGTCGAGAAGTCTATTCACCCCCCCTCTAGACACTCTCACCTTCTTCGATCCTACAATTGGTATCAGAGCATTGGTCTCCATTGCTTTGGTTTGCACACCATTGGAGGAGATGGACGGTTCACGCTTGGGAGTGTTAGCCATAGAGTGCCTATTCTTGATGGAGTGTCCTATAACTCGTGGAGGATTGAAATGCTTATTATCTTTAAGATGTATAACTTGCAAATATGTTGAATCCCCATATGTGCCTCCATTTGACCCCTTGCACCCTACCATGGATGAAGAGCTTGATTTGCTTCAGAACCTTAGAACTATAAATCTTATCATTAGAGGTTTGCTCGATAACTTGCTTAAGCTTGTCACAAACTTTGAGTGCGCTTATGCTATATGGAAGTTCTTGGAAGAACTTTATCCGGACTACTCTTTGAGAGGTCTTGATGGAATTCTATTCAAGACTATTGAATTTGATATGATGTGCCCCAATGATCCCAACTTTGATAAATGCTTCTTTGAGCTTCGTGATCTTATGAAAAAGAAGGGTGATCCTTGTCTTATCAATGATCTAATTAGAAATGCTCTTGTATTGCATTCCGATGATTATTGTCACATTGACAAAACTAATGCAAGTTGTTGTCAAATTGACCTAGGAGTTGATGATGAACAATCTATGGGTCAATATGATGATGAGCATGAGCATGATGACGATTACTCTGATTCGGACACCGAGCTAGACAAGATCATGAAGAGTCTCAATCTTATGGCGAATCTGAGAGACTACATATCAGGTGGAAAAGAGTGGATTCTTGATAGTGGATGCACCGATCACATGACCGGAGACGAAGACATGTTTCGAGAGCTTGCAAAGAACGATGGTCCACGCAAGTATGTGACTTTTGGAGACAACTCCAAGGGTAAGGTACTTGGCCTTGGTAAGGTGGCCATATCTCATGATAGCTCTATTCAAAATGTCATGCTTGTTGAATCACTTGGATACAATTTACTTTCCGTGTCTAGATTAGCTGACTTTGGATTCAATGTGCTATTCACCAAAGTAGATTGCCAAGTCTTTCGTCGTGACAATCATAACATGGTTTTACCGCATCCGTAGAGGTGATCTATATATTGTTGATTTCACTAAGAAAGCTCAACCTAGAACTTGCTTCATTGCTAAATCTGCTAAAGGTTGGCTATGGCATAGAAGGCTTGGACATGTTGGTATGCGTAATCTAGACAAGCTAATCAAAGGTGATCATATTCTTGGTGTTAAAGATGTTCTCTTTGACAAAGATAGACTTTGTAGTGCTTGTCAGGCAGGAAAACAAGTAGGTGGAAGTCATCCGTGAAGAACATCATGACCACAAGGAGACCGCTGAGCTTCTTCATATGGATCTCTTCGGTCCCAATGCTTACAAAAGCCTTGGTGGTAACTCCTTTGGTCTAGTTATAGTTGATGATTATTCCAGATTTACGTGGGTATTTTTCCTTGATGACAAATCGCAGGTTCAGAGAATCTTCAAAACCTTTGCCAGAAAGGCCCAAAATCAATTTGAGGTGAAGATCAAGAAAGTTCGAGGACAATGGAACGGAGTTCAAGAACGCCCATGTGGACTCTTTTCTCGATGAGGAAGGGATTCTACATGAGTTCTCGGCTACGTACACACCTCAACAAAATGGAGTTGTTGAGAGGAAGAACCGAACGCTCATAGAGATGGCGAGAACGATGCTTGACGAATACAAGACACCGAAGCACTTTTGGGGTGAAGCCGTCGAGACAGCTTGTCATGCTATCAACAGGCTTTATCTTCACAAGCTCCTCAGCAAGACTTCATACGAGCTCCTCACCGGTAACAAACCCCAAGTGGGATACTTTCGTGTCTTTGGTTCAAAATGCTATATCGTTGATAAGCATCGTCGGTCTAAATTTGCTCCTAAAACTCATGAAGGCTTTTTCCTCGGTTATGGATCAAACTCCCACACCTACCGTGTTCACAATAATTTCACCCAAAGGTTGAAGAGACGGTAGATGTGAAGTTTGATGAATCTAATGGCTCGCAAGTAGAGCAAATGCCTATTGATGTAGGAGACAAGGACCCATCGAAGCCATTCAAGATTTATCTATTGGAAAGATCCGTCCCATGGAAGTGAAGGAGAGTACCTCATCTACATATGTGGAGCCCCTACCTCACGGCAAGATGAACCTCAAGGCAACATGGAGGCTTCCACAAGTGGAACTCACCAAGATGAGGAAGTGCAACAAGAAGATCCACCACAACCTCCTTCTCCACCACCTCAAGACAACACCAACAACAATGAAGAAGAAGAGGAAGATGAGGATGATGAGGAAGCTCAGCCACAACCACAACAAAAGCTATCCCGAGTCCGAGCAAGAGTCAAGAAAAATCATCCCGTGGAACAAATGATGAACGACATCGACTCGGAGAATTACTCGCCTAAAACTCGCTTAGCTAACTTTTGTGAGCATTACTCATTTATCTCTAGTCTTGAACCTATGAAGGTAGAAGAAGCACTAGAAGACCCGGATTGGGTGAACGCTATGCACGAAGAGCTACACAACTTCGAGAGGAACAATGTATGGACTTTGGTAGAGAAGCCCAAGGATGATCAAAACGTCATTGGAACCAAATGGGTGTTTCGGAACAAGCAAGATGAAGATGGACAAGTCATCCGCAACAAGGCTCGCCTCAGCTCAAGGTTACACACAAGTCGAAGGTATGGACTATGGTGAGACCTATGCCCCGCTGCTAGACTTGAGTCCATTCGCATTCTTCTTGCTTATGCCAACCACCATGATATTACTCTCTATCAAATGGACATTAAAAGTGCTTTCCTAAATGGTGAAATTGAGGAGGAAGTATTTGTGAAACAACCTCCGGATTTGTGAATCCTAAAAGCCTAATCATGTTTACAAGTTGCACAAAGCTCTTTATGGTCTTAAACAAGCTCCTAGAGCTTGGTACAAATGCTTGACTAGCTTTCTTCTTGAAAAAGGATTTGAGATTGGTAAAATAGACTCAACGCTATTCACGAAAAGGGTTGATGGTGAACTATTTGTGTGCCAAATATATGTTGATGATATTATCTTTGGTTCAACTAACCCTCATTTTAGCGAGAAGTTTGGAAAGCTCATGTCGGAGAAGTATGAGATGTCCATGATGAGTGAACTCAAATTCTTCCTTGGGTTGCAAATCAAGCAATCTAAGGAGGGTACCTTTGTCTCACAAACAAAGTACACCAAGGATCTCTTCAAGAAGTTCAACATGCAAGAAAGCAAAGGTATGAGAACCCCCATGCCTACTAGTGGACATAATGACTTGACTAAAGATGGAGAACCTGTTGATCAAAAGGTTTACCGATCTATGATTGGTTCTCTACTATATCTCTGTGCTTCTCGTCCTGACATAATGTTGAGTGTATGCATGTGTGCTCGATATCAAGCAGCCCCTAAAGAATGTCATCTTAAAGCTGTTAAAAGAATTGTGAGATATTTGATACACACACCAAACTTTGGCATTTGGTATCCTAAGAGGGCCTCTTTCGATCTTGTTGGCTATTCCGACTCGGACTATGCCGGAGACAGGGTTGATAGAAAGTCAACTTCGGGTACGTGTCAATTCCTTGGTCGATCCCTTGTATCTTGGTCTTCCAAGAAACAAAATTCGGTATCATTATCTACTGCCGAAGCAGAATATATAGCTGCTGGTTCATGTTGTGCTCAGTTGCTATGGATGACACAAACGCTTAAGGATTATGGGATACATGCGAGACATGTTCCTTGCTTTGTGACAATGAGAGTGCGATTAAGATTGGACACAATCCGTGCAACACTCTCGCATTTAAACATATTGAAGTTCGTCACCATTTTATTCGCGATCACATTGCTAAGGGTGACATCAATATTAAGCATGTTCGAACTGACAAACAACTTGCTGATATCTTTACAAAACCCCTTGATGAGAAAGTGTTTTGTCGCTTAAGGAGTGAGTTGAACATCATTGATGCTTCAAACTTGGAGTGAAAACTCCATTGATGCATGCAAGGCATGAGCCTACTTGACTAATCCTTGATATTTCTCTTATGATGATGATCATATGTCTTGGACACATTTGCCTCCTTGTATTGCATCTAACTCCTTGCAGGTACTTGGATGATCTACATTCCACAAGATTACCACATACTCAAATCTTGAGTAATCTTGTCATTGACCAAGTATCTAGCTCTTTGGGATGTTGAGTTCAAGGAACAAAATTCCACATATCCTTTTTGACACCTTATACATCTAGTATTTCACTCTTGTCATCTTGGATATTCTTGAGTATTTCCTTGCTTGCCTAACCCATGTAGGAAGATGAACTACACAACCGGAAATGGTGCTCCAACCTCACATTCTATGAGCACCTACATCAAGTTCACCTACATGAGCAAAGCAACAACAAGCCCAAGGTATGTTCTTCACATCTTTAAGAAGCTTTGCTCAAAGTCATGAGTACAAGCAGCTTCATAAGATGTGATCACATCAAATACTTAAACGAAAAATGGCAACCCCATTTTGAGCTTAAACGATGAGTATGACCTATGATCAAATGTTCTCATTTGACTCCTAAGTCAAAATACTCAAACATAGGTGACCCAGTCGCCGACCCCTATCTAGATGAAGTACATATGTTTTTGCAGTCTTTCTAGTTGCTGTTATGTTTTCTCATTATGTTTTTATTAAAAAAAACTTCATCTAGCAATCATTTTCATTTCTATTCTTCTGTCTTTGTGAATATCATTTTGGCTCTGTTCAATTCCTTGAAAATCATTTACAAACTCATTGCAAATCTTTTTGAAACATTCCTTGCAAAGTGAGCTGAATTATTTCTATATTTCCTTGGAATTAAACTCGGCGTCACCGACTTAACAATTTCGGTCTGACCGAAAAAGGATCTGCCCTAAGTCTCTGACTTTCGGACCCACCAATCCATCACACTTCGGTGTCACCGATTTTCTTTCAGGATCTCATCTTCTGCAGCTCCACTCAATGATTTTCTCTGCATATTTCTTTTGCCCAGTTGTGATTCTTAAGGATCCCACTTCTTTCTTCCATCTTTCCTGACCTTCCTAGTCGGCTGTCCTTTTCGGCACTTGATGTCAAAGGGGGAGAAGATTTAGGGGGAGATAAGGGGACAAGAGAAGATTTAAAGGGAGAAGAAGAGCAATCTTATCTTAAGGGGGAGAGAATCACATCAAAGCTTTGCCGTGTTCCACATTGGATATTACATTTGGCATCATTCTTTTGATTTTGCTTTCATTGCTCTCATAAGAGACATCTTATGGAAAGCAAAATCTCTCAGAGTTCATTGAATATCTTTTAGTTTTGGGAGACATGTTTGCTGATTCAAGCTTGTGCTCAATATGAGACACTTTTCCTACATGTCATCCCTGGCTTGGTACTCTTGATGTTCTTGCTGTTGGTTGAAGAAATACTCTTGTGTTATCTAACCTTGTTTTCCCAAGTTTTATTTCTTCAGGTACAATGCCAAGGAACCTCAAGGTAAGTATATGCATCTTGCAGAATGTGCATGATGGTGACTTGCTTGTGAATACTTGTTTGCAAGAAATCACCATGCACATATGCATTATCACTCACTTCTTTTCATCTCGCTCGATGCATATAGCCAAGCTGCATGTAGCACATCTTGTTTTTCTCTCTGTGTGCTTGTGGTAGTCCAAAACCATAATTTATGAAAATCTTGCACACCTGTAGGGGAGCCTGTGTACTACATGTTTGTCAAAGCTTTAGTGATAATTCTGCCTTTCTTTCAAGAAGCTTTGATGTCTTGTTTTGTGTGTTGCCATCAATTACCAAAAGGGGAGATTGAAAGCACATTTTCTCCCTGGGTGGTTTTGGTAATTAATGACAACATACTTTGTGGTTGGACTAATGCTTTTATCAAGTATGTTTCAGGAAGGTCAATCACATTGGCTTGGCAAAAGGACTGGAGAGGTGGACCCCTCAAAATGCTAAGGAAAACATTGGCAAAAGCTCAAGACTCCATTTTTGGTTTAGTGATCCAAGATCACATTGAGTCTCTAGGAAAGCCAATACTATTAAAAGGGGATGAGGTTATGTTAATGATCTGGTTGCTCAAAGTGCTTAGTGATATATCTCCCAAACCATCAGCAATCTTTCATTCCAATATACACTCATAAGTAATCTCGGTCCCACCGATTTCCTAAACTCACCACACCGAGATGAACCACCTCACCACAAAGCCAAACCCTAGAAATTTCGGATTTTCCGATTCTCAACTCGGTCTCACCGAAACTAGTGTTGCCAAGCTTCAGAACCTTCATCATCAAATCGGTGTCACCAAGATGATGAAGTCGGTCCCACCGAGATTGGCAAACCCTAGTCTTTGGAAGAATCGGACTCACCGAGATTGTATTTTCGGTCCCACTAAAATCCCAACGCTCACAAGATTTGAACTTTCGGTCTCACCGAGTTGTCAACTTCGGTCCGACCGAGATTGGTCAAATGTGTGTAACGGTTGGATTTTGTGTGGAGGCTATAAATACCCTCCACCCCCTCTTCATTCGTGGAGAGAGCCATCGAAAGAACTACCACTCCTACCTTACATTTCGAGAAGAAAACTACCTACCCTTGTGTTGAGATCAAGTTGCTCCACTCCCACCATATGAAACTTGATTTCTAGCCTTCCCAAGTTGCTTTCCACTCAATCCTTTCTTCCTCCACAGCCAAATCAGTGAGGAGAGTTGAGTGTTGGGGAGATTATCATTTGAAGCACAAGAGCAAGGAGTTCATCATCATCAACACCATCTATTACCTTTTGGAGGGTGGTGCCTCCTAGATTGGTTAGGTGTCGCTTGGGAGCCTCCGTCAAGATGTGGAGTTGAACCAAGAAGTTTGTAAGGGCAAGGAGATCGCCTACTTCGTGAAGATCTACCCCGAGTAAGGCTAGTCCTCCGTGGGCGATGCCATGATGGCATAGACAAGGTTGCTTCTTCGTGGACCCTTCGTGGGTGGAGCCTCCGTGGACTCTCGCAGCTGCTACCCTCCGTGGGTTGAAGTCTCCATCAACGTGGATTGACGATAGCACCACCTATCGGAACCACGAGAAAAATCTCCGTGTCTCCAAATTGCGTTTGATCTTCTCCACTTCTCTTTACTACTTGTGCAATTTACTTTCCGCTGCCTATACTCTAGAATTGCATGTGTAGTAAGCTGCTTGACTTGTGTGATATGCAAAATCTGCCAAAAACTTGTCTTGGTAAAAAGGCATAATTTTTATCTTGTCGAGAAGTCTATTCACCCCCCCTCTAGACACTCTCACCTTCTTCGATCCTACAGAAAGGCTCTTCAAACCATCCGTGGTATGGAAGGACAAGAACGGAGACACCAGTACGGACCTGATTACATCCCTAGTAGCCGAACATAATACATATATCATCGGGGGTTCGGGTACCGAAATAACACCCTCTGCTCATGAGATCATGGTCGTTATCGCTCCATGGACCGAACCCTTCCTGGCCTACCTTAATAGGCAGGAGCTTCCTGAGGATCAAAATGAGGCTCGTCGCATAGTTCGGCATTCTAAAGCCTACGAAGTTCACGAAGGTGAACTGTACAAGAAAAGCACTACCGGAGTTCTCCAAAGGTGCGTCTTCGAAGAGGAGGGGCGACAACTCTTGGCAGAAATACATGCTGGTCTGGGCGGCCATCACACCGCAGCTCGGGCCATCGTAAGCAAAGGCTTCCGGATAGGTTTCTTCTCACCGACGGCCCGAGCAAACGCACAAAGCCCTTGTCCAACGTTGTGTGGGCTGTCAGCTTTTCGCCAATCAAAGTCATATGCCCCCACTGCCTTAAGAATAATCCTCATCACTTGGCCCTTCGTGGTTTGGGGGCTCGATATGGTCAGACCTCTTAAAGGGGGAAGCCACAAAAAGAAATATTTACTGGTTATGGTGGATAAATTCACTAAAAGGATAGAGGCCAAACCAGTAAAGACGGCTAAAGCAGGGCCAGTGATTAACTTTATATCCGGTGTGGTACATCGCTACGGTGTCCCGCACAGCATCATCGCTGATAATGGCTCCAATTTTACAACTGATGAGGTGAAAAACTGGTGTGCTAACTTGGGCATTAAACTTGAGTATGCATCCATCTACCACCCTCAAACAAACGGTCATGTGGAACGGGCCAATGGCCTGATAATGAGCGGCATTAAACCCAGACTGGTGCGCTCCCTACAGGAGACAGATAAGCACTGGGTCGAGGAACTCGATTCCGTTCTCTGGGGGCTGCGGACTACACCTAATTGAACGATCGAATACACACCTTTCTTCATGGTGTACGGTGCAGAAGTTGTCCTGCCCTACGACATTATTCATGACTCACCTCGAGTGCGCATGCACGAAGAGCGAGAAGCCGAGCTCGATCGGTAGGATGGCCTAGGTGGCCTTGAAGAGGAGCGTGATGTAGCACGATCCCGTTCCGCATTTTATCAACAACATGCCAGGCGATACCAAAGCAGAGAAGTGCGGGCCAAGACATATAACGTCGGTGACCTTGTCTTGCGTCTCACAAAGAAGAAGAAGGATAAGCTCAAACCAAAATGGGAGGGGCCCTTCATCATAGATGAAGTTCTCACAGGAGGATCCTATCGCCTTTGTAATGCATCAGATAATCGCCTTGAGCCGAATCCATGGAATGCTGCTCGGCTCCGACGATTCTATGGATAGTTCGGTCGCACTCTTTTATTTTCTACTTTGACTAGGTTCCTCTTTCTCCTCTCCTTCTCATTTTTCCTTTTTCTCCCAGGGTATGTTCGCATCTACCAAACTGTTAGGGGTACACATCTTTAAATGTATTTGCCCCACTATAACTGGGGGCTTCTTTGACGAAGCTTATTATTAAAGGTTTGTTGCCTCCATTGTTTTCGTCGTTTGTTCTATACATCTTTTGCCATTATATGCACCTCTATGACTTAAGTTTTTGCCAAGTTGGGTTGCCTTGCTCCTGTGTTTATACTCTACGTTCCCGATTGTATGGCTAGGGTGTAAAGGGAGTACCTCTGCGATTGTTACAACCGGGTAATCTGGATCTGTACCTTAGATGGGTGAAGCCGAAAGCTAGCGTTCTTAAGGGAATAATTGGTCGGCAAGCAACGACAATTTGTTTATGTTTATGTAATTCTTCTAACAAATAAGTGATAGGCTGCCCATAATTCTATCTTTTGGATCAAAGCCTAGGTATGCATAATTAGGCATGCCAACCCAAGGAAAGGAACCCTTAACGAAACTATTCTCCTTGGAAGATGTTTCTTACGTTAAATAGTAATATAACATAACTCCACGAGAAAATTTTGTTTGTTTGAGCACTATGACCGGATTGCCTGGTTTCCGAACATAATGAATGTTTATTCTAACATGGTATCAAGAAACACTCCAACTTCTTGGTTCGGAGGTCGAAGCTGAAGGCCTGCGATGACAAATTTTTCCAAGTTCGGTTGGAGATAAGTTTGATGATAAAGTACATTGATACATCAAACCGAACGCCTACTCTTTATCTATGCCATCTATAAGGCTATCCAAACTACCGTCTTCTTGCGAATATTTTACAGCTATCATCACTTGGTCATACACCAAGTTCATGCGAATCTCTTTTCCGTCCTGGGCCATATGATTTGGATCGAGCTCGGTGTAGCGAGTTTTCACCATAGCCCATGCCTCCCATGCACCTTCCCGGCATGCTGAAGCCTTCCATAGCTCAAAACGGTGCTGGGCATCTTTGAACAGGTTCACGAACCCCTCCATACTTTCTGGAGGGGCATCGGATGGCCATAAGGCTTTGACCATACTCTTCATGGCTTTTCGGGCCCGCTCATGCACTACGGACAGCCCTTTTAGCACGTCGCCTTGGAATCTGGATACCTCCTCTTCAGGACGCCCGGTTAACAGACCTGCAAGAAGAAACATTATAAAACTCTGAATTACAGGATAATATGAGTCCCTCGGATAGGTTCAAAAGTCATATCGAATATGCTGCCTTTCAACCTTTTATTCTCTTTTTGTGCGGCCGATAACTGAGCGTTTAAGTTCTTTATCTCTTCGGCTTGCTTATCCTTTTCCTCCTCCAGTTTGCTCTGTTGGTCACTAGTCATCGTGACTTTCTTCATTTCCTCTAGTTCCGAGGTGGTGGCATGTACTCCCTCCGTTCTGATTTACTCGTCATGGTTTTAGTTATTTTCAAAAAATATGCAGGTAATGGTTTGTGTAAATTTGATAGATATATGCCAGTAGCCCCCGAGACTTGAAGCGGTTTATACCAACCGATTTAAGGATCGTTATCACCATAGGTTCTCAAAGAGAAGAACAATGCACTGTCCCAAGAGCTTGAAACAAGCCGGACAAAGCTACTCCCTCCGTTTTGATTTACTCGTCATGGCATTGTTCTTCTCTTTGAGAACCTGTGGTGATAACGATCCTTAAATCGGTTGGTATAAACCGCTCCAAGTCTCGGGGGCTACTGGCATATATCTACCAAATTTACACAAACCATTACCTGCATATTTTTTGAAAACAGATGAGCAACTCCAGCAAGTCCGTCCCGGGCGGCTCGAATATACGCATCCATGGTGTTGAGTGCAGCAAATTCCTGCTCAGTAAATACCGGAGTGCGCATAGTCTCTTTCAGTCGTTGATGATTCATCACGCTCTCCACTTTAGAATTTGTGACTGATACTTCATCTGAATCCTCATGAGGTGGATGAGCTGGCGCCTCATCCGTATTGGCTCTTGTCCTGGTTGATGAGTCCGTCATTGGATTAGTTGATAATCGGCTAACTGGGACTTTGGACATGGTTCACCGTGTACTCCTCCTAGAATAAGATGGGAGGAGATATATGACAATCTGGTCTTATGCCTAGGCACATATTAAAGGATATACCTCTTTGATGAAGGAGGGGGCTCGACGACACTCCTGATTTCCTTCCGTTTTAAAGGCTCACCCTGCATAGACGCAACCTTCCTAGGGGCTGCCCTCGGGGTGCGGCTCACTAAGCGCCGATCCTGTCAAGCACGATTCAGTGTGATTGGTGTGATGCAGCACTACAAAAAATACACTTCCGTCATGATACGTGTTTGTCGCAGTAGGTCACGTTTTCTGTCATGCATGTACATCCATGACGATTTTATGATAGAATCAAGATAGTCATACCTGTGCTGTCGTAGAAGTGTTCCATGACATTACCAAAATTATTATCATGGAAGTGTCCACTTCCATGACGATAAATCACGCGTCACAGAAGTGCTTTCGTCAAGGGTGACCGACACGTGGCATCCACCGTAACGGAAAGTCGTTAAGCTATCGGGGTCCGGTTTTGGATCCGATAACCCGTTAATAGCCTAGACCAATGGGGATTTTCCATGTGTAAAATCATCATTGGCTGGAGGAAACACGTGTCATCTCCGCGTTGGCACATGTGTCACTCATCCTAATGGGCGAGTTGCGCCTGTGATATGTTGACACGTGGACCGGCCCAAAAGTGGCCCATAAAGTTTAAATGGGTCGGCCCAACTAAAGGCCCACAAGATTTTGCGGACCATAATGGGCCGGCCCAGCTAAAGGCCCATGAGATTTTGCGGACCATAATGGGCTGGCCCAGCTAAAGGCCCATAAGATTTTGCGGGCCATAATGGGTCGGCCCAGGTAAAGGCCCACAAGATTTTTGCGGGCCATAATGGGCCGGCCCAAGTAAAGGCCCACAAGATTTTTGCGAACCATAATGGGCCGGCCCAGCTAAAGGCCCACGAGATTTTACCAACATTAATGGGCTAGCCCAGCTGTAGGCCCACAAGATTTTGAGGACCCTAGTAGGCCGGCCCATTAACTGGTTGCCATGTTTTGGGCCAAATGCCGGCCCATATTTGATCCGGTCCATTAATGGCCTGCCACGTTCCGGGCCTAATAATGGCCCATATGAGATCCAGCCCATTAAAAGCCTACCACGTCCTGGGCCAAATTATGACCCAGATCAGGTCCGACCCTTTAAGAGGCTTTGGGCTAAATTATGGCCCATATTAGATTCAGCCCGTCAACTGGACGCTATGCTTTTGGCCCACTTGCTAAAGGCCCATTTAGTAATTCGGCCTGATATTAGTTTCGGCCTGTTAGGGGCCCATTTAACATTTCTGCCCTATATTAATTTCAGCCTGTTAAAAGCCCGTCACATAGTTGGGCCTAACTACGACCCGATTTGCATCCGGCCTGCTCGCAGCCGATAATCTGATTGGGCCAAATAAGGACCCAGACAATTTTGTCCTGTTAAAAGCCCGTGATTTGATTGGCACACTCATGGGCCGGGGTTCCATTTCGGGCTGCTGCCGACCCGTGAGCTGTTCCGCACGTTTCAGGCCCAACCTACTTCTCAGCCTCCTAAAAGCCCATTGAGTTTTCTTGCGAAAAGAGGGCCGACGGTATACTCGGCCTATTAAAGGCCTGAATCTACTAGTGGTCCAATTTACATTTAGGCCTTTTAATGGACCAAGATGACGGGGCCCATGATGCGGATCATACATCGTGATTGCATGAAGGCCCGATTATGTACTGTAATTTTATGGTTTGGCCGGTTTACTGCGAAGACAGGATATATATGCAGTAAAATAACTACAGTATCGTGAATAAGAAAAAACCTAGACTATACAATAAAGAAATTACGGCATATTACATCCACTGGGCATCAAAGTTCGCCACTATGATAATAAAGCACAAGCAGACAGCAGATTACATACACTGGGCATCAAAGATCGCCACCAGTGCAAATAAACACGCCAACAAAATAATATACAAAACCGACAACACTTCAATAGAGTTCAAGAAAGGTTAGCCCTGCTGGGGAGCTGTAGCGCAAGCAGCTGAGCAAGATGATGAGACTGCGCTTGTTTAACACTTATATCCTCCTCACTCTGAAAGATAAACAAGCAAACAGATGACATGTTTTGCAAATAAAAGTATCAATGCTGACAATTCATCACATTTCTTACTGACGAATAAAGTGACACAGTTTAAAATTGCATTAACACAATATGGTATTGTTCAGGTCAAGACATGGCAGGAAATGACATTATGAAGGAGTTGGCAGCTTCATGACACCACTGGATTACAGATCAAGAACTCATAAGTATCAATGGTTAGTGTGCTGTCAATTTATCCCATTTCAGATTGGCAAATGAAGAGACGGTTTAAATAATAGTAGAATGATATGATATTGTTCATATTTAAGACATTGCAGAATTTGACATTGTGCTGTAGTGGGTAGGTTCACCACACCACTGGATTACGGATCAAGAACAGAAGCATACATGCAATGCAAAAGAAGATCACTTGCTCTGTATAGTTTAATTTACATGGTATGAAGAAGAAACTTGGTTGTACAACTGAAAACTTAAATTGAGAAGGACAAACTTTTTTTATGAACTACATAATAAACTTTAAACATGCAATTTGATGCAAACACCAAAAATAAACAGCTGTTGCAGTCATGCCTAACCAAATATACACAACAAAGTTTGAAGGCTTGAGAAGGACAAACTTACATTATTGGTGAAGACATGCTCTATAAAGCCCTTGTCCATGCTGATGGAGGGGCAATTCAAGAAGTTTACCACAAAATCTTATTCATAAGCATTGCCTTTATTCTACATTTTGTTAAGAGTAAATATAGATGTGATAATATAAGAAAAAATAGAGAATATTAAAGATAAGATGAAGAGTGATGCTACATAACCAAGTAGCTATAAATGTAAGTACAGCGATACAGGCAAAAGGTACAGCCAAGAGCAATGCACAACTAAACTTCTTCAGTACCATAGGTGTTATCCAACCTTATGGTAAGAGTAAATATAGATCTGATGTGTAGAAAACGGAGGGCAAAGGAAAATAAGCTGCAGAGTGATGGTACATGAACAACTACCTGTCAATATAAGTACACTGATAAAGGACAACAAGTACTTACAAGAACAATGCAGAGCTAAAAAATTCATTGACATTGGATATATCCTACACTAATGTAACCATTCATACAGATCAGATAATTTGGAGCAAACAATTGATAAGCAAGCTATCATGCATACTACTGTCACATAATGAACTAGGTATGTATGCAAGTACAGTGATACAGGACAACATGTACTAACAAGAGCAAAGTAGCGGGCAACATATTTGCGATATCGTGTCGTTCTTTTCAAACCAGAGTTCTTCTTCAAGCAGATTTCCTAACAAAAAGATTCGTAAGGCACATGCGGAAAAGTAGAAGTTCAAATTGTCATGTGATTTCATAGACAATACCTCATACTGGGAACGAGACCAGTGCATAACAAGGTTTTTCCATTCAATGTCTTCTAAATTTAGCACAGGAGACTTCACTGGAAATTCGTTTATAGACTCGCCATCAAAGTGTGATTTCCTCAGGTAACACCGATACTGCTGCAATGCTTCCTTGAAAAGCACAAGTAAGCTTTGCTCGTCATGACTATCCAGATTGACCCTCGCCTACTTACAACAATGTAATGTAAATCATTGATGTGTTCAATCAGCAGAAAACAGGAAAATAATAACCATGAATAATAGCACTTACACGTAAGTTGGACAGGAAGATGTGAAAATGGTCTTTGTCTTCACTATAATCTTCCCACGATGGGAATATATGCACGTACTCCCTAACAACATTGAAAGCATTGTCTTTTAAACTGGGAATAACTGGAATGGGGTTCCAATCAGAGGAATTGGCCATCTCTGCAGCTTGGGATAGGTCTTCGCGGTGGACTTGCTGTACTTTTTGCTTTCGGTGGGATTTTTCGTGGTATGGCTGGTGCTATGGCAACCTGAAATCGGTATACCTTTTGGTCGGAGTGTAGGTCCTGTGGTGGGGCTAGTGGTGTGGATAGTGAAGTATGGGTACAATTGTTGAGTCGGTCCTACGTTTTGTGTCACCGGTTGTACAACCAATATAAGTGGGTGTCAGTCGATTTCTCCAAGACCACCACGTTTTTCAAGGACTTTGCTGGTGCTCCTTCAGGTTCGGCGATCACCCTCTTCCTTTTTGATGTCTGATGCACAAGAACAACATTTGAGTGGAAAACATGGTATGATGATAGATGGAATTTGTATTGATAATGGATGGGCATGGCATATCGACATATATGATGAGTAAACTAAGCAGATGGCGGTGCAACAAAGTGGAAGAAATGCAAGACAACATATGAAAGATACGTGCAATCAATAAAACCTTGCCAAATTAGAATAGGCACCTTGATGGGTGAACAGGACAGGCCATCTGCCTTTGGCTCCTCAAGGTTAGAATAGTCATTAGGATCATATTCTGAACAAGAATCGATAGGTGGGGAGCGTATGAGTTTCATTGCATCCAGAATGGCACTCAATGCCTTGGTGCCAATTTTGTAAGTCACTGCAGTGTTTAGCTTCAAGAGTGGACTACTGCTAGTGCGACACAAAGTAGTTACACAGATCATAGTGTAGATATAACGGGAAAACCATAAGCACCAGAGTAAAATCAGTAAAGTGGAACTTGCTGGAATATATGTGCTAGTATTGCAGGTACAACTAGAAAGGCTTCGGATACTAGCTCTCTTCAACTGAAGGTGTGGTACTGTTAATATCAGTGTAACTCTCAAAGGCGATATAGCTCCTCGCGTTTCCTTGCTATTCTTATAGGATTCAAGTGGGCAGGCCACTACAAATCCTATTCCTATGTTTACAAAATCCTATGACTCAAAGAGGCCCGAAGAGCTCAAAGTATCCATCACAACCGACCGTATAGATCTCTACACTGCAAATGTCCCTGCTCATCTTCACTACAAGGAACATACTGTACTACTATCATACTCCCTCCATTCCAAAATATAAGTCTTTGTAGAGATTTCCACTATGGATCACATACAGATGTATCCAGATACATTTTAGAGTGTAGATTCACTCATTTTGCTCCATATCTAGTCCATGGTGGAATCTATACAAAGACTTGTATTTAGGAACGGAGAGAGTACTTATTAAAGAAGAACGAAAGATGAACATGCTAAAGAAGAGCAAGCAGATTTTGGATAATAAAATGTTAGTTCTTGAAGGCCCACACATGATGAACCAGAGCGCATTAAGAAAGCAACTCCCGATGTCTCTATATGTGGTGCACGTGCTTTTCGAAGTAAAGTAGGAACATTAGTCGACCAATTAAATGTTATCTGCTTTAGTAATATCAAGATCATATCGATTCGTACTTGAGCAACAAGTTTGGAATTATGAGTGGCACATTGTTTAGCTTGATGGATTCAGGAGCAAGCAAGGTGTACGATGATGGTACTCAATATAAAGGCATGTCTGCGTGCAAGTCACGTGACTTTTGTCATTTGGGTCAATCGACCATTTCAGCGGTTGGATGAAGATCCTACGCCTCCTAACCCTTCTTCTTCCTCGCTCTCGATTCTTCCCATATGAGAACACCAAGACAAAGTCACCGGCCGACCACCGCCCCCACCGCCAGTGTTCCTCTCGCCACCCCACCCCACCCCCGCCCCCATCTCGATCGAAGTTTTCTTCGTTCGGTGAGGCCCCACCATCGCCCCCACAACCACTGTCCCACTCGAGCCCCTTCGTCAAGACCGCGAACTCCGGCAAGCTCTGAAAAATCGATTGACCCAATTTTGAAATTTAGTCTAGTGTGATTTAACTAGTGTGGAATATAAAAGGGGAAAACCATAAGCATTGGGAGTATAGTGTTGAGCGTGCCATGGTGGATCTGAAGGTGCAAACCTGACATAGGCAACTTTGCAACCAATGTTTGCTTTCAACTAGCAAGTAAGTGATGGACAAGAAATCAGAGTAAAGCAGTGGCGATCTATTTTCTTGCTACGATAAATAAGTTGAGCAGATACGAAAGAGTACCGCCTATGGTGCGGTGCCGTGTATGCATCTGCTGAGAATTTGACGGTGCTACGATAGCGATGGCTGTCGGTGGCATGGAAGCAGATCTAGGAGGGTAGATGGTGGCGGCAGGGCACGGTGGACGAGACGGTCGTAGGAGTGGTGCTGGCAAGGTGGAGGACGGTGGGGATGAAGCGAGAGGACGGGATGCAAGGATAGAGAGGAAGGGGCTAAGCTTGTCTCAAATGTGAGGAAATTTACAAACTTAGCCCCCATTTCAAATTTCCTACATCACAGCAATATTAGTCGGTTGGGGATAGGACGGTAATCTCACATACACCAAATATTTGCCGACGAGAGTTTGTTTTTGGCGCCCACCGTGTATGAATCAGGGAGGGAGTCGATTTCGGCCGAGGACACACTGTGTTTTGGCACCCACCGTGTATGAATCCGGGTGAGGGCGGTTATGTCACGTTTGAGTGAAATTACAAACCTACCCCTATCGAGACCTATAGAAATCGAGCATATAGGCTTTGCGTGGCAGGGATAGGCAGTAGTAATTTCTATCTCGCAGATTTTGGTTTCGAGCGGTTACTGCGACTTTCCCCGCTTCGTTCAAATTTTGCAGAGTGCATGTTTACCGTTCCAACTCAATTCGAATCCCGTTTGTATTCTATTTTTTTCGGGCAGGATCCATTTTCGATTGGAATAAAATTCTATATACATCATTTTTTTATATATACTTTAAAAAGCACAACAAAGAATTCTGCTCCTTTATATGTATAATATGATTTACAAATACAATGATCTCAAAATCATAAGGTTGAATTCAAAAAATTTAAACCAATTTTTGTTCTACTAAAATGTATGGATTAGTAATATCTACATATTAAATAGCATAGATGCGCTTGAATTCATATGAGTATGCATGTTTGATAGATCAATTTTGGTTCGAGTATGGATTACATGTATCATCATCTCGAATTCAAATATTTGAATCCCTTTTATGTTTACTCCTTTCACGCCCATCTCTCTCGCATGCACGCTCCTTCATGTAGCTATCACTCTCTTTTCTCTAGCTCACCCGCACGCTCACTTCATGTTTCTCCTATCCTCGCAAACATGGTCTCTCGACGTATCCCTTGAGAAGTGCCACACTCTCCCTATCATTATACATTACACGGTTTTCATTATCTCTCACGTCTCTACCGTTCTCTGGTATCACTAGGTACCTAAGCTTTCTTTTTCACCGCCACACACACAGTCTCCACTCGTCATTCAGTTTGTCTTTATCTCTATGGGATTCTCTCACACGCCCTATATGTCTCTAGATATGACTCATACCACTAAAATTACTCTTTCTCTCTATCTCTCTCTCTCCTGTAGACACAACATTTATTGCGGTCTCCTTTTCGTCTCCATCCGAGACTGACATTATTCATTTGTTTACCGATCAGAGAAACTCCCCCTCTCTCTCTCTCTCTCTCACACACACACACAACTCCTGCTTCCACTCCCCTTCTCGACTACCGTCTCTCTCTCTCTCTCACACACACAAAACTCTTGCTTTCGCACCCCCGACTCGTATTTCTCTTACAGACATTTATCGACTAGCCTCTAGATAGGTTTATACACCCGCACACTCGTGCTTCCACCATCGCATACATGTCTCTCTCCCGCTCCTTGTATCTATGTAGATTTTTCTTCCCTTCTTGAGACACCCCCTCTAGATCGTGCACACACGCTATCGCCTCATTTTAAGCTGATACCTCTCGCACACACACTCTTTTTGTCTTTGTCACACATGCCCTCTGTCCTCCTCCTCTCTCCCTCTCTCTCTCACACACATGGGCTTTTTGCAACAACTAGCAAGATGCCCATGCGTTGCACGGAACATCAAGATGCATTTGTATGAGTAGTTTATCTTGTGGGAGAAAAGGATGAACGAGGGAACACCTTATTTGCAAATGTGGAGAGGGGTGTGGGTATCTTTTTGCAAAATTGCCGTAGTTTCCCTCCTATCCGTTAGATATAGATCGGACGACCTATATTGCAGGATGGCAGGCACACGATCATCACTGGCTATGCTTTTTTATAAGAGTAGGGATAAAAAAAAGAGTTGGTGATGATGGTGGGCCTGCCATCGTGCAATATAGGCCGTCCAATTTATATCTGACGGATAGGAAGGAAACTATGGCAATTTACTCGCACTCCTCTCCACATTTGCAGATAAGGCCTTCCCTCGTTCATCCTTTTCTCCCACAAGATCTTGATGTTTCGTGCAACGCACAGGCATCTTGCTAGTAAGAGTAGAAATTAGACATATACCACTTCTCGAATCTTGAAACCAACAACATTCCTCCCTTATCTCATCAAAACCGCCAAAGGAATATATTTTCAGTGAAACATAACATATTTTTAGTGATATACATATTTCAAAACTAGAATTTTTTCTATCAAATCGGTGAATATGTATTAATCTACTTTGGTCGTGTGGCAACGCATTGGCACATTGCTAGTAGTTATTATAATTTTTTGGACACCAAACAAACGGTGGAGTACATATACAAAGAGAAGAGGCGCACACATGCAGTTGGTCTCTCGTTGTCTCGCACACATGAGTGTTACGTAAAGGCAACATTAACAAATAAACCCTAAAACCCTAGGTGCACGATTGCTGGATTCACGGGTACCAGGGACGTGGTGGAGCGCACCTTTGTAGGAATAGTCAGCTCACGTGATAATTTGATCCGTAGGAGTTGATGGTCAGGACCACAGGTGAACGACTTGGAGGCGGTGTGTCGAGGGTTGGGTGCGACATATGCCAAAGGATGGCTTATGATGGTGGGGGCGAGTAGAACGTCGCCGGTGCCTGGAAACGGGATGAGGCACAGACATGCACGCCGGCGAATCTTACCCAGCTTCGGGGCTCTCCGGGGAGATAACACCCCTCTCGCTGCTCAAGGGTCTCCGCATGGTCACTATGGCGAAATGGTTACAAGGGTGCTCCTAGAGCTGTATCGGGAGGCAGGAGGGAGCTAGGCTGGCTCTCTCCTCCTTTGTCTATGTGTCTAACTCTATCAAAGGCCGAACCCTTTGCATGGGTGCCCCGGGGGGTTTATATAGGCCTACCCCCCGGGGGTACAATAGTAATCTGACTGGGCGTGGCCCCCGGCCGTCTGTCTCTCATGCCGCCGTCCTTCCTGCCGGCTTCTGGGGCCCGCCGACCGGTGGGTCCCGCGGACAGGCCGAACACTGTGCCACACTCCTGACGACGCAGGCTTGGTCATGGGGTCGTGGCGACAGTGCCACCGTCTGTCAGGCGATCATTGTCGCCACTCCCCATCCAATCTGGTTTATGGCTTGTGGGGCCCTGGCGGGGAGACGGCCGACTACGGGAGGCCGACTCCCTCGTGGCCGCTTTTCCGCGCTCTGCTGCCTCTGATTCACCCACCGACGGGTGGCCTGCGATCTCGGGCCGACAGTTTGGCGTCTGTGGCACAGTCCATCGCGACTCGGTGGCTGAGAAACAGGAGGCATGGCAACAAAGGCGCCTCACTGGAGATCTCCCGCGATACGGCTCATCGTAGCCATGCCAACCCCTCGTAGTGGGAAGGACGGCCACGCCGGGCCGTGCCTCGCATCGGTCGTGGAACGTCGCGCCGACTCCCATAGTCGGCACTCTCGAGGTCGCAAGCCGAGTCGGCTTGCTTTAAGGTCATCGTCTGGGACACGGCTTCTCGGGGGATCGCCCTCGGGACTCAGCCTCTCCGAAGGTCGCCGGCCGACTCGCCGAGGGCGCGGCCTGCCCCGATGTCTTGAAAGATCCTGGTCCCGGGTCGGCCTACCTGCGGGCCCATTACTCCGACAAGAGTCCCCGGCTGGTGAAGATGCGGGCGCCGCCTTGTGGGGCTTCAACAGCTTAATCTTTCCACGATTCGAGACTCGCCATTGTTTTTTGGGCCGACTCGCCAAAGTCGGACTTGTTCAATGAGGGCCATTATTCAAAAGTCGCGGGGAAAACAGCGCGCATCGGATACGCTTCCTCGCCGCCATTGAGACGGTCCTGTCATGCGGCGGCACATGGGGAGGATAGTCCGCCCACCCACGCCCGACGGACGGGCCGCCAGTGGGGCTCGCCATTACCGCTACGGCTTCGAAAGCGGATCCGCTGCGGCTGCGACGGTTAGCATCCCCACGCTGTTATCAGGCGCAGAATCTCGTGGGTAAATCGTGGGCGGCGGGGCTTGGCGCAGTTAATCCCACGCCCGCCTCGCTCCTCAGCCCGTAGGGCTACAAATAGGCGGGAAGGAGCGGGGCGGCACTGCACGCACACCCACTCCCCGCCTCCCCTTCTTTCTTCTCCTGCGAGCCAAGCATCTTCTCTCGCCGGCGATGAGCTCTTCCTCCGCTGTGCCCCCCGCCTCGCGCTCCGGCGTGTGGGACGGCTCGGACGTGGAGGCGGAGCACAACGAGTTTCTCCGCCGGACCCGCCGTCTCCCCGGCGCAGACCTGGTGCACACCCGTCCCGCGCCGGCGGGAGAGATCCGGCCCACGCCGGAGGAGGGCGAAGGGCTGCCTTCCGCCGCACCTAATGCGCTGGCTGGCTTCCGCGAGCGGGTTCTTCCGCTGCTTTTGAGTTCCATAAACTTCAGCCACACCACCTCACCCCAAACGCGGTGGTGCTGCTTTCCGCCGCCACTCAGGCGAAGGCTACTCGGCGTTCTCCCCACCTCGAGCTGGGGGAGAGTTTTCTCTTCAAGCTCGGTACCAAAGCCGCCGCACGCCGCCCAAAGGCGGCACCTACATTGCGGTCGCGGCGCCGACGGCCGACAACCCTTTCCTCCCATCTCGCTGGTGAAGTCGCTGAAGATGTGGCAGCGATCTTGCTTCTACGTGAAGAACGCTCCACCGACGGTGATCGGGTCAATTTGCCGCCTTTCGACCTCGAGCCTCGACCGGCAAAGCTTGCCGCTTGGTCCCACCGGTCCAAGTCGCTGTCCCTCCGGAGCCGGCCCGTGGGCGCGACTCGGGGTCTACTGCAGCCGGAGGGCCTTGTCGATCCGATCTTCCGCCGCCTTTCGTGGCGGCCGAGTCCTCCCACCTGTGGCCGGCCTCACCTCATCTGCCGATGAGCGGCCGCCACGATCCGAGCCGGCTGGCACCAAGGAAATGCCCGTGGGAGGTGGCGAACTTGGTGAACTACATCGCGACCGCGAGTTCACGGAGAATCGCAGTTCGGCAAGGAGTCAGACCGCGACAACCCTCCTCCAATGGTAAGTCGCATCCTTATGTAGCTTGATCCCCTTTGCAGCCGACTCCGGACTCTTATCATCGTTGGCTTCTTCTGAGCAGAATCCCCTCACAATGCCCGCAGCCGGCGCCATGAGAGAGCCCCGCGACTACGTCCCAGATGGCGAGGACAGTGACGTCGACGACCCCGACTTGGGGGCGACGACGCTGGAGGCCGACGCCGAAGGCGGCGGAGAGGGGGCGGACGGCGGCCTCAGGCCATCGGCCACCTTCGCCGACTGGCCCGAGGATGACGCCGACGTGGAAGTCGTCCCACGCCGCCAACCGAGGGCCGGCCCCTCCGGCCAAGTCGGCGCAAAGAGGCGTCACGCCGGGCCGAAGCGCCCCGGCGGCAAAATGTAGAAGTTCAAGGAGCGCCGCCGACTGCTGGAGGAGGCGGCCGCGAAGGCCAACCGCTTCCGAAGGGAAGTGAGAAGGCCGCCGCTAGTTTCCGCGTAAGTCTTTTTTACTCTTTCGTTTTCTTTGTTGGATCTTATTCGAGTCTTCTTTGATTTTTCCCTCCGGTCTTCTCCAGAGCTCCCCTCTCCCTTGAGAGAGCAGCCGTCCCCTCTGTCATGGGGTCGGTAGAGACATCCGCCAACACTCGACGGGTCGATCCTGCCGCTGACCTTCGGGAGGCGACGGAACGGAACGCGCGGGATTAGCCCGAGGAAGAGGAGGCCGACCGCCTGGAGAAGGTGGAGGCTGAGAAGGCGGCCGCCAATGCCCAGAGGAGATTGGAGGAGGCCGAGACTGCCGCCGTGACGAAGCGGTGAGCTGAGGAGGTCGCGTGTCGCCGATTGGCGATGCTCGTCCCTCCGTTGTCGTCGGCGCCGCCGGCTCTGGAGTTCACGGGGCAGACCGGAGAGGTTAGCACCGAGAACCCTCTCATGGAGGAGGGCGGCGACGCTTCAGCTCGACACCCACGCGCCGCCTCGCCGCCTCCGCCTCCGCCTAGGAGGCCGCATGGCAAGCAGCTCAGGACCCGCAGATCCTCCGACCACGGACGATGCCGGCGCTGCTGCTTCTTCGTTGCTGCCTCGCACGCCGCCAGCTTGAGAGGACGAGCTCGGGCGCCGCGAAGCTCGGGAGATCGGCGCAGCTAGCTCGGCGAACTCGACGCCGGCTTCCAAGGCCGCGCCCACCGGCTGGTTGCGCTGGAGGCGGCACTCGCCCGCTGAATCAGCCCTCCGGACGCCCAAATAAAGCTGCGCGAGGAGAGCGACGCCCAACTCGCACCAGAGCGATTCGCCGCAGTGGACATCCGTCCGCACGCTTCTTTCTTTTTTAATTTCGCTTTTCTGCGTGGCGCACCAGCGCACCCATTGGGTGTAGTCCCCGAGTTCCGGGCCGGCTGCTGAGCAGGCGGTTCGGAACTCCCCCTAGTGAGCTCCGAGTACTAACTTTTGCCTTTGCCGGATTTTTACAGGAATATCATAATCTCCGCGCCACTGCCTTCAACCGCAACGTCGAGGAGCTGAAGAAGCGAACCGCCGACCTGACGGAAAGCTGAGGTGAGTTATTTCTTCCTTCTATGCGGGCGCTACCGCGCACTGCAGTGCTGTAGTCCCCGAGATTCGGGCCGATCGCGAGCAGCCGGGCGGATCTCTCCGCGATCAATTTTCTTTCTTCTCTGGGCGACTGGCGCGCCATGGTTGTAGTCCCCGAGATTCGGTCGATCACGAGCAGTCGGGCCGGATCTCCCCGGCGATCTACCTTACTTTCTTCTCATGGCACAAGGCTACTGGCTGTAGTCCCCGAGATTCGGGCCGATCCGAGCGTCGGCCGGATCTCCCCGCGATCTACTCATCGATGACTTTCTTTTCTTCTTCTTCACTCTTCAGGCGCCAATGTCGCCCTCCAGGAGAAGATGGGCGAGCCCAACACTGCTCGTCATGCCAAGGAAGAGGAGTGCGACAGGCTCGCCAAAGAGCGCAATCTGCCGGGCGACGCAGCTGGCCGAAAGGTAGGAGTTGTTCGAAGGCGCAGGACGACGCCAAGTCGCTGGAGGTCGCCTCATGGCCGAAGTTCGAGGTCGAACGCCCGCCTGACCGATCGGGAGGCGATGTCGACCGCTACCACGAGCTCGAGGACATCGCCGATGGTAAGTCTTTTTCGCTTTTTGGTCTTCCGACTCGTGTCGGGCTGATTTCGATTTCCCAACTATCTTCTTTTTCGCCTTGGCGACTTCTTTCCCGCCCAATCACAAGCCGCCCTCGCCATCGAGGCGGCTCGGGAGGCGCTGGCGGCGGCGGTGAGGTGATTGCCGCTAACGCCTTCAACCACCGACGAGCAGCTTCGAGCATCGGGGCTCGCTTCGCCCCGCCACCGCTCGCCGCGCTGCCTTTCAAAGATGCCGGTGCCCAAGTGGTTGCCGCCAGGGGCGGACGTGCGGGCTCTTCGCACCGCCAGCCGGACCGCCGACCGGCCGGAAGTCGCCGCCGCCGCCTTAAGGCTTGAAGGGCCTCGCCCGGCCGAGCACGCCGGCCTTGGAGTTCGCCAAGGCGTGGTATCCGGCTGGACTCGACCGTCTCGCCGCATTCCGGCCGAAGCCTCAGCCGATCTGGAGGCCGAGAAGGCACCTTGTCGAGCGCTGCGGCGGCTATCGCCGAGTACACGTACACTAGTGTCTTCGTGTTCGAAGCGGATCAAGGCGGCGAGGAGGCACCGCCGACTGGTTCGTGATGAACCCGAGTACGAGGAAGACTCGGCAGAGGTGATCGACTCCAGCCGAGGAGGAGGACGAGTCGGAGGATGGAGGCGAGGAGGAGGCGCCAGAAGACGGCAGCGGCTAGCCTCAGCCCGATCAAGGCCCAAAGAACGAGCCGCTGGGGAACAAGGCGACTGCCGCCGGAGGCGCACTCAGCTGAGTCCGCCACCGACCGCCTGCATCCGACACCTCCATCACCTCCGATCTCCGCCCGAGGCCGCCTCCTAGACTCGCTTCGCTTATCTGTCTTCATTAATCTTTTGCAAGACTTGTTAGATTCAACAATTCCACCCACGGGTGTATCCTGAATTTATTCGAGATTCGCCGAGGGCCTATGTAAATATTTATCTAATTTCCGCCTTTCCTTGCTTATTGCTCCTTAGACTTTTTCTTTGCCGCCTTCCTTTAGTTGCCGCTTGTCGATCGGGCAGCCGCTCATGGACTGCCGCCAGTCAAGTGCTCGGCTACTTCAGAAGGCAAGTACTTAGCCATTTAGAGTTTCTCCAAAGAATCGGTTAGAAGTTTACAGCCGACTATTCGAGAGTCGGCTGTCCTTCATAAAGTCGAGACGGCGAGCCGATCGCTCATGAGTCGGCTCGGTGGGGAGGCTGGTAGCCGGCTTGGGCTATGCGTAGCTTTTAGGTCCTTAGCCATTTTTCATGCGACGCTCATTCTGCTTGTTCCCGCCTACCGGCTAGCGCTCATGAAGCCGGCTTTTCGACAGGAGACGGCTTGAGCGCAACACATTACTTGTCTGACCGCAGGAAGCATTCCATAGCGCAAGACGACAAGTCCCCGGGCCGACTGGCCGGACCCGGTGCCAGACAGTATGATAAAAAAGAGCAGCATATTCGGAAGCATAATTCTTATCATACAGATAATCAAAAAGGCAGTCCCCGAGCTCGTCCCGGGGGGCCTAAAGTCTTAGTACTTTAATACAAAGAGGGAGTGCGATACATACTGCATCAACTGTAAAATCTACGAAGAAGATTCACGCCCACGGGCGCCTGCTTTTGCCGAGTCGCCCTCTTGCGCGCCGAGGCTTCGAAAGGCCGATCGATAGTAGGCGCTGCTCCTCAGCACCTTGCCGATGATGAAGGGATTCTTCCTAGCGCCGATAACTTGTGCTGGCCGATCGTTCTCTCAATCAGCCGAGCACAAGGTCGCCTCTTGAACGATATTGGCTTGACCTTGCGGTTGTAGTATCGGCACAGATCTGCTGGAGATGCCGGACCGACCGAGTGCCAACAATGCCCTCTTCCAGCAGACGACACCGCCTTGGCGTGCTTCTTCGCTTCCTCCTTGGTGTACATGGAGACTCGCGAGAGTCGAAATCTATATCCGCGGATGACGGCTTCGCACCGAGACGCAGGAAGAAAGGCGTGAAGCCGGTTGACTTGTTTGGGGTTGTGCGCAGACTCCAGAGGACAAGAGCAGCTCTTCACCCAACAGCCGCCGAACGCCGAGTGGTTCGACCAATCGAGGCTTGATGTCGATGATGAGGCCGTTGGTTTGTTCCACCGGCCGCTTGACCGCGGATGGGCAACGGACACTAAGTCTAGTCGGATGCCTCTGCCGTCAGGTAAACGAGCCAAGGCGCCTTGGCGGTTGGTGCCGCCGGTGATGATGCTGCGGCGGTATGCCGAAGCGCACCGTGATGTCGGCAATGAAGGTTACTGCTGCAGGCCCGTTCAATTTCTTGATGGGCTTTGCTTCCACCCACTTGGTGAACTTGTCCACTACGACAAGCAGATGAGTTAGGCAGCCTTGGGCCGTCTTGAATGGTCCTACCATGTCCAGGCCCCAAACTGCGAAGGGCCATGCAATGGGAATTGTCTTCAGCGCGGAAAGCCGGGTCAAGGGGCTTGGAGCGAACATCCGCACCCTTGCATTTTTGGACTAGTTCTTTGGCTTCTTCCAGGCAAGGCGGCCAAAGAAACCGTGCCGAAGGCTTTGGCCACGAAAGTGCCCTCAAAGCCGCATGGTGGTCGTGACTCACTCGATGGATGTCTCGAGAATCGCTGCCTTGCTCTCGATTCTACGCAGTCACCGGTAGACACCAAAGTGACACCGCTACCGACTAGCTCTCTGCTGACTATGGTGTATGCTGCTGCTCGGTGCTGCACTTGCCGAGCCGAGATCTCATCTGCTGGTAATTCTTTGTTCACTAGAAACTTGAGGATGAGCTGTGCCCATGAAGGTGCTGCTATCTCTTCAATCGCTACCACAACGACTTGGACAAGGGTGGCTGGGCAGGAGGCGGCGGTTGGAGTCTCGCGTCGCTTGTGGTTTGAGGGAATCTCGAGGCGATTGGGGCAGCCTGGCCGACCGGGCGCAGTCCCCGGCCGACTGAAGTCCCCGGCCGACCGGGCGCAGCCCCGGCTGGGTTTCAAGTCCCCGGCCGATCCGGCGCAGCCCCGGCTGGTTTCAATCGGGCTTTTGAGGTCGCCGCTAGGGCCTTGGAGTCGGATCCGACTATTTACGCGGAGCCGCACGAAGATGGAGTCTGACCGTGAAGGCTTGATAGACGGCTTGAGGAGGCGCCAAGGGCGATGCCGAAGGTATCGCTACAGTGGAGCCACTCGCCAAGGCATCCGCTGACCATTGTCGCTTTCTTGCACGTGAAGGAATTCGCACTTCGAAATATCCGCTGAGTTGCTGCACCAGAAGCGTAGCTCGCCATGTTTGCGCTTTTGGCGCCCCACGGATGATTGCTGAACCACCAAGTCGGAGTCGTCAGAGTACGTGATCCGCGAATGCCGAAGTTCTTTGGCAAGCCGGAGCCCATGGATGAGCGCTTCATATTCGGGCGACGTTGTTGGAGGTGGCGGCGGATTTGCAAAGACGATTTGAGCTTGTCGCCCTTAGGGAGGTGAGGACGACGCCGCTCCAAGGCCGGTGCGCATCTTGGAGCCGTCCGGCGCATCCGCCAATGAGTGGAGTCGGCGCCGGCGGCAGTATCGGGTCTCGCCCGCCGACGAGGAAGTCGGCCACCGCGATTTGATGGCGGTAAAGGGGCTGGTAGTAGATGATGTAAGGGCTAGATCTATAGCCCATTTGGCCACTCGCCGGAGGCGCCTCGGCTTCAATGATCTCGGCGAGTGGAGCGTGCAAACCACAGGATTGGATGCTTTGAAAGTAGGGTTTAGCTTCTTGGCGGCAAAATGCACGCCAGAAGACATCTTCTTATAGTGAGGGTAGTTTTGCTTGGAGGTCGACAAGACTCGCCGTAATATACCGTCTCTCGGACTGGGCGCCTTGCCTTCCTCCTTGCGCCGATTACGATGATCAGGTTGACTACTCGGCTGGTGGCGGCGATGTACAAGAGCATGGGCTCTTTGGGAGTCGGAGCCGCCAACACGGGAGGAGTAATCAACATCTTCTTCAGTTGGAGAAATGCCTCATCTGCCTTGTGGTTCCACTCAAAAAGGTGGTCTTCTTCATCGCTTGATACAAGGGCGTAGCTTTCGCCAAATGACTAATAAATCGGCCGATGGACGCCAAGCAGCCGGTGAACTTCGACATCCAACAATGGGTGGGTACCTCCATTCTCTCAATGGCCTTGATCTTGACGGGTTGCATTCTATGCCGCTGCTCGAGACCAGAAGCCAAGGAGCTGGCCGGTCAGACTCAAAACGCACTTCGGGTTGAGCTTGATCCGAACCGCGAGATTTTAAAGGTCTCTTTGAGGTCTTCCAAAGAGCGCCCCACGCTTCCGCTCTTCACCACCACATCGTCCACATAGATGTGGGCGTTCTCGCCGAGTTGCTTGAGGAGGCACTTCGCATGCAACGCTGAAAGGTGGCGCCGCATTTCTCAATCCAACATCATCGCTGCAGCGTAAGGCTCCAAATGGCGGATGAATGCGCTTCACCGTTCGTTGATTCAGCTTGATCCGTGGTATCCTAAGTATGCGCCTAGGAAACTCAACAGCTCGTGATCCGCTATGGAGTCTATCACCGATCAATCCTTGGCGAGCAAACGGGTCCTTTGGGCAGGCTTTATTGAGGCTTGTGTAGTCGATGCACATCCGCCATCGCTTGTTTTTCTTCAGACCAACACCGGTTTGCTAGCCACTCGAAAACAACACTTCCATGATGAAACCGCTGCCAGAGCCGGGCTATCTCTTCTCCAACAACTCTTCTTTTCTTCTCGACAGCGGCGCAAGGGCTGCTCGACGGGCTTCATATCTGGCCCGACGTAGCTTGTGCTCGGCGACTCACGCCGGTACACCCGACATGTCCTTGGGGACCATGCGAAGATGTCCCGATTCTCACGGAGGAAATCGATGAGCTCGCTTTTCCTATTTGCTGTCAAGGCCTCGGCCTCACGACAACAGATTCTCCGGGTGCTCGGGTCCAAGGGTATCTTCTGGTTTTTTAGCCGGCTTGAATGATCCTTCTACCTCCGACTCCTTGGGGTCGGGCGACATCTCGCTGCTTTTTCGCCATCGCCACGACCCGTCAAGGAGCCGCTTTCGCTGCAATCACCAAGGACTCGCCAGCAGATCGCTTCTTGGCAGCAAGCGACGATTTCTTGTAGTCGCCAAAGAATGGTCGATCCCTTGAACTCGGCATCTTCATCTTAAGGTAGGCGAGTGGAACCGCCATGAACTTGGCTAAGGCAGGCCGCCAAGCAGAGCGTGGTACGGGCTCTCCAAGTCTACCACCGAACCCGACCGGCTCTTGGCGGAAGTGATCTTTGTCCTCAAGAGGACGCCTATCGATCTTGCCGATTGGTGAGCAGAGAGGCCGGGTACAATTCCATGGAACACGCAGCGCGCTCTGCAGCTGCCTTCGCCGATTCCGAAGCTTCCATGGTGTCTTTGTATAGGATGTTTATGCTATCGCTTCCGCTCTATCGTGACCCGTGAGAAACGGGCGCCCGCCTATCAAGAGCTAAGGTCGCGCTTAAGACAAGGGCATAAGAGCTCGACTCGCATCACCTCCGGGTGATCCGCCCGACTCCAACCGATAGGCTTCGCATCAATGCATGAACTCGAGCATCTATTGCTACCGCATTTACTTGTTGCTGCTGTTGGCGCTGCGCCGGTCATCCGCCACGCCGGTGAATACTACGAGGCTCCATGCTCTTCGGGAACTCGTTTTGTATCAAGCCCGATCGCCGAGCCGCCGCTGCTGGGCGGCGGCGGCGGCGGCGGCCTCGCAGCGGCGGAGGAGCGAGGCCGCCTCCTTGGCGATTTTGGCAAGCCAGCTGGCACTTTCGGTGGTGTGGTTCGACGGCTTCGCCGCCAGTGGAACTTGCAAGGACCATCCAAAGTTTGTTTATAGGAGAAAGCCGCAACCAATTGACTTGCCGCTTTTACGCGCTTGGCCGAGGCTGCCCTCCGGCCGCCGATCTTCTCTCGCTGCGACCGCCGACTATTGGAAGTCGGGCCGGGGCCTGGCGCTTGTTGTCGCTTTGTTGTTGTTGCCGACCGGGCGCCTCCACCGGAGTTCGGGAGCCCGGGAGTCACTTTGCCACCGCTGACTTGAATCTCCGCCTTCATAGAAGAGTCGGCCGTGGCGCATTTATCCGCTATGACTAGCGGTTCGTCAATGGTTTCGCCTGTCGCAGAGGAGCTTGTGCTTGAGGAGGGTGCCCTCTCGGCACCCAGCAGTGAAGTACTCAATAGCCTGCACCTCGCACGCCGCAGGAGTTTCAAGTTCCCCAGCAGTGAGGTAGTCGCTGATGATTCTTCGTGGCCTTGCACGCACAAGGAGAGCCGCACGGCTTGGGAGGTCGCTTGTACGGCCGGTGAAGTTGCGAATGAAGGCTTCGTGAAGTCAACCCAGCTATTGATGTCAAGGGGCTTCAGGCTGTTCAGCCACGTCCGGGCCGTGCCCTGGAGCATGAGAGGAACATACTTCACGGCAACTCGCTTGTTGCCGTTTGCTATGCTGACGGCTATGGAGTAGTCTATCAGCCAGTCTTCCGGCTTCATGGAGCCGGTGTACTTGGGCGTGTCTCGGGGGAGCGTGAACCCTTTGGGGAAGGGCTCGTCTCTAATGCGGGGCCGAAGCAAGGCGGACCCAGCTCATCTTCTTCTTCCAGCGCCAGGGATCGGTGGAGTCGGTCGATCCGATGGCGGGCGTCATTCTCTCCGACTCCCTCTCGGCGGCCAAGGCGACCTCCAAGAGTCGGATGCTCAACAGCGGCGGGAAACTCGCCGTTTTCTTCGGGCGGGGAGGCAGATAATCGCCCCGCCGCTTCCATCGCTTTTGGGCGGCCGCCTTGGTCACGCCGATGGTGATGTGAGTTCGATCGTGATCGACAGCCGCTCCTTCTTTTCCTTCCGCGACTCCACCACCGGCGTCCGGAGGTCGCGCTTTGATCTCGGCGGGAGGTAAGTCGTCGTATTGTCAGAGCACATTCTGCGCGCCGCCGCCGTGTTTTGCACAGAACCACGCCGAGGAGCTGCTGACTCGCCCGTCATCACACGGCTCTTCGCCCTCAAAGTTCTTCACTTCGTCGATCGCCGCTTAGGCGGCGCGGATGTTCTCCGCTGGTGGCGACACGGGCGTTACCCGAGCAAGTCGGCGATGGCCGCGCCGCGCTGTCGGACCGCACCTAGACATCTTGGCCCAGTCGGGGCCGGCGAGCCGCCTACGGCGCGATCCATCTCGCGCTGGTATGCTTCTGACAAGCGCCTCATGCTTGCTAATCTTGGCGCCTTCGACGATCTGAAGGCGGCGTGCCTCCAGCGCCTCGGCGTCCGCGTCCTCGAATGGGCGCGGTCGTCTTGCAGGCCGCGCTAGTGGGTCCTCGGTTTTTCACCGGAGTGCTCGCCGTGGCTGATGACGAGCACCTTCGTGACGCCGCTCCGCCACTCTCCTCGACGAAGCGGCTCGTCAGAGACCACCACGCTGGAGGAAGATGTCAAGCGACACGGCGCCGAGTCGACCAGCATCGGGTCGGAGGAGCCTACGGACTACGGCAGGCTCGCCGGCGACGTGAGTTGGTTGAGGAGGCCCGCGAGAGGTTCTCGGGCCACACGCGCTCGCGCCGGATGCAGGCTCGCTTGGAGAGGCGCACCTTGCCGATAACTCGGGCGAGGCTGCTCGCAGCGCAGGTGGCTTCGCGCCGCAGCAGCGGTCGATGCACTCCATCTGGCGAAGCTCGCTGGCTGCGCCGCCAGAGAGAAAAGGGTTCCCGCCCGTAACAGATCTCCGGACGACAAGGCACCTCGCCTCACGGTGGGCGCCAAATGTCGGGGTTGGTGCGACATATGCCAAAGGATGGCTTATCATGGTGGGGGGCGAGTAGAACGTCCGCCGTGCATGGAACGGATGAGGCGCAGACATGCACGCCGGCGATCTTACCCAGCTTCGCTCTCCGGGAGATAACACCTCATCGCTGCTCATGGGTCTCCGCATGGTCACTATGGCGAAATGCTTACAAGGGTGCTCCTAGAGCTGTATCGGGAGGCGGAGGGAGCTAGGCTGGCTCTCTCCTCCTCGCCTATGTGTTCAACTCTATCAAAGGCCAAACCTTTGCATGGGTGCCCCGGGGTTTATATAGGCCTACCCCGGGTACAATAGTAATCTGACCGGGCGGGCCCCAGCCATCTGTCTCTCATGCCGCCGCCCTTCCCGCCGCTTCGGGGCCCGCCGACCGGTGGGTCCCATGGACAGCCGAACACCGTGTCCGACTCGATGACGCAGTTTGGTCATGGGTTCGTGGCGCAAAGGCCGCCGCCTATCAGCGATCACCGCCGCCACTCCCCATCCAACTGGTTTATGGCTTGTGGGGCCTTGGCGGGAGACGGCCGACCATGGAGGCCGACTCCTCGTGGCCGCTCTTTCCGCGCTCTGCCTCTCGATTCACCCACCGACGGGCGGCCTCGCGATCTTCGGGCCGACAGGGCCGGCGTCCGGGCACAAAGGTATCGCAGACCGTGGGCCGAGGTCAGGAGGCATGGCAGCAGTGCCGCCGCCAGAGATCTCCCGGCGATACGGCTCATCGAGCCATGCCAACCCCTCAGAGGGAAGGGACGGCCACGCCGGGCCGTGCCTCGTGATCGGTCTTCGTGAACGTCGGCGGGCCGACTCCCATAGTCGGCACTCGAGGTCGCAAGCCGAGTCGGCTTGCTTTAAGGTCGCTGCCTGGGACTCGGCTTCGGGATCGCCTCGACTCGGCCTCCGGGTCGCCTGGCTGGGACTCGGCCAGAGGCGCGGCCTGCCCCGATGTCTTGAAAGATCCTGGGTCCCGGGTCGGCCTACCCGTGGCCCATTACTCCGACACGGTGGCTCGCTAGTTGCCACAGATCGAGTAGCCACATTTAAAATATCATTTTTTAGCGGGGTTAAGAGTTCCAATTTTCAATGGCGCGTTATAAGTACTAAGTAGTTTTTAGAATGATTGGTATGGAGCGAAAATGGAATTCATAGTACTACGTACCTCCTTGGCGTATGGTTGTATGGGTTTATGTTGCGAGATTTTGAACCTGGTAGTTCTAGGGAAAATACTATGGTTTAGATTTAGATGTTGGTTTTCAATAATGAAAATCGGAAGGGGGAAACCCTTCTTTGATTAAAAAAACTACTACCTACATTCTGGTTTACTAGTCCCCATCGTATTTTGGGTCAAAGTTTGTCCATGAATTTTAATTGTAAAATGTGAATGGAAAATGAGATTTTGTTATACCCAAACAAAAAAGGACTGGAAGGAGTGATTGCTCTGACACGGACGCGACCTCTCATAGTGCAGGAATTGAAGCGGCACGCAGGCCAAGAGGGCCCCCCTCGCTGCAGGCCGGGCTGAACACGCCTCCTCGCCGCATGCAACTGGCTTCAGACTGCCCCGCCTGCCTTCATTGAATCCACGCGTGTGCCGGCAACAAGTCCTTCCGCGAGCCGGCCGGCATTTTAGAACACAAAAGATGACCAAAATATAATTAATTACGCACGGTCTTGACTTGTTGTGCTCGCACTGGTAGCAGGAACTAGAGGTTTTTCTTTATTTATAACTCTCCTCACATTTTTTTGGCTTTGAAGTGAATCATGGTTGTGGACATTATGTATGAATGTGCAGATATCTGTGAACATGATTTTGATGTGGAAGTTGAACTTGGAATGTCGGGCTTGCGCATGAACTATACCATGTCCAATGCTTCGTCTTTGTTTGGAAAGTAATTGCTGTTATTACATGACCCCAAAAAATATATTTTGTGCCACATCAATAGATGCACGGATATCACAATAGGCATGCTGACTAGATAAACATTTGAACCTAGCTATTATAAAGGAAATTTTGTATTGACAACAGCTTTAGTTAGCAGGAGACGCCTAGCCTGCTCTGCCTCTGCTAGCTTATTTCTGGCTTCTTCCATCTATTCTTTGGTGGGTGAAGAGAGCATCTGATTGCTCTTTTCGCTTCTTCAGGAACTCAGCTACATTCTCAAGGGCTGTTGCACGCTTTCTTTCAGCCTTTACTAGAGCCACCAGGACACGGACATTTCACGACTCCACCTGGCTTGTGTGTAATCCAGCATCATTTGGGAATTTGCACCTTCTGTCTCATCCAGCATCATTAGGGAACTGGCACCTTGTATGTAAACCAGCCTCATTTTGGAAACATGATCTCGAGGTTGACCATACTTCCCTCGTCGCATGAACTGCATCCTGACATGAAGTTACTTATTTTTAGATCAATACTCAGAGCAACCCTGATCCATTTAGTAGAAGCCAGATAAACAGAACTCGGAGAAGTGAATTCAAAAGGAAAAAAAATATAAAAACAGACTACAAGGTGAGAACACCCACTTCCTACATCAAGCTAAAAACGAAAGCATTAGGACGATTAAGACTCTTCTTATTACACATCAAAGAACACGAGGCTTAAGAGAAACAGAAACTTCAACATATACACATCGAAGAACACGAGGCCAAACGAAAGTAATTGAAAGGGTGTTACTTACCAAAGCTCGTTTTACAGGTTCGGTGCAGCTCCTCTTTAACTTGCCATGCTCCTTGAAGATGTCCCCAATATCCCATGTTTGGTCTTCATTGCTCCTCTGCATGTTCACACTCATGGTTTTAAAATCTCAACATGGCAAGAAAAATATACTACTAGTAATACTCACGCATCTTGTGAGCAACATTAAAGCACTCGTCTGCCATTTTAGAGCATCTACAATGAATCAAGAATGCGGGCGCTTTAAAAAGCGCCATGATCTTGAGATCGAGAAGTAGAGATAGAGAGTAGAGACTAGAGAGTAGAGGATAGTTTTCAGCATAGATAAATAAATAGATAATTCAAATACTCCTCGTAGTCCGACTCCTCCTCGGTGATGTCCTCCTCCAACGTCTGACTGTAGGCGTGAAGATACCGATCATTGTCGGATTCCCAGGGCGACGCTGCTCCTAGCCTCATGTTGAATTGAGCGTCCGCTTTTCGCCTACGCTTGTCCTCGCGATAGGCGGCTCGCTCCGCCATCCTCTTATCCCTCTCCGCCCTCCTTTGCATGTAGAACTCACACTCGTTGATGATGTCCTGCGGGAAGCATTGGTGCCACAGCTCCATGGATTCCTCGTCCATCTTGGCGATGCCGAGACGGTGCTCCCACATCCGGTTGTCGTGACGATCCTCGTCGGAGATAAGCTGTGGCAGAGGCGCGAGCTCCTGCGCCCGCTCCCGCGTCGGCACGTTGGGGAAGTTCAATGTTTTATGAGGCCACCGGAGGTGCCACGCCGCCGCGTTGTACGCGCGGGCGGCCTTGTTGGCGGTCTCGAAATTGCTGAGGCTGAGGCACATCCGCGGAACCGGATCTCGCCGGAGAAGCCGCCGGAGGGGCGCGCGCGGACGCCGCGGTATCCCCAAGTTTCCAGGCGACGCGGCGACATGGTGGCGCGGCGGCGGCGAGGCAAGAAAGAGCAAGGAGAGAGTGGTGGCGAGGCGCAGAGCGGGGAGAGAGCGGTGGCAAAGCACAAAGTGGTGGGAGGGTGTTGGATTTTATAAAGCGCGCCGGACGCCGCGCGCCAAAACTAGCGCAAGCCCGACTGCTTTTTCCCGCGCGCGCGATCCTTTCCCAACGTCTCTGCTATCTCTACTCTCTTATCTATTGTTATATTTATTTATATTTAATATTTATATCTACTTTTGTACTCTCTACTTCTTTTCCCTACTCTTATAAAAAACAGAGTTGGTGATGATGGTGTGCCTGCCATCTTGCAATATAGGCCGTCCGATTTATATCTGACAGATAGGAAGGAAAGAATGGCAATTTTGCAAAAATATACCCACACCCCTCTCTAGATTTGCAAATAAGGCCTTCCCTTGTTCATCCTTTTCTCCCACAAGATAAACTACTCATACAAATGCATCTTGATGCATGCCACACATGGGCATCTTGCTAGTTCTTAAAAACTTTCCATCATTTGCCACACTATTGGTTGCAGATGAAAAAACTACCCAAGCACAACGGGATACATGAGCGACACACAATTACAAGCTGATATTCTATTGGACAATGGAGGCTATAACCAATTACTTTTAAGGGAACAATAGCACCCATGAAATTTCAAGGGTAGGTATGAACAAAATTGGAACTGCACATGTACTGCTAAGTGATTCAATACACACATTACCAATCGAGGAGGAGAACGACGGTCGCGGCGGCCTCTATGAGTCATGGTTGGCAACGGGAGTCAGTTCATTGTCCATGACGGTGGTGCTTCTGTGCTTGGTGTCGGCTTCCGGGAAGCGGATCCGAGACCATGGAAGACGGTGCCAGGGAAGAGGCTCTGTGTATGACAACGACGGTGGACCGGCTCCAGTGCGACGTATGAGGTCGCCGATGAGGCAGATGCGCTGCGGTGGACGAGTGCGCCAATGTAGAAGGGGAGGAGCATGAAGGCTGCGGTACCGTGGAGAAGTCTATTTTGCGGTGGGGATAGAAAATGGGGAGTATTCAGGTGTACTACTCTGGGTGCTGGGGTGGGGTTGGCTGGGTAGGGTGAACCTGGTTACGAGAACAACCCCTACCAAGCGCCATCCGTACTCCTATTTCAAGGCTATGATGGTAACTTCCCATCGCTTCAATCAGGTCATGGAGATTTTTCGCCGACCTCAAAATTTTGTGACACCGAACTCCCCGTGTGGCGTGTTGGGTGATTCGGCTAAGCAACTAGCGAGTAGTACTAGTAAACTCTGCATATTAGTTTGACCAAGTTTATAGAAAAATATAAACATTTACCATAACAAATATGTATGATGTGAAAGTACATTCGATAATAAACCTAGTGGTATTTATTTGTTATTGTATATGTTAATATTTTTTGTTATAAACTTTCTGAGAGTTTACAAAACTTGACTTTGACTAATGCTAATACGCGGACTTAAATAAAAATGAGGGAGTACACATTTGTTTTCTTAGTTTGTAGTGAATTAATCATTTGTTGAAATTGTGAAATAAATATATTAGGCTACTGACTTCGAATGTATGGTCTATACATTCAATAGTTACAATCATTGTCGAATTCAAATATGTATACGAGGTCTATAGTACTTCACAACATGCTCAAACTCACATAATCCCAGTCAAATGAGAATCTAAATGCATTTCGTAGTTATTACTTTGTAGGATGCAACCAAACCAACCATAAGTCTACATCAGCCATTATAAAAGCAACATTTTGAACATATCCCAGTGTGTGAATGAAATGTGCAGAGAGAGCTTTCGAAGATGGAGCAGATAGGGCGAGAAAGATTGTATGTATGTGGACGAGAGAGTAGGAGACAAACCTAACGAGATAGAGAGAGAGAGAGAGAGAGAAAGAGAGAGGAAGAAGTTAGGTCTGTGAGAAAGATGGAGACATGCAATATACGTGAGATGCGTGTGCATCTGGATTCTGTACACGTGGAAGGAGAAGAGACAACATGTTTGATGAGAGAGCTGGAAAAACATGGATGAGAGGGGAAGGATCTCGTGGGTTGAGGGATTGATAATTTTGTGCGGGGGAGAGAGGGATTGGTAATTTTGTGTGAGAGAGAGAGGGTGGGGGGAGGAGTCAGTCAGTCATCGTCACATCATCCTGCTTCCAAATGGCCCCGCATTCTCTAGCGCAGTGTGGTCACCGTCTTCGATCTCCTCGATGCCCTCTTTGAAGATTGAGGTGTTGTGCATGCTGGGGTGCAGAGAAGCACAAGCGAGAGTGGTCGCCATATATCCTTCGATGGGATGAATTCTGTGCTCGGGGGAGGGGGTGTGTGTGCTCTCTCTCTCTCTCTCTCTCTCTGTGTGTGTGTGTGTGTGTGTGTGCTTGTGTGTGTGTGTGTGTCAGATATTGAGAGAAAAAACATAAGGAGAGAAATGTGTGTGTATGTGACGGAAAGCTACATGCTAAACAGGGTATTCACGAAGAGATTGCGCGTGCGAGATAGAGAGCGATGTGCGGGCCTTGAGGTGGGCAGGGGCCGGGTGAGGGTGTCAAAATGTGCGCGTCAATGCATGTGTTACATGCGATCGTGCGAGGGACAGACGAATCGAGAGAGATGGTTGTTGTGTTATGGATGCTCCTCTCTCTCTCTCTCTCTCACACACACACACACACAAGTAAAATAGAAGGCCGTTCTCTCATGTATACAAAACGTATCAGCATCCGTCTATGTCTCACTCATGCTTGATCATTTGCACATTCACACCTCTCTATGTCTCTATCACACGCACACCCTCTCCACGTTGCCCTTCCGCCACAACACACATATGGACACATACAGACGTTCTCTCTCAGTCACACACACAAAAAATCAGTATTAGAAAAAACTAGCAGGGCGCACCTAAAACGTCCAAATCCAAATAAACACGAACTGGAGCTAAATTCAAATATATGAAAATATTGTAGCGTCAAGAACTTTTCCAGGAAAAAAAAGTTGAGTAATATTCGGGGATTGTTTTCGCACACACAAAAAGGTTCGATGGATGTCCTTCGAGCGCGACACGGTGATGCACCGTTCGATCGATCGCGGGGTCGCGGTTCACGCGCTTGCACAGGATTCCGTATATTGCTTGTGGTAACTAATAAAAGCGCTGCCTAAGTCTAATGTTTACGTGTACTAGTACGGTTTTCTTTTAAGTTTGACCAACCCTATATAAAACTAAACTAAGCTCCCATACGCGCACTCATGAATATGCCCCACCGCCATTGCGCATGCCGGCGCCCGCCTGCTCCGGCCAACAATTTCTCGCCCATCACCGCTGTGTCTCCGCCATCCCTGTGCCATGAAGCCAAAGGCTCGCCCACTGACGTCGTCTGCAGTCCCTCCTCACGATGCCGCCGCGCTGCTAAGCACGCGAGCAGCTAGTGGAGCCGCGTCTATGCATGCAGCGTACGAAGAGGAGGACGAGTGCGTCCTCCAACACGCCGGCGAGGAGGAAATAGCATGTCATTGTCATCTCCATCCGTGCGGAGGAGGCGCGCATGGTGGCTGTCGTGGCGGAAGCCGGTCGCGCGCGCGTCGAGCCCGCAAACCGGGTGTGGACGCGGAATCTACCTTCGAGACCTTGAATGCCACGTGGATCCTGCAATCTGAAGGAGCAATTTAGGTCAGTCGACTCTTGTGAGCCGTTTGATGCAACATGGATGGCTAGATGGGCTTCTTCAACCTCGCAAATTGATGCACGGTTCATCTTCTCAGTTGCCACACGCCTAACCGCCTGCCACCATCGCCCCACCCTCCCTTGAACCGCCTGCCACCGGCATGCTCCCCCCACCCCCACCATCCGTTTAACCTCGGGCACGATCCATTTTTTCTGGCGAACTGCATTCCACACCCAACACTCATAAGATAGATCATGGGCACCCTGCCACCCTAATATAGATACTGGGGTAGCTTCTCTATAGTCTTCTTCCTTCGCTCCATCGAACTTCTTTCACAAATCGTCTGACCCAAATTATACTACTAGTACGAACGTATTAAGTACAGTAGGAACTCGAAGATACGAAAGATAGTACCAATCGCAAGAAGAACGAGAGTAAGACATAGTACTAGTACTACTGTATGTACTAAAGGGTTCAAATAATGAGAAAGAACATAAACATAGTTCTGCTGGGGCCTCAGCACAACACACCCTTGAAAATAAACTAAGCAACTAGTCCGCTTGACATTGCAGTAGAACCAGCATGAGCGACGACACTGCCACCTACTCGAAGTCCGAGTCCACGTCCTCGATTTCGTCCTCGTCCCTCTTCCTCTTCCTCTTCACCGACGCTTCTTTGCTTGAACCGAACACTGGGCTCTGCTTCTTCATCCAACCCTTGTAGATATTTAAACAAAGGTAGGCATCCATTGCTGCGTATAGGATGTGATCTTCATCTAATGTCTTCGACTCCCATGCATGATGAAACTCATGGTGAGTTTTCTTCAGTTTAGCTTATGAAGGATCAATCATGGCTGCTGCCAGGGTCAGCATTGAAGGCTGAGAGGAGGACACCAGGCTTGCCTTCTGAAGATCGAAGGTTTGGCCTACAACGAGGCCTATCCGACCCAGGACATCCCTGTCGTTCCTAAAGTCTACAATAATGAATTTCACTCTTTCGTCCTTGAGGAAGTTCTTAAAATCCTGACACTCAACGTCGGCATGGAATATGTGGTAGACCAAGCACATGTTATGTACGCAAACCTGGATTACGGCGGGCTTCTTCTTCTCTGCATCCTTTAGAATCTTCTCTCTTTCCAGGATTGTGGTGTAATCAACATCTAGCCCAACGACCCACTCATCCGTTGAACTGTTGAACATGCATAGGAAGCGAGCAAGGCATGCTTTCACCGTCGGGGATCCTCATGTGTAGATGACGATGAACTCATCGTCGGTGATGGCTCTAACCTAGTACTCAGCGGCGACCATGGAGATTTGGAGGCCATGGATTTTGGAGGAGGTTTAGGAGAAGTTGAATTGGTGTAATGTGAAAGGACGGGACGATTGGGAGCGAACTGTTGTAAGGTACTGTACTAGTAGAAGACGGGGACGAGTAGGGCGTGCGAACAGCGTGGGGTTGCTGGCTTGCCAAATGGATAAATGGCTGCAAGACCCAAAGAGTTCTCGAGAACTATGCGGGACCCACTAGATGTCCTGTCTACTAGACCCATATCATAGGCCTGATGGTATAGGTTCTGCCTGTTCGCACGCCATGTCGGCGCATGGATGTAACTTCACTTAATTCCGTCAACCATCGCGCCTCCCACGACCTTTGCCTCCCTTGCGCGGTCGCGCCCTTTGAGATTTCGACCGGCTATAAATGAGCAATTTTTTTACCTACTCCGCATGCATGATACTCCCTCTGGTCCTTTTTACTTCCCTGAACCGTTTGCAAAGTGTTTGACCAAATTTATACTAAAAATATCAATATCAACAATACGATTATAATGAGTATAAGAACTACGCTTTTATAATGAGTATAAAAATATTGATTTGACATTGTGAATGTTGATACATTTTTTATAAGTTTGGTCAAAGTAGAGGTACATTGACTTCGCATAAAACTTAAATGCACAATGCGTACTAGTTCCTTTGTCCAAAAGTGCCATGTCCTATCTTGTCATCACAACAAGGTTAGTTGTTAGAGTACTACTACCCCCCTTCTAGTTTAAAGGGCTCGATTCAAAAATTTCATCTACTCTTAGTAAGATAGAGGCGGTGGAATAGTTTTTGTAGTCTGCAAAAGTACTCAACTAATGTTGTCGTTCTTCACAAGAAAATTTGTTTACCAATGCATGCATGAACACTAGTTACTCTAACCCCCCTCTCTTCTTTAATTCTTTGCCACATCAGCATGTTTGCTATTCCCGTGTGCATGATACCAGCTAAGATACCACCATTATGGCCAGCCTTAATCATCGCATGCAATAGTTTAGTGCACCTTGAAATATGAACATGTGTGGGGCGTGTATGTTTTCAGTGACTTGAGACTACACCTAGCCCGGCATGCAAGATTACTTATTATGCACTGTTCCCCATACCTGCAGGAAGCCCGCTCGTCTCCAAATCTTTTTCTCTCCATGTGCGGAAACAATATGCCTGCCAGACTCTCCTTCTCCCTCTGGCGGTCCCACCACTCCACCCCGTGTGGAAAAAATCTGCATGCATGACTCTCTCCCCGCCGTCTAATCCGTACAGACCAACAATATTTCCACCCTTCCCCGTAATTTACTCCAACAAATATGCCCACGTAGCTGTTACGTTAATTACGCAACATATCTTCCGGGACGCTGCTTCAGTTACTTAACTACATGTGCATTAGGTCACTGACATATGGGCCCAACAGGGGTCAGGCCCACATGTCAGTGATGCAACCGGACCTACAGTTAAGTTAGTGCAGCTCAGTCCATATCTTACGTAGGTGTGCCATTGCTCGCTATAAATACTGCGCCTCCTACGGCATTCGGAAGAACGCTCATGTTCATCGCTATCTCCTCCGCCTCCCTCTCACGTCGAGCACCATGGCATCGCCCCTCCCAAGCCCTAGGCGCCCCTCGCTGCACCGCCCGGACGGTCACGCGTCGCCGTTTCATTCCTCGCAGCCACTAGTCGAGGAGGACGCATCGGTGTTCCACTCCTCGCCGCGACGCATCGAGGTGGACGCGTCGGCGTCCGCAATCTCTCCAGCACGCGCGTCGGAGGACGCGTCGTCTCCCTGCTACGAGGAGAACGCCGCGCCACCCGCCGAGCCCCCCAGCCTTGAGGAGCTTTGGAAAGAAATGGATGTCGCCATGTGGGAGGCTTTGCCACCGGCAGAGCATGCCAAAATAGAGGCGGAGAAGAAGGCCGAGGAAGAAAAGCGCGCTGCGGGGCAAGCTGCCTGGCAAGTCTATGTCGCGTCCGAGAGTCAGGCAATTGGCTCTTTGGCAGAAGGCTCGTGCAAGGGCCATGAGGGTGGCGGAGGACGCCCGTGCTAAAGCCCTGAGTGCAGTCGGGCCCAAGCGCCTCATCTACGCTTGGCGGTACATGGACCGGGTGCACGCTTCCAGCGAGGAGGAGTACCTGTTGGCGCCGGATCACCACACCGGTGAGATCGCGCTCACCCGCCGGCAAGCCGCCAATTAGCACCTCGCGAGTTGCGAGGCTGAGGAAGAGGCGTTGTGTCGGTGCGCTTGGAAACGGGCGCACACCAGGGCACTCGTGGCGCGCCGCAAGCACTCGTGCAAGCGTCGTGGCTTTTAGTAGGAGTATAATTTAGTTTCGTAAGATGATCTCATTATTTTTGGGATGCAAATGATAAATCCCGAACATTCGGGATTTATTAGCATCCTTAATTAAGTATGTAAGAGGGAAAGTTTGGAAACCTTGTGTATCCGTACGCATTTTGTAAGTAGGTGCATATAGCACAAACTTTACTATATACTATCGCACTACACGTCTCTCTCTGTATATGCTTGCAGATCAGCTATTCTCCGCCTAGGTGAATAAGTCATCTTTGGTTGTGCACCGTGACCAAGAAGGAGGGAAGACTTTATACACCTAGACGGAGGGAGTACTACTATTATTTATGTAATGCAAATGCACGCTTTAACATTATGATGCGGTTTTTGTAAAAGTAGAAAAACAACACTAGTCAAGCTTGTGAAACGATTCAATGCAAAACAAATGCAAATATGCTCATTTGATTGTTTACTTTTAGCTTCCTTCTCTGTGGTTATTTATCCGTCAGACTTTGTACGGAGTATCTCACCGGGTCGAAGGCATGCAAATTCCCAAACCGCTTCCTACACCCTGTATCGAATTTTTTGCCTAACAAGTTGTGCCATGCAATTGGAATTCCAACTTGAGTACTAGTACTACTAGTAGGAGTACTAGGGGCCAGTTCGTTTAGGCTTATAGATTAGTAGTAATCCCATTACTACTAGCTCTGTCCTGGTTTATTGGTCCCCATTGTAATTTGTGTCAAATTTTGATCATAAATTTAACTAATGAAATGTTTGTGAATGCCAGATGCACTAACATTTTATCATTTAAATCTTTGGTCAAAATTTACCACAAATTACAATGGTGACGAATAAACCAGGACGGAGGTACTAGTAGTAGTTTAGAAGCCCAAATAAATGAGTGAGGCGCCTTAATGTTACTCTCCACTGTGACTAGTCTTATGGGAAAAGCCGGGGAAGAGATGACTTATTTTTTAAGCCGCCAAAAGAACTGGCCCTAGGAGTAGTAGCTAGGGATACTAGGAGTAGTAGCTAGGGATCGAGTGTGCGAGATGAACCAGAGAAAGTAAATGCAAAGAGATGAAATGCAAAAAATACGGAGGGATGTGATGGTTGCTTGTCCGTTTATTTTACCAGGCCACATATTACTGGCAGTGGTTGGGTTTTGTGATATGATGGCTTTACTGCCGCGCCACAAGCGGGTGAGACTCCCGTGCAGCGCTGCCCTTTACACATGTACTACATCGGTCATGGTTTATTAGTCCCCCATTGAATTTGACTGGAGATTTAACTGACAAAATGTTGGTGCATGTCAACAAAAACTATATCATTGGATTCATATTTGAACATAGTTTTCAATGATATAATTTTAGGTGACATGCATCAACATTATTGTACTATATATAATATTAGTTCAATTTTTGGTCGTACTAATCTATAGTAGTAAGGTGCCCGTGCGTTGCACGGAAGAGTGAAATGCATTGATCGGGGAGTTGTTTATTTTGACAAAGTATGTGGGGGTCATCTCATGTGTAACGGGTATCGATAGGTTTCTTCGGATATTACTTCATCTCTAGAGCTCACAAACATCCGGTGAAATAGATAAAAAGGTATCTTTTGCAAGCAATAGCGTTCAACTGTTAAACCTGCATCCAAAACTTGTGAATAAATAACACTTATTGTGCTTTGCAAGAAATGATCTTTAAGAATTAGTTTTTGAGTATCAATTGTGATACATGTTGGCTACAGATGACATGGCACTTTCTTATAGTCAACATTTGGCTATATTATTAAGTATTAACCATGCCCTTATACACCAAGATGGAGGGATTAAATCAGGATTACTTGGAAGGGGCAGAGGAGAAGTAAGAAATGGTTCATAGTAAGTCTTTCACCAGTATTGTAGTAAAAAATCATACAAGGAAGATTCTAGACTAAACTATAAATGGATACACTTTTATTCATGCGCGATACTCCAATAGAGCAAGATCATGCATGGAAGTCTCCACATGCTTAGACAACGTATTACACTGAGCGAAGACTAATGATCAACATTTAACTTGATGATGCGTATGTCCAGGCGAACCTCCTTGGAGTCCTTGTGCACCGCGTTGGGGGGTAAATCATACCATGCGTCTTCCATGTCCACATTGGCGGGAAGGTCCCAGCTCTACACAGCCCTAGTCAGCATGATGGAGCCGGTGTCGCTGCCCACGTACCTCGGAGGGGTAGTAACAATGAGCACACACCCGTACATCGGCCTCGTGTCAGTGTCAGCGTAAGCGGTGTCGCCCCTGACGCACACTACAGAGACGAGGCGGCGGCCTACGCGGGCCTCGCCAGTGCCCACGATCAAGAGGAAGACGCTGCCGTCCTCCTCCGAGACTAGCAGGAGGCAGTGATCCTCCAGCGACTCTGGCATGGTGAACAGGTAGCACGTCTCGTACATGATGTTCTCCGCCAAGGGCCAGTAGTGACCACTGCACGCATCCGTGAGGTGACGCACGATGTCCGCCAGCGAACCCCAAAATGGCATCGAGCACTCATAGTAGTAGATGAAGGGCTCCTTGGAGGCATCGACCAGGCCGTCCATGAAACGGTAGTGGTTGTAGGGGACGTTGCGCCAGTTGAATATATGAGCAAGTTACTACAAGATTTAATCTGAATAAGAACAAAATAAATCATGACGGCTATAACAGAGATTAAACTAATCATGTGGACTAGCATAGTAGATGAACAGATAGAATCTAGTAGGATACAGAGTAGAAACATGAATTCTACCATGATTTCGAACATGAAGGACAGAAACACATACGGTGCAACGGGAGCAGCACCGCTGGCGTTGAGGTTGTCGCCACTATCATTGAGGAAGAGGTTGCCGAGGTCGGGGAAGAAGTCGTCGTTGGTGAAGTCGTGGCTGCCAGTAGTCACGAGAGTGCGCTCCCCAAATTTCAACAGCACCCGCCGAATGGAGCGTAGGAGGGAGTGGCTGTTGGGGATGTTGCGGCCGCCGGATGGAGCGTAGGAGTAGCACACGAAGCAGTAGATGGTGCTCCTCCCTAAGTCTCTATCTCTACCTCTACTACTCTTCTTTGTTTTTATAACAAATCGAATAGTACTGCACCGTCCGCTGCACGCCCGGCTGAACACGCTTCCTCGCCTCCATCATCACCAAATGAGTCTTTTATAGGAGTAGGAGTAGAGAAAAAACCGAGTTGGTGATGATGGTGTGCCGTGCAATGCACGGGCATCTTGCTAATTTTTTTGCATATAATTCCAAAAACCACGTAGACACGGTCTTTGACGATTTTACAACTATGTTAGTATCATTGTTAGTGGTCAGCCGGTGCAAGTTATAGCCCCGGGTGTTTTAACCTTTTTTAGTAATGATATCTGGTGATTGTTCGACACGAGCTCAATCCTGGCAAATCCCACGTAATCATCAGGTTTTCATCCGACGATGGCCTATTTTTAAGCCATAGTATTTTACAAAACCGCCAGCCTTACACACGTACTATAACTGCGTCGCGGGTGTTTGCAACTGCCATGTCTCCCAGTGAACGTTTGCTGGGGATTGGAGTTAGCACCGATGGCGGTTCGTAGTTGTTCCATGCTCGGGCATTGAAGTTTGTAACTATTTTAGATTAGAATGTACTACTCCTCCGGTGCTAGTAGTAGAGCAGAGTCCTACTCCACTACTACTCTACTCAAGAAAGTTAGGGCATACTAGTAGGTACTGTAGGGAGTACTAGTACTGTGATCACTCAAGCAAGTTGTCTGGCATCGATATGACCCTACGCTGCTGGTATGTGTCTCGTAAGTCAAGCGGCGTGCTGTAGTCATCATCACCTGTCCACTACCCGCATCACATATTCACTTCTCCATCTTTGTCCGCACATAATCTTGTCCAATCTTCCATCCCTGCTAAGGCGCCTCCCCCCCTCGTCCGAAACCCAAGCAGTAACAATGGCACAACCGAGCAGCGCCCGCCGAAAGAGTGGCTGGAATTCGCTCCCTACAGAGGTAATCAAGCTCATTGTTTCACGTGTGGACAATCTCAGTACCATGCCGCTTGCCGCGTGCTCGTCGGGGCTGTACCGTTTACTCAAAGCCCTCAGGCCGGAGCTTTTTAAGCCAACTCCTTGGTTGTTGATGCCGCCTGATCTTCAGAAACTGCGTGTCATGCAGCATAACGATCATAGGGTGGCGAGCATCAACCCCCTTGACTGCGATCCGATCCCCCTCACCCTCAACTACATTAACGGTATGTACTAGGTTGGCATGAACACGTCTTGGATGGTGCTCGTCGACAGTTGCGGCAGCTGGATGCTCGTGGAGGTCTACACCCGGCGATTGATCCCCTTCCTTCGATTAACACCTTTGCCTTTGCTTTGGCGCGCCCGTAATACTCGGAATCTTACAGTAGCCAACATGATACCAAGTTTGATTTGCTCAAGGTTGATATCTTCCAAGTACCCATAAGATCTGCGAATTATAAAGACTTCAGGCTAATTGCGTTCTTCAACCGCGGTCTCGCCTATCTGACAGGTCACTGCGGCAAGTGGATAAATCTGCACGTCCATCATAGGATCATACATCCTCCATGGTTCTCTGATGCCATTGAACACAAGGGCTTCATTTACGCTGTTGACTCCTTCTATGGCTGGACGTATTGCTGGCCTACTCCAGTCATCGCTACAAACGACTGTTACAACAATATGTTACTTTCCTATGATATCATGATGGCTTGCTTATATTACTGTCAACATTTACTGAAAAAATATTCATGCTCATAACATGTTGTTCTTAAGATTGACAACATCAAGAGCCCTTTTTTATTTGACTCCAACTTGATATGATGTTGTAGGCCGCCTGGTGTCCCTACCCTTCCTAATCCCAGAACCTTTCAAAGAAAAGCAGCATGGCAGTTGCAGGTGGTTCCTGGCTCGATCAGACGATGGCGAACGATTGATGAGCGTTCGCACGTACCGGACGTGTTGTTTCGCGGAATACAATTACAGTGATGCGGAGCATCCTTCCATCATCCCCATGGACTCTACATCAACACATCCAACCCCACATGGACCCATGACAAGAGCTAGAGCACGTGCTTTGGAAACCGAGGTGAACTCCTTCCTACTAGACTTGCACATGGACACAAATGGAACATGTCTACTACCTCACCAAAATATGGTATGCCTCCTTAGGTATGAAGTGGAACACCACCAAGAAGCTCAAGAGCATCCCCAAGGAGAAGGAGAACCACCCCAAGGCCATAAGGATCAAGACGGAGTGCAACCACAGCAAAACAGCAAGTCCCAGGTGACCCCATGCGCACAGGCCCCCGAGACCCCGTGCCCACAGGCTACACAGGAAACCGGCGATGGAGCACCCCGTGCGCACGGGCGTGTACCGTGCCCACGGGACCCCGTCAGGCAAGACGGGCCCAACTTACTTGCAGGCGCACGGCCTCCCAGGATGGGCGGCTGAGATGGCTTCTTCGGCTCCACTTCTTCTCCTTCGACCCCAAGCCTATATATTCCGTACCTAGGGCCATGTTTAGGGTTAGCAAAGTATTATATGAGATCTTGGTGAGCTTTGCTCCATTACCTTCCCTCTTTGAGGATCAAGACCCCATAGGGAAGAATCCTTGAGGATTTCAAGACCTCCATTGGGAGAAGACTACCACCAAGACCCCTCTTCCTTTGGATTTGGGATGAACTTTGCCATTGTATCTTTCCTTTGATTGTGTTTGAGACTTGTGGATCTTGTGTTGTTACTCTAGTGGATGTGTAATCGGGAATTGTTGGAGTGATTGTCTCTTTGTGTTCATCTTTGTGTTCTTATTGTTCTTGTGATTTCTCTCCTTTTTCCCCTCCAAGTGTGAAAAGGTCCTTCCTAGGGTTCTACCCTACATCAAATGGTATCATGAGCCATGTCGATTCACACCTTGGAGTCCTTACCTTCCACTTTCTAGCTTGATTTTGTTGTTTTTCGTCCTAATCCGAAAATTCCCACCAAAAATATCCCAAAAAAAATTTCTTGCAATTTGTTGATCTTGTGAGATTTGGTTGATTTGATCCACGAATTTGGTGTTTGGCAAGTGGATCTACACCTCCACCATCATCCCCACCCATCCCCCACTGGAATTTGGCCAAAAACTTGCAATCTCCATGAAATCACAGAAGTTCATTCGCTCTCAGGAGACCCCGTGCACACGGGCCATTGGGACCCCGTGCACACGGGACCCCGTGCACACGGGCCTCACTTACCCCGTGCGCACGGGCCATCCAGAAACTTTCGGCCATTTTCTGTTCTTCTTATTTTTGTTTTACCACCACCCCTCGTGTTCTTCCGCACCATTCCACGTGTTTGTTGAGTGTTCGGTTGCGATTTCTCTTGTGTCATAAGGTGTTTAGGCTACTTAGGCGCAACTTGGTATCATCATCGCCACCAATCATCGACTCGGACAACACTTCGGCTTCAACAAGATCATCTTCAACCGTAAGCAAGGACGGTAACCTCGACGACACTTTGTACTCCCTTGCCATTAACTTGATAGCTTCGAGCCATTTTGCGTAGCTTACCCATCGAGACTAGCTTGTTGAGTATTGCCGGGGCCACGTCTTAGTGCACCATTTAGTGTTCCGTCCATCCCGTGCATCTACTACTTGTTACCTCGTTGTGTGGCTCGCATATCAAGCATCGTGGCATAGTTGAAAAAAAGTGAGAAAAAGCTTTTAAGCAAAAGAGAAGAGAAGCAAAAGAGCTTATAAGCAATAACATCGAGCCTTCACATGAGTGCATCATCTTGGTCACCACATACATAAACATACTTGGGATAGTGAGATGAGTAGATTCTCTATTAGGTTGGTGCACTAGCGTATCTAGCCCATTAGTGCAATCGAGCTAGCGTCCCTCTAGTATCCGTACGACAAGAGCTTTTCCCGTGTATCGATATTTTCGACCTCATTCCTTGGTTGTGTGGATCCCATTTATCTTCCGTGTGTGTGTTCCTCGTGTTATATTGGGAGGTTGATCTATTTGTCTTATTTGCCATTTGTGAATCTTCTCAACTTTATCGACATCTTGACTAACATTTGCTTGAATTATTGGTGCCTTTCCTAACCAAGCTCCTCCATAGACCATTTACTTGTAGGTGTGAGGAACAATTCCCGGTACCAATTCCCCTATTGTAACATCACGTGGGATCATACTTGTTACATCCACAATCTTCGGAAAAGGTAACTTTGGTTTTGTTCTCTCATTTTCCTACTCACCACCACTTTCTTATGATGTATAGGCCAAGTTCTTCTACCAACCCACTCTTCATCGAGTAAGACGACGACATGTCATCCTTCGTCACCAAGAGCCACCTCTTTGGTGCACAACGAGCTCTCCATCAAGAGTAACAAGCAATGAACGTCCGCATCGACGACCTCGCCACTGACTTGCAACTCTCCGAGCAACGTACACGCGACTACTTCGACAACAAGCTCGACGCGCACAAGCAAGAGAATGATGTAAGAATGGATGAGATCCGAGCTTTGTTGGTCAACCGGCCTCCTTCAACTTCTTCCTACTCAAGACGGAGCCACTCAAGTCGACACTCCGACGACACCTTCTCCGGCTCAAGTACACCGTCATCGACCATTCTTTGACGAGCCGCGCGTCAAGACCGTCATGCATCTCGCGACCCGCAACATGTCAAGCATTCACAAGAGCAAGTCGATGAGCAAGTTCCTCGCCCGCAAGCAAACCAAGTCGCTTTTGCTCAAGCTCAAGAACGACAACGTCTTCGTCGTCAAGAAGAAAAATAACGAGTGCGTCTACACCAAGAGGAACAAGACGCCGAGGCCCAACGTCTTCAACAAAAACAATGTGAAGCACAAGATCTTGAGGCGGAACGTGCCCTTCAAGAATCAAGTCGAGCCATCGCGAACTGCAATCGCGAACGGCGCAATCACGAGGAAGCCCTTCGAGAAGAAATACAAGAGAGGAATTATCAACCACGTGTGCACCGTCAAGTTTCTCAAGCTCCTTCCCAAGCTCGTCAAGCTCCACCTCAACCCCAAGCGCAACAAGAGCGACACCAAGTGGAACAAGTTCTTCAAGACCCTCCTCCACGCCAAGAGCGACATCATGAGGAACGAGCATTCGAGGACTTTCCAAGGCAAGAGCGATACCGCAACCGCTATCAAGATGAAGAGCAACGCTATGGGAAACTCAAATTCACAATGCCCAAGTTCAATGGAAGCAATGATCCGGAAGAATACCTCTCATGGGCATTGAAGGTCGACAAAATCTTTCGTTTGCACAACTATGAGGAAGAGAAGAAGATCGCAATGGCATCACTTGAGTTCCAAGACTACGTGCTCATATGGTGGGAACAAGTCCTTGAGCGCCGAGAAGCAAGAGGTGACCCTCCAATCACCACTTGGGCTCAAATGAAGGATGTCATGCGAGAACGATTTGTGCCCACCTACTACAACTATGATCTCTTCAAGAAGCTACAACTCCTCAAGCAAGGAACAAAGAGTGTTAAAGAATACTACAAGGAAATGGAGATAGCCATGATTCGAGCCAATGTCAAGGAAGAAGATGAGCAAACAATGGCACAATTCTTGAATGGACTCAATCATCCCATCAAGAAGATCGCCGACTTCCAACCCTACTCCAATCTCATCGAGCTAGTGCATCAAGCGACCAGGGCGGAACGTCAAGTGCAAGATGACTTCAAGTACGCCAAGTACTCATCCAAGACATACGGCTTCTCCAACAATCAAGCTTCAACAACTCCTCCAACATCTACCTCAACCAAGCCTTCTCCAAGCAACGACGACAAGACAACATACAAGAAACCTTCGTCAAGTTCAAGTCGTCTTCCTCCTACTACAAGCAACTACAAGTCGCGTGCTTCTTCCTCTACTCCGACCGATGAGACCGTCAAGACAAGTTCAATCAAGTGCTTCACATGTGGCGGCTGAGGCCACAAGTCCTTCCAATGCACCAACAAGCGAACCATGATCCTCAACGATGATGGCACCTACGACTCAATGAGTGAAGATGAAATGGAAGCTATTGATCAAGTGGCCATGCACCGGCGCGTGAACGAGGATGAAGATGATCAAGTCTTTTGTGATGAAGATACGAGCCCCGCTCTAGTTGTCTCCAAGGTCTTGACACTTCAACATCAACAAGAAGAAGACCAACGATGCCATATCTTCCACACCAAGGCCGGCATCAATGGAAGGTCCGTCAAGGTCATCATCGATGGAGGTAGTTGCCACAACTTGGCAAGCAAAGAACTATGCTCCAAGCTTCAATTGGTCAAGAGGAAGCACCCGCACCCCTACAAGGTTCAATGGCTAAGTGACTTCGGCACTATACGAGTTGAGCATACGGTACAAGTATCCTTCAAAATTGGTGCATATGAAGACACTTTGGAGTGTGATGTGGTCCCAATGACCGTTTGCCACCTCCTTCTTGGTCGACCATGGCAATTCGACCGTGGTGTCGTCCACAATGGGCGTACCAATCACTATAGCTTCAAGATGAAAGGAAAAGAATATGTGCTAAGACCCATGTCTCCTAGTCAAGTGATAGCCGACAAGCAAGCCACCCACCATAGAGAGAAGAGTGAGAAAGTGAGCCACCAAAACATGAGTGAGAGCAACAAGCCACACTTGAGCGCCTCTTTTCCTAGAGAGAAAAACCTCATACTATTTGCCACAAAAAGTGAGATGAGAGAAGTGTGTGAGAACCCATCGAGTGTGATGCACTTTGTCCTTGTGTGCAAGGATGGTGAACCGAAAACTAACACCACTCACGAGCTACCTTTGGTGTTTCAATCTCTTTTACAGGAATTTCAAGATGTTTTCCCCAATGAGCTACCTCCAGGTCTACCTCCACTACGAGGCACTGAGCATCGAATCGACCTCATCCCCGGAGCGCCACTTCCAAACAAAGCTCCATACCGTGTCAATCCCGAAGAAACCAAGGAGATTCAACGGCAAGTACAACAACTAATCAACAACGGTCATGTACATGAAAGCTTAAGCCCTTGTGCCGTTCCCGTCATACTTGTGCCTAAGCCCGATGGAAGTTTCCGCTTGTGTTCCGATTGTAGACCTATAAATGCTATCACCGTTCGCTATAGGCATCCCATTCCTCGCTTAGATGATATGCTTGATGAACTTAGTGGAGCCAACTTTTTCTCAAAAATTGATCTTAAAGTCGCTATTATCAAATCCGCATACAAGAAGGTGATGAATGGAAAACTGCTTTCAAAACAAAATTTGGCTTATATGAATGGTTAGTCCTGCCTATGGGTTTATCGGAGGCTCCTGGTACTTTTGTGCGTCTCATGCATCATGTACTTCGACCTTACATTGGAGTCTTTGTTGTGGTTTACTTCGATGATATTCTTGTGTTTAGCAAAACCATGAAAGAGCATCTTGATCATGTTAGGCTTGTTTTGCAAACACTTCACAAGGAAAGTCTTTATGCCAACATGAAAAAGTGCACATTTGGTGTTGACAAAGTGGTTTTCTTGGGTTTCATTGTCTCTTCCAAGGGTGTCCATGTTGATGAAACTAAAATTGAAGCAATTAAAACTTGTCCCCAACCCACCAATTTGCAACAAGTGCGAAGTTTTCTTGGTCTTGCGGGTTTTTATCGTCGCTTTGTGAAAAACTTTAGCACTATTGCCGCCCCTTTGCATGCTTTGAGTAAGAAGAATGCTCCTTTTGTTTGGGGAACTTTGCAATCAACCACTTTTGATGAGCTCAAGTCTTTACTTACTCATGCTCCGATTCTTGCTTTGCCCAACTTTGACAAAACTTTTGAGGTTCATTGTGATGCAAGTGGTACCGGAATTGGCGGAGTTTTGATGCAAGAAAAACGAGTAATTGCATATTTTAGTGAAAAACTCTCCAGTGCTCAACTTAACTATCCCATCTATGACAAAGAATTGTATGCTTTAGTGCGTGTCCTACATGTTTGGGAACATTATCTTAGACCTCATGAGTTTGTCATATCATGAAACGCTTAAGTACTTAAAAGGTCAAACTAAGTTGAACAAGTGTCATGCCAAATGGTGTGAATTTATTTAATCTTTCCCATATGTGATCAAGTACATTAAGGGTAAGGAAAACGTAGTTGCCGATGCACTTTCACGCATATGCACGCTTGTCACTAAACTTGAGTTGAATGTTATTGGATTTGAGCACTTAAAAGACTTGTATGCTAATGATCCATCTTTCGCACCTCATTATACTAAATGTTTGATGCATACATCTTGGGAACAATACTACATCAAGGATGGTTATCTTATGAGAGCTAACAAACTATGCATTCCCGAGTCTTCTCTTCGTTTGCTCCTTTTGCAAGAGGCTCATGGAGGCGGACTCATGGGACACTTTGGACGCGACAAGACTTTTGCCACGCTCTCCAAGAACTACTTTTGGCCCAAGATGTTCCGCGACGTCTCATGCTTCACCACCCGATGCTCTACATGTCGCAAAGCTAAGTCTAAAGCTCAATCTCATGGTCTTTACATGCCTCTTCCTATTCCTTATCAACCTTGGGAAGACATTAGTATGGATTTTGTACTTGGCTTGCCTAGAACTCAAAATGGAAAGGATTCCGTGTTTGTTGTTGTGGACCGATTTTCTAAGATGGCACATTTCATTCCTTGCAACAAGATAGATGGTGCTTCACATATTGCAAATCTCTTTTGTAGGGAAATCTTGCGCCTCCATGGAGTACCAAAGACAATCGTCTCCGACCGTGACGTCAAGTTCTTGAGTTACTTTTGGAAGACTCTATGCGCCAAGCTCGGAATCAAGCTCTTGTTCTCATCCGCATACCATCCTCAAACCGACGGCCAAAGGGAGGTGACGAACCGGACACTATCCACTCTACTTCGCGTGTTGATCAAGAAGAACATCAAGGAGTGGGAGGCGTGTCTACCCATCGCCGAGTACGCCTACAACAGCGCAAGACATTCGACTACCGGCAAGTCCCCCTCCGAGGTCGTCTACGGCTTCAACCTGTTGTCCCCATTGGACATTCTACCTCTTCCTCTACAAGAGCGCACCAACATGGATGCGAGTGCACGAGCAAGCTACATCAAGAAGATGCATGAAGATACAAGAACCATCATCGAGCGCCAAGTACATCGACTAGCGACCAAGCTCAACATCAACAAACAACCCATGATCTTCAACATAGGTGATCTCGTGTGGCTACGCCTTCGCAAGGACCGCTTCCCCAACGAACGCAAGTCCAAACTACTACCTCGAGCCGATGGACCATTCAAGGTGCTAGCACGCTACAACGACAACACCTACAAGATTGAAGTCTCACGAGACAAGTACAACGTGAGCGACATCTTCAACGTCAAAGAACTCTCGCCTTTCCATGGTGATGAAGATTTTGATCCGAGGTTGGATCCTTTCGAAGGGAGGGGAGATGATGCGGAGCATCCTTCCATCATCCCCATGGACTCTACATCAACACATCCAACCCCACATGGACCCATGACAAGATCTAGAGCACGTGCTTTGGAAACCGAGGTGAACTCCTTCCTACTAGACTTGCATATGGACACAAATGGAACATGTCTACTACCTCACCAAAATATGCTATGCCTCCTTAGGTATGAAGTGGAACACCACCAAGAAGCTCAGGACCATCCCCAAGGAGAAGGAGAACCGCCCCAAGGCCATAAGGATCAAGACGGAGTGCAACCACAGCAAAACAACAAGTCCCAGGTGACCCCATGCGCACGGCCCCCCGAGACCCCGTGCCCACGGGGTACACAGGAAACCAGCACTGGAGCACCCGTGCGCCGCAGGCGTACTGTGCCCACGGGACCCCTGCAAGCAAGACAGCCCAACTTACCCGTCAGGCGCACGGGCCTCCTGTGATGGGTGGTGAGATGGCTTCTTCGGCTCCACTTCCTCTCCTTCGACCCCAAGCCTATATATTCCGTACCTAGGGCCATGTTTAGGGTTAGCAAAGTATTAGATGAGATCTTGGTGAGCTTTGCTCCATTACCTTCCCTCTTTGAGGATCAAGACCCCATAGGGAAGAATCCTTGAGGATTTCAAGACCTCCATTGGGAGAAGACTACCACCAAGACCCCTCTTCCTTTGGATTTGGGATGAACTTTGCCATTGTATCTTTCCTTTGATTGTGTTTGAGACTTGTGGATCTTGTGTTGTTACTCTAGTGGATGTGTAATCGGGAATTGTTGGAGTGATTGTCTCTTTGTGTTCATCTTTGTGTTCTTATTGTTCTTGTGATTTCTCTCCTTTTCCCCCCTCCAAGTGTGAAAAGGTCCTTCCTAGGGTTCTACCCTACATCATACAGTCACTACAAGGTCTTTGAGCAGGATCCCAGCTTCTCTGGGCCTTCAGGAATTTTTGACTGGAGGCTGGTAAGTAGCCTTGGTATACGGTCTCTGTTTGTCGGACTGAATTATCCGATTAACCAGGAGATAACCGACGGCAAGGATCATGATGGCAGTGCGATTTCGTTCATCAGGCAAAAATGTGTGTACACAACATACCATGCGTCTCTGCATGCACCATACCCTGAAATGTGCCACCACGCTCTTCAGCCCAAAGTAGGAGAGAGGGTCGCAAGTATTAGACTTCGACCTGCCGGCTGGAGTTTCCCCCATCAGGCACCCATCTGGTTCAAGCCGTCAGCCAATCTCCACAGCTTAATAAATAGTAACGTCTAACTGAGCCAGTTAGTTAGATGCATACACTTGGTGTAGTTGGACCTTTATTTAGTTTGATGTATACACTTGTTGTTTTTTGGTAGCCCTTTTGTAATGATGGCTGATGTTTGGTATGGAAGAGAGAGCTGCGTTTTCACTCTTCTGGCAAGCTTACTGCTTCTGTTGCACCCCCAGCCCTGGTTGCTGCTGCTGTTGTTTTCAATGTACAATCAGTAGTATATTTCGTCTATTGGTTGAATAAATGTGTTGTTAGAACGACAAACACAATGTTTTGGAAGTCGTTGCACGGTTCGATCCTTTAGTGCCCCGTATCGTACGTAGCGCATACTATTTTTCATACGGAACACATTTTCCACTTGTTGATAACATGCAACCCACTAATGAAGGCCTAATAGAGGAGCCCATAATTAACTGCAAGGGAGGCTCTCACATGAATCCGGCCAGGTACATGCTCATGGTCCCCTAAACATAAATAAATAAAAAATAAATAAAGCTAAATGCTCATGCACCAGTTCTTTAAATTCACGATTTAACAGGAGGATATTATTTCCTATGATAGTGTCATTACATTCAGTCGATATTATTCTTAGGCAAAGATAGCGACCAGTCTACTTTCTCGCAGCATTTTCTTCCTACAACCAGCGGACCCATGCAAATCGTAGTCAACGTCGTAAATAGTTTCGGTCCATTTTTATTTTTCAATAAGAATGTCCAACCCAGCCCAGCACATTGGCGACAAAACTTTATCCACCGCCTTGGTTATCTCGCTACGGCGCCGCCGTCCGGCCCTGTCAACATAGTCTTTTTCAAAATGGTCCCTACCAACATAGTGAATCGGGAGAGGATTGTAGTTGTGAGTGTGACAGTATGGACCCACCAGGCCCACTCCCGAACACAAGCAAGCGCCTCTTTTACTACTCAGATGCACCCCTTGTTTTTTAATCTAATCCACCCTGCTGATATTTGGGACCCACATTATTTTCAATGTATAGTCAATTAACGACATAATTGCGCAACTTTTTTGAGTAGTAATTCGGAGGAGCATGCTATAAACTGGGTTGTGCGGTCTCTGTGGCCCGTCTAACAACATGACTAGCCCAACAGTTTTTTCTTTGGGAAAATAGGTAGCCCAGTATTTCTTTTTGTAGAATACCCAAGCTAGGCATATTTGTTTTCTCCGACTTACTGGGCTGCAAATCTTTCAAGACGAGGAGGCATGCACTCCGGCCTGGCCAAAGAGTATGGTCAGTGTGTGTTAAAAGTAATATCAAAGGGGTTGAAAATTCCAAAAAAATATAGCAAATGGGATATTAGTTGGTTTTTTTTGTTTTTGTTCTTCACTGATATTTTATACTCCGTCCGTCCCAAAATTCTTGTCTTAGATTAGTCTAGATACGGATGTATCTAATACCAAAATGTTACTCGATACATCCGTATTTAGACAAATCTAAGACAAGAATTTTGGGACGGAGGGAGTATTTCATTGGATTTAACATGACATAGTACTAATTTATTTTTAAATTTGTTTTAGTATTGCTACTAATTTTTGGATAAAGAATATTTTGTTCCCCAGCAAAAATTTGTGAATTTTCAAAAATTCGCACATATTTAGTTAATTTTTTTAACCCTAGTACTGACCAGAAAATGGGCAGCAATTCTAAAAATGGAAAACGGGCTGCAATAAATTCCATATGAATTAGAAAATGAGTAAAAATTATAAAAGTAATAGCAAATGGGCTGTACACGCCACAGATTCGAGGCTGACTTGTTTACGCAAGGCTTTGCCAGTCAACACACGATTCTAGCAGCAGTGACTGTTGGATGTCCATCCAACGGCCGACGTGCTTCTTCAATCTCTGATCTTCCTGCTCCAATGGCCGAACTAGCGCCCGGGCTGCTCGCTCCCTGCTCTTGTGGCTCGCCAGGATGCCGCATGTGCTTCCTCGCCCACCCTACTCCTCTCTGCTGGCCTGGCCGCACGCAATCAACTGCCTCCTTATTACGCGAAAAAAATGATTCCTCCCACTGACATCTGGGGCGCACCGGTTGGGAGGCTGTCCTATGCTCCTACTAAGTTGACGCATATGCAGGGCTTGTCAACTTAGTTAACAAAAGATTCTAGCAGCAGTAACCGTTGGATTAGAATTGAACGGTCCTGCTACTTCTTCAATCGCTGCTCTTCTTGCACCAAATACCAAACCAGCGCCGGCAAGACCGCCTGCTCCTGCCTCTAGTGGCCGGTTGTGCTGCCGTTGAGGCCTCACTGATGTCTACTACGTGACCTTCTCCTTGTAGACGTTGTTGGGCCTCCAAATGTAGAGGTTTGTAGGACAGTAGCAAATTTCCCTCAAGTGGATGACCTAAGGTTTATCAATCCGTGGGAGGCGTAGGATGAAGATGGTCTCTCTCAAACAACCCTGCAACCAAATAACAAAGAGTCTCTTGTGTCCCCAACACACCCAATACAATGGTAAATTGTATAGGTGCACTAGTTCGGCGAAGAGATGGTGATACAAGTGCAATATGGATGGTAGATATAGGTTTTTGTAATCTGAAAATATAAAAACAGCAAGGTAACTAATGATAAAAGTGAGCGTAAACGGTATTGTAATGGTAGGAAACAAGGCCTAAGGTTCATACTTTCACTAGTGCAAGTTCTCTCAACAATAATGACATAACTGGATCATATAACTATCCCTCAACATGCAATAAAGAGTCACTCCAAAGTCACTAATAGCAGAGAACAAACGAAGAAATTATTGTAGGGTACGAAACCACCTCAAAGTTATCCTTTCTAATCAATCTATTCAAGAGTCCGTAGTAAAATAACACGAAGCTATTGCTTCCGTTCGATCTATCATAGAGTTTGTACTAGAATAACACCTTAAGACACAAATCAACCAAAACCCTAATGTCACCTAGATACTCCAATGTCACCTCAAGTATCCATGGGTATGATTATACGATATGCATCACACAATCGCAGATTAATCTATTCAACCAACACAAAGTACTTCAAAGAGTGCCCCAAAGTTTCTACCAGAGAGTCAAGACGAAAACGTGTGCCAACCCCTATGCATAAGTTCATTGAACCTGCAAGTTGATCACCAAAACATACATCAAGTAGATCACGCGAATATCCCATTGTCACCACAGATAAGCACGGCAAGACATACATCAAGTGTTCTCAAATCCTTAAAGGCTCAATCCGACAAGACAACTTCAAGGGGAAAACTCAATTCATCACAAGAGTAGAGGTGGAGAAACATCATAAGATCTAACTACAATAGCAAAGCTAGCGATACATCAAGATCGTACCACCTCAAGAACACAAGAGAGAGAGAGAAAGAGAGATCAAACACATAGCTACTGGTACATACCCTCAGCCCCGAGGGTGAACTACTCCCTCCTTGTCATGGAGAGCGTCGGGATGATGAAGATGGCCACCGATGAGGGATCCCCCCTCCGGCAGGGTGCCGGAACGGGATCCCGAGAGGTTTTTGGTGGATACAGAGGCTTGTAGCGGTGAAACTCCCGATCTATTATGCTCTCTGATGTTTTTAGGGTATATGGATATATATAGGCAAAAGAAGTCGGTCAGGGGAGCCACGAGGGGCCCATGAGGGTTGGGGGCGTGCCCAGGGGGTAGGGCGCGCCTCCCTGCCTCGTGGCTTCCTCGTTGCTTCCCTGACGTCTACTCCAATTCTCCTGGATTGCTTCCATTCCAAAAATAACTCTCTCGAAGGTTTCATTCCATTTGGACTCCGTTTGATATTCCTTTTCTTCGTAACACTGAAATAGGCAAGAAAACAACAATTCGGGTTGGGCCTCCGGTTAGTAGGTTAGTCCCAAAGATCATATAAAAGTGTAAGGTAAAGCCCATAAACATCCAAAACGGGTAATATAATAGCATGGAACAATCAAAAATTATAGATACGTTGGAGACGTATCAAGCATCCCAAAGCTTAATTCCTGCTCGTCCTCGAGTAGGTAAATGATAAAAACAGAATTTTTGATGTGGAATGCTACCTAGCATATTTCTCAATGTAATTTTCTTTATTGTGGCATGAATGTCCAGATTCAAATGATTCAAGATAAAAGTTCATATTAACATAAAATAGTAATAGTTCAAGCATACTTACAAGTAATCATGTCTTATCAAAATAACATAGCCAAAGAGAGCTTATCCCTACAAAATCATATAGTTAGGCTATGCTTCATTTTCGTCACACAAAATACTCCCATCATGCACAACCCCGGTTTCAGCCAAGCAATTGGTTCATACTTTTTAATGCGCTTCAGCTATTTCAACTCTCACGCAATACATGAGCGCAAGTCATGGATATAGCACTATATGTGGAATAGGATGGTGGTTGTGAAGAAGACAAAAAGGAGAAGATAGTGTCACATCAACTAGGCGTGTCAACGGGCTATGGAGATGCCCATTAATAGATATCAATGTGAGTGAGTAGGGATTGCCGTGCAACAGATGCATTAGAGCTATAAATGTATGAAAGCTCAAAAAGAAACTAAGTGGGTGTACATCCAACTCGCTTGCTCACGAAGACCTAGGGCGTTTTGAGGAAGCCCATCATTGGAATATACAAGCCAAGTTCTATAATGAAAAATTCCCACTAGTATATGAAAATGACAACATAGGAGACTCTCTATCATGAAGATCATGGTGCTACTTTGAAGCACAAGTGTGGAAAAAGGATAGTAACATTGTCCCTTCTCTCTTTTCTCTCATTTTTTGGTGGGCTTCTTTGGCTCTTTTTTTATTTGGGCTTCTTTGGCCTCTTTTATTTTTATAATGTCTGGAGTCTCATCCCGACTTGTGGGGGGAATCATAGTCTCCATCATCCTTTCCTCACTTGGGACAGTTCTCAAATAATGAAAATCATCACACTTTTATTGATTTACAACTCAATCATGCAAAGCAATATGACAATGATGGAGCGTGTCATAATAAGCAGAATGGTGGAAAGTTGCATGGCAATATATCTCGGAATGGCTATGGAAATGCCATAGTAGGTAGGTATGGTGGCTATTTTGAGGAAGATATAAGGAGGTTTATGTGTGATAGAGCGTATCGTATCACGGGGTTTGGATGCAGCGGTGAAGTTTGCACCAACTCTCAAGGTGAGAAAGGGCAATGCGCAGTACCGTAGAGGCTAGCAATGATGGAAGGGTAAGAGTGCGCATAATCCATGGACTCACATTAGTCATAAAGAACTCATATACTTATTGCAAAAGTTTAATAGCCCTCGAAGCAAAGTACTACTACGCATGCTCCTAGGGGAAGGGTTGGTAGGAGTTAACCATCGGGCGATCCCGACCTCCACTCATAAGGAAGGTAATCAAAAGAGCACCCCATGTCACAAATTTGATACACAACTTTTACCATACGTGCATGCTACGTGACTTGCCAACTTTAACACAAGTATTTCTCAATTTCATAATTAACCAACTAGCATGACTCTAACATTACCACCTTTATATCTCAAAACAATTATCAAGTATCAAACTTCTCATAGTATTCAGTGTTGGGAAACGTAGTAATTTCAAAAAAAATTCCTACGCACACGCAAGATCATGGTGGTGCATAGCAACGAGAGGGGAGAGTGTTGTCCACGCACTGTCGAGACCGTGAAGCGAAGCGCTATGACAACGCTGTTGATGTAGTCGACGCCTTCACGATCCGACCGATCCAAGCACCGAACGACGCCACCTCCGAAGTTCTGCACATGTTCAGCTCGATGACGATCCCCGGACTCCGATCCAGCAGGTGTCGGGATGAGTTCCACAAGACGACGACGGCGTGGTGGCGATGATGATGTTCTATCGACGCAGGGCTTCGCCTAAGCACCACAACGATATGACCGAGGTGGAATATAGTGGAGGGGGCACCGACACGGCTAAGGAATGATCACGAAGATCAACTTGTGTGTCTATGGGTGCCCTGCCCCTCAGATATAAAGGAGTGGAGGAGGGGAAGGGCCGGCCCTCTCTGTGGTGCGCCCTAGGGGAGTCCTACTCCCAACGGGAGTAGGATTCCCCCTTTCCTAGTAGAACTAGGAACCCTTCCATGTAGTAGGAGTAGGAGAGAAGGAAAGGGAAGAGAGAAGGAGAAAAAAGGAAGGGGGCGCCCCCCCTCCCTAGTCCAATTCAGACTAGTCCAAGGGGAGGGGTGCGGCCACCCTTTTGGTCCTTTCTCTCCTTTCCCGTATGGCCCAATGAGGCCCAATACGAATTCCGTAACTCTCTCGGTACTCAAAAATACCGAATCACTCGAACCTTTTCAACTCCGAATATAGTCGTCCAATATATCGATCTTTACGTCTTGACAATTTCGAGACTCCTCGTCATGTCCCCGATCTCATCCGGGACTCCGAACTCCTTCGGTACATCAAAACTCATAATAAAATTGTCATCGTAATGTTAAGCATGCGGGCCCTACGGGTTCGAGAACTATGTAGACATGACCTAGAACTATTCTCGGTCAATAACCAATAGCGGAACCTGGATGCCCATATTGGCTCCTACATATTCTACGAAGATCTTTATCGGTCAAACCGCATAACAAACGTTGTTCCCTTTGTCATCGGTATGTTACTTGCCTGAGATTCGATCGTCGGTATCCAATACCTAGTTCAATCTCGTTACAGGCAAGTCTCTTTACTCGTTACGTAATGCATCATTCCGTAACTAACTCATTTAGCTACATTGCTTGCAAGGCTTATAGTGATGTGCATTACCGAGAGGGCCCAGAGATACCTCTCCGACAATCGGAGTGACAAAACCTAATCTCGAAATACGCCAACCCAACATGTACCTTTGGAGACACCTGTAGTGCTCCTTTATAATCACCCAGATTACGCCAGTGACGCTTGGTAGCACCAAATTGTTCCTCCGTAAACGGAGTTGCATAATCTCATAGTTACAGAACATGTATAAGTCATGAAGAAAGCAATAGCAACATACCGAACGATCAAGTGCTAAGCTAACGGAATGGGTCAAGTCAATCACATCATTCTCCTAATGATGTGATCCCGTTAATCAAATGACAACTCATGTCTATGGCTAGGAAACTTAACCATCTTTGATTCACGAGCTAGTCAAGTAGAGGCATACTAGTGACACTATGTTTGTCTATGTATTCACACATGTATTATGTTTCCTTAATACAATTCTAGCATGAATAATAAACATTTATCATGAAATATGGAATTAAATAATAACTTTATTATTGCCTCTAGGGCATATTTCCTTCAGTCTCCCACTTGCACTAGAGTCAATAATCTAGTTCACATCGCCATGTGATTTAACACCAATAATCATATCTGTATATGATTAACACCCATAGTTCACATCGTCATGTGAACAACACCCGAAGGGTTTACTAGAGTCAATAATCTAGTTCACATCACTATGTGATTAACACCCAAAGAGTACAAAGGTATGATCATTGAGGGAGTCCTGGACTAGGGGGTGTCCGGATAGCCGGACTATCATCATCGGCCGGACTCCAAGACTATGAAGATACAAGATTGAAGACTTCGTCCCGTGTCCGGATGGGAATTTCCTTGGCGTGGAAGGCAAGCTTGGCAATACGGATATGTAGTCTCCTACCATTGTAACCGACTCTGTGTAACCCTAGCCCTCTCCGGTGTCTATATAAACCGGAGGGTTTTAGTCCATAGGACGAACAACCATTACAACAATCATACCATAGGCTAGATTCTAGGGTTTAGCCTCCTTGATCTCGTTGTAGATCCACTCTTGTACTACCCATATCATCAATATCAATCAAGCAGGAGTAGGGTTTTACCTCCATCGAGAGGGCTCGAACCTGGGTAAAAACATCATGTCCCTTGTCTCCTGTTACCATCCGCCTAGACGCACAATTCGGGACCCCCTACCCGAGATCCGCCGGTTTTGACACCGACATTGGTGCTTTCATTGAGAGTTCCTCTGTGCCGTCACGATCAGGAAGGATGCCTCTTCCCATCTTTAAAGACGGTACCATCACCGAAGGAGCTTTGGCCGCCAAACTATCCGCTAGGTGGTTTTCATGACCGCTGTTCGCCACCGCTTCGATGATGACCTCTCGACATCGAAAGCAATCTTCACGCTAACTCGAATTCGCCGAGCAGCTGGATCCAATGGAGCTCTCCTCCGAACGAGCTCTTGATCGCATCGCCGCCTCGAGTCGCTATAAACTACAATCGATTGGGCTTAAAACCGATCCGAGAGATTAACTCTCCCGTGTTACCCACCACATTGCGGTGGTAGAGGAACAAAGCGGCTCCCTTCTATATTAAAAACTAGTTATGTCCGGACTCAACCTCCATGCCGGATTTCATGAGGGACGAACGCTGATCAAGCATCAACCCAAAGTCGCATCGGACTGACTCATTGGACAACGTCCAGCAATCCAAGCTTCCAAATTCGAAACTTTCCGCCCTTGAGCCTCGAGATAGGTAGGGTTCCGACTCAATTCCACCCACCCACCCAAACATATGCGATCTATCTCAACCGACAAGAGCCCGCTGAAACAAGACATCATTATCGGGCGATTCTCCCGGTTATGGACAGGATAAAGGACTGCCGTGAGGAAAACGCAATTTCAATTTTCTGCAATAATTGCACGGACAAGGAATCTTGAACGCCGTAAGTCGTCGTGAAATTACACGCCACGACCAAGGCCCATAGTACTGAAAGTATCAGCGATGGAGAGTTTCCGAAAACCAAACTAAGTTTTGGGACAATCCGCTCAATACAACCCTAGTCCGAAACAAAAGGGTGCATCATACTCAGGCACCAGGTACAAAAACCAAAAAGCAAAAACCCCATAAAGGGCACGGAACCGTACTGGAGGGATGGCTCAGCGGACCCTGTAAAATTCAAAGTAAAGAAGGCGCCACTCCAACACATAGCCTTCGAGCATGTTGGATACTGCGGCAGGTGGCCAAAAGTGGCGAAGAGCTTCTACCCCCGAAGAACCACTCCAACAGTACCAGTACGGTGTCAACAGTCTTCGAGACTTCCGCATCAAATAATATGCAAAAACGAACAATCCACAGCCTCGCCAAAGTCTACCAAGTAGCAACAACAAATCCATGGAGCGACACGGCCATCACCTTCAACGCCAGCGACGAACCTAAATTCCGAACAGCCCGAGCACCAGCCGCATTGGTCCTCAGTCCAATAGTGGACAACTTTCGTCTTACCAAGGTACTCATGGATGGCGGCAGCGGATTAAACCTCATCTACGAGGAAACCCTTCAAAAAATGGAAATAGACTGGAGCCGCGTTGAGCAAAGCAGCACAACCTTTAGAGGAATAATCCCTAGCCGGAAGCACGCTGCACAGAAAAATCACACTTGATGTGGTGTTCGCTCACGGACAATTACAAGTCCGAGGAGGTCACGTTCCAAGTGGCCCCGTTCAGCAGCGGATATCATGCTATATTAGGACGAGAGGCATTCACAATTTTTCAAGCCATACCCCATTACGGGTACATGAAGCTTAAGATGCCTGGGCCCAGCGGAATAATCACTCTTGTTAGTGATCCGGACACAGCACTCCGCGCCGAAAACAAGACAGCCGCACTAGCCCTCGAGGCACTATCCGAAGCCTTAGCGGCAGAGGAGCTCACGGCGCTACGCTCCATGGTGAATAGAGATGATGTGATACTCGATAAGAGGTCCAAGTCCACCTCTTTTAAACCAGCGGACGAAATAGTCAAATTCCAAGTCCATCCAACGGACCCAACAAAGACAACCTCCATTGGGGCACAGTTAAACCCTGATGTAGATGCCGCACAGCGAGAATTCCTTCGGGAGAATTGGGACATCTTCGCCTGGCACCCCTCAAATATGCCAGGAATCCCACGCAGATTGGCAGAACACAGCCTAAACATCCTAAAAGGATTCAAGCCAGTCAAACAGGCTCTTCGGCGATTTTCTGAACCCAAAAGACAGGCAATGGGAGAAGAGCTAGCCAAACTATTGGAAGCCGGATTCATCAAAGACATCAAACATCCAGACTGGCTAGCAAACCTGGTAATGGTACCAAAGAAGGACAAATCTTGGCGCCTATGTGTCGATTTTAAAGACCTCAATAAGGCTTGTCCAAAGGATCCTTTCCCCCTTCCCCGCATCGATCAAATAATCGATGCTACTGCAGGGCACGATTCATTGTGCTTCCTCGACGCATACTCCGGTTACCATCAAATCAAGATGGCGGAGGCGGACCAAGCCGCAACGGCATTCATTACTCCATATGGACCATTCTGCTTCAACACGATGCCCTTCGGACTCAAAAACACCGGCGCAACATATCAGCGCATGATTCAGACATGTCTGGCTACCCAGATTGGCAAAACAGTAGAGGCATACATAGACGATGTGGTCGTCAAGACCAAACACATCGAAACTCTAGTAGACGATTTGAGGCTCACATTTGATAACCTCCGAGCATATGACATAAAGCTGAACCCGGAAAAATGCGTTTTCGGCGTACCAGCCGGAAAGCTCCTAGGCTTCATTGTATCCGGTAGAGGAATTGAAGCAAACCCAGCCAAGATCCGAGCTCTGTCACAACTGGATATTCCAAAAGACCTCAAACAAATACAAAAATTGACTGGATGCGTGGCGGCTCTAAGCCGCTTCATCTCCCATTTGGGAGAAAAGGCATCGCCCTATATCGCCTCCTCAGCGCATCAACACTTCGACCGACGGATGCTGCCACCGCTGGACTCAAGAAATAAAAGCCATATTGGCAACAAATCCGGTCCCGGCTGCGCTTAACTTTGGGCGAACCAATGTTGTTATATATCGCGCAACACATCAAGTTGTAAGCGCGGTGCTCGTCGTCGAACAAGAAATGTAAGGGCATAAATTCCCTCTTCAAAACCAGTGTACTACGATCCATCGCCTTAACTCCCCGCAAGTCCGGTACCGCATTATCAAAAGATAGCATACGCGGTGTTCATGGCATCCCTAAGCTCCGACACTACTTTCAAGAGTGTTTGATAACGATGGCCTCAAGTGCCCTCAACGACATTATAAACAACGCGACGCGATGGGCAGGATTGCAAATGGGCCATTGAGCTCTTACCATTCGACATAACTTATAAACCTCGGCGAGCTATAAAGTCGCAAGTCTTGGCTGACTTCATCGCTGAATGGACTGAAGCCGAACTCCCTCAAGAGTACGGCGCATACTCCAATTGGATTATGCATTTCGACGTCTCCAAAATGTTGGCCGGCTTGGGGGCTAGCGTCGTATTGACGTCCCCAACCGGAGACACAGTCCAATATGTACTTCAGATAATGTACACGGACTCCAACAATGCAGCCGAATACGATGCCCTCCTACATGGTCTCCGGATGGCAATCTCCATGGGTATTCAACGCCTAGAGGTGCGCGGGGATTCAAACCTTGCAATATCCCAAGTAAATGGAGACTTTGACGCCAAGGATCCAAAAATGGCAGCCTATCGTAATGCTGTCCTAAAAATGTCAGCTCGGTTCGAAGGACTCGAATTCCACCACGTAGCCCGGGATAATAACCAAGCAGCCGACGTGTTGGCACGCATCGGCGCGAAACGCGACGCTATCCCTCCAAACATCTTCCTGGAACGGCTCTTTAAGCCATCCGTACTATGGGAAGAGGAGTCCGGAAATAACAACCCGGAAGCAACCGCACCACCCAACACAGAACAATCTGACATAATCGGCGGTTCAGCCGATGAGATAACACCTTCAGCCCACGAAATAATGGCGGTAATTGCCCCATGGACAGAACCATTCCTAGCCTACTTAATTAGGCAGGAACTTCTCGGAGACCAAAATGAGGCCCGCTGCATAGTTCGGCGATCTAAAGCCTACAAGGTCCATGAGGGAGAACTTTATAAGAAAATCACAACCGGAGTCCTTCAAAGGTGCATCTCCGAAGAGGAAGGGCGAAACCTTCTGGCTGAAATTCACGCCGGACTAGGCGGACACCACGCTGCAGCCCGGGCCCTCATAGGCAAGGCCTTCCGTATAGGATTTTATTGGCCGACGGCCCGAGCAGATGCTCAGGACTTAGTCCAACGATGCGTCGGTTGTCAGCTCTTTGCTAATCAGAGCCACATGCCACCCACCGCCCTCAAAACTATACCCATCACCGGCCGTTCATGATCCAGGGGCTCGACATGGTTGGACCCCTTAAAGGGGAACCCACAAGCAAAAGTACCTATTGGTCATGGTGGACAAATTCACCAAATGGAAAGAGGCCAAGCCGCTAAAATGGCCGAGTCCGACCAGTGATAGACTTCATATCCGGGTAGTACACCGTTATGGCGCCCCCACAAAGATCATCACCGATAACGGCACGAACTTCACGGCCGACGAGGTTAAACTCTGGTGCAAAAATATGGGCATTAAGCTCGACTACGCTTCAGTCTATCATCCTCAAACCAACGGTCAAGTTGAGCGAGCAAATGGTCTAATAATGAGCGGCATCAAGCCCAGACTAGTGCGGTCCCTTACGGAATCTAACATGCACTGGGTAGAGGAGCTCGACTCCGTACTCTGGGGGCTGCGGAGCATATCGTCTGCGAAACGCATCGGAAAACTGACTCGAGCCGAACCCATGGAACGCAGCCCGCCTCCGAAGACTCTACGCCTAGCGCCGGACTCAGAGTTCGTCTCCTACCCCCGTCCACATTTTATACTTCAGTTGCCTTTTGTCTCTCTTTTATCCCACTTTTTTCATAAAGCCCTGGAGGGCCGACTTGCGCATTGTTTGCACACACTTGATGTGCTACCCGCACTCATTATACCTGGGGGCTTCTTTAACAGAAGCTTACTTATACGGGCTTCATGCCCAACACATGTGTCAAACTTCCGCATGTACCTTTTATTCACCATTATATGCATCGATATGACTTAAGTTTTGGCCAAGTTGGGTTGCCTGGCTCCTATGCTTACCCCTACGTTCCCGATTGTTCGGCTAGGAGGTAAAGGAGCACCCTGCGATTATTATCGCCGGGTCACCGGATGTGTACCTCGATAGGTGAAGCCGAAAGCTAGCGTTTTAAGGGAATATTCGGTCGATGACTTGAAAGATGATTTTTACCTATTTATTTATCTGCCCCAGATGTTTTCCTCGCTTTTTTCGCAGTCCTGACATGCACTTTAGGGCATGCCTCCTGTGAAAGGAACCCTTAACGGAACTATTCTCCCCGAAGATGTTTCTTACTAACCATGTAATATAACATAACTAGTTGGGCACTTGTCCGATAAAGCACTAATGACCCCTACGCCTGGTCTCCATGCATGCCCCGGTTTTTTCATAACCGAGAAGGTATTCGGACACACTCCGGACTCTAGGGTCCCGAGGTTGATGTGAAAAGGTCGGCAAAGACAAATGATCTACAATCCGGCTAGAAGGCATTTTACATGTCATTTTAAATACATCGTCAAATTGACTAACTATACTCCTCCTCAATCCCGTCTAACAGGCTGTCTAATTTACAGTCCCGTTGGGAATACTTAGCGGCCAACTCTACTTGGCCGTACACTAAGCTCACAGGGATCTCCTTCCAATCGGGTCCCATAGGTCCGACCTCGGCCATGTGGGTTGGATCCGCCTTCTTGTACCGCGTCTTCACCATGGCCCAGGCCTCCCTGGCACCTTGACGGCAGCCGATATCTTCCATAAACGGAAGCGCTGCCGCACTCAAGCTTCTCCGCAAGCTCTCCAAGGCCGTCGGGTAGGGAGACGGACGCCATAAGGCTCGGACGACGCCACTCATCGCTCGCCGAACACGTTCGAGCAGTTGCACCAGCTCGAAGTTGGTCACCCGCTGAACCGGGCATTTCCTCCGCAGGGCTACTGTGAGCACACCTCTGCATATAATTACGTCAATTGACTTCCTCGCCAACTCTTCTTTTCAAAAGAGTTTGCTCAATCACTTACTATAGATGCCGCGACGGCCGCTGATTCTCCTTCACGGAGCTGCACAGCTCGCCCGAACACCCTTTAGCTCTTCTCCAAGCTGGGTGTGGGCATCCTGAGTTTGTTCCTCTCCGCCGCACCTTCATAAGCACCTCTCGCCGCCTTGAGTGGCGCAGAGTATTGCTTGTCCGGATCAAGTCCGGCAACATCTGCAATATCATTGTCTGACTTATATGCACACCGCACACCGCTTATCTTGAAATAATGTGTTACCAGGGGGTCTCTGTGTCTCCTCCTGCGGCAGCTAGTGCGGCCTCAAGTTGGGCCTTGCACTCTTGTAGCTCCTGGGACAATTGAGTATTCTTCTCTGTAAGATCCTGCACATTAAATGATCCTTAAATAAGTTATTTTAACTACTTTAAGTCTCGGGGGCTACTGGCATATACAAATATTATAATCCCTTACCCGTATGTCTTTTACATACTGCTCCGTGGCTCTGGTCAAACCATCTTGAGCAGCACAGAGGTGCGCGTCTCCCGCGTTAAAGGCATTCAATGCCTCAAGGGAGAAACACGCGTCATGAAGAACTGTCCGGCGGCGCCTATGGTTCATGGCGCTCTCCACCTCAGACCTGGTGGCGGACAGCCTGTCGTCATCCTTCGTTGGAGGAGTATCCGGCTCGCGCCTTGCGCTCGCCTTCCCCTCCGGACCAGGTGTTGGAGCCTGGCTGGCGGAGGCTTGGTTGGCAACCTCTCGCACAAATCCGCGAGTGCTCTTTCTCCCGAAAAGTCATGAGCATTAATACACCTCCGGGAATCCTTTTCTGAATAACGGTCGCGAAGCTATACCGCTGCGGTGACGTTCGATTCGCACCGCACCCTCTTCCGCTGCAAGGGGCTGGATCGACCCTTGTTGGTCACGCCGCTGGTTCGCTCGCCTTGAAGGCACCTCTCTGCAAGACACCGTTGTATACGGTGGTCAGAAATACGCAAGGATGAAGTAATGATGTCAGGACTCCGGTCATAATTACCTGGGAAGCCGAAGTTAGGCCGGGGTAGTCAGCCGTAATGGCGACTAGAGCATTGTCCATGCTGAGTTGGTGGAACACCCCATAAATTAGCTCCACCTTTATGTCCGGATCCTCTTCGGAGGCCGGATCAAGGGATCTTCCTAGATCCTCGGGTTGTGGAGCCAGAATATGTATGCTCTCCACATCCCAGCGCAGTTCCTGCGTCAAAACCATAAAGTAAGGTACTTAACTTTGAAAGCACGGGTCGGATAAATAAACGTCCGCTTACCCAGCTCCGAGGGTCATTCATGGAGAACCCATTCAATGGGCTCGTCTGGAGGAAGTCCTCCTTCTCCCCCTTGTACAGGCCGGACAGAATCTTTACCAGATCTGCGGCCGATCCCGGCCCCTTGCGGCCATGACGGGTGGCATCATTCTCCCCGTTGAAATCCCACATGGGGTGGCCCCTATATTGGAGCGGTTGCACCCCTCGGATAATGCACGTGGCCATGACTCCAATCATGGTCAATCCAGAATGGGCCAGCAACCTTATTCGGCCCATCAAATAATGGACGCTCCTGTCTTCCTCCTGTTGAGGGCTCCGCGGGCGCCAACTTAGGCGTTTCTTCGGAGGAGCCTTGCTGAACTCCGGGAGGCCGATCCGAACTGGGTTCGGCAGTGGAGCATCTTCTACATAAAACCATTCCGAAGGCCAGTCTTCGGATGCCTTCTTTGGGGTTTCGGATAGATATCCGGTCCTGGCGATGCGCCATATTTCGGCTCCGCCCACTTGATATATTGACCCCTCGTGAGAACGGGGTACAAGGCAAAATAGTCTCTTCCACAACGGCAAAATGGGGCTCGATGCCCAAAAACAGCTCGCAAAGAGCTACGAAACCCGCAATGTGCAGAATAGAGGCGGGCGTGAGGTGATGAAGCTGGAGTCCATAGAACTCCAGAAGCCCCCAGAGGAACGGATGTACGGGAAATCCGAGCCCCCTTATTAGATAAGGGACGAAGCACACCCGCTCTCCTTTGGAGGGACTAGGGGTGGCCTCCGCTTGCTTTCCACCTTTGTAGGTGGCCAGCCCGGCTCGAACCGGGACCATGAAGGCCGGAGGAAGGTATCCCTCCGCTTGGAGCGTCACCAGCTTGTTGTGCGGAACCAAACGTCTCCTCCAATCTCCTGGCAGCGGGCTGGGAGCGCGAGAGGAGGAGCCGCGTCGATGGTCCATGATAGAATGGATTTTTGGTCAGGGGCGCTCCGATGAGTACTCGCGGAAGGAAGATGGTGTGATTTGGATCTGGATTCTTGCCTCTCTTATAGGCAGATTATTTGGGCAGTCAGGGGGTAAAATATAAAAATACCCTAGCCTTTTGCATTCGTGCGACACGTGGAAGAGGGCCATTATTGGGCGTGGAAGCCAAGGAGCGCAACAGTTGTAAGGAAGCCGGACACTATTCGGCAAGCACATGGAATTTGGAGGAGAACCCGCCTTGCAACACCGAAGACAATATACGCGCTGGACTCATCATCATTGAAGCCTGGTTCGGGGGCTACTGAGGGAGTCCTGGACTAGGGGGTGTCCGGATAGCCGGACTATCATCATCGGCCGGACTCTAAGACTATGAAGATATAAGATTGAAGACTTCGTCCCGTGTCCGGATGGGACTTTCCTTGGCGTGGAAGGCAAGCTTGGCAATACGGATATGTAGATCTCCTACCATTGTAACCGGCTCTGTGTAACCCTAGCCCTCTCTGGTGTCTATATAAACCGGAGGGTTTTAGTCCATAGGATGAACAACCATTACAACAATCATACCATAGGCTAGCTTCTAGGGTTTAGCCTCCTTGATCTCGTGGTAGATCCACTCTTGTACTACCCATATCATCAATATCAATCAAGCAGGAGTAGGGTTTTACCTCCATCGAGAGGGCCCGAACCTGGGTTAAAACATCGTGTCCCTTCTCTCCTGTTACCATCCGCCTAGACGCACAGTTCGGGACCCCCTACCCGAGATCCGCCGGTTTTGACACCGAAAATCATGTTTTGCTCGTGAGAGAATTTTAGTCAACGGGTCTGTCACATTCAGAGCCGTATGTATTTTGCAAATATTCTATGTCTACAATACTCTGCACGGAGCTACTCTAGCTAATTGCTCCCACTTTCAATATGTATCCAGATTAAGACTTAGAGTCATCTGGATCAGTGCCAAAACTTGTATTGACGTAACCTTTACTTACTAACCTTTGTCACCTCCATAATTGAGAAACATATCCTTATTCCACTAAGGATAATTTTGACCAATGTCCAAAGATCTACTCCTAGATCACTATTGTACTCCTTGCCAAACCAGGCAGAGTATACAATAGGTCCAGTTCACAAGATAGCATACTTTATAGAACCTATGACCGAGGCATAGGGAATGACTTTTCATTCTCTTTCTATTTTCTCGCTATGGTCGGGTCTTGAGTCTTACTCAACTTCACACCTTGCAACACAGCAAGAACTCCTTCTTTGACTGCTCCATTTTGAACTACTTCAAAATCTTGTCAAGGTATGTACTCATTGAAAATCTTATCAAGCGCCTTGATCTACCTCAATAGATCTTGATGCTCAATATGTAAGTAGCTTTACCGAGGTCTTTATTTTAAAGAACTCCTTTCAAACACTCCTTTATGCTTTGCGTAATAATTCTACATTATTCCGATCAACAATATGTCATTCACATATACTTATCGAAATGTCAGAGTGCTCCCACTCACTTTCTTGTAAATACAGGCTTCACCGTAAGTCTGTATAAAACTATATGCTTTGATCAACTCATCAAAGCGTATATTCCAACTCCGAGATGCTTACACCACCATATATGGATCATTGGAGCATGCACATTTTGTTAGTACCTTTAGGATTGACAAGACCTTCCGTTGCATCATATATAACTCTTCTTTGAGAAAACCATTAAGGAATGCAGTTTGACATCCATTTGCCGATTTCATAAATTGTGGCAATTGCTAACATGATTCGGACAGACTTAAGCATCGCTACAGCTTGAGAAAATCTCATTGTAGTCAACACCTTGAACTTGTCAAAACCTTTTTGCGATAAGTCAAGCTTTGTAGATAGTAACACTACTATCAGCGTCCGTCTTCCTCTTGAAGATCCATTTATACAATATGGCTTGCCGATCATCGGGCAACTCCACCAAAGTCCACACTTTGTTCTCATACATGGATCCCATCTCAGATTTCATGGCCTTAAGCCATTTTGCGGAATCTGGGCTCATCATCGCTTCCTCATAGTTCGTAGGTTCATCATGGTCTAGTAACATGACTTCTAGAACAGGATTACCGTACCACTCTGGTGCGGACCGTACTCTAGAAGACCTACGAGGTTCTGTAGTAACTTGATCTGAAGTTTCATGATCATCATCATTAGCTTCCTCACTAATTGGTGTAGAAATCATTGGAAGTGATTTCAGTGATGAACAATTTTCCAATTCGGGAGAAGGTACAGTTACCTCATCAAGTTCTACTTTTCTCCCACTCACTTCTTTCGAGAGAAACTCCTTCTCTAAAAAGGATCCATTTTTAGCAACGAATATCTTGCCTTCGGATCTGTGATAGAAGGCGTACCCAACAATTTCCTTTGGGTATTCTATGAAGACGCACTTCTCCGATTTGGGTTCGAGCTTATCAGGATGAAACTTTTTCACATAAGCATCACAGCCCCAAACTTTATGAAACGACAACTTGGGTTTCTTGCTAAACCACAGTTCATATGGTGTCGTCTCAACGGATTTAGATGGTGCCCTTTTAACGTGAATGCAGCTGTCTCTAATGCATAACCCAAAAACAATAGTGGTAAATCAGTAAGAGACATCATAGATCACACCATATCCAATAAAGTGCGATTCGATGTTTGGACACACCATAACGCTGTGGTGTTCCGTGGCGTGAGCTGTGAAACTATTCCACATTGTTTTAATTGAAGACCAAACTCATAACTCAAATATTCGCTCTCCACGATCAGATCGCAGAAACTTTATTTTCTTGTTACGATGATTTTCCACTTCACTCAAAATTCTTTGAACCTTTCAACTATTTCAGACTTATGTTTCATCAAGTAGATATACCCATATCTGCTCAAATCATCTTGTGAAGGTCGAAAATAACGATACTTGCCACGAGCATCAACACTCATTGGATCGCATGCATCGGTATGTATTATTTCCAATAAGTCAAGAGCTTGTTCCATTGTTCCGAGAACGGAGTTTTAGTCATCTTGCACAAAAGGCACGGTTCACAAGCATCAAATGATTCATAACCAAGTGATTCCAAAATCCATCTTTATGGAGTTTCTTCATGCGCTTTACACCGATATGACCAAAACGGCAATTACACAAATAAGTTGCACTATCATTATTAACTTTGCATCTTTTGGCATCAATATTATGAATATGTGCATCACTACGATCGAGAGCCAACAAACTATTTTCATTGGGTGTATGACCATTGAAGGTTTTATTCATTTAAATAGAACAACAATTATTCTCTCGATTTTAAATGAATAACCGTATTGCAATAAACATGATCAAATCATATTCATGCTCAACGCAAACGCCAAATAACATTTATTTAGGTTTAACACTAATCCCGAAAGTATAGGGAGTGTGCGATGATGATCATATCAATCTTGGAACTACTTCCAAAGACTCATCGTCACTTCCCTTCAACTATTCTTTGTTTATTCTCAAACTCCTGCTTCGAGTTACTAATCTTAGCAACCTAACAAGTATCAAATACTGGGGGCTACTATAAACACTAGTAAAGCACACATCAATAACCTGTATATCAAATATACCCTTGTTCACTTTTCCATCCTTCTTATCCACCAAATATTCGTGGCATTTCCGCTTCGGTGACCATTTCCTTTGCAATTAAAGCACTCAGTTTTAGGCTTTGGTCCAGCTTTGGTCTTCTTCATGGGAGTGACAACTTGTTTGCCATTCTACTTGAAGTTTCCTTTCTTTCCTTTGCCCTTTCTTGAAACTAGTGGTCTTGTCAATCATCAACACTTGATGCTCTTTCTTGATTTCTACCTTCGTCGATTTCAACATCACGAAGAGCTTGGGAATCGTTTTCGTCATCCCTTGCATTATAGTTCATCACGAAGTTCCACTAACTTGGTGATGGTGACTAGAGAACTCTGCCAATCACTATCTTATCTGGAAGATTAACTCCCACTTGATTCAAGCGATTGTAGTACTCAGATAATCTAAGCACTTGCTCACTAGTTGAGCGATTCTCCTCCATCTTTTAGCTATAGAACTTGTTGGAGACTTCATATCTCTCAACTCGGGTATTTGCTAAAAATATTAACTTCAACTCCTGGAACATCTCATATGGTCCATGACGTTCAAAACGTCTTTGAAGTCCCGATTCTAAGCCGTTAAGCATGGTGCACTAAACTATCAAGTAGTCATCATATTGAGCTAGCCAAACGTTCATAACGTCTGCATCTGCTCCTGCAATAGGTCTGTCACCTAGAGGTGCATTGAGGACATAATTCTTCTGAGGATAAACCTCAGAGCACGGATCCAATCCGCATCATTGCTACTAACATTTTTCAACATAGTTTTTCTCTAGGAACATATCAAAATAAACATATGAAAGCAGCAACGCAAGCTATTGATCTACAACATAATTTGCAAAATACTACCAGGACTAAGTTCATGATAAATTTAAGTTCAATTAATCATATTACTTAAGAAGTCCCAATTAGATAGACATCCCTCTAATCCTCTAAGTGATTACGTGATCCATATCAACTACACCATGTCCGATCGTCACGTGAGATGGAGTAGTTTCAACGGTGAACATCAATATGTTGATCATATCTACTATATGATTCACGCCGACCTTCGGTCTCCGTGTTCCGAGACCATATCCGGATATGCTAGGCTCGTCAAGTTTAACTCGAGTATTCGCGTGTGCAAAACTGGCTTGCACCCGCTGTAGATGGACGAGAGCTTATCACACCCGATCATCACGTGGTGTCCGGGCACGACGAACTTTGGCAACGGTGCATACTCGTGGAGAACACTTCTTGATAATTAGTGAGAGATCATCTTAAAATGCTACCGTCAATCAAAGCAAGAATAAGATGTATAATAGATAAACATCATATGCAATCAAAATATGTGACATGATATGGCCATGATCATCTTGCGCCTTTGATCTCCATCTCCAAAGTATCATCATGATCTCTATCGCCACCGCATGACACCATGATCTTCATCATCTTGATCTATATCAATGTGTCATCACATGGTTGTCTCACCAACTATTGCTCTTGCAATTATTGCTATCATATAGCGATAAAGTAAAGCAATTATTTGGCACTTGCATCTTATGCAACAAAGAGACATCCATAGGGCTTCGCCATTGTCGATAACTTCAACAAAACATGATCATCTCATACAACAACTTATATATTATCACGCCTTGACCATATCACATCACAACATGCCCTGCAAAAACAAGTTAGACGCCCTCTACTTTGTTGTTGCAAATTTTTACGTGGCTGCTACGGGCTGAGCAAGAACCGTTCTACCTACGCATCAAAACCACAACGATAGTTTGTCAAGTTAGTGTTGTTTTAACCTTCGCAAGGACCGGGCGTAGCCACACTCGGTTCAACTAAAGTTGAGAAACCGACACCCGCCAGCCACACGTGTGCAAAGCACGCCGGTAGAACCAGTCTCGCGAAGCGACGCGTAATGTCGGTCCGGGCCGCTTCATCCAACAATACCGCCAACCAAAGTATGACATGCTGGTAAGTAGTATGACTTGTATCGCCCACAACTCACTTGTGTTCTACTCGCATATAACATCAACGCATAAAACCTTGGCTCGATGCCACCGCTGGGAAACGAGTAATTTCAAAAAATCCTACGCACACGCAAGATCATGGTGATGCATAGCAACGAGAGGAGAGTGTTGTCCACGCACTCGTGAGACCGTAAGCGAAGCGTTATGACAACGCTGTTGATGTAGTCGACGCCTTCACGATCCGATCGATCCAAGCACCGAACGTCTCGCACCTCCGAGTTCTCGCACACGCTCAGCTCGATGACGATCCCCGACTCGATCCAGCAGGTGTCGGGATGAGTTCCACAAGACGACGGCGTGGACGATGATGATGTTCTACCGACGCAGGCTTCACCTAAGCACCGCAACGATATGACCGAGGTGGAATATAGTGGAGGGGGCACCGCACACGCTAAGGAACGATCACGAAGATCAACTTGTGTGTCTATGGGGTGCCCCCGCCTCAGTATATAAAGGAGTGGAGGAGGGGAGGGCTGCCCTCTCTATGGCGCGCCTAGGGGAGTCCTACTCCCACCGAGTAGGATTCCCTTCCTAGTAGAACTAGGAACCCTTCCATGTAGTAGGAGTAGGAGAGAAGGAAAGGGAAGAGAGAAGGAGAAGGAAGGAAGGGGCGCCTCCCTAGTCCAATTCGGACTAGTCCAAGGGAGGGTGCGCCACCCTTTTGGCCCTTTCTCTCCTTTCCCGTATGGCCCAATGAGGCCCAATACGAATTCCCATAACTCTCCGGTACTCCGAAAAATACCCGAATCACTCGGAACCTTTCTGAACTCCGAATATAGTCGTCCAATATATCGATCTTTATGTCTCGACCATTTCGAGACTCCTCGTCATGTCCCCGATCTCATCCGAGACTCCGATCTCCTTCGGTACATCAAAACTCATAAACTCATAATAAAATTGTCATTGTAACGTTAAGCGTGCGGACCCTACGGGTTCGAGAACTATGTAGACATGACCTAGAACTATTCTCGGTCAATAACCAATAGAGGAACCTGGATGCCCATATTGGCTCCTACATATTGTACAAAGATCTTTATCGGTCAAACCGCATAACAACATACGTTGTTCCCTTTGTCATCGGTATGTTACTTGCCTGAGATTCGATCGTCGGTATCCAACACCTAGTTCAATCTCGTTACCGGCAAGTCTCTTTACTCGTTACGTAATGCATCATTCCGTAACTAACTCATTTAGCTACATTGCTTGCAAGGCTTATAGTGATGTGCATTACCGAGAGGGCCCAGAGATACCTCTCCGACAATCGAGTGACAAAACCTAATCTCAAAATACGCCAACCCAACATGTACCTTTGGAGACACCTGAGTGCTCCTTTATAATCACCCGCATGCTTGTGGACGCTTTGGTAGCACCTAAAGTGTTCCTCCGGTAAACGGGAGTTGCATAATCTCATAGTTACAGGAACATGTATAAGTCATGAAGAAAGCAATAGCAACATACTAAACGATCAAGTGCTAAGCTAACGGAATGGGTCAAGTCAATCACATCATTCTCCTAATGATGTGATCCCGTTAATCAAATGACAACTTATGTCTATGGCTAGGAAACTTAACCATCTTTTATTCACGAGCTAGTCAAGTAGAGGCATACTAGTGACACTATGTTTGTCTATGTATTCACACATGTATTATGTTTCCGGTTAATAAAATTCTAGCATGAATAATAAACATTTATCATGAATTAAGGAAATAAATAATAACTTTATTATTGCCTCTAGGGCATATTTCTTTCATTCAGTGCACTTTATATGATAGTTTTTATTATACCTATCTTGGATGCTCATCATATTAGGACTAAAATTTTAACCAAAGCAATTACCATGCTATTATAAAGGACTCTCAAAATAAAATAAGTGAAGCATGAGAGATCAATAATTTCTAGAACATAAAACCACAGTCGTGCTCTAAAAAGATATAAGTGAAGTACTAGAGCAAAATTATCTAGCTTAAAAGATATAAGTGAAGCACAAAGAGTATTCTAATAAATTCCGATTCATGTGTGTCTCTCCCAAAAGGTGTGTACAGCAAGGATGGTTGTGGTAAATTAAAAAGCAAAAACTCATATCATACAAGACGCTTGTCATGGTGGGCGCACGGCAGATGCCATGGGATGGCTAAAGAGAGGAGGAGGCTCGAGGGTGATGGTGGGATCCAAAGGCGGGGTTGGCATGATCGAGCGCGGGACGCAAGACATACCCAGGTTTGGGGCTCTCCGGAGAGATAACACCCCTAGTCCTGCGGAGTGTGGTTGATATGCGACAGTACAAGGTTGCTCTTGGAGCTGGATGGAGGAGGAAGGAAGGCTGGCCAAGGCTTAGGCTGCTCCCTCTCCTTGGGTGGATTCTACTGATGGGTGGCTAATGTCTCTATCCTTCTGCTTGCTTACTTTTTGTATACGCGAGGGCTCCTGGGGGGTTTTATAGGCCAACCCCCCAGGGGTACAATGGTATTGTTACAAGTTGGTGGGGCTGGGTCGTCAACGTCTGAGGACCCGGGCTGGGACCCGCTGGGGGTTTGTTGTTCGCGGGGTTCCCCTAGGTGCGGGCCCCGCGTGCCTAGGGGGACTATGCGCCGTCTTGTCGATCGTCAGGGCGTGGCCGAGTCGAGTCATGTACAGTGGTGCTCCGTCAGGTCGCCGCTTGCTATCGCCAAGCCAGTGATGACGGGCATCAGAGCCACGCTTAGCCCGGTCGTGGGTAGGTGAGGGGCATCACAAGCCATGCTCCTACCGACCAGAGGCATGGGCGGGACACTATTGCCTTGGTCATCAGTGGCTAAAGACTTGTCCCATCGCATGGCCTGGATGGGACGGGAGCTGACCCGTGGCTGGGTTGCGGAGCACGCCATCGGTGGAGCTAGCTTGTTGGGGAAGCCTTGGTTGCGCCGGGTTCGGCTGTCTTGTTCTGGTTGTCGAGGCCAAGTCGAGGTGCCTGGCCGGGTCGGAGAGTTCAGCCGGGTCGCGGGGCCTGGCCGGGTCGAGTGACCCGGCCAAGCACGTGCCGGCTTGAGGGGCGACATCGGCCCCGTTGTTTTTGAAAAGGATCCGGGTTCCATTGCCAGCCCGGGGTTCATCCCCTCAACAGTAGTCCCCGAAGCTGTGAAGGTCCGCCGTCTTCAGATGGGAGGGCCTTTGCAGTTTCCCCCTTAAGCAAGCCGAATTCTGCGAGCGCCGGGTCTGGTAACATCCACTGTGTGCCGGTTTTTTCGGAAACCAGATCGCGGCATCCCGGCGGTGGCGGGAACCGAGGAGTCCATCGAATCTTGGGGCAATCTCTCGGGCTTCGCGCGGGCGCCACGTGGTGCCCGGAAGTCGGAGGGGCTTGACAGGCCACGCGGGTGATGGGACTGGGTGATGGGCTGGGGCCCGCCGTCGCGTGCCCTTGGCCCACGCGTGCGGATTTATTGCGGCGTCCAAGGGTCAGTTGCTCTTCCCCGTGTAGTTATTGCATGCATACGTGCACACTTATTGCGGGGTAGTGGGAAGGGCGAGTACAGACGATCCCACTCCCCCACATTCAAACCAAGGGCTATAAATTGGGGCGAGTGGGGCGGCGGACATCATTTCGCCGCTACCGCCTCTTCGCTTGCTTCGCTTCTTGCGATCGCCAAGGCTGCGACGCTTCGCCACTCGAAAGCGAGCTCGTCGTCAACCTTCTTCTTTCTTCCTTTCTTGTCTTCATCGATGGCGCTGCCGTCGGGCTCTTGGATGGGCTCGACCATCACCATCGAGGACATCGCCTACCTCTGCTCCTCCCGGCGGTTGCCGCGGGAAACGGAGATCGTCGTGCGCCTGCCGCGGGGCGAGCAGAGGCCGCAACCCTAGGGCACGGAGCACATGGTCTTCCTCACACATTTCAAGCGTGGGTTTGGGCTGCCGGCGAGCTCCTTCTTCCGCACGTTCTAGGAGTTCTTCGGGCTCCAGCCCCACCATCTCGGCGCCGGAACCATCGTCCAGTTGGCGGGCTTTGTCAACCTCTGCGAGGGGTACCCGGGGGTCGAGCCCACGATCGACCTCTGGGCGCGCCTCTTCTCCCTGAAGCAGCAGGGGCCGACGGCCGGGGAATTCGCCGATTGCGGCGCCACCGTCATCTCGAAGCGGTTGGGGGCGGACTGCCCCAAAATTCCGCTGGAGGACTCCTCCAAGAAATGGCAGAACTCCTTCTTCTACGTCCGCAACTTGGGCGTAGACCGCATCAACCTTCCGGCCTTCGCCATCACGCCGCTGCGGGCGAAGATGAACTGGGGCTATTCCCCCAGGAACCCGTCGTAGGAGATCCTCAACCTCTGCGAACGGGTAGCGGTGATGAAGACGCGGGAGGGGCTCACCGGCAACGACCTCATTGCCGTGTTCATCATGCGCCGGGTCCTTCAGCTGTAGCAGCGCACCTGCCTCATCAGCGAGATGGCCGACCTTCAAAACCCCAACCGCATGGGGTCGACGCGCCTGGCGGCGGACCAGATTGCGTGTCGGGTCAACGACATCTCCAAGGCCAACCTGCAGGACGACTGGCGATTCACCAAGGCGCCGTACAGCCACGCGAACCCGGCGCCCCTGGTGAGTGTTTGGTATTCTTACTTTGCCGCCGCACACCTTCTTGTCCATCCCGACGTGACGCGTGAGGTGCTCATGAATGCCATCTGGCACCCTTACTCCCGGGCTCCGTCGCAGGTGGTGCGGGCAGCGTCGGAGGAGCCCGCGGCCCACAACGGAGAGGAGGAGGATGAGATCGACACCGATGCTGGGCGTCGCGTGGGTGAGTCCTGCTTTCTTGCCTTCTCTTTTGTGTTTCTTGAGTTGTTGGTCGCGACACGGCGCGGGCGACGCTGACGCCGGATGTAGTGGCGTTGGGCGGAGGAGGCGGCGACACGGGCGGAGCCGGGTCGTCGCGCGGAGTGGCGCCGGCTATCCGCATAGGAAGGACAGTGTCACGCCGCGGCCCCGGGCCCCGAAGCGCGCACCGGACCCGGCTGGGAGCGCGAGGCCAGCCAAGAGGAAGCGCGGCACCGGGCAGGGGAGGCGGTCCCCCGTCCTGGTCTTGCAGGGGTATGTTTCTTGTTTGGCCTGCGTCCGAGCAGTCAAGCCAACTTGGCTTTTGCTCACTTTGTCTTCTTCTTTAGGTCGCCAATCACGCTGGCGAGGGCGGTGGCGGATGCCGCAGTCGCTGAGGAGGCCGCGTTCCGCAGGAGCCGGTCCAACCCCGTCGACCGGGTCAAGGAGGAGGAGCCGGCCGACCCGGACCTCGGCCTGGACCGAACCGACACCGAAGGTTTGGCCTAGCGGGACAGGAACAGGGCCGAGGCGGAGCTGGAGGCAGCGTCGATCCGGGCTTGGACCGACTCTGCGGCGGCGTGGGCGCGAGCCGGCAAGGAGCCGGCATGGCGCGAGATGCCGGAGGGCGCTGTGGTGGCGGCAACGGTCTTCGAGCCATCGTTGGTGAGGGAGCGCGGCCGAGGAGGCCGGGCTGATGTGGTGATCCTCGACCAGGAGGTCGTGGAGGTGGAGGACAACACCCCGCCGCTGGTCGATCGTTGCCGAAGCGGGCGGGGGCCGGGCGGAGGCGGCGATGGCGCTGCTCGGGAGGAGGCGCCACGGTGGCGCCGCAGGGACGCCGCCGGTGGGAGGAGGCGCCGCAGGTGGAGGTGCCGCATGCCACCCTGGCTGCCGAGCCAGTGGTGGTGTCGCAGGCCGTCCCGGCGTCTGGGTCGCCGGCGGCACCGGAGAGGGCGCTGGCGAGGGGCTGGCCGTGGCGGGGGCGGCCAGCGGGAGCACGCCGGTACCGGCAAGGAGGACGCGGCCGCTGCGACGCAACCGACGCGAGCGGAGCGCCAGGGTCTTCGGCCCTGCACCTGTGAGGAGGCGGCGATGGACGCCGTCAGCCGCCGCCTGCGCGGGCGGATGGACTGGCTCGAGGCCTTTGCCCAGGCCGAGGTGGAACGGATGCGGGATATTGAACGCGCCGTGCTGATAAGCTTCTTCTGTAGCTTCTTCTTTGTGGGGGGGCGCTAGCGCACCCACTGGGTGTAGCCCCCGAGGTTCGGGCCAACTACATAGTAGTTGGGTCGAATCTTTAGAATGTTGTCTTTGTTCTGATTACTGCCTTTTTCAGCAACTCGACGCCTACCAGGTCGACGCCTTCAACTGCCTCCTGGGTAAATATCGGGAGCTCAAGGAACAACTCACCGCCCAGGAGGAGGAGCTCCGCAGGTATCTTCGTGCTCTTTTCTAGTGGGTGCGCACTAGCGCACCCACTGGGTGTAGCCCCCGAGATTTGGGCCAACTGTGTAATAGTTGGGCCAAATCTTAAGTCTTGCTCTTTCCTTTTCTGAAATCTTCCTTTTCGGAGCTGAGGTGCTATCTCGGCAGACCCGGCTACTCCGGGCCGGACATCACTACGACCGGCTTGTTGCCGACACCGGCCGCCTTGGCGCCGAGGTGGCGCAGGCGAAGGCGGAGGCGGCAGCGGCGGCCCGGCGGTCGCTCGACGAGGCCAACCAGCTGCGGGAGCAGTTGGCGAGCCACAAGAGCCGGCTTGAGGCCGAGGTGGAGCTCCTCAAGACAGAGGCTGCCAAGGTGGTGGAGGCGCAGTAGGCCCTGGTCAAGGCGGACCAGCAACGCGGCAGGTTGGCCAACGACAAGGGTCGGCTCCAGGCCGAGGTGGAGCGCCTGAGGGAGCAGGCCACCGCGGCGGAGGGGGCCCATCAGGACGAGGCCCGCCGTCGAGAGTCGTCCGAGAAGGCGACCGAGGACAAGGATGTCAAGTTGAAGGTGGCCCTTGCCAAGGTGGCCGACTTGGAGAGGGCGCTCCAGGAGCACGACCGCACCATTGATCGGGAGCGGCACGGTACGTTGCTTGAAGCACAACACCTGGAAGAATCCTTCTCTAGTAAGTGCTTTCCTTGAGTTTTGCCGGGTTGGGATCCAGCTTTTCGTTCTTGTTGTCCTCTTCCCTGACTTGCTTCGTTTTCTTGCAGGGGCCTTCCCAGAGACGCATCGGCTGGCAGAGGAAGTCGTCCGCTTCCAGCGCGACCCGCTGGGGGCTGTTGCATCCGGGACCGACCCGCAGGTGGCGTGGACCTTCTCGAAAATCATGACCGCCGCCGAGGCCCACCTGCGAGTCCTAGGGGAGCAGATGGGTCGGCTGTCCCAGGCCGGCACAGCAATGACGACGGCCCTTTGGCCGGGCTTCGTTGAGCCGAGCAGCTTCACGCGGCTGGCGCGCTGGCGGGAGATGGGGCCAGACCGGCTCCATGAGTGGCGCGTCTCCGCCGCTCGTGCCGGCGCCGAGATGGCGCTCCAGTTCGCGCTGTCTTGGCACCTGGACCTGCAGCTGGATGCGCTGATGGGCCAGCGGGCCGGCTCGGAGCGGCAGCCGTAGGAGCAGGCCGGCCGAATCGCCTCCCGGGCCAGCTACATTGCCGAGCCTTCCATGATGAGTTCCACCCGGAGCGGGCGGAAGATGGCGAAGTCGTGGTCGGCGACGACTATGACCTACTTCTTCATGACCCGGAAGGCATCTCCGAGGAGACGGGCGTCTACCGTGATGGGGGCGCCGAGGAGGACACCGATACCTCGGAGGCCGCCAGGGGAGAGCCGTCGACGTTGCGACCCGGTGCTGGAGATGCCTGAGATGACTTGGTAGAATCTGTTAGGTAGCAGGTCCACCCACCCACTGGGGGTTTTTGGGTGCAATGAACTCTGGCCATGGGCCTTTAAATATTTATGTGTATATATCGTGAATGTTTGTACTCTTGCTTTTCGTTTTTTGAACCGATATCTTGCGCTTTTCCTGTCTCAAAGCTCCCCCCCACGAGTCAGACAGCTGAGGCTCCGGTCCGTGACAAGGAGTTCGGCTCTTTGAGAGGAGCGCGCAGTACTTAGGTTTTCAAAATGTTGAGCGCGAGCGAAACACCCACTGGGTCGGCTGGCGGCGACCCGGCGGAGCCGGTTGGCGAGCAGCTGGTCATGCGGCAATTTTTGAAGTGATGGGCCGGGTTGATCGACCCAGCAGCCTTTGGCTTAGTGTTCGAAACACGCAGGAGCTCTGGCCCGTTGTGCTTGCCAGCCGACAGCCGAAGCCGGGTCTATGTCTTAGGGCGAAGTGGGGGGCCGCGGCGTCCTTAGCGCATCAGGAATCACCAAGCAAGGCAGCGGGTAGCGATGGAGCTGGCCAGCCCCCGAGCCCCCCGGGTCGAGCGAGTCAGACCGGTGGACGAGTTTAGGAGCATAGTGATGCATAAAAAGTAGGGGACGCAATAACTTGGTCGGCAAAAGGCAACCCCCGAGCATCGTTCGGGGAACCCATAGTTTCATATGTTTACAAAAGGCGGCGATACATACACTCATACAGCTAACTGTAAAACGGGCGGAGGAGTTCCGCGTTCCACGCCTGGGTCGTTTCTTCACTGGTGGTGTCTCTCTTGCACTTTTTTGATTTGCATGCGTCGATGAGATAGTAGGAGTTGCGGTCGCGCAAGGCCTGGCTCACGATGAACGGGCCCTCCCATGGAGGGGACAACTTGTGCTGGCTAGCTTGCTCTTGGGTGAGTCGGGGACGAGGTCGCCCTTCCGGAACGCGAGGGGCTTGATCTTCTTGCTGTTGTAGTACCTCAGGCCTTGCTGGTAGATGGCCGAACGGCTGAGTGCCAGGAGGCGGGCTTCTTCGAGTAGGTCGACACCGTCTTCGTGGGCTTCCTTGGCTTCAGCTTCGGTGTACATCGCGACACGCTGCGAGTCGAACTCGATGTCGGTCGGGATGACGGCTTCGGCTCCATAGACAAGGAAAAACGGGTGAACCCGATCGACGGATTCGGCGTGGTTCGGAGACTCCAGAGGACGGCCGGCAACTTGTCAAGCCAGCTGCTGGGTGAGCGGATGAGTGGCTCGACGAGCCGTGGCTTGATACATGAGAGAATGAGGCCGTTGGCCCGCTCGACCTGCCCATTGGAGTGCGGGTGTGCAATGGAGGCCAGGTCGAGGCGGATGCCGGAGATGGAGCAGTATTGCTCAAGCGCGCCCTTGGCAAAGTTGGTGCCGTTGTCCATGATGATGCTGTTCGGCATGCCGTAGCGGACCGCGATGTCTTTGATGAACCGGGCGGCTGTTGGCCCGTCCAGTTTCTTGATTGGGTTGTGCTTCGATCCACTTAGTGAACTTGTCCACCGCCACCAGGAGATGTGTCATGCCGCCACGGGCGGTTTTGAAGGGTCCCACCATGTCGAGTCCCCAGACCGCGAAGGGCCAGGCGATCGGAATGGTGCGGAGTGCTGACGTCGGCTGGTGGCTACGCTTGCTGAGGCGATGGCATCCCTCGCACTTGAGGACGAGTGACTCGGCATCTTGGAGGGCCGTGGGCCAGCAGAAACCATGGCGGAAAGCCTTGGCCACCAGGGATCGTGATGCAGCGTGGTGCCTGCATTCACCCTGGTGTTTGTCGAGGAGGATGTCGACAGCCTGGTCCTGCTCGACGTAGTGTTAGAACACGCCAGTGGAGCTGCGCTTGACAAGCTCGTTGTTGATGATGCTGTAGGCGGACGCCCGGCGTTGTACTTGCCGGGCCTCAGTGTCATCCATGGGGAGAACCCCGTTCTCCAGGAATTCTGAGATTAGCAGGGCCCAAGACGGAGCCGTCACCACGGTGAAGACGGCCATCGAGGTGGGTTCCGGGTCGGCAGCCCCCGGGTCGGGGATGGCGACGGCCGGGTCTAGGGTGATGGTGGCCGGGTTGAGCCGAGCAGCCCCCGGGCCGGGTTCAGCAGCCCCCGGGCCGGGCTCGGCAGTCCTCGGGCTGGGTTGAGATGCGGCCGGGACGTCTGGAACGTGGATGGACTCAGAGTCCGGCGATGGCTTGACGGACGGCTTGTACAGGTGCTCGAGGGAGATGTCGGACGGGATAAACTACCGGGACAAGGCGATCTTGGCGAGCGTGTTGGCTGCTTTGTTCTCTGCTCGCGGAATGTGGAGGAGCTCGCAACCCTCAAAGGACCCGGACAACTTCTGGACGAGGAAGCGGTAGCTTGCCATGTTGGAGTCGCGGGCATCCCACTCGCCGGAGCACTATTGCACCACCAGAACCGAGTCGCCGTAGGACCGGATGCACCGGATGCCGAGTTCCTTGGCAAGCCGGAGGCCGTGCACAAGGCCTTCATACTCGACAACGTTGTTGGAGGCGGTGCAGTGGATCTAGAGCGAGTAGCGGAGTCGGTCGCCCTTTGGGGACGATAGCACCATGCCAGCCCTTAGTCCGAGTCACATTTTGGACCCGTCAAAATGCATTGGCCAGTGCGTCGAGTCAGGAGGTGGCGGCATGTACTGGGTCTCGGTCGACGAGGAAATCGGCCAGGGCCTGAGACTTGATCGTGGTGCGGGGCTCATAGACGATGGTGTGGCCGGCTAGCTCGAGCGCCCACTTGGCGACCCCGCTAGAGGTGTCCCGGCTCCCGATTATCTCACCGAGAGGGGCCGTGCTGACCACGGTGATGACGTGCTCTTGGAAGTACTGCTTCAGCTTCTTGGTGGTGAATTACACGCCGTAACACGTCTTCTGGTAGTGCGGGTAGTTCTGCTTGGAGTTGGATAGCACCTCGCTCAGGTAGTAGACCGGACGTTGGACGTCTTGGATCTTGCCCTTCTCTGGTCACTGGACCACCAGCACCATGCTGACCGACCATGAGGTCGCGGCTATGTAGAGCAACAGCGACTCCTTGTCGGCCGGCGCGGCCAGGACTGGTGCGGTAGAGAGCATGCGCTTGAAGTCTTGGAAGGCCTTGTCCGCCTGGTCGTTCCATTCGAACGGCGTCATCTTCTTCATCAGCTGGTACAGGTGCAGGGCCCTCTCGCCCAGCTGGCTAAGAAACCGACTGACCAAGGCCAAGCAGCCGGTGAATTTCTGGACATCGCGCAGCCAAGCCGGCTTGCGCGTGCGCTCGATGGCCTTGATCTTCTCCGGTTTTTCCTCAATGCCGCACTCCAAGACGAGGAAGCCGAGTAGCTTTCCGGCCGGGACGCCGAAAACGCATTTTTCCAGGTTGAGCTTGACCTTGTATTCATGGAGGTTGGCGAATGTTTCCTTTAAGTCGTCGAGGAGCGTGAGGTGCTGCTTGGTCTTCACCATGATGTCGTCCATGTAAACATGGATATTGCGGCCGAGTTGCGGCAATAGGCATTTCTGCATGCAGCGCTGGAAGGTGGCGCCGGCGTTCTTCAAGCCGAGCGACATGGTGATCTAGCAATACGCCCCAAAGGGCGTGATGAAGGACGTCTTCAGGGCATCGGCCGGGTCCAGCTTGATCTGGTGGTAGCCGGAGTAAGCGTCCAGGAAGGACAGGAGCTCACACCCGGCGATCGAGTCGATGACTTGGTCGATCCGCAGGAGGACGAACGGATCCTTGGGACAGGCCTTGTTGAGGCTGGTGTAGTCGATACACATGCGCCAGGTCTTGTTCTTCTTCAGGACGAGGACTGGGTTGGCTAGCCACTCGGGGTGAAATACCTCCACGATGAAGTCGGCCGCCAAGAGCTTGGCGACCTCTTCACCGAAGGTTCTTCTCTTCTCTTCAGAGAAATGTCGGAGGGGTTGATGGACAGGCTTGGCGTCCTTGTGGACGTGGAGTTTGTGCTCGGCGTACTTCCTCGGGATACCCGGCATGTCCTTGGGGGTCCATGCAAATATATCCCAATTCTCACGGAGGAAGTCGACGAGCTCGCCTTCCTATTTGCTGTCGAGGCGGGTGCCTATGACAACATACTTGCTGCAGCTGGGGTCTTCCGGGTTCAGCTTCACTTTCTTGGTCTCCTTTGAGGGCTTGAAGGCGGCTTCGTCGGCCGGCTCCTCGGTCGGGATCGACACAGCCGAGGCCTCGCCCGCCATGGCGACAATCCGGTCGAGCTGGAGCTGCTCCTCGGCAATGACCAGCGACTCAGCCAGCTTGGCGCTGTGTCGGGCGCACTCCAGGGACTTGCAGTAGTCGCCGGTGATGGTGATGAGGCCCTTTGGACCCGGCATCTTCATCTTCAGATACGCATAGTGGGGGACCGCCATGAATTTGGCGAGCACGGGTTGGCCCAACAACGCGTGGTATGCGCTGGACAGGTCCACCACCTCGAACCATATTGTCTCGCGCTGGAAATGGTTGTTGTTGCCGAACAGGGCGTCGAGCCGGACCCGGCCAATGGGAGAGTAGGAGAGGCCGAGAATGATGCCGTGGAAGATCGTCCAGGTTAGCTCCAGGTCCTTGGCCTCGAGGCCAAGCTTGGTCATCGTGTCGCGGTAGAGGATGTTGATGCTGCTGCCGCCGTCGATGAGGACTCGGGAAAATTTGCATGTGCGTCGTGCGACAATGGTGGGGTTGAGGACGAGGGCATAGCCACCTGGATTCAGAATGACAGCCGGGTGGTCTTCCCGGGTCCAGGTGACCGGGCGGTCGGACCAGTGCATGAACTCTAGTTTGGCAGGGACGACGGTGTTCACCTCCTGCTGAAGGAGGCGCTCGCTTCGCTTTTCATCGCCGAGGCTGGTGAAGACGACGTAGGCTGCATTCTGGTCTGGGTAGGCGTCGTCGCGCATCGCGCCGCCGGCCGGGGGTGGCGGTGGAGGCGGAGGCGGCTGCCCCGCACCTGGAGCCGGAGCCGGAGGAGGCGGGACGTCGCCCCTCATGATGCGCTTGGTGATGCCGCACTGTCGAAGCGTGTGCGTGGACGTCCTCGCGCCGCTGTGGTGCTTGCAGGGAGTGTCGAGCATCTCTTCGAAGCTCATGGTGGGCTGCCACGCTGTCTTGCCGGTCTGCCGGGTCCGCCGCGGGCTCGGTGGCCGCAACGAGCTGGTTGTCGTAGCGCTGAGCCGGCTGGTCAGCCTTGTGCTTGTTGTTCTGGTGATGCTGCTACCGGCTGCTCTCGCCAGCCTGCTTCGGGGGGGGGGGGGGATGTTGGGGAACGTAGTAATTTCAAAACAATTCCTACACACACGCAAGATCATGGTGATGCATAGAAACGAGAGGAGAGAGTGTGTCCACGTACCCTCGTAGACCGAAAGCGGAAGCGTTATCACAACGCGGTTGATGTAGTCGTTCGTCTTCACGGCCCGACCGATCAAGCACCGAAAGCACGGCACCTCCGAGTTCTTGCACGTTTTTAGCTCGATGACATCCCTCGAACTCCGATCCAGCCGAGTGTCGAGGTAGAGTTCCGTCAACACGACGGCGTGGTGACGATGATGATGTTCTACCGACGCAGGGCTTCGCCTAAGCACCTCTACGATATTATTGAGGACTATGGTGGAGGGGGGCACCGCTCACGGCTAAGAGATCAATGATCAATTATTGTGTATATGTGGTGCCCCCTTCCCCCGTATATAAAGGACTGGAGGAGGGGGCCGGCCAAGGGGAGGAGGCGCGCCCTAGGGGGAAGTCCTACTCCCACCGGGAGTAGGACTGCTCCCTTTCCTATTTGGAGAGGGAGAAGGAAGGAAGAGGAAGGAGGGACGAAGGAAAGGGGGGGCGGGCCCCCTCCCACTTCGGATTGGGCTTCGGGGGCGCACCCCCTCCCTTGCTCCTTTCCCCTGCTTTCCACTACAGCCCATTAAGGCCCATATACCTCCCGGGGGGCTCCGATAACCTCCCGGAGCTCCGGTATTGTCCCAATCTCACCCGGAACCTTTCTAGTGTACAAATATAGTCGTACAATATGTCGATCTTCATGTCTCGACCATTTCGAGACTCCTCGTCATGTCCATGATCACATCCGGGCCTTCGAACAACCTTTGGTACATCAAAACACATAAACTCATAATATAACTGTCATCTTACTTCAAGCGTGCGGACCCTACGGGTTCGAGAACTATGAAGACATGACCGAGACACGTCTCCGGTCAATAACCAATAGCGAAACATAGATGCTCATATTGACTCCTACATATTATATGAAGATCTTTATCGGTCAAACCGCATAACAACATACATTGTTCCCTTTGTCATCGGTATGTTACTTGCCCGAGATTCGATCGTCGGTATCTCAATACCTAATTCAATCTCGTTACTGGCAAGTCTCTTTACTCGTTACGTAATGCATCATCCTGTAACTAACTCATTAGCTACATTGCTAGCAAGGCCTATAGTGATGTGCATTACCGAGAGGGCCCAGAGATACCTCTCCGACAATTGGAGTGACAAATCCTAATCTCGAAATACGTCAACTCAACAAGTACCTTTGTAGACACCTGTGGAGCACCTTTATAATCACCCAGTTATGTTGTGACGTTTGGTAGCACACAAAGTGTTCCTCCGTAAGCGGGAGTTACATAATCTCATAGTCATAGGAACATGTATAAGTCATGAAGAAAGCAATATCAACATACTAGACGATCAGGTGCTAAGCTAACGGAATGGGTCAAGTCAATCACATCATTCTCCTAATGATGTGATCTCGTTAATCAAATGACAACTCATGTCTATGGTTAGGAAACTTAACAATCTTTTATTCACGAGCTAGTCAAGTAGAGGCATACAAGTGACACTATGTTTGTCTATGTATTCACACATGTATTATGTTTCCGGGTAATACAATTCTAGCATGAATAATAAACATTTATCATGATATGAGGAAATAATAATAACTTTATTATTGCCTCTATGGCATATTTCCTTCAGTCTCCCACTTGCACTAGAGTCAATAATCTAGATTACACAGTAATGATTCTAACACCCATGGAGCCTTGGTGCTGATCATGTTTTGCTCGTGGAAGAGGCTTAGTCAACGGGTCTGCAACATTCAGATTCGTATGTATCTTACAAATCTCTATGTCTCCCACCTGGACTTGGTCCCGGATAGAATTGAAGCGTCTCTTGATGTACTTGGTTCTCTTGTGAAATCTGGATTCCTTTGCCAAGGCAATTGCACCAGTATTGTCACAAAAGATTTTCATTGGACCCGATGCACTAGGTATGACACCTAGATCGGATATGAACTCCTTCATCCAGACTCCTTCATTTGTCGCTCAAGCAGCTATGTACTCCGCTTCACATGTAGATCCCACCACGACGCTTTGTTTAGAACTGCACAACCTGACAGCTCCACCGTTCAATATAAACACGTATCTGGTTTATGCGATTTAGAATCGTCCAGATCAGTGTCAAAGCTTGCATCGACGTAACCATTTACGACTAGCTCTTTGTCACCTCCATAAACGAGAAACATATCCTTAGTCCTTTTAAGGTATTTCAGGATGTTCTTGACCGTTGTCCGGTGATCCACTCCTGGATTACTTTGGTACCTCCCTGCTAAACTAATAGCAAGGAACACATCAGGTCTGGTACATAGCATTGCATACATGATAGAGCGTATGGCTGAAGCATAGGGAACTTCTTTCATTTTCTCTCTATCTTCTGCAGTGGTCGGGCATTGAGTCTGACTCAATTTCACACCTTGTATTACAGGCAAGAACCCTTTCTTTGCTTGATCCATTTTGAACTTTTTCAAAACTTTATCAAGGTATGTACTTTGTGAAAGTCCAATTAAGCGTCTTGATCTATCTCTATAGATCTTGATGCCCAATATGTAAGCAGCTTCACCAAGGTCTTTCATTGAAAAACTTTTATTCAAGTATCCTTTTATGCCATCCAGAAATTCTATATCATTTCCAATCAATAATATGTCGTCCACATATAATATTAGAAATGCTACAGAGCTCCCACTCACTTGTAAATACAGGCTTCTCCAGAAGTCTGTATAAAACCATATGCTTTGATCACACTATCAAAGAGTTTATTCCAACTCCGAGAGGCTTGCACCAGTCCATAAATAGATCGCTAGAGCTTGCACACTTTGTTAGCATCCTTTGGATCGACAAAACCTTCTGGTTGCATCATATAGAACTCTTCTTCCAGAAATCCATTCAGGAATGCAGTTTTGACATCCATTTGCCAAATTTCATAATCATAAAATGCGGCAATTGCTAACATGATTCGGACAGACTTAAGCATCGCTACAAGTGAGTAAGTCTCCTAGTCAACACCTTGAACTTGTCGAAAACCTTTCGCAACAAGTCGAGCTTTGTAGAGAGTAACATTACCATCAGTGTTAGTCTTCTTCTTGAAGATCCATTTATTCTCGATGGCTTGCCGATCATCGGGCAAGTCAACCAAAGTCCACACTTTGTTCTCATACATGGATCCCATCTCAGATTTCATGGCCTCAAGCCATTTTATGAATCTGGGCTCATCATCGCTTCCTCATAGTTCGTAGGTTCGTCATGGTCAAGTAACATGACCTCCAGAATAGGATTACCGTACCACTCTCGTGCGGATCTTACTCTGGTTGACCTACGAGTTTCTGTAGTAACTTGATCTGAAGTTTCATGATCAACATCATTATCTTCCTCACTTATTGGTGTAGTCGTCACAAGAACCGGTTTCTGTGATAAACTATTTTCCAATAAAGGAGCAGGTATAGTTACCTCATCAAGTTCTACTTTCCTCCCACTCACTTCTTTCGAGAGAAACTCCTTCTCTAGAAAGGATCCATTCTTGGCAACAAATGTCTTGCCTTCGGATCTGTGATAGAAGGTGTACCCAATAGTTTCCTGTATCCTATGAAAACACATTTCTCTGATTTGGGTTCGAGCTTATCAGGTTGAAGCTTTTTCACATAAGCATCGCAGCCCCAAACTTTAAGAAACGACAACTTTGGTTTCTTGCCAAACCATAGTTCATAAGGCGTCGTCTCAACGGATTTTAATGGTGCCCTATTTAACGTGAATGCGGCCGTCTCTAAAGCATAACCCCAAAATGACAGCGGTAAATCAAGAAGAGACATCATAGATCGCAGATATCTAGTAAAGTACGACACGATGTTAGGACACACCATTACTGTTGTGGTGTTCCGGTGGCGTGAGTTGTGAAACTATTCCGCATTGCTTCAAATGTAAACCAAACTCAGAACTCAAATATTCGCCTCCACGATCAGATCATAGAAACTTTATTTTCTTGTTACGATGATTTTCAACTTCACTCTGAAATTCTTTTAACTTTTCAAATGTTTCAGACTTATGTTTCATTAAGTAGATATACCCATATCTGCTCAAATCATCTGTGAAGGTGAGAAAATAACGATACCCGCCGCGAGCCTCAACATTCATTGGACCACATACATCAGTATGTATGATTTCCAACAAATCAGTTGCTCGCTCTATAGTTCCGGAGAACGGCGTTTTAGTCATCTTGCCCATGAGGCATGGTTCGCAAGTACCAAGTGATTTATAATCAAATGATTCCAAAAGTGTAACACCCCGGATCCGATGCGCCAGGTGTCCGCCAGTTATTCGTCGTTGTTGCCATGTCATTTGCTTGCGTGTTGCACTTTGCCATGTCATCATATGCATTTTTGTCATGTCATCATGTGCATTTCATTTTGCATACATGTTCGTCTCATGCATCCGAGCATTTTCCCGTTGTTCGCTTTTGCAATCCGCACTCCTATGTCCCCTGCTTCCCCTTCTTGTCTCCTTTCGTGTGCGGGTATTAAACTTTCTCGAATGGCCCGAGGTTTGCCAAGCTGCCTTGGTATACCACCGTAGATCCGCTGTCAAGTTTCGTGCCATTTGGAGGTCGTTTGGTACTCCAACGGTTAACCGGTAACCGCAAAAGCCTCTTTGTTGCAGCCCAACACCCTTCCAAAGTGGCCCAAAACCCACCAAACTCCTCTCCATGCTCTCGGTCGTTCGATCACGATCGCGTGGCAAAACCGCCCCTCATTTGGACTCTCCTAGCTCCTCTACCTATATAAACACCCTCCCTCCATTTTGGATCTAATTCCCCGAAACCCTAAAATGCCCTCTCCACAAGACCGGACATGTCCGCTCCGCCGGACACGTCCACACGCCGCCGCCCGTCCAATCAGAGCCGCCACCTGTCGCTTGCCCGTCGTCCCATTCATGTCATGTCTGTCGAGCCTATCATGGGCTCACAGCCTGACGCACCGCGCCACCAAGCCTTGCATGGGCCTGAAGCGCCCGCTGCTGCGGTGCCCCAAGGCTCAAGGCTGGTCGTCCGCCACGGCAGCAACCGCCGCCGCTGCTTCGCCGCTGCTTCCACCGCCTGTCGCCTCCACCCGACGCCGCGGAGGTCTCTCCGAAGGCCGCTGCTCAGCTGCTGCTTCCGCCTTCGCCACCTGCTCCTCGCTGAGTCCAGACGCTGCCGCCCTCGGCGCAGCGCCGCCGCCGCCAGCCAGACTCGCTTGCCGCCCATGCTTGCGCCATCTTCCCGGCCAGATCCCGGATGGCTGCGGGATCCACGCCTCCGCTGCCCCGCCGCACCTCCGCCGGCGCCGTCGGGCCCCACCGCGCCGGATCAAGCCCGGATCCATCTCCTCCGGCCGCCGTCGTCCCCGTCTCCGGCGAATCCCCGACGAGCATCGTTTTCCGTGCAACGAGGTTGACCCCCTGAAAATTCCACTAAGTCCCCAGGATTCTATTATTTTCGTGCATTTTCATAGCATCACATCTCTACATCCGTAGCTCCGTTTTGGGCGTATAATATGTCAAAATGTTCGTCTCGAAGAGTACATCATTTCATTCCATTGCATCATTTGCATTTGAGCTCATCTTGATGCCCGAAATGCTGTTGGAAGAAGGCTTCAGATCGTTAGTTGCAGAATCTTATCAGCTCGAGCTCTTTTGTCATTTTTGCCATGATTTATGTGTCCATCCTATGAGTATGAGCTCTACATGAATGTTGGACTAGGCCATGCCATCTTTCCAGAGGTGTTTACCATGTATTTTTGTGATGCTTGTAGCGAGTGCATTGAGCTTGTAAAGTAGGGTAGTTTCTGTTGCTGTTTTGCTAGACAGATTCTGATTAATTTGATGCCATGTTAACATGCTTCTAGTAATCATTCTATGCATAATCTGGAGATGCTCTATAAACATGTTTTGATATACATGTCTTGCTCTATCCATTAATGCCCTTGTTTGCAATTATAGCCTGCTGGAACATGTTCATTTCTTGCTCCAAAGTTGCTTGAAAATGTTTCCTGACAGATTGTTTGCATGAGATTCAATTTTCACGAGGTCGTTGTAGTTGATCCGTGTATGCTATGACCTTGCTCTTGCCATGCTTAGCTTCATAAACATGCCTTCTTACTGTTGGTTGCCTTGCCATGCCATGTATTGCTCTGTAGTGAGTGTTTCGAGCTCACGAACATGCCTACTAATCGTTGTTTCTGCCATGTTCAAATCTGTAATAAAACTTGCCATGTTTACATGGGTGCCATCATATTTTCCGTGCCTTTTTGGCTCATGGTCAGTAAGGGTCTTTTGATATTTGCAATTAGTAGTTTCATGCCATGCCTTTGTTTGCCATGATAAGTTCCTGTAACATGATGTTTGATAGCTCTAAACATTGCAACCTGATGTTATTTCTGCTAAAGTCTGAAATTGTTATTACTTGCAATATCTCCATGTCATTTTGAGCATGTTCTAGTTGTTTCTGGAGATAGCTCAGTGTTCATGTTTTGTTATGCTTTACGTGTACTTCATGACCATGCCTTTTGTTATTATGTTGGGATGCTGTAGCATGTTGTTTTGATGCTTGCAATATGCCTAGTTGCTGTTTTGGACAGATTGTTGCTATGACTTCTATAGTGTGCATGTGTTGAACCGTTGCTCCGTTTTGAGTGTGCTCTATATGAAACTTGCTTGTTTTTGCATGTAGCTTCATATTATCATGTTGCATCCTTGTTTTGGTGTGTTTGCTTGATGTTTGGGTGCATTTCGCATCGATGCCATGTTTAACTTGTTTTGCTCATATCTTCTAGACCGTAGCTCCGAATCTAATGAACTTTATATGTAACTTGACTAGAATTTCGTGTAGATCATCATGGTGCATATTAACTTGCTGCTTAACAACTTCAACTTAATGTTTGTTCAGTTCTGGACCAATTTTGAAATATGCATATGAGGACTTACCTAATTGTTATATGTTGTTTCCTACTCATTTAAACTTGCCTTGATGTGTTGTTCTTGTTTGCATCATCTCCTGCCATGAGTAGCTTCATGTAGCTTGGTCATGCATCATGCTTGTTGTGCATCATGTCATGTTCATATGTGGTGTGTTTACCTATGTTGTGTGATTCTTCTTGTTAGTTCCTGCTTCGCTATGATCGTGAGGATTCGCTCGCTCACGCTTGGTTCGGCTTCATCCGCTCATCTTCTTCATGGATTCGTTCTTCTTCCTTGCGGATTTCAGGCAAGATGACCGCTACCCTCGATCTCACTACTATCATTGCTATGCTAGTTGCCTCGTTCTATCGCTATGTCATGCGCCTATTACCTGCTTGTCCAGCCAACCCATATTGCCATGAACCTCTAACCTTTGACACCATTCCTATGCAAACCGTTGTTTGGCTATGTTCCCGCTTTGCTCAGCCCTCTTATAGCGCTGCTAGTTGCGGTGAAGTTGAAGATTTCTCCATGGTGGACAGGGTTTATGTTGGGATATCACAATATCTCTTATTTTATTAATGCATCTATATACTTGGTAAAGGGTGGAAGGCTCGGCCTTATGCCTAGTGTTTTGTTCCACTTTGCCGCCTCTAGTTTCCGCCATACCGTGTTATGTTCCCGGATTTTGCGCCCCTTACGCTGTCGGGTGATTTATGGGACCCCTTGACAGTTCGCTTTGAATAAAACTTGTCCAAAGAAGGCCCAACATTGCCTTTTACCTTTTGCCTCACCACCACCTATCTTTTCCCTTGGGAGTCGCTTCTCTCGAGGGTCATCTTTATTTTAGCCCCCGGCCAGTGCTTGTCTAAGTGTTGGTCCGAACTGGCAGATCATGGGCCACCTCGGGCAACTCGAGGGCTGGTTTTACTCAGAGGGTGACCTATCCGTGTTGCCCTAAGAACGAGATATGTGCAGCTCCTATCGGGATTGTCGGCGATCGGGCGGCTTTGCTGGTCTTGTTTTACCATTGTCGAAATGTCTTGATGTACCGGATTCCGAGATCGACGGAGTGTCTTGGGTGAAGGTCTATTCTTCGATGATCGCGAGAGCTTGTAATGGGCTGTTGGGACACCCCGCAGGTATAAACTTTCGAGAGCCGTGCCTGCGGTTATGTGGCGATGGGAATTTGTTAATGTCCGTTGTAGAAAACCTGAAGTTGATTTTAATTAAAACGCATCAACCGAGTGTGTAGCCGTGATGGTCTCTTCTCGCGGAGTCCGGAAGTGAACACGGTTTCGTGTTATGTTTGACGAAGTAGGTGTTCAGATCACCTCTTGATCATTGCTAGTTGACGATCGCTCCGCTTGTTCTCTTCTCGCCTCATTTGCGCTGGTTAGCCACCATACTTGCTTAGCCGCTGCTGCAACCTCACCACTTTACCCCTTCCTTTCCCATTAAGCTTTGCTAGTCTTGATACCCATGGTAATGGGATTGTTGAGTCCTCGTGGCTCACCAGATACTTCCAAAACCAGTTTGCGGTGTGACGCAACCAAGCTCAAGGAGGAGCTCGATGAAGATCTTGCCCTTTGTGTTGTTTCATTCTAGTTGATCAAGAGGGAGCCCAGCTTGGGGTCGATCGGGACCGCTTTGTCGATTTGGGGTTCTCTTTATTTTGGTTCCGTAGTCGGACCTTGTTTGTATCTGATGATGTAATGCTTTATTCATGTAATTGTGTGAAGTGGCGATTGTAAGCCAACTATGTATCTTTTTCCCTTATGTATTACTTGGGTTGTGTGAAGATTACCTCACTTATGACATTGCTTTCAATGCGGTTATGCCTCTAAGTCGTGCTTCGACACGGGGAGATATAGCCGCATCGAGGGCGCTAAGTTGGTAATCGAGCCATCCCCGACCTTAGGAGCCCCCACTGCTTGATCGTTTTTAGTGGCCGAGTTGTGTCTAGAAAAATATTTTGAGTCATTTATGATTATATATATCGGAGAGTTTAGGAATTCTTTTTACTCCCCCCTTCGACCTTCGGTGAGGTATCCCGACGAGAGTTTTGACTCTTCTCTTCTCAAATTTCACTAAAATTTTTTAGGATCACGCTGGTATCTTAGAATCGTTCCGATGGTCTTATGACGAGAACATTGTCTTGGTGCCTCCCGACATTTAGGGTTGTGGCGTGTCCCGGGAGTTGAGCCCGAGGTGTTGTCGCCATAATTTTATCGCTGCAGTTCTCGAATACCGAGTTTAGTACGCCGACATCGAAAATCTCTTTTATGCAGCTTGTTGGTGAGATAACCCCGCTAACCCAAGATCGAGGTGAGTACGGAGTATTGCCATGACTTGTATAACGGATGCTTTTCAAGGTTGAGGTAGACGATTTCAAGGTTTCTTGGTTATGTGTTGACGGATGGATACGGCCGGATGTAGGGATTGTTAGTTTGGGTGAGATATATTGCTCCTCAGATCCCCAACACCGATTGCATAACCGTAAAGTTTCGGAGTTTCATAGGTGGGAATTCAAGTAGCTCTTAGGATATCTTTCCGACGGATGTATGATATGAAATTGGGGTTCGACGCCTAGTGGTCCGCCTATTCACGGTTGGTTTTACAAAGGTCTCGTTGTGTCTTAAAGAGTCCTTGGCTATGCCGACTGGGACGCTTCAGATGTCATGTGCACTGCCTTGTACATGATGGTGCTGTACGATTGAGCCCGTAGGCCCCACCACGAAAACTTCGGACGAAATCTCTATCATATGTTTGTTCCGGCTTATTCTGCAAGCCAAATCCTTTGCTTTGTTTTATTTGTGGTATTCGAGTTGCTTCGAAGTCAAATGTTGATTCCATACCTTTCTGAAATGGTGTTCTCATACTCCGATGTGAATACCAATTTGTCATGTCAATCCTTTTCAACCGGCGTGTTTCTCTTCAAGTGGACCCGATCACTTCAACATCAGCAAGACCAATTATCATTTCTTCTCAATGGTGTTTGTTTCGTTCATCCCAAGTTGTCTTTGTTTTTCCCCACCCTCCCACCCTTTTTCTTCAAGGACACAGAATTCTTAATCAAGTATCCATTTATTCATGTGAAGTCTCTTCATTCTTTTCTTTCAATGTTCTTATCCGGTGGATCCTATTCAAGCTTTCGATATTCATCATATTCCTTTTCCTCATTTCAATGTCTTCTCATACCAGTGCACCTCATTATCATTCACTTCTCGCTATTTGTTATTCCGGAGTGCTCAAGATATCTCGAAGATTCGTGTTTCCACTCTGCATTAGTTCAAGCTCTTTCGAGATTGGTATCTCATTCAAGTCATTTAATTCAACCGGTGCAACATCTCTTTTAAAACTTCTCAACGGTGTTTTCTTTTGAGTGGGCCCTAACCCACAGGTCTTTTCCCAGGATCTTACCTGACTCTTCCATTTTCCCAGAGCTATCCTAAATTCTTCTCCAAGTTTGACGTAAGAATGAGTTATCATCAGTCAAATGCTTTTCTCCAAGATCTTTAAAATTATTTTTCATAGTTGGCTTAACCTCTTCGTTTTTGGTTCTTCCGGTGTGCCTCAGTAATTCTTGGTGGTGTTTCTCGTTGTCATTCTCATCATTTGAAGACCGAAGAAAAGTTTCTCTTTAATCTTGCTCTATTCTCTTCAAGATGCGTGGTTCTAGTTTGTTGCCATCCACTCATAATTGTTTTCGATTGTGAGAATTCTTTTCACCCATCCGGAGCATTTCATGAATTGTTTCCATTTCTTTCATTCGAGGCCATCATGTCATAATTCCTCAATCTCAGCTTTCAACTCTCGTTCTCGAATCTTACCGGTGCATCATTCTAGTATTCTCTAATCAGCTCGTGATCTCTCGTTCTCATGTATCTAAATCCCCTCAAGTATCTTCATTCGTTTTCCAATTCTTCCCGGTGAATGGTGCCTTTGATTTCATTTTCAATCTCACGGTGGTTCGTTCAAGATTTCACTTCCTTCGTCATCATTTAAATCATTCGTTCTTTCCTATCCTACCGGTGGTTCGTTGAAGACCTTCTCAAGTTTACGCCATATCTCTCTTAATCCTTTCTACGAGAATAAGTAGTATGCCAAATCCGTTGCTTGTCATCAATATAAATTGGTGAAGGATACGCATAACATAATTCTTGTTCTTGTTTCATCCAAGTGATTAATCCTTTCCTTCGGAGTTTGTTCAGGAGTAATAAATTCTTGGCTTCTTGTTGTTCATCTTTCTTCCGGAGCTCCAAGTTTTCCGCATTATCTCGCCGCAAAGCTCCATCCAAATCATTGCAAGGTTTCACCTTGTGTTTTCAACTTCTCTTTCTTTTATCATCCTTTTCTTACCGGATTTCTTCATGGAGGCTCTACATGGTGGTTCCTCAAGGATTCTTTTCATTCTTCAATTGTTCTTCAAGGTTTCTCTTGAAGTTATGACCCGCCAAGCTATACTCAAAAATAAACATGGTGCTCAACACATGTTTTGTTTTGAGGCGTTATTCCAATGATCTATCTTCTATTCTTTCTTACGGAGGCATTGTGATGTTGCTCTTTTCACACATCATCTCGTATTGTGAGCATCGTGTTCGTTTCATTTTATCCATTTAACCGGAGTATTGTGTCATCTCTTCAAGTGCTTTTCATCTTATCAAGTTTACCTTCTTCTTTTAGTCGGAGTGCTGCCCAAGTTATATCAATCTTACCCTTTCTCTATCTAGTTTTAACCGGAGTGGTTTCAATATCTATCTTATCACTAAACCTCTTGGTTCTCGTTGTATCCCTTGCTCCTCTTTTCTAACGGAGTGTTTTCAACTTTGCTCATCTTCGTTGTTTTCTTCATTTCTTTTTGCTCAACCTCTCAAGGTTCGTGGTTTCACTCATTGGTCAAAGAAGCAACTTAGTTTTACCTCTTCTCTTCCTCTTCCGTTTTCCCTCCGGTGCCATTCTAGATCTCGGGACGAGATCCTCTCGTAGTGGTGGAGTGTTGTAACACCCCGGATCCGATGCGCCAGGTGTCCGCCAGTTATTCGTCGTTGTTGCCATGTCATTTGCTTGCGTGTTGCACTTTGCCATGTCATCATATGCATTTTTGTCATGTCATCATGTGCATTTCATTTTGCATACATGTTCGTCTCATGCATCCGAGCATTTTCCCCGTTGTTCGTTTTGCAATCCGCACTCCTATGTCCCCGGCTGCTCCCCTTCTTGTCTCCTTTCGTGCGGGTATTAAACTTTCTCGAATGGCCCGAGGTTTGCCAAGCGCCTTGGTATACCACCGTAGATCCGCTGTCAAGTTTCGTGCCATTTGGAGGTCGTTTATACTCCAACGGTTAACCGGTAACCGCAAAGCCTCTTTGTTGCAGCCCAACACCCTTCCAAAGTGGCCCAAAACCCACCAAACTCCTCTCCATGCTCTCGGTCGCTCGATCACGATCAAGGGGCGAAAACCGCTCCTCATTTGGACTCTCCTAGCTCCTCTACCTATATAAACACCCTCCCTCCATTTTCGGATCTAATTTCCCGAAACCCTAAAATGCCTCTCCACAAGACCGGACATGTCCGCTTCCGCCGGACACGCCCAAGCCACCTGCCCAATCCAGAGCCGCCACTGTCTGCCACTGTCGTCCTCATGGCCATGCCTGCTGAGCCTATCAAGGGCTCACAGCCTCGACCATGGCCACACCCAGCTTGCTGGCCTGAAGGCCGCGCCGCTGCTGGTGCTTCAAGGCCAAGGCTGCCGCCGCCGCCGCAGCCTGCTGCCGCCGCTCCGCCGCCGCTCACCGCCTGTCACCTCCACTCCGACGCCGGAGGTCTCCCTGAAGCCGCTGCGCTCAAGGCTGCTTCCGCCGCCGCTGCCTGCGGCTCTCGCCGAGTCCGTGCCGCCGCCCTCGGCAGAAGCGCCTGCCCCTGCCAAGGCCACCCGCGCGCTGGCCGCCGCCGCTCGCCACGGCCATCTTTCCGGCCAGATCCGGCATGGCCACGGATTCCACGCCCGCCGCCCGCCAAGACTCTCCGCCGGCGCCGCTGGCCCCACCATGCTACGGATCCAGCCCGGATCCATCTCCTCCGCCGCCGTCGTCTGCCTCCGCGAATCCCGACGAGCATCGCTTTTCCGTGCAACGAGGTTGACCCCCTGAAAATTCCACTAAGTCCCCAGGATTCTATTATTTGCGTGCATTTTCATAGCATCACATCTCTGCATCCGTAGCTCCGTTTTGGGCGTATAATATGTCAAAATGTTCGTCTCGAAGAGTACATCATTTCATTCCATTGCATCATTTGCATTTGAGCTCATCTTGATGCCCGAAATGCTGTTGGAAGAAGGCTTCAGATCGTTAGTTGCAGAATCTTATCAGCTCGAGCTCTTTTGTCATTTTTGCCATGATTTATGTGTGCATCCTATGAGTATGAGCTCTACATGAATGTTGGACTAGGCCATGCCATCTTTCCAGAGGTGTTGACCATGTATTTTTGTGATGCTTGTAGCGAGTGCATTGAGCTTGTAAAGTAGGGTAGTTTCTGTTGCTGTTTTGCTAGACAGATTCTGATTAATTTGATGCCATGTTAACATGCTTCTAGTAATCATTCTATGCATAATCTGGAGATGCTCTATAAACATGTTTTGATATACATGTCTTGCTCTATCCATTAATGCCCTTGTTTGCAATTATAGTCTGCTGGAACATGTTCATTTCTTGCTCCAAAGTTGCTTGAAAATGTTTCCTGACAGATTGTTTGCATGAGATTCAATTTTCACGAGGTCGTTGTAGTTGATCCGTATGCTATGACCTTGCTCTTGCCATGCTTAGCTTCATAAACATGCCTTCTTACTGTTGGTTGCCTTGCCATGCCATGTATTGCTCTGTAGTGAGTGTTTCGAGCTCACGAACATGCCTACTAATCGTTGTTTCTGCCATGTTCAAATCTGTAATAAAACTTGCCATGTTTACATGGGTGCCATCATATTTTCCGTGCCTTTTTGGCTCATGGTCAGTAAGGGTCTTTTGATATTTGCAATTAGTAGTTTCATGCCATGCCTTTGTTTGCCATGATAAGTTCCTGTAACATGATGTTTGATAGCTCTAAACATTGCAACCTCGATGTTATTTCGCTAAAGTCTGAAATTGTTATTACTTGCAATATCTCCATGTCATTTTGAGCATGTTCTAGTTGTTTCTGGAGATAGCTCAGTGTTCATGTTTTGTTATGCTTTACGTGTACTTCATGACCATGCCTTTTGTTATTATGTTGGGATGCTGTAGCATGTTGTTTTGATGCTTGCAATATGCCTAGTTGCTGTTTTGGATGATTGTCGCTATGACTTGTATAGTGTGCATGTGTTGAACCGCTGTCTGCTTTTGAGTGTGCTCTATATGAAACTTGCTTGTTTTTGCATGTAGCTTCATATTATCATGTTGCATCCTTGTTTTGGTGTGTTTGCTTGATGTTTGGGTGCATTTCGCATCGATGCCATGTTTAACTTGTTTTGCTCATATCTTCTAGACCATAGCTCCGAATCTAATGAACTTTATATGTAACTTGACTAGAATTTCGTGTAGATCATCATGGTGCATATTAACTTGCTGCTTAACAACTTCAACTTAATGTTTGTTCAGTTCTGGACCAATTTTGAAATATGCATATGAGGACTTACCGGAATTGTTATATGTTGTTTCCGGCCTCATTTAAACTTGCCTTGATGTGTTGTTCTTGTTTGCATCATCTCCTGCCATGAGTAGCTTCATGTAGCTTGGTCATGCATCATGCTTGTTGTGCATCATGTCATGTTCATATGTGGTGTGTTTACCTATGTTGTGTGATTCTTCTTGTTAGTTCCTGTTTCGTTGCGATCGTGATGATTCGTTCGTCTACGTTTGGTTCGGCTTCATCCGTTCATCTTCTTCATGGATTCGTTCTTCTTCCTTGCGGGATTTCAGGCAAGATGACCGCTACCCTGGATCTCACTACTATCATTGCTATGCTAGTTGCCTCGTTCTATCGCTATGCTGCGCTGCCTATTACCTGTTTGTCCAGCCAACCCATATTGCCATGAACCTCTAACCTTTGACACCATTCCTATGCAAACCGTTGTTTGGCTATGTTCCCGCTTTGCTCAGCCCCTCTTATAGCGTTGCTAGTTGCAGGTGAAGTTGAAGATTTCTCCATGGTGGACAGGGTTTATGTTGGGATATCACAATATCTCTTATTTTATTAATGCATCTATATACTTGGTAAAGGGTGGAAGGCTCGGCCTTATGCCTAGTGTTTTGTTCCACTCTTGCCGCCTAGTTTCCGCCATACCGTGTTATGTTCCCGGATTTTGCGTCCCTTACGCTGTCGGGTGATTTATGGGACCCCTTGACAGTTCGCTTTGAATAAAACTTGTCCAAAGAAGGCCCAACATTGCCTTTTACCTTTTGCCTCACCACCACCTATCTTTTCCCTTGGGAGTCGCTTCTCGAGGGTCATCTTTATTTTAGCCCCCGGGCGTTGCTTGTCTAAGTGTTGGTCCGAACCGGCAGATCATGGGCCACCTCGGGCAACTCGAGGGCTGGTTTTACTCGAGGTGACCTATCCGTGTTGCCTCGAGAACGAGATATGTGCAGCTCCTATCGGGATTGTCGGCGCATCGGGCGGCTTTGCTGGTCTTGTTTTACCATTGTCGAAATGTCTTGATGTACCGGGATTCCGAGACTGATCGGAGTGTCTTGGGTGAAGGTCTATTCCTTCGATGATCGCGAGAGCTTGTAATGGGCTGTTGGGACACCCCGCAGGTATAAACTTTCGAGAGCCGTGCCTGCGGTTATGTGGCGATGGGAATTTGTTAATGTCCGTTGTAGAAAACCGAAGTTGACCTTAATTAAAACGCATCAACCGAGTGTGTAGCCGTGATGGTCTCTTCTCGGCGGAGTCCGGAAGTGAACACGGTTTCGTGTTATGTTTGACGAAGTAGGTGTTCGTGATCACCTCTTGATCATTGCTAGTTGACGACCGCTCCGCTTGTTCTCTTCTCGCTCATTTGCGCTGGTTAGCCACCATACTTGCTTAGCCGCCGCAACCTCACCACTTTACCCCTTCCTTTCCCATTAAGCTTTGCTAGTCTTGATACCCATGGTAATGGGATTGCTGAGTCCTCGTGGCTCACCAGATACTTCCAAAACCAGTTTGCGTGACGAACTAAGCTCAAGGAGGAGCTCGATGAAGATCTTGCCCTTTGTGTTGTTTCATTCTAGTTGATCAAGAGTGGAGCCCAGCTTGGGGTCGATCGGGACCGCTTGTCGATTTGGGGTTCTCCTTTATTTTGGTTCCGTAGTCGGACCTTGTTTGTATCTTGGATGATGTAATGCTTTATTCATGTAATTGTGTGAAGTGGCGATTGTAAGCCAACTATGTATCTTTTTCCCTTATGTATTACTTGGGTTGTGTGAAGATTACCTCACTTGCGACATTGCTTTCAATGCGGTTATGCCTCTAAGTCGTGCTTCGACACGTGGGAGATATAGTCGCATCGAGGGCGTTACAAAAAGTCCATCAGTATGGAGTTTCTTCATGCGCTTTACACTAATATGACCTAAACGGCAGTGCCACAAATAAGTTGCACTATCATTATCAACTCTGCATCTTTTGGCTTCAACATTATGAATATGTGTATCACTACTATCGATATTCATCAAAAATAGACCACTCTTTAAGGGTGCATGACCATAAAAGATATTACCCATATAAATAAAACAACCATTATTCTGAGATTTAAATGAATAACCATCTCACATTAAACAAAATCCAGATATAATGTTCATGCTCAACGCTGGCACCAAATAACAATTATGTAGGTCTAAAACTAATCCCGAAGGTAGCTGTACAGGTAGCGTGCCGACGACGATCACATCAACTTTGGAACCATTTCCCACGCGCATTGTCACCTCGTCCTTAGCCAGTGTCCGCTTAATCCGTAGTCCCTGTTTCGAGTTGCAAATATTAGCAACATAACCAGTATCAAATACCCAGGTGCTACTACGAGCTCTGGTAAGGTACACATCAATAACATGTATATCACATATACCTTTGTTCACCTTGCCATCCTTCTTATCCGCCAAATACTTGGGGCAGTTCCGGTTCTAGTGACCAGTCCCTTTGCGGTAGAAGCACTCCGTCTTAGGCTTAGGTCCAGACTTGGGCTTCTTCACTTGAGCAGCAACTTGCTTGCCATTCTTCTTGAAGTTCCCTTCTTTCCTTTACCCTTTTTCTTGAAATTGGTGGTCTTGTTGACCATCAACACTTGACGCTCCTTCTTGATTTCTACCTCCGCAACCTTTAGCATCGCGAAGTGCTCGGGAATTGTCTTATCCATCCCTTGCATATTATAGTTCATCACGAAGCTCTTGTAGCTTGGTGGCGTGATTGAAGAATTTCATCAATGACACTATCATCCGGAAGATTAACTCCCAGCTTGAATCAAGTGATTGTTATACCTGCACATTTTGAGTATATGCTCACCGATGTAACTATTCCCTCCATCTTGCGATGTAGAACTTATTGGATACTTCATATCTCTCAATCCGCATTTCTTGAAATATTAACTTTAACTCCTGGAACATCTCATATGCTCCATGAAGTTCAAAACGCCGTTGAAGTCCCGGTTCTAAGCCATAAAGCATGGCACATCGAACTATGGAGTAGTCATCGCTTTTGCTCGCCAGACGCTCATAACATCTCGTGTTGCTCTCAAGAGAGGTTTGGCACCTAGCGGTGCTTCCAAGACGATTTCTTCTATGCAGCAATGAGGATAATCCTCGTTACACACCCAATCCGTAATTGCTACCATCATCTTTCAACTTTGCTTTCTCAAGGAACGATTAAAATTCAACTAACAACAAAGACGAGCCATCTATCTACAACAAACATAGACAAGCAAAAATACTATCAGGTAATAAGTTCACGATAAATTTAAGTTCAATTAATCATATTACTTAAGAGCTCCCACTTAGATAGACATCCCTCTAATCATCTAAGTGATCACGTGATCCAAATCAACTAAACCATAACCGATCATCACGTAAAATGGAGTAGTTTTCAATGGTGAACATCACTATGTTGATCATATCTACTATATGATTCATGCTCGACCTTTCGGTCTCAGTGTTCCGAGGCCATATCTGCATATGCTAGGCTCGTCAAGTTTAACTCGAGTATTCTCAAGGTGCAAAACTGGCTTGCACCCGTTGTAGATGGACGTAGAGCTTATCTCACCCGATCATCACGTGGTGTATGGGCACGACGAACTTTGGCAACGGTGCATACTCAGGGAGAACACCTTTATCTTGAAATTTAGTGAGAGTCATCTTAAAATGGTACCGTCAATCAAAGCAAGATAAGATGCATAAAAGATAAACATCACATGCAATCAATATAAGTGATATGACATGGCCATCATCATCTTGTGCTTGTGATCTCCATCTCCGAAGCACCGTCATGATCACCATCGTCACCGGCGCGACACCTTGATATCCATCGTAGCATCATTGTCGTCTCGCCAACTATTGCTTCTACGACTATTGCTACTGCTTAGTGATAAAGTAAAGCAATTACAGGGCGATTGCATTGCATACAATAAAGCGACAACCATATGGCTCCCGCCAGTTGCCGATAACTCGGTTACAAAACATGATCATCTCATACAATAGAATATAGCATCATGTCTTGACCATATCACATCACAACATGCCCTGCAAAAACAAGTAAGACGTCCTCTAGATTGTTGTTGCAAGTTTTACGTGGTTGCTACGGGCTGAGCAAGAACCGCTCGTACCTACGCATCAAAACCACAATGATAGTTCGTCAATTTAGTGTTGTTTTAACCTTCTCAAGGACCGGGCATAGCCACACTTGGTTCAACTAAAATTGGAGAAACTGACACTCGCTAGCCACCTGTGTGCAAAGCACGTCGGTAGAACCAGTCTCGCGTAAGCGTACGCGTAATGTTGGTCCGGGCCGCTTCATCCAACAATACCACTGAACCAAAGTATGACATGCTAGTAAGCAGTATGACTTGTATCGCCCACAAGTCACTTGTGTTCTACTCGTGCATATAACATCAACGCATAAAACCTAGGCCCGGATGCCACTGTTGGGGAACATAGTAATTTCAAAAAAAATTCCTACGCACACGCAAGATCATGGTGATGCATAGCAACGACAGGGGGAGTGTGTCCACGTACCCTCGTAGACCGAAAGCGGAAGCGTTAGCACAACGCGGTTCATGTAGTCGTTCATCTTCACGGTCCGACCGATCAAGCACCGAAAGCGCGACACCTCCGAATTCTTGCACACGTTCAGCTCACGACGCCCTCGAACTCCGATCCAGCCGAGTGTCGAGGAGAGTTCTCACAAGACGACGGCGCAGGTGACGATGATGATGTTCTATCGATGCGTGGCTTCGCCTAAGCACCGCCACGATATTATCGAGGAGGACTATGGTGGAAGGGGCACCGCACACGGCTAAGAGATCAATGATCAATTGTTGTGTCTATGGGGTGCCCCTTCCCTCAGATATAAAGGAGTGGAGGATGGGGCCGCCGAGGGAGGAGGCGCTTTGGGGGAGTCCTACTCCCACCGGAGTAGGACCTCCCTTTCCTATTTGGAGAGGGAGAGGGAAAGAAGAGGAAGGAGGGAGGAAGGAAAGGGGGGGCGGCCCCCTCCCAATTAGGATTGGGCTTGGGGGAGCGCCCCTCCCTTGCTCCTTTCCCCTCCTTTCCACTAAAGCTCATTAAGGCCCATATACCTCCCGGGGGGTTCCGATAACCTCCCGGAGCTCCGCTATTGCCCCAATCTCACCCGGAACCTTTCCAGTGTCCAAATATAGTCGTCCAATATATCGATCTTCATGTCTAGACCATTTAGAGACTCCTCGTCATGTCCATGGTCACATCCAGGACTCCGAACAACCTTCGGTACATCAAAACACATAAACTCATAATATAACTGTCATCTTACTTCAAGCGTGCGGACCCTACGGGTTCGAGAACTATGTAGACATGACCGAGACACGTCTCCGGTCAATAACCAATAGAGGAACCTGGATGCTCATATTGGCTCCTACATATTCTACGAAGATCTTTATCGGTCAAACCGCATAACAACATATGTTGTTCCCTTTGTCATCGGTATGTTACTTGCTCGAGATTCGATCGTCGGGTATCTCAATACCTAGTTCAATCTCGCTACGGCAAGTCTCTTTACTCATTACGTAATGCATCATCCTCAGAATTAACTCATTAGCTACATTGCTTGCAAGGCTTATAGTGATGTGCATTACCGAGAGGGCCCAGAGATACCTCTTTGACAATCGGAGGACAAATCCTAATCTCGAATACGCCAACTCAACAAGTACCTTTGGAGACACTGTAGAGCACCTTTATAATCACCCAGCATGCTAGACATTTGGTAGCACACAAAGTGTTCCTTCGTAAGCGGAGTTACATAATCTCATAGTCATAGGAACATGTATAAGTCATGAAGAAAGCAATAGCAACATACTAAACGATCAAGTGCTAAGCTAACGGAATGGGTCAAGTCAATCACATCATTCTCCTAATGATGTGATCCCGTTAATCAAATGACAACTCATGTCTATGGTTAGGAAACTTAACCATCTTTGATTCACGAGCTAGTCAAGTAGAGGCATACTAGTGACACTCAGTTTGTCTATGTATTCACACATGTATTATGTTTCCGGGTAATACAATCTAGCATGAATAATAAACATTTATCATGATATGAGGAAATAAATAATAACTTTATTATTGCCTCTAGGGCATATTTCCTTCAGGGGGGACTGGCTTTGCCTTGCCGGCTTCATCCAGCGCCACCTGGATCTTCATGGCGGAGTCGGCGTTGGCGTACTTGTCCGCCGTCACCACGAGCTCGGTCCAGCGTGCGAGGTACTCGCGGCCGGTCTCCGTCGGCCCTTGCACACACATGGCGAGCTGGCTAGGGTGGCCGGTCGCTTGTAGGTTCTTGCGAAGTTGCGGACAAAGTCCTGCTCGAAGTCGACCCACGTGTTGGCGTTGCTCATCAGCAGACTGTTGAACCAGGTGCGGGCCAACCCTTGGAGCATGAGCGGTGCGTAGCGCATGGCGAGTCGGCGATTGGCACCGGTGATGCCAATGGCGGTGGTGTAGTCGGTGAGCCAGTACTCTGGCTTCACGGTCCCATTGTACTTGGGGGTGTCATGGGGAAGCATGAACCCTTTGGGAAAAGGCTCTTCCCGGATGCGTGGGCCGAAGCACACCGGCCCAGTGGCGCCGCTTTCCTCCACCTCCAGGGAGTGAGCGAGCTGGTCGAGGCGGTGGCGAGCGTCGGCATTGTCGATGGTGCGTGCGCCGAGTCGACTTGCGACCGGGCCATGGGGGGCCGGGTCGGTTGGAGCCGGACGCCGGCCAGGCTGGCTGGGTTTGCGCGGGTTCTCCAGGGCGGGCTCGTCGCCCAAGACGCCGGTGGCCGTAGCGGCCGAGTCACGCCGAGTCCGGGCTCGGTGGAATGCGCCTCACCGGGTGGCGAGGATGCCATGTGCTGAAGTTCGCCGGGTCCGCTGATGCGGGCAGAGCCGGATCCCGCCGGCTTAGCGGGCTAGTTGAGACGGTCTTGCTGGGCGTTGGCCGCGTTGAGAAGGTCGTGCATCCGCTTGATGTGCTCTTTCAGCTCCTCGCCTGTGAGCTGATCCAGTCCAACCGCGGCCGCCTAGGCAGCACACATGTTCTTCACTGGGGTCTCGTAGACAGTCGAGTTGGCGCCGAGGGCACGGTCGATCCCTCCTCCCCAGGCTTGCATGTCGGTGACCCGGCTCAGCTTGGCCGCGGCAGGCGTGAATCCGTAGGCGGCGTTGCGCTCCAGCTGAGCAGAATCCAGGCGACGCTGAGTGGCTGCAAGCTGCCTCGGTCAGTCCTGTTTAAATTTTTCCCATTAATTGTTTTCCCATTTCTTCATAAAGTTTTAAATTTTGCCCCTTTTAATTTTTTTCATAACCCTTTTTTTGTTTTTCCCCAAAGAAATTTTTGGTTTTGGGTGCCTATTTTTTTCCTGTTTTGGTTTATTTCCCTTTAAAGGGTTTTTTTTGGGTTTTCCTTCCTCCTTTTTTTTTAAGCCTAAAATTTTTTGAAAGAATCCCCCAGCCCTTTTTTTTCCCTCTTTTGGGCCCTTTTTAGTTTCGATCCGTTTTGGTTTTCTTTTATGTTAAACTGTATTTATGGCCCCCTTGTTTTTTTTAAATTTTTGAGCAATTTTGTTTTTTAATTTGCCTTTTTCAATTTTTCCCCTTGATATTGGGTTATTTTTTTGCCAATGGTTTCTTTAATTTGTTTCCAAATTTGTTTGCCCGGGTTTTGGGTTTGGTTTTTTGAAATTGCCTTATTTCGGGGTTTTTAATTTTCACCTTTTTTTTTTTTGAATGTTTTCTGTTTTAATTTTTTGTTTAAACTTCGGTTTAAAACGCCCAAAGGGGAATATCCCTTTTTTTTAAAGCAAGGGTTTTTCCCTTTTAAAGGGTAAAACTTTTTGGTTGTTTTTTGGGCCCTATTTTTTGGGTTGTTCTTGGCACTTTTTAGGGTACCCCGTTTGTTGTTCTTTTCTTTTGGGGGGGTAAAGTTTTTTGTTGTTTTTTGTATTTTGGGCCCTTTTTATTGGCAGGGCCTCCCCCTTTCCCTCTTTAGTTTTCCCCTATTTCCCTTTTTGCCCTTTCCCCCTTTCCTTTTCCCCCTTTCCCAAAACCCCTTTTTATTTGAACCCAAAGGGTTTGGTTTTTTGCCCTGGTTCCGTTTTCTAAACCTTTCTATTTAAGGAAATTTAGGGGGGAAGGTTTTTTGCCCTTTCCCGGGTTTTCTTTTTTCCCTTTCCCGTGGGTTTTGGGCCCCGCCCTTTTAAAATTGGGTTTTGGCCTTTTTTTTCATTTTTAGGGTTTTTTTAAAAAGGGTTTTTTTCCATTTTCCCCTTTTTTTCCCCCTTTTTTTGGAATTTTTCCAACCGGGCCCCGGCCTCAAAGGGTTATTTGGGGCCTTCACCCCAAAGGGGTTTGGGTTTGCTAAAAAAGGGGGTTCCCTTTCCCAAAAAACCTTCCCTTCCCGGGTTTCGGGGGGCCCCGGGGTTTCCCGAATCGGGTTTTGGCCCCCGGGTTTTTCTCCTTGGGTTCCGGGGTTTTCCCCCGGAGTCTTTTCCCCCAATTAAACGTCTTTATTTTTGCGGGGTTATTTCGAATTTGACTGAGGGTTCGGCCCCTTTTTCTTCTTTCCCGGCCCCTTTTCTTCTCCTCCCTCATTTATTTTCCCCCTTTTGCCGTCCCAGGTTTTTCCCCCCCCCCTTTTGGGCTTCCCCTTTCCCCTTTGGGTTTTATCCCGGGGGCCCCCCCGTGGGGCCCGTTTGGCCCCGGGGGCCCCGGTCCTTTTGCCTTTTAAAATGGTTTTTTCCCCGGGTTTGTTTGGGGGCCCCCCAGTGTTTTTTTCCCGGGCCTTTTAAATGGGGATTTGGTGACCTTTGGCCTTTTGTAAAATTCTGCCCAAAAACCCCCCCCCCCTTTCCCCCCGGTTCCTTTTGGAAGGGTCAAGGGCCCGGCCCCCCCAAAAAACCCCCCCAAAAAAATTTTGTTAGTTTTTAAAATAAAATTTTTTTTTTTAAAGGGGGCCCCCCTCCCTTTCCCTTCCCCCTTTCCGGAACTTTTCCCCTGCTGGGGCCCCATGCCTTTGCCTTTCCTTTTGGGCCCCTTTCCCGCTATGAAAAAAATTTAAAACCCCTTGTTCCCCCTTTTTTTTTCCCCTACCCCGGGTTTGGGGCCCCCCTTTGCGGGCCCCCCGGGGGCCCCCCGGTCACCTCCCCCGCCCCCCTCTTGGGCCCCCCCCCCGGCCCGTCCCCCCCCCTCCCCCCCCCCCGGGTTTTTAAAATAGTTTTAAAAAAATTTATTATTATTGTTTTTTCCCTTTTGTTTTAACCCCCTTTCCCAAAAAACCGGTTTTACCTTTTCTTTTTTAAAAAATTTTTTAAAAAAAAATTTTTAAATAAAAGTTTTTTTTTAAATAAATTTTTTTTTTTTAAAAAAAATAAAACCGTAAACCCTTTTAGTTTATAGCCCAATTTTTTTTTTAAAAAATTAAAAAAACCCTTTTTAAATTGGGAAAGGATTAAAATTTTTTTTCCCTAAATTTGCGGGGTAACATTTAACCCCCCAAAGAAAATTTTCTTTTTCAAAAAGTTATTTGTTTTCCCCTTTTAGCCCCCAGGGGTTTCCCGTTGTGAGGCCTTTTGGGCCCGGGTTTTTTTTCCCCCCCTTTCCCCCCCTTTAGGGGAGGGTTTTCCTTCCCTTTTCCCCTTGTTATATTTAAACCTTCAACTTGATTTGGGTTTTTAAACCGCCTAATTCCCACCCCTTAAAGAAATGGGTATCGGGTACCACGAAAATTTTCTTAATAAAAAATTTTTGGCCAAGCCCGTTTTTGGATCCCCGGGGCCGGTTTTCTAAATTTTGGGGTCCCGTTTTGGGGGGGAAAAGGGGCCCCGAACTGGGCCGGGGCGGGTTATTTTAAAGGCCAGCGGGTTTGGCCCCAGGGGCCCCGGGGGGTGGAAAAAGCCCGAGTTGGGAAATCTTTCCCCCGGGGGCCCCCGGGAAAGGAAGGGTTTGCTGCCCGGGACCCCAAGTTTTCCCCAAAATAAACCCCCCTTTTAGGGGAAATTTGTCCCGCCCTCCGGGGGAAGGGATCCCGGGGGTTTTTTGGGGAATTTCTAAAATGGGCTTTGGAGGGGAAATTTACCCCCAAAACCCAAAATGGGCCCAAAAACCCCGAAAGGGTTCCAAGTTCCCCTTTAAATGGGTTTCCCTTTACAGATTATTTTAAAAAAACTATAATTAAAGGGATTTGTTTTATCTTTGAAGGATTTTTTTCTTTGCTTTTCCCCCCTTTTCCAAAAGCGGAGAAGCGGACTTGTGTTGGACCTCCTATGGTGAAATAGGGTCTGATGATCGGGAGGGTGTGGTGTCTTGCAAAAGCGGAGAAGCAATTTGTGTTGGAGCGCTACGGTCGAAACGGTGGTCCTGTTCATCGGGAGGGGTGTGGCATACCGCAAAACAGGACTCCACGGGATACTGTTCATCTCCGTCAACCTCCTCCAGCCTCCACGGGCTACTGTTCATCCACTGTCGATCTCCTCCAGCCTCCACCTACGATTGTTCATCCACGGGCTCCTATTCATCCAGCCTCCACCGCGCGCTACTCCACCGGCTGCTGTTCAACCAGCCCTCTCCACAGGCTCCTGTTCAACCACCCCTCCACGGGCTACTATTCATCCAGCCCTTCACCGGCTACTATTCAACCAGCCCTCCACGGGGTCGTCCTGTTCATCCAGCCCTCCACGGGTTCCTGTTCATCCAGCCCCAACCGTCTCGATCGATCGGGGTCCTGTTCATCCAGAGGCAACACCACGGGGTCCTGTTCATCCAGCCCACCGAACCTGTTCATCAAACCCCTAACGCGTTCACTTGTTCATCCATAAGCGACATCGATCGTCTTGATTAGCGGCGATGGCGAAGAATTGCTCGATCTGGTTCAGTTAACAGCCATCGATCGATCGCTCGGGTTCAGTAATGTGTAGCCTGCTGTGCAATCGCTCGGGTACAGTTATAGAGCCCAACACCTTGCACCCACGCGTGTGTGTGTATGAGAGAAATGCGCAAACCTCCGTGCATCGCTCGTCCCTGACCACCCATCGTAACTAGGAACACCCCGATATTTTCCTCGCCCTCGCTTCTACCACGGTTTTTTCCGTCATGGACGGCCCAAAGAATGTCATGCATCTGCGTCTCGGGCCCGTCCAGGACGAAAAGCCCATTTTCTATCATGATTTTTTGTCATAGAAGTAGGAGCCCACCACATCTATGATGATACCAGGTTTTGTCACAATTATCGTCATAGAAGTGTCATATGTATGACAGAAAAAAAAAATGTTCGGCCCAAAATGTCACGGATGTGTCTTTTTTGTAGTGCAAGTAGGGGGTTCCTTTTTGAGGATGATCTCCGAATACTTACATTGGAGAAAGAAAGGAGGCCGGGGTAGTCGGCCATAATAGCCGGTTTCGAGCCATCAAGGCTTGCTTGATAAAAGACTCCATCATCAAACTTTATAAACATATCCGGATCCTCGCGGGAGCCGGGGACCTTGTTGCGACCATAGTCCTCTGGCTGCGGGGAGGGGCAATGAATGTTTTCGACCACCTTCCTCCAAGTCTATTTTAAGACAATCAGAGCAATTTGGTTAGCATATCTCGATGACGAAGCAGTACAATACTGATAATCGAAAAACTTACCCATTCAATGGGATTATACATGGAGAAACCTTCCCGACAATTTAAACAAGCGAATTCTTCTTCCCCTCCTTTATAAAGATCTGCCAGAATGGCAGCCAGAGCGGCTGGGGTGTCCGGGCCTTCGTGCTTATAACGAGATGCGTCGTCCTCTCCATTGTAACACCATAAAGGGTTTACTCTAGACTGAAGGGGCTGGATGCATCGCTTTATCACAATGGCCATGACTTCAACTATCAAGAGTTCGGAATGGGCGAGTAGCCTGACTTTGCTGACCAACCTCATTACTTCCGCACTGTCTTCTTGCTTGGCGCTCCAGGGGCGCTAGTTGAGCCGTTTCTTCAAAGGAGTGCTGGAGAATTCGGCAAGTCCACATCGAACTGGGTCCGGAAGGGGAACATCCTCAATGTAAAACCATTCTGAAGTCTATTCTTCAGACCCGTTTTTGGGAGTTCTGATGAGATAGCCTAATCCAGCTATGCGACATATTTCGGCGTCGCCCACTTCAAATATGGAACCCCCTCGATGATGGGGGATGAGGCAAAAGAACTTTCTCCATAGTTCAAAATGAGCCTCGCAACCTAAAAATAGTTCACAGAGAGCGACAAAGCCCGAGATGTGCAAGACAGAACCTGGGGTGAGGTTGTGCAGATGGATCCCGTAGAACTCCAGTAGACGCCTGAGGAAGGGGTGGATAGGGAATGTGACGCCCGGATAATAAAGCTACAGTAATCCCACGCAAATGATGCCATGTCACCTCGGTTACCGTTGCTAACCTCACAATGATTCGAAACCGTTTCAAAATTTAAATTCTAAATATGTCAAACAACAAAAGTTTTCAAAAGTTGAAACAAAATGTTCGGTGGGTGCCGAATATTACAAGGGTAATTATAATAAAGAAAACATATTTTTAGAAAGTGCCTGAATATTTTAAAATGAACTAAAACAGAAAAGAGAAATAATAAAAGAAAATACAAAACAGAAAACAAAATAAAAAAAGAAAAATAAAAGAACCCCCACAGGCTCTGGCCCGGCCGAGCCACCACGCCCCCATTGGGCCTCAACCCACCAGTCGCCAGCCGCCCACCCCCGCCATAACCCCCCCCCCACTCCCCCAGTTCTAACGCCAGGTGCCCGCCAGTTATTCGCCATCGTTGCCATGTCATTTGCTTGCGTTTTGCATTTTCCATGTCATCATCTGCATTTCATATCATGTCATCATGTGCATTGCATTGCATCGTGTTCGTCTCATTCATCGAGCATTTTCCTGTTGTCGTTTTCAATCCGGCACTCCTATGTCATCCGGCGTCCCTTCTTCTCTCTGTTGTGGCGGGTGTTAAACTTTATCGGAATGGACGAGGTTTGCCAGCGGCCTTGGTATAGCACCGATGAACCGCTGTCAAGTTTCGTGCCATTTGGAGGTCGTTTGATACTCCAGCAGTTAGCAGGGTAACCGCAAAGGCCTCTTTTGTGTGCAGCCCAACACCCCTTCCAAAGTGGCCCAAAACCCATCTAACTCCCCTCCATACTCTCGGCCGTTCGATCACGATCGCGTGGCTGAAAACCGCTCCCCATTTGGACTCTCCTAGCTCCCTCTACCTATAAAACTAGACCTCCCCCGAAATTTTCGGGTCATTCTACCCTAACCCTAGCAAATTTCCCTCCGCGCCGCGCCGGACATGTCCGTCCGCGCCGGACAAAGCCCGCGCCGCCGCCCTCCGGCCAATCCCCGAGCGCAACGTCACCCTCTCTCCCTCCCTCCACCGCCGAAGCCGCGAGGCCGACCGTCTTAACCGGGCGATCTGGGCAGGCGCCCGCGCCGCCGCCGCCCAGCCCTAGCCTTCGCCTCGCGCCCGAAACTCCCTCCTCTCCGATCGCTTGCCCGCCCGCGGCCTCCTCTCCGTTGCCTGCCCGCCGCTGGGAGTCCCCGCGCCCGCTGCGGGCCGCCGCGCCATGGCGCCTCCGCGTCCGCCGCCTCCGTCTGCCTCACTTGCCGCCCGCCCGGCCGCGGCGCCGCCGTCCTCCTTTGCGGCGCCGCCCCGCCATCGCCCCTCCTCTAGCTCCGGCCGCCACATCTTCTTCTGCCCCGACGCTCTCCGGCGAACCTCGGGACCCGTGCAACCCAGATCTGAGCGGAGGTTGACTTTCCTCCCCCTCTGTTTTTCTCTAAGTCCCGAAATATTTGCATTATCATGCCATGTTCATCGCATCATAACTCCATTCACACTACTCCGTTTCGTGCGTGTAATATGTCAAATTGTTCGTCCCGACGAGTACTTCATTTCATTCCATTGCATCATTTTCATTTGAGCTCATCTTGATGCCAGAAATGCTGTTGGAATAGTGCATGTTGATGTTAATCTGCTGGAATTGTTATAACATGCTCATTTGTTATTTTTGCCATGTTTGATGTGTGCATCCTATGAGGTTGATGTTTACATATGTTTTGATCTATGCTATGCCATCTTTCCAGAGGTGAAATCCATGTATTTTTGTGAGTTGTGTGCTGAGTGCATCGAGCTCGTGAAGTAGGGTACTTGCTTTGTTCTTTGTTTTGCTAGGTGATTACATTATATTTTGTTGCTATGTAAACTTCTTTGCTACAAGTCATTCTATGCATAATATGGAGATGTTCACTAAGGATGTTTTGTTATACATGTCTTGCTCTATCCATTCATGCCCCTGGTTGCATTTATAGCCTGCTGTAGCTTGTTGTTATCTTGCTCCAAACTTGCTAAATAATGTTGCTGTCAGCCTGTTAACATGAAGTTCAGTTTTGGCCATGTGCTTTTCTAGTGATCCAAGCACCCTATGAACTTGTTCTTGCCATGCTTAGCTCCATAAACATGTCTTATTATTGTTGGTTGCCTTGCCATGCCATGTATTTCTCTGTGGTGAGTGGTTCAAGCTCACCAACATGCCTACTTATTGTTGTTCCTGCCATGTATGAATCTGTCATATCTTTTGCCATGTTTACATGGGTGCCATCATATTTTCTGTGCCCTTTTGGCTCATGGTCAGTAAGGGACTTTTGTTCTATGCCATTAGTAAATTCATGCCATGCCTTTGTTTGCCATGATAAGTTCCTGTAACATGTTGTTTGATAGCTCTAAACATTGCAACCTGATGTTATTTCTGCCAAGCCTGAAACTGTTAATATTTGCAATCTTCCCGTGTCTTTTTGAGCATGTTCTAGTTGTTTCTGGAGATAGCTCAATGTATGTTTTGTCCTGCTTTACCTGTACTTCATGCCCATGCCTTTTGTTATTATGTTGGGGTGTTGTAGCATATTGTTTTGATGCTTGCAATATGCCTAGTTGCTGTTATGGACAGATTGTTGTCATATCTTGTATAGCGTGTGTGTTGAACCGTTGCTCCGTTTTGAGTGTGCTCTATGTGAAACTTGCTTGATTTTGCATGTAGCTTCATATTATCATGTTGCATCCTTGTTTTGAGGTGTTTGCTTGATGTTTGTATGCATTTTGCATCAATGCCATGCTTAACTGGTTTTGCTCATATCTTCTAGGCCGTAGCTCCGAATCTAATAAACTTTATATGTAACTTGACTAGAATCCTATGTAGATCATCTTGGTGCATCTTAACTTGCTGCTTAACAACTTGAACATAAGGTTTATTCAGTTCTGGACCAATTTCTAAATTTGCATATGAGGACTTATCAGAATTGTTATATGTTGTTTCCGGCCTCATTTAAACTTGCCTTGATGTGTTGTTCTTGTTTGCATCATCTCTTGCCATGAGTAGCCTCATCTAGCTTTGTCATGCATCATGCTTGTTGTGCATCATGTCATGTATGTATGTGGTGTGTTTACCATGTTGTGTCCTTCTTCTCAATAGTTCCTGTTTCGTTGCGATCGTGAGGATTCGTTCGTCTACGCTTGGTTCGTCTTCGTGGCTTCATCTTCTTCATGGACTCGTTCTTCTTCCTAGCGGGATTTCAGGCAAGATGACCGCTACCCTAGATCTCACTACTATCATTGCTATGCTAGTTGCTTCGTTCTATCACTTTGCTGCGTTACCTATCATTTGCTCTTCAAGCCTCCCAAATTGCCATGAACCTCTAACCTTTGACACCCTTCCTAGCAAACCGTTGTTTGGCTATGTTACCGCTTTTGCTCAGCCCCTCTTATAGCGTTGCTAGTTGTAGGTGAAGTTGAAGTTTGCTCCATGGTGGATAGGATTTTGGTTGGGATATCACAATATCTCTTATATTATTAATGCATCTATATATTTGGTAAAGGGTGGAAGGCTCGGCCTTATGCCTGGTGTTTTGTTCCACTCTTGCCGCCCTAGTTTCCATCATACCGGTGTTATGTTCCCGGATTTTGCGTTCCTAACGCGGTCGGGAGATTTATGGGACCCCCTTGACAGTTCGCTTTGAATAAAACTCCTCCAGCAAGGCCCAACCTTGGTTTTATCATTTGCCTCACCACCACCTACCTTTCCCTTGGGAGTAATTAACCCAAGGGTCATCTTTATTTTAGCCCCCCCGGGCCAATGCTTGTCTAAGTCTTGGTCCAAACCGAGCGATGTCCAGCGCCCCCTGGGCAACCAGGGTCTATGCCAACCCGTCGTCTTGCTCATCCGGTGTGCCCTGAGAACGAGATATGTGCATCTCCTATCGGGATATGTCGGCACAGCGGGCGGCTTTGCTGGTCTTGTTTTACCATTGTCGAAATGTATTGTAAACCGGGATTCCGAGACTGATCGGGTCTTCCTGGGAGAAGGAATATCCTTCGTTGATCGCGAGCTTATCATGGGCTAAGTTAGGACACCCTGCGGGTATAAACTTTCGAGAGCCGTGCCCGCATTATGTGGCGATGGGAATTTTATTGTCGGTTGTAGATAACTTGACACGGATCCGAATTAAAGCGCATCAACCACGTGTGTAGCCGTGATGGTCTCTTCTCGGCGGAGTCCGGGAAGTGAACACGGTCTTTGGGTTATTTTGGCGTAAGTAGGGGTTCGGGATCACCTCTTGATCATTGCTAGCTTCACGACCGTTCCTTTGTTTCTCTTCTCGCTCTCATTTGCGTATGTTAGCCACCATATCTTGCTTAGTCGTTGCTTGCAACCTCACCGTTTACCTTCCTTTCCCATTAAGCTTTGCTAGTCTTGATACCCATGGTAGCAGGATTGCTGAGTCCTCGTGGCTCACATATTACTACAACAACGATTCTGAGTACAGGTTATCGATGGTCTTGGCGAGAGAGATGTTTGCTTGTCGGTGTTCTTCTTCCGCTTCTTCTTGATCGGGGATAGGTTCGGTCGTCGGCACTGGGCTAGCAGGGTGGATGTCGTTTGAGCTTCTGTTTGTGTTTCATCCGTAGTCGGAGGTTGCTCTTATGTAATATGGATTTGTATTCGTGTGGCATTGTATGCCTCTTGTATGTATCCCCATCTATTATGTAATGTTGATGTAATGATATCCACCTTGCAAAATCGTTTCAATGTGCGGGTCTATCCTTGGTGGGACCTTCGAGTTCCTTTTGGATAGGGTCGCATATTGGGCGTGACAAGTTGGTATCAGAGCCTCGACCAACCTTAGGAGCCCCCCTTGATTGATCGTGTAGTTGGTCATTGTTGAGTCTAGAAGAAAACTGTTTTCGGAGTCTGGTTATATCGGAGAGTAGGAATTCTTTTTACTCCTCAGCCCCTTCGTCGCTGTGGTGAGAAATCTTGACGTAGGTGTTTTGAATTAATTCTCTTCCCCTTCAAATTTTTCTTTAGGATCACACAGTTGGTTTTCCGATCGTTGTTCCTCTGCTCTTTTATCCGGTGCATTTCTTGTCAAGTTGACTCGAGCCTCTTCATCTTTGAGTTCAATCCTCAGTTGTTTTCTTTTTCCCACCCGCCCACCCCTTTTTCATCTTGGAATCCGAGTCCGTAATCGAGTATCCATCCTACTCGTGGGAAGTCTTTGCTTTCTTTCCTCAATTATTTCAACCGGTGTTTTCTCTTCAAGATATTCGTCGATTACCCTTTCCAGTTGCCTGTGTTGTTCCCGACCTCCCACCCCTTTTGTTCCCGGAGTCTGAGCATCTATTCGAGAAGCTATTTCATTTGTGTGGAGCCTCTTCAGTCTTTCGTCAATCATTTCAACCGGTGAATTCTCGTCTCAGTGGACATTCATCATCTCTTTTTCTTCTCCGGTGGATTCAATTCCAGTTTTTTGGGTTGATTATATTCTTTTCCTTGGATCAAGTGTTCTCCTTGCTCATTTGCCTCTCACCAGATTATCCTTCCGGAGTGTTCAAGACATCTCAGGAGATTCGTCTGTGTTCCAATTAATTCGAGGGTGTCACCTCATTCAAATATTTCAATTGTTCCGGTGCATCATCATATCTCTTCAACAATCCTTTCCAACGGTGTTTCTTTTAGTGGTCCCTAACCCACAGGTCTTTTCCCAGGATCTTACCTGACTCTTCTAATTTCCCTGGAGCTATTCTCAAATTCTTTTCATTTGTGACATAAGAATGGATCCCATCAGTTACATGCCTTCTCCAAGATCTCTTTCAAATTCTTTTCAATTTTGGTTCAACCCTTCCTCTCTTTTTTTCATCCTCCTGGAGTATCTCCGTAATTTTGGTGGTGTTTCTCGTCATCATTTGAAGATTGAAGAAGAGTTTTCCTCTAAATCTTGTCCGTTCTTCTGAAGATTCATGGTTCTAGCTTCATGTTATCCTCTCATATTATTCCGTTTGTCAGATATTCTTTTCTTACCCATCCGGAGTATGTCAGAAGTTGTTTTCCATTTCTTTTCACCGGAGGCCATCATTCCAGCTACCGTTCTCCAAATCTTACCGGTGCATCGTTCAAATAACCTCTAACCAGTTCATGGCCTCTTCGTTCTCATGTATCTAAATCCCCTCTAGCATATTTGTTCTTCTAATTCTTCCCGGTGATTCATTCTCTTTCGTCAGTCTTTTTCGAATTTTTACGGTGGTTCGTTCAAGATTCTTTTTCCTGGATTATCATATTAATCCATTCGCTCTTTCGAATCGTACTGGTGGTTCCTGAAGACCTTCTCAAGTTCATGATATGCCACTTCTTAATCCTTTTCAAGAAGAATAAGTTGCATGCCAAATCCGCTTGTCATCAATTTAATTTGATGAAGGATAAGCATACAATAAATCTTATCCTTATTTCATCCAAGTGAGTAATCCTTCCTTCGGAGTTTGTTCTTCATGAATAAATTCTAGTTCCAAGTGTTTTCATCTTTTCTTTTCCGGAGTTCAAATTTTCCTCGGCCATCTCATCGGAAACCTTCATCTAAATCACCGCAAGGCTCATCTTATTCTTTCATCCTTCATTCCTATCTCATCATCTTTTGTTACCGGAGTCTTCATGGTGGTTCGTCTTGTTTTAATTCATTCTTCAAGTGTTCATCAAGGTTCTTTTGGAGGAGCTCAAGAATCTTTCTTTCTTGCGTCTCAAAGTGCATTTAATTCTTCGTATTCTTTTGAAGTGGAGTTTTGCCTTTCTTCGTTCTTCTCAGCTATTCGATATTTTCCATTTGTGGTCGGAGATCACCTCATAATTTTGAGATGTTATCTATAAGTCCGCAACAAGCTTACTCTTTTTGTTGTTGATTTTCTCAACAAATCCGTTCAATCCTTTCTTCTGAGGTTGCTATCTATTTCTTTCGTGGCACAAGTTGTCATTTTCTTATCCGTTCTTTTCATTCAACTTTTTCAATTCTTTCCGGAGTTTTTGTGCCATGTCTTCATCAAGTATCATTCCATCCTCTAAAGCTCATGTTCTATTCATCCATGTTTCAGCCAGAGTGCTGCTAAATCCTTTCAGTCTTATTTGTTCTTATCTCGTTCTAACTGGAGTGGTTTCATAGTCTATCTGATTCCGTGAGCTTTCGATTCTCGTCATTCTCGTCGTTCCTCTCTTCTTCTCGAGTGCTCTCGATCCTTTGCTTCTTATCTTGAGTTCTTGTTTTACCTCATCCCTTTTTCCCTTCCGTCTCGGTCCTAAGATCTCGGGACGAGATCTCTTATTAGTGGAGGAGTGTTGTAACGCCCCGGATTCGATGCGCCAGGTGCCCGCCAGTTATTCGCCGCCGTTGCCATGTCATTTGCTTGTGTGTTGAATTTTGCCATGTCATCATCTGCATTTCATATCATGTCATCATGTGCATTGCATTGCATTGCATACGTGTTCGTCTCATGCATCCGAGCATTTTCCCCGTTGTCCGTTTTTCAATCCGGCACTCCCATCTCATCCCGCGTCCCCTTCTTCTATCCTGTTGTGAGCGGGTGTTAAACTTTCTCGGAATGGACCGAGGTTTGCCAAGCGGCCTTGGTATAGCACCAGTAGACCGTCTGTCAAGTTTCGTGCCATTTGAAGGTCTTTTGATACTCCAATGGTTAACCGGGTAACCGCAAAGGCCTCTTTTGTGTGCAGCCCAACACCCCTTCCAAAGTGGCCCAAAACCCATCTAACTCCCCTCCATGCTCTCGGCCGTTCGATCACGATCGCGTGGCCGAAAACTGCTCCCCATTTGGACTCTCCTAGCTCCCTCTACCTATAAAGCTAGACCTCCCCCGAAATTTTCGGGTCATTCTACCCTAACCCTAGCAAATTCCCCTCCGCGCCGCGCCGGACATGTCCGTCCGCGCCGGACAAAGCCCACGCCGCCGCCCTCCGGCCAATCCCCGAGCGCCACGTCACCCTCTCTCTCTCTCCCTCTGCCACCGAAGCCCGTCGGGGCCCGACCACGGCCGCCCGAACGTCTGAGCCAGCGCGCCGCCGCACGCGCCGCCCGCCCCACAGCGCTTCGCCTCGCGCCCGAAACTCCCTCCTCTCCGATCGCCTTGCCCGCCGCCGGCGTCCTCTCCGATCGCTTTGCCCGCCGCTGGCGTCCCGCCGCCCGCCGCCCGCCTCCCGCCGCCGCCCGAAGGCTTCTCCGGCGTCCGCCGCCTCCGTCGCCGCCGCCAGGGGCGCTTGGCGCCGCCGTCCTCCTCTGCCGGCGCCGCCCCGCCATCGCCCCTCCTCTAGCTCCGGCCACCGCATCTTCTTCTTCTCCGACGCTCTCAGGCGAACCTCGGGACCTGTGCAACCCAGATCTGAGCGGAGGTTGACTTTCCTCCCGCTCTGTTTTTCTCTGTCCCGAAATATTTGCATTATCATGCCATGTTCATCGCATCATAACTCCATGCAAACTTCTCCGTTTCGTGCGTGTAATACGTCAAATTGTTCGCCTCGACGAGTACTTCATTTCATTCAATTGCATCATTTTCATTTGAGCTCATCTTGATGCCCGAAATGTTGTTGGAAGAGTGCATGTTGATGTTAATCTGCTGGAACTGTTATAACATGCTCATTTGTCATTTTTGCCATGTTTGATGTGTGCATCCTATGAGGTTGATGTCTACATGTGTTCTGATCTATGCTATGCCATCTTTACAGATGTTAAATCCATGTATTTTTGTGAGTTGTGTGCTGAGTGCATCGAGCTCGTGAAGTAGGGTACTTGATGTTGCTGTTTTGCTAGGCTGATTCTGTTATATTTTGTTGCTATGTAAACCTGCTGCTACAAGTCATTCTATGCATAATCTGGAGATGTTCACTAAGGATGTTTTGTTATACATGTCTTGCTCTATCCATTCATGCCCCTGGTTGCATTTATAGCCTGCTGTAGCTTGTTGTTATGTTCATCCAAACTTGCTAAATAATGTTGTTGTCAGCCTGTTAACATGAAGTTCAGTTTTGGCCATGTGCTTTTCTAGTGATCCAAGCACCCTATGAACTTGTTCTTGCCATGCTTAGCTCCATAAACATGTATTATTATTGTTGGTTGCCTTGCCATGCCATGTATTGTTATGTGGTGAGTGGTTCAAGGTCACCAACATGCCTACTTATTGTTGTTCCTGCCATGTATGAATCAGTCATATCTTTTGCAATGTTTACATGGGTGCCATCATATTTTCTGTGCCCTTTTGGCTCATGGTCAGTAAGGGACTTTTGTTCTATGCCATTAGTAAATTCATGCCATGCCTTTGTTTGCCATGATAAGTTCCTGTAACATGTTGTTTGATAGCTCTAACATTGCAACCTGATGTTATTTCTGCCAAGCCTGAAACTGTTAATATTTGCAATCTTCCCGCGTCTTTTTGAGCATGTTCTAGTTATTTCTGGATATAGCTCAGTGTTCATGTTTTGTCATGCTTTACCTGTACTTCATGCCCATGCCTTTTGTTATTATGTTGGGGTGTTGTAGCATATTGTTTTGATTCTTGCAATATGCCTAGTTGCTGTTATGGACAGATTGTTGTCATATCTTGTATAGCGTGTGTGTTGAACCGTTGCTCCGTTTTGAGTGTGCTCTATATGAAACTTGCTTGATTTTGCATGTAGCTTCATATTATGATGTTGCATCCTTGTTTTGAGGTGTTTGCTTGATGTTTGTATGCATTTTGCATCAATTCCATGCTTAACTGGTTTTGCTCATATCTTCTAGGCCATAGCTCCGAATCTAATAAACTTTATATGTAACTTGACTAGAATCCAGTGTAGATCATCTTGGTGCATCTTAACTTGCTGTTTAACAACTTGAACATAAGGTTTATTCAGTTCTGGACCAATTTCTAAATTTGCATATGAGGACTTACCGGAATTGTTATATGTTGTTTCTGGCTCATTTAAACTTGCCTTGATGTGTTGTTCTTGTTTGCATCATCTCTTGCCATGAGTAGCCTCATCTAGCTTTGTCATGCATCATGCTTGTTGTGCATCATGTAATGTATGTATGTGGTGTGTTTACCATGTTGTGTGCTTCTTCTCGATAGTTCCTGTTTCGTTGCGATCGTGAGGATTCGTTCGTCTACGCTTGGTTCATCTTCGTGGCTTCATCTTCTTCATGGACTCGTTCTTCTTCCTAACGGGATTTCAGGCAAGATGACCGCTACCCTGGATCTCACTACTATCATTGTTATGCTAGTTGCTTCATTCTATCACTTTGATGCGTTACCTATCATTTGCTCTTCAAGCCTCCCAAATTGCCATGAACCTCTAACCTTTGACACCCTTCCTAGCAAACCGTTGTTTGGCTATGTTACCGCTTTTGCTCAGCCCCTCTTATAGCGTTGCTAGTTGCAGGTGAAGTTGAATTTTGCTCCATGGTGGACCGGATTTTGGTTGGGATATCACAATATCTCTTATATTATTAATGCATCTATATACTTGGTAAAGGGTGGAAGGCTCGGCCTTATGCCTGGTGTTTTGTTCCACTCTTGCGGCCCTAGTTTCCGTCATACCGGTGTTATGTTCCCGGATTTTGCGTTCCTAACGCGGTGGGGTGATTTATGGGACCCCCTTGACAGTTCGCTTTGAATAAAACTCCTCCAGCAAGGCCCAACCTTGGTTTTACCATTTGCCTCACCACCTCCTACCTTTCCCTTGGGAGTAATTAACCCAAGGGTCATCTTTATTTTAGCCCCCCCGGGCCAATGCTTGTCTAAGTGTTGGTCCAAACCGAAGCGATGCCGGCGCCCACAGGCAACGAGTCTATGCCAACCCGTCGTCTTGCTCATCCGGTGTGCCCTGAGAACGAGATATGTGCAGCTCCTATCGATATTTGTCGGCACAGCGGGCGGCTTTGCTGGTCTTGTTTTACCATTGTCGAAATGTGTTGTAAACCGGGATTCGGAGACTGATCGGGTCTTCCTGGGAGAAGGAATATCCTTCGTTGATCGCGAGAGCTTATCATGGGCTAAGTTGGGACACCCCTGCAGGGTATAAACTTTCGAGAGTCGTGCGCGCGGTTATGTGGCAAATGGGAATTTGTTAATGTCTGGTTGTAGAGAACTTGACACCAGATCCGAATTAAAACGCATCAACCACATGTGTAGCCGTGATGGTCTCTTCTCGGCGGAGTCCGGGAAGTGAACACGGTCTTTGGGTTATGTTTGACGTAAGTAGGGGTTCAGGATCACCTCTTGATCATTGCTAGCTTCACGACCGTTCCTTTGTTTCTCTTCTCGCTCTCATTTGCGTATCTTAGCCACCATATCTTGCTTAGCCGCTGTTGCAACCTCACCACTTTACCCCTTCCTTTCCCATTAAGCTTTGCTAGTCTTGATACCCATGGTAATGGGATTCTTTGAGTCCTCGTGGCTCCTGATTACTACAACAACGATTGCGGTACAGGTTATCTGATGATCTTGACGCGAGAGCGATGTTTGCTTGTCTGGTGTTCTTCTTCCGCTTCTTCTTCGATCAGGGGATAGGTTCCAGGTCGGCAGCCTGGGCTAGCAGGGTGGATGTCGTTTGAGCTTCTATTTGTGTTTCATCCGTAGTCGGAGGTTGCTCTTATGTAATATGATGTTGTATTCGTGTGGCATTGTATGCCTCTTGTATGTATCCCCATCTATTATGTAATGTTGATGTAATGATATCCACCTTGCAAAAGCGTTTCAATATGCGGGTCTATCCTTGGTGGGACCTTCGAGTTCCTTTTGGATAGGGTCGCATATTGGGCGTGACACCAGTACACCACCGACACACCCCCACTTCCCCCTCCCCGCAAAATATCTCCTCCCCCCTCTCTCCCCCGATTGGATCGGGATCGAGAGGAGGTCACCGCGACGCCCCGACCCCGCCGCCCGATGCTGCCCCGCCGCTGCACGACCACCTTGACGCCGGAGCCTCGTCGGCCTGCTTCCTCCTCCCCACCGGCATGCCTCCTCTTCGCCGCGTCGTCGCCGACCCCCTTCCTCGACCCCCGTTGCCCCGTCCTCTGCAACGCACGGTGAGGCCCTCGGCCTCCTCTTCCCCTCTCCGCCGCTCATCGTGCTCCTCGCTATGACCCCGCCCAGTGCTGCTCTGCAGCATGCGCGACGAGCCCACGTGCTCGTCGCCTCGGCCGTCCGGCCCTGCTCCCCCTGCTGCTCCTCCCCCGCTGTCGCGGTTGCCCTGTCCACCGTGTGCACACGCCCGCTCGTGCACTGCCTCGCTCCGGACGCGTCCCACTATGCGTCGTCCCGTGGCGTTCCTCGCCCCTGCTGCTACGTGCTCGGCGTCGTCCCGCCCTGATGTCGCCTCGCTCTCGCGGGCGCCCCCGTGCACAACCGACCCGCGCGCGTCCGTCGGCTCCCTCCCTCCTCTCCTGCCGCCCGCCCGCCCCGGGCTGTCGTGCCTGCCACTGCCCTGCTGGCCACCTCCGTTGGGGCCCTCGATGGCTGCCGCACTACGGCCATCCGCCGGTGGCCTCGCCCCGCTCCCCCCTGGTCGGGCTTGCCCCTCCCACTCAAGCGACACCCGTGACCCAGCACCCGGCGCCCGTTAAGGCCCCTGGCCAATGAAAAAGGGGCCCAGCCCCAGAACATTTTATTAAAAAAAAGAATTAGTAATAATAATAATAAATAAAATATTTATTAAATAATTAATTAAAGAATTAATTAACTTAATCAATCATAATTAGATTAATCTAATCACTCATTAACCTAATTAACTGTTAGTTAACTAATCAGTCAATGACATGCGGGGTCCCCACATCAGTTTGACCCAGTCAACGCATTGTTGAGTGCTGACGTCATGGTGACCTCAGTACACTATTCTGGATAATGTTGATTTAAAATAATTAAATAAATTCTAAAAATGATAAAATCTTTTAAAATTAATATAAAATAAACCGTAGCTCGGATGGAAAAACTTTGTACATGAAAGTTCCTCAGAACGATGAGACAAATCCGGATATGCAGCCCGTTCGTCCGCCACACATCCCTAACATATCGAACACGCAACTTTCCCCCTCCGGATCACCTGTCCGAAAACGCAAAACGCCGGGGATACTTTCCCGAATGTTTTCCCCCTTTCACTGGTATCACCCACTACCGCGTTAGGGCACACCTAACCCCGCTCATTGTCATGTCATGCGTCGTCATGCTTATGTTTGCATTGTATTTATTGTTTCTTCCCCCTCTTCTCTCGCTAGACACCGAGACCGACGCTGCTGCTGCCCAGTTCGACTACGGTGTTGACGACCCCTCTTTCTTGGCAGAGCAACCAGGCAAGCCTCCCCCTTTGATCACCAGATATCGCCTATTCTTCTCTATACTGCTTGCATTAGAGTAGTGTAGCATGTTATTGTTCGGTTACTCCTATTACATTGCATAGCTTTGTCATTGTTGCTATAGTCATTGATACCTTACCCGCAATCCTAAATGCTTAGTATAGGATGCTAGTTTATCATCATTGGCCCTACATTCTTGTCAGTCTGCCTTGCTATACTATTGGGCCGTGATCACTCTGGAGGTGATCACGGGTATATATTATACATATATACATACTATACAGATGGTGACTAAAGTCGGGTCGGCTTGTTGAGTGCCCGCGAGTGATTCACGGATTGGGGGCTGAAAGGACCTTTGTCCCGACGGCCCTCTGTGTGGATGTTTATGGCGGAGCGACAGGGCAGGTTGAGACCACCTAGGCGAGAGGTGGGCCTGGCCGTGGTCGGTGTTCACGGTTGCTTCATAATAACACGCTTAACGAGATCTTGGTATTTGATCTGAGTCTGGCCACTGGCCTATACGCACAAACCAACTACGCGGGAAAGATATGGGCACTTTCGGCGTCGTGGTACCAGGTGAAGCCTTCTTGGCGTCGGCGACGGAGGCGCGCCCGGATTGGACCGGACGCTTTGCTCTTGTATTAGGGGCTAGAGTCGCTTCCGGCCGCCCTGCATAGCGTGTAGGTGTGCAATGGGCGATGGGCCCAGCCCTGCACGCATAGGATTTATACCGGTGTCTTGACCTCTCTGTTGTGCCTAGGTGGGGCTGTGGCGTGTTGATCTTCGAGGCGGGCATGACCACAGAAAGTGTGTCGGCCAAATGGGATCGGCGTGATGGGTTATGTGGTGCACCCTGCAGGGAAGTTGATCTATTCGAATAGCTGTGTCCCTCGGTAAAAGGATGACCCGGAGTTGTACCTTGACCTGATGACAACTAGAATTGAATACTTAATAAAACACACCGGACAAGTTCCATAGACAACTGGTGATCGCTTTTCCCGCAGGCGGCGAGGAAGGATCGCGGGTAGGATTATGCTATGCGATGCTACTTGGAGGACTTAAATCTACTCTCTTCTACATGCTGCAAGGCGGAGGCTGCGAGCGTAGTCTTCGATAGGACTAGCTATCCCCTCTTATTACGGCATTCTGCGATTCGGTCCTCGATATTGCCTCCTTACACATATACTCATGCATATGTAGTGTAGCTCCTTGCTTGCGAGTACTTTGGATGAGTACTCACGGTTGCTTTGCTCCCTCTTTCCCCCGTTTTCCTCTTCTTCTCGGATGCATAACGGACATTGGAGCCAGGGCGACGCCACCGTCGATGACGACTACTACACTGGAGGTGCCTACTACTACGTGCAGGCTGCTGACGATGACCAGGAGTAGTTAGGAGGATCCCAGGTAGGAGGCGTGCGCCTCTTTCGATCTGTATCTCAGCTTGTGCTAGCCATTTTATGGCAACTTGTTTAACTTATGTTTGTAATCAGATATTGTTGCTTCCGCTGACTCGTTTATTGTTCGAGCACTTGTATTCGAGCCCTCGAGGTCCCTGGCTTGTATTATGATGCTTGTATGACTTATTTTATTTTTAGAGTTGTGTTGTGATATCTTCCCGTGAGTCCCTGATCTTGATCGTACACGTTTGCGTGTATGATTAGTGTACGATTGAATCGGGGGCATCACAAGTTGGTATCAGAGCTGACCGCCTGTAGGAATCCCCCTTCCAAACTCTTGGCCGAAGTTGAGTCTAGGCTTTACAAATCTTTTACTAACATGGCTGTGTGTCTTACCGGCACACGTCGCCATTGGGTTGTAGTAGGATCTTTTATTCCTCGACCTATACTCTGGGACTCTGACATCTCTTCTATTCGGGTTAAACGATTTTACTAACTCAGACTCTAGGTTCTCGATAATACTTTCTCCCGGAGAGCCCCTTATTACAGATGATCGTCTGCTGCACCAGAAGGATCCGAAGATACTCTCCGATACTCTTTTGAGACTTCGTGCCCGTTGCTTTTGCAATTCCCTACCACTGTTATATCATTATGGATAACTACATAAACTTGCCTTTTCAATCCCATGGGTCTTGTTATTACAAGATACCTAAAATTTCTCTCTATTGTTCCAAGAATAATTTGTGCCTACTGCCTTGCAGTTCATTACCCACATGAACACCCCTACGGGTAATTCCTGGCACATACCGAGTATCCGCCATCCCTGGTTGTTTATGTGTTTCACTAAGGTCTTCGAAAGAATATTCGATCTTCTGAAAATCCTTAGCAGCTTATTGCTCTTGAAATTCTTGCTGGCTTGCATTATGGTTAATCCCATAAGTATAGAATCTTATTGGCAGCCTTTGTCACTATCATTTTCAGTCCATTGATTCAAAATATTGCGAATGCTCGCATTCCTCGATTGAATCCTAGAATCATCCTTCCGGCTCAATGTTAGTTTGAACATGAGTTGGTTCTCAACCAATTAAATTGCCGTCGATTGTACCCCTAAGTCTATTCAACTTATCCATCCTTAATCAGAGCGTTTGTTTCTGATCCCTTGAATTTGAAAGCATAATTCCTTTGCATTGAGCTTTGAATTATCCAGTTGCTTCTATAATCTAATGCCTTCGCATTGTTTCTTCCTCTGGTTGTGTGCCGATACTCACATCAGCTCTGTATGGACCGGCAGATCCTTTAATGGATTTTATCCGACAACGTCCTTCATATTCAATAACTTTGTGAGCCTTCCCTCGGATATAGAATGCCTTTGGTAATTTGTATCCTCTACTTTGATAACCATACTCTAGTTTTGAGCTTGTATTATCTACTCCAAAGCTTGTGGTATATTTTTCTAAGATGCCCTAATGGGTTGAACATATACCTTTCTTAATTTGTGTGACCCCAAAAGTTTTCATGGGTCATACTCCTCTGGTAATTCACCAGGTAGGTTTCCACAATCAATTCATTTTTAATAAGAGTGAGAAGTGAATGAAAGGTTATGCATTGGAGAAGTGGGAATCGACCTTGAACTTTGTGTTCATGCCCATGGACACGATGTAGATCGTATCATTAAAGCTTCTCTTAAATTAATTATTCCTTTGGTATAAGTTCATCTTATATCTGGGATCTGGCCTTTTGCAATCGTGGTTCTGACCATGTTCTCCTTTAAATACCATTTCTTGTGCAGGTTTAAGCACTTGTCTTCTGCGGAGTAATATCCCAGTCCAACCTCTACATTGATTTGTCGTCGAGTATTACCCCCCTGGTATCTCAAGATTATCACGGAACTTCATAACTTCTTATGAGTTCTTCATCAAGTGCTACATTCTCATTGATTCCAATTTTTCACGGGCTCTGAGTTATTAAACACTCAGAGACACCGATAACTGACTCGAGTCCGCATCGCGATTAAACAACTCTAACCTTCATTACTTCCGAGTTTGAACTCAATCACGTCATTCCTAGCCTGTTTGGCTATGTCCTTGTCGTGCCGATTTTAACTGTGCTACCTAGTCCTTCTTCCCAGAGCACAATTTTTGACGATGAGCTAAGCTTACGTCGATCTTCCTCATCATATCATTTCGCTTTGGATAGCAAGCTTGCTTTGGAGTTTGTGTTGTACCCATGGTTTCTTGACATCTTCATGAATTCTCTCGACAAGTGTGTCGTGCTCATCATTAGCATTCCGAGCTCTTCCAGGATATCAATGGAATTCAGGATGAGAAAGACAATCCTTGCCCTCGATGATTAGTGTGATCATCGACCACTCTACTACCTTTCCTCCAACACAAACTTGTTCTTGTTTTGTGTTATACCTTGAGTTCCTTGCTATCCAGCAATTGTTCTTCTTTACATTGGAGTATTACCATCTTTTATGTCAAGAATGTCGTGAGAGTTTCACCACCTCTTAAGGAATTCTTGATACAGTGATGCTTCTCACCATCATAATTCTTCTCTTGGTCCCCGTGTCGAGTGAACTCTGTTATGAGAATTTAATGTCTCTAGCAACCTTGCTACATTAGAGTTAATGGACAATAATTCCAATGTAGTGTGCTGGTTGCTAAATTTCCATTCCGACATTGGTCGTGCAACCCAGCCCATATTTCGGGTGCCCCTTTCAACCAATATTTAATTGTGTATGTTTTCATCGAGCATACATCATTATATCTTTGATCTGACAAGTGTTGCCACCTTGTTCACATCATTGTGGAAATCCATCTTTTGTTAATCTCGATGAATAGTTGCTGAGTCCATCAGCCAACTCGTCGTCTTCTCCTTGGTTTAATGTTGAACTCTTGTTTCGCAATTCGCTTCCATAGTTCATTTTCAGAGAATCTTACAATGTCATCTCATCAATTTGTGTTGCACATTTTCTTCTTAGACATCCTGAGTCTAAGGTATCCTGACACCAATCAGATCTGAATCTCGGTCAGATATGATGGTTGGGACATATCCCCAAGAGTTATAACATTGGTCTCTACATAACCCGGTAAGGTGGTGTCTTTGCTTAGTACCCTTGGCCAAAGGCCCTATTGTTATAGATTCTTTTTTTAGCAAGGTTAACCATTCTTCCATAAGGAAATTGTAAGACCTATTTTATAGGTTGTTCCTGATGAATCCTTTGTTTATCCAAGTCCGACCCTTGCTTGAAGACCATATCAATGCTATCTCGAAGCATGTCTGTGGTACTCCGATCTTCAATAAAAACATTTGAAGCCCAATGCTAAATGTTTCTCGCTCGATTATCCAAAACACCGTTGTATGGGTAATGTCATGACAATTTCTCTCCCCCTACCTAGAGGTTTTTTTTACATTATATCCTGTCACGGATATCATACTCTGTTTGTCCTTGGGAAGGAAATACCCCTGAAATATGTGTTTTAACACATTTTCCTTTTCGTTGTTGTTTAATCTGATGATCACATTTTCCCTTCCATGGGGCTGTTTAACCTTTCTTGTGATCTATATGATCTAAGCAGTAATATTCTCCTACTTATGAAAACCCCTCGGTGTATCGTTTTGTCAGCAAGACCCTGTTTCTACTGTTGATGACTTTCCGGTAACCGCCGATGGATGAGAACTCCACCTATTGGTCCGCCTCGTTTAACGAGCAGGAAAATGGTTCTCTTCATCCCTCGCCCTTGGTACCGATGTTGTTGCCGACATAACCGACAGACTATCCTTTGACATGCCTTGCTTACATGATCGTGCAAGATGTCACCACCCTTCCAACTTTTAACCCACATGGTGGGCCCGTAACACACAGGTCCCACGATCGAAACCCGACTCTCCGGTACACCCTGTTTCCAAAGTTAATCCTCACGCTTGGCTTCGTATGCAATTCGCGAGCCACATTCCTAGTGATCTACTCTGGTATCAAATGCAATACTTATTCACGTTGCCCTGAGACCCTTTCACCTTCTGACTAGGCACTGAACGATTGCCTATGCGCTTGAAACTTCTATTTTGTGCCTTCTTACTTTGCTCCCGATAATTTCTTAAGTTTCAATTCGAGAGTTACTTCCGCCACCTTCCCCGATGTTATAGACCCGATAGTCAACCTTGTAGAGGTTTGCTCCCCCGGAATACCCACCCCCTTTATTCTATCGTAAGTACGATGGAATTCTCGAAGAAAGAATGCCGACTTCATCATGATGAACTGAAGCAGAGAAAAGGAGACCTCAGGTAATGGATTGACCTCTTCAAGAAGAGCAGCCAAGACCGAGAAGGCTCGTTAGAATTTCGCAACCAAATCCCTTCCCCCTTACTCCCCTCTTAAATCCCGTGACGAGATTTCTTGTAGTGGAGGAGATTTGTGACGCCCGGATAATTAAGCTACAGTAATCCCACGCAAATGATGCCACGTCACCTCGGTTACTGTTGCTAACCTCACAATGATTCGAAACCGTTTCAAAATTTAAATTCTAAATATGTCAAACAACAAAAGTTTTCAAAAGTTGAAACAAAAATGTTCGGTGGGTGCCAAATATTACAAGGGTAATTATAGTAAAGAAAACATATTTTTAGAAAGTGCCTGAATATTTTAAAATGAATTAAAACAGAAAATAGAAATAATAAAAGAAAATGCAAAACAGAAAACAAAATAAAAAAAAAAGAAAAAGAAAAAGAACTCCCCCCACTGGGCTACGGCCCAACAGGCCAACGCGCCCCCCCTTTGGGCCTCAACCCACCAGGCCGCCAGGCTGGCCCACCCCGCCGCCATAACCTCCCCCACTCACCCCACTACACCACCGACACACCCCACTTCCCCCCTCCACACAAAATATCTCCTTCCCCTCCCTCCCTCGATTGGATCGGGATCGAGAGGAGGAGGTCACCGCGACGCCCCGACCCCGCCGCCCGACGCCACCCCGCCGCTGCACGACCACCTCGACGTCGGAGCCTCGCCGGCCTTCTTCCTCCTCCCCACCGGCCTGCCTCCTCTTCGCCGCGTCGTCCCCGACCCCCTTCCTCGACCCCCGTTGCCCCGTCCTCTGCAACCCACGGTGAGGCCCTCGTCCTCCTCTTCCCCTCTCCGCCGCTCGTCGTGCTCCTCGCTACGACCCCGCCCCATGCTGCTCTGCAGTGTGCGCGACGAGCCCACGCGCCTGTCGCCTTGGCCGTCCGGCCCTGCTCCCCCTCTTGCTCCTCCTCATTGCCGCGGCTCTGGTATCCACCGTGCGCGACACGCCGCTTCGTGCCTTGCCTCGCTCGGCCGCATCCCATCAGGCGCCGACCGTGGCGTTCCCCGTCCCTGCTGCTATGTGCTCGGCGCCGTCCTGCCCTGATGCCTCCTCGCTCTCGCGGGCGCCCCCGTGCACAACCGACCATGGCGCCGTCCGTGTCCGGCTCCCTCGCCTCCCTGCTGCTGGCGGCCGCCCCGCCGCCTGCCGTGCCCTCGCCTCGCTCTGCCGCCTCATTGGGCCCTTGATGGCTGCCGCTTTGCATGTCCGTCCGCCGATGGCCTCGCCCGCTCCCCAGGTTGGGCCGCCCCCCCCTCAAGCGGCGCGTGACCCGGCACCGGCCCGTTAAGGCCCCTGGCCAATGAAAAACGGGGCCCATCCCTAGAATGTTTTATTAAAAAAGAATTAGTAATAATAATAAATAAATAAAATATTTATTAAACAATTAATTAAAGAATTAATTAACTTAATTAATCATAATTAGATTAATCTAATCACTAATTAACCTAATTAATTGTTAGTTAACTAATCAGTCAATGACATGCGGGGCCCCCACATCAGTTTGACCCAGTCAATGCACTGTTGACTGCTGACGTCAGCATACACTATTCTGGATAATGTTGATTTAAAATAATTAAATATATTATAAAAATGATTAAATATTTTAAAATTAATATAAAATAAACCGTAGCTCGGATGGAAAAACTTTGTACATGAAAGTTGCTCAGAACGACGAGACGAATCCGGATACGCAGCCCGTTCGTCCACCACACATCCCTAACATATCGAACATGCAACTTTCCCCCTTGTAGGATCGTTGAAGGTGAGAGTGTCTAGAGGGGGGGGTGATTAGACTACTCGAGAAGATAAAAATTATGCCTTTTGACAAAGACAAGTTTTTGGCAGATTTTGCATATCACACAAGTCGAGCAGCTTACTACACATGCAATTCTAGAGTATGGGCAGCGGAAAGTAAGTTGCACATGAAGTAAAGAGAGGTGGAGAGGATCAAACGCAGTTTGGAGACACGGAGATTTTTCTCGTGGTTCCGATAGGTGGTGCTATCGTCAATCCACGTTGATGGAGACTTCAACCCACGGAGGGTAACGGCTGCGAGAGTCCACGAAGGGCTCCACCCATGAAGGGTCCACGAAGAAGCAACCTTGTCTATGCCATCATGGCATACGCCCATGGAGGACTAGCCTTACTCGGGGTAGATCTTCACGAAGTAGGCGATCTCCTTGCCCTTACAAACTTCTTGGTTCAACTCCACATCTTGACGGAGGCTCCCAAGCGACACCTAACCAATCTAGGAGGCACCACCCTCCAAAAGGTAATAGATGGTGTTGATGATGATGAACTCCTTGCTCTTGTGCTTCAAATGATAATCTCCCCAACACTCAACTCTCCTCACTAATTTGGCTGTGGTGGAAGAAAGGATTGAGTGGAAAGCAACTTGGGAAGGCTAGAAATCAAGTTTCATATGGTGGGAGTGGAGCAACTTGATCTCAACACAAGGGTAGGTAGTTTTCTTCTCGAAAATGTAAGGTAGGAGTGGTAGTTCTTTCGATGGCTCTCTCCACGAATGAAGAGGAGGTGGAGGGTATTTATAGCCTCCACACAAAATCCAACCGTTACACACATTTGACCAATCTCGGTCGGACCGAAGTTGACAACTCGGTGAGACCGAAAGTTCAAATCTTGTGAGCGTTGGGATTTTCAGTGGGACCGAAAATACAATCTCGGTGAGTCCGATTCTTCCAAAGACTAGGGTTTGCCAATCTCGGTGGGACCGACTTTATCATCTCGGTGACACCGATTTGATGATGAAGATTCTGAAGCTTGGCAACACTAGTTTCGGTGAGACCGAGTTTGGAATCGGAAAATCCGAAATTTCTAGGGTTTGGCTATATGGCTGAGGTGGTTCATCTCGGTGTGGTGAGTTTATGGAATCGGTGAGACCGAGATTACTTATGAGTGTATGTTGGAATGAAAGATTGCGATAGTTTGGGAGATAGATCACTAAGCACTTTGAGCAACGGATCATTATCATAACCTCATCCCTTTTAATAGTATTGGCTTTCCTATAGACTCAATGTGATCTTGGATCACTAAACCAAAAATGGAGTCTTGAGCTTTTGCCAATGCTTGCCTTAGCATTTTGAGGGTCCACCTCTCCGATCCTTTTGCCATGCCAACGTGATTGACCTTCCTGAAACATACTTGATAAAAGCATTAGTCCAACCACAAAGTATGTTGTCATTAATTACCAAAACCACCCAGGGAGCAAATGTGCTTTCAATCTCCCCCTTTTTGGTAATTGATGGCAACACACAAAATAAGACATCAAAGCTTACTGAAGGAAAGACAGAATTATCACTAAAGCTTTGACAAACATGTAGTACACAGACTCCCCCTACAAGTGTGCAAGATTTTCATAGATTATGGTTTTGGACTACCACAAGCACACAAGAGAGAAAAGCAAGATGTGCTACATGCAGCTTGGCTATATGCATCAGAGCGGATGAAAGGAAGTAAGTGATAATGCATATGTGCATGGTGATTTCTTGCAAACAAGTATTCACAAGTAAGTCACCATCATGCACATTCTGCAGGATGCATATACTTACCTTGAGGTTCCTTGGCATTGTACCTGAAGAAATAAAACTTGGGAAAACATGGTTAGATAACACAAGAGTATTTCTTCAACCAACAGCAAGAACATCAAGAGTACCAAGCCAGGGATGACATGTATAAAGAGTGTCTCATATTGAGCACAAGCTTGAATCAACAAACATGTCTCCCAAAACTAAAAGATTTTCAATGAACTCAGAGAGATTTTGCTTTCCATAAGATATCAATTGTGAGAGCAATGAAAGCAAAATCAAAAGAATGATGCCAAAAGTAATATCCAATGTGGAACACGGCAAAGCTTTGATGTGATTCTCTCCCCCTTAAGGTAAGATTGCTCTTCTTCTCCTAAATCTTCTCTTCTCCCCTTAACTCCCCCTCCCCCTAAATCTTCTCCCCCTTTGACATCAAGTGCCGAAAAGGACAACAAACTAGGAAGGCTAGGAAAGATGGAAAGAAGTGGGATCCTGAAGAATCACAACAGGGCAATAAGAATTATGCATAGAAAATCATTGAGCTGAGCTGCAGAAGATGATATCCTGGTGAATGTAAATCGGTGACACCGAATTGATATGGATCGGTGAGTCCGAAAGTCAGAGACTTAGGGCAGATCCTTTTCGGTCAGACCGAAGTATTTCAATCGGTGACGCCGAGTTTAATTCCAAGGAAATATAGAAATAATTCAGCTCACTTTGCAAGGAATGTTTCAAAAGATTTGCAATGAATTTGTAAATGGTTTACAAGGAATGGATCAGAGCCAAAAAGATATTCACAAAAACAGGAGAAATAGAAATGAAAAAGATTGCTAGATGAAGTTTTTTTTTAATGAAAACATAATGAGAAAACTTAAGAGAAAATAGAAAAACTCCAAAACATATATACTTCATCTAGATAGGGGTCGGCGACAAAGTCACCTATGTTTGAGTATATTGACTTAGGAGTCAAATGAGAACATTTGATCATAGGTCATACTCATCGTTTAAGCTCAAAATGGGGTTGCCATTTTTCGATTAAGCATTTGATGTGATCACATCTTATGAAGCTGCTTGTACTCATGACTTTGAGCAAAGCTCCTTCAAGATGTGAAGAACATACCTTGGGCTTATTGTTGCTTTACTCATGTAGGTGAACTTGATGTAGATGCTCATAGAATGTGAAGTTGGAGCACCATTTCCAATTGTGTAGTTCATCTTCCTACATGGGTTAGGCAAGCAAGGAAATACTCAAGAATATCCAAGATGACAAGAGTGAAATACTAGATGTATAAGGTGTCAAAAAGGATATGTGGAAATTTGTTCCTTGAACTCAACATCCCAAAGGGCTAGATACTTGGTCAATGACAAGATTACTCAAGATTTGAGTGTGTGGTAATCTTGTGGAATGTAGATCATCCAAGTACCGCAAGGAGTTAGATGCAATACAAGGGGCAAATGTGTCCAAGACATATGATCATCATCATAATAGAAATATCAAGGATTAGTCAAGTAGGCTCATGCCTTGCATGCATCAATGGAGTTTTCACTCCAAGTTTGAAGCATCAATGATGTTCAACTCACTCCTTAGCGACAAAACACTTTCTCATCAAGAGGTTTTGTAAAGATATCGACAAGTTGTTTATCGATCTGAACATGCTTAAGATTGATGTCACCCTTAGCAATGTGATCACGAATAAAATGGTGACGAACTTCAATATGTTTAAATGCGAGAGTGTTGCACAGGATTGTGTCCAATCTTAATCGCACTCTCATTGTCACAAAGCAAGGAACATGTCTCGCATGTATCCCATAATCCTTAAGCGTTTGTGTCATCCATAGCAACCGAGCACAACATGATCCAGCAGCTATATATTCTGCTTGGCGATGAGATAATGATACTGAATTTTGTTTCTTGGAGGACCAAGATACAAGGGATCGACCAAGGAATTGACACGTGCCGAAGTTGACTTTCTATCAACCTGTCTCGGCATAGTCCGAGTCGGAATAGCCAACAAGATCGAAAGAGGCCCTCTTAGGATACCAAATCCCAAAGTTAGGTGTGTGTATCAAATATCTCACAATTCTTTTAACAGCTTTAAGATGACATTCTTTAGGGGCTGCTTGATATCAAGCACACATGCATACACTCAACATTATGTCAGGACGAGAAGCACAGAGATATAGTAGAGAACCAATCATAGATCGGTAAACCTTTTGATCAACAGGTTCTCCATCTTTTGTCAAGTCATTATGTCCACTAGTAGGCATGGGGGTTCTCATACCTTTGCTTTCTTGCATGTTGAACTTCTTGAAGAGATCCTTGGTGTACTTTGTTTGTGAGACAAAGGTACCCTCCTTAGATTGCTTGATTTGCAACCCAAGGAAGAATTTGAGTTCACTCATCATGGACATCTCATACTTCTCCGACATAAGCTTTCCAAACTTCTTGCTAAAATGGGGGTTAGTTGAACCAAAGATAATATCATCAACATATATTTGGCACACAAATAGTTCACCATCAACCCTTTTCGTGAATAGCGTTGAGTCTATTTTTCCAATCTCAAATCCTTTTTCGAGCAAAAAACTAGTTAAGCATTTGTACCAAGCTCTAGGAGCTTGTTTAAGACCATAAAGAGTTTTGTGCAACTTGTAAACATGATTAGGCTTTTAGGATTCACAAATCCGGAGGTTGTTTCACAAATACTTCCTCCTCAATTTCACCATTTAGGAAAGCACTTTTAATGTCCATTTGATAGAGAGTAATATCATGGTGGTTGGCATAAGCAAGAAGAATGCGAATGGACTCAAGTCTAGCAACGGGGGCATAGGTCTCACCATAGTCCATACCTTCGACTTGTGTGTAACCTTGAGCTCTGAGGCGAGCCTTGTTGCGGATGACTTGTCCATCTTCATCTTGCTTGTTTCGAAACACCCATTTGGTTCCAATGATGTTTTGATCATCCTTGGGCTTCTCTACCAAAGTCCATACATTGTTCCTCTCGAAGTTGTGAAGCTCTTCATGCATAGCGTTCACCCAATCCGGGTCTTCAAGTGCTTCTTCTACCTTCATAGGTTCAAGACTAGAGATAAATGAGTAATGCTCACAAAAGTTAGCTAAGCGAGTTTTAGAGCGAGTAATTCTCCCGGAGTCGATGTCGTTCATCATTTGTTCCACGGGATGATTCTTCTTGACTCTTGCTCGGACTCGGGATAGCTTTCGTTGTGGTTGAGGTTGAGCTTCCTCATCATCCTCTTCTTCCTCTTCTTCTTCATTGTTGTTGGTGTTGTCCTGAGGTGGTGGAGAAGGAGGTTGTGGTGGATCTTCTTGTTGCACTTCCTCATCTTGGTGAGTTCCACTTGTGGAAGCCTCCATGTTGCCTTGAGGTTCATCTTGCCGTGAGGTAGGGGGCTCCACATATGTAGATGAGGTACTCTCCTTCACTTCCATGGGACGGATCTTTCCAAGAGATAAATCTTGAATGGCTTCCGATGGGTCCTTGTCTCCTACATCAATAGGCATTTGCTCTACTTGCGAGCCATTAGATTCATCAAACTTCACATCTACCGTCTCTTCAACCTTTCGGGTGAAATTATTGTAGACACGGTAGGTGTGGGAGTTTGATCCATAACCGAGGAAAAGCCTTCATGAGTTTTAGGAGCAAATTTAGACCGACGATGCTTATCAAGGATATAGCATTTTGAACCAAAGACACGAAAGTATCCCACTTGGGGTTTGTTACGGTGAGGAGCTCGTATGAAGTCTTGCCGAGAAGCTTATGAAGATAAAGCCTGTTGATAGCATGACAAGTTGTCTCGACGGCTTTTCCCCAAAAGTGCTTGATGTCTTGTATTCATCAAGCATCGTTCTCGCCATCTCTATGAGCGTTCGGTTCTTCCTCTCAACAACTCCATTTTGTTGAGGTGTGTACGTAGTCGAGAACTCATGTAGAATCCCTTCCTCATCGAGAAAGGAGTCCACATGGGCGTTCTTGAACTCCGTTCCATTGTCACTCGAACTTTCTTGATCTTCACCTCAAATTGATTTTGGGCCTTTCGGCAAAGGTTTTGAAGATTCTCTGAACCTGCGATTTGTCATCAAGGAAAAATACCCACGTAAATCTGGAATAATCATCAACTATAACTAGACCAAAGGAGTTACCACCAAGGCTTTTGTAAGCATTGGGACCAAGAGATCCATATGAAGAAGCTCAAGCGGTCTCCTTGTGGTCATGATGTTCTTCACGGATGACTTCCACCTACTTGTTTTCTGCTGACAAGCACTACAAAGTCTATCTTTGTCAAAGAGAACATCTTTAACACCAAGAATATGATCACCTTTGATTAGCTTGTCTAGATTACGCATACCAACATGCCCAAGCCTTCTATGCCACAACCAACCTTTAGCAGATTTAGCAATGAAGCAAGTTCTAGGTTGAGCTTTCTTAGTGAAATCAACAATATATAGATCACCTCTACGGATACCGGTAAAAACCATGTCATGATTGTCACGACGAAAAACTTGGCAATCTACTTTGGTGAATAGCACATTGAATCCAGAGGCAGCTAATCTAGACACGGAAAGTAAATTGTATCCAAGTGATTCAACAAGCATGACATTTTGAATAGAGCTATCATGAGATATGGCCACCTTACCAAGGCCAAGTACCTTACCCTTGGAGTTGTCTCCAAAAGTCACATACTTGCGTGGACCATCGTTCTTTGCAAGCTCTCGAAACATGTCTTCATCTCCGGTCATGTGATCGGTGCATCCACTATCAAGAATCCACTCTTTTCCGCCGGATATGTAGTCTCTCAAATTTGCCATAAGATTGAGACTCTTCATGATCTTGTCTAGCTCGGTGTCCGAATCAGAGTAATCGTCATCATGCTCATGCTCATCATCATATTGACCCATAGATAATTCATCATCAATACCTAGGTCAATTTGACAACGACTTGCATTAGTTTTGTCAATGTGACAATAATCATCGGAATGCAATACAAGAGCATTTCTAATTAGAACATTGATAAGTCCGGATCACCCTTCTTTTTCATAAGATCACGAAGTTCAAAGAAGCATTTATCAAAGTTGGGGTCATTGGGGCGCATCATATCAAATTCAATAGTCTTGTATAGAATTTCATCAAGACCTCTCAAAGAGTAGTCCGGATAAAGTTCTTCCAAGAACTTCCACAAAGCATAGGTGCACTCAAAGTTTGTGACAAGCTCAAGTAAGTTATCGGGCAAACCTCTAATGATAAGATTTACAGTTCTAAGGTTACGAAGCAAATCAAGCTCTTCATCCATAGTAGGGTGCAAGGGGTCAAATGGAGGCACATATGGGGTTTCAACATATTTGCGCAAGTTATACATCTTAAAGATAATAAGCATTTCAATCCTCCATGAGTTATAGGACACTCCATCAAGAATAGGCACTCTATGGCTAACACTCCCAAACGTAGACATGTCCATCTTCCTCCAATGGTGTGCAAACCAAAGCAATGGAGACCAAAGCTCTGATACCAATTGTAGGATCGTTGAAGGTGAGAGTGTCTAGAGGGGGGGTGATTAGACTACTCGACAAGATAAAAATTATGCCTTTTGACAAAGACAAGTTTTTGGCAGATTTTGCATATCACACAAGTCGAGCAGCTTACTACACATGCAATTCTAGAGTATGGGAAGCGGAAAGTAAGTTGCACATGAAGTAAAGAGAGGTGGAGAGGATCAAACGCAGTTTGGAGACACGGAGATTTTTCTCGTGGTTCCGATAGGTGGTGCTATCGTCAATCCACGTTGATGGAGACTTCAACCCACGGAGGGTAACGGCTGCGAGAGTCCACGAAGGGCTCCACCCACGAAGGGTCCACGAAGAAGCAACCTTGTCTATGCCATCATGGCATACGCTCACGGAGGACTAGCCTTACTCGGGGTAGATCTTCACGAAGTAGGCGATCTCCTTGCCCTTACAAACTTCTTGGTTCAACTCCACATCTTGACGGAGGCTCCCAAGCGACACCTAACCAATCTAGGAGGCACCACCCTCCAAAAGGTAATAGATGGTGTTGATGATGATGAACTCCTTGCTCTTGTGCTTCAAATGATAATCTCCCCAACACTCAACTCTCCTCACTAATTTGGCTGTGGTGGAAGAAAGGATTGAGTGGAAAGCAACTTGGGAAGGCTAGAAATCAAGTTTCATATGGTGGGAGTGGAGCAACTTGATCTCAACACAAGGGTAGGTAGTTTTCTTCTCGAAATGTAAGGTAGGAGTGGTAGTTCTTTCGATGGCTCTCTCCACGAATGAAGAGGAGGTGGAGGGTATTTATAGCCTCCACAAAATCCAACCGTTACACACATTTGACCAATCTCGGTCGGACCGAAGTTGACAACTCGGTGAGACCGAAAGTTCAAATCTTGTGAGCGTTGGGATTTTCGTGGGACCGAAAATACAATCTCGGTGAGTCCGATTCTTCCAAAGACTAGGGTTTGCCAATCTCGGTGGGACCGACTTTATCATCTCGGTGACACCGATTTGATGACGAAGATTCTGAAGCTTGGCAACACTAGTTTCGTGAGACCGAGTTTGGAATCGAAAATCTGAAATTTCTAGGGTTTGGCTATATGGTGAGGTGGTTCATCTCGGTGTGGCTGAGTTTATGGAATCGGTGAGACCGAGATAACTTATAAGTGTATGTTGGAATGAAAGATTGCTGATAGTTTGGGAGATAGATCACTAAGCACTTTGAGCAACCAGATCATTATCATAACCTCATCCCCTTTTAATAGTATTGGCTTTCCTATAGACTCAATGTGATCTTGGATCACTAAACCAAAAATGGAGTCTTGAGCTTTTGCCAATGCTTGCCTTAGCATTTTGAGGGGTCCACCTCTCCAGTCCTTTTGCCATGCCAACGTGATTGACCTTCCTGAAACATACTTGATAAAAGCATTAGTCCAACCACAAAGTATGTTGTCATTAATTACCAAAACCACCCAGGGAGCAAATGTGCTTTCACCCCTCTAGATCACCTATCCGAAAACGCGAAACGCCGGGGATACTTTCCCAGATGTTTTCCCCCTTTCGTCGGTATCACCTACTACCGCGTTAGGGCACACCTAACCCCGCTCATTGTCATGTCATGCATCGTCATGCTTATGTTTGCATTGTATTTATTGTTTCTTCCCCCTCTTCTCTCACTAGACACCGAGACCGACGTTGTTGCTTCCCAGTTCGACTACGGTGTTGACGACCCTTCTTTCTTGCCAGAGCAACCAGGCAAGCCCCCCCCCTTGATCACTAGATATCGCCTATTCTTCTCTATACTGCTTGCATTAGAGTAGTATAGCATGTTACTATTCGGTTACTCCTATTCTGTTTCATAGCCTGTCATTGTTGCTACAGTCATTGATACCTTACCCGCAATCCTAAATGCTTAGTATAGGATGCTAGTTTATCATCATTGGCCCTACATTCTTGTCAGTCTGCCTTGCTATACTATTGGGCCGTGATCACTCGGGAGGTGATCACTGGTATATATTATACATATATACATACTATACAGATGGTGACTAAAGTTGGGTCGGCTCGTTGAGTGCCCCCGAGTGATTCATGGATTGGGGGCTGAAAGGACCTTTGTCCCGACGGCCCTTTGTGTGGATCTTTGTGGCAGAGTGACAAGGCAGGTTGTGACCACATAGGCGAGAGGTGGGCTTGGCCCTGGTCGGCGTTCGCGGTTGCTTCATAATAACACGCTTAACGAGATCTTGGTATTTGACCTAAGTCTGGCCACTGGCCTATACAAACTAACCAACTACGCGAGAAACATATGGGCATTCGATGTCGTGGTATCAGCCGAAGCCTTCTTGACGTCAGCGATAGAGCAGCGCGCGCCGGATTGGACTGGAACGCCTGCTCTTAGATTAGGGGCTAGGTCTGCTTCCGGCCTCCCTCGCAACATGCAGGTATGCAATGGGTGATGGGCCCAGACCCCTGCGCGCATAGGATTTAGACCGGCATGCTGACCTCTCTGTTGTGCCTAGGTGGGGCTATGACGTGTTGATCTTCCGAGGCCGGGCATGACCTAGGAAAGTGTGTCCGGCCAAATGGGATCGAGCGTGTTGGGTTATGTGGTGCACCCCTGCAGGGAATTTGATCTATTCGAATAGTCGTGTCCCTCGGTAAAAGGACGACCCGGAGTTGTACCTTGACCTTATGACAACTAGAATCGGATACTTAATAAAACACACCCAGACAAGTTCCACAGACAACCCGGTGATCCCTTTTCCACAGGGCAACGAGGGGAGGATTGCCGGGTAGGATTATGCTATGCGATGCTACTTGGAGGACTTCAATCTACTCTCTTCTACATGCTGCAAGACGGAGGCTGCCAGAAACGTAGTCTTCGATAGGACTAGCTATCCCCCTCTTATTCTGGCATTCCGCAGTTCAGTCCACTGATATTGCCTCCTTACACATATACTCATGCATATGTGGTGTAGCTCCTTGCTTGTGAGTACTTTGGATGAGTACTCACGGTTGCTTTGCTCCCTCTTTTCCCCTGTTTTCCTCTTCTTCTCGGATGTCGCAACCAGACGTTGGAGCCCAGGAGCCAGACGCCACCGTCGATGACGACTACTACACTAGAGGTGCCTACTACTACGTGCAGGCTGCTGACAACGACTAGGAGTAGTTAGGAGGATCCTAGGCAGGAGGCATGCGCCTCTTTCGATCTGTATCTCAATTTGTGCTAGCCATGTTATGGCAACTTGTTTAACTTATGTCTGTACTCAGATATTGTTGCTTCCGCTGACTCGTCTATGATCGAGAACTTGTATTCGAGCCCTCGAGGTCCCTGGCTTGTATTATGATGCTTGTATGACTTATTTTATTTTTAGAGTTGTGTTGTGATATCTTCCCGTGAGTCCCTGATCTTGATCATACACGTTTGCGTGTATGATTAGTGTACGATTGAATCGGGGGCATCACAGGGAATCCTAAGCCCCTCAGAAGAAATGAGACGAAGCACACCCTCTCCTCCTTGTTGGGGTTGGGGAAATTCTCACGTCATTGCCAATCAAGGCCAAACTCGCCCGCACGGAGACTAGATCCGCGGGAGGAAGATATCCCTGCGTCTAAAGTTGATTCAGCTAGAGGTGGGATACTGAGCAGCTTCGCCAATCACCCTCTTGAGGGCCATGAGGACGCGAGGAGGAGCCAGGAGCGCTTGCCATGTTTGAAGTTTTTCGTGGTTTGCTCTGATGCTCTTTGTGCATTGTGGGATAACAAATCTCCTTATATAGATGTCACCCATGCGTGGTGAGGGGCTTATTTGCAAAAAATGGACCGTTCACATTCGCCCAACGCGTGGAAATCGAGGCGACGGGAAGGAATCGTAAAGGCAGAACATGGAGGTCAAAACCAGACTGTCGTCAATCCGGAGTATGATGAAGAACCCGCCTTGCAAAGCCAAAGACATAAGACGGATACTACATCGTCATTGAGAGCAAGTTCGGGGCTACTGAGGGAGTCCTGGATTTGGGGGTCCTCAGGTCACTAGTAGAAAATGGAGCTTTATTACCGGTTCGTAAGGGCCTTTAGTGCCGGTTGTGCAACGGGCACTAACGGGTGGGGACTTATGGTCCCCCCCTTTAGTCCCGGTTCAGCACGAACCGCCACTAAAGGGTCACCATGTGGCACGAGCCCGCGCTGGGGGCTGGGAGACCTTTAGTACCGGTTGGTAACACTAACCGGTACTAAAGGTTTAGGGGGGGTTTTGGGTTTATGATTTCTTTTTCCTTTATTTTTGTGTTTTCTATTTAATTATTTTTTCATTTGCTAGTATTTTACGATACTACTTATTGTACACGTTATGCATATATATAAATAGAATTTCTCGTAGAACCGATCATATATATACATAAACACCATTCTGATCACGGGATGAGAATAATATTCTGATCACAACCTGACCTGCCCTGCTAGTAGTACGTTGAACTTCCCTATGAACTAGGATGAACTTTCGCCAACATTGCCCAAATGGGGCTTGCGATATACCATTGGAAAGCTATGGACACCACTATCATGACCCAAGTTTGGCAAAATGTAAGCGGTTTAAGAGCAGTTTGGAAAACCGTTTTTTTCACACAAAAAACGTGAATCGTATTTTCGATCGCATTTCTAAACCGTTTATCGGAATGAGGCATATAATATGGCATTGAAATGCTGCTGCAAAACGGCTACTTCCACATGTTGAAAGTTTTCTCTAATTCTCTATGGTTAAAGAGTAATTTGAAAAAACGTAAAATTTCGCAAACCGAACAGCCGAGTTCGTATTTGTGACGTCATTTCTAAACGGCTAATCCAATTGAGGCATATGATATGAAGTTGGAAAGCTTATAAAAATGCTCTACTCTTTCATTTTGAAAGTTTTTCTAATTTTGAAAGGTTTAAGAGTAATTTAGAACACGGTACAAGTCCTACCGAGTTCGTATTTTCGAGCTAATTTTTTAACCGTGCGTCCGAATGCAGCAAATGATATGTCGTTGGAAAGCTTGAACAAAGGCGAAACTTTTTGGTATGTATTATTTCTCCCAATTCTTTACGCTTTTAAGTCAGTTTCGAAAATGATGAAAAACATATTTTTGCTGTATTTTGTACAAACTTTGTCAGAATGGCGCAAATAATATACCGTTGAAAAGCTACGAAAAATGCAAAACTTTTTCTTGTTGACAGTTTTCTCTGATTCCGAACTGTTTTCAAGTAATTTCCAAAATGGCGAGATCATTCGTTCTGCCATTATTGCGAAACAGATTCGTCAAAAATGCATCGCGTGAAGTACCTGAACTTCTCGGTATGAAACCTTGAATTTCACTCTATTTTTCACGTGCATTTTTCCCCGTAGCTCTCCATCCACTCACCAGAGCACTCACCTGAATTGAGCAAGTGATATACTGATGGAAAGCTTCTGTAGACACGCAACTTTCCCGTGTTGATCAATTTTTCATACTCGCAACGGTTTTAAAAGTTTTTCATCTGAAATTCATTCAGTGTAGTAGTTGAACTTCCAGCTGTTTTCACGTTGAAATTCCGTGACGTATTTTCGTTTGTAATTTTCACATACATTCGTCAATGTCACACAAATGATATTTCTTTTGTACAAACCTCTCTTACAATAATTTTTTTAACTTTCTTCGACCGAGGACTTGAACTTACACAAATGATTTCCTACTGTTTTGAAGTAAATTAGAAAATGACGAGATCATGATTTCTGCCTTCATCGCGAATGGAAATACACTGCGTGAAGTAGTTGAACTTCTCGTGCACTTCTGTTTGAACTACACACTGTTTTTAACGTGTTGTTTTTTGCACTGCGTGAAGTAGTTGAACTTCTAGGACGTGTCTGTTCGAACTTCACTCTGTATTTGACGTGCTGATTTTTTACGTGGTGTTTTTTGCACTACGTGAAGTAGTTGAACTTCTGGGGCATCTCTGTTCGAACTTCACCCTATTTCACTTTTTGTATTTTTTTTCTTATATGAAATACACACCATATAGTACGTGAACTTCCGGTTGTTATCACTTTGAACTTCTCTCTGGTTCGAGATAATTATTTTAAAACACAAAAAGTAACATATTTTTTTATGTATTTTGGACATCTAAATACACGGTGAACCTCTCTCAGAAGAATTTTTCAACTTTTCCTCGCCGAGCACTTGAACTTCTAGCAACCATTTTTCCGTTTATGAGTTGTTTTTAAAAGTGCAAAAAATGGTGTTGTGTTTTTTATTTTTTGAACAGGTAAATCCTATGTTTTAATAAAATCTGAACTTCTGTGTTATTTCAATTTGAACTTCACCTTTTTATATTTTGATTAAAGAATTATATTCAATTTTTATACGGAAAAATTGAACATGGAAATACAAGGTGAACCTCTCTCGCAAATTTTTTTGAACTTCCCCGGAAAGATCACTTGAACTTCTTTCAACAAACCTTTTAAATTTTTATTTTTCTATACTTTTATTCTCACCTGAAATGCATTCCTTGCAGTACTTGAACTTCTCGTTGTTTTCTCTATGAACTTCTTTCCACAGGTAAGAATTTTTTGAATACATCAAAACGTGTTTTAAATGGTATACATGAAAATTTTAAACCGTTCATCGAAATGTGGCACATAATATACCAGGTGGAAAGCTTATGAATCACAGCAAGTTTTTCATGTAGACATGTATCACAAATTCGTTGCCGTTTGAGAGAAGTTTTTAAAATAGCAAAACAACGTAGTTTTTTGCTTTTTAAAACAACATATAAATGAACGACGAGCATGTCATAAATATAATTTTTGAACCGTGCAGGGTGGAGCACGTGAACTTCTTGTAACAAACATTTTAGGCTTTTAGTTTTGTATTCTTTTATTCTCTTTTGAAACGAAGTAGTTGAACTTCCCGCTGTTTTCACCTTGAACTTCTCTCATGTATTTTTGTTCAACCTCTCTCACAAGAATTTTTGAACTTTCTCGGGTAGAGCACTTGAACTTCTAGCAACAAAAAACTTCTAGCAACCGTTTTTAAGTAATTTCAAAAACAGCGAGATCATGCGTTCTGCCTTTATCGTGAAACGAATTCTTCGAAAATGCACCGCGTGAAGAATTTGAACTTCTCGGCATGTCTACTTGAACTTCACTCTGTTTTTCACGTGTTTTTTTTCTCGTAGATCTCCATCCACTGCTAGTAGCTCTCCATCCATTCACAGGAATTGAGCAGGTGATATACCGATGGAAAGCTGCTGTAAACACGCAACTTTCCCGTGTTGATCATTTTTTCATACTCGCGACGATTTTAAAAGTTTTTCATCTAAAATTTATTTAGCGTAGTAGATGAACTTCCTGCTGTTTTCACGTTGAACTTCTGTGACGTATTTTTGTTTGTAATTTTCTCATCCATTCGTCAGTGTTACACAAATAATACTCCTTTTGTACAAACGTCTCTCATAATAATTTTTTTAACTTTCTCCGACCGAGGACTTGAACTTACACAAATGATATTCCTGCCGTTTTGAGGTAAATTAGAAAATGACAAGATCATGATTTCTGCGTTCATCGCGAACGGAAATGCACTGCGTGAAGTAGTTGAACTTCTGGGGCATGTCTGTTTGAACTTCGCTCTGTTTTTGACATGCTGTTTTTTGTCCGTAACTCCCAAACCACTTACCGAAATTGAGCAAATGATATACCGATGGAAAGCTATTGAAAACTCGCAACTTTCCTATGTTGATCAGTTTTTCATACTCATGATGGTTCAAAAGAATTTTTTGAATACACAAAAACGTGTTTTAAACGGTATACATAAAACGTTTAAACCATTCATCGGAACATAGCATATAATATACTGTTGGAAAGCTTATGAATAGGAGCATCTTTTTCATGTAGACAAACGTTACAAATTCGTTGTCGTTTGGGAGCATTTTTAAAAATGGCAAAAACAACATCGTTTTTGTCTTTTTTTTTACATGTAATTGAAGGCCGGATGTCTCGCACTAGAGTTCTTGAACTTCACTGGGAGGAGCACGTGAACTTCTTGCACAAACATTTTAGTCTTTTAGTTTTACATACTTTTTATTTTCACCTGAAACGCATTCTGTGTAGTAGTTGAACTTCCCGTTGTTTTCCCTTTGAACTTCTGTCATGTATTTTTGTTCAACCTCTCTCACAAGAATTTTTGAACTTTTTTGGACCGAGCACTTGAACTTCTAGTAACAAAACTTTAGGCTTTGCATTTTCATTCTTTTTTTAAAATAAAATGCACACCGTGTAGTATGTGAACTTCTGGCAGTTATCAACCTCAACTTCTGAGATCATACATTCTGCCTTCATCGAAAAAACAGAAGTCTCCAAAAATGCACTTCGTGAAGAGATTGAACTTCTGGAGCAGTTCTTTTTGGACGTCACTCTGTTTTTCCCATGTTTTTTTTTTACCCGTAACTCCCCAGCCACTTATCCAGAATTGAGCAAATGATATACACATGGAAAGTTGTTGAAAACACGCAACTTTCACGTGAAAAACAGAGAAAATATGGTTTTTAAATAAGCATCACACATTTTTTTAAGATTGAACTTCATACTATTATTTTTCCTAAAAGCGGAAATAATTTGAGTTTTGTGTATACATTCCATAATTCTGAACTTCTTGATTTTATTTCTTTAATAACAAGAAAAATTTAAGTTTTTTATAAATATCGAACTTCTCTATTTTTGTAATTTGGACTTCTTGGATTATTATTTTTGTAACAGAAAAATCATAGGTTAGTAATAAATATTGAACCTGTCCGTTATTTAAATTTGAACTTCCCGTGTTTCTTATTTAGAAATGGTGAAAAATCCTTTTCTTATGAATATTTGAATTGCTCTATTTTTAAAATTTGAACTTCTTTTTTTTATTTAGAAACATTTAAGTATCTGCTTCAAAGTTTTAAGTTTTTTTTAGACTAATCAGTTATTTTTGTTTGAATTTCTTTTGATCTGCCAATTAGGAGATTTGGATTTTCCAATTTTATTGATTTGTCAACACACCATTTCCGAACATACAAAAATTAATCTTTTCTGTGAATATGGCCCTTGTTCTATACACTAACTTCAACGATGAAGGTTTTGGACCTCTCCATCTTTTTTAATGTTAAAAGATCGAATGGTGTCTTTTTTCTTAAATGGGAAAACCCATTTTTTGTAACTTATTGAAATGCACTATTTTTTTACTTTGACCTTCTTTCTTTTCCATAATAAACATTTGAACTTCGCAGTTATTTAAATTTGAACCTTTGTGCCTTTTTATAAACGGGGAAATCATAGGTTTGTAATAAACATCAAACCGCCTTGTTTTTTAAATTTGAACTTCTAAGTATTGTTAAACATACAAAACAAAATTATGGTTTTTCCATTTTTCTAGAAGTCACTATGTTACATCTTGTGAAGATTTTTTTTTGTCACAACATTCTATTCATTTTTTGCTATAGGTGAAATGGTATAGGCGGTCCCTTTTTCTCATTGATGAATTTCTTCTGTATGTGGTACACGTGAACTTACGGATTTCTAAAACATGAACTTCGTGTGCTACTGAAATTCAAGAAAATTACACACAATATACACATACACTTCGCGTGCTACATGCACAACCAATATATCATCAAGTGTAGCACACCAATACATCATCAAGCTTAGTACCAACATACATAAGTAGCGTCACACTAACATTATATTGTTTTTGTTTTTATCATTTTAGAATGCTGAAGCTTCCAAGATCACGGAGGATGGTATATCTACAGGGAGACCATCTGAAAAAAGCAACATCATTATCTTTTAACCATGGACATCAGCAAGTTCAAACACAAAAACCAAGGACAATAGCAGCTAAAGTCTCGCAGAAATCCCTCTCTAGCATTCTAGTTGAACATCTGAACTCTTGTGTCGTGACAGTTGTACGGATATGGATCCAGGCGAAGGGGAGCTGCACCTCTACTAGGGCCACACCCATGAAACGAGCGAGGCGCGGTTGTCCCTATGCTAGGACGACTGCACCTGTAGCGCTGCCCCCTGCAGCTTTGCCTATGCTCGGACGCACATGACGAAGGCCGGGGTTGTCACCCCACGAAGGTCGGTAGGGGTACATGATGACCAACGGCCATAGATGTGCAAATGACTATCCAGAGAGACGCATGGGTGCTGCCAGGAAGGGAGCCACAGCGTCTGCTGCCGTGGAGGTCGGTCGCGCCAGGCGGTAGCGCGAAGGGTCGCCGGTGATGCGGGGGAGGCGGTGGGGATCGGGATGTTTCGGCGGCGGCGCGTGGTGGTAAGGCAGTAGAGGAATGACGTGGAGGATGCTTGCGCGCGGGATCCATGGCGCCCATGAGCTGCTAATGGATGCGTGCGCGCGGTATCCGCGGTGGCCGGATCCGCCTGCTGCTGGTTTGTGCGCCGCATCACTCGTCGCCCTATAGTGCACAGAGAAAGTTTTAAACATTCGCATCAGTGTTTGAAGTACCAGAAATTTAGAACAGATCGTCAAGTTCACTTCAACAACTGAACACTTGAACATCAAACAAGACAAACACGTGCATGGTGGAGTCAGTCGCCTTGGTACAGCCAGTCCAACCACTGATCCGTTCGAAGTTCACACCGGGCCCAACCTGCAATAGAACACCAAGAGAATCAGAGTTGCCTGAACTTGGACGAGAGAGGAGCACATGGAGTTGTAGCTCTCGTCGGCCGCGTCGGGGCGTGGACACCAGTGGAGTGGACCGAAGGAGGAGCACCCTAGGAGGAGCGGCGAGGTTTGCTGCGAGATGTGGGATCCCGGTCAAGTGCAGCTGAGACAGGGGATGCGGTCGCGGGCTGCGATGGACGGTGGAGGCCAGGCGATGGGTGCGTGGTGGGGATGGAGGGCGACGACGGGAGGCGATCTGAGGCGCGCCTGGGGGACGGCGGCGAGAGGTGCATCGGGGCTGGGAGGGCCATCGGCGATGGCGTCCGGGGATGCAGAGCTGCGGCGAGAAGTGCGTCGGGGCTGGGAGGGCCGTCGGCGGTGCCGTCCGGGGATGGAGAGGTGTGGCGAGAGGCCCATCGGGGGGGTGGGGGGGCTGCGGCGGGAGGCGCGTCGGTCTGGGAGGGCCGTCGGCGGGGGCATCCGGGGATGGCGCACTGCGGTGCGGGGAGGGGGCGTCGGTTTCCGGGGTTGGCGCGCGGCGGGGGGATCCGAGGGGCGGCGGCGTGATGAGGTGCTTGGGGGATCACAAGAGCCGAAGAGGTTGCAGGAGGATGTTTTTTTTCGTGGGCTCGGTTCAGATTCTCAAATTCGGGAACATCTCCTCGGCCCTCTTATATAGGGCCCCGTGATCCAAATAGTTATTCTAATCCTGGAATTAGAATAGTGCCGCTCTATATATATGTGTGGGGTATATATGCATAACAGGTACAATATGTGGTATCGTGTGTATATATGTATATATAGGGAAGATGCATCCTACTACTGGGTGTAGCTTCACCCATTTCTTATATACTATCATGTGGTAGTATATATTCTACTTTATTATTTTTATTATGTTCATATACTATATGAAAAAATTGCAAGTGAGCTTATAGTTTTATTGTATTTGTGAAATACATACATATTTATACGCGAAATGAAGTATACACAAAATATGGTACAGACTACCAAAAAAGTAGTATATACTACCTAAACATTCTTATATACTACATACTACACGTACATACTCTTCGATATGATAGATACTATTTAGAACGTATGAAACAAAAGTGAGAGTAACTACACCCGGTAGTAACTACACACTGTTTTAATCCTGGGATTAGAATAACTAGCACATATGCCCGTGCGTTGCAACGGGTAAAATTGATGTTTTGTGCAAGCATAATGTCTCAAAGCACCGGATTCACTATGAAGAACATGCTGCAACAAAGCATCCTTCTACAAAATGAACATAGAAAAATACGTTGCAATATAGTCGTGTTCATATTTTCTTTGCCGGGCATAATCTCCCAGTGATTCCATTTAAGTATAATCTTTTTTAATGGCATTTAAGTATAATCCTTTCATTAATTACCATGACGTCCTCACTCGTTTTAGTCGGGAATCAAATCCTTCCTTTTGTAATTTAGTTCTCGTTTAAATATTCTTTTTAAGCCCACAATCCTTCCTTTATTAGCTCATTCGCTTAATTAGCTCGCCTAAACATGATGACTGCCACTTGTATATTTAGAGCGAGTTGGGATTAGTAAATGTGAAAGGCGCATAGGTCGTTGGTTGTTACATCGAAGAGCTAGACATGAGGTCATGTTTTCAATTCCCATAATGCTGATTTATTTTGACCCAATTATTTTTGTGAAAGCCCATAAAAGGCCCTTCAACATACAAGTTCCTGGGCCGGATCGCTTAGCGTGTGTAAACCAAGAGAAAAGGACTAAATCAAACCAAGAATACATATTCCCTTTAATAGTAGGTATAGGTATAGATTATTTGGATCACGGCGCCGGCGACGCACATGTTTCTGAGATCGCAGAAACTCCGAAATAGAAAAACTGGTCAGTCCATCTAACCCCTCTGAGAGGCCCATCCTCCCTCCTGCACCACCTTTCCCCCGATCCTCCTGACCACCTCCCGTCGTCGGCCACCTGGCCCCAGCGTCACCCGCTGCCGCCACCACCTCCCCCAGCCTGGCGTGCCTCCTGGTGCCACCGGACCCCCGCACGACCACGCGCCATCGGATCCTCGCGATCCCGCGCACAGCCGAGACCCGACATCCACGCGCGCCGCAGCGGCCCCTAGATCCACTTCGTGCAGCCGCCGGAGGCTCGCGTCACGCCGCCGCCAACCTACGGCGGGCTCCTGTCTTCCGCCTCCTCCTTGCTGCCCCCGCCTGCTTGCGCCTTCTGCCTCCCCGCTGTGGGGCTCCGCCACCATCAGCCTCCTCCTGGTGGGGCTCCACCGTCGCAGCACCAATGGCGCTCGTCGCCGCTTCCTCCGGCCGTTCAACTATGCGGCGCCTGGAGGTTCACAGTGGCAGCGCCTCCTAAAATCCACTTGCTGCCATGCATCTCACCCTGCCGCAGGAACTGCCGCTCTCCCCTGACTCAATCCTACTTTGACCGGCCCAATCTCAGCGCTTTTTCTGCCCACGCCTTTCCGATGAGAGCATCCTTCTCTGCTGACTCCGAGTGCCTTCGGCCGCCGTCGTGCTCTTTATGCGACGGCGGAACCTCCCCACCGCAGGGCCGCTTGCCGGCTTCCCGACCATCTCGGCCTCTCCCGATAGCCCTTGCAGCCTTTGTTCTTGTTCTTCAAGCATCAGTAGTCGACCCCTATTCTTGTTCATCTTCAGAAGCAGTAACATCGTTTATTTGAATTGCTTGGAAATTTTGATCTGGACTGATGAGTGATTGATGAATAGGATGCAGTGCAGCTCCTGTGACATTCCCTCTAACATATGTTTGCATCCCTCACATGTGACCTGCTTTGGCATCTCTCACCGACCTTCCAGGATGCATGTCGTCGACCTTCCCCGGCGTCCCTCGTTGCTGTCACACACGGCGCTCCTCGGTTTCCTGGCAGCTACCCATGCTGCTGTGTGTGGTGTTTCCCTGGCATCTTCCCCTCGTGCGTGAGGCTATGGCACCGAGCGGCAAATTTGACAAATTTGACCTATAGGCGAAATCAAATCACAGAATGAACTATCTGTAAAACTATTTCACGCGGCTGACCTTTTTGTGTGACGCCCGACACGACGGTGCCACACTACGATGTGCAACGCCTTAGAGATAGGCGTTACGGCCAAAGATCGCACCCGTGTGTTGAAAATTACTAAATCGGTGTCTGCGGCGCTGAGAGCCAGCGCCACACTATCTGATGTAGCGCCTAGCTCCCGAGCGTTGCACTAGTGCGGCGCTTAGCTCCGGGCGTTGCACTAGTGCGGCGCCTAGCTCCGGCGTTGCACTAGTGCAGCGCCTGAGAGCTAGGCGCCACGGGTCAGCCGCGTGAAATAATTTTACGGATAGTTCATTCTATGATTTGATTTCGTCTATAGGTCAAATCTGTTAAATTTGCCGCACCGAGCTGCTGCTGGCTTTGTTGCTATCAATTTGGGCTACTGCTTGACGCTACCGAATGGCCTACCCCACTAGCATGCTGCTTCTTATGCTTCATCTACAGAGTATCGAGCAGCAGCAAGAAATCTCGTTGGAACCTTTTTATTCGGATCAAACTGTTGTTGTTTTCTGCTATGGATTTCATAGTACAGTAAAGGGGAAAGCAAAGTCAAGGAGACAGAGAATGATAGCGCACAGCAATAGTGATGAGAGGATAAGATTGGAACGTGTGGGGGAGAAAGCACCACGTTTTCAATTAAGAAGTGACCACTAGTTTTTTCAACTAGGTGTCCTTTTTCTATGTTGTAAACAAATGGTATTTTTCTGCAAACTACAAATGTACAAAAAAAATCAGTTGTGATTCAACAATGCGTGATGCTTTTTTAAGAGAAAAGAAATTATGAAAGTCCATATATTGATTCTGAGTTCAAACTACGTGTGTGTGTGAATACTTTGACGTCCACCATTCCTTTATTGAAATTCCACAGAAGAAACTGGACGTAATTTATCATTTTTTTAAAATTGAATCTAAGCCGAGGCACTACTTTCTCATATGCGAATGAGATTTCATATAAAAAATAGAAATAAATTGATCTATTGTACAACTGTGTATTTTCCTATTTTATTTATTTATTTTATGAAGGTCAAGAAGTTCTGTTTGAGAAGGTCAAGTTTGAGGGTCAAGTTAAAATATTATTGCCTCGTATGTTCATGTCTTCACAAGATGTACCACTATTTTTTTCTCTCACAAAAAGTGTCTTTTCAGCATACAACAGATCTAAAAGACCCAAGAAAATCATGGCAAAAAATATAGAAAGTCCAGAGAGGTTGGGGACAAGGGTTCAAAGAGGATTTCTGTAGTAAATAAATTTTTCATTCCTACGCGATGTACCTTGTTGTTTTTGGATGATGAGTATTTCTGTAGACATATAGAAGAGAATACAAAGAAATCAATCTATTTTTGTGCTTGTACAACCGTGTATTTTTCTATTTTTCTATCTATTTTCCAAAGGCCAAGAAATTGTGTTCGAGAAGGTCAGGTTTGAGGTAGTTCATGAATTGTTTGTTCAAAACAAAATGTATGTAAGTACGTCTCCCATCAAGAAAAAGGCCAAGCTATATTATTAAAAGTTAAAGCAACTATGATTTTTGTTCTATAAATACATCCAAGATATACAGAGTAAAAAAAGCAATTGTGAGCCATGTTAAACTATTGTTTCTTATTTTAGCTAAAAGAAAAAGATAGTTCAAAGCACTAAAATTAAATAAAAACTCCCACATCATTATAGTTCTATTTCATCATGCGTAAGAGTCGAAAATGAATAGTTCTTGAAAAGTGCACATCCACAAGTGCGTTAAAAATACCCACAGAATGTTCATATACGATATTTGCAAAATGGTCAAAATATGAAATGCAAAAATAAAGTTTGTACATGAATAAATTCAGATGGTCTCATGTAAAAAAAGTATCAAATTCAAAAATAGTTAGATGTGTGTGAAAAAATGTTTAGTTCTTTATTTTCCCCAACCATAACAAAAAAGAAAACACAGAAGTTCAACTTTAATAAAATGAGTAGTTCAAACTTTACTTATTCTCTAAAACCTAGAAGTCCAAATTTAAAAAATGGAGTGGCGTGATGTTTATAAAAACTCTGATTTTACTCTTTACACAAATCCTCCGAGTTGCGTTATTAAAGTGGTTTGATGTTTATTACAAGACTAGATTTTTTTTCTAATACTAAGAAATAAAACTAAGAAGTCCAAATTAAAACTATGGAGAAGTTAGATGAATATAGAAACTATGATTTTCCTTGCTATTTAATAATGGAAACAAGAAGTTCAAAATAAAGTAAAGCAATAGTTCGATGTACAAAAAATTGGAAAATCCGAATCTGTTGATGTGAAGAACATAAGAAGTTCAGATAAAAATAACACAATAGTAAAAAAATAAGAGAGCACTTTGAAACGGATATTTCACCGTTTCTATTAAAAAAATAAGAAGTTCGAATGTTAAACATAGAGCAGTTCAAAAAATCGTAAAAATGGCATTATATTCTAAAAAAACTCTAGGAGTTCAAATTTAAATAACGGAACTATTCAATATTTATCACAAAACTAGGATTTTAACGTCACAGAAAGAATAAACCAAGAAATCCAAATTACAAAAATAGAGAAGTACGATATTTATAAAAAAATTCAGATTTTCCTTGTTACTAAAGAATAAAAATGATGAAGTTAGAATTAAAAAAGAGGAGTAATTCAATGTATACGGGAAACTCAATTTATTACCGTCTCTATGAAAAATAAAACAATGAAGTTCAATTTTTAAAAAGAATGTTTGATGCTTATTTAAAAACATATTTCCTTTCTAAGAATATGACTAAGAAGTTGAAATTAAAATAACAGAGAAGTTCGAAGTATATAAAAAAAACTCAGATTTATTGCAAGAAGTTCACATGCACCTCCGTGCACGGTTTAGAATTTATATTGCGGGACGTCCGACCTCCAATTACGTGTTTTAAAATGGCAAAAAATGACGTCTAACCTTTAATTGCATGTAATTCGACGTATACACAAAAATGTGACAGAAGTTCATAGTGAAAACAGCGAGAAGTTCAATTACTGCACGGAATGCATTTCAAGTGAGAATAAAAGTATAGAAAAATAAAAGCTCAAAAGGTTTGTTGAAAGAAGTTCAAGTGGTCTGTCTGGGGGAGTTCAAAAATTCTTGCGAGAGAGGTTCACCTTGTAATTCCATGTTCAAAAACACAAAAAAGAAATTATTTTTTCGTTTTAAACAATTCTCTCAATCCACAAAGAAGTTCAGTTATTATTTAGGAGCAATTTGATTTCAAAAAATAAAACAAAAATTCAAATTTAAAACAAAAAAAGTTCATGTACTACATGATGTGTGTTTATTATGAGAAAAATGAATAAAAAGGCAAGGTTTTCCTTGTTATTAAAGAATGATAGCAAGAAGTTCAAAAATTAAATAATAAAGAAGTTCAACTTTTAATAATAGAGCGCTTCAAAATTTCATAAGAAGATTAAGAAATAAAACCAGGAAGTCCATATTAAAAAGGTGGAGAAGTTCGATGATTATAGAAAAGTTAGATTTCCTCGTTATTAAAGAATGGAAACAAGAAGTTCAAAAATAAAATAACAAGAAGTTCAACTTTTAAAAATAGAGCGCGTCAAAATTTCATAAAAAAGATTAAGAAATAAAACCAGGAAGTCCATATTAAAAACATGAAGAAGTTCGATGATGATGGAGAAGTTCGATGATTATAGAAAACTCAGATATTCCTCATTATTAAAGAATGGAAACAAGAAGTTCGAAAATAAAATAATAAGAAGTTCAACTTTTAAAAATAGAGCGCTTCAAAATTCATAAAAAGGGATTAAGAAAATCAGATTAAAAGTTCATAAAAAAACTCAGATATTTTCACGTAACCGAAAGAAGTTCACACTGATAACTGCCAGAAGTTCACGTACTACACGGCGTGCATTTTGTATTTAAAAAATAATAAAAAAGCAAAGTATAAATTTTTTATTATTATAAGTTTAAGTCCCCCGTCGAAGAAAGTTAAAACAATTATTATGAGAGAGGTTTGTACAAAAAGAATATCATTTGTGTAACACGGACGAATAGATGAAAAAAATTACAAACGAAAATATGTCAAAGAAGTTCAACGTGAAAACAGCAGGAAGTTCGACTACTAAAGTGAATGAATTTCAGATGAAAAACTTTTAAAATTGTCGCGAGTATGAAAAAATGATCAACACGGGAAAGTTGCGTGTTTACATCAGCTTTTCACCGGTATATTACTTGCTCAATTCTGGTGAGTGTTCCGGTGAGTGGACGGAGAGCTACGGGCAAAAAAAGCACGTGAAAAAGCAGAGTGAAGTTCAAGTAGACATGCCGAGAAGTTCATGTTCTTCACGCTGTGCATTTTCGATGAATCTGTTTCGCGATAAAGACAGAACGAATGATCTCGCCGTTTTCAAAATTACGTTTGTAGAAATGATGGCAAAAATATGTTTTTAGCCATTTTCAAAATTGACTTAAAACTGTAAGTAACTGGGAGAAACAATATGTACTATAAAGTTTCGAATTTCCTCATGCTTTCCAACGCCGTATCATTTCCTGCATTCGGACATACGGTTAAAAAAATAGATCGAAAATACGAACTCGGTGGAACTTGTACCGTTTTCTAAATTACTCTTGAACCGTTCAAAATTAGAAAAAACTTTATACATGATAAAGTAGCGCATTTTTATAAGTTTTCCAACGCTATATCATTTGCCTCAATTGGATTAGCCGTTTAGAATTGACATAAAAATACGAACTCGGCTGTTTGGTTTGCGAAATTTTACGATTTTCCAAATTACTCTTTAACTATAGGAAATTAGAGAAAACTTTCAACATGCGGAATGAGCGGCTTTGCAGCAGCTTTCCAACGCCATATTATTTGCCTTATTCGGATAAACGGTTTAGAAATGCGATCAAAAATACGATTCACGCTTTTGTATGAAGAAAAAACGATTTTCAAAACTGCTCTTAAACCGCTTACATTTTGCAAAACTTGGGTCATGGTACTGGTGTTATAGCTTTCCAATGGTATATCGCAAGCCCCATTTGGGCAATGTTGGCAGAAGTTCAACCTAGCACTGGGAGAAGTTCAGGTGGAACAACTCAGGCGGTAAAATTGCAAAAAAAAAAAACGCAATTTCATCACGACCCGAAAGCAAAATCCGCCAACGAGCGAGATTCCTATTTAAAACCAATATTTAGTTGCTAAAAAACGTTTCTAAATTACATTAACATCATATAGAACATGACTAACAAGAATAATTCGCGGAGGAAGCCACAGTTGCAAAGATAGCCCGAAGGTCGTGCTCGTACATAGGGAAGTTCGGCGCGTTACTCAGACAGTTCAGGTTGTGATCAGAATATTATTCTGATCCCGTGATCAGAATAGTGTTTGTGTGTGTGTGTGTGTGTGTGTGTGTGTGTGTGTGTGTGTGTGTCTATATATATATATATATATATTTTCCATTGAATGTCTTACACCACCATTCACACATACACATGTATATATATATACAATTTAGTATATACAATTTCTCCTACATGGAGGCATTACTGCAATGGTTGCGGTAATGGAATTCTCCTTTGGGATCTATGACCTGGTCGAGCAAAATCCTGATATTTCTTCTTGAATTGCTCGTATGCAATCCGCTGGTAGGAGCTTCTCCCGCACGTCCTTGAACTTTAAAGAAGAAGATCAAATATGCATGTATTAGTTGTGTGTATATATATATATTAGATATCGATAATGATGTAAAAATTGTGAATAGTGCTTTGGCAACGTACCCATTGCTGTCTATCATCTCTGCTCCTTTCGGACGCCATCATGCGAATGTTCTCGCAAACATAGTATGCACATAGATCATTCCCCGGCAACTGCTTCATGCACTTTACGAGAATAGAATTCAATCAGATAATAATTAATCAAGCATGATAACTAATGGTATATTGAAACTAGAATTAAAGAGATGGTAGCTAGCTAGTACTACTTAGTTAATTATACCTTGGGTTGATACCAATACAACTTTTCTTTCCATGGACGTGGAACCTCTTTCCTAAACTTTTGTCAAGCCCTGCCCGCCGGCAAAGAAAATGAATAAAGGAGTTATTAATTAGTTGATATCAGGAAATGACGAACTAAAGAGGCCGACATATAGTTCGATAATGATTGGAATTACCTGTTGACTATCCCCTTCACGATTTCGTACTGCTCGGGTGGTTTTAGTAGCGAGTCCAGAACTTCAACTTCAGCATCGTCAACTAGAATGATTAACAAGATCCAGGGGAAACTGCATGCACACACGTTTGCATGTATAAAAATTAAGCGGGCATGTGCATAACTCTCATCAACTACCCTAAAACCTATACACTTATTAATTAACATCTAGCTAGCTAGTAAGAAAAAAATAGAATTTATAGTACAAGACAGTGTGACTCACCCGAAGTGGTAAGGAAGTAGTATATCTCGATTGGTATTTAGGCGCTTCAAGAACTCTAGGAAGCTAGTCTCTGTATCTTCTCGATAGAATGGCTCTGACCATGTCTCTTGATTAACGGTATTTGGGTCAATGAACCCAATGCCATAGCATCCAGCTTTTTTCATTTCATAGATCTTCATTCTGCATAATACCACAGAAAAGAATATAGTGAGGATAATTACAGGTAATGATCAATGAGCACTACAGGTAGCTAGAGACTTAATTAAATTACAGAAAGAAATCACTTACAGACAATAGCAACTGACGAGAGATTTGTCGAGTGTGTCTTGATTGAATAACTAAAATAGTTCTATAAACTCGACATACAGAGCATTCGCATGGTGGTAATGATCTGCCTTGACTTTCACCATGAGGGACTCTTGATTGGTAGTCTTGCTAATTTTCATGTACCATACATGCAATTCATACATTCTCGTTGAGAGCTTCTTGACATCCTCAGGCTTGACCAAAGGTTCACCACTGGCATATTTCTGCTTTACCTCCGGCTTTGTAATCAATGGTGTGGGCTCGAGCTCTAGGAGTTGTTCCACAGTGACACCAACGTCTTCAGCCATCTTTCTATGAGCGCCAGTTATTACCGGAAGATCGTAGCCGGTACTCACATGTGTTGATGGTACAATGAGCGGGGAGATCGATTGCACTACATGTTCTCCCAGTTGGGGAACAGTTTTCCCGCTTTTCTCAGTAGATGCTTGGCTGGAGCTTGAGCTCGACTCCTTCTTTTGGCGCTCATATGCCTTCCTGATTTGGTGCTCATAGTCTGAGTCAACAGGCTTGGGAGCTTGTGGTTTAGCCATACGAATAAAGTGCTCAATGGCATGCTTAGGCACTTTCTCCTTTGGCGACGGTGGCGGTTTCGGTCCAAAATGGGCGTCCAATTGTCTCCTGACTTCGGCTGCGTTTCCTCTTTGCTCATGTCGTAAGGCCTCTGCGGAAGATGCATGATGCTTGGACCATGTTGGAATCTCTTGCCTCATGTACTTGTACCGCCAGCCGCCATAGTTGCGGCGGCTCTCTTCCGCTGTTGCTTAGGCGGCGGAGACGGCTTACGCGGTGCCTGACTTGGAGGAGGAGGCCTGGGCTGACGCGGTGCTGGACGACTTGGAGGAGGAGGAGTGGGCTCACGCGGTGCCAGACTTGGAGCAGGAGGAGTGGCCTCACGCGTTGGCGGGCTTGGAGGAGCAGGAGTCTGCAGAGGCGGTGGCTGACTTAGAGGATCTGGAGTCGATTGCTGACGCGGTGGCGGACTTGGAGGAGCCAGCTGACGCGGTGTCGGTGTCCTTAGAAAGATGATGCAATCCTTTCTCCATAGAACGATACGATGTAATGCCTCTCCCAGTGTGTGCTCGTGGTAACCTCCAGGAATGTCAAGCTGTAGCCCCCTATATTCTACCACTACTTCATCAACCGCGACACAGCCAGCTGGAATCGGATTGCAATGGAAGGTTGCTTTAGGGGGGTTTGTATAAGCAACGCCGTCCGCCACCTTGATGGATATGTTATTCACTAATGTATGTAGCTCACAATTAGTGTTCTCAATGATGCATCCACAGGGTATGTATCCAGCAGTGCCTCATGGCCCCGTGCGGAACCCACGCCGCTTCTCGGCATGGATGGGATGGTGCTATCCAATGCTAGGTCCGCTAGCTCCTGCGGCTGCAGAGACCCCCTTCCCTGGCTGATTTCATTGATCTGCTGCTGCTGCCGTTGGAATAGGAGTGCCAACTCCGCGTGCGAATTTTCTAGGCCTTTAAGGCGTTCTGCTTCCTGCTTCCTATGCTCCTCCTCCAGCTTCATCTTCTTCTCCTCCTCCATCTTCCTTCTGGCACAACTTCTGTAGTCGGTGTTCCAGTCTGAAAACCCCTCATACCATGGAACAATGCCTACGCCTCGTGTTCTTCCCGAGTGTTCAGGATTTCCCAAGGCGCGCGTAAGCTCGTCGTTCTCTCTATTGGGCGTGAACACCACCATTCGAGCCTCTTCTATTGCAACAAGTATTTTGTCCTCGACTCCTTTAAGATTTGCCTTCTTCAAAACCTGGCATGTCTTCGGGTCCAACGCCCCCCATGCGGCATAGAACCAAGTCCTGCACCTGGGGGGCCGGCTCAATGTAATTGGACTAACCCCTGCAGCCTGCATCTCTTCCTCAGCCTTATCCCACTTAGGCCGGGCCACCGCGTAGCCACCTGGCCCCAGCCTATGGAATTGCTCCTTTTTCACGACATTGATCGTGTTTATTCTCGACCGTTCCTTAGCTAGTTCCGATTCCTTGAATTTCATGAAAGTTGGCCAGTGATATCTTTGCTTCTCCAGTGTTCCCATGAATTCTGGAGTCTTCTTTCCACTTTTGACGTACGTGGCCCATACAGTTTTCTTGTGGTTGTTGAATGCAACCGCCATCTTCCTAAGAGCAGCATTCTTGACTTTCTCCACATCTTCAGCTGTGAAATGATATGGTAGCGTGAAATGTGACATGAGAGCTTCCCAAAGCCGTTTTTTGGCTCTATCGTCAAGAAAAGTAAGATCTGGACGTGAATTTGCTGGCCTTTTCCATTCTTGAATGGAGATCAGGAGTTGGTCCTTCACAAGAACTCCACACTGACGAATGAACTTGCCCGCATTCTTCTTAGGCTCGACTGGTTCGCCATTATCTTTGATGGCATCGATGTTGTACTTTATGCCTTCCTTCAACTTTATGGCCGGGCCTCGCACTGTCCCGCTCCCTGTAGATGATTTGCTTGATCCGGAGGGCTGAAAGAAGAAAGATTGATTCTTTAATATATATATACAAAATCATTTAAAAACACGTGATGATCACCAGATGCCTGCTTCCATAAACATGTACCTCGCTGGTGTTTGCTATTTCAAGATCATCATCATAGTTCTGGACTTCATCAATTCGGTCGTCTCGATCGAATATCATATCACCCTCCCCAGTATTGTTCAGATATTGGGAGCCGCCATCTTCTTCATTCAGATCATCTGGCCGACTCGGGGAGCGTATGAGAGCGAACATAGCCTCTTCTCCTCCGTCTCTGCCGGTATTGTCCGCCATAGCTTTTATTTAACTAATCCGGAATAAATATAGAACAATTTAGTACGCATCTCAAATAATTTAAAGACGTTAAAATTGCACACTTTTCCAGCCCTCCTAGGCCATCAATGCTCCCAACCTTCTGATCATCAATTTGAACCATTTTTGGCCATCAGATGAGCCGTGAATCACAACTAATCTTATGTCGTTCGCTAACTCTGATCTCTCAACATCATGGGTCACTGCTCCAGTAGCTTTTTTGGACGTTCTAGATTAAATTGGGCTAATGGGCTGTTCCATCGAGGAGGAGTGTCTGTCGCATAAAAGCGAAGGACTCCGGCCTGCGTTCCCATCGAGAGTATAGGCGCATTCTCGAAAAAAAATCGAGAGAACAGGCAGCATCTCCAGCCGTTCAGCGAACACCTAGCGGATCGGTTGAGCCGTCGGTCGATTTGGATGCGAGGCTGTGAGCGTGGCTATGTTGCGGGCGAGGCCATGTGGCATTTACCATCATGGGACACGACCGTACACCGAGCTGGTTCGAGCCTCCCGGACCGAACGCCGATGCAGGATAAAGGTGAAGCGTCGTGGTCTGTTCGGTGAGGCACGCGAGTGGAACTGGTCCGCCGGTATTGGGAACAATCAATCATCCATTTCACCAAGGCTTTAACATGGATGATTAAATGGAGGTATGCATTCCGTCTCCTTGATCCCCTACACGCCAACCTTTCCCCTCAGTCTGCATGGACGCCGCAGCCAGCGGACACAGTGGATGACGAGGCTTGAGCCTATGCGCGGGACGGCCCCGACTACGATCGGTGAGGGGGAACTGTTGAGTAACGTGATTGTATTAGGAAACATAGGTTAGACTAGGAAATATTCTAGCTTGCCTTGTACTCCAAGTAGATCATGTACTCCTATATATATGCCCACGAGGCTCAAGCAATACAATGAACAATTCCACCAATCCCTCTATCCCTTCTAACATGGTATCTATCGCAAGTCGATCCTAAACCCTAGCCGCCGCCGCTTCCGCACCTGCGCGCCGCCCCTGGGGCGGTCGGCCTCCATGACCACCGCCGGGGGCCGTGCCATCCATACCTAGGGTTCGTCCGTCGGTCGTGTTGACCGGCTTCCCTAGAGAGTGAAAGTGCAATTAATCCCCGGGTGGTTTTGGTAATTAATAACAACATATATATCATTGAACTGATAGTTTCTTGAGAATCATTTCAGAAAGTTCAGTGATGTGGGTATGGCAATGACTGAAGAAGTGGACCCCTCAAAATGCTAAGGCAAGCATTGGCAAAAGCTCAAGACTCCATTTTTGGTTTGGTGATCCAAGATCACATTGAGTCCATAGGAAAGCCAATACTATTAAAAGGGATGAGGTTATGATAATGATCCGTTGCTCAAAGTGCTTAGTGATACATCTCCTAAACTATCAAGAACTCTCACTTCAAATATACACTCATAAGTAATCTCGGTCTCACCGATTTCCTAAACTCACCACACCGAGATGAACCACCTCACCACAAAGCCAAACCCTAGATATTTCGGATTTTCCGATTCTCAACTCGGTCTCACCAAACTTGAGTTGCCAAGCTTCAGAATCTTCGTCATCAAATCGGTGTCACCGAGATGATGAAGTCGGTCCCACCGAGATTGGCAAGCTCTAGTCTTTGGATGAATCGGACTAACCGAGATTGTATTTTCGGTCCCACGAAAATCCCAACGCTCACAAGATTTGAACTTTCGGTCTCACCGAGTTGTCAACTTCGGTCCGACCGAGATTGGTCAAATGTGTGTAACGGTTGGATTTTGTGTGGAGGCTATAAATACCCTCCACCCCTCTTCATTCGTGGAGAGAGCCATCGAAAGAACTACCACTCCTACCTTACATTTCGAGAAGAAAACTACCTACCCTTGTGTTGAGATCAAGTTGCTCCACTCCCACCATATGAAACTTGATTTCTAGCCTTCCCAAGTTGCTTTCCACTCAATCTTTTCTTCCACCACAGCCAAATCAGTGAGGAGAGTTGAGTGTTGGGGATATTATCATTTGAAGCACAAGAGCAAGGAGTTCATCATCACCAACACCATCTATTACCTTTTGGAGGGTGGTGCCTCCTAGATTGGTTAGGTGTCGCTTGGGAGCCTCCGTCAAGATGTGGAGTTGAACCAAGAAGTTTGTAAGGGCAAGGAGATCGCCTACTTCGTGAAGATCTACCCCGAGTAAGGCTAGCCCTCCGTGGGCGTATGCCATGATGGCATAGACAAGGTTGCTTCTTCGTGGACCCTTCGTGGGTGGAGCCTCCGTGGACTCTCGCAGCCGTTACCCTCCGTGGGTTGAAGTCTCCATCAACGTGGATTGACGATAGCACCACCTATCGGAACCACGAGAAAAATCTCCGTGTCTCCAAATTGCGCTTGCTCTTCTCCACCTCTCTTTACTACATGTGCAATTTACTTTCCGCTGCCTATACTCTAGAATTGCATGTGTAGGGTGATACTTGACTTGATCATCATCGTGAATCTGCCAAAAACTTGTCTTTATCAAAAGGCTGAATTTTTATATTGTCAAGTAGTCTAATCACCCCCCCTCTAGACATACTTTCGATCCTACAAGTGGTATCAGAGCTTTGGTCTCCATTGTATTGGTTTCATTGCATTGGACTCCATAAGCTTGGTTTCATAACCTAGGAGAGTATGGCGTCTAGTGAGGGTAATTTTCGTAGAGGTCCTTACTTTGATGGTTCAAACTTTGCTAGTTGGAAGCATAAAATGAAAATGCATATTCTTGGACATAACCCTGCCGCATGGGGCATTATTTGTGTTGGTTTGCAAGGTGAATTCTTCGAGGAAGGAAAAGTTCCGGATCGTGAAGCTACAACGGATGAATTGCGGATGTTGCAAAACAATGCTCAAGCTTGTGACATTCTCTTCAATGCTTTGTGTCCCGAGGAGTTCAACAAAATCAGCCGTCTTGAGGATGCAAAAGAGATTTGGGATACTTTGGTCGAAATGCACGAAGGTACCGAGTCCGTGAAGGAATCAAAGCTAGATGTTCTTCAAGGTCAACTTGACAAGTTCAAGATGAAGGAAGGTGAAGGAGTCGCTGAAATGTACTCTAGGCTTGCTCTCATCACAAATGAGATTGCCGGCTTAGGAAGCGAAGAAATGACCGACCGATTCATCATCAAGAAGATTCTCAGAGCTTTGGATGGAAAGTATGACACCGTGTGCACTTTGATCCAAATGATGCCAAACTACAAGGATCTCAAGCCAACCGAAGTCATTGGAAGAATTGTTGCTCATGAGATGACACTTAAAGATAAGGAAGAGCTTCACAACAAGTCAAGTGGTGCTTACAAAGCTACAAGTGATGCTCCCACAACCTCAAGTGACAAGCTAGTTTCCAATGAAGAGATAAGCCTAATGGTGAAGAACTTCAACAAATTCTACAAGAGTAGAAGCAAGGAAAGAAGCTCAAAGTCTATATCATATGATGAAAAGAGATCTTCTAGTCGTGATCGAAACTGCTACAATTGTGGAAGACCCGGACACTACTCAAATGAGTGCTCGGCTCCCCACAAGAGAAGATAAGAATCTCCAAGAAGAAGAAGCTCAAGAGAAGAGTCACCTCGGAAAGAGAGAAGGAGTAGAGATGATCGTTATGAACGAAGATCCTCTCGGAGAAGCAAGGATTCGGAGAGGAAAGACAAATCATCAAGGAGCTACACAAGAAGAAAACATCAAGCTCATGTAGGTGAATGGGTCTCCGGCTCCAACTCCGACAATCATTCCGAAAGAAGCTATCACTCCAACTCCGACTACAGTCAAGATGAAGGTGTTGCCGGTCTTGCTCTCGTGTCCTCCAACTCCAACTCCTATGACTTATTTGATTCACCAAATGAGGGAATTGGAAGATGCTTCATGGCTAAAGGCCCCAAGGTATCACACCCTGAATTCATTGACTTTGATAGTGATGAGGATGACTTGCTTGGTGAAGATGAGCTTTACATGACAAATCTAGTGAGCCTAGTAATGATGAACATGCTAGTAGTCTTTATAGTCGAGAAGAGTCGAATGACAATGCTATGAAGGAGATTGAGCGTCTAATTAAAGAACTAAACACTCTTAAGTTAGCTCATGAAACAACTCAAGAAGATCATAGAGAGCTCCTAAGATCTCATGAGAAGCTACGCTTCGAGAAGCTCAATCTAGAGCAAGAACATGAGTTTCTAAAAGCTATCAATGATGATCTTCAAAGAAGAGTTCTTCATATCTTGCCAAACGACTTCTCTTGTCTAATTTCTTGCCACCTATTAAAACTAAGCATGACAAGCATAAGAAAAATTCTTCATCTAGTAGTAACAATAACCATGCTAAATCCAATATTGTTGCTTCTAGTAGTTCTCTGATTCCACTAACAATGTTTCAAGCCAAGTTACACTTGAGCAAGAAAATAGTTTATTGAAAGGGATTATAGAGAAAGGTGTCTACAAGAGCCTTGCGGAAGCAAGAACTTTGAGGAAATTGTTCGCAAGCAAGGAAGGCACCGGAAGAATCAAGGAATTGGTTTTGAGCGAAAGTTCAACGCCGAGGGTGTTGAATGGGAAGAAGGTCAATATCCCACTCCAAAGTTTGTTTCTCAAAAGGAGAAGTATGATCCTACTTCTTCCAATGTGGAACAAGCTCAAGATGACCTTCCACCACAAGACCACAAGCTGAAAGGCAAGGACAAGCTTCAAGAGGAGATTGATGCATTTAAAAGCCATGGTCAAGTGGGTTCCCAAGGAAACGTCAAGTTCTACTTCGTCAAGCTCGACTACAACCCCAAGGATTCCCATCAAGATGATGTGGATCCCGAAGAAGAAGAACTAGAGAGTTCTTGAGGGTGACTCCGCCAACATACTTCACTCACATTCATTTTGGCAAAGCTTGTGCAACCAACTTCCACATCTTGCACTAGTTCATGGAGTCACAAACCCTCTTGTTGGTAAGTCAAGGGACAAGGTAACCATTGCTTTCATGGACATCATCTATTGTGAACTTCAATCTATGTCCATGGATATCCTTGTTTGTTCCTTGTGGGACTAACCCATGTAGGTATTGAAAGTGCCCGAATCCAAAGGATTGCTCCCAACTCTTGATGATCTTCATCAACATTGAGCATCCACATCTTCAACATCTACATGAAGTCTTCTACGACAACCCAAGGTTAGTTTGACCCTTTAAAGGGGTTCTCACATCTAGGGGAGCTTTGCTCTAAAGAATTGAGCTAAAGCATCTTCAAATGATGTGAACACATTAATGCTTTATGTAAAAGTGGTAACCCCACTCGTGCTTAAACGATGAGTATGACCTATGATCAAATGTTCTCATTTGACTCCTAAGTCAATATACTCATATAAAGATGACCTAGTCATCGACAAATTGTGTGATAGTAGCTAGAGTTTTGTTTGTGCATGTTTGACACATATTTCATTTGCTATCTTATTGTGTGAGCATGTTGGATGCATGATTTTATCCATTCAAGGACATCCATTTGTTGCTTTGGTCGTTTTGATTTCTCTGACCAAATGGATGGACAAGAATGCCTAAGTTCCTCCCCTAGCTATCTATGCTTTCTTGTCTCAAACTCTATTCTTGCTTACATCACAAACTTTGAACAAGTCATTTTCGGACCCTCCGAGTGAGGAGCACTCGGAGCCACCGATCCGTCAAGGGCTAACTTCCAAAACCTTCTAAGTAATTTCGGTCAGACCAACCCACTCAAACTCGGTCAAACCGAAAGCACTTGGATTGATCTAGGTTTTCACCTCGGTGAAACCGAGTTGTACTTTTCGGCGTGATCAAGTGTGTAATCGTCATAGATTATCCATCTCGGTGCCACCGAAGTTTTACAACTCGGTCCCACCGACAAACAAAGGGTATATATACTCCGAGGGCAGCGCGTTGATTTCTACTTCAAAACGCCTCGCCCCACACCCTTCTTTGCCGTCGCCGTGGTCTCCGGTCGTCTCCGTCGCCACCAGGCGCCCTCGCCGCAGTCTCCGTCGCCGTCAACGGACATCTTCTCCGCGCCGTTGCCGCCAGTGAGGAACTCCACCAAGTTAGGGTGAGTTTGATCCCACTCGTGCTCCCATCTCCGATTCAATGCACGATTGGTTTGCCTAGCATCTTCCCACGCTTGAGATCTTCCTTAACACCAGATTAGTTCGTTAGAACGAGATTCGAGTAAAAGTTTTAGGGTTAGGTTTCCGCGAACACATCTCGGTGAGACCGATTTTACATTCTCGGTATGACCGATTTGGCCTCTGGCCATTGCCTCAGACCTTCGGTCCAACCGAAGTTGTGCAAATCGGTGCGACGAAATGAGGATTTAGTGAAACCCTAGTGTTTTCGGCAGACCGAAACCCACATCGGTCCAACCGAAAGTGGTGTGAATGCTTCGTTTGAACACTTGGATTCACCGAATTTTAAACTCGGTCCGACCAAATGTCTTCTGTGAAAACCTAATACTAGAATTTGAACTCATTTTGTTTGCAAAATCTTTTGCGCTTTGTGATAACTCTTCTACTCGCCTACACCTTATCTATTCACAAAGTTGTCACCATGTCGATGCCGTGACAGCCGAACAGGTCCGAATCACCTATTGCTGATATTCCAGAGGCGGGCACTAGTCCCGAGTCCAAAGAGCTTTTCAGATGATGGTGAGAGGAGCACACCAAGTGGTTTGCCTCCTGCAGCCACCAGGGCCAGAAAGAAGAGGAACTCTGATGAAGAAGATTCTGATTTCATGGTTGAGGAAGAGGTCTCCTCCAAGCCAAAGAGAAAAGTTGTTGCCAAAGAGCATCAAGGGCAGCAAACCAAGAAAGGCACCAGTAAAGTGAAGAAGTCCACTGTTGCCAAGAAGCTGAGTTTGGAAGAGGAAACTAAAAGCAAGGTGAAGAAAACTTCCAAGAGGAAGAGGATTGTGCATGATGATGCAGCAGAGGAAGATGAGGATGAGAAAGCACCCAGCCTCCTCCTCAGAAGTCTAAGTTCATGGGTGATGCCATCAGGGCTGGAGCCACTTCTAAGTCCAAGCCATCTGCTCCAGTCAAGGCAGCTCAAGCAAAGCCTGCTGCCAAGCCCAAGAAGACTGTCAGGAACATTCCAGCTTCAGAGAAGAAGAAAGATAATGTGCCACCAGCTGAGTCAGATGATGAGGCACATGTATTGCTGAAACTTCGTCAGAAACTGCCACTTCACAATGATGCTCATCCTCGAGCTGAGAACATGAAGGAAAGAAAGGATAGAGGTCTCAGGCTATGGAGACAAGCTGATCCATATGCTGTGAGGAGAAGAACTGCTGTTGATCCAAGATTCCACACCGAGAGCAAAGCAGGACTTCTATGAGATCTGTGCTAATGGACAAGAAGCCCATTGTTGCGAGACACTCGCTATGTTGATTGGGCATACATTGACAAAGTGAAGAGCACAGAGACTTCTTTCCACATGTGCATGAGAGCTTCACCGCATGTGGTGTTGCGAGACTTTATTGGTTAGAAGTCGATGATTGGAATGATGAGATGATCATGCAATTCTATGCCACACTCATTTCTATCCAGATGGAAAGATCACATGGATGATCAAGGCCAAAGATTCTCTTCAACTGTTGAAGAATGGGCAGCACTTTGAATGCTCCAAAGGCAGAGAGGATGATGTTGATGTCTATGGAATTCCCAAGAAGAACCATGAATCTATGAAGAATATGTACAACGAGGTACCAGCTAAGGATGTGGAAATCTGAAGCTCGGCTCGCAGTATCATCTCCAGCAGGTCTACCTACCACAAACACTATTCTCGAGGCATACCTTGATGCCCAAGTCTCGAGATCATCGCATGATCGAGAGGTACTCTATCAACATGCTGCATATACTTGATGAGAAGGCACCTTTCAAGGTGATGGACTTGATAGTTGAGACTATCAAGAGGACTGCAATGACGTAAGAGGTCATGTGGATTTGCCCCGCACATTCAGATGCTTATCAATGCCAAGTTTGGCACGGGCACATACCTGTTGGAAAGACCACACTTGCCACTGCAGCCTGAGCATGAGGACAATGAAGTTGTGATGGATGAGGAGGATCCAACGTCAGTTGAAGGTCAAGCAAAGATAGAAGCTGCCAAGAAAGCCAAAGCTGAGAAGGAAACAGCAGCAGCAGCAGCTAAACCCAAGAGTGTTGGAGAGCAGCTCCTTGAAGCTACCTAGAGGATTGAACAACGCCTGCCAAGATTGTGCAGCCTCGGAGAGTCTTGAGAGGATTGTTGAAGACAAGATCCATGCTCGATGTGAAGTCGATCAAGTGCAAGTCACCACAACAAGCTTGAGGCAGATATTGAGGAAGCAAAGAGGAGAAGGAAGAGCTCATGCGTGAGATGCAGGATGACCTAGTCCAGATGATTATCAACAGCTGCTCCGGTTCCCACAAGACCCGATCAGCTGCTATTCCAAAGATAGACACCAGACTACAGCCTCGGCACCTCCCACAGCTCCATCGGTTCAGCTCCAGCTCCAAAGGACCACTCCTCCAGCTCCACGACATCACCAAGTCTTCGCCGATGCTGCCATCTCAACTCCATCAACCTGCATAGAGCCGCCAAACAGAGTCCCCAAGGACGCTTAGCTCTATACTTTTCGAACTTTTTGGTAACTTGTTGCCAAAGGGGGAGAAATTGTATAGATCATAGGACTTCGAGAGAGAGAGTGCTCGCTTTTGCTCTTTCGTTCATTTGCGGTTTCTTTTTGAGATACTTTTGAGATTTTCGAGACATTCCGTGTGTTTGATACTACGTTTTCTCTACTTTGATGAGTGCTTGGTCGCACTATGCCTTAATGTGTGCTTAATGCTTATCATATGCTATTCATATCCTGTATGACCATTTACTCATGTCTTGGTGATTGGGTGCATGCTATTCATTCTTATCATTTTGTGCGCTCCACCAAGATGTATGTGACATGGAAGAGTGACCCATGATCCTAATCGATTGTGCATTTGCATTCAAACGCAAATCTTAAATAATGCACAAATTTAGGGGGAGCTCTTGCTTATCACATACTTCTCAAAGCGACGATATTATTCATTGATTATATCATTTGTCGAAGCTTTGATCTATATGTTGTCATCAATTACCAAAAAGGGGGAGATTGAAAGTGCAACTAATCCCCGGGTGGTTTTGGTAATTAATAACAACATATATATCATTGAACTGATAGTTTCTTGAGAATCATTTTAGAAAGTTCAAGGATGTGGGTATGGCAATGACTGAAGAAGTGGACCCCTCAAAATGCTAAGGCAAGCATTGGCAAAAGCTCAAGACTCCATTTTTGGTTTAGTGATCCAAGATCACATTGAGTCCATAGGAAAGCCAATACTATTAAAAGGGGATGAGGTTATGATAATGATCTGGTTGCTCAAAGTGCTTAGTGATACATCTCCTAAACTATCAGCAACTCTCACTTCAAATATACACTCATAAGTAATCTCGGTCTCACCGATTTCCTAAACTCAGTCACACCGAGATGAACCACCTCAGCCACAAAGCCAAACCCTAGATATTTCGGATTTTCCGATTCTAAACTCGGTCTCACCAAAACTTGAGTTGCCAAGCTTCTGTAACCTTCTGTCATCAAATCGGTGTCACCGAGATGATGAAGTCGGTCCCACCGAGATTGGCAAGCTCTAGTCTTTGGACGAATCGGACTAACCGAGATTGTATTTTCGGTCCCACCGAAAATCCCAACGTTCACAAGATTTGAACTTTCGCTCTCACCGAGTTGTCAACTTCGGTCTGACCGAGATTGGTCAAATGTGTGTAACTGTTGGATTTTGTGTGGAGGCTATAAATACCCCTCCACCCCTCTTCATTCGTGGAGAGAGCCATCGAAAGAACTACCACTCCTACCTTACATTTCGAGAAGAAAACTACCTACCCTTGTGTTGAGATCAAGTTGCTCCACTCCCACCATATGAAACTTGATTTCTAGCCTTCCCAAGTTGCTTTCCACTCAATCCTTTCTTCCACCACAGCCAAATCAGTGAGGAGAGTTGAGTGTTGGGGAGATTATCATTTGAAGCACAAGAGCAAGGAGTTCATCATCACCAACACCATCTATTACCTTTTGGAGGGTGGTGCCTCCTAGATTGGTTAGGTGTCGCTTGGGAGCCTCCGTCAAGATGTGGAGTTGAACCAAGAAGTTTGTAAGGGCAAGGAGATCGCCTACTGTGAAGATCTACCCCGAGTAAGGCTAGCCCTCCGTGGGCGTATGCCATGATGGCATAGACAAGGTTGCTTCTTCGTGGACCCTTCGTGGGTGGAGCCCTCCGTGGACTCTCGCAGCCGTTACCCTCCGTGGGTTGAAGTCTCCATCAACGTGGATTGACGATAGCACCACCTATCGGAACCACGAGAAAAAATCTCCGTGTCTCCAAATTGCGTTTGCTCTTCTCCACCTCTCTTTACTACATGTGCAATTTACTTTCCGCTGCCTATACTCTAGAATTGCATGTGTAGGGTGATACTTGACTTGATCATCATCGTGAATCTGCCAAAAACTTGTCTTTATCAAAAGGCTGAATTTTTATATTGTCAAGTAGTCTAATCACCCCCCCTCTAGACATACTTTCGATCCTACAGAGAGTCTTTTCCTCGAGCCTTGCTCCGGGGTTTTCTCTCTCCCGTCGGTCATCTTGATCGCACAATTTCTTTTTGGTTTTCCGATCTATTCTTGATTAGCTTGTGTCATCCACCGCCGCCGTCGACCCCGAGCGCCTCTACTCCGACACCAGCGCGACCAGCCGGCCTCTCCTCCGACACGGCAGGCCACGCGCGCACCAAGGCGGCCCGTCGGGAAGCCAGCCGCCCGTCAGCGTGTCGGTCCGCCCGTCGCCCTGCGCCGGCCATCACCGCCCTACTCCGACCGGGACACCTGCATCGCCCCGACCGGGCGGCCTCGCGCCATGCGACGGCCAATCATAGCCGTCGCTCATGTGACGGCCCACCCATCGATCCACGTCACCCACCTCCACCGCGTTTGTACGGCGGCTCGACGGTCTACGTCGCCGGCCTCGTCCTCGGCTGCGTCGGGACGGCTGTGTCAGGCTCATCGGCAGCCTCAACTCGGGCACTGCTGCTGCGTTGGTCGCTCGAGTCTGATGACCCACAAGTATAGGGGATCTATCATAGTCCTTTCGATAAGTAAGAGTGTCGAACCAAACGAGGAGCAGAAGGAAATGATAAGCGGTTTTCAGTAAGGTTTTCTCTGCAAGCACTGAAATAGTAGGTGATAGATAGTTTTGTGATAAGATAAATAGTAACGAGCAAAAAGTAAATAAAGTAAATAAAGTGCAGCAAGGTGGCCCAATCCTTTATGTAGCAAAGGATAATCCTGGACAAATTCTAATAATGAAGAAGGAGCTCCCGAGGACACATTGGGAATTATTGTCAAGCTAGTTTTCATAATGTTCATAAGATTCACGTTCGGTACTTTGATAATTTCATATGTGGGTGGATCGGCACTTGGGTACTGCCCTAACATGGACAAGCATCCAACTTATGATTAACCCCTATTGCAAGCATCTTACGGAAAGCACCATGAATAAAGTGTGAACCACCATCAGTCATAAGATATCTAGGGACTCCAAACCTCGGAAAAATAACTTCTTTAAGCATTTTAATAGAAGTGTTATGATCAGCACTACTAGTTGGAATAGCTTCTACCCACTTAGTAACATAATCAATAGCGACTAAAATATGTGTATAACCATTGGAGGCAGGAAAAGGTCCCATATAATCAAAGCCCCAAACATCAAACGGTTCAATAACAAGAGAATAATTCATAGGCATTTCTTGACGTCTACTAATGTTACCTATTCTTTGACATTCATCACAAGATAAGACAAACTTACGAGCATCTTTGAAAAGAGTAGGCCAATAAAAACCAGATTATAATACCTTGTGTGCAGTTCTATCTCCAGCGTGGTGTCCTCCATAAGATTCAAAGTGACACTTGTGTAGGATTTGTTCCTGTTCATGCTCAGGCACACAACGTCTAATAATACCATCTACTCCTTCTTTATAAAGGTGTGGATCATCCCAGAAGTAATGTCTTAAATCATAAAAGAACTTTTTCTATTGCTGGTATGTGAAACTAGGCAGTATATATTTAGCAACAATGTAATTAGCATAATCAGCATACAAAGGAGCAGTATGAGAAGCATTGACAACCGCTAATTGTTCATCAGGAAAACTATCATTAATAGGCAGTGGGTCATCAAGAACATTCTCTAACCTAGACAAGTTGTCTGCAATGGGGTTCTCAGCTCCCTTTCTATCAATAATATGCAAGTCAAATTCTTGGAGCAAGAGAACCCATCTAATGAGTCTAGGCTTAGCATCTTTCTTTTCCATAAGATATTTAATAGCAGCATGATCAATGTGAATAGTAACTTTGGAATCAACAATATAAGGTCTAAACTTATCACATGCAAACACAACTGCTAAGAACTCTTTTTAGTAGTAGCATAATTTCTCTGGCAGATCAAGAGTCTTACTAGCATACCGGATAACATTCAATTTCTTATCGACTATTTGCCCTAAAACAGCACCTCAAAGATAATCACTAGCATCGCATGAAATTTCAAAAGGTAAGTTCCAATCAGGTGGCTGAACAATAGGTGCAGTGATCAAAGCTTTCTTGAGTGTTTCAAATGCTTCTACACAATCATCATCAAAGACAAAAGGAATATCGTTTTGCAATAAATTAGTCAGAGGACTAGAGATTTAGAGAAGTCCTTAATGAACCTCCTATAAAAGCTGGCATGACCAAGGAAACTTCTTATACCTTTTATGTCCTTGGGACATGGCATCTTTTCAATAGCATCAACTTTGGCTTTATCAACTTCAATACCTCTCTCGGAGATCTTGTGCCCCAAGACAATGCCTTCATTAACCATAAAGTGACACTTTCCCCAATTCAGATTTAGACTAGTGTCTTCAGATCTCTGCAAAACTCGATCAAGGTTGCTCAAACAATCATCAAAAGAGGATCCATAGACGGATAAGTCATCCATGAATACCTCACAAATCTTTTCACAAAAATCAGAAAATATAGCCATCATGCATCTTTGAAAGGTAGCAGGTGCATTACATAAACCAAAAGGCATATGTCTATAAGCAAAAGTACCAAAAGGGCAAGTAAAAGTAGTTTTAGATTGATCCTTCGCGGGCACAGGTATTTGAGAGAAGCCAGGATAACCATCTAGAAAGCAAAAATGTGTGTGTTTGGATAGCCTTTCTAGCATTTGATCAATAAAAGGTAAAGGGTAATGATCTTTCTTAGTAGCTTTATTTAACTTACGGAAATCAATTACCATCCTATAGTCTGTAATAATTCTTTGCGGGATCAATTCATCTTTATCATTAGGAACAACGGTAATACCTCCCTTTTTAGGGACACAATGGACAGGGCTTACCCATTCACTATCAGCAACGGGATAAATAATACCTGCCTCAAGGAGCTTTAGTATCTCCTTTCTTACCACTTCCTTCATTTTGGGATTTAATCGTCTTTGAGGATCTCTAACTGGTTTGGCATCTTTCTCCACTGAAATTTTGTGTTGACATAATGTGGGACTAATGCCCTTAAGATCATCCAGATTATATCCAATAGCAGCTCGGTGCTTCTTCAGAGTTTTCAATAATCCTTCTTCTTCTTTCTCTGAAAGGTTAGCACTAATAATAACAGGATATATTTCTTTTTCATCAAGATAAGCATACTTAAGATTATCAGGTAAGGGTTTGAGTTCAAACACGGGATCATCCTTGGGTGGAGGGGATCCCCAAGAATTTCAATGGGAAGGTTAAGTTTCAGCATAGGTTCTTGTTTAAGGAACACTTCATCTATTTATTCCCTTTCCTTCATAAACATATGGTTTTCATGGTCTAGCAAATAATGTTCTAACGGATCAGCTGCAGGAACAACAATGGAAGCAAGACCAATAATCTCATCCTTACTAGGTGGTTCCCTTTCACGAGGTTGTCTACTAAACTTAGCGAAATTAAACTCATGAGACATACCATCTATGCCAATAGTGACAATATTCTTTTCACAATTAATCTTAGCACTAGCAGTATTCAAGAAGGGTCTACCAAAAATAATGGGACAAAAATCATCTTGTGGGGAACCAAGAACAAAAAAATCAGCAGGGTATTTAATCTTCCCACACAAGACTTCAACATCTCTAACAATCCCAATAGGTTTAATGGTGTCCCTATTAGCAAGCTTAATAGTAACATCAATGTCTTCTAGTTCAACAGGTGCAATATCGTGCATAATTTCTTTATAAAGATCATAAGGTATCACACTAGCACTAACACCCATATCACATAAACCATGATAACAACGATCTCCTATCTTAACAGAAATAACAGGCGTGCCTACAACAGGTCTACGCGTCTTAGTATCGGGTCTAGCAATATTAGCAGTTTCACCCAAGAAAGAGATAACATGCCCATCTAAGTCCTCATCCAAGAGGTCTTTAATCATAGCATACCAGGTTCAACATTAATTTGCTCAGAAGGTGTATAGGTCCTAGTATTACTCTTACAAACAACAGTCGAAGCTTTAACATGATCTTTTATCCTAATAGGAAAAGGAGGTTTTTTGACATAAGCAGTAGGAATAATAGGATGACTATATGTAATAGTCTTTTCTTCGACTGTAATAGGTGCAACTACTTTCACTTTTACAGGAGGATTATATTTAAACCACTTCTCTTTAGGGAGATCAACGTGAGTAGCAAAAGTTTCACAAAAAGTAGCTACTATCTCAGAGTCAAGTGCATACTTAGAGCTAAATCCACGGAAAGCATCAGTATCCATAAAAGATTTAACACAATCGAACTTAGGTGTCATACCTGACTCCTTACCATCGTCGGAACCCCAATCTTTAGAGTTGCGTTTAATTCTTTCCAATAAGTCCCATTTGAAATCAATAGTCTTCAGCATATAGGAACCAGCATCGGAAGTATCAAGCAGGTTGCGATTATCAAGAGAAATCCGAGCATAAAAATTCTAAATAATCATTTCCTGAGAGAGCTCATGATTGGGGCATGAATATAACATTGACTTAAGCCTCCCCCAAGCTTGAGCGATGCTTTCTCCTTTGCGAGGCCAGAAATTATATATGTAATTACGATCATGATGAATAAGATGCATAGGATAGAACTTCTGGTGAAATTCCAACTTCAGTCGCTTATAATTCCAAAATCTCGTATCATCACATAGCCTATACCATGTCATTGCATCTCCCTTCAAATATAAAGGGAAGACCTTCCATTTGACAACATCATTGGGGATACCTGCAAGCTTAAATAATCCACAAACTTCATCCACAAAGATAAGGTGTAAGTCGGGATGCAATGTTCCGTCTCCTGCAAATGGATCAGCTAGCAGTTTTTCTATCATACCCGAAGGAATCTCAAAGTAAATATTTTCATAAAGTTCAGTAGGTTGAGGAGCATCTCTTTGCTCTTCTGTTTGAGGTGAAGATACCCCAAACAAGCCCCTCAAAGGATTAGTTTCCATAGCGACAAGTAACAAAAAATTTCAGCACACTATATAAATGTTTCCTTACCAAGTTCCACTCACCAAAAGCGCTACACTCCCCGGCAACGGCGCCAGAAAAGAGTCTTGATGACCCACAAGTATAGGGGATCTATCGTAGTCCTTTCGATAAGTAAGAGTGTCGAACCCAACGAGGAGCGTATGAAATGATAAGCGATTTTCAAGAAGGTTTTCTCTGCAAGCACTGAAATAGTAGGTGATAGATAGTTTTGTGATAAGATAAATAGTAATGAGCAAAAAGTAAATAAAGTAAATAAATTGCAGCAAGGTGGCCCAATCCTTTATGTAGCAAAGGATAAGCCTGGACAAATTCTAATAATGAAGAAGGAGCTCCCGAGGACACATTGGGAATTATCGTCAAGCTCGTTTTCATCACATTCGTAAGATTCGCGTTCGGTACTTTGATAATTTGATATGTGGGTGGACCGGCACTTGGGTACTGCCCTAACATGGACAAGCATCCCACTTATGATTAACCCCTATTGCAAGCATCCGCAACTACAAAAAGGAGTATTAAGGTAAACCTAACCACAACATTAAACATATGGGTCCATATCAACCCCTAACGAAGTAACGCAAAAACTAGGGTTTAAGCTTCTGTCACTCTAGCAACCCATCATCTACTTATTACTTCCCTATCCCTTCCTCTAGGCCCAAATAATGGTGAAGTGTCATGTAGTCGACGTTCACATAACACCACTAGAGGAAAGACAACATACATCTCATCAAAATATCGAATGAATACCAAATTCACATGACTTCTAATAGCAAGACTTCACCCATGTCCTCAGGAACAAACGTAACTACTCACAAAGCATATTCATGTTCATAATCAAAGGGGTAATAATATGCATAAAGGATCTGAACATATGATCTTCCACCAAGTAAACCAAATAGCATCAACTACAAGGAGTAATCAACACTACTAGCAACCCACAGGTACCAATTTGTGGTTTAGATACAAGATTGGATACAAGAGATGAACTAGGGTTTTGAGAGGAGATGGTGCTGGTGAAGATGTTGATGGAGATTGACCCCCCCCCTCGGTGAGAGGATCGTTGGTCATGACGTTGGTGATGATTTCCCCCTCCTGGAGAGAAGTGTCCCCGGCAGAACAGCTCCGCCAGCGCCCTAGATTGATTCCGCCAAGGTTCCGCCTCGTGGCAGCGGAGTTTCGTCCCGTAAGCTTGCCCCCGATTTTTTCCAGGGTAAAAGTGATGATATAGCAGAAGATGGACGCTGGAGGCCCACCATGGGGCCCAGGAGATAGGGGGCCACGCCCTACAGGGGGGCGCCCCCCTGTCTCCTGGACAGGGTGTGGGCCCCCTGGCCTATTTCTTTCACTCATAAATTCTTATTAAATCCAAAAGGATGTTTCGTGGAGTTTCAGGACTTTTGGAGTTGTGCAGAATAGGTTTCCAACGTTTACTCCTTTTCTAGCTAGAATTCCAGCTGCCGGCATTCCCCTCTTGATGGTAAACCTTGTAAAATAAGAGAGAATAGCCATAAGTATTGAGATATAATGTGTAATAACAACCCATAATGCAATAAATATTGATATAAAAGCATGATGCAAAATGGACGTATCAGGGCCTCGCTGCCCGGGCGCCGGCGTTGCTTTGGCAGCCCGGGTGCCGGTGCTGACAAGCTCGTCCGCACGACGTCTCACGCCGTCCGCCGTCGCCGGCTTCATCTCGGACTCCGTCGCCACCTCGCCTCCACGCCTCCACCGAGCGGCGTCCCCGACCTCGCGTGCGATCGGCTTGATCACCCGCTCGCCGCTGCGATCCGCCTCATCTACGCCGCGCAACCGACCTGGCCCGTCGGTTATGTGTGCCTCCGCAGGTCCCGTGAAGATCGTCCCCGAGTTCAGCGCGCTTCTCCACCGATCGAGCATCGGGCTACCGCTGCGTCACCCCATCGGGCCGCAGCACCGCTGCCCGTGGTTCTCCTCGCGACTGCATCGACTCGTGCGTCGCCACTACGTCGCTCCTTTGGGTCGTAGTGCCGCGATACGCGGTCCGCGCCGTCGCCCCGAGGCCGTCCCCGCGGTTGCACCGACTCGCGAATCACCGTTGCATCGCCACTTCGATCCGCAGCGTCGCGGCCCACGGTCCCCACCGCCGCCTCGAGGTCTTCCCGCCGTCGCCCTGACCATCCTGCCGCCGCTGCATCGCCCCTTCGGGCTATAGCGCCGCGGCCCGCGATCCACTCCGCTGTCACCGCGCGTCGACCTCCCATGGTATGCGCCGCACCGTCTCCCTTGGCGCGGGAACGCCACCGTCCGCGCCGGTCTTCGTCACGCTGTCAGGGTTCTTCGCCTACTTCGAGCACCGCCGCTGCACTTTGAACCTAGCCGCCGCCGCCGCCGTCAAGCCGCAGCCGCCGCTCTTCTTTGGCCGCCGCTGCCTCTACCTCCGTAGCCGCCGCCGCCGCTCGTCCACCCCCTTCGTCTTCGTCCAAGCACCAGCTCGTCACCAGCGTTGCCATCATCTACCCCGACCACTTCGTCTACTCTGACCACCATTGGTGACATCGGCCCCACGCCGATGGACGCCGCAATCGTCATCGAGTTCTTATCTACTGGCCCCTCCGACTTCCGACATGGCGTATAGCTCATGCAGGTCCCTCGTCTACACATGCCCGGTGCTGGCAACACCGATGCGTGCCTTCATCCACGACGTATCCCCGGGCCTGGCAAGCCTGGTCGACGCTTCATCAACTTCGTCTTTGTCCGTCTACGCATGCCCGGTGCTGACAACACCGGTGCGTGCCTTCGTCCACGATGTTTCCCCGGGCTTGGCAAACCCACCGCGACGCGTTGTTAACACCATCATCCTTCCGGCGCAACACTACCTCGTCACCACTGCTCCCATGACTAACTCGGTGCCGTCTTGCGCCCGCAGCTCCACGACGACTTCCTGGACACCGGCCACCCCCGACTCGATGTCGACCATGGCATTCTTCGCACGGCTACCTCGACCACGGCTCCACCACCCATGCTCTTGGCTACATCAACAAATGGCACAAAGGGTTACCGCCTGCTTGAGCAACCTTGTTGGTTTCCACTCCAGCCATAACTCTGCGATGCATCGACCGTTACGACTGTGGGAGGGTGTCCGTCGGATTGCCTTCGGATTCTTCTCCAGTCTCACCGTCTGCATCGCTACCGTTGTGACTGCGGGGGGATGTTGAGTAACATGATTGTATTAGGAAACATAGGTTAGATTAGGAAATATTTTGGCTTGCCTTATACTCCAAGTAGATCATGTACTCCTATATATATGCCCACGAGGCTCAAGCAATACAATGAACAATTCCACCAATCCCTCTATCCCTTCTAACAGGAACAGACTGGAGGACGACGAACAAAGTATCATGGGAGCTCAAACGGGCAAAGGTCAATGGCGCCGCAGCCCTCTTGCTCATGCCTCCCCACCCGCTAATTCATCATCACCACCCTTGATGTCTCTCCCGTCTCCACCTTTCACCTTGGCACCAACACCCAACATCACCGACGCAGTAATCCATCTATAGTTCTGCACACAAAGGCCGGGGAAAGGCAGGCACAACAGCTATGAGCTCATGCACAGGTATCACCTATGTTGTTTTGTTTATCCTTCGCTACCACCAGCATTATTCTTCTTATTTACCTATAATCTTTTCTTCTATCCTTTCCTCCAGGATCATAGTCTGGCATGAATTTCACCTGACTTTGTTCACGCGAATGATGCAAGGATCGTGGTGAACTGTATATTTAATTTTCTCTTCATGGCTTCTGTTTTCTAACTTATTCTCAGAAATTTATTGGTGTGCATGATAACTGGATCCCTTTTTTCTGATGCACAAGTGGTAAGTTTGCTGCTATCTCCCATCCTATGTGTATTTGGCTTGCTGAATTTACGGATTTGTTTAACTGCTAAAATTAGATAGCTTTCTGATTTATGGTGTTTAGTATACTTGATCGAAGACAAAGGCTGCTCGGTATGGAAAACGATTAATTTTTTTACTCCCGCAGTACTAATGTGTGGGCTTTCTCCATTCTTGTAGGAACTATGTACTTTGGCTATGTGGTGGCATCTACATTATGAGCAATTGGGCACTTTGGTTCTGTTTTGAAAAATAAAATTATACTAGCGTGTGTTATTTAAAGATCAGGGTTTGCAGAGTTATCTACGTATTACTAAACCTTTCTATAACTTGACAATTCAATGTTGATATGGTGAATTGTATATCTTATTCTCTATAGGCGTAGTATTCTTGCAAAATATCTAAACTTCTCTTGTTCAAAGGAATTAATACAAAATTCTAAGTTCTCCTAAAATGGTACATTGTTAATTGAACTCTTGGACAAAATTTTCATGATAAGCAAACAATTGTTATATAATTTGGGGGTGTTGCCTGCGGGCGGTTGTCTCTTGTAGCTAGGGCTATAGGGTGTCCGTGCCGTGCGGCATTGTGGCTCGCGTGCGAGCGGTGGTTGTCGGAGTGGCAGCTCCAGACTTGGGTGTGTGTTGAGGCGATTGTAGCCTTGTGTCGTGTGGACGATGAGGCTTTGTTGCTTGTGCGGTCTTTTGGTTTGGTTTTCCTTATAAACTGGTCCGCCATATTTGGTTTTCGATATGGTTTTTCTTATAAACTGGATGAGTTTCTTTTTGAAATATATTCAGGTGGGGAGTCTCCCCTCCGGTGACCGTTTAAAAAAAGTTATTATATGATTTGATTATTATCTATTTGATGTACACTTATATTTCATAAACCTTTAACATGAATGTAGATGGAAGCATATCGATTAAGTTGCAAAATTGTGTGAGAAGATGCAGTATACTCTATCTGTCCCAAAATAAGTGTTACAGTTTTCGGTCAACATTTAACTAAAACCATGACACTTATTTTTGGACAGAGGGAGTACTAAACAAATGTATACAAGTTGCTTTCTATTCCTAACAATTAAGAGTCAAAATATATGGGCGCGGCAACGCGTGCCAACAATGATCTAGTAGTAGATAATTGATATGCATCTCGAATAATAGTAGATAATATATATGCATCTTGAAAGAAAAAACTGAATCATAGTAGATAATTAATATGCATCATGGAATATAATCTCGAATACATCATCGATCGTCTTGAATATTATCGAATAATATATATAATCTCGAATACATCATCTCGAATATTATCAAATACATCACCAGCTAGTAGGGCTGGAATTTGAGCCGAGTCGAGCCAGCTCGGCTCGACTCCCTAGAGCTTGTTTCGTTAACGAGCTAGCTCGACTCGACTCGTTATTATAACGAGCTCAAATCCAAGATTGGCTTGACTCGTATAACTCGCGAGCTGGCTCGTTTAGCTTGTTAAGCTCGTTAAATATATGAACATAAAACCCTCAAATATTGTAAAAATGATTATGTATATATTAAAAATATATATCACTAAACAATAGTAATTTCCTTGTAACGCATGAGTCTCCTATGCGGCCGGGCCTTCAACGGCTAGGCCTTGTTTTTTGTGCCTGGGACATAGGGTGATGAGTGGCTGATCTTTTTTGTATTGGGAGTGGTTGATCTTTTGTACCGAGCCTAACGAGTTACACGAGTACTCGTGAGATTGGCTCGTTTAACTTGGTCTATAAACAATCTTAAACTAAAGCTTGGCTTGACTCGTTATTCTTCGAGTTCGAGTCGATTCGAGCCGAGTCACGAGCTACTCGTTTAGCTTGCGAGCTTCGAGCATTTTTTTTCAGCCCTACCAGCTAGCTAATATAGATCGAATACTATCGAATTATCTAGTTCACTCGTGGTTCCTGAGGCGTAGGTGGTGGACACCCAAAGAGAAGGAACCACCACAGGATCATAGCTCGGGTGAGATCCCCGAAGAACCTGCCAGGTATTAGCAAACCTGACGTCCATAGCAGCCATGTAGCAACGGACGTGCTCGTCCTCCTCCCTGACACGTCGACGTACCACCTCCGGCGGGGACGGCTCCCTCCGCACCGAATGTGGCCCACGCAAACGCCACCAAAGGAGCTCGGGTCGACAACAGGACCCGGGGCCGGGTTACTCACCAAGTGGCGTACCCTTGAAGTTAGCACCTCCCAGTGCCAGCCCCAGTCCCGGACATGGCTCCTCTGAAGCAGGACGTCGCCGCGAACGGGTCAACGGCAAGGATGCGGGACAGGCATCGTTGACGTCAAGAACAATATATGCAAATGTAACATTTTAAATGTTTGGATTTTGATTTAGCTAATTCATCTAACTAAACTAACATTTCTAAAATTTCTAACATTTCTAACATTTCTATATAACTAACATTTCTATAACGTTTCTAACATTTCTATAACTAAAAAACAGAAAGATTTCTAACATTTCTATAACTAACATTTCTATAAACATTTAAATAAATAAAAACATAAAAATTACTAACATTTCTATAACTAAAAACAGAAAAATTTCTAACTTTTCTATAACTAACATTTTTATGAACATTTCTATAACTAAAAACATAAAAATTACTCTGTGTGTGTGCGCGCGCGCGTGTGTGTGCACCTCTTGAACTCCTCTCTACAGCAGGCTTCTGGGCCTAATTCTACTGCACTGCCTTGTGGGCCTGGTGGGCCTTGCGGGCCTGCATCCTGGCCCAACTACAGGTTGGGTTTCTAGTCGTATGCAGACCGCTATGGCCTAGTAGGCGGGCTTTTTTTATTTAGCTTTTTTCTTTTCTGCTTTATTTATTTTCTTTTATTTATTTCTAAGTTGTTTTCTTTGCTGTATTTAGAGTTTCTTTGTGAATATTTTTGCTTTAGGTACAAAAAATTACAAACTTTCTGTTAGTGCCAGTAGTTTTCAAATTTGAATAGTTTAAATTTGAACTATTTGAAATTTGTGTGAAACACTAGTTTGGGAATAACTTTACTTTAAAAATAGATTTTCAGTGATTCTTTTTTCTTATGTTTAATATTAGTGTGTTTTATCATTATATTCAATTTGGTAATACTTAGGTTATTTAAAAATGAAATGCCTTTGTAACAGATGAATTTTCGTCCAAAATCCTGATACTTCGAAAGAGATTGTCCATTTTGTACACAAAGTGGATCTAGTTTTTTCCGTAACCCTCTCTACTTTTTTGCACATGATATGTGGGTGAAATGATGATACCATGCCAACTTTCAACCTTTCCAGAGCTTTCAGGGTCATTTAGTTCAAAAAAAAATCAGAAAATGCATGAAAACTAGCAAATGATGTCAGAAAGGGTTGAAAGTTGATGACGTGGCTTTGAATGGTGCATACTGAACGCACAAATAGTCTGTAGTTGTAATAAGTTAAAAAATGAATTGCCTTTGTAACAGATGAGTTTTCGTCCGAAACCTTGATACTTCAAAACAGATTGTCCATTTTGTACACGAAGTGCATCCAGTTTCTGTCGTAACCCTCTAAAATGTTTTGCACATGCTATATGGGTGAAATGTTGATACCATGCCAACTTTCAACTTTTTTAGAGTTCATTTGTAGTGGTTTTCAATTTCAGGGTCATTTAGCTCAAAAAACAGTAAATGAGCTGAAAATTAGCAAATGAAGTCAGAAAGGTACACGTTTGTCCGAAGCACAAAAGTACACATTTCAAATGCAAAACACATAAGCACCCTAACTATTACAAACATTCCCTATTGTCTTTGGGTGTGAAACTTTTTCTTCGCGTGTGTCCCTTTGCGCCGTAACCATGGACAATCTTCATCATTTAACTGGATGCTCGGGTCAATATTCACTTTGAAGGGAGCAATTTCATGAAACTTTTCATAATCTTCTGACATGTCTGTCTTGTCATCCACTCCCATGATGTTTCTTTTGCCTTAAAGGACTATGTGGCGCTTTGGCTCATCGTATGATGTATTCGCTTCCTTATCTTTTCTTTTTCTCGGCTTGGTAGACAAGTCCTTCACATAGAAAACCTGCGCCACATCATTGGCTAGGACGAATGGTTCGTCCGCGTACGCAAGATTGTTGAGATCCACTGTTGTCATTCCGTACTGCCGGCCTTCCTTTACGCCGCATCCTGTCATATTGACCCATTTGCACCAAAACAAAGGGACTTTCAAATCAGGTCCAGGGGCAAGTTCCCATATCTCCTCTATGTAACCATAATATGTGTCCTTTCCCCTACTGGTTTCTGCATCAAAGTGGACACCACTGTTTTGGTTGCTGCTCTTTTTATCTTGGGAGATCGTGTAAAATGTATTCCCATTTATCTCGTACCCTTTGAAAGTCATTATATTCGAAGATGGTAACTGGGATAGCAAGTACAGGTCATCTTCAATATCGGCGTCATGCATGGCACGTGTCTGCAACCAACCGGCAAAAGTCCTCGTTTGTTCACGTGTAATCCAGTCTTCAGACTGCTCTGGGTATTTGGAGCTTAGAATATTCTTGTGTTCCTCCATATACGGAGCCACTAAGGCGGAATTTTGTAGAACTGTGTAGTGTGTTTCAGTGAGAGAATGTCCGCCCATACATATTATTTGATCCGTTCCTAGAGTGCCATTTCCACCCAGTCTGCCCATATGTCGCGATTCAGGAACACCAATCGGCTTAAGGTTAGGAATAAAGTCAACACAAAACTCAATGACCTCCTCATTTTCATGGCCCTTGGAGATGCTTCCTTATGGCCTAGCACGGTTGTGAACATATTTATTCAAGACTCCCATGAACCTCTCAAAGGGGAATATATTGTGTAGAAATACAGGACCCAGAATGGCAATCTCTTCGCATAGGTGAACTAGGACGTGCGTCATGATATTGAAGAAGGATGGCGGGAACACCAACTCGAAACTGACAATACATTGCACCAAATCATTCTCCAGACTTGGTATGATTTCTGGATCGATTACCTTCTGAGAGATTGCATTGAGGAATGCACACAGCTTCACAATGGCTAATCGAACGTCTTTCGATAGAATCCCTCTCAATGCAACAGGAAGCAGTTGCGTCATAATCACGTGGCAGTCATAAGACTTTAGGTTCTGAAATTTTTTCTCTGCCATATCTATTATTCCCTTTATATTCGACGAGAAGCCAGATGGTACCTTCATACTAAGCAGGCATTAAAAGAAGATTTCCTTCTCTTCTTTGGTAAGAGCATAGTTGGCATGACCCTGAAGTATGTCGTCCTTTCCGTGCATATGTTGCTGGTCCTCCCTTGCCTCCGGTGTATCTTTTGTCTTCCGATACACGCCCAAGAAGCTAAGTAGGGTCACGCAAAGATTCTTCGTCACGTGCATCACGTTGATTGCAGAGCGGACCTCTAGGTCTTTCCAATAGGGCAAGTCCCAAAATATAGATTTATTCTTCCACATGGGTGCACGTCTGTCAGGGCCATTCGGAACAGATTGTCCGCCAGGACCCTTTCCAAAGATTACCTTCAAATCCTTGACCATATCATGTACATCATCACCGGTACGGTGGCGAGGCTTCGTCCAGTGATCTGCCTCACCTTTGAAATAATTCCCTTTCTTTGTTACGGGGTGCTTGCTCGGAAGAAATCGACGATGTCCCAGGTACACATTCTTCTTACAATTATCCAAATATATACTGTCTGTATCATCCAAACAGTGCGTGTATGCACGGTATCTCTTGTTTGTCTGTCCTGAAAGGTTACTGAGAGCAGGACAATCATTGATGTTCACAAACAGCAACGTGTGTAGGTCAAATTCTTACTGTTTGTGCTCATCCCACGCACGTACACCTTTTCCATTCCACAATTGTAAGAGTTCTTCAACTAATGGCCTTAGATACAAATCAATGTCGTTGTCGGGTTGCTTAGGCCCTTGGATGAGCACTGGCATCATAATGAACTTCCGCTTCATGCACAACCAAGGAGGAAGGTTATACATACATAGAGTCACAGGCCAGGTGCTATGGTTGCTGCTCTGCTCCCCAAAAGGATTAATGCCATCTGCGCTTAGACCAAATCATAAGTTCCTTGCGTCAGCTGCAAAGTCCTCCCACTACTTTCTCTCAATTCTTCTTCACTGTGACCCGTCAGCGGGTACTCTCAACTTCCCGTCTTTCTTACGGTCTTCTCTGTGCCATCGCATCGACTTGTCATGCTCTTTGTTTTGGAACAAATGTTTCAACCGTGGTATTATATGAGCATACCACATCACCTTGATAGGAATCTTCTTCCTGGGGCGCTCGCCCTCGACATCACCAGGGTCATCGCGGCTGATCTTACAGCACAATGCACCGCATACCGGGCACGCGTTCAAATCCTCGTACTCACTGCAGTAGAGGATGCAGTCATTAGGGCATGCATGTATCTTCTGCACCTCTAATCCTAGAGGGTAGACAACCTTATTTGCTTCGTACGTACTCTCGGGCAATTCGTTGTCCTTTGGAAGCATCTTCTTTAACATTATCAGCAACTTTCCAAATCCCTTATCAGATACACCATTCTATGCCTTCCATTGCAGCAATTCCAGTGTCGTGCCCATCTTTTTCTTGTCAGCTTTGCAATTCGGGTACAACAATTTCTTGTGATCCTTTGACATGCGCTGCAACTTCTTCTTCTCCTTTTCACTTGCGCAGTTTCTCTTTGCATCAGCAATGGCCCGACTGTTGGAAATATACCCTAGAGGCAATAATAAAATGGTTATTATTATATTTCCTTGTTCATGATAATTGTCTATTGTTCATGCTATAATTCTGTTATCCGGAAATCGTAATACATGTGTGAATACATAGACCACAACATGTCCCTAGTGAGCCTCTAGTTGACTAGCTTGTTTATCAATAGATGGTTATGGTTTCCTGAGCATGGACATTGGATGTCATTGATAACGGGATCTCATCATTGGGAGAATGATGTGATGGACAAGACCCAATCCTAAGCATAGCACAAGATCGTGTAGTTCGTTTGCTAGAGATTTTCTAATGTCAAGTATCATTTCCTTAGACCATGAGATTGTGTAACTCCCGTATACCGTAAGAGTGCTTTGGGTGTACCAAACGTCCCCACGTAACTGGATGGCTATAAAGGTATACTACAGGTATCTCCGAAAGTGTCTGTTGGGTTGACTCGAATCGAGACTGGGATTTGTCACTCCGTATGACGGAGAGGTATCTCTGGGCCCACTCGGTAATGCATCATCATAATGAGCTCAATGTGACCAAGTGGTTGGTCACGGGATCATGCATTACGGTACGAGTAAAGTGACTTGTCGGTAACGATATTGAACGAGGTATTGGGATACCGACGATCGAATCTCGGGCAAGTAATGTACCGATTGACAAATGGAATTGTATACGGGATTACTTGAATCCTCGACATCGTGGTTCATTCGATGAGATCATCGTGGAACATGTGGGAGCCAACATGGGTATCCAGATCCCGCTGTTGGTTATTGGTCGGAGAGTCGTCTCGGTCATGTCTGCATGTCTCCCGAACCCGTAGGGTCTACATGTTGGGGAACGTAGTAATTTCAAAAAAATTCCTACGCACACGCAAGATCATGGTGATGGTATAGCAACGAGAGGGGAGAGTGTTGTCCACGCACTCGTGAGACCGTGAAGCGAAGCGTTATGACAACGCTGTTGATATAGTCGTGCGCCTTCACGATCCGACCGATCCAAGTACCGAACGCACGACACCTCCGAAGTTCAGCACACGCTCAGCTCGATGACGATCCCCGGCTCCGATCCAGCAAAGCTTCGATGAGTTCCACAAGACGACGGCGCAGGACAATGATGATGCTCTACGGCGCAGGCTTTGCCTAAACTCCGCGACGATATGACCGAGGTGGAATATGGTGGAGGGGGCACCGACACGGCTAAGGAACGATCCGTAGATCAACTTGTGTGTTGTGGGGTGCCCCCTGCCCCCGTATATAAAGGAGCAAGGGAGGAGGGCCGGCCAAGGAGGAAGAGGCGCGCCCCAAGGGGGGCAATCCTACTCCAAGTAGGATTCCCCCTCTTTCCAAGTCCTACTAGGAGAAGGGAAGGAAGGGAGGAGAAGGAGAAGGAAGGAGAGGGAGGAGAAGAAGGAAAGGGGGGCCGGCCCCCTAGTCCAATTCGGTTTGGGCTAGGGGGGCCGCGCGCCCTTCCTCCTGTCTTCCACCACTTGGCCCATGTGGCCCATTGCTTCTTCCTCGTATTCACGTAACTCCCCGGTACCCCCGAAAATATCCGAATCACTCGGAACCTTTCCAAACTCCGAATATAGTCGTCCAATATATCGATCTTTACGTCTCGACCATTTCGAGACTCCTCGTCATGTCCCCGATCTCATCTGGGACTCCGAACTCCTTCGGTACATCAAAACTCATAAACTCATAATATAACTGTCATCGTAACGTTAAGCGTGCGGACCCTACAGGTTCGAGAACTATGTAGACATGATCTAGAACTATTCTTGGTCAATAACCAATAGCGGAACCTGGATGCTCATATTGGCTCCTACATATTCTACGAAGATCTTTATCGGTCAAACCGCATAACAACATACGTTGTTCCCTTTGTCATCGGTATGTTACTTGCCCGAGATTCGATCGTCGGTATCCAATACGTAGTTCAATCTCGTTACCGGCAAGTCTCTTTACTCGTTATGTAGTGCATCATCCCGCAACTAACTCATTAGTCACATTGCTTGCAAGGCTTATAGTGATGCGCATTACCGAGAGGGCCCAGAGATACCTCTCCGACAATCGGAGTGACAAAACCTAATCTCGAAATACGCCAACCCAACATGTACCTTTGGAGACACCTGTAGTACTCCTTTATAATCACCCAGATTACGCCAGTGACGTTTGGTAGCACCAAAGTGTTCCTCCGTAAACGGAGTTGCATAATCTCATAGTTACAGAACATGTATAAGTCAAGAAGAAAGCAATAGCAACATACTAAACGATCAAGTGCTAGGCTAACGGAATGGGTCATGTCAATCACATCATTCTCCTAATGATGTGATCCCGTTAATCAAATGACAACTCTTTTGTCCATGGCTAGGAAACATAACCATCTTTGATAAACGAGCTAGTCAAGTAGAGGCATACTAGTGACACTATGTTTGTCTATGTATTCACACATGTATTATGTTTCCGGTTAATACAATTCTAGCATGAATAATAAATATTTATCATGATATAAGGAAATAAATAATAAATTTATTATTGCCTCTAGGGCATATTTCCTTCAGTCTCCCACTTGCACTAGAGTCAATAATCTAGTTCACATCGCCATGTGATTTAACACCAATATTCACATCTGTATGTGATTAATACCCATATTTCACATCATCATGTGATCAACACCCAAAGGGTTTGTTCACATCGCTATGTGATTAACACCCAAAGAGTACTAAGGTATGATCATGTTTTGCTTGTGAGAGAAGTTTAGTCAATGGGTCTGTCATATTCAGAGCCGTATGTATTTTGCAAATATTCTATATCCACAATGCTCTGCACGGAGCTACTCTAGCTAATTGCTCCCACTTTCAATATGTATCCAGATTGAGATTTAGAGTCATCTGGATTGGTGTAAAAGCTTGCATCATTGTAACTTTTTACGACGGGCTCTTTTATCACCTCCATAATCGAGAAACATCTCCTTAGTCCTCACTATGGATATTCTAGACCGCTGTCCAGTGATCTACTCTTAGATCAAAATTGTATTCCTTTGTCAAACTCGAGCAAGGTATACAATAGGTCCAGTTCACAAGATAGCATACTTTATAGAACCTATGACCGAGGCATAGGGAATGACTTTTCATTCTCTTTCTATTTTCTCGCCATGGTCGGGTCTTGAGTCTTACTCAACTTCACACCTTTGCATCACGCATAAGAACTCCTTCTTTGACTGCTCTATTTTGAACTATTTCAAAATTTATCAAGGTATGTACCCATTGAAAAAAATCTTATCAAGCCGCCTTGATCTATCTATATAGATCTTGATGCTCAATGTGTAAGCAGCTTCACCGAGGTCTTTCATTGAAAAACTTTTATTCAAGTATCCCTTTATGCTATCCATAAATTCTATATCATTTCTGATCAACAATATGTCATCTACATATAGTATCAGAAATGCTACAGAGCTCCCACTCACTTTCTTGTAAATACAGTGCTTCACCGCAAGTCTCAGATAATACTATATGCTTTGATCAACTTATCAAAGCGTATATTCCAACTCGAGATGCTTACACCAGTCCATAGATGGATCATTGGAGCTTGCACATTTTGTTAGTACCTTTAGGATTGACAAAACCTTCGGTTGCATCATATACAACTCTTCATTAAGAAAACCATTAAGGAATGCAGTTTTGACATCCATTTGCCGATTTCATAAAATGTGGCAATTGCTAACATGATTCGGACAGACTTAAGCATCGCTACAGCTTGAGAAAATCTCATTGTAGTCAACACCTTGAACTTGTCGAAAACCTTTTTGCATAAGTCGAGCTTTGTAGATAGTAACACTACTATCAAGATCTGCCTTCCTCTTGAAGATCCATTTATACAATATGGCTTGCCGATCATCGGGCAACTCCACCAAAGTCCACACTTTGTTCTCATAGATGGATCCCATCTCAGATTTCGTGGCCTCAAGCCATTTCGTGGAATCTGGGCTCATCATCGCTTCCTCATAGTTTGTAGGTTCATCATGGTCTAGTAACATGACTTCCAGAATAGGATTACCATACCACTCTGGTGCGGATCTTAATCTGGAAGATCTACAAAGTTCGGTAGTAACTTGATCTGAAGCTTTTATGATCATCATCATTAGCTTCCTCACTAATTTGTGTAGGAATCACTGGAACTGATTTCTGTGATGAACTACTTTCCAATTCGGGAGAAGGTACAAATTACCTTATCAAGCTCTACTTTCCTCCCACTCACTTCTTTCGAGAGAAACTCCTTCTCTAGAAAGGATCCATTTTTAGCAACGAATATTTTGCCTTTGGATCTGTGATAGAAGGTGTACCCAACAATTTCCTTTGGGTATTCTATGAAGACGCACTTCTCTGATTTGGGTTTGAGCTTATCAGGATGAAACTCTTTCACATAAGCATCACAGACCCAACTTTAAGAAACGACAACTTGGGTTTCTTGCTAAACCACAGTTCATATGGTGTCGTCTCAACGGATTTAGATGGTGCCCTTTTTAACGTGAATGCAGCTGCCTCTAATGCATAACCCCAAAACAATAGTGGTAAATCAGTAAGAGACATCATAGATCGCACCATATCAATAAAGTGCGGTTACGACGTTCGGACACACCATAACGTTGTGGTGTTCCAGGTGGCGTGAGCTATGAAACAATTCCACATTGTTTTAATTGAAGACCAAACTCGTAACTCAAATATTCGTCTCCGTGATTAGATCGCAGAAACTTTATTTTCTTGTTATGATGATTTTCCCACTTCACTCTAAAATTCTTTGAACATTTCAACTATTTCAGACTTGTGTTTCATTAAGTAGATATACCCATATCTGCTCAAATCATCTTGTGAAGGTCAGAACATAACGATACTTGCCACAAGCATCAACACTCATTGGATCGCATACATCGGTATGTATTATTTCCAATAAGTCAGTAGCTTGTTCCATTGTTCCGGAGAACGGAGTTTTAGTCATCTTGCCCAAAAGGCACGGTTCGCAAGCATCAAATGATTCATAACCAAGTGATTCCAAAAATCCATCTTCATGGAGTTTCTTCATGCGCTTTACACCGATATGACCCAAATGGTGGTGCCACAAATAAGTTGCACTATCATTATTAACTTTTCATCTTTTGGCATCAATATTATGAATATGTGTATCACTACGATCGAGATCCAACAAACTATGTTCATTGGGTGTATGACCACCGAAGGTCTTATTCATGTAAATAGAACAACAATTTATCCTCTAACTTTAAATGAATAACCATATCGCAATAAACATGATCAAATCATATTCATGCTCAACGCAAACGTTAAATAACATTTATTTAGGTTTAACACTAATCTCGAAAATATAGGGAGTGTGTGATGATGATCATATCAATCTTGGAACTATTTCCAACACTAATCGTCACTTCCCCTCAACTAGTCTCTATTTATTATGTAACTCCTGTTTCGAGTTACTAATCTTAGCAACCGAACAAGTATTAAATACTCAGGGGTTACTATAAACACTAGTAAGGCACACATCAAACACCTTATATCAAATATACCCTTGTTCACTTTGCCATCCTTCTTATCCACCAAATATTTAGGGCATTTCCGCTTCCAGTGACCATTTCCTTTGCAGTGTAAGCACTCAGTTTCAGGCTTTGGTCCAGCTTTGGTCTTCTTCACGGGAATGACAACTTGCTTGTCATTCTACTTGAAGTTCCCCTTTCTTTCCCTTTGCCCTTTTCTTGAAACTAGTGATCTTGTCAACCATCAACACTTGATGCTCTTTCTTGATTTCTACCTTCGTCGATTTCAACATCACGAAGAGCTCGGGAATCGTTTTCATCATCCCTTGCATACTATAGTTCATCACAAAGTTCTACTAACTTGGTGATGGTGACTAGAGAACTCTTCAATCACTATCTTATCTCGGAAGATTAACTCCCACTTGATTCAAGCGATTGAAGTACCTGCATAATCTGAGCACATGCTCACTAGTTGAGCGATTCTCCTCCATCTTTCAGCTATAGAACTTGTTGGAGACTTCATATCTCTCAACTCGGGTATTTGCTTGAAATATTAACTTCAATTCCTGGAACATCTCATATGGTCCATGACGTTCAAAAACATCTTTGAAGTCCCGATTCTAAGCCGTTAAGCATGGTGCACTAAACTATCAAGTAGTCATTATATTGAGCTAGCCAAACGTTCATAACATCTGCATTTGCTCCTGCAATAGGTTTGTCACCTAGCGGTGCATCAACGACATAATTCTTCTGTGCAGCAATGAGGATAAATCTCAGATCACGGATCCAATCCGCATCATTGCTACTAACATCTTTCAACACAATTTTCTCTAGGAACATATCAAAATAAATGTATGAAAGCAACAACGCGAGCTATTGATCTACAACATAATTTGCAAAATACTACCAGGACTAAGTTCATGATATATTTAAGTTCAATTAATCATATTACTTAAGAACTCCCATTTAGACAGACATCTCTCTAGTCATCTAAGTGACCACGTGATCCAAATCAACTAAACCATGTCCGATCATCACGTGAGATGGAGTAGTTTCAATGGTGAACATCACTATGTTGATCAATCTACTATATGATTCACGCTCGACCTTTCGGTCTCCGTGTTCCGAGGCCATATCTATATATGCTAGGCTCGTCAAGTATGACCTGAGTATTCTGCGTGTGCAACTGTTTTGCACCCGTTGTATTTGAACGTAGAGCCTATCATACCCGATCATCACGTGGTGTCTCAGCACGAAGAACTTTCGCAACGGTGCATACTCAGGGAGAACACTTCTTGATTATTTAGTGAGAGATCATCTTAAAATGCTACCGTCAATCAAAGCAAGATAAGATGCATAAAGGATAAACATCACATGCATTCAATATAAGTGATATGATATGGCCATCGTCATCTTGTGCTTGTGATCTCCATCTTCGAAGCACCGTCATGATCACCATCGTCACCGGCGCGACACCTTGATCTCCATCGTAACATCGTTGTCGTTACGCCATCTATTGCTTCTACGACTATCGCTACCGCTTAGAGATAAAGTAAAGCAATTACAGGGCGTTTGCATTTCATACAATAAAGCGACAACCATATGGCTCCTGCCAGTTGCCGATAACTTCGGTTACAAAACATGATCATCTCATACAATAAAATATAGCATCACGTCTTGACCATATCACATCACAACATGCCCTGCAAAAACAAGTTAGACGTCCTCTACTTTGTTGTTGCAAGTTTTACGTGGCTGCTACGGGCTGAGCAAGAACCGTTCTTACCTACGCATCAAAACCATAACGATAGTTCGTCAAGTTAGTGCTGTTTTAACCTTCACAAGGACCGGGCTTAGCCACACTCGGTTCAACTAAATTTGGAGAAACTGACACCCGCCAGCCACCTGTGTGTAAAGCACGTCGGTAGAACCTGTCTTGCGTAAGCGTACGCGTAATGTCGGTCCAGGCCGCTTCATCCAACAATACCGCCGAACCAAAGTATGACATGCTGGTAAGCAGTATGACTTGTATCGCCCACAACTCACTTGTGTTCTACTCGTGCATATAACATCAACGCATAAAACCTAGGCTCGGATGCCACTGTTGGGGAACGTAGTAATTTCAAAAAAATTCCTATGCACACGCAAGATCATGGTGATGGTATAGCAACGAGAGGGGAGAGTGTTGTCCACGTACCCTCGTAGACCGTAAACGGAAGTGTTATGACAACGCGGTTGATGTAGTTGTACGTCTTCACGATCCGACCGATCCAAGCACCGAACGTACGGCACCTCCGAGTTCAGCACACGTTCAGCTCGATGACGATTCCCGGGCTCCGATCCAGCAAAGCTTCGGGGATGAGTTCCGTCAGCACGACGGCGTGGTGACGATGGTGATGCTCTACCGGCGCAGGGCTTCGCCTAAACTCCGCGACGATATGACCGAGGTGGAATATGGTGGAGGGGGGCACCGCACACGGCTAAGGAATGATCCGTAGATCAACTTGTGTGTTGTGGGGTGCCCCCTGCCCCCGTATATAAAGGAGCAAGGGGAGGAGGGCCGGCCAAGGAGGAAGAGGCGTGCCCCAAGGGGGGCAATCCTACTCCAAGTAGGATTCCCCCCTCTTTCCAAGTCCTACTAGGAGAAGGGAAGGAACGGGAGGAGAAGGAGAAGGAAGGACAGGGAGGAGAAGAAGGAAAGGGGGGCCAGACCCCTAGTCCAATTCGGTTTGGGCTAGGGGGGCCGCGCGCCCTTCCTCCTCTCTTCCACCACTTGGCCCATGAGGCCCATTGCTTCTTCCTCGTATTCCCGTAACTCCCCGGTACCCCCGAAAATACCCGAATCACTCGGAACCTTTCCGAACTCCGAATATAGTCGTCCAATATATCGATCTTTACGTCTCAACCATTTTGAGACTCCTCGTCATGTCCCCGATCTCATCCGGGACTCCGAACTCTTTCGGTACATCAAAACTCATAAACTCATAATATAATTGTCATCGTAACATTAAGCGTGCGGACCCTACGGGTTCGAGAACTATGTAGACATGACCTAGAACTATTCTTGGTCAATAACCAATAGCGGAACCTGGATGCTCATATTGGCTCCTACATATTCTACGAAGATTTTTATCGGTCAAACCGCATAACAACATACGTTGTTCCCTTTGTCATCGGTATGTTACTTGCCCGAGATATGATCGTCGGTATCCAATACCTAGTTCAATCTCGTTACCGGCGAGTCTCTTTACTCGTTATGTAATGCATCATCCGACAACTAACTCATTAGTCACATTGCTTGCAAGGCTTATAGTGATGTGCATTACTGAGAGGGCCCAGAGATACCTCTCCGACAATCGGAGTGACAAAACCTAATCTTGAAATACGCCAACCCAACATGTACCTTTGGAGACACCTGTAGTACTCCTTTATAATCACTCAGTTACGTTGTGACGTTTGGTAGCACCCAAAGTGTTCCTCCGGTAAACGGGAGTTGCATAATCTCATAGTTACAGGAACATGTATAAGTCATGAAGAAAGCAATAGCAACATACTAAATGATCAAGTGCTAGGCTAACGGAATGGGTCATATCAATCACATCATTCTCCTAATGATTTGATCCCGTTAATCAAATGACAACTCATTTGTCCATGGCTAGGAAACATAACCATCTTTGATAAACGAGCTAGTCAAGTAGAGGCATACTAGTGAAACTATGTTTGTCTATGTATTCACACATGTATTATGTTTCCGGTTAATACAATTCTAGCATGAATAATAAATATTTATCATGATATAAGGAAATAAATAATAACTTTATTATTGCCTCTAGGGCATATTTCCTTCACTACACACTTAAGGTTCGGTGACACTAGGGTTGTAGAGATATTAGTATGCGGTAACCCAAAAGTTGTTAGGAGTCCCGGATGAGATCCCGCACATCACGAGGAGTTCCGGAATGGTCCGGAGGTGAAGATTTATATATAGGAAGTCTAGTTTTGGCCACCGGGAAAGTTTCGAGGGTCATCGGTATTGTACCGGGACCACCGGAAGGGTCCCGGGGGTCCACCGGGTGGGGCCACCTATCCCAGAGGGCCCCATGGGCTGAAGTGGGAAGGGAACCAGCCCCTGGTGGGCTGGTGCACCCCCCTTGGGCCTCCCCTGTGCCTAGGGTTGGAACCCTAGGGGTGGGGGCGCCCCACTTGACTTGGGGGGCAAGTCCCCCCTTGGCCGCCGCCCCCCTTGAGATTGGATCTCTAGGGGGCCGGCACCCCCAGGGCCCCTATATAAAGAGGGGGAGGAGGGAGGGCTGCGCACCCTATCCCCTGGTGCCTCGCTCTCCCCTCGTAACACCTCTCCCTCTCGCTGAGCTTGGCGAAGCCCTGCCGAGATCACCGCTGCTTCCATCACCACGCCGTCGTGCTGCTGGATCTCCATCAACCTATCCTTCCCCCTTGCTGGATCAAGAAGGAGGAGACGTCTGCCCCAACCGTACGCGTGTTGAACGCGGAGGTGCCGTCTGTTCGGCGCTAGGATCATCGGTGATTTGGATCACGAGGAGTACGACTCCATCATCCCCGTTCTCTTGAACGCTTCCGCTCGCGATCTACAAGGGTATGTAGATGCACTCCTCTCTCTCATTGCTAGATGACTCCATAGATTGATCTTGGTGATGCATAGAATTTTTTTATTTTCTGCTACGTTCCCCAACAGTGGCATCATGAGCTAGGTCTATGCGTAGTTTCTATGCATGAGTTGAACACAAGATTGTTGTGGGCATTGGTTTTGTTAATTTTCTTGCCACTACTAGTATTATCTTGTTTCGGCAACATCGTGGGATGAAGCGGCCCAGACCGACCTTACACGTACGCTTATGTGAGAAAGGTTCCACCGACTAACATGCACTAGTTGTATAAGGTGGCTAGCGGGTGTCTGTCTCTCCCACTTTACTCGGATCGGATTCGATGAAAAGGGTCCTTATGAAGGGTAAATAGAAATTGGCATATCACGTTGTGGTTTTGGCGTAGGTAAGAAACGTTCTTGCTAGAAACCTATAGCAGCCACGTAAAAACATGCAACAACAATTAGGGGACGTCTAACTTGTTTTTGCAGCAGATGCCTTGTGATGTGATATGGCCAAAAGGATGTGATGAATGAAATATATGTGATGTATGAGATTGATCATGTTCTTGTAATAGGAATCACGACTTGCATGTCGATGAGTATGACAACTGGCAGGAGCCATAGGAGTTGTCTTTATTTTTTGTATGACCTGCGTGTCATTGAATAACGCCATGTAATTACTTTACTTTATTGCTAAACACATTAGCCATAGAAGTAGAAGTAATCATTGTCGTGACAACTTCATGAAGACACGATGATGGAGATCATGGTGTCATGCCGGTGACGATGATGATCATGGTGCCCCGAAGATGGAGATCAAAAGGAGCAAAATGATATTGGCCATATCATGTCACTATTTGATTGCATGTGATGTTTATCATGTTTTGCTTCTTATTTGCTTAGTACGACGGTAGTAAATAAGATGATCCCTCATAATAATTTCAAGAAAGTGTTCCCCCTAACTGTGCGCCGCGCCATTGCGAAAGTTTGTTGTCTCGATGCACCACGTGATGATCGGGTGTGATAGATTCTAACGTCCACATACAACGGGTGTAAGCCAGATTTACACATGCAAAACACTTAGGTTGACTTGACGAGCGTAGCATGTACATACATGGCCTCGGAACACAAGAGACCGAAAGGTCGAACATGAGTTGTATAGAAGATACGATCAACATGAAGATGTTCACCAATGATGACTAGTCCGTCTCACGTGATGATCGGACACGGCCTAGTTGACTCGGATCATGGATCACTTAGATGACTAGAGGGATGTCTATCTGAGTGGGAGTTCATTATATAATTTGATTAGATGAACTTAATTATCATGAACTTAGTCTAAAATCTTTGCAATATGTCTTGTAGATCAAATGGCCCACGCTAATGTTGCCCTCAACTTCAACGCTGCTCCTAGAGAAAACCAAGCTGAAAGACGATGGCAGCAACTATACGGATCGGGTCCGAACTTGAGGATCATCCTCATAGCTGCCAAGAAAGCATATGTCCTAGATGCACCGCTAGGTGAAGCACCCGCTTTCCCAAAGAACTCAAGACGTTATGAATGCCCGCGTCACAGAGTGATGATTACTCCCTGGTTCAGTGCGACATGCTTTATAGCTTAGAACCGGGGCTCCAAAAGTGTTTTGAGCAGCACGGAGCATATGAGATGTTCCAAGAGCTGAAAATGGTTTTCCTTGCTCATGCCCGGGTCGAGAGATATGAAGTCTCCGACAAGTTCTACAGTTGTAAGATAGTGGAGAATGGTTCTGTCAGCGAGCACATACTCAAAATGTCTGGGTTGCACAACCACTTATCTCAACTCGGAGTTAATCTCCCGGATGACGCGGTGGTCGATAGAATCCTCCAGTCGCTCCCACCTAGCTACAAGAGCTTTGTGATGAACTTCAATATGCAGGGGATGGTGAAAACCATTCCTGAGGTATATTCAATGCTGAAATCAGCGGAGGTGGAGATCAAAAAGGAATATCAAGTGTTGATGGTCAATAAAACCACTAGTTTCAAGAAAGGCAAGGGTAAGAAGAACTTCAAGAAGGACGACAAGGAGTTGCCGCTACCGATAAGCCGCTTGCCGGAAGAAGCCAAAGCATGGACCCAAACCCGAGACTGAGTGCTTTTATTGCAAGGGAAGCGACACTAGAAGCGAATCGCCCCAAGTACTTAGCGGACAAGAAGGCCGGCAACACCAAAGGTATATGTGATATACATGTAATTGATGTGTACCTTACCAGTACTCGTAGTAGCTCCTGGGTATTTGATACCGGTGCGGTTACTCATATTTGTAACTTAAAACAGGAGCTGCAGAATAAGCGGAGACTGGCGAAGGACGAGGTGACGATGCGTGTCGGGAATGGTTCCAAGGTCGATGTGATCGCCGTCGGCACGCTACCTCTACATTTACCTACGGGATTAGTTTTAAACCTCAATAATTGTTATTTAGTGCCATCTTTGAGCATGAACATTATATCTGGATCTCGTTTAATACGAGATGGCTACTCATTTAAATCCGATAATAATGGTTGTTCTATTTATATGAGAGATATGTTTTATGGTCATGCCCCGCTGGTCAATGGTTTATTCTTAATGAATCTCGAACATGATGTTACACATATTCATAGTGTGAATACCAAAAGATGTAAGGTTGATAACGATAGTCCCACATACTTGTGGCACTCGCCGCCTTGGTCACATTGGTGTCAAACGCATGAAGAAGCTCCATGTCGATGGACTTTGGAGTCTCTTGATTACTTAATCATTTGACACATGCGAACCATGCCTCATGGGCAAAATGACCAAGACTCCGTTCTCCGGAACAATGGAGCGAGCAACCAACTTATTGGAAATCATACATACTGATGTGTGCAGTCCAATGAGCGTTGAGGCTTGCGGAGGCTATCGTTATGGTCTCACTCTCACTAACGACTTGAGTAGATATGGGTATGTCTACTTGATGAAACACAAGTCTGAGACCTTTGAAAAGTTCAAGGAATTTCAGAGTGAGGTAGAGAATCAACGTGACCGAAAGATAAAGTTCCTACGATCAGATCGTGGGGGAGAATATTTAAGTCACGAATTTGGTATGCACTTAAGAAAATGTGGAATCGTTTCACAACTCACGCCGCCTGGAACACCTCAGTGTAACGGTGTGTCCGAACATCGTAATCGCACTCTATTGGATATGATGCGATCTATGATGTCACTCACCGATTTACCGCTATCATTTTGGGGATACGCTCTAGAGACAGCTACATTCACTTTAAATAGGGCACCGTCTAAATCCGTTGAGACGACACCGTATGAATTATTGTTTGGGAACAAACCTAAGCTGTCAATTCTAAAATTTGGGGATGCGATGCTTATGTCAAGAAACTTCAACCTGAAAAGCTCGAACCCAAGTCGGAAAAATGCGTCTTCATAGGATACCCTAAGGAAACCATTGGGTATACCTTCTACCTCAGATCCGAAGGCAAGATGTTTGTTGCCAAGAACAGTTCCTTTCTGGAGAAAGAGTTTCTCTCGAGAGAAGTAAGTGGGAGGAAAGTAGAACTCGATGAAGTACTACCTCTTGAACCGGAAAGTAGCGCAGCTCAGGAAGATGTTCCTGTGGTGCCTGCACCGACTAGAGAGGAACTTAATAATGATGATCAAGGTACTTCGGATCAAGTTGCTACTAAACTTCGAAGGTCCACAAGGACATGTTCCACACCAGAATGGTATGGCAACCCTGTCCTGGAAATCATGTTGTTAGACAACGGTGAACCTTCGAACTATGAAGAAGCGATGGCGGGCCCAGATTCCAACAAATAGCTTGAAGCCATGCAATCCGAGATAGGATCCATGTATGAAAACAAAGTATGGACTTTGACAGACTTTCCCGATGATCGGCGAGCGATAGAAAATAAATGGATCTTTAAGAAGAAGACGGACGCGGATGGTAATGTTACCATCTATAAGGCTCGACTTGTCGCCAAGGGTTATCGACAAGTTCAAGGGGTTGACTACGATGAGACCTTCTCACCCGTAGCGAAGCTGAAGTCCGTCCGAATCATGTTAGCAATTGCCACATACTATGATTATGAGATATGGCAAATGGACGTCAAAACAGCATTCCTTAACGGCTTTCTTAAGGAAGAATTGTATATGATGCAGCTAGAAGGTTTTGACGATCCTAAGAATGCTAACAAGGTATGCAAGCTCCAGCGCTCCATCTATGGGCTGGTGCAAGCATCTCGGAGTTGGAACATTCGCTTTAATGAAATGATCAAAGCATTCGGGTTTATGCAGACTTATGGAGGCCTGCGTTTACAAGAAAGTGAGTGGGAGCTCTGTAGCATTTCTCATATTATATGTGGATGACATACTTTTGATGGGAAATGATATAGAACTTTTGGACAGCATTAAGGCCTACTTGAATAAGTGTTTTTCAATGAAGGACCTTGGATAAGCTGCTTACATATTAGGCATCAAGATCTATAGAGATAGATCGAGACGCCTCATAGGTCTTTCACAAAGCACATACCTTGATAAGATATTGAAGAAGTTCAATATGGATCAGTCAAGAAGGATTCTTGCTCAGGTTTTGCAAGGTGTGAAATTGAGCTCGGCTCAATGTCCCACCACGCAGAAGATAGAGAAAAGATGAGTGTCGCCCCTATGCCTCACCCATAGGGTCTATCATGTATGCCATGTGTGTACCGCACTGATGTAAACCTTGCCGTAAGTTTGGTAGGAAGGTACCAAAGTATCTTGGCATGGAACACCGGACAATGGTCAAGAATATCCTGAAGTACCAAAAGGACTAAGGATATGTTTCTCAGATATGGAGGTGACGAAGAGCTCGTCAGAAAAGGTTATGTCGACGCTTAGCTTCGACACGATCCGATGACTCTAAGTCACAAACCGGATACGTATATTTTGAATGGTGGGGCGATGGTGGTGCGATTGCAAGCAAAGCGTCGTGGCGGGATCTACTTGTGAAGCGGAGTACATGGCAGCCTCGGAGGCAGACATGAAGCAATCTGGATGAAGGAGTTCATTCTCGACCTAGGAGTTATTCCCAATGCGTCGGGGCGATGACTCTCTTCTGTGACAACACTGGAGCCATTGCCCTTGCCAAGGAGCCCAAGTTTCACAAGAAGACCGCACACATCAAGCGCCGCTCAACTCCATTCGTGAAAATGTTCAAGATGGAGACATAGATATTTGTAAAGTGCACACAGATCTGAATGTCGCAGATCCGTTGACTAAACCTCTTCCGCGAGCAAAACATGATCAACACCAGAACTCTATGGGTGTTCGATTCATCATAATGTAACTAGATTATTGACTCTAGCGTAAGTGGGAGACTGTTGGAAATATGCCCTAGAGGCAATAATAAAATGGTTATTATTATATTTCCTTGTTCATGATAATTGTTTATTGTTCATGCTATAATTGTGTTATCCGGAAATCGTAATACATGTGTGAATACATAGACCACAACATGTCCCTAGTGAGCCTCTAGTTGACTAGCTCGTTTATCAATAGATGGTTACGGTTTCCTGACCATGGACATTGGATGTCATTGATAACGGGATCTCATCATTGGGAGAATGATGTGATGGACAAGACCCAATCCTAAGCATAGCACAAGATCGTGTAGTTCGTTTGCTAGAGCTTTTCTAATGTCAAGTATCATTTCCTTAGACCATGAGATCGTGTAACTCCTGGATACTGTAAGAGTGCTTTGGGTGTACCAAACGTCACAACGTAACTTGGTGGCTATAAAGGTATACTACAAGTATCTCCGAAAGTGTCTGTTGGGTTGACTCAAATCGAGACTGGGATTTGTCACTCCGTATGACAGAGAGGTATCTCTGGGCCCACTCGGTAATGCATCATCATAATGAGCTCAATGTGACCAAATGGTTGGTCACGGGATCATGCATTACGGTACGAGTAAAGTGACTTGCCGGTAATGCTTGAGGAAGGGACACTTTGCAGCCGCCTGCACGTCCAAGTTGAGGTGCATCGCTTGCCTTCGGTGGGGTCACATCAGGAAGGATTGCAATCGATTTGCTCAGATTTTGCGTCTCGTTTGGCAACCAAAACCCGCTAACGATACGACTTCCGAGGAGCCCTGCGAGAATATCTCTCTGACAACGCTTTTACCAAGCTTGGACCTCCCTTCCTCTTCCGCATTAACTCCCTCGCCCAGTTCCATCAACTCTGGCCCCAAGACTCCCTCTGCCTCGCCGCCTGAAACCCCTCCTCCACCGCTGTACTCGCCGTCGTCGGAGGCTGAGCACTCCGTCCCGATGGCGAACTTCCATCTGGACCCTCAGCTGTACGTCCCTGCGGGCCACCATGTCATCGATGGAGGTGAAGATCGCCTTCCAAGAACCTTCGTCTCGCCACATACCCCGATTGTGCGCCGCCATGAAGAGTTCATGCTTGTCGAGGTAATGCCTATCCCCAACCAGATGAGATAGGGGCTGCTAGAGAGGTGTTGTTCGATGGTTACAAGAGCATGGAGTTTTGGTTAGATCGGCTCAGCCGTGGATTCGCTTCTGTTGGGTTGTTTGAGCTCCGAGATGTTTGCTGTCCGTTTTCATCTGCTGCAACTACCTCCGCAGCCGTTAGGGCAATGATCGCTTTAAAGCGTTTTATGAAGCATGATGAGGGTGAAAACTTCCGGAGTTCGTGGTTTCCGCCGGGGCCTTCTCATGTTCTTGGGCATCCCTTTGGATCTTCGCAATACAGACTGTATAAGGGCTGCTGTCAATACTTTTGGTAAGTTTCATCATTGGATTAGCGAGGATCCCTACTTGGTCAGATCGCTGGTTTTTGCTTCTTTCCCAGAAGACATTCTGGTGCCTAGGGATGTTGTGTTTATGGATTTTGCACCATATGGAGGTGCTAGAGTTTCTTGGACGGCTCCTCTGTACATATTGGGGGCGAATTTTGCTGAGCAGATGCCGCAAGATGAAGACTGGATGCCTATCAATGGCAATCCGCATCCCGTGCCTGGGGTTCCTTTTCCAGAGTTGCCTCCGTTCAACTTACCTGCCTTTCCGGCTCTGGGATGGAATGCAGTGCCCCCACCCCCTCCGGTGGTCAATGAGGTTGCCAACGATAACTGGGGAAACTGGGATGATGCTGTTGATCCTGAACCGGTGCAAGACCAGGAGTCCATGGTGGTGGATTTGTCTGCGCAACCAAGCTCGGCTGCTAATGCCCCGATGACGCCTGTGGTTGTTCTTGATGAGGAGCAGCCTGAGGACCCTGTACCCATTGTAGAGTTTGCTCCTGATCAATGGGCCTTGGTGGTCTATCAGCCTCCGGTGGTTAGGGAGGTGCCTGCTTTGCCTGCTGTGCCATTTGGGCCGCCTCTTCCTCCTGAACTAATTTGGAGACGATCTTTTGAGGCTATGCTCCAAGCTCCTTTGGTGATCTCTGTACCCAAGCCAGTTGCCTTGCGGCCTATGTCGCCTGTCATCCTGTCCAAGCGGAGCTGGGACTTTGCTTTCTCTGATATAGATTTACCTCGTCTTACTTGGAAGGATCAGGAAGTGGTCAGGCCAGTTGCTAGGGCTCTTTTTGCTGATTCTACTACTGCTCAGGTGGTTCCTGGGGTTACTCCCGCTGTGCCTGCGGCATCCGCACGTAAGCACCGGCAACCTCTCGCGTCAACTCCACTAGTGGAGACTGTTGTCGACGCCGCACCGGAGTTCTGTCAAAGGGATGGTTTCAAGCCGCTTTTCATGAACTTGCTATTCAGCCCAAGAAGAAGAAGCCCAGAGCGAAGCCCTTCATGGCCCATGAGTTTGATGAGCAGGCCTCTGAAGACATCCCCCCGGCGACTCCAATTGCGCGGCTTCAGGAAATTGGGAGAGATCTGGACATCGATGCCTCTCTTCTCACGGTGGATGCACTTATGGTGGACCCACTTGCCGCTACTTCCATCGATCCTGATGTTTAGTCGCCCTAAAGTCTTTTGGGTGTGCCAGGCCCCTAATTTGGCAGTTTTTATGCTTTGTGACTGTCAGTTATGTCTTAAACTTTATTATCTCTGTGTGATGGGTCAGACTTTGTTCTGTTTTGGACATGTGGCACTGTGTGTCATGTGGGTTATGCACTCTACTTTATATTTTAATGAGTAATTCATGTCGAAACTGGAATGTGTTGTGCTGGAATGTTAGAGGATTGAATTCTGATGCTAGGCAGAGAGCGGTCAGGCACAAATTGGAGGAAAGTCAATGCTCTATTGCCTGCTTGCAAGAAACTAAATGCTCATCCTTTGATTCTAGATCAATCAAAAGTTTCTGCCCTAAAAGATTTGATTCTTTTGCTTGCTCTCCTTCAATAGGGGCTTCTGGTGGTATCCTGGTAGTTTGGAATTCAAATGTGTTTGTTGGAAACCTCATTGAAGTTCAGCAATTTGCTATTGTGATTCAGTTTACTTCCAGGCAGAATAATGAGAGTTGGACCTTGGTTGCTGTTTATGGTCCTTGCCAGGGGGAAGCCAGAGATAATTTTGTTACTTGGCTATATAATCTCAATATCCCCATTAATGAGCATTGGTTACTGCTTGGTGATTTCAACTTTCTTAGGTCAGTGGACAATAGGAACCTACCTGGGGGGGACATCAATGACATGTTCATTTTTAATGAGATCATTGGACATTTGGGTCTTCTTGAATTGCCAATTAAAGGTAGATCATACACTTGGTCTAACATGCAAGACATTCCCTCCCGAACAGCTTAGATTGGTTTTTCACTTCATGGATTGGATCACCGATTATCCAATGACCAAGTGTCGCCTTGCCGTAACAGCCTCTGATCATGTCCCTTGTCTAGTTTCCATCAAGACATCCATACCAAAATCAAATCTGTTTAGGTTTGAAAACTATTGGCTGGAACTACAGGGCTTTATGGAGTGTGTGGAATCATCTTGGCTTGTAAATTCTAGAAAGTCACACATTACTGCTCAGATTGCTGATAAGTTTAAACATCTGCGAATGTGTCTTAAGAGATGGCAAATGAGTGTTTCCAAGCTAAAACTGCTTATTACCAAGTGTAATCATGTGATCTTTCTTTTTGATGAGTTGGAGGAATGGAGACCCCTGTTTAGGCAGGAGTTCAATTTCAGGAAAATTGTGAAGGTCCATTTGGAAAAGCTTCTTCACTTGCACTGTATGTACTGGAAGAAGAGATGCACTATCGGGTATATTAAGGTTGGGGTGAAAATACCAAGTTTTTTCATGCCATGGCCACTGAGAGGCACAGGAGAAACTCAATTGCTAGTCTCAAGTTACTCGATGGCTCTGTGGTCTCGACCATGAGCAAATGGTGGCATTATTTGGAGCTGTTTTAAAATGTAATGGGCACCTCAAGAGGGATTATCATGGGTTTCGATCTTCCATCTCTTTTAGCACCAGTTGAGGGCCTGGATGTGCTTACTGAGCCATTTGGAAAAGTGGAAATGGATGAGGTGGTCAAGCACATGCCTGTTGACAAAGCACCTGGACCTGATGGTTTTAATGGTTTGTTCTTCAAGAAGTGTTGGCACATCATTTCAGGTGATTTCTATGATTTGGCTAATGCTTTTCATGAGGGGACAGCAGTGCTGGAAAACATCAATAGCTCTTTCATTACTCTGATACCCAAGAAACTGTCACCTGAGGAAGTGGGAGATTATAGGCCCATTTCTCTCACAAGCATGGGTCTGAAGTTTCTCTCTAAGATGGCTGCCAATAGATTTCAGAAGGTAATTATGAAATGCATTCACAAGAACCAATATGGTTTCATTAAAAGCAGAACAATTCAAGACTGTATTGGTTGGACATTTGAGTATCTGCATCAATGCCATCACTCTAAGAGGCCCATTGTCATCCTCAAATTGGACTTTGAGAAGGCTTTTGACTCTGTTGAGCATGAAGCTATCTTCCAAATTCTCAAACACAAAGGCTTTAATGAAAAATGGATTTTATGGATGAAGCAGCTCCTTGCCACTGGTACTTCCTCTGTCCTTCTAAATGGTGTGCCTGGAAGGAAGTTTGTTTGCAAAAAGGGCCGATAAGGATCCTGTTTCTCCTCTTTTATTTGTGATTGTCACGATCTCTTACAAACAGTCATTAATGATATGTTCAGCAAGGGAATTCTAAGTCTACCTATACCTTGCCATGATCAAGACTACCCTATCATTCAATATGCTGATGATACCTTGATCATTCTCCCTGCTGACAGGCAGCAACTTGTAGCTTTGAAGGAGATGCTGTTGGTGTTCTCGCAGTCCACAGGTCTTGATGTAAACTATCATAAATCCTTTATCATTCCTGTTAATGTTGACCATGCAGTCATGAATGAGCTAGCCTCTGCTTTTGGATGCCAAATTGGAAAGATGCCTTTACTTACCTTGGTTTGCTGTGGGTACTACAAGGCCCAAGATGGTTGACTTTATGCCTCTGGTGGATCAGATGGAGAGAAGAATGACTGCCAGTTCTTCTTTCCTTAATCAAGGTGAGAGATTACAGTTCCTTAACTCTGCTTTGTCTTCGATGCCAATCTTCTTTATGGGCAGCTGGTGGCTGTACTCTCTTGGAATCCTTAAGCAGCTAGAAAGGATTCAAAGGCAGTGTCTGTGGAGAAAAAATAGGGATGAGCCTGCTCCATCTCTTGCTGCCTGGGATTTGATCTGTAGACCAAAAAGTAAGGGTGGTCTTGGTATTTTGAATTTGGGTGTTCAAAATGTGGCTTTGCTACTTAAGCATGCTAACAATTTTCTCAACAAGAAGGATCTACCTTGGGTGTCCCTAATTTGGGATTCATACTATCATGATGGCATACCCCAAGGAACAACCGCTTGTGGCTCCTTTTGGTGGAAGGATATCTGTAAAGTTTTGCAGAATTTTAGGGAATGCTCCTGGGTGCAAGTCAATGCAGGAGACACTGCTCTTTTTTGGTCTGATAGCTGGAATCTTGGCTCTGAAGTTTCCACCTTGCAGTCTAGATTCCCTAGACTCTTCTCTTTTGCCAAGGATCCCTGGATTTCGGTTAAGGGCATTTTCAATTCAGTTGATTTATATCAGCATTTTCACCTACCTTTATCTGCCCAAGCTTTTGATGAATTGAATTTGATAAGAAATATGATGATCTCCCATACCAGAATTGGCAACAGTAAGGATGTATGGTTATGGCAGGGTTCCACCAAGGGTTACAAACCTAAGTTGTTCTATAATCATGTTTTTCAGACTGAAACTTTCAACCATCTGCTCTGCTGGATCTGGAAATCTTCTTGCACTACCAAGATTAAGGTTTTTGCATGGATGCTTACCATGGACAGACTTAACACCAAGGATATGGTTGACAGAAGACACTGGCACATGGATGATGGTGTTTCTTGCAAGCTTTGCCCCTGCATGTGCGAGAAACCAGGACCATCTCTTCTTCAACTGCAATTTCAGTGTCGAGTTTGGAACTATTTGCGATTGATTGGTCCTCTGAACCTCAATGTCCGACCTTGTCATCCGTGCAAAGAGGAGTTTTGCTAAACCCTTTTCACTCGAAGTTGTTTTTATTACTCACTGGAATATTTGGATCATCGGGAATGCAAAGGTGTTCAGAAGAGAAAGGGCAAGTTTTCGTAAATGGAGAGGAGCTTTCAGGCATGACATTACTCTGATGCAGCATAGAATCAAGCCTGGGTACAAGGATGAGCTACTCAAGTGGATTTCCTTCTTGCCACCTTAATTTTGCCCTTTGCTTTTTGTTGCTTCTTTTTTATTTATTCGGTTACCTCTTGTAATCATGTTGTTGTTACTGTTACCTGGCCTCAATAAAGTTTTGATTGCTGTGGGGGTTTTACCCCACAGTTCACGGTCAAAAAAAAACGATATTGAACGAGGTATTGGGATACCGACGATCGAATCTCGGGCAAGTAATGTACCGATTGACAAATGGAATTGTATACGGGGTTACTTGAATCCTCGACATCGTGGTTCATTCGATGAGATCATCGTGGAACATGTGGGAGCCAACATGGGTATCCAGATCCCGCTGTTGGTTATTGGCCGGAGAGTCGTCTCGGTCATGTCTGCATGTCTCCCGAACCCGTAGGGTCTACACACTTAAGGTTCGGTGACACTATGGTTGTAGAGATATTAGTATGCGGCAACCCGAAAGTTGTTCGGAGTCCCGGATGAGATCCGGGATGTCACGAGGAGTTCCGGAATGGTCCAGAGGTGAAGATTTATATATAGGAAGTCCAGTTTCGTCCACCGGGAAAGTTTCGGGGGTCACCGGTATTGTACCGGGACCACAGGAATGGTCCCGGGGGTCCACCGGGTGGGGCCACCTATCTCGGAGGGCCCCATGGGCTGAAGTAGGAAGGGAACCAGCCCCTGATGGGCTGGTGCACCCCCCTTGGGCCTCCCCTGCGCCTAGGGTTGGAAACCCTAGGGGTGGGGGCGCCCCACTTGACTTGGGGGGCAAGTCCCCCTTGGCCGCCCCCCCTTGAGATTGGATCTCTAGGGGGCCGGCGCCCCCCCAGGGCCCCTATATAAAGAGGGGGGAGGGAGGGCTGCACACCCTAGCCCCTGGCGCCTCCCTCTCCCCTCGTAACACATGTCCCTCTCGCTGAGCTTGGTGAAGCCCTGCCGAGATCACCGCTGCTTCCACCACCACGCCGTCGTGTTGCTGGATCTCCATCAATATCTCCTTCCCCCTTGGTGGATCAAGAAGGAGGATATGTCTTCCCCAACCGTACGTGTGTTGAACGCGGAGGTGCTGTCCGTTTGGCGCTAGGATCATCGGTGATTTGGATCACGACGAGTACGACTCCATCATCCCCGTTCTCTTGAACGCTTCTGCTAGAGATCTACAAGGGTATGTAGATGCACTCCTCTCTCTCATTGCTAGATGACTCCATAGATTGATCTTGGTGATGCATAGAAAATTTTTATTTTTTGCTATGTTCCCCAACACCGACCTAGATCATCAGCGGGCTCATCTGATGCCTCTTCTTCAGCTTCTTCTCGCATTGCCGGCTCAGCTTCTTCCCCCATTGTGGTACTATCGTATTCAGGGAACCCATGGCCAGGATAGCTGTCGTCGTCCTCTTCTTCTTCATTTTCTTCCATCATAACCCCTCTTTCTCCGTGCTTGGTCCAAACATTATAGTTGGGCATGAAACCGGACTCAAACATGTGGACGTGAATGGTTCTTGACTTAGAGTAATTCAGATCATTCTTACAGTTAGCACATGGACAAGGCATAAAACCATTCACCCGCTTGTTTGCCTGAGCCGCAAGCAAAAAAGTATGCACACCATTAATGAACTGGGGAGAGCATCGATCATCGTACATCCGTTGCCGGCTCATCTTCATTTACACAACACCGAAAAGACCAAATTAATACAAGTTCATACATAAAGTATATACATAAAGTTCATACATAACTTATTATCATAAAACAACATACAAATAACTCTCTAGCTAAAGCATTTAAATGCAACAACAAATGTGATCAAGATTGCAACTAAGGTAACAATTGATCCAACAACATAATGATACCAAGCCTCACTATCGATGGAATATTTTCTAATCTTTCTAATCTTCAAGCGCATTTTCTCCATCTTGATCTTGTGATCATCGACGACATCGGCAACATGCAACTCCAATTCCATCTTCTCCCCCTCAATTCATTTCAATTTTTCTTTCAAATACTCGTTCTCTTTTTCAACTAAATTTAACCTCTCGACAATAGGGTCGGTTGGAATTTCCGGTTCACAACCTCCTAGATAAAAATATCCATGTCAACTTGATGGGCATAATTTGTCATAAACACTAAATGCAACAAATAGTTATAAAAGAGAATATACCACACCCGAATCATAACCCGGACGAGGGCCGACGGGGACGGATATCAAAACAATGGCACTATGTATAACAAACAACGTATGGGTAAGATAATTATACAAGTAACTATATATCTAAATAACACAAACATGATTTTTTTTTTCTTATATTAAAAAGATAAGAACAAGAGGCTCACCACAAGGTGGTGCCGGCAACGGGACGGTGCGGGCGATCGACGGTGGTTAGGATGGAGACTGGAAGGCACTAAGTAAACTACACCTACATATGCAAACTAAGAGTTATTTTGACCTCAAATTGCATATAAATCAAATAAACTACCACATATAATTCCTCCCAAACTAAAAACCCACAAATCACTATACTTATAGAGCATTGCAAGAGCTAATCTAGCAATGAGAGATGAAAGGACAAATTTGCTAACCTTTGTGATCATTTGGATGGGTGGGGTGCCTTCAAAAGTTGGAAAATTTTGGCAAAAATGGAGGTGAGCTCGAGCAAGAGGGGAAGAAAACAGAGAGGAGGGGAAAAACAGAGCGCTTTGGCTCGAGCTGGAAGAAGCAATATATATAGTGATATATGTAGTCCCGGTTGGTTACACGAACCGGGACTAAAGGTGAAATTCTAGTCCTGGTTCGTGGCATGAACCGGTACTATCGGTCATGGTGGGGCCGCAGCCTGACACCAGCCTACCACCACCTCTTTAGTACCGGTTTGTGGCACGAACCGATACTATAGGTTAGCCACGAACTGGTACTAATGAGTGCCGCCCACTAAGCCATTGGAACCGGCACTAATGGTCACATTAGTGCCGGTTCTATTACAAACTAGGACTAAAGAGTTGAACATTAGGACCTTTTTCTACTAGTGGGTGTCCGGCCTATTCGATATGGGCCGGACTGATGGCCCGTGAAGATAAAGCAGAAGACTATCCCCTGTGTCCGGATAGGACTCCTATATGCGTGGATGGCAAGTTTGATGTCCAAATTTATTATTTCCTTCCCTTGTAAACCAACTCTGTGCAACCCTAGATCCCTTCGGTGTATACATAGTCTGTAGAGGCTATCAGAATAATCATAGGCTAGATAGCTAGGGTTTAGCCATTACAATCTTGAGGTAGATCAACTCTTGTAACCCCTATACTCATCGAATACAATCAAGCAGGATGTAGGGTTTTACCTCCTTTAAGAGGGCCCAAACCTGGGTAAACATCATGTCCCCATTGTCCCCTGTTACCATTGATCCTTAGACTCACAGCTTGGGCCCTCTACCCGAGATCTGGCGGTTTTGACACCGACACCCCCTTGGTTTATGTGAGGTGTGCGCGTACGAGCTGGACATCTGGGGGTCAATCCCATATATCCGGCGACTGGGGATCAAAGAAAGAACATCCAAGGCCTGGATGTCCGGCGACTGGTCGGATGTTTGGCCACTGGAAGTGCCTGACGGATGTTTCGGCAGCAGGAACTGCCAGGGCCCGGATGTCCGACAGTGGGTTCGGATGTCCGGCCACTGGACAGAAGCAATTTACAAAGAGTGCGTGAAGAAGATTTTTATGGGTCATATAATGATATTAGATATAGACTCCATCATGGAGTTTTAGGATGCAGTTCTGATACGTCCATTTTGCATCATGCTTTTATATTGATATTTATTGCATTGTGGGTTGTTATTGCACATTATGGTACAATACTTATGCCTTTTATCTCTTATTTTACAAGGTTTACATGAAGAGGGAGAATGCCGGCAGCTGAAATTCTGGACTGGAAAAGGAGCAAATCTGAGAGACCTATTCTGCACAACTCCAAAAGTCCTGAAAATTTATGGAGAATTATTTTGGAATATATAAAAAATATTGGGCCAAGAAAGCACCAGAGGGGACCCACCAGGCATCCAAAAGGGTGGGGGCATGCCTGAAGGAAATATGCCCTAGAGGCAATAATAAAGTTGTTATTTATATTTCCTTATATCATGATAAATGTTTATTATTCATGCTAGAATTGTATTAACCGGAAACTTAGTACATGTGTGAATACATAGACAAAAGAAAGTGTCCCTAGTATGCATCTGCTTGACTAGCTCGTTAATTAAAGATGGTTATGTTTCCTAACCATAGACATGTGATGTCATTTGATGAATGGGATCACATCATTAGGAGAATGATGTGATGGACATGATCCATCTGTTAGCTTAGCATTATGATCATTACAGTTTCATTGCTACTGCTTTCTTCATGACTTATACACATTCCTCAGACTATGAGATTATGCAACTCCCGAATACCGGAGGAACACCTTGTGTGTTATCAAACGTCATAACATAAATGGGTGATTATAAATATGCTCTACATGTGTCTCCAAAGGTGTTTGTTGGGTTGGCATAGATCGAGATTAGGACTTGTCACTCCGTGTTTCGGAGAGGTATCTCTGGGCCCTCTCAGTAATGCTCATCACTATAAGCCTTGAAAGCAATGTGACTAATGAGTTAGTTGCGGGATGAAGCATTACGGAACGAGTAAAGAGACTTGCCGGTAACGAGATTGAACTAGGTATGATGATACTGACGATCGAATCTCGGGTAAGTAACATACCGACGACAAAGGGAACAACGTATGTTGTTATGTGGTTTAACCGATAAAGATCTTCGTAGAATATGTAGGAGCCAATATGAGCATCCAGGTTCCGTTATTGGTTATTGATCGGAGATGTGTCTTGATCATGTCTACATAGTTATGGAACCCGTAGGGTCCGCACGCTTAACGATCGATGACGATTTGTATTATGAGTTATGTGTTTTGATGGCCAAAGTTTGTTCGGATTCCGGATGAGATCACGAACATGAGAGGAGTCTTGAAATGGTCGAGAAATAAAGTTTGATATATTGGAATGCTATATTTGGACATCGGAAAGGTTCCGGGTGATTCGGATATTTTTCAGAGTACCGGGGAGTTACGGGAATTCACCGGGAGAAGTAATGGGCCTTATTGGGCCATACGGGAAAGGAGGAGGTAGGCCAAGGGAAGGTGGCCCCCCATGTGTCCGAATTGGACTAGGGGAAGGGGGCGGCGCCCCCTTGCCCTTTCCTACTCCCTCTCTCTTTCCCTCTTTCCTTCTCTCCTACTCCGAAAAGGAAAGGGATTCCTACTAGGACTTGGAAGTCCTAGTAGGACTCCATCCTCTTGGCGCACCCCTAGGGGGCCGGCCTCTCTCCCTCCCTTCTTTATATATGTGGGCAAGGGGCACCCCAAATACACACCAAGTTTTGCCTTAGCCGTGTGCGGTGCCCCTCTCCACAGTTACACACCTCGATCATATCACCATAATGCTTAGCCGAAGCCCTGCGCTGGTAACATCATCATAACCATCGCCACACTGTCGTGCTGATGGAACTCACCCTCGTCCTCAACTAGATCAAGAGCACGAGGGACATCATTGAGCTGAACGTGTGTTGACATGGAGGTTTCGTACGTTCGGTACTTGGATCAGTTAGATCGTGAAGAAGTTCGACTACATCAACCGTGTTACTAAACGCTTCCGCTTTTGGTCCACAAGGGTACGTGGACACACTCTCCCCTCTTGTTGCTATGCATCTCCTAGATAGATCTTGCGTGATCATAGGAAAATTTTGAAATTACTGCATTCCCCAATAGTGGTATCAGAGCCAGGTCTATGCGTAGATGTTTTATGCACGAGTAGAACACAAAGAGTTGTGGGCGATAATAGTCATATTGCTTATCACCAAAGTCTTACTTTGATTCGGCGGTATTGTTGGATGAAGCGGCCCAGACCGATATTACATGACCACGTTCATGAGACTGGTTCTACCGACGTGCTTATGCACTTAGGTGGCTGGCGGGTGTCTGTTTCTCCAACTTTAGTTGAATCGAGTTTGACTACGGCCGGTCCTTGTTGAAGGTTAAAACATCACACTTGATGAAAAATTGTTGTGGTTTTGATGCGTAGGTAAGAACGGTTCTTGCTAGAAGCCCGTAGCAGCCACGTAAAACTTGCAACAACAAAGTAGAGGACGTCTAACTTGTTTTTATAGGGCTTGTTGTGATGTGATATGGTTAAGACATGATGTGATATAAATTTTTGTATGAGATGATCATGTTTTGTAATAGAGTTATTGGCAACTGGCAGGAGCCATATGGTTGTCGCTTTATTGTATGCAATACAATCGCCATGTAATTGTTTTACTTTATCACTAAGTGGTAGCGATAGTCATAGAAGCAATAATTGGCGAGACGACAACGATGCTATGATGGAGATCAAGGTGTCGCGCCGGTGACGATGGAGATCATGAAAATGCTTCGGTGATGGAGATCATGAGCACAAGATGATGATGGCCATATCATGTCACATATTTTTGATTGCATGTGATGTTTATCTTTTATGCATCTCATTTTGCTTAGTACGACGGTAGCATTATAAGATGATCCCTTACTGAATTTCAAGTGTTCTCCCTGAGTATGCACCATTGCGACAGTTCGTCATGCCGAGACACCACGTGATGATTGGGTGTGATCATCTCTATGTTCACATACAATGGGTGCAAGCCAGTTTTGCACATACAGAATACTCAGGTTAAACTTGACGAGCCTAGCATATGCAGATATGGCCTCGGAACATTGGAGACCGAAAGTTCGAGCGTGAATCATATAGTAGATATGATCAACATAGAGATGTTCACCATTGAAAACTACTCCATCTCACGTGATGATCGGACATGGTTTAGTTGATATGGATCACGTGATCGTTTAGATGGCTGGAGGGATGTCTATCTAGGTGGGAGTTCTTAAGTAATATGATTAGTTGAACTTTAATTTATCACGAACTTAGTCCTGATAATATTTTGCAAATTATGTTGTAGAACAATAGCTCGCGTTGTAGCTTCCCTTTATTTTTGATATGTTCCTAGAGAAAAATAAGTTGAAAGATGATAGTAGCAATGATGCGGACTGGGTCCGTGATCTGAGGTTTATCCTCTTTGCTGCACAAAAGAATTATGTCCTTGATACACCACTAGGTGATAGACCTATTGCAGGAGCAGACGCAGACGTTATGAACGTTTGGCTAGCTCAATATGATGACTACTTGATAGTTTAGTGCACCATGCTTTACGACTTAGAACCAGGACTTCAAAAATGTTTTGAATGCCACAGAGCATATGAGATGTTCCAAGAGATGAAATTGGTATTTCAAACTCATGCCCGTGTCGAGAGGTATGAGACCTCCCATAAGTACTTCGCCTAAAAGATGAAGGAGAATTGATCAGCTAGTGAGCATCTACTCAGAATGTCTGGGTACTACAACCGCTTGAATCAAGTGGGAGTTAATCTTCCAGATAAGATAGTAATTGACAGAGTTCTCTAGTCACCATCACCAAGTTACTAGAACTTCATGATGAACTATAGTATGCAAGGGATGACGAAAACGATTCCCGAGCTCTTCGTGATGCTGAAAATCAACAAATGTAGAAATCAAGAAAAAGCATCAAGTGTCAAGACCACTAGTTTCCAGAAAAGGCCAAAGGGAAAGAATGGGAACTTCAAATAGAATGGCAAGCAAGTTGTCACTCCCGTGAAGAAGCCCAAAGCTAAACCTAAGCCTAAAACTGAGTGCTCTACTGCAAAGAAAATGGTCACTAGAAGCGGAACTACCCCAAAGATTTGGTGGAAAAGAGGGATGGCAAAGTGAACAAAGGTATATTTGATATACAAGTTATTGATGTGTACCTTGCTAGTGTTCATAGTAGCCCCTGGGTATTTTATACTTGTTCGGTTGCTAAGATTAGTAACTCAAAACATGAGTTACAGAATAAATAGAGACTAGTTGAGGATGAAGTGACGATGTGTGTTGGAAGTGGTTCCAAGATTGATATGATCATCATCGCACACTCCCTATACTTTCGGGATTAGTGTCGAACCTAAATAAATGTTATTTGGTGTTTGCGTTGAGCATGAATATGATTAGTTCATGTTTATTGCAATACGGTTATTCATTTAAGATAGAGAATAATTGTTATTCTCTTTACATGAATAAAACCTTCTATGGTCATACACCCAATGTTGATGGTTTATTGAATCTCGATCGTGGTAATACACATATTCATAATATTGATGCCAAAAGATGCAAAGTTGATAATGATAGTGCAACTTATTTGTGGCATTGTCGTTTGGGTCATATCGGTGTAAAGTGCATGAAGAAACTCCATAAAGATGGACTTTTTGAATTACTTGATTATGAATCATTTAATACTTGCGAACCATGCCATATGGGCAAGATGACTAAAACTCCATTCTCCGGAACAATGGAACGAGATAGTGACTTATTGGAAATAATACATACCAATGTATGCGGTCCAATGAGTGTTGATGCTCGTGGCAAGTATCATTATTTTCTGACCTTCACAGATGATTTAAGTAGATATGGGTATATCTACTTAATGAAAGACAAGTCTGAAACATTTGAAAAGTTCAAAGAATTTCAAAGTGAAGTGAAGAATCATCATAACAAGAAAATAAAAGTTTCTACGATCTGATCGTGGAGGAGAATATTTGAGTTACGAGTTTTGCCTTCATTTAAAACAATGTGGAATAGTTTCACAGCTCACGCCACCTGGAACACCACAGCGTAATGGTGTGTCCGAACATCGTAACTGCACTTTATTGGATATGGTGCGATCTATCATGTCTCTTACCGATTTACCACTATCGTTTTGGAGTTATGCATTAGAGACAGCTACATTCACTTTAAACAGGGCACTGTAAAAATTCATTGAGACGACACCGTATGAACTATGGTTTGGAAAGAAACCTAAGCTGTCATTTCTTAAAGTTTGGGGCTGTGATGCTTATGTAAAAAAAACTTCAACCTAATAAGCTTGAACCCAAATCAGAGAAATGCGTCTTCATAGGATACCCAAAGGAAACTGTTGGGTACACCTTCTATCACAGATCCGAAGGCAAGATATTCATTGCTAAGAATGGATCCTTTCTAGAGAAGGAGTTTCTCTCGAAAGAAGTGAGTGGGAGGAAAGTAGAAGTTGATGAAGTAATTGTACCTTCTCCTGAATTGGAAAGTAGTTCATCACAAAAATCAGTTCCAGTGATTTCTACACCAATTAGTGAGGAAGCTAATGATAATGATCATGAAACTTCAGATCAAGTTACTACTGAACCTCGTAGGTCTTCCGGAGTACGGCCCGCACCAGAGTGGTACGGTAATCCTGTTCTGAAAGTCATGTTACTAGACCATGATGAACCAACAAACTATGAGGAAGCGATGATGAGTCCAGATTCCGCGAAATGGCTTGAGGCCATGAAATCTGAGATAGGATCCATGTATGAGAACAAAGTGTGGAATTTGTTGGACTTGCCCGATGATCGGCAAGCCATTAAGAATAAATGGATCTTCAAGAGGAAGATGGACGCTAATGGTAGTGTTACTATCTACAAAGCTCGACTTGTCACAAAAGCTTTCGACAAGTTCAAGGTGTTGACTACAATGAGATTTTCTCAACTGTAGCGATGCTTAAAATCCATTCGAATCATGTTAGCAGTTGCCATATTTTATGAAATCTGGCAGATGGATATCAAAACTGCATTCCTGAATGGATTTCTGTAAGAAGAGTTGTATATGATGCAACCAGAAGGTTTTGTCGATCCTAAAGGTACTAACAAGGTGTGCAAGCTCCAGTGATCAATCTATGGACTGGTGCAAGCATCTCGGAGTTGGAATATACGCTTTGATGAGTTGATCAAAGCATATCGTTTTATACAGACTTGCGGTGAAGCATGTATTTACAAGAAAGTGAGTGGGAGCACTACAACCTTTCTGATGAGTATATGTGAATGACATATTGTTGATCAGGAATGATGTAGAATTTTCTGGAAAGCATAAAAGAGAGTTTGAAAGGAGATTTTCAAAGAAAGACCTTGGTGAACCTACTTACATATTGGGCATCAAGATCTATAGAGATACATCATGACGCTTGACAAGATTTTTTAATGAGTACATACCTTTACAAGATTTTGAAAGAGTTCAAAATGGATCAGTCAAAGAAGGAGTTCTTTCCTGTATTAGAAGGTGTAAAGTTGAGTAAGACTCAAAGCCCGACCACGGAGAAGATAGAAAGAGAATGAAAGTCATTCCCTATGCCTCGGTCATAGGTTCTATAAAGTATGCCATGCTATGTACCAAACCAACTATGTGCCTTGCTATAAGTTTGGCAAGGGGGTACGATAGTGATCCAGAAGTGGATCACTGTATAGCGGTCAAAGTTATTCTTAGTTACCTAAGAAGACTAAGGAAATATTTCTCGGTTAGGGAGGTGACAAAAAGAGTTCGTTGTAAAGAGTTACGTCGATGCAAGCTTTTACATCAATCCAGATCACTCTAAGTCTCAATCTGGATACATATTGAAAGTGGAAGCAATTAGCTAGAGTAGCTCATGCAGAGCATTGTAGACATATAAATTTGCAAAATACATACATATCTGAATGTGACAGAGCCGTTGACTAAACTTCTCTCACAAGCAAAACATGATCACACCTTAGTAATCTTTGGGTGTTAATCACCTAGCGATGTGAACTAGATTATTGACACTAGTAAACCCTTTGAGTGTTGGTCACATGGCTATGTGAACTATGGGTATAATCACATAACGATGTGATCTATTTGTGTTAAATCACATGGCGATGTGAACTAGATTATTGACTCTAGTGCAAGTGGGAGACTGAAGGAAATATGCTCTAGAGGCAATAATAAAGTTGTTATTTATATTTCCTTATATCATGATAAATGTTTATTATTCATGTTAGAATTGTATTAACTGGAAACTTAGTACATGTGTGAATACATAGACAAAACAAAGTGTCCCTAGTATGCCTCTACTTGACTAGCTCGTTAATAAAAGATGGTTATGTTTCCTAACCATAGACACATGTTGTTGTTTGATGAATGGGATCACATCATTAGGAGAATGATGTGATGGACATGACCCATCCGTTAGCTTAGCATTATGATCATTACAGTTTCATTGATACTGCTTTCTTCATGACTTACACATGTTCCTCAGACTATGAGATTATGCATCTCCCGAATACCGGAGGAACACCTTGTGTGCTATCAAACGTCACAATGTAAATGGGTGATTATAAAGATGCTCTACAGGTGTTTGTTGGGTTGTCATAGATTGAGATTAGGATTTGTCACTCCGTGTTTTGGAGAGGTATCTCTGGGCCCTCTCGGTAATGCTCATCACTATAAGCCTTGCAAACAATGTGACTAATGAGTTAGTTGTGGGATGAAGCATTACGGAACGAGTAAAGAGACTTTCCGGTAACGAGATTGAACTAGGTATGGTGATACCGACGATCGAATCTCGGGCAAGTAACATATCGATGACAAAGCGAACAATGTATGTTGTTATGCGATTTGACCGATAAAGATCTTCGTAGAATATGTAGGAGCCAATGTGAAAATCCAGGTTCCACTATTGGTTATTGATCGGAGATGTGTCTAGATCATGTCTACATAGTTCTCGAACCCGTAGGGTCCGCACGCTTAACATTCGATGACAATTTGTATTATGAGTTATGTGTTTTGATGACCGAAGTTTGTTCGGAGTCCCGGATGAGATCGCGGACGTGATGAGGAGTCTTCAAATGGTCAAGAGATAATGATTAATATATTGGAAGGCTATATTCGGGCATCAGAAAGGTTCCTAGTGATTCAGGTATTTTTCGGAGTACCGTGGAGTTATGGGAATTCACCGGGAGAAGTAATGGGCCTTATTGGGCCATTCGGGAAAGGAGAAGGCAGGCCAAGGGGAGGTGGCGCCCCCCCATGGGTCCGAATTGGACTAGGGGAAGGGGGCGACGCCCCCCTTGCCCTTTCCTACTCCCTCTCTCTTTCCCTCTTTCCTTCTCTCCTACTCCGAAAAGGAAAGGGATTCCTACTAGGACTTGGAAGTCCTAGTAGGACTCCATACTCTTGGCGCACCCCTAGGGGCCGGCCTCTATCCCTCCCTCCTTTATATACGTGGGCAGGGGGCACCCCAAAGACACACCAAATTTTGCCTTAGCCGTGTGTGGTGCCCCTCCACAATTACACACTTTGATCATATCGTCGTAGTGCTTAGGCGAAGCCCTGCGCCAGTAACATCATCATAACCGTCGCCACGCCATCATGCTGACGGAACTCACCCTCGTCCTCGACTGGATCAAGAGCACGAGGGACGTCATCGAGATGAACGTGTGCTGAATGCGGAAGTGCCGTACGTTCGATACTTGGATCGGTTGGATCGTGAAGAAGTTTGACTATATCAACCGTGTTACTTGACGCTTCCGCTTTCGGTCTACAATGGTACATGGACACACTCTCCCCTCTCATTGCTATGCATCTCTTAGATAGATCTTGCATGATCATAGGAGAATTTTGAAATTACTGCGTTCCCCAACAGCGCCCTCTGCTTTGTGGGCTACCTGGCAGGCCCCCGGTGCCCATCTTCTGCTATATGAAGGGTTTTTACCTAGAAAAAATCAAAAGGAAGCTTTCAGGACGAAGCGCCACCGTCTCGAGGCGGAACTTGGGCAAAACCAATCTAGGGCTCCGGCGGAGTTGTTCTGCCTGGGAAACTTCCCTCCAGGAGGGGGAAATCGAAACCATCATCATCACCAATGATCCTCTCAATGAGAGGGGGTCAATCTCCACCAACACCATATCCTCTCAAACCCTAGTTCATCTCTTGTGTTTGACCTTTGTCTCAAAACCTCATATTGGTACATGTGGGTCGCTAGTAGTGTTGATTACTCCTTGTAGTTGATGCTAGTTGGTTTATTTGGAGGAAGATCATATGTTTAGATCCTTAATGGTAATTATTACTCCTCTGATTATGAACATGAATATGCTTTGTGAGTAGTTATGTTTGTTCCTGAGGACATGGAAGAATTCTTGTTATAAGTAATCATGTGAATTTGGTATTCGTTCGATATTTTGATGAGATGTGTGTTGTCTCTCCTCTAGTGGTGTTATGTGAACGTCGACTACATTACACTTCACCATGATTTGGACATAGGGGAAGGCATTGGGAAGTAATAAGTATATGATGGGTTGCTAGAGTGACAGAAGCTTAACCCTAGTTTATGTGTTGCTTCGTAAGGGGCTGATTTGGATCCACGTGTTTCATGCTATGGTTAGATTATCTTAATTCTTCTTTTGTAGTTGCGGATGCTTGCAAGAGGGGTTAATCATGAAGGGGATGCTTGTCCAAGTAAGGACAGCACCCAAACACTGGTCCACACACATATCAAATTATCAAAGCAACGAACGCGAATCATATGAGCATGATGAAAACTAGCTGGACAGTAATTCCCATGTGTCCTCGGGAGCACTTTCCTTTATATAAGAGTTCGTACAGGTTTGTCCTTTGCTACAAAAAGGATTGGGCCATCTTACTGCACCATAGTTACTTTTGTTACTTGTTACCCGTTACGAATTATCTTATCACACAACTATCTATTACCGATAATTTCAGTGCTTGCAGAGAATACCTTGCTGAAAACCGCTAGTCATTTCCTTCTGCTCCTCGTTGGGTTCGACACTCATACTTATCGAAAGGACTATGATATATCACCTATACTTGTGGGTCATCAAGTTCCTAAAAATTATAGGAATTATAGGACTATAGTATGCTTAGCAAGATACCCAATACAGTTAAGCTTAGAGTGATTCATGTAAGTAACACACGAGTGGTGAATGAAGTCACCATGTTTGAGCATATGTGACATATTACCGCAAATATTTGAACCATGGGTACATAGTCACTACTCCATCATTGAAAGCACCATAGTTTTAAAAACATGGTAACTTTGAGAGTGTTTGTTCTTTTTGTGCATTATATAGGGTGAGAGTACTCATGAGTTGAATGTTTTCCCCTAAATATATACCTACATCAAGAAAAGGCATGAAGTAAATGTATCCATGGGTACTATATTTCACATAATGATATCAACCTCCAAGATACCAAGTTCATGCCTAAGTTGACAAAACCTTGCTTCATCCAATGGTTTGGTGAAAATGCCGGCAAGTTGCATATTTGTACCAACATGAGCAATATCAATGTCACCTTTTTGCACATGGTTTCTCAAAAAGTGATACCTAATATCAATGTGCTTGGTGCGAGGATGATCAATAGGGTTCTCAGCAGTCTTGATGGCACTTTCATTGTCGCATAGAAGAGGCACATGTCTATAAGTGATACCATAATCCTTCAACGTATGCCTCATCCATAGTAATTGAGGTGCACAGCTTGCGGTTGCAATGTATTCGGCTTTGGCAGTGGATAGAGAAATACAATTCTGCTTCTTCGAGGACCAACTTACCAGGGAGCATCCAAGAAATTGGCATGCACCGGAGGTAGACTTCCTTCCCACTGTCTCCGGGCCAGTCTTGGCATCCTTGGGGTACCATAGACCCAACTTTGGGTGTGAACAAGGTATCTAAGAATATGCTTAACCACCTTATGATGATTTTACCTAGGGGAAGCTTGAAATCTTGCACATATGCCTACACTTAACATGATGTCTGGTCTAGATGCACAAAGATAAAGCAATGGACCAATCATAGAGCGGTAAATAGATGGGTCAACAGGAATACCGTTGGTGTCTTCAGTGAGAATAAGTTTTGTAGGCATGCGTATTAGCATTTTTCATGTCAAACTTCTCTAGAATATCCTTGAGGTATTTTGTTTGAGACAAGAAAATCTCTTCTTGAAATTGTTGAATTTGAAATCTGAGAAAGAACTTCAAGTCCGCATTGAGTGACATCTCAAAGGTCTTGGTCATGGAGGCCGCAAACTTCTTGCACAAATGAATGTTAGGTGAACCAAAAATGATGTCATCTGGATAGATTTGACATAAGATCAAATCACCCTTTTCCCTCTTAGTAAAAAGAGTGGGATCGATCACCCCTCTCACAAAAGAATCATTGAGTAGAAACTTCTTAAGATGATCATACCAAGCACGAGGTGCTTGTTTGAGGCCATACAAAGCCTTGTGAAGTTTATACATATAGTCTTTGTGATCGGGATCAACGAACCAAGGTGGTTGTGATACATGTACTTCTTCTTGTAGGGGACCGTTAAGGAAAGCACTCTTCACATCCATTTGATGTAATGTAAAACCATTGAAAGCAACATAGGCAAGTAAGATGCAAATATATTCAAGACGGGCAACGGGAGAAAAGGTCTCATCAAAGTCCAAACCTTCAACTTGTGAGTACCCTTGTGCCACTAACCTTGCCTTGTTGCGGATGATTATGCCATTCTCATCTTGCTTGTTCTTGAAAATCCATTTTGTTCCAATGACATTTTGTTCCTTAGTTGGTCTTTTGACTAATGACCACACTTTGTTGCATTCAAAACTGTTCAACTCTTCTTGCATAGCAACAAGCCAATCATTGTCCATCAATGCACCTTGTACCTTGAGTGGCTCAACACTAGAGACAAACGAAAAGTGAGCACAAAAGTTTGTCAATTGTTTACGAGTGACTCTACCTTCTGATATGCCGTTAAGAACTTGATCAACACCAACACGACCAGATACTTGTGGCATGGTGGAGGTTAGGGTTTCACGAGGTTCAACTTCATTTCCATCATCCACATCCTCAACATATGGATCATTAATTGTGGTGGAAGATCTTCTTCTTCATATTGCATTTGTTGAGGTTCATCGTCAATTATTGCACTTTCCTATTCTTGCTCTTGGTGATGATCTTGTTCTTGAATGTGATCATGGTGAGGGACTTGTTCTCCTTCTTGATCTTGAACAACGGGCATAGTTTGAGCAATAGGATCTTGTGGAGGTATGGGTGTTGAAGTGGCTTGAGGATGAGAGAAACTTCCATCTTCTTCATCATCATCATGAGGTTCTTGTTCCATTGGAAGAAGAGCACCACCACCCATGGTCAAAATATCTTGATAGGGATCTCTTCACCTACATCACTTGGATCAACTTGCTCCCCATGGGAGCCATTAAATTCATCAAACACCATGTCACAAGTTTCTACAACACATCCATTGGATTTGTTGTAGACTCTATAGGCGTGAGAGTTTGACCCATAACCAACAAATATCCCCTCAATTGTTTTGAATTGAAATTTTCCTAACCGTTCTCTCTTGTTGAGGATGAAGCACTTGCACCCAAATACACGAAAGTACTTGACATTTGGCTTGTTCCCGATTAGGAGCTCATATGGAGTCTTCTCCAATAACGTGCGAAGGAAGAGCCGGTTTGATGCATGGCATGCGGTGTTGACAGCCTCAGCCCAAAAACTATGTGGTGAATTGTATTCATCCAACATGGACCTTGCCATTTCCACAAGAGTACGGTTCTTACTCTCGGCTACAACATTTTGTTGAGGAGTCTAGGGTGCAGAGTATTGATGCTCAATTCCTTCACCACTAATAAATTCTTCCAATGTGTAGTTCTTGAACTCGGAACCATTATCACTTCTTATTGCCAAGATTTATTTGTCAAACTTGCATTGGGCTTGCTTGGCAAAATCAATGAAGGTGATTTTCATATCGTCCTTGGACTTGAGGAAAAACACCCATGTGTATCTTGAGTAATCATCAACAATTACAAGTCCATACTTTTTCCCACCAAGACTATCCCATGAAGGAGGCCCAAAAAGATCCACATGAAGGAGCTCCAAAGGCCTTGAGGTAGATACAATATTCTTGGGTGGGTGCTCTGGTTGATGTTGGTTCCCAGCTATGCATGCACTACACACACGATTTTTCTCAAAAGAGACATTGGTTAGTCCAAGGATGTGATTACCCTTTAAGAGATCTTGAATATTTCTCATGCCGACATGGGCTAGCCTGCGATGTCATAGCCACCCCTTGTCGGCCTTGGCCATTAGACAAGTTGCATGGAATGTGCTCTCTTTCGAGAAATCAACCGTGTAAAGGTTGCCATCCAACTGTCCAACAAAGGCCACTTAGACAGTATCTCTCTTAAAGACTTTCACATCCGTTAGTCCAAATAATGTATCATAACAAACAGAAGCCAATTGGCGAACGGAAAGCAAATGGTATTTAAGGGATTGGACAAGCATGGCATTTGCAAGAGACATGTTATTTGTGATAGCTACCTTGCCCAACCCGAGTACCTATTCTTTTGATCCTCCACCAAACACAATGCTCATAATGGTTGAATAGCTTCCATGACATCAAAAAGCAATTTTCTATCTCTGGCCATATGGTTGGTGCATCCACTATCAATCACCCATTTTACTCCACCAGAGAAAGCAACCTACACACAATTTATGACTTGGTTAGAGGCACCCATTTTGCAATGGGACCTCTCAAGTTAGTCACGAGGGTCTCAGAGACCCAAATAGCATAAAGCCGGATTGCATTATGAGGACCAAACAATTTCGCATAAACCTCTCCATCCTTTGTTTTACGAAGTACATAGGATGGAGGCATGAACTCTTTTGGCTTGTTGAGACTGGGCATGCCCCTAGTAGCCTTCCCACTCACAACCTTACCTTTCTCCTTGTGCCCTTCACGTACAAATGTCTCTTTGAGAGGGGTGGTGCACTTTTTAGAAGACGTCCTCTTCTTGCTTGTGCTTGGGTCAAAAACCCGAGCCCTTCCTTGGCAAACACCTCATTGTGTTGCATCAATACCTTATTAAGGTACTTTTGTCCTTGAGCACATGTCACGAGTCCTCTCTCGAGTTGTGCCTTTAGAAAGCGGTTTTCCTGAGGAATAGATGCTAGCCCCCACTAGAGTTAGTAGTACAAGCATCAACATTGATAATAGGTGAAGAGTAAACCTTGGCTAGAGTTTCAAGATAAGTAAGTTTGAGCATCTCAAAGCTCTTTGTAAGAAGGGTGAGCTCCTTTTCCTAGTCTTGAGGGATAGAAGCTCACAGTCCTTAGAGAGAGAAGCATGAGATTCCACAAGCTTACTTTTATCATCCATAAACTCCTTGCAAGAGTTCTTGGCCTTTTTCAAGGAGGCAAGTTCTTTAGCATGAGCATAAGTGTTGCTACGTCTTGAGCTTGCGTTGGTTTTCCTTGAAGAGGAAAGGGCGATGCAGCAAAGTAGCGTAAGTATTTCCCTCAGTTTTTGAGAACCAAGGTATCAATCCAGTAGGAGGCTCCTCAGAAGTCCCACGCACCTACACAAACAAACAAGAACCTCGCAACCAACGCAATAAAGGGGCTGTCAATCCCATCATGGCCACTTGCGGAAGTGAGATCTGATAGAGATAATATGATAAGATAAATATTTTTGGTATTTTTATGATATAGATTGGAAAAGTAAAGATGCAAATAAAAGTAGATTGAAAGCTTATATGATAAAAGATAGACCCAGGGGGCATAAGTTTCACTAGTGGCTTCTCTCAAGATAGCATAAGTATTGCGGTGGATGAACAAATTACTATCGAGCAATTTATAGAAAAGCGAATAATTATGAGATTATCTAGGCATGATCATGTATATAGGCATCACGTCCGTGACAAGTAGACCAACTCCTGCATGCATCTACTACTATTACTCCACACATCGACCACTATCCAGCATGCATCTAGAGTATTAAGTTCATAAGAACATAGTAACGCATTAAGAAAGATGACATGATGTAGAGGGATAAACTCATGCAATATGATATAAACCCCATCTTTTTATCCTTGATGGCAACAATACAATACGTGCCTTGCTGCCCTTGCTGTCACTGGGAAAGGACACCGCAACATTGAACCCAAAGCTAAGCACTTCTCCCATTGCAAGAAAGATCAATCTAGTAGGCCAAACCAAACTGATAATTCAAAGAGACTTGCAAAGATAACTTAATCACACATAAAAGAATTCAGAGGAGATTCAAATATTTCTCATAGATAAACTTGATCATAAACCCACAATTCATCGGATCTCGACAAACACACCGCAAAAAGAGTTACATCCAATAGATCTCCAAGAAGATCAAGGAGAACTTTGTATTGACAATCAAAGAGAGAGAATAAGCCATCTAGCTAATAACTATGGACCCAAAGGTCTGTGGTAAACTACTCACAACTCATCGGAAGGGCCTTGGAGATGATGTAGAGGCCCTTCATGGTCGATTCCCCCTCCGACGGAGCGCCGGCGAAAGCTCCAAGATGGGATCTCGCAAATACGAAAGGTTACTATGGTGGAAATAGTTTTTCGTGGTGCTCCTCGATGGTTTCAGGGTACGTGGGTATATATAGGAGGAAGAAGTAGGTCGGTGGATGCTCGAGGGCCCCACGAGGGTGGGGGGCGCGCCCACCTGTAGGGGGCACGCCGGGCACCCTCGTGGCCGCCTCCTCTGTTGCTTGACGTCCACTCCAAGTCCCCTGGATCACGTTTGTTCCAAAAAGATCGCTCCCAAAGGTTTCATTCTGTTTGGACTCCGTTTGATATTCCTTTTCTTTGAAACACTGAAATAGGCAAAAAAAAACAGCAATTCGGGCTGGGCCTCCGGTTAGTAGGTTAGTCCCAAAAATGACATAAGAGTGTAAAGTAAAGCCCATAAACATCCAAAATGGGTAATATAATAGCATGGAACAATCAAAAATTATAGATACATTGGAGAAGTATCAAGCATCCCCAAGCTTAATTCTTGTTCGTCCTCGAGTAGGTAAATGATAAAAATAGAATTTTTGATGTGGAATGCTACCTAGCATAATTCTCAATGTAATTTTCTTTATTGTGGCATGAATGTTCAGATCCAAATGATTCAAAATAAAAGTTCATATTGACATAAGAAATAGTAATACTTCAAGCATACTAACTAAGCAATCATGTCTTCTCAAAATAACATGGCTAAAGAAAGTTATCCCTACAAAATCATATAGTCTGCATGTTGCTCTATCTTCATCACACAAAGTATTTAATCATGCACAACCCCGATGACAAGCCAAGCAATTGTTTCATACTTTAGTAATCTCAAACTTTTTCAACTTTCACGCAATACATGAGCGTGAGCCATGGACATAGCACTATATGTGGAATAGAATGGTGGTTGTGGAGAAGACAAAAAAGGAGAAGATAGTCTCACATCAACTAGGCGTATCAACGGGCTATGGAGATTCCCATTAATAGATATCAATGTGAGTGAGTAGGGATTGCCATGCAACGGATGCACTAGGGCTATAAATGTATGAAAGCTCAACGCAAGAAACTAAGTGGGTGTGCATCCAACTCGCTTGCTCACGAAGACCTAGGGCATTTTGAGGAAGCCCATCATTGGAATATACAAGCCAAGTTCTATAATGAAAAATTCCCACTAGTATATGAAAGTAACAACATAGGAGACTCTCTATCATGAAGATCATGGTGCTACTTTGAAGCATAAGTGTGGTAAAAAGGATAGTAGCATTGTCCCTTCTCTCTTTTTCTCTCATTTTTTTATTTGGCCTTTCTCTTTTTTTGGCCTCTTTTTTTTATTTGGTGGGCTCTTTGGCCTATTTTTTTATAAAGTCCGAAATCTCATCCCGACTTGTGGGGGAATCATAGTCTCCATCATCCTTTCCTCACTAGGACAATGCTTTAATAATGAAGATCATCACACTTTTATTTACTTACAACTCAAGATTACAACTTGATACTTAGAACAAGATATGACTCTATATGAATGCCTCTGGTGGTGTACCGGGATATGCAATGAATCAAGAGTAACATGTATGAAAATTATGAAGGTGGCCTTGCCACAAATACGATGTCAACTACATGATCATGCAAAGAGCAATATGATGATGATGCGTGTCATATAGACGGAACGGTGGAAAGTTGCATGGCAATATATCTCGAAATGGCTATGGAAATGCCATAATAGGTAGGTATGGTGGCTGTTTTGAGAAAGGTATATGGTGGGTGTATGGTACCGGTGAAAGTTGCGCGGCACAAGAGAGGCTAGCAATGGTGGAAGGGTGAGAGTGCGTATAATCCATGCACTCAACGTTAGTCATAAAGAACTCATATACTTATTGCAAAAATCTACAAGCCATTGAAAACAAAGTACTACAAGCGTGCTCCTAGGGGGATAGATTGGTAGGAAAAGACCATCGCTCGTCCCCGACCGCCACTCATAAGGAAGACAATCATAAATAAAATTATGCTCCAACTTCATCACAAAGCAGTTCATTATACGTGCATGCTACGGGAATCACAAACTTCAACACAAGTATTCTTTAAATTCATAATCACCCAACTAGCATGACTCTAATATTACCACCTCTATATCTCAAAACAATTATCAAGTATCAAATTGATCGTAGCATCCAATTCACTTCCTATGATAGTTTTATTATACCCAACTTGGATGCCCATCATTCTAGGACCAATTTTATAACCATAGCAAATACCATGCTGTTCTAAGATACTCCCAAAATAATATAAGTGAAGCATGAGAGATCAACAATTTCTACAAAATCAAGCCACCACCATGCTCTAAAAGATATAAGTGAAGCGCTAGAGCAAAACTATCTAGCTCAAAAGATATAAGTGAAGCACATAGAGTATTCTAATAAATTCTAATCAAGTGGGCTTCTCCCAAAAGGTGTGTACAGCAAGGATGATTGTGGTAAACTAAAAGGCAAAGACTAATATCATACAAGACGCTCCAAGCAAAACACATATCATGTGGCGAATAAAAATATAGCTCCAAGTAAAGTTACCGATAGACGAAAACGAAAGAGGGGATGCCTTCCGGGGCATCCCCAAGCTTAGGCTTTTGGTTATCCTTGAATATTTTTGGGTGCCATGGGCATCCCCAAGCTTAGGATCTTTCCACTCCTTATTCCATAATCCATCAAATCTTTACCCAAAACTTGAAAACTTCACCACACAAAACTCAACAGGAAATCTCATAAGCTCCATTAGTGCAAGAAAGCAAAACCACCACATAAGGTACTGTAATGAACTCATTCTTTATTTATATTGGTGTTAAACCTACTGTATTCCAACTTCTCTATGGTTCATACCCCTACATACTAGCCATAGATGCATCAAAATAAGCAAACAACACACGAAAAACAGAATCTATCAAAATCAGAACAGTCTGTAGCAATCTGTAACTCTCGAATACTTCTGGAACTCTAAAAATCCTACCAAAATAGGAAGTCCTGGTCAATTTGTCTATTGATCTACAGCAAGAAATAATCAACGCAAAAGCACGTTTTTGTGAATTACAAAAATTATTTTCGTGCGCGCAAAGTTTCTATTTTTCAGCAGAATCAAATTAACTATCACCGTAGGTTATCCTATAGGTTCTACTTGGCACAAACACTAATTAAAACATGAAAACACATCTAAACAGAAGCTAGATGAAACATTTATTACTAAACAAAAGCAAAAACAAAAAACAAAAATAAAATTGGGTTGCCTCCCAACTAGCGCTATTGTTTAACGCCCCAAGCTAGGCATAAAAGCGAGGATAGATCTAAGTAATGTCATCTTTGGCACTCAATTCATAAGTAGCTCGCATGATAGATTCATAAGGTAATTTAACTTTCTTTCTTGGAAAGTCCTCCATGCCTTTCCTTAATGGGAATTGGAATCTAATATTCCCTTCCTTCATATCAATAATCGCACCAATCGTTCTAAGGAAAGGTCTACCAAGAATAATAGGACAAGAAAGATTGCAATCTATGTCAAGAACGATAAAATCTACAGGCACATAGTTCCTATTTGCAACAATAAGAACATCATTGATCATTCCCATAGGTTTCTTAATGGTGGAATCCACAAGGTGCAAATTTAAAGAGCAATCATCAAAATCATGGAAACCTAGAATATCACATAGAGTTTTCGGAATCGTGGAAACACTAACACCCAAATCACATAAAGCATAACACTCATGATCTTTAATTTTAATCTTTATAGTAGGTTCCCACTCATCATAAACTTTTCTAGGTATAGAAACTTCCAAATTAAGTTTTTCATCATAAGACTGCATCAAGGCATCAACAATATGTTTGGTAAAAGCTTTATTTTGACTATAAGCATGAGGAGAATTCAACACGGATTGCAACAAGGAAATACAATCTATTAAAGAACAATTATCATAATTAAATTCCTTGAAATCCCAGATAGTGGGTTCAATTCTATTTAAAGTCTTGACCTCTCCAATCCCACTTTTACCAAATTTAGCATCAAGATCTACAAACTCCGAATCATTGGGACGCCTTTTAACTAAAGTTGACTCATCTCTAGTCCCATCATTACTAATATTCATATTGCAAAACAAATATTTAATAGAGGACACATCAATAACTTTTAGATCTTCATCATTATTTTCATGGAAACTAGAAGAACACGCTTTTACAAAGCAATCTTTCTTAGCACGCAATCTAGCGGTTCTTTCTTTGCACTCATCAATGGAAATTCTCATAGCTTTGAGGAACTCATTGATATCATGCTTATGAGGAGTAGATCTAAGTTTCAAAGAATCAACATCAAGCGAAAGTCTATCAACATTCCTAGCCAAATCGTCAACTTTAAGCAATTTTTCTTCAAAGCATTAAAATTCTTTTGAGAGATCATAAATTCTTTAACGCTATTATCAAAATCAGAGGTCATCTTATTAAAATTACCATAAGAATTGTTGTAGGAATTACCATAATTATTAGAGGAATTACTAGGGAATGGTCTAGGAGCAAAGTTTCCTCTATAAGCATTGCTACCAAAATTATTCCTACCAACAAAATTCACATCCATAGATTCATTTATTATTCTCAATCAAAGTAGAGAAAGGAATATCATTGGGATCAATAGGAGCACTCTTAGTAGCAAACAATTTCATAAGTTCATCCATCTTTCCACTCAAAACATTAATTTCTTCTATAGCATGCACTTTTTTACTAGTAGATCTTTTGGTGTGCCACTGAGAATAATTAGCCATAATATTATCAAGGAGTTTAGTAGCTTCTCCTAAGGTGATTTCCATAAAAGTGCCTCCCGCGGCCGAATCTAAAAGATTTCTAAAAGCAAAATTCAATCCGGCATAAAAAATTTGTATGATCATCCATAAATTCAAACCGTGAGTAGGGCAATTGCGAATCATCAATTTCATTCTTTCCCAAGATTGGGCAACATGCTCATGATCAAGTTGTTTAAAATTCATAATATCCTTCCTAACAGAGATAATCTTAGTGGGAGGAAAATACTTAGAGATAAAAGCATCTTTGCACTTATTCCATGAATCAATACTATTCTTAGGCAAAGACGAAAACCAAATTTTAGCATGATCTCTAAGTGAAAACGGAAATAACTTCAATTTAACGATATCACTATCCGTATCTTTTTTCTTTTGCATCTCACACAAATCAACGAAGTTGTTTAGATGGGTAGTGGCATCTTCACTAGGAAGGCCGGAGAATTGATCTTTCATAACAAGATTCAGCAAAGCAGCATTGATTTCACAAGACTCAATATCATTAAGAGGAGCAATCGGAGTACTAAGGAAATCATTATTATTGGTATTGGAAAAGTCAAACAATTTGGTATTATCTTGCGCCATCATGACAAGCAATCCAACACACAAGCAAAAAAAGGCAAGCGAAAGAGAGAGGAGATTGAGAAAGAGAGGGCGAATAAAACGGCAAGGGTGAAGTGGGGGAGAGGAAAATGAGAGGCAAATGGCAAATAATGTAATGTGAGGGAGATGAGTTTGTGATGGGTACTTGGTATGTCTTGACTTGAGTGAAGACCTCCCCGGCAACGGCGCCAGCAATCGTTCTTGCTACGTCTTGAGCTTGCGTTGGTTTTCCTTGAAGAGGAAAGGGTGATGCAGCAAAGTAGCGTACGTATTTCCCTTAGTTTTTGAGAAGCAAGGTATCAATCCAGTAGGAGGCTCCTCAGAAGTCCCACGCACCTACACAAACAAACAAGAACCTCACAACCAACACAATAAAGGGGTTGTCAATCCCTTCATGACCACTTGTGAAAGTGAGAATATGATAACATAAATATTTTTGGTATTTTTATGATATAGATTGGAAAAGTAAAGATGCAAATAAAAGTAGATTGAAAGCTTATATGATAAAATATAGACCCGGGGGCCATAGGTTTCACTAGTGGCTTCTCTCAAGATAGCATAAGTATTACGGTGGGTGAACAAATTACTGTCGAGCAATTGATAGAAAAGTGAATAATTATGAGATTATCTAGGCATGATCATGTATATAGGCATCACGTTTGTGACAACTAGACCGATTCCTGCCTGCATCTACTACTATTACTCCACACATCAACCGCTATCCAGCATGCATCTAGAGTATTAAGTTCATAAGAACAGAGTAACGCATTAAGAAAGATGACATGATGTAGAGGATAAACTCATGCAATATGATATAAACCCCATCTTTTATCCTCGATGGCAACAATACAATCGTGCCTTTGCTGCCCCCTAACATCACCGGAAAGGACACCGCAAGATTGAACCCAAAGCTAAGCACTTCTCCTATTGCAAGAAAGATCAATCTAGTAGGCCAAACCAAACTGATACTTCCAAGAGACTTGCAAAGATAACTTAATCACACATAAAAGAATTCAGAGGAGATTCAAATATTTCTCATAGATAAACTTGATCATAAACCCACAATTCATCGGATCTCGACAAACACACCGCAAAAAGAGTTACATCGAATAGATCTCCAAGAAGATCAAGGAGAACTTTGTATTGAGAATCAAAGAGAGAGAAGAAGCCATCTAGCTAATAACTATGGACCCGAAGGTCCGTGGTAAACTACTCACAACTCATCGGAAGGTCCTTGGAGATGATGTAGAGGTCCTCCGTGGTCAATTCCCCCTCCGGCAGAGCACCGACGAAGGCTCCAAGATGGGATCTCGCGGATACAGAAGGTTACTACGGTGGAAATAGTTTTTCATGGTGCTCCTCGATGGTTTCAGGGTACGTGGGTATATATAAGAGGAAGAAGTAGGTCGGTGGACGCTCGAGGGGCCCACGAGGGTGGGGGCGCGTCGGGCACCCTCGTGGCGACCTCCTCTGTTGCTTGATGTCCACTCCAAGTCCCCTGGATCACGTTTGTTCAAAAAAGATCGCTCCCGAAGGTTTCATTCCGTTTGGACTCCGTTTGATATTCCTTTTCTTCGAAACACTGAAATAGGCAAAAAAAACAACAATTCGGGTTGGGCCTTCGGTTAGTAGGTTAGTCCAAAAAATGATATAAAAGTGTAAAGTAAAGCCCATAAACATCCAAAACGGGTAATGTAATACAATGGAACAATCAAAAATTATAGATACGTTGGAGACATATCAAGTGTTTGCACCAATTTTTAAGCATAGTTCATCAGTCCGTGTTTCCTCGTATTGGACTTTCCGCTCAAGGATTTCATACTTTTCCTTTTCCTCGGTGATGAGTGTTTCGAGTTCCTTAATAGTGATGGTGTGCTTACTCACCATCTCCATAAGCATACGAAACATAGTGATCTTCTTTCCTTTAAGGGAGCACATGAACTTATTTAATTTAGCAAGAATAGGATCATCTATATTGTCGGCGTCCTGGATATGGGGGTATCCAGACTTGCCTGCCTGTGGCCCACCACGTGGCTCTATCGACGGCCTGGTACGGCCTAGCTTCGACATCAACAGCTCAAGACCCTCACGAGGGGCTAAGCCTCGCGAGGAGGACGACGCCAAGACCCCCGAGGGATTGGCCTCTTCAGGCTGGCTCCTGAGGGGCGGAGAGTTATATGCAAGGTGCACCTCACGAGGCTCAGCTGACGTGAGCCATGACGACCAAGGCCAGGCGGGTGCAGAGCGCCAGTTTCCTCTTCGGTGCAAGGGAGGCAAGCCGCAGGCGCAGAGTCCCGAGGAATCAGCCAAAGGTTTCATTTTGGTGCAACAAGACCAAGACCGCCAGGCCGGCAGGATGGAGGTCATCACCGAGCCCACCACAATGTAACGACCACGGGCTTTTCGCAGGCAAAGACTAATTTTGTCAGGATAAGCTGTACTACTTGTCCCCTTTCAAATCCGGCCATTGTGGGATCCCTTCCCATCAACATTTGGGAAGAGGACCAAGGCCACTCTAAATAGGACTTAGCCACCACCATAGAGGGAGGCCGGGTCGGATCCATTCTCATCTGATCTAGTTCACATCACACCAGCTCTCTTGAGCTCAAGAACACCTCACCTCCTGAGGACAGTTCATCCACTATACTAGTTCATCCTCAGCCCCTCGAGGCAATCCACCAAAATGCTGGAGTAGGGCATTACACTGCAAGGTGGCCCAAACCAGGATAAACTGATGTGTATCTTTGTCTCTTCGAGCTCGTCGCGCTAGGCTTGGGAGAATCGCAAGTAGGCAGGCTGGGTAGGTTGAGATTTCTACACGCACCCCAGAGTTTGAACCACTCAAGGGTTTGCGGAACCCGTAATCCGACATATATCATCATCATCATAATTATCCTCCACATCAAGATACTCATCACAAGGAGTAGACAGAGTGAAAAGAGGAGGATCTGAATGTGGGGTTACCTTGACCTTGTCACGAGAGTTTTGGTCCTATCCATCTTCTACCATGGCCTTTGCCATTAAGCACTTATGAGCGTTGCCCTTATAATCTTTCATGTAGTTTTAGGTGACAGCATCACCACTCTTGTTGACTAGCCTCAAGGTGTTTTGAGAATCTTGAGCAACTCCGGCAACACCACCAACATCATCCAGATCGGATTCTTCATGGGCAACCATTGCTTTTCCCATCTCTCTTCTTGAGCTTGGAGTTCAGAGGATTTGGCAACTACTTCTTAGGAAAGGTCTTGGGAAACCTTGTTTGTCTTCTCTCTTCTCATAAGGGCAATCGTTGGAGAAGTGGTTGGTTTCTTCACAGTTGTAGCACTTTCTCACTTTCTTCTTCTAGAATCTTCCCTTGAATTTTCCTGCACTAAACTTCTTGACAAAGAGGACAATGTCTTCATATATATGAAGGGCTCTCATCGGAGTCAACCTCATCACCATCTTCATGTTCATCATCATCATCTTCTTCTTCTTCTTCACTTTGCTCTTCCTCACATACATGCTTGGCCTTCAAAGTAAGATTGATCTTTGATGTTGAGGTACCATGCATGCCAGGATGTTTTGTAGCACTTGCCTTGGATTCTTCGAATAGTTGAAAGGTGGATATGATGTCATCTAGAGTCATTTACTTGAATCCATGATGTTGCCTTATGTCCCACACCATTTGTTGATGATATGGAGCAAGAGCATGAAGAAATGTCACAAGTTTCTACAACACATCCATTGGATTTGTTGTAGACTCTATAGGCGTGAGAGTTTGACCCATAACCAACAAATATCCCCTCAATTGTTTTGAATTGAAATTTTCCTAACCGTTCTCTCTTGTTGAGGATGAAGCACTTGCACCAATATACACGAAAGTACTTGACATTTGGCTTGTTCCCGGTTAGGAGCTCATATGGAGTCTTCTCCAATAACGTGCGGAGGAAGAGCTGGTTTGATGCATGGCATGCGGTGTTGACAGCCTCATCCCAAAAACTATGTGGTGAATTGTATTCATCCAACATGGACCTTGCCATTTCCACAAGAGTACGGTTCTTACTCTCGGCTACAACATTTTGTTGAGGAGTCTAGGGTGCAGAGTATTGATGCTCAATTCCTTCACCACTAAGAAATTCTTCCAATGTGTAGTTCTTGAACTCGGAACCATTATCACTTCTTATTGCCAAGATTTCTTTGTCAAACTTGCATTGGGCTTGCTTGGCAAAATCAATGAAGGTGATTTTCATCTCGTCCTTGGACTTGAGGAAAAACACCCATGTGTATCTTGAGTAATCATCAACAATTACAAGTACATACTTTTTCCCACCAAGAATATCCCATGAAGGAAGCCCAAAAGGATCCACATGAAGGAGCTCCAAAGGCCTTGAGGTAGATACAATATCCTTGGGTGGGTGCTTTGATTGATGTTGCTTCTTAGCTATGCATGCACTACACACACGATCTTTCTCAAAAGAGACATTGGTTAGTCCGAGGATGTGATTACCCTTTAAGATATCTTGAAGATTTATCATGCCAACATGGGCTAGCCTGCGATGCCATATCCACCCCTTGTGAGCCTTGGCCATTAGACAAGTTGCATAGAATGTGCTCTCTTTCGAGAAATCAACCGTGTAAAGGTTGCCATCCAACTCTCCAACAAAGGCCACTTCGAGAGTACTCTCTTAAAGACTTTCACATCTGTTAGTCCAAATAATGTATCATAACAAGCAGAAGCCAATTGGTGAACGGAAAGCAAATGGTATTTAAGGGATTGGACAAGCATGGCATTTGCAAGAGACATGTCATTTGTGATAGCTACCTTGCCCAACCCAAGTACCTGTTCTTTTGATCCTCCACCAAACACAATGCTCATAATGGTTGAACGCTTCCATGAAATCAAAAAGCAATTTTCTATCTCAGGTCATATGGTTGGTGCATCCACTATCGATCACCCATTTTACTCCACCAGAGAAAGCAACCTACACACAATTTATGACTTGGTTAGAGGCACCCATTTTGCAATGGGACCTCTCAAGTTAGTCACGAGGGTCCCAGAGACCCAAATAGCATAAAACCAGATTGCATTAAGAGGACCAACAAATTTTGCATAAACCTCTCCATCCTTTGTTTTATGAAGTACATAGGATGGAGGCATGAACTCTTTTGGCTTGTTGAGAGTGGGCATGCCCCTAGTAGCCTTCCCACTCACAACCTTACCTTCCTCCTTGTGCTCTTCACGTGCAAATGTCTCTTTGAGAGGGGTGGTGCACTTTTGAGAAGACGTCATGTTCTTGCTTGTGCTTGGGTCAAACCCGAGCCCTTCCTTGGCAAACACCTCATTGTGTTGGCTCAATACCTCATTAAGGTTCTTTTGTCCTTGAGCACATGTCACGAGTCCTCTCTCGAGTTGTGCCTTTAGAAAGCAGTTTTCCTCAAGACTAAATGATAGGCCCCCACTAGAGTTAGGAGTACAAGCATCAACATTGATAATAGGTGAAGAGTAAACCTTGGCTAGAGTTTCAAGATAAGTAAGTTTGAGCATCTCAAAGCTCTTTGTAAGAAGGGTGAGCTCCTTTTCCTTAGCCTTGAGGGATAGAAGCTCACAGTCCTTAGAGAGAGAAGCATGAGATTCCACAAGCTTACTTTTATCATTCATAAACTCCTTGCAAGAGTTCTTGGCCTTTTTCAAGGATGCAAGTTCTTTAGCATGAGCATCAGTGTTTGCACCAATTTTTAAGCATAGTTCATCATTCCGTGCTTCCTCGTATTGGACTTTCCGCTCAAGGATTTCATAATTTTCCTTTTCCTCAGTGACGAGGGCTTCGAGTTCCTTAATAGTGATGGTGTGCTTACTCACCATCTCCATAAGCATATGAAACATAGTGAGCTTATTTCCTTTAAGGCAGCACCTAAACTTATTTAGTTTAGCAAGGATAGGATCATCTATATTGTCGACGTCCTGGATATGGGGGTATCCAGACTTGCCTGCCTGCGGCCCACCACGTGGCTCCATCGACAGCCTGGTATGGCCTAGCTTCGACATCAACAGCTCAAGACCTTCGTGAGGGGCCAAGGCTCGCGAGGCGGATGATGCCAAGACCCCCGAGGGATCGGCCTCTTTAGGCTGGCTCCCGAGGGGCGGAGAGTTCTATTCAAGGTGCACCTCACGAGGCTCGGCTGACGTGAGCCATGACGACCAAGGCCAGGCGGGTGCCACGCGGGCGCCAGCGGGCGCAGAGTGCCAGTTTCCTCTTCGGTGCAAGGGAGGCAAGCCGCAGGCGCGGAGTCCTTAGGAATCTGCCAAAGGTTTCCATTTTGGTGCAACAAGACCAAGACCGCCAGGACGGCAGGACGGAGGTCATCACCGAGCCCACCGCAGCGTCACGACCAGGGGCTTTTCGCAGGCGAAGACTACTTTTGTCAGGATAAGTTGTACAACTTCTCTCCTTTCAAATCCGGCCGCTGTGTGATCCCTTCCCGCCAACATTTGGGAAGAGGACCAAGGCCACTATAAGACTTAGCCACCACAATAGAGGAAGGCCGGGTCGGATCCATTCTCATCCGATCTAGTTCACATCCCACCAGCTCTCTTGAGCTCAAGACCACCTCATCTCCTGAGGCCAGTTCATCCACTGTACTAGTTCATCCTCAACCCCTCGAGGCAATCCACCAAAATGCTGGAGTAGGGTATTACACCGCAAGGTGGCCCGAACCAGGTTAAACTGATGTGTCTCTTTGTCTCTTTGAGCTCGTCATGTTAGGCTTTGGAGAATCGCGAGTAGGCAGGCTGGGTAAGTTGAGATTTCCGCACGCACCCCAGAGTTCGAACCTCTCAAGGGTTTGTGGAACCTGTAATCCGACATATATCATCATCATCATAATTATCCTCCGCATCAAGATACTCATCACAAGGAATAGACGGAGTGAAAAGAGGAGGATCTGAATGTGGGGTTACCTTGACCTTGTCAGGAGAGATTTGGTCCAATCCATCTTCTACCATGGCCTTTGCCATTAAGCACTTGTGAGCGTTGTGAAGGAAATATGCCCTAGAGGCAATAATAAAGTTATTATTTATTTCCTCATATCATGATAATTGTTTATTATTCATGCTAGAATTGTATTAACCGGAAACATGATACATCTGTGAATACATAGACAAACATAACGTCACTAGTATGCCTCTACTTGACTAGCTCATTAATCAAAGATGGTTATGTTTCGTAACCATAGACATGTGTTGTCATTTGATTAATGGGATCACATCATTAGGAGAATGATGTGATTGACATGACCCATTCCGTTAGCCTAGCACTTGATCATTTAGTATATTGCTATTGCTTTCTTCATGACTTATACATGTTCCTGTAACTATGAGATTATGCAACTCCGTTTACGGAGGAACACTTTGGTGCTACCAAACGTCACAACGTGGCTCGGGTGATTATAAAGGAGTACTACAGGTGTCTCCAAAGGTACATGTTGGGTTGGCGTATTTCGAGATTAGGTTTTGTCACTCCGATTGTCAGAGTGGTATCTCTGGGCCCTCTTGGTAATGCACATCACTATAAGCCTTGCAAGCAATGTAGCTAATGAGTTAGTTACGGAATGATGCATTATGTAATGAGTAAAGAGACTTGCCGGTAACGAGATTGAACTAGGTATTGGATACCGACGATCGAATCTTGGGCAAGTAACATACCGATGACAAAGGGAACAACGTATGTTGTTATGCGGTTTGACCGATAAAGATCTTCGTAGAATATGTAGGAGCCAATATGGGCATCCAGGTTCCGCTATTGGTTATTGGCCGAGAATAGTTCTAGGTCATGTCTACATAGTTCTCGAACCCGTAGGGTCCGCACGCTTAACGTTACGATGACAGTTTTATTATGAATTTATAAGTTTTGATGTACCGAAGTTTGTTCGGAGTCCCGGATGTGATCACGGACATGACGAGGAGTCTCGAAATGGTCGAGACATAAAGATTGATATATTGGAAGCCTATGTTTGGACATCGGAAGTGTTCCGAGTGAAATCGGCATTTTACCGGAGTGCCGGGGGGTTACCGGAACCCTCCCGGGGGTTATTGGGCCTTCATGGAGCCTAAGGGAGAAGAGGAGAGGAGGCAAGAGGTGGGCTTCGCCCCCTCCCCTCCCTAGTCCGAATAGGACAAGGAGAGGGGGGCGGCGCCCCCCTTTCCTTCCCCTCTTCCTCCTCCTTCCCCCTTCTCCTACTCCAACTAGGAAAGAAGGGAGTCCTACTCCCGGTGGGAGTAGGACTCCCCCTTGGCGCGCCCTCCTTGGCCGGCCGCCCCTCCCCCTTGGCTCCTTTATATACGAGGGCAAGGGGGCACCCTAGAACACACAAGTTGATCTACGGATCGTTCCTTAGCCGTGTGTGGTGCCCCCCTCCACCATATTCCACCTCGGTCATATCGTCGTGGAGTTTAGGCGAAGCCCTACGCCAGTAGAGCATCATCAGCATCACCATGCCAACGTGCTGACGGAACTCATCCCCGACACTTTGCTGGATCGGAGTCCGGGGATCGTCATCGAGCTGAACGTGTGCTGAACTCAGAGGTGCCGTACGTTCGGTACTTGGATCGGTCGGATCGTGAAGACGTACGACTACATCAACCGCGTTGTCATAACGCTTCCGCTTATGGTCTACGAGGGTACGTGGACAACACTCTCCCCCCTCGTTGCTATGCCATCACCATGATCTTGTGTGTGCGTGGGAATTTTTTGAAATTACTACGTTCCCCAACAGTGGCATCCGAGCCTGGTTTTATGCATAGATGTCATATGCACGAGTAGAACACAAGTGAGTTGTGGGAGATACAAGTCATACTGCTTACCAGCATGTCATACTTTGGTTCTGCGGTATTGTGAGATGAAGCGGCCCGGACCGACATTACGCGTACGCTTATGCGAGACTGGTTTCACCGTTATGAGCACTCGTGCTTAAAGGTGGCTGGCGGGTGTCTGTCTCTCTCACTTTAGCTAAATCGAGTGTGGCTACGCCCGGTCCTTGCGAAGATTAAAACATCACTAACTGACGAACTATCGTTGTGGTTTTGATGCGTAGGTAAGAACAGTTCTTGCTAAGCCCGTAGCAGCCACGTAAAATTTGCAACAACAAAGTAGAGGACGTCTAACTTGTTTTTGCAGGGCTTGTTGTGATGTGATATGGTCAAGAGGTGATGCTATATTTTATTGTATGAGATGATCATGTTTTGTAACCGGTTATCGGCAATCGGCGAGAGCCATATGGTTGTCGCTTATTGTATGAAATGCAACGCATACAGTAATTGCTTTACTTTATCACTAAGCGGTAGCGATAGTCGAGAAAGCAATAGATGGCGAACGACAACGATGCTACGATGGAGATCAAGGTGTCGTGCGGTGACGATGGTGATCACGACGGTGCTTCAAGATGGAGATCACAAGCACAAGATGATGATGGCCATATCATATCATTTATATTGATTGCATGTGATGTTTATCCTTTATGCATCTTATCTTGCTTTGATTGACGGTAGCATTTTAAGATGATCTCTCACTAAAATTATCAAGAAGTGTTCTCCCGAGTATGCACCGCTGCGAAAGTTCTTCGTCTTTGAGACACCACGTGATGATCGGGTGATAGGCTCTACGTTCAAATACAACGGGTGCAAAACAGTTGCACACGCGAATACTCAAGTTAAACTTGACGAGCCTAGCATATAACGATATGGCCTCGAACACGGAGACCGAAAGGTCGAGCGTGAATCATATAGTAGGTATGATCAACATATTGATGTTCACCATTGAAACTACTCCATCTCACGTGACGATCGGACATGGTGTAGTTGATATGGATCACGAATCACTTAGAGGATTAGAGGATGTCTATCTAAGTGGGAGTTCTTAAGTAATATGATTAATTGAACTTAAATTTATCATGAACTTAGTACCGATAGTATTTTGCTTGTCTGTGTTTGTTGTAGATAGATGGCTCGTCTTTGTTGTTCCGTTGAATTTTAATGCGTTCCTTGTGAAAGCAAAGTTGAAAGATGATGGCAGCAATTACACGGATTGGGTCCGTAACTCGAGGATTATCCTCATTGCTGCACGAAGAATTACGCCCCGGAAGCACCACCGGGTGCCGTGCCTGCTTCTTGATGCAATTGACGATGTTAAGAACGTCTGGCAGAGCAAAGCTGATGACTACTCGATAGTTCAGTTTGCCATGCTTTACGGCTTAGAACCGGGTCTTCAACGACGTTTTGAACATCATGGAGCATATGAGATGTTCCAGGAGTTGAAATTAATATTTCAAGCAAATGCCCGGATTGAGAGATATGAAGTCTCCAATAAGTTCTATAGCTGCAAGATGGAGGAGAATAGTTCTATCGGTGAACACATACTCAAAATGTCAGGTATAATAATCACTTGATTCAACCGGGAGTTAATCTTCCGATGATAGTGTCATTGATGTAATTCTTCAATCACTGCCACCAAGCTACAAGAGCTTCGTGATGAACTATAATATCCAAGGGATGGACAAGACTATTCCCGAGCTCTTCGCAATGCTAAAAGCCGCGGAGGTAGAAATCAAGAAGGAGCATCAAGTGTTGATGGTTAACAAGACCAGCAGTTTCAAGAAAAAGAGCAAAGGGAAAAAGAAGGGGAACTTCAAGAAGAACAGCAAACAAGTTGCTGCTCAAGAGAAGAAACCCAAGACTGGACCTATGCCTGAAACTGAGTGCTTCTACTACAAGCAGACTGGACACTGGAAGCGGAAATGCCCCAAGTATTTGGCGGATAAGAAGGATGGCAAAGTGAACAAAGGTATATGTGATATACATGTTATTGATGTGTACCTTACTAATGCTCGCAGAGCACTGGTATTTGATACTGGTTCTGTTGCTAATATTTGCAACTCGAAACAGGGACTACGGATTAAGCGAAGATTGGCTAAGGACGAGGTGACGATGCGCGTGGGAAATGGTTCCAAAGTTGATGTGATCGCGGTTAGCACGCTACCTCTACATCTACCATCGGGATTAGTTTTAGACCTAAATAATTGTTATTTGGTGCCAGCGTTAAGCATGAACATTATATCTGGATCTTGTTTGATGCGAGACGGTTATTCATTTAAATCAGAGAATAATGGTTGTTCTATTTATATGAGTAATATCTTTTATGGTCATGCACCCTTGAAGAGTGGTCTATTTTTATTGAATCTCGATAGTAGTGATACACATATTCATAGTGTTGAAACCAAAACATGCAGAATTGATAATGATAGTGCAACTTAGTTGTGGCACTGCCGTTTAGGTCATATCAGTGTAAAGCGCATGAAGAAACTCCATACTGATGGGCTTTTAGAATCACTTGATTATGAATCACTTGGTACTTGCGAACCGTGCCTCATGGGCAAGATGACTAAAACGCCGTTCTCCGGAACTATGGAGCGAGCAACTGATTTGTTGGAAATCATACATACTGATGTTTGTGGTCCAATGAATGTTGAGGCTCGCAGCGGGTATCGTTATTTTCTCACCTTCACAGATGATTTGAGCAGATATGGGTATATCTACTCAATGAAACACAAGTCTGAAACATTTGAAAAGTTCAAAGAATTTCAGAGTGAAGTGGAAAATCATCGTAACAAGAAAATAAAATTTCTACGATCTGATCGTGGAGGAGAATATTTGAGTTACGAGTTTGGTCTACACTTGAAACAATGCGAATAGTTTAGAACTCACGCCACCCGAACACCACAACAAGATGGTGTGTCCGAACGTCGTGTCGTGCTACTAGATATGGTGCGATCTATGATGTCTCTTCTTGATTTGCCGCTATCGCTTTGGGGTTATGCTTTAGAGACGGCGCATTCATGTTAAATAGGGCACCATCAAAATCCGCTGAGACGACGCCTCATGAACTGTGGTTTGGCAAGAAACCAAAGTTGTCGTTTCTTAAAGTTTGGGGCTGCGATGCTTATGTGAAGAAACTTCAACCGGATAAGCTCGAACCCAAGTCGGAGAAATGTGTCTTCATAGGATACCCAAAAGAAACTGGGTACACCTTCTATCACAGATCCGAGGGCAAGATTTTCGTTGCTAAATTCGGATCCTTTCTAGAGAAGGAGTTTCTCTCGAAAGAAGTGAGTGGGAGGAAAGTAGAACTTGATGAGGTAATCAGTACTGCTCCTTATTGAAAGTAGTACATCACAAGAACCGGTTCTGTGACAACTAAACCAATTAGTGAGGAAGCTAATGATATTGATCATGAAACTTCAGATCAAGTTTCTCTTGAACATCGTGGGTCTACCAGAGTAAGATCCGCACTGAGTGGTACGGTAATCCTATTCGAAGTCATGTTACTTGACCATGATGAACCTACGAACTATGAGGAAGCGATGATGAGCCCAGATTCCGCAAAATGGCTAGAGGCCATGAAATCTGAGATGGGATCCATGTATGAGAACAAAGTAAGGAATTTGGTTGACTTGCCCGATGATCGGCAAGCCATTGAGAATAAATGGATCTTTAAGAAGAAGACTGACGCTGATGGTAATGTAACTGTCTATAAAGCTCGACTTGTTGCGAAAGGTTTTCGACAAGTTCAAGGGGTTGACTACGATGAGACTTTCTCACCCGTAGCGATGCTTAAGTCTGTCCGAATTATGTTAGCAATTACCGCATTTTATGATTATGACATTTGGCAAATGGATGTCAAAACTGCATTCTTGAATGGATTTCTAGAAGAAGAGTTGTATATGATGCAATCAGAAGGTTTTGTTGATCCAAAAGGTGCTAACAAAGTGTGCAAGCTCCAATGATCCATTTATGGACTGCAAGCATCTCGAGTTGGAATAAATGCTTTGATAGTGTGATCAAAGCATATGGTTTTATATGAGACTTTTGGAGAAGCCTCGATTTACAAGAAAGTGAGTGAGAGCTCAGAGCATTTCGATATTATATGTAGATGACATATTATTAATTGGGAATGATATAGAATTTCTGGATAGCATAAAGGGATACTTGAATAAAAGTTTTTCTATGAAAGACCTCGGTGAAGCTGCTTATATATTGGGCATCAAGATTTATAGAGATAGATCAAGACGCTTAATTGGACTTTCACAAAGCACATACCTTGATAAAGTTTTGAAAAAGTTCAAAATGGATCAGGCAAAGAAAGGGTTCTTGCCCGTGCTACAAGGTGTGAAATTGAGTCAGACTCAATGCCCGACCACAATGAGAAGATAGAGAGAAATGAAAGATGTTCCTATGCTTCAGCCATAGGCTCTATCATGTATGCAATGTTGTGTACCAGACCTGACGTGTGCTTAGCAATAAGCTTGGCAGGAAGGTACCAAAGTAATCCAGGAGTGGATCACTAGACAGCGGTCAAGAACATCCTGAAATACCAGAAAAGGACTAAGGATATGTTTCTCGTATATGGAGGTGACAAAGAGCTAGTCGTAAATGGTTACGGTGATGCAAGCTTTGACACTGATCCGGACGATTCTAAATCGCAAACCGGATACGTGTTTTTATTAAACGGTGGAGCTGTAAGTTGGTGCAGTTCTAAACAAAGCATCATGGCGGGGATCTACATGTGAAGCAGAGTACATAGCTGCTTCGGCAGCAGCAAATGAAGGAGTCTGGATGAAGGAGTTCATTTCTGATCTAGGTGTCATACCTAGTGCATCGGGACCAATGAAGATCTTCTGTGACAATACTGGTGCAATTGCCTTGGCAAAGGAATCCAGATTTCACAAGAGGACCAAGCATATCAAGAGACTCTTCAATTCCATTCGGGACCAAGTCCAGGTGGGAGACATAGAGATTTGCAAGATACATACGGATCTGAATGTTGCAGACCCATTGACTAAGCCTCTCTCACGAGCAAAACATGATCAGCACCAAGACTCCATGGGTGTTAGAATCATTACTGTGTAATCTAGATTATTGACTCTAGTGCAAGTGGGAGACTGAAGGAAATATGCCCTAGAGGCAATAATAAAGTTATTATTTATTTCCTCATATCATGATAAATGTTTATTATTCATGCTAGAATTGTATTAACCGGAAACATGATACATGTGTGAATACATAGACAAACTTAACGTCACTAGTATGCCTCTACTTAACTAGCTCATTAATCAATGATGGTTATGTTTCCTAACCATAGACATGTGTTGTCATTTGATTAATGGGATCACATCATTAGGAGAATGATGTGATTGACATGACCCATTCTGTTAGCCTAGCACTTGATCGTTTAGTATATTGCTATTGCTTTCTTCATGACTTATACATGTTCCCGTAACTATGAGATTATGCAACTCCGCCACCGGAGGAACACTTTGGTGCTACCAAACGTCACAACGAATCGGGTGATTATAAAGGAGTACTACAGGTGTCTCCAAAGGTACATGTTGGGTTGGCGTATTTCGAGATTAGGTTTTGTCACTCCGATTGTCGGAGAGGTATCTCTGGGCCCTCTCGGTAATGCACATCACTATAAGCCTTGCAAGCAATGTAGCTAATGAGTTAGTTACGGAATGATGCATTACGTAACGAGTGAAGAGACTTGCCGGTAATGAGATTGAACTAGGTATTGGATACCGATGATCAAATCTCGGGCAAGTAACATACCGATGACAAAGGGAACAACGTATGTTGTTATGCGGTTTGACCGATAAAGATCTTCGTAGAATATGTAGGAGCCAATATGGGCATCTAGGTTCCGCTATTGGTCATTGACCGGGAATAGTTATAGGTCATGTCTACATAGTTCTCAAACCTGTAGGGTCCGCACGCTTAACGTTACGATGACAGTTTTATTATGAGTTTATAAGTTTTGATTATCGAAGTTTGTTCGGAGTCCCGGATGTGATCACGGACATGACGAGGAGTCTCGAAATGTTCGAGTCATAAAGATTGATATATTGGAAGCCTATGTTTGGACATCGGAAGTGTTCCGGGTGAAATCGGCATTTTACCGGAGTACCGGGGGTTATTGGGCCTTCATGGGCCCTAAGGGAGAAGAGGAGAGGAGGCAAGAGGTGGGCTGCGCCCCCTCCCCTCCCTAGTCCGAATAGGACAAGGAGAGGGGGGCGACGCCCTCCCCTTTCCTTCCCCTCTTCCTCCTCCTTCCCCCTTCTCCTACTCCAACTCGGAAAGAAGGGAGTCCTACTCCCGGTGGGAGTAGGACTCCCCTTGGCGCGCCCTCCTTGGCCGCCGCCCCTCCCCTTGGCTCCTTTATATACGGGGCAAGGGGCACCCTAGCACACACAAGTTGATCTATGGATCGCCTCCTTGCCGTGTGCAGTGCCCCCTCCACCATATTCCACCTCGATCATATCGTCATGAGTTTAGGCGAAGCCCGCACCGTAGAGCATCATCATCGCCACCACGCCGTCGGCCGACGGAACTCATCCCGACACTTTGCTGGATCGAGTCCGTGGATCGCCATCGAGCTGAACGTGTGCTGAACTCGGAGGTGCTGTACGTTCGGTACTTGGATCGGTCGGATCGTGAAGACGTACGACTACATCAACCGCGTTGTCATAATGCTTCCGCTTACGGTCTACGAGGGTACGCGGACAACACTCTCCCCCCTCGTTGCTATGCCATAACCATGATCTTGCGTGTGCGTAGGAAATTTTTTGAAATTACTACGTTCCTTAACACGTTGCCCTTGTAATCTTTCATGTAGTTGTAGGTGACAGCATCACCACTCTTGTTGACTTGCCTCAAGGTGTTTTGAGAATCTTGAGCTACTCCGGCAACACCACCAACATCATCTAGATCGGATTCTTCATGGGCAACCATTGCTTTTCCCATCTCTCTTCTTGAGCTTGGAGTTCAGAGGATTTGGCAACTTCTTCTTAGGAAAGGTCTTGGGAAACCTTGTTTGTATTCTCTCTTTCATAAGGGCGATCATTGGAGAAGTGGTTGGTTTCTTCACAGTTGTAGCGCTTACTCATTTTCTTCTTCTGGAATCTTCCCTTGAATTTTCCCGAGCTAAACTTCTTGACAAAGAGGGCGGCAATGTCTTCATATATATGAAGGGATCTCATCGGAGTCAATCTCATCACCATCTTCATCATCATGATCATCTTCTTCTTCTTCTTCTTCTTCTTCATCTTCTTCCTCTTCTTCTTCACTTTGCTCTTCCTCACATACATGCTTGGCCTTCAAAGCAAGATTGATCTTTGATGTTGAGGTACCATGCATGCCAAGATGTTTTGTAGCACTTGCCTTGGATTCTTCGAATAGTTGAAAGGTGGATATGATGTCATCCAGAGTCATTTCCTTGAATCCATGGTGTTGCCTTATGTCCCACACCATTTGGTGATGATATGGAGCAAGAGCATGAAACAATTTGTCCACGAGAAATTGCTTAGTCAAGTTGAATCCATCTTGTGTCTTGTCACAGTCACAGGACTCAATGTCGGCGGTGAGAGTAATGAGACGCTCAAGGAGCTGTTGTTGGGGAACGTCGCATGGGAAACAAAAAAGTTCCTACACTCACCAAGATCCAATCTAGGAGATGGCCATCCATGAGAGGAGAAATTGGATCTACATACCCTTGTAGATCCCTAAGCGGAAGCTTTAAGAAACGCAGTTGATGTAGTCGAACGTCTTCGCGATCCAATCACGATCCATCCCGCGAACTCCCAATCCAAGTGTCGAACGGAAGGCGCCTCCGCATTCAACACACGTACGGCTTGATGACGCCTGCACCTCCTTGATCCAGTGAGTGATGGTGAAGTAGTAGCTCGAGTCCTCCGGTAGCACGACGGCGTGGTGGCGGAATCTCAGCAGAGCTTCGCTAAGCACTACGGAGAGGAAGAGGGATGCGAGGGAGAGGAGAGGCAGCACCGTGGCGTGGAGATATGCTCAAGGGGGTGCGGCTGCCCTATCTCTACCTCTCTATATATAGGGGAAGGGAGGAGGGGGTGGAGCCCCTAGGGTTTCCCCTAGGGGGCGGTGGCCAGGGTAGATGGGATCTCCCCTAGGGTGACTTGCCCCCCAAGCAGGGAGGTGGGAAGCCCTAGGGGGGCGCCCCCAACCCTCCTGGTTGATGGGGTGAGGGGGGCGCTCAACCCCTTAGTGGGCTGGTTTGCCCCCCCCCTTGGCCCATGGGCCCCCCAACACTTGTCGGGGCCCCCCGAAACCCCTTTCGGTGACGCTGGTCATCATCCGTTACCCCCGGAACAATTCCGGACTCCAATACCCTTCATCCAATATATCAATATTCATCTCCGGACCATTCCAGAGTTCCTCGTTACGTCCGGGATCTCATCCGGGACACCGAACAACCTTCGGTAACCACCATAATGACCCATCTATACTTATATCGTCACCAAACGTTAAGTGTGTAGACCCTGTGGGTTCAAGAATTATGCAGATATGACTGTGTGACGCCCCCGATTCAATCGTACACTAATCATACATGCAAATGTGTACGATCAAGACCAGGGACTCACAGGAAGATATCACAACACAACTCTAGACACAAATCAAAATAATACAAGCTTTATATTACAAGCCAGGGCCCTCGAGGGCTCGAATACATAGCTCGATACACAAGAGTCAGCGGAAGCAACAATATCTGAGTACAGACATAAGTTAAACAAGGGTGCCTTAAGAAGGCTATCACAAAAGCAACACGGTCGAAGAGGCAAGGCCTCCTGCCTGGGACCTCCTAACTACCCCTGGCCGTCGGAGGTCTCCACGTAGTAGTATTCGTTGACGGTGGCATCTGGCTCCAAGGATCCATCATCTGGTTGCATCAACCGGAAAGAAGAAAGAAGGGGGAAAAGGGGTAGCAAAGCAACCGTGAGTACTCATCCAAAGTACTCTCAAGCAACAGATCTATACTAAGTATGCACTGGTATCAAATGAAAGGTTTGTATCTATGGACTAAACTACAGAATGCCAAAATAGAGGGGAAGGCCTAGCCTATCAAAGACTAGCATCTTCAAGCAGCTCCAAGCATCTTGCAGCATGTAGAAGAGTAAAGAATAGCAGTTTATAATTAACAAACATGTTATAGCACCAACGCCCAGAGATCCTTCCTCGACTCCCTGCGAGAAAGCAATCCCGGAGCCACATATCCATCACATATCTCAAGTAACCATTTCTAGTTATATAAGATCAGGATATAAGTCTGAATGTCCATTACCGTGGACACGGTATTCGAATATATATCTTCCCTGCATGGGTGCACCACGTTACCCAACACACTCGATCACTCTGGCCGGACACACTTTTCTGGGTCAATGCCCGGCCTCGGAAGATCAACACATCGCAGCCCTACCTAGGCTCAGCAGAGAGGTCCCCGCTGGTCTACATCCTAAGCACTCCAGGGTCTGGGCCCATCACCCGTTGCACTCTGGGTCGTTGTGTGCAGGGTGGATACCAGCACCATCCGTGTAGTGGATGGCACGATCCGACCGTGCCACAAGGTTGAACTGGACATCTGACAAAGCTTCGGCTGATACCACGACGTCAAGGCCCATATCTATTCTCGCATGGTGGTTAGTGCGTAAAGGCCAGAGGCCAACTCAGAACAAATACCCAAACCTGTTAGTGCATTGGGGGCTTGCGGAAACAAGCAGAGACTCACGATAAGGTGACCCCGTCGCCCCGTCTCATGGACTTACGGCAAGGGCCCAGACTGCCCGGCCGTGCCACGTGGAAAACTCGTGGGTGCTCAATGGGCCCGCCCGACTTTCACATCAACTCGCGAGTACCCCTCAGGGCCGACCCGACTTCAACAATGGTCTCAAGTAAGTCAAGGTAACTGTGTGTCCAAATATCAAGGGGAAACCCCAAGGAATCACCCCCGGTGGATTCCACTCAATGTAATCATCAAGGTGAACGTAAGAGGGACCACCCTCGAGGTTCACACTTGAGGTATTGAACGACAGAGCCGTATCAGGAATGGTGAAAGAAGAAATCACCCTCGATGACCACGACTGAATAGCTACACTACAGAATTATCATCAAGAGTGTGTTATGAGGGATCACCCTCGGCACTCGATAGTAGCTCTGCAGAGTCGAGCAACAAAAGGGGCGTGATGTGATATGAGGTGTCGGGCTCTGGTCGTCGATCACGTTGATCGAGTCGTCGATGATGAAGCAGGGGCAACAAGGACAAGGTGGAGGTCACTGATGGATCACTAACCAACCTATACTAAGCAGTTTAGGATAAGCAGGTAAGGTACAACAGCAAGTACAAAAGCAGGCTATGCATCAGAATAGGAGCAAACAATAACAGTAGCAAAGTTTAATGCAAGCATGAGAGTGTAGAATGGGCGATATCGGGATGATCAAAGGGGGGCTTGCCTGGTTGCTCAGACAAGAAGGAGGGTCGTCGTCGACGTAGTCAATCTCAGCGGCATCGGCAGCCGTCACGGGGTCTACCGAAGAGAAGAGGGGGGAGAAAACAGTAAAAACATAGCAAGCAAGAGCATAACAGGACAACAGGCAGAGCTAGACATGTTCTAACGCGGTGCTACACAATACCGGCGAAGGGTGATAACATCTGGGAAGTTTTCCCAGAGTTAGGCATTTTCGGATAGATGAAACGGAAGGGAAAGGTTGCATGTTTGCTATGATAGGGGCATGTGACAGATGAGCGGACCACGTATTCGGATTCGTCTCGTCGTTCTGAGCAACTTTCATGTACAAAGTTTTTCGATCCGAGCTACGGTTTAATTTCTATGAATTTTCAAAGTTTTAAACATATTCTGCAATTTAATTTAATTCGAAATAAATGCTAAAATGCTAGGCGCACCCAGCACAGTGTACACAAAAGTGTACCCAGTGGCTGACAGGTGGGCCAGGGGGTCCCAGTTGACCAGTCAATGTTTGACTGGTCAACAGGGGGTGGGGCCCCCTGTCATTGACTCACCTAACTAATTACTTGATTAATTAGGCTAACTTATTAGTTAGTTTAACTAAACCATTTTAATTAAGTTAATTAACTAATTAATTAGTTTATTATTAATAAATTGTCATTTTTTATCTTTTTTGAAAAAAAACTACAAGGGCGTGGGGCCCATAGGCCAGTGGCCCAGGGCCATAGCAGGAGCGTGGCTAAGCGGGTGCGGGCGTTAGGCCCGAGCGAGGCCGTGGCCTCGACGAGCACAGCAGGGGCGCCGGCGCGGTGCGGCAAGAGGGCGTGGCCGGCGGCCATGTCCGGCCGAGCAAGCGCGGCAGGGCATGGGTTGGGGCCGGCGGCGGGCACGGGCGGCCGCAACCGCGTGGGAGGAAGGGCGGCGATGGCGCCGACGGGCCGTGGCCACGGCGCTGCCAGCTAGAGAGGGTCATGGTCGCGGTGGGCCGGCACAACAGGAGGGGGCGGCGCGAGTGATGGCAGGGTGTTGTGCGGGGCGCGGCCCGACGCGGGGTGACCGTGGAGGGGCCGTGCAGGTCTCGGTCACCGGCAACGGCGATGAAAAGCTTCAGTCACGGCGGGTGAGGGAGTCCTGGACTAGGGGGTGTCCAGATAGCCGGACTATCATCATCGGCTAGACTCCAAGACTATGAAGATACAAGATTGAAGACTTCGTCCCGTGTCCGGATGGGACTTTCCTTGGCGTGGAAGGCAAGCTTGGCGATACGTATATGTAGATCTCCTACCATTGTAACCGACTCTGTGTAACCCTAGCCCTCTCCGGTGTCTATATAAACCGGAGGGTTCTAGTCCGTAGGACTAACAACCATTACAACAATCATACCATAGGCTAGCTTCTAGGTTTAGCCTCCTTGATCTCGTGGTAGATCCACTCTTGTACTACCCATATCATCAATATCAATCAAGCAGAGTAGGGTTTTACCTCCATCGAGAGGGCCCAAACACAGGTAAAAACATCGTGTCCCTTGTCGCCTGTTACCATCCGCCTAGACGCACGCTCTCGGACCCCTACCCGAGATCCACCGGTTTTGACACCGACATTGGTGCTTTCATTGAGAGTTCCTCCGTGTCGCCACCGATAGGCTTGATGGCTTCTTCAAACAACAACGCAGTCCGGGTGAGACTTTTCTCCCGGATAGATCTTCAGATTCGGCGGCTTTGCATCAAGGGCCAATTAAGCAGCCATCCGAGCAGATCGAAGCTACGCCCGCCATCAGTCAGGTTTGGAAGCCTAAACTTCACGGCCGACATCTGCGGAGACTTGATCTTGATGGATTTGAGCCACACCGAGCGCCCGCCAAGACCGCCACGATGGGCATGATTTAGCTCGCCCCGGACAAGGCCCTCGAAGCCGCATATGAGTCTGCTCCGACCCCTAGTTTAGAGCCAACCGCACAGATCGAGGATAGGTGGCTGGACACCGCCTCGGGAGCTGCAATATCTACGGCGATGGAGCCGAATCCTGACCTTGTCCTTTGCAAAGCTCGTGACTCGAGGTGCGGACTCCTGCCGGACTCGTAACACCTGCGCCCGCCAATCGAATCCGATTACGCCGATCATGGAGTTCACCGCTACGGACATCTTTCAAGACTCACCCTTTGGCGACATCCTGAATTCGCTAAAGTATCTCTCGTTATCGAGAGCCTGGCCGGATCTGCAGAAGGATGGTTGGGATGCGGACGACGAAGAAATTCAAAGCCCACCCACCACCCACTTTGTAGCCACCGTCGACGATCTAACCGACATGCTAGACTACGACCCCGAAGACATCGACGGTATGGACGACTATGCCGGAGACGATCAAGAACCAGCGCCTACGGGGCACTGGAAGACCACCTCATCATACAACATATACATGGTGGACATCCCAAAGGATGGGAACGGCGAAGAAGCAGCGGAGGCAGATTCCTCTAAGAAGCAGCCCAAGCGCCAACGTCAGCGGCGCCGCTCTAAATCCCGCCACAGCAAGAATGGAGATTCCGGCACCGGAGATAATAACACCCCAGAGAGTGCCGAAGACAACCCCCTCCAGCAAGATTCAGCACAGGAGGACGGAGAAACCAGCCCTCAAGAGAGAGCGGCACACGAAGAGGTCGAGGATGATAATTACATGCCTCCCTCCGGAGACGAGGCAAGCCTCAACGACGACGAATTCGTCGTGCCCGAGGATCCCGTCGAACAAGAGCGTTTTAAATGCAGGCTAATGGCCACGGCGAACAGCCTAAAGAAAAAGCAGCAACAACTTCGAGCTGATCAAGACCTGCTGGCCGACAGATGGACCGAGGTCCTCGCGGCCGAAGAGTATGAACTCGAACGCCTGTCACGCCCAATATGCGACCCTATCCAAAAGGAACTCGAAGGTCCCACCAAGGATAGACCCGCATATTGGAACGCTTTTGCAAGGTGGATATCATTACATCAACATTACATAATAGATGGGGATACATACAAAAGGCATACAAAGCCACACGAATACAACATCATCTTACAAGAGATTAACATCCGACTACGGATGAAACACAAATGGAAACTCAAACGACATCCACCCTGCTAGCCCAGGCTGCCGACCTGGAACCTATCCCCTGATCGAAGAAGAAGCAGAAGAAGAACTCAAGCAAGCAAGCATCACTCTCACGTCATGATCATCGCATAACCTGTACCAAGAATCGTTGTTGTAGTAATCAGGAGCCACGAGGACTCAAAGAATCCCATTACCATGGGTATCAAGACTAGCAAAGCTTAATGGGAAAGGAAGGGGTAAAGTGGTGAGGTTGCAGCAGCGACTAAGCATGATATGGTGGCTAACATACGCAAATGAGAGCGAGAAGAGAAACAAGCGGAGCGGTCGTGAAGCTAGCAATGATCAAGAGGTGATCCCGAACACCTACTTACGCCAAACATAACACGTAAACCGTGTTCACTTCCGGACTCCGCCGAGAAGAGACCATCACGGCTACACACGCTGTTGATGCGTTTTAATTCGGATCTGTGTCAAGTTATCTACAACCGGACATTAACAAATTCCCATCTGCCACATAACTGCGGGCACGGCTCTCGAAAGTTTAAACCATGCAGGGGTGTCCCAACTTAGCCCATGACAAGCTCTCGCGATCAACGAAGGAATAGACCTTCTCCGTGAAGACCCGATCGCCTCGAATCCGGTTTACAAGACATTTCGACAATGGTAAAACAAGACCAGCAAAGCCACCCGATGCGCCGACAATCCCGATAGGAGCTGCACATATCTCGTTCTCGTGGCAACACCGGATAGGTCAACCCACGAGTAAAACCAGACTCGAGTTGCCCCGAGGGGCCCCAGCATCTGCCGGTTCGCACCAGCACTTAGACAAGCAATCGCCCGGGGCTAAAATAAAGATGACCTCGAGAGAGCGACTCCCAAGGGAAAAGTAGGTGGTGGTGAGGCAAATGATAAAACCAAGGTTGGGCCTTCTGGACAAGTTTTATTCAAAGCGAACCGTCGGGGGTCCCATAAATCACCCGACCGCGTTAGGAACGCAAAATCCGGGAACATAACACCGGTATGACGGAAAGTAGGGTGGCAAGAGTGGAACAAAACACCAGGCATAAGGCCGAGCCTTCCACCCTTTACCAAATATATAGATGCATTAGTAATATAAGAGATATTGTGATATCCCAACAAAACCCTGTCCACCATGGAGAAATCTTCAACTTCACCTGCAACTAGCAACGCTATAAGAGGGGCTGAGCAGAAGCGGTAACATAGCCAAACAACGGTTTGCATAGGAAAGGTGTCAAAGGTTAGAGGTTCATGGCAATATGGGATGGCTTGATAAACAGGTAATAGGTAGCGCATCATAGCGATAGAATGAAGCAACTAGCATAGCAATGATAGTAGTGAGATCCAGGGTAGCGGTCATCTTGCCTGAAATCCCGCAAGGAAGAAGAACGAGTCCATGAAGAAGATGAACGGATGAAGCCGAACCAACCGTAGACGGACGAATCCTCACGATCGCAACGAAACAGGAACTAACAAGAAGAAGCACACAACATAGGTAAACACACCACACATGAACAAGGCATGATGCACAACAAGCATCATGCATGACAAAGGCTACATGAAGCTACTCATAGCAAGAGATGATGCAAACAAGAACAACACATCAAGGCAAGTTTAAATGAGGCTGGGAACAACATATAACAATTCCGATAAGTCCTCATATGCAAATCTCGAAATTGGTCCAGAACTGAATAAACATTATGTTCAAGTTGTTAAACAGCAAGTTAAGATGCACCAAGATGAACTACACAAAATTCTAGTCAAGTTACATATAAAGTTCATTAGATTCGGAGCTACGGCCTAGAAGATATGAGCAAAACAAGTTAAGCATGGCATTGATACAAAATGCACCCAAACATCAAGCAAACACACCAAAACAAGGATGCAACATGGCAATATGAAGCTACATGCAAAAAACAAGCAAGTTTCATATAGATCACACTCAAAACGGAGCAACGGTGCAACACACACACACTATACAAGTCATAACACAATCTGTCCATAACAGCAACTAGGCATATTACAAGCATCAAAACAATATGCTACAACACCCCAACATAATAACAAAAGGCATGGGCATGAAGTACACGTAAAGCATCACAAAACATGAACACTGAGCTATCTCCAGAAACTACTAGAACATGCTCAAAAACACATGGGAAGATTGCAAATAATAACAGTTTCGGACTTATCAGGAAATAACATCAGGTTGCAATGTTTAGAGCAAGCAAACAACATGTTACAGGAACATATCATGGCAAACAAAGGCATGGCATGAATCTACTAATTGCATAGATCAAAAGACCCTTACTGACCATGAGCCAAAAAGGATCAGAAGAAATGATGGCATCCATGTAAACATGGCAAGTTATATGACAGATTTAAACATGGCAGGAACAACAATAAGTAGGCATGTTGGTGAGCTTGACACACTCACCACAGAGCAATACATGGCATGGAAAGGCAACCAACAGTAAGAATACATGTTTATGAAGCTAAGCATGGCAAGAGCAAGGTCATAGGATGCATGGATCACTAGGAAACAATCATGGAAACATTGAATTTAATGTAAACAGGCTGACAGCAACATTATCAAGCAACTTTAGAGCAAGATTACAAAAAGCTACAGCAGGCTATAATTGCAACCAAGGGCATTAATGGATAGAGCATGACATGTAGATCAAAACATGTTTATAGGACATCTCCAGATTATGCATAGAATGATTAGTAGCAACATGTTTATATAGCATCACGAAATAACAGATTCAGCCTTGCAAAACAGCAACATCATGTACCCTACTTAACAAACTCGATTCACTCACCACAAGTCATTGCATAACAAGATAAGCATAGAATCATCAAGAAGACATGTTTATGTAACCAACCACGGCAAGAACAAGTCCATAGCATGCAAGGATCAACTATAGCAAGCTTGGCCATATTGAATAACAAGTAAACAATCTGCCAGGAAACATTTTGAAGCAAAAGTAGAGCACTCAAATGACATGCTAAACTACTCCATAATTGCAAACAAGGGCATGAATGGATAGACAATAACCATATGTTAAAAACACTCTTACTGAAGTATCTCAAAATAAGCATGGATCTCTCTGTAGCATCAAGTTTACATGGCGCCAAAATAACAGCAGAACAGGGACTAAAATTAGCAATATCACGAAGCCTAGTTTGCATGCTTGTGCTAGTCACCACATTGACCACAAAAATACATGGCATACATCCCTGGAAAAATGGCATGGCATAGATCAAAACACATGTAGACATCAACCTCATAGGATGCACACATCAATCATGGCAAAAATGACAAATGAGCAAGTTATAACAGTTTCAGCAGATTAACATCAACATACACTCTTCCAACAGAATTTTGGGCATCAAGATGAGCTCAAATGAAAATGATGCAATGGAATGAAATGAAGTACTCGTTGAGGCGAACAATTTGACATATTATACGCACGAAACGGAGCTACGGATGCAGAGATGTGATGCGATGAACATGGCATGTTTATGCAAGAAATCTGGGACTTAGAGAAATATTCAACCTCGCGGTAAAAGTCAACCGCGGCGGATCTCGCCGGAGTTGTCGGGGATGAGGTGCTCCTGCCGATCGGGCCGGATCCGCTGATCCGGCAAGCGGCGGCAAGACGCGGCGCTGGGGCCGGCGCGCGACGGACGGAGGCGGGCGAGGCCGCGACGCCGGTGGAGCGCTGGCGTGACGGGCGAAGCTCGGCGAGCTCGCCGCCGGAGGAGCTCGGGGCCGGCGAGGGCGCGGGCGCGGACGGGCGGGCGGAGCGGCGGGCGGGAGGCCGGCGCAGGCGGCGGGTCGCCGGCGGGGAGGCGGCGGCGGCGAAGGGGGAGGCGGCGGCCGGCGGCACGCCGGCGATCGGGCGGCGGACGGCGGCGCGGGGCGGCGGCGGTGGCGTCTTGCTGGGCTGCTGCTCTGCGGGCCGGGCGGCGGTGAGGCGCGTGGTTGGCGGCGGGAGGCCACGTGGCAAGCCACGATTAGGCTTGGCGGGGCGGGCGCGACGTGTCCGGCATGGGGCGGACGCGTCCGGTGGCGGCGGGGATGAGGATAGGGTTTCGGGATCCGGACTTGGACGGGGGAGGTGTTTATATAGGTAGAGGGAGCTAGGAGAGTCCAAATGAGGAGCGGTTTTCGGCCACGCGATCGTGATCGAACGACCGAGAGCATGGAGGGGAGTTAGATGGGTTTTGGGCCACTTTGGAGGGGGTGTTGGGCTGCAAACAAAGAGGGCTTTATGGTTACCGGTTAACCGTTGGAGTATCAAACGACCTCCAAATGGCGAGAAACTTGACAGCGGTTCACGGTGCTATACCAAGGCCGCTTGGCAAACCTCGGGCCATTCCGAGAACGTTTAACACCCACTCACGAAGAGAGGCGAGAAGGGGACGCCGGATGACATAGGAGTGCCGGATTGCAAAACGGACAATGGGGAAAATGCTCGGATGCATGAAACGAACATGTATGCAAAATGAAATGCACATGATGACATGATATGAAATGCAGATGATGACATGGCAAAGTGCGGCATGCAAGCAGATGACATGGCAACGACGGCAAATAACTGGCAGACACCTGGCGCATCGAAACCGGGGCGTTACAACACTCCTCCACTAACAAGAGATCTCGTCCCGAGATCTTAGGACCGAGACGGAAGGAAAAAGGGATGAGGTGAAACAAGAACTCAAGAGAAGAAATGAAGAATCGAGAGCACTCGAGAAGAAGAGAGGAAGTAGGAGAATGACGAGAATCAAAAGCTCACGGAATCAGAGAGACTATGAAATCACTCGTTCTAACCGGAGTGGTTAGAATGAGAAAAGAAACGAATAAGACTGAAACGATTTAGGAAGCACTCCGGCTGAACATCGAAAGAATAGAACAAGAACTTGAGAGGATGGAATGATACTTGATGAACTCTTGAAGAATGAATTAAATCATGAAGAATCGCCATGAAGAACTCCGATAAACAAAAGGATGATGAGATAGAATGAAGGATGAAAGAATAAGATGAGCCTTGCGGTGATTTAGATGAAGGTTCCGATGAGATGGCTGAGGAAATTTGAACTCCGGAAAAGAAAATATGAGAACACTTGCAACTAGAATTTATTCATTAAGAACAAACTCTGAAGGAAGGGATTAAACACTTGGATGAGATAAGAATAAGATTTATTGTATGCTTATCCTTCATCACATTAAATTGATGACAAGCAACGGATTTTTCATACTACTTATTCTTCTTGAAAAGGATTGAGAATTGACATATCACAAACTTGAGAAGGTCTTCATGAACCATCGGTAGGGTTGAAAGATCGAATGAATTAATATGATAAACAAGGAAAAGAATCTTGAACGAACCGCCGTAAGAATTCGGAAAAGACTGGTGAAAGAGAATGAATCACCGGGAAGAATTAGAAAAGCACAAAGATACTTGAGGAATAAAAGACAAGATAATGGCGGGATCGCGAACTGGTTGAAGAATACTTGAACGAAGCACCGGGATAATAGAGAATGATAACTGTAATGATGGCCTCCGGTAAAAGAAATGAAAAACAACTTCTGACATACTCCGGATGGAAGAGAAGAATAACTGACAAATGGAATAATTCGAGAGGTTAACATGAAGCTAGAACCACGAAACTTCGAGAGAACGGACAAGATTTAGAGGAAAAACTCTTCTTCGGTCTTCAAATGACGACGAGAAACAGCACCAAAATTACTGAGGTACTCCGGTAGAATGAAAAGCAGAGAGGTTGAGTGAACAATGAAACGAATTTGAAAGCGATCTTGGAGAAGGCATGTGACTGATGAAATTCATTCTTATGTCACACTTGAAAAGAATTTGAGAATAACTCCGGGGAATTAGAAGAGTCAGGTAAGATCCTGGGAAAAGACCTGTGGGTTAGGGCCCACTAAAAGAAAACACCGTTGAAAGGATTGTTGAACAGATAGATGATGCACCGGAACAATTGAAATATTTGAATGAGGTGACACTCTCGAATTAATTCGAACACAGACGAATCTTATGAGATGTCTTGAACACTCCAGAAGGATAAACTGGCGAGAGGTGAACGAGCAGGGAAAAACATTTGAGTCGAGGAAAAGAATGTGATCAACCCGAAAAACTTGAATTGGGTCCACCGGAAAAGAAAAGAGATGAAGAATGATGAACGAGACGAGAATTCACCGGTTGAAATAATTGACGAAAGGCTGAAGAGGCTCCGCACGAATGAAATAGATACTCGAAACAGACTCAGACTCCGGGAAGAAGAAAGGGTGGGAGGGCGGGAAAATAAAGGCAACTGGAAGGGGAATCAACGAATATCTTGAAGAGAAAACACCGGTTGAAATCATTGAGGAAAGAAAGCAAAGACTTCGCACGAGTAGGAAGGATAATCGATTACGGACTCCGGTTCCGAGGATAAAAAGGGGAGGGCGGGTGGGAAAATAAAACAACTGAGGATTGATCTCGCAAAAGACAAAGAGGTTCGAGTCCACGAGAAAAGCACCGGATCAAAAGAGCTGAGGAACAAAGATCGGAAAACCAACTGCGTGAACCTAAAGAAAATTTTGAATGGGAAGAGGAGTAATTCAAAACACCTACGCCAAGATTCCTCACCAGAGCGACGAAGGGGCTGAGGAGTAAAAACAATTCCTACTCTCCGATAAAACTAGACTCCGAAAACAGTTTTCTTCTAGACTCAACAACGGCCAAACTACACGATCAATCAAGGGGGCCCTTAGGGTCGGTCAAGGCTCGATACCAACTTGAACACGCCCAATATGCGACCCTATCCAAAAGGAACTCAAGGTCCCACCAAGGATAGACCCGCATATTGGAACGCTTTTGCAAGGTGGATATCATTACATCAACATTACATAATAGATGGGGATACATACAAAAGGCATACAAAGCCACACGAATACAACATCATCTTACAAGAGATCAACATCCGACTACGGATGAAACACAAACGGAAACTCAAACGACATCCACCACGCTAGCCCAGTCGCCGACCGAACCTATCCCCGATCAAGAAGAAGCGTAAGAAGAACTCAAGCAAGCAAGCATCACTCTCACGCCATGATCATCGCATAACCTGCACCAGCAATCGTTGTTGTAGTAATCAGTGAGCCACGAGGACTCAAAGAATCCCATTACCATGGGTATCAAGACTAGCAAAGCCTAATGGGAAAGGAAGGGTAAAGTGGTGAGGTTGCAGCAATGACTAAGCATGATATGGTGGCTAACATACGCAAATGAGAGCGAGAAGAGAAACAAGCGGACGGTCGTGAAGCTAGCAATGATCAAGAGGTGATCCTGAACACCTACTTACGCCAAACATAACACGAAACCGTGTTCACTTCCGGACTCCGCGAGAAGAGACCATCACGGCTACACACGCGGTTGATGCGTTTTAATTCGGATCTGGTGCCGGACATTAACAAATTCCCATCTGCCACATAACCGCGGGCACGGCTCTCGAAAGTGTAAACCCTGCAGGGGTGTCCCAACTTAGCCCATGACAAGCTCTCGCGATCAACGAAGAATAGACCTTCTCCCAGAAGACCCGATCGCCTCGGAATCTCGGTTTACAAGACATTTCGACAATGGTAAAACAAGACCAGCAAAAGCCGCCCGATCTGCCGACAATTCGATAGGAGCTTCACATATCTCGCTCGTGGCAACACCGATAGGTCAGACCACGAGTAAAACTAGACCTCGAGTTGCCCGAGGGGGCCCCGCAGATCTGCCGGTTCGCACCAAACACTTAGACAAGCACCGCCCGGGGGCTAAAATAAAGATGACCCTTGAGAGAGCGACTCCCAAGGGAAAAGTAGGTGGTGGTGAGGCAAATGGTAAAACCAAGGTTGGGCCTTCTTTGGACAAGTTTTATTCAAAGCGAACTGTCGGGGGTCCCATAAATCACCCGACCGCGTTAGGAACGCAAAAAATCCGGGAACATAACACCGTATGATGGAAACTAGGGCGGCAAGAGTGGAACAAAACACTGCATAAGGCCGAGCCTTCCACCCTTTACCAAATATATAGATGCATTAATAATATAAGAGATATTGTGATATCCCAACAAAACCCTGTCCACCATGGAGAAATCTTCAACTTCACCGCAACTAGCAACGCTATAAGAGGGGCTGAGCGAAGCGGTAACATAGCCAAACAACAGTTTGCATAGGAAAGGTGTCAAAGGTTAGAGGTTCATGGCAATATGGGATGGCTTGATAAACAGGTAATAGGTAGCGCAAAGATAGCGATAGAACGAAGCAACTAGCATAGCAATGATAGTAGTGAGATCCGGGTAGTGGTCATCTTGCCTGAAATCCCGCAAGGAAGAAGAACGAGTCCATGAAGAAGACGAACGGATGAAGCCGAACCAACCGTGAGATTTAACAAATCCTCACGATCGCAACGTAAACAGGAACTAACAAGAAGAAGCACACAACATAGGTAAACACACCACACATGAACAAGGCATGATGCACAACAAGCATCATGCATGACAAAGGCTACATGAAGCTACTCATGGCAAGAGATGATGCAAACAAGAACAACACATCAAGGCAAGTTTAAATGAGGCCGGGAACAACATATAACAATTCCGGTAAGTCCTCATATGCAAATTTCGAAATTGGTCCAGAACTGAATAAACATTATGTTCAAGTTGTTAAACAGCAAGTTAAGATGCACCAAGATGAACTACACGAAATTCTAGTCAAGTTACATATAAAGTTCATTAGATTCGGAGCTACGGCCTAGAAGATATGAGCAAAACAAGTTAAGCATGGCATTGATGCAAAATGCACCCAAACATCAAGCAAACACACCAAAACAAGGATGCAACATGGCAACATGAAGCTACATGCAAAAAAACAAGCAAGTTTCATATAGATCACACTCAAAACGAAGCAACGGTGCAACACACACACACTATACAAGTCATAACAACAATATGTCCATAACAGCAACTAGGCATATTACAAGCATCAAAACAATATGCTACAACACCCCAACATAATAACAAAAGGCATGGGCATGAAGTACACGTAAAGCATCACAAAACATGAACACTGAGCTATCTCCAGAAACTACTAGAACATGCTCAAAAACACATGGGAAGATTGCAAATAATAACAGTTTTGGACTTATCAGGAAATAACATCAGGTTGCAATGTTTAGAGCAAGCAAACAACATGTTACAGGAACATATCATGGCAAACAAAGGCATGGCATGAATCTACTAATTGCATAGATCAAGACCCTTACTGACCATGAGCCAAAAAGGATCAGAAGAAATGATGGCATCCATGTAAACATGGCAAGTTATATTACAGATTTAAACATGATAAGCATAGAATCATCAAGAAGACATGTTTATGAAACCAACCATGGCAAGAACAAGTCCATAGCATGCAAGGATCAACTATAGCAAGCTTGGCCATATTGAATAACAAGTAAACAATCTGTCAGGAAACATTTTGAAGCAAAAGTAGAGCACTCAAATGATATGCTAGACTACTCCATAATTACAAACAAGGGCATGAATGGATAGACAATAACCATATGTTCAAAACACCCTTACTGAAGTATCTCAAAATAAGCATGGATCTCTATAGCATCAAGTTTACATGGCATCAAAATAACAAAGTAACAGGGACTAAAATCAGCAATATCACGAAGCCTAGTTTGCATGCTTGTGCTAGTCACCAAATTGATCACAAAAATACATGGCATACACCCCTGGAAAGATGGCATGGCATAGATCAAAACACTTGTAGACATCAACCTCATAGGATGCACACATCAATCATGGCAAAAATGACAAATGAGCAAGTTATAACAGTTTCAGCAGATTAACATCAACATACACTCTTCCAACGGCATTTCGGGCATCAAGATGAGCTCAAATGAAAATGATGCAATGGAATGAAATGAAGTACTCGTTGAGACAAACAATTTGACATATTATACGCACGAAACGGAGCTACGGAAGCAGAGATGTGATGCGATGAACATGGCATGTTTATGCAAGAAATCTGGGACTTAGAGAAATATTCAACCTCGCGGGAAAAGTCAACCGCGGCGGATCTCGCCGGAGTTCTCGCCGGAGTTGTCGGGGATGAGGTGCTCCCGGCCGGATCCGGGCAAGGCGGCGGCGCACGCGGCCGCGGGGGCCGGCGGCGACGGACGGAGGCGGGCGAGGCTGCGATGTCGGTGGGAACGCTGGGCGGCGTGGGGCGAAGCTCAATGAGCTCGCCGGCCGGAGGAGCTCGAGGCGAAGGGAGGGCGCGGGCGCGGACGCGGCGGGCGGAGGCCTTGCGGGCGGGCGGCGGCCGGGCGCGGCGGCGGTCGCTGACGGGCGGAGGGCGGCGCGTGGCGAAGGGGGAGGCGGCGGCGGCGGCAAGCCGGCGACCGGGCGGCGGACGGCGGCGCTGGGTCATGGCGCGATAGCGCGGGCTCGGGCGGGTTGCGCCTGGCTCGCGGCCGGCGGCGGCGGGCGCGTGGCTGGGCGGGGAGGACACGTGACAAGCCACGATTGGCTGCGGGCGCGGGTGCGGATGTGTCCGGCATGGGGCGGACGCGTCCGGTGGAGGCGGGGGAAGAGGCTAGGGTTTCGGGATCCGGATTTGGACGGGGGAGGTGTTTATATAGGTAGAGGGAGCTAGGAGAGTCCAAATGAGGAGCGGTTTTCGGCCACGCGATCGTGATCGAACGACCGAGAGCATGGAGGGGAGTTAGATGGGTTTTGGGCCACTTTGGAGGGGGTGTTGGGATGCAAACAAAAGAGGGCTTTGCGGTTACCCGGTTAACCGTTGGAGTATCAAACGACCTCCAAATGGCACGAAACTTGACAGGCGGTCTACCGGTGCTATACCAAGGCCGCTTGGCAAACGTCGGGCCATTCCGAGAACGTTTAACACCCACTCACGAAGAGAGGCGAGAAGGGGACGCCGGATGACATAGGAGTGCCGGATTGCAAAACGGACAACGGGGAAAATGCTCGGATGCATGAGACGAACATGTATGCAAAATGAAATGCACATGATGACATGATATGAAATGCAGATTATGACATGGCAAAGTGCCGCACGCAAGCAGATGACATGGCAACGACGGCGAATAACTGGCAGACACCTGGTGCATCGAAACCGGGGCGTTACAACACCCCTCCAAAAGTTACCCAAAACGCAAGTTGCTCCCCCGATTAGAGGAGGAGGCATATAAACCTTCGTCGCCAGTGCACGATACGGCAGACCGACCACCTCGTGGCCGCGACAGAGAGGCATCTAGGCCTCCACCGTAACCGCATTCCGGCCTCGCCGAAAAGCGCCGCCACGGGAATGCGCCGGACTTGCGAGATATATTGGAGGACAAGGCAAAACAATCAAGATCGATCTACGGATCACGTGGGCGCCCCATGATGCGCGACGACTACCGTCGCGCCGGATACAGCAACTCCGGCCAGGCCGAACACAGCAGACAAAGCTCTCTCGAGCTACGTCGTGACATTGCCCAGTATAGAGGCGCCGCACACCCACTATGCTTCACAGATGAAGTAATGGATCATCAAATCCCTGAAGGGTTTAAACTCATGAACATTGAATCATACGATGGCACAACAAACCCCGCGGTTTGGATCGAAGATTATCTCCTTCATATCCATATGGCCCGCGGTGACGATCTCCACGCCATCAAGTATCTCCCACTCAAGCTTAAAGGACCAGCTCGGCATTGGCTTAACAGCTTGCCAGCAGAGTCAATTGGGTGTTGGGAGGACCTGGAAGCCGCATTTCTCGACAACTTCCAGGGCACATATGTGCGACCACCAGACGCCGATGACCTAAGCCACATAATTCAGCAGCCAGACGAATCGGCCAGATAGTTCTGGACACGGTTCTTAACAAAAAAAATCAAATCGTCGACTGTCCGGATGCAGAGGCCCTCGCAGCCTTCAAACATAACATCCGCGACGAGTGGCTGGCCCAGCACCTAGGACAGGAAAAGCCAAAATCCATGGCATCCCTCACATCACTCATGACCCGCTTCAGGCGGGGAGGACAGCCGCTAGCCCGCAGAATAACCTCAAAGAAAAATTCGCAGCCCGACAACAAGGACCGCAATGGCAGGTCGCGTCGTAATAAAAACAAACGCCAAGCAATGGCGATAACACCGAGCATACGGCGATTAACGCCGGATTCGAGAGGCTCTAAACCCGTCGTGGAAAAAGCCATTTAAACGAACTACTTCGGTCCGTCCCAATTTGGACCGAATACTCGACCGCTCTTGCGGATACATGGCACTTCGAAAGCCAGCTAATCACACCGGCAGGATTGCTGGGTGTTCAAGCAGGCAGCAAGTTAATTGCCAAAAACAATGACAAGGGCTGCATAGCGATGACGAGGAAGAGACCCGCCCGCCCGAATAGTAGAGGATGTAGGGTTTTCCCCACAAGTGCGGACGGTAAACATGATATACGCAACCCACATACCCAAGAGGGAGCGGAAGCGCACTTAGGGACGATATGCGATGGAGCGATCGCCCGACGCTCAATCCATGGTCCTCTTGCCCGATCACTTTCGATCGAAGGACCACCCACCAAGATCCGCCATGGCGGATTCGCGCATTGGTTTTAGACCCAATCATCGGCGGATTTCACCTCACTAGAGTCCCGATGGATGGCGGCAGCAGCTGAACCTGCTTTATCAGATACAGTCGCGCAAGATGGGCATAGACCCTCAAGGATTAAACCTACAAAGACGACCTTCAAAGGCGCCATACCGTGTTGAGGCCAATTGTGCAGGCTCACCACACCGAAGTGGTCTTCGGATCCCGGATAATTTCCGAGCGAGGAGTTAGTCTTCGACATAGTCCCGCTCATGCATGGCTATCACGCTCTGCTTTCGGACGAACCGCGTTTGCAAAGTTCAACGCGGTGCCGCGTTATGCATACCTTAAGCTCAAGATGCCAGCCCTCGTGGAGTCATCACGGTCAACGAAAACATCAACGCCCCTCCGAACGGAGGAACACACAACGCTCGTGGCGGAAGTACTGAGCAGCCTCTTAAGGCATTTCGAGTCCGCCGTTAAACGACCGGATATGGCCAAACGCTACCGAGTAACATACATCAAGACCACCGCACGCCCGAGCATCGCGTAGTAATGCGGCCCAACCCCAACCCCCGCATGATTGCAAGACTAGCCCTTCGCGTACATCATTACGCCCGGAGATACCATGGGCATAGGGGGTGGGGCACGACCACGACAGGCCCAGAGTGCGGTTTAACCACACCAGGGGCTCCCAAGTGTGTCGCTCTTTTTGTTTTCCTTTTTTTTCTTTTTTTCCACAGGACTCCGCTCACGGAGAGGCCCCGTCCGGCAAAGGACTGCCGAACTCACGATGCAACAGCCGTGGAAGGACAATGGCTACGATTTAACACTCGGTGGTCTTCTATGAGCATTAAATCTGTTTAATACACCATTCTGCAGCCTACCCCTGGAGGGGGACATGTCTAATAGTCCAATCCCTTGCTTACCGCACTATTTGTATCGTTCTGCACTCATGGCAGAATTCCTGGAATAAACAATGCATCACTTTTCGCTTATAATTGCATTCCTTTTTTTACATATATGTTCATTTATGACATCTTGCATCCGTACACTTTGGTACGGCCGAGTACACCAGGGGCTTATGTTCCCCGCATTATGGTGTGATAAGTCCGAACACTTTCACAAGTGTGGCACCCCGAACTTATAGCACTATATGCATTAGCTCCGAATCATGTCTTGGGTCAATAGTTGGGTTTGCCCGGCTCCCATGTTTTGGTACCTTACATTCCGTTCTATCGGCTAAGGTAGCACTGGGAGAACCACTGCGATTGCGCCCCGGTTGAGCTGGGCGAGCGCCTCGAAGGAGAAAGCTAAACTGACCGTCATGATAAGGCGAGAGCTGGTCGCTGTTCGAGAGGTCTTTTCGAGTCCCTAAAGACTTATGCCGCTTAGAGCGAGGAACCGGCTTTGTCCGCCCAGCGTGATAGCGCCTAACTCGGTCTTCCAACACTAGGGGCTTCGCTGAAATTTAAAATTATAGAATTCTATGGCTAAGTGAGAGTGTTCAAGCATTATAAGTCCGGTTGCCTTGTTCGTCGTGTTGAACGCCTCCCTAGATGGACCCAAAAATGGGAACAAGAGCGCTCAAGTTTATCCCAACACCCCAAAGACTTTCGTGGCATGGGGGCTGAAGCCGACGACTTGCCATCTCTCGATTTGATAAACGGCCGCATGTAAGGTAATATTTTAAATTAATAAGCGTTGCTTAGCGCATATGAACAAAGTTTTCAGCGCACAGGATAACACATTGCAAGTCTACTCAAATATTACATCTTTGGGGCACTCATCCGCAATCTTGCGGGCACCCTTCAGGACACTCTTATAACACATTTCGGGTGTACGATACTCCTTGCCCGCCGGCGGCGTGTCCGTCAGAAGCTTCTCAGCATCCAGCCTTCCCCAGTGCACCTTTGCGCGGGCACGGGCACGACGGGCACCTTCAATGCAGGCGGAGCGCTTGATGACTTCCACCCAGGGACACGCATCCACCAGCCGCCGCACCAGGCCGAAGTAGCTCCCAGGCATGGCCTCTTCAGGCCACAACCGGACTATGAGGCCCTTCATGGCATGCTCGGCTACCTTGTGGAGCTCGACCAGCTGCTTTAGCTGGTCACTAAGGGGCACCGGATGTCCGCCTCAAAGATACTTGAGACCGAAGACCTTCTCCTTGAGCTCCCTCCTTGGCCCGGTAGAATGCGGCAGCATCGGACACGCTGCAAGGAAGATCTGCAAACGCTCTGGAGAGCTCCGATTGGTAAGTAATGTAATTCACTTTAACATGCTTGCTTTGCATGAAAAATGCCTTACCCGCCGATATTTTCTTCACCGCCTCAATCTCTGGAGGGCCTTATGGGCCTCGGCCTTAGCGGTTTTGGCACTCTCAAGAGCCGAGGCAAGCTCGGACTCGAGTCTTGAGTCGCGCCCAAACTCTCATGCTTTTCCACGAGAGCCTGGAGCTCTTGCCGCACCTCCGCCACCGCGCCTCCTGCTTCTCTCGCTCCGCTCGCTCCGCAGCACGATTACGTTCGACGCGGACACGGCCTCCTTCAGTGGTCGCCACCTGTTAAATCGCCCCTCAAAGCCCACGTTATCCTTGTTATTTCTCTTGCAACCAAAATCCTTTTCTCAGAAGGTACAAATTTAAAACGGTGTTACTCACCTTCTTTGTCCTCGAGCTGCTTCTTGGCAAGGCCGAGCTCGTTCTCGGACCGCTCGAGGCTCTGCTTCAAAGCATCGACCTCCATGCATCGGTCTGGCAGAGGTCAGCAGCCGAGCCTGCAAACCCATATTGACATAATTTTAGAACTCCTGCGATATCTTTTAGATCCTCATCCGGTTTTCTTTCCAACACCGAACCGAGCATCGGGGCTCTTGTCTATGCGGTATTACATTACATATTTTAAAATTTTCTTACCTCAAAGCTCGTTAGAAGGCTGCTCTGAGGCTTCAGTCAGCCCGCTCTTGGCGAAGCTGAACCTTCAATCACCTCACTCATGATAGTGCGGTGTTCTTCCTCGATGGAAGCGCCGTTGAGCGCCTCAACAAGTTGTCCGGCGCCTCAGCTGGGCGGAGGCTTCCGTGTCACGGTCTTGCCCTTCTTACTAAGGGCATTGCGGACTCGGAACCATCATGGGTTCCGGTGCGGAGTCCGGTGCGAAGTCCGGGAGGTTTCCCTGTGGCACCTCCGGAGCCTCCCCCTCCTGGCGGGTCCCCTCCTGGGATCCCACCTCGGCGTCCTCAGCGTCACGAGGGGTGGAGGCGGTCGGAATGGAATACCCATCCGACGGAGCCAAGGACCCGCTCGAAGATGCGGGAAAATCGTCCTCGGCCGGACTACAGGTTGTATGCGGCATTAGAAGGACACTATGTGGCAAAAAAAGAGAGAAATTATAAATCATTTAGGAATCCGGATACTTACGATCTTGCCGGGGGCTTGGCCCTTGAGGGCCACCCCTCGTTCCCGTCGTCGGCGTTGACGGAGCTGTCTGGAGGAAGTGTCCTTCCCCTCTTGGACCCTTCGGCCTCCCTCGTTGGGGAAGCCTTCCTCTTCTTCTCTCCCCCCTCCTGGGGAGAGTCCTCTTTCTCCTCCTCGTCTTCAGGGGAGGAGTCCGCCTCGGAGCCATCAGACGATGAGTCCGATACCACCTAGTGCCGGGAACTCTTTCGGGTTCCCGTGGCCTTCTTCTTGGCCTTCTTCTCCGGCACCACATAAAGGGCCGGAACGAGCAGCCCCGTCAAACGGGTGTCCGCTGGGTCTTCGAGAAGGGGAGCCAGACAGTTAACCTGTCCGGACGTCTTCTGCCAGTCCTGTTAAAGGCATTGGGAGTTTTAGATCCCACATAGAGTCAAACTATGAAAGAAATAAGTGTCCCATAAAGGATAGCAAAGCTTACCTCGCCGGTCGGGCGCTTCGTGCTGAATCCGCGATCTTCAGTTGCGGATGCGGGGGCTTCTCCGCCCTTGAACAGCACCCTCCAGGCAGCTTCGTACGTCGTGTCAAGAGCCCGCCAGGTCCGTGTCAGTGCGGATCAAACTCACACAAATTGAAGGCCCGTTCTTTGGCGGGGAGAATCCGTGACGAGCATGACTGGATCACGTTGACAAGCTTAAGCTTCTTGTTCACGAGTGTCAGAGACAGGACTGGAGTCCTGTAAGCTCCTCCGAACTACCCCATAGCAAGCCCTTCTCTTTCCAGGAGGTGAGCTGCATGGGGATACCAGATCTGAACTCGGGGGCTGCTGCCCATTTAGGGTCACGCGGCTCGGTGATGTAGAACCACCCCGATTTCCACCCTTTGACGGACTCCACGAAGGCACCCTTGAGCCAGATGACGTTGGGCATTTTGCCCACCATGGCGCCTCTGCACTCCGCTTGGACGCCCTTCACCACCTTCGGCTTGACATTGAAGGTTTTTAGCCACAAGCCGAAGTGGGGCTGGATGCAGAGGAATGCCTCGCACATGACGATAAACGCCGAGATGTTGAGGATGAAGTTTGGCGCCAGATCATGGAAGTCCAGGCCGTAGTAGTACATGAGCCCCCGGACGAAGGGATGAAGTGGGAAGCCCAGTCCGCGAAGGAAGTGGGGAAGGAATACGACCCTCTCATGAGGCCTGGGGGTGGGGATGAGTTGCCCCTTGTCGGGCTGGCGGTGCGCGATGTTGCTGGATAGGTATCCGGCGCCGCGCAGCTTCTGGATGTGCCCCTCCGTAATGGAGGAGGCCATCCACTTGCCTCCCGCTCCGGACATGGCTGGAAAAGGTTGAGACGAGATGTGCGGACTTGGGCGCTGGAGCTCGAGTGCGCGGAGGTGGATGAGCAAAGGAGGAAGAAGGCGTAGGTAAAAAAGGTGGATCCTTATCCCCTTATATATGGGCGGACGAAGACTATGCGTCCCCACCGGCTTGGTAAAACTCGCTTATCTCCCAAGCGCCACAATCAATGGCGCGGTTGGGTTACCCACGTCCGTATTGATGGGAATCCCGGAATAAGGGGAACACGATATCTGCTTCGGCAAGACTTGCCAAGGAAACCGCTTCGCTAAATGCGCTGAGGTGGTATAATAAAAACGATTCAAGTAAAGGCTTGGTAGTGGCGTGATGTCATGCCACGAAATACGTCAGCAGATTGAACTTGTGTACATATTATTCTCTCTACGGTGGTATGTGGAATTTATTTTGCAGAGCCGGACACTATCCTGGTATTCACAATCTTCTATGAATTATTCGGAGGAGGAACCCACCTTGCAACGCCGAACAATATGCGCGTCGGACTCATCGTCATTGAAGCCTGGTTCAGGGGCTATTGAGGGAGTCCTGGACTAGGGGGTGTCCGGATAGCCAGACTCCAAGACTATGAAGATACAAGATTGAAGACTTCGTCCCGTGTCCGGATGGGACTTTCCTTGTCGTGGAAGGCAAGCTTGGCGATACGGATATGTAGATCTCCTACCATTGTAACCGATTCTGTGTAACCCTAGCCCTCTCCGCTGTCTATATAGACCGGAGGGTTTTAGTCCGTAGGACGAACAACCATTACAACAATCATACCATAGGCTAGCTTCTAGGGTTTAGCCTCCTTAATCTCGTGGTAGATCCACTCTTGTACTACCCATATCATCAATATCAATCAAGCAGAGTAGGGTTTTACCTCCATCGAGAGGGCCCAACACAGGTAAAAACATCGTGTCCCTTGTCTCCTATTACCATCCGCCTAGACGCATAGTTCGGGACCCCCTACCCGAGATCCGCCGGTTTTGACACCGACAGCGGGGATGACGGCTACGGTCACGGAGCTACGAGGAGAAGAGGGCGGAGGGGAAGGGGAGCTCACAGCGGAGCTACAGGGGACGACAGTGGGCTCGGTGAGGGTCGATGACGACGTAATCGGCGACGGCGTGCGGTGGCCGTGGTTGAAGACGGCAACGTAGGGGACGATGCAGAGGCGCTCCTGCTCGGGTGATTCGTCAGGGAGGAAGAGGAGGTCGTGTTGGGGAACGTAGTAATTTCAAAAAATTTCCTACGCACACGCAAGATCATGGTGATGCATAGCAACGAGAGGGAGAGTGTTGTCTACGCACTCGTGAGACCGGGCGAAGCGATCACAACGTAGAGGAAGTAGTCGACGTTCTCCTCGCGATCCAACCGAACCTAGCGCCACATTCGGCGCCTCGAAGTTCTTGACACACGTACAGCTCGGTGACGCTCCTCGGCTCCGATCCAGCAAAGCTCCGGGAGAGAGTTCCGTCGACGACGGCGTGGTGGCGATCTTGATGTTCTACGATGCGGGGCTTCGCCTAAGCACCGCTACGATATGACCGAGGTGGATTATGGTGGAGGGGGCACCGCACACGGCTAAGGAACGATCTCAAGGATCAACTTGTGTGTTCTAGGGTGCCCCCTGCCCTGTATATAAAGGAGCAAGGGGAGGGCGGCCGGCCCTAGGAGGCGCTGCCAAGGGGGAGTCCTCCTCCTAGTGGGAGTAGGACTCCCTTCCTAGTCCAACTAGGAAGGAGGAAGGGGAAGGAAGGAGAGGAGAGGGAGAGGGAAGGGGTCGCCCCCCTTTCTTGTCCTATTCGGACTCCCACAGGGCGCGCCACCTCCCGGTGCAGCCCTCTCTCTCCTCTCGCCCAATAAGGCCCATTACTTCCCGGGGGTTCCGGTAACCCTCCCAGACTCGGTTTTCTCCGAAACTTCCGAACCTTTCCGTGTCCGAATATAGCCGTCCAATATATCAATCTTTATGTCTCGACCATTTCGAGACTCCTCGTCATGTCCGTGATCACATCCGGACTCGAACTCCTTCGGTACATCAAAATACACAAACTCATAATATAACCGCCATCGAAACCTTAAGCGCAGGGACCCTACGGTTCGAGAACAATGTAGACATGACCGAGACACGTCTCCGGTCAATAACCAATAGCGGACCTGGATGCCCATATTGGCTCCTACATATTCTACGAAGATCTTTATCGGTCAGACCGCATAACAACATACGTTGTTCCCTTTGTCATCGGTATGTTACTTGCCCGAGATTCGATCGTCGGTATCCAATACCTAGTTCAATCTCGTTACCGGCAAGTCTCTTTACTCGTTCCGTAATACATCATCTCACAGCTAACTCATTAGTTGTAATGCTTGCAAGGCTTAAGTGATGTGTATTACCGAGAGGGCCCAGAGATACCTCTCCGACAATCGGAGTGACAAATCCTAATCTCGAAATACGCCAACCCAACATCTGCCTTTGGAGACACCTGTAGTACTCCTTTATAATCACCCAGTTACGTTGTGACGTTTGGTAGTACCCAAAGTGTTCCTCCGGTAAACAGGAGTTGCATAATCTCATAGTCATAGGAACATGTATAAGTCATGAAGGAAGCAATAGCAACATACTAAACGATCGTGTGCTAAGCTAACGGAATGGGTCATGTCAATCAGATCATTCAACTAATGATGTGACCTTGTTAATCAAATAACAACTCCTTGTTCATGGTTAGGAAACATAACCATCTTTGATTAACAAGCTAGTCAAGTAGAGGCATACTAGTGACATTCTGTTTGTCTATATATTCACATATGTATTATGTTTCCGGTTAATACAATTCTAGCATGAATAATAAACATTTATCATGATTTAAGGAAATAAATAATAACTTTATTATTGCCTCTAGGGCATATTTCCTTCAGTCTCCCACTTGCACTAGAGTCAACAGTCTAGATCACATCACCATGTGATTAACATCGATAGTTCACATCATCATGTGATTAACACCCATAGTTCACATCGCCATGTGACCAACTCCCAAAGGATTTACTAGATTCAGTAATCTAGTTCACATCGCTATGTGATTAACACCCAAAGAGTACTAAGGTGTGATCATGTTTTGCTTGTGAGAGAATCTTAGTCAACGGGTCTATCATATTCAGAGCCGTATGTATTTTGCAAATATTCTATGTCTACAATGCTTTACACGGAGCTACTCTAGCTAATTGCTCCCACTTTCAATATGTATCCAGATTAAGACTTAGAGTCATCCAGATCGGTGTCAAAACTTGCATCGACGTAACCCTTTACGACGAACCTTTTGTCACTTCCATAATCGAGAAACATATCCTTATTCCACTAAGGATAATTTTGACCGCTGTCCAAAGATCTACTCCTAGATCACTATTGTACTCCTTGCCAAACTCAAAGGCAGGGTATACAATAGATCTGGTACACGGCATGGCATACTTTATAGAACCTATGGCCAAGGCATTGGGAATGACTTTCATTCTCTTTCTATCTTCTGCCGTGGTCGGGTTTTGAGTCTTACTCAATTTCACACCTTGTAACACAGGCAAGAACTCTTTCTTTGACTGTTCCATTTTGAACTACTTCAAAATCTTGTCAAGGTATGTACTCATTGAAAAAACTTATCAAGTGTCTTGATCTATCTCTATAGATCTTGAAGCTCAATATGTAAGCAGCTTCACCGAGGTCTTTCTTTGAAAAACTCCTCTTAAACACTCCTTTATGCTTTGCAGAATAATTCTACATTATTTCCGATCTACAGTATGTCATTCACATATACTTATCAGAAATGTTGTAGTGCTCCCACTCACTTTCTAGTAAATACAGGCTTCACTACAAGTCTCAGATAAACTATATGCTTTGATCAACTTATCAAAGCGTATATTCCAACTCCGAGATGCTTGCACCAGTCCATAGATGCACATTTTGTTAACACCTTTAGGATCGACAAAACCTCTTGGTTGCATCACATACAACTCTTCTTTAATAACTCCATTAAGGAATGCAGTTTTGTTTATCCATTTGCCGATTTCATAAAATGCGGCAATTGCTAACATGATTCGGACAGACTTTTAAGCATCGATACGAGTGAGAAAATCTCATTGTATTCAACATCTTGAACTTTGTCAAAACCTTTTTCGACAAGTCTAGCTTTGTAGATAGTAACACTACTATCAGCGTCCGTCTTCCTCTTGAAGATCCATTTATTTTCTATGGCTTGCCGATCATCGGCAACTCCACCAAAGTCCACACTTTGTTCTCATACATGGATCTCATCTTAGATTTCATGGCCTCAAGCCATTTCATGAATCTGGGCTCATCATCGCTTCCTCATAGTTCGTGAGGTTCATCATAGTCTAGTTACATGACTTCCGAATAGGATTACCGTACCACTCTGTGCGGATCTCACTCTGGTTTACCTACGAGATTCGGTAGTAACTTGATCCAAGTTACATGATCATCATCATTAGCTTCCTCACTAATTGGTGTAGTAGTCACAGAACAGATTTCGTGATGAACTGCTTTCAATAAGGGAGAAGGTACAATTACCTCATCAAGTTTTACTTTCCTCCCACTCACTTCTTTCGAGAGAAACTCCTTCTCTAGAAAGGATCCATTTATTAGCAATGAATATTTTGCCTTCGGATCTGTGATAGAAGGTGTACCCAACAATTTCCTTTGGGTATTCTATGAAGACGCACTTCTCCGATTTGGGTTTGAGCTTATCAGGATGAAACTTTTTCACATAAGCATCGCAGCCCCAAATTTTAAGAAACGACAACTTTGGTTTCTTGCTAAACCACTGTTCATATAGTGTCGTCTCAACGGATTTAGATGGTGCCCTATTTAACGTGAATGCAGCTGTCTCTAATGCATGATCCCAAAACGATATTGGTAAATCGGTAAGAAACATCATAGATTGTACTAAATCCAATAAAGTACGGTTATGACGTTCGGACACACCATTATGATGTGGTGTTCCAGGTGGCATGAATTTGTGAAACTATTCCACATTGTTTTAATTGAAGACCAAACTCAGAACTCAAATATTTGTCTCTGCGATCGATCGTAGAAACCTCATTTTCTTGTCACGATGATTTTTCCACTTCACTCAAATTCTTTGAACCTTTCAACTATTTCAGACTTATGTTTCATCGAGTAGATATACCCATATCTGCTCAAATCATCTGTGAAGGTCGAAAATAACGATACCCGCCATGAGCCTTAACACTCATTGGATCGCATACATCAAGATGTATTATTTCCAATAAGTCGCTTGCTCGCTCCATTGCTCCGAGAACGGAGTTTTAGTCATCTTGCCCATGAGGCATGGTTCGCAAGCATCAAGTGATTCATAATCAAGTGATTCCAAAATCCCATCAAGATGGAGTTTCTTCATGCGCTTTACACCAATATGACCTAAACGGCGATTACCACAAATAAGTTGCACTATCATTATTAACTTTGCATCTTTTGGTTTCAATATTATGAATATGTGTATCACTACGATCGAGATCCAATGAACCTTTTTCATTGGGTGTGTAACCATATAAGGTTTTATTCATGTAAATGTAACAACAGTTTATTCTCTTACTTAAATGAATAACCGTATTGCAATAAACATGATCAAATCATATTCATGCTCAACGCAAACACCAAATAACATTTATTTAGGTTCAACACTAATCCCGAAAGTATAGAGAGTGTGCGATGATGATCATATCAATCTTGAAACTACTTTCAACACACATCGTCACTTCACCCTTAACTAGTTTCATTTATTCGCAACTCCTGCTTTGAGTTACTACTCTTAGTAACCGAACCAGTACCAAATACCGAGGGGTTGCTATAAACACTAGTAAAGTACACATCAATAACATGTATATCAAATATACCTTTGTTTACTTCGCCATCCTTCTTATCCGCCAAATACTTGGGGTAGTTCTGCTTCAATAATCAGTCCCTTTGCAGTAGAAGCACTTAGTCTCGTGCTTAGGTCCGACTTGGGCTTCTTCACTTGAGCAACAACTTGCTTGCCGTTCTTCTTGAAGTTCCCTTCTATCCTTTTGCCTTTTTTTTGAAACTAGTGGTCTTGTTAACCATCAACACTTGATGTTCTTTCTTGATTTCTACCTTCATCGATTTCATCATCATGAAAAAATTCGGGAATCATTGTCATCATCCCTTGCATACTATAGTTCATCACGAAGTTCTACTAACTTGGTGATGGTGACTAGAGAATTCATCAATCACTATCTTATCTGGAAGATTAACTCCCACTTGATTCAAGCGATTGTAGTACCTGCATAATCTGAGCACATGCTCACTAGTTGAGCGATTCTCCTCCATCTTTTAGCTATAGAACTTGTTGAAGACTTCATATCTCTCAACTCGGGTATTTGCTTGAAATATTAACTTCAATTCCTGGAACATCTCATATGGTCCATGATGTTCAAAACATCTTTGAAGTCCCGATTCTAAGCCATAAAGCATGGTGCACAAAACTATCAAGTAGTCATCATATTTGAGCTAGCCAAACGCTCATAACGCCTCATCCGCTCCTGCAATAGGTCTGTCACCTAGCGGTGCATCAAGGACATAATTTTTCAGGCAAAGAATGAGGATAAACCTCGGATCGCGGATCCAATCCACATCATTGCTACTAACATTTTTCAACACAATTTTCTCTAGGAACATATCAAAATAAACATATGAAAGCAACAACGCAATCTATTGATCTTACAACATAATTTGCAAAATACTACCAGACTAAGTTCATGATAAATTTAAGTTCAATTAATCATATTACTTAAGAACTCCCACTTAGACAGACATCTCTCTAGTCATCTAAGTGATCACGTGATCCAAATCAACTAAACCATAACCGATCATCACGTGAGATGGAGTAGTTTTCAATGGTGAACATCTTATGTTGATCATATCTACTATATGATTCACGCCGACCTTTCGGTCTCCGTGTTCCGAGGCCATATCTGCATATGCTAGGCTCGTCAAGTATAACTCGAGTATTCTGCGTGCAAAACTGGCTTGCACCCGTTGTAGATGGACGTAGAGCTTATCACACCCGATCATCACGTGGTGTCTCGAGACGACGAACTTTGGCAACGTGCATACTCGGGAGAACACTACTTGATAATTTTAGTGAGAGATCATCTTAAAATGCTACCGTCAATCAAAGCAAGATAAGATGCATAAAGGATAAACATCACATGCAATCAATATAAGTGATATGATATGGCCATCATCATCTTGTGCTTGTGATCTCCATCTCCAAGCACCGTCGTGATCACCATCGCCACCGCGCGACACCTTGATCTCCATCGTAGCATCGTTGTCGCCACGCCATCTATTGCTTCTACGACTATCGCTACCGCTTAGTGATAAAGTAAAGCAATTACAGGACGTTGCATTTCATACAATAAAGCGACAACCATATGGCTCCAGCCATTGCCGATAACTTCGTTACAAAACATGATCATCTCATACAATAAAATATAGCATCACGCCTTGACCATATCACATCACAACATGCCCCGCAAAAACAAGTTAGACGTCCTCTACTTTGTTGTTGCAAATTTTACGTGGCTGCTACGGGCTTTAGCAAGAACCGTTCTTACCTACGCATCAAAACCACAACGATAGTTTGTCAAATAGACTCCGCTTTAACCTTCACAAGGACCGGGCGAGCCACACTCGGTTCAACTAAAGTGAGAGAGACAGACACCCGCCAATCACCTTTAAGCAACGAGTGCTCGTGGCGGTGAAACCAGTCTCGCGTAAGCGCACGCGTAATGTCGGTCCGGCTGCTTCATCTCACAATACCGCTGAACCAAAGTATGACATGCCGGTAGGCAAGATGACTTATATCGTCCACAACTCACTTGTGTTCTACTCGTGCATATAACATCAACGATAAATCCTAGGCTCGGATGCCACTTTGTTGGGGAACGAGTAATTTCAAAAATTTCCTACGCACACGCAAGATCATGGTGATGCATAGCAACGAGAGGGAGAGTGTTGTCTACGCACCAGAGACCGGGCGGAAGCGATCACAACGTAGAGGAAGTAGTCGACGTTCTCCTCGCGATCCAACCGAACCTAGCGCCATACTCGGCGCCCCGAGTTCTTGACACACGACAGCTCGGTGACGCTCCTCGGGCTCCGATCCAGCAAAGCTCCGGGAGAGAGAGTTCCACAAGACGACGGCGTGGTGGACGATCTTGATGTTCTACCGACGCAGGGCTTTGCCTAAGCACCGCTACGATATGACCGAGGTGGATTATGGTGGAGGAGGGCACCGCACACGGCTAAGGAACGATCTCAAGGATCAACTTGTGTGTTCTAGGGTGCCCCCCTGCCCCCGTATATAAAGGAGCAAGGGGGAGGGCCGGCCGGCCCTAGGAGGTGCGCCAAGGGGGGGGAAGTCCTCCTCCTAGTGGGAGTAGGACTCCCTTTCCTAGTCCAACTAGGAAGGAGGAAGGGGAAGGAAGGAGAGGAGAGAGAGAGGGGGGCCCCCCCTTCTTGTCCTATTCGGACTCCCCTAGGGGGGGGGCGCGCACCACCTCCTGGTGCAGCACTCTCTCTCCCCTCTCGCCCAATAAGGCCCATTACTTCCCGGGGTTCCGTAACCCTCCGGCACTCGATTTTCTCCGAAACTTCCGAACCTTTCCGTGTCCGAATATAGCCGCCAATATATCAATCTTTATGTCTCGACCATTTGAGACTCCTCGTCATGTCCGTGATCACATCCGGACTCAACTCCTTCGGTACATCAAAATACACAAACTCATAATATAACCGCCATCGAAACCTTAAGCGTGCGGACCCTACGGTTCGAGAACAATGTAGACATGACCGAGACACGCCTCCGGTCAATAACCAATAGTGGGACCTGGATGCCCATATTGGCTCCTACATATTCTACGAAGATCTTTATCGGTCGACCGCATAACAACATACGTTGTTCCTTTGTCATCGGTATGTTACTTGCCCGAGATTCGATCGTCGGTATCCAATACCTAGTTCAATCTCGTTACGGCAAGTCTCTTTACTCGCTCCGTAATACATCATCTCACAGCTAACTCATTAGTTGTAATGCTTGCAAGGCTTAAGTGATGTGTATTACCGAGAGGGCCCAGAGATACCTCTCCGACAATCGGAGTGACAAATCCTAATCTCGAATACGCCAACCCAACATCCGCCTTTGGAGACACTGTAGTACTCCTTTACAATCACCCGATTCGTTGTGACGCTTTGGTAGTACCAAAGTGTTCCTCCGTAAACGGAGTTGCATAATCTCATAGTCATAGGAACATGTATAAGTCATGAAGGAAGCAATAGCAACATACTAAACGATCGTGTGCTAAGCTAACGGAATGGGTCATGTCAATCGATCATTCAACTAATGATGTGACCTTGTTAATCAAATAACAACTCCTTGTTCATGGTTAGGAAACATAACCATCTTTGATTAACAAGCTAGTCAAGTAGAGGCATACTAGTGACACTCTGTTTGTCTATATATTCACATATGTATTATGTTTCCGGTTAATACAATTCTAGCATGAATAATAAACATTTATCATGATTTAAGGAAATAAATAATAACTTTATTATTGCCTCTAGGGCATATTTCCTTCAGGTTGAGGCGGTCCTTCTTGGCGCTGAGGCGAGGTGAGGTGGTGACGGGGGCCGCATGCGTTACGGCGGCGGTGCCATGGGGGCACTTGGGCGAGGGGAAAGCAGAGAGGGAGCAAGGGAAAAGAGAGAGATGTGAGGTCCAGGGGGTCTAGCTCGATCTAGGGTTCGTCAAGGGAGAGAGGAGGGTGTCGGGGCTGCCTTATAGCCCCGGGGGAGATGGCAGATGGCCGGCGCGTGTGCATCACCGGCAATGGCGCCGGTGGATGAGCGCCACGCCCACCCCTGCTTCTGTAGCTGGAGATGGGGGCAAATGGGGTGTGGGTTGGGCCGAAACTGCTCTGTGGTCACTAGGGCCCAGATGCATAGTAATTTCCTATTTTCCCTTTTATGTATTTAAGTTAGCTACTGTTTCGTATTAACTCGAGTGACGAAAATGAATTTAGTCAAACATGAAAACTGGCACACAATTCAAGAACAATATTGTGATGTTGCATAAAAAGTTTTAGAGCCAAAGGAATTGTTCAAGCAATTTTAGAAAATGAAAAGGCCAATTAAAATGCTGCTGGACCAGAGAACAAATTCCCAGGGACAAATTGGGAGTTGCGAAAATGTTGGTTCAACATGACAAATTTAGAGATTATTTTCCATGGGATGAACTATTTTGTTTGCATGACAGATGAAATAAATATTTGACATGCATTTGAATTTGAATTTGAAGCAGATTTTAGACAAGTGGCATTTTGGCTTAGTAAAGCATGATGTGAAGGCCTCCATTAGAGGGGGATTACTGTAGAGTAATACTGGGGTGTTACAGACTGAGACACCTCTATGGTCAATAACCAATAGTGGGACCTGGATGCCCATATTGGTTCGTACATACTCTATGAAGATCTTATCAGTCGAACCTCGATGTCAAGGATTCAGCTAATCCTGTATGCAGTTCCCTTTGTCTATCGGTATGTTACTTGCCCGAGATTCTATTGTCGGTATCTCCATACCTAGTTCAATCTCGTTACTGGCAAGTCTCTTTACTCGTTCCATAATACAAGATCCCATGACTAACTCATTGGTCACATTGCTTGCAAGCTTTTTGTGATGTTGTATTACCGAGTGGGCCCTGAGATACCTCTCCGTCATACGGAGTGACAAATCCCAGTCTTGATCCATGCCAACTCAACAGACACCCTCGGAGATACCTGTAGAGAACCTTTATAGTCACCCAGTTACGTTGCGACGTTTGGTACACACAAGGCACTCCTCCGATGTCAGTGATTTGCATGATCACATGGTCATAGGAACATATACTTGGCATGCAGAAAACGATAGCAATAAACTTAACACGATCATATGCTACGTTCATAGTTTGGGTCTTGTCCATCACATCATTCTCCTAATGATGTGATCCCGTTATCAAATGACAACTCATGTCCATGGCTAGGAAACCATAGCCATCTTTGATCAACGAGCTAGTCTGATAGAGGCTCACTAGGGACATGTTGTTGTCTATGTATCCACACATGTATTGAGTTTCCGGTCAATAAAATTCTAGCATGGATAATAAACGATTATCATGAACAAATATGATAATAACCAATTTATTATTGCCTCTAGGGCATATTTCCAACAGTTGCTTGGGAGGAGCTACTTGGGGGATTCACCTTTCTTCATACAAAAGTTTTGCAATTGACCTTTGGAAATTTCATATTGAGCTAGCCGGAGAGTGGAGGTACCGGTCTTGGTCCTCACAATACTATTCCATAACTCCTTGGCACTTGCGATGTGTATGTAAGGTCTCCTTTGCTTATCATTCATCCCTTTCCTTATGCACATGATTGCGGTGTCGTTGAGATGCTTGTCCTATGCCTCTCTTGGAGTGAGATTCTTTGGGTTGACAGGGTTGGAGCCATGCTCCAAGATGTCCAACATTTCATCATTGGCGTACCTAAGGTGGTCCTGCATACCAATTCTCCACAAAGCAAAATCGTAACTGTCATCAAGCAAAGGAGGTTTTACTCCAGAATAATACTTAGATTTCTTTACTTGAGGTCTTGCATAGGGCCATGGAACACTAGAGTGATCATTGCTGGGAGGTTGTTGACCAAGTGAAGGAGTAGGCACAGTTGGCCTCGAGGCCGCACCACCCGAAAGTGGTGCGAGCATCATAGTTAATGTGGCTAATCTCATTTGGACCAAGGCCTCAAGAGAAGTATCATGCTCCTCCTTTTGCTTAGCAAGAGCCCGTTCCAGATCCTCAGAAGTGAAGGACTTGGCTTCCGTGGAAGCCGCACTCTAATCCTTCGGATCCATAACAAGGGGAGTCCCATCGGGGTTCATCTCGCTCTAGGGAGGTTAATCCACAAGAATAGAGCACGAGGCTCTGATACCAATTGAAAGAATCAAGATGGACCTAGAGGGGGGTGAATAGATACAATTACAAATTTTAATTCTTACTTAACAGTTTTAGGCACTAATGCGGAATATGAAATTGAACCTAACAATTGCAAGTATGATTCTAAGAGCTAAGCAAGATAAACAAGTACCACAAGTATATGAGTAAACAAGCACAATATGATACAAGTAAAGACCAAGAGACAAGTAAGCACAAGTAGGGAGTTAGGGTTAGGAATAACCGCAACTCCGAGATACGAGGATGTATGCTGATGTTCATTTCCTTGGAGGGATGCTATGTCACCGTTTAGAGAGGTGGGTGTTACCACGATGGCACACCAACGCCACGAAGTATCACCCTATTCTCTCTTTGAGATATCACCACAAAGGCGATTCTCAACCACTAGTGGTAGACCCTGGGGTGGTCTCCAAACCCTCATGAACTTTCTGTTGGTAATCACAATGGTCGATTCCTCTCCGAAGTACTCCTACCGCCTAGGAGTCCCCAACCTCCAAGAGTAACAAGAATGATGGGAAGAGCTCAAGACTTGCTCAAATCACGAATTCCTTTGGTGCACAGAAAGGGAAGGAGTGGATCTATCACTTGATTGGGCAACTTGTCACAAATGCTCTCAAATCCCTTCGGGATCTAAGATTTGGTATATGAGAGTGAGAGAGAGAGTGAAATGTGTTCTAGGGATTGCTCAAAGTGAATGATCAACCCTCTCCCATGGAGGAAGAAGGCTATATATAGTATTGGAGCAAATATGGTCGTTGTAGTATAAGTGACAGGGGTACGCCGGGCATCCGGGCCAGGGGCCGGACATCTGACACAGTGTAGCGCCTGTGTAATAAAACAAAGAGGCCGGACATCTGACATGGTGCCCGGACATCCGGAGATATCATCACAAAACAGATGCTCTTTGGACAGCAAAGGGCCGGATATCCAGCTGGACATCCCGGACATCTGGGGACACGGGAGAGCCCGGATATCCGGCGAGGCCGTACATTCGGGGGTTACACCACACCTCGATGTATATTTGACAGCAGGAGCCGGATATCCGGCGGAGTAGCCTGGATATCCGTCGTGCGGGCTGAACATCCAGTGTGGGAGCAGAGGCAATATTTCTGCTGCAGTTTTTAGGATATGTGACCAAGGTGGAGAAGCTAGGTTTTCCTGAACTGAGCAAGTCCTCCACTGGCCCTACCGATCCCCTCTTCCTTGAGTAGAACCAACTCTGTATGTCCATGATCCACACACTTTTATCATCCGGAGACTAACACCCGAGATTTACTCGACGAACATAGTTAGTCCCCTACATGTATATTATCATTAACATCAAAAACTTGATGTAAAGGCATGATTGCACTTTCAAAGCCGCAATCAAGGAGGGCTACAAGGATATGGTCGTCACTCGGCACTCGCATTAAAGAAGCCCAATGAAACCTCAACTGTGTAAAAACGCAAACGGAAGCAGGCGAACACGGCCCCTCGCGTGAAGTCACTTCATTCGCCTCCTCACGTGAAGTCACTTCCAAACAGAGGAGAAAATCGGTTAACTAAAATCATGTTTTGATTGGTTCTTATGTCAATTTCAATTAGTCATTCTAGCTCAATTCTGATTTGTTGCTTTAGGTCAATTTTGATTATAGTGTGATGTTCAACGCAATATGCAATTTTTATGTGTGAAGAACAAATATAGACGCTGACAAGGTGGATCTGTAAAATATGAAGTGGGGAATAAACAGAGACGTTGACAGGATGGATACATAAGGTTGGTCACGGTGGGAGTAACTTACGTAGTAACATAACACACCCCAAAATAAGCCTGCTTATATGGCACAGAGTTAATGAGAAGAGAGATATTTAGAGTAACGTAATATGTTACTATCACATAACACTTTCCAAGACAAAATAAGTCTAATAAGTACATCCACCAATGATACTAGCTCTATGTTACTTCCCACTAAAAACTCTAGGTTACTTCCCATGAAGATAATGCCGTATGCATGACACTAGCCTAAGTTACTCCGACTAGCCTAAAGTTAGTGGGAGCCTTTCCCGCTATCCTCGAGCTTAAAATAAAAAGGAGGTGGATCCATAAAATATGGAGTTCGAATTGTTGCGACTTGGTATTTAGCCTAAGTTACTCCGACTAGCCTAAAGTCAGTGGGAGCCTTTCCCGCTATCCTCGAGCTTAAAATAAAAAGGTGGATCCATAAAATATGGAGTTCGAATTGTTGCGACTTGGTATTTGTGCGTCTTTGTATTTGCTTTTGAGCGCTTCGAAATGATTTTGAAGCTGCAAATGTTGCTCATTGCTCTTACACCGGCAGTCTTTTGAGCTTTGTTATTTACCATTTAAATCCTCAAGAGCCGAGATGCCAAAAATAGATTAAACATGCTTTCGAGGGTGTGTCCTGGTGGTGCAGACAGGTGTACAGCAAAACGCAGGAGCATGTTTAACATGGCTCAAACCCTTGATGGCTATAGAAACTACAGCAAAGATACCGCCGACATCAGGCACCAAAATCTGAAGATAACCCTGCATCTGCATCACCCACCACCAAGAAAGCCAGAACGCCAAGTCCAGGGACAGACAGCTACATACACTACCGAACTGTCTCAAAGTTCCAACACATCATACATAACCTTGCTCGCAATCGTGCGTGCCACAAGACCCAAAAGCTTGCCGCGCTACCAACACCGTGAAAAGCAACCGATAGCGGAGATAAAAAACTGCTTCAATCAACAATAAGCCTATGCCGAGGAAGGATCGGGTTCGTCGGTGTCCATCTGCTCGGCTGCAGGCTGCTCCCACGCACCTCCCTCGCTGGCCGGCTCACTAGATTCAGCGGCACCATCTGGCTGCTGCTCTGGTGTTTGAGGTGGTGAAGTTTCGGCCGGGGGTGGGGTCTGTGGCTTCGGTGCTGGCTTTGGCTTTGTCATGATCGATTTGCAAAATCTGTAATAGTAGAAGGTTACAGATAGGCAGTAGACAGCATGACAGATAGTTGTTATGTTAGCAAAACTAACCTGTCAAGTGCTTCCGCCTTCTTCTTAATGTCGGAAACAAGGAGAGCAGGGTCAGCATGCTTTGGTAAAGCATCCTGCTGCTGTTTTTTCTCATGCAGCCAAGTCTCCGCTCCCGAGCACTCATTAACAACCTGTATGTAACAGATACAGGTTAGCAACCGAAAATTAACATTACCTCTAAAATTCTCTACAACAGGAACAATAATTGTTTGCCAGTGATTTGATTTAATAACAACTATAACAGTGAATGGACTGTCCATGATAAGCATTTCTAATCCTCTGATAGGTGGGAGTGTTAATACCTTTTGTTTCTCCGATATGTCGATATGCTCAAACTTTGGGTCACTAGACAATGCAGCCTCCCTGAAACTGCGGATGCAGTACGCTAGTTGCTCAATAGCAGGACCTCTTTCTTCCCACTCTCTGTAGCGCGCCTCGATAGGGCCACCAACCTGAAGGAAAATAATGTTCAGCCCTCCAGAATCGCAGAATACAGAAGAAGGCTCTATCCATGTAACATACTACCTCCGTTCCAAAATAGATGACTCAACTTTGTACTAATTTAAGTATAAAGTTAGTACAAAGTTGAGTCATCTATTTTGGAACGGAGGGAGTAGTAAAGAAGGCGTGCCTTCTTAAGTTCTTCCAGTTTTGCAACATAGACTCCCTTGGTCTCATCCTCGCCATCTTCGTACAGCCAATCCTCAACCTCCTGAAGCTTAGCCGTCAAAGTTTCTTTGTCCTCCGATGTAACATAGTCAGAGTACTTCTCATAAAGCTGAAATACAAGAAGAGAAAACATCAGGTACTGCACACCGCTACAGATTAATAGAACCTCACCGAAACATGCAGTCCAACATACCTTGTTACGCATGTCATAAACATAGGCCTCCACGGAATTCTTCTTCTCTTTGGTTTCTTCCATAACTCTGTCTTGAAGAGCCATTTCATACTCTTTCTCGACAGCTTTCTCCAACTCAGCAGACCCCATTGCACCATATACCAATTCCGCAACTGGGACATTAGTTTTCTTGACTTTCTTTTTTGATGGCTCGGTCTAAAATAAAGAAAATAATTTTATAATTACATGTCTCGCCCAAAAACTGAACAGTGCTTTCCCAAAAGTATGCATGAATGAAACTAGAGCACTAGCTTGTAACTAGCAAGAACAAATCATGATTCCTTTGGCGTAAAAACCATATGGAACGTCTAAGATACCACTAGTTAACATTCTGAACCAGTATGAGGAGGTTTAATATTGGATAAATTAGAATTGGTGACTACCAAGTGAATGGCAAACCACTGATCCACTGTCAGCTTCCCAACAAAGCTGCAGTGGTAAGTAATTCCCATTAACATGAGACAAATCCACACACCCTAGTTGGTAAGCATAAATTTAAGCCACATAGAGCAATAGCTCTTCTCAACATGCTAAGAGCAAAAGACCATAATAATCCAAAACTCTGTCAATTACCTTGGCATCAGTATCCATAGGAGCAGATTTTTCCTCGGAATCTTGTGCCCCATCTCCAGTAGCACCCTCAGCAGTGTCTGTAGTACCTTTAGGTTCCTGCATATTGACATCAGTGGCATCTGTCTCCATTTTGTTAGCATCCTTTGGCACCTCACTTGTAGCTGAAACTGGAACTTCCACTTCCTCCTCCTCCAGCATCTGTGTAGAAAAGAAAGCGTACTAGCAACATCAGACAGAAGTTGTATGTTTTTCCAGAGGAAGGTGATAGGACATGGTATTGCAAGTTACCGTCGCTGATTCAAGAGAGACTATTCCGTGAATGTTGAGACGAACTTTCACTTTCAGTTTTGCCTTCTCACCTTTGCTGGATTGGAAAGGGCCGATCTGCATAGGGTTTGGCACAAAAATCAAATCAGTAACCATCAAAAACAGCTAAGTACTACCGTGTATAGGACACGGTATCTGCATAGGATGGAATAGATTTTATGGTGGTCTAGCAGTTGAATGTGTATTGAATGACTTCTGAAAAGGTATATATTATGTTACCTACCGTGTAAGTGCTAATTTTTTGTGTTACTTGCGAATCTTCTGTTTCAACATTCAGAACATCCACTGCAAATGTATTGGACCTATAGAAGGTCAGAGCTTTGACGCTCGGGATCGGGTTCCCCTTTGGAAATACCACTGTTTGTTGGGGCTCATTGTTCTGGGAATCTGGTTTCCATGATAAAGCGATTGAAAAAGGATAACCTTCATTAACCTGCATAATATTAAGCCAATATGATAGTTAGAGGTACATGGTGCATTAAAAATGAATTTCATGTTATAACACATCGCTTTTAGGAAGTCACAGGTTATAACACCATGCTCACGTAGCTTGTATCTAGCACCCCCAAACAACAGGACGGTGCCTTAACAGAACTCAAAGCCATCAAAGGAGAAATTATTCAAAACTTGCAACATTGATATATTCAAAACTTGCAACATTGACATAAAATAAGGCTAATTTAGTTTAACAGTTGCAGATCCGTATTAGAAAGTTCATGTAAAGCTAGTCATCAGTCACACCAACTAAAAGTCATATTATTTATAAATTACAAAATGCAGTCTAGCACTTAGGTACTAGGTGGAAGGCAAACTCAATTTGGGCCTCGAAGATCTTACAAGTGAACATTATTCTGCTTAAACTGCAATATATCAACACAACAGTTCCTGCTACACAGGTGTCAAATGAAAGCAACAGGAGATGAAGATATCAAAGGTTGAAGACACCTACATAATAATAAACTGAAGAAAGCAGATGAAAGCTGTTCTAAATTTCTGAAGAACATGAACTTAAAGAGAACATTTAAAAACGAACTAACTATAGGTTATAATAATGATGAAAATGCTAGAATGGGAATAAAAAAAGAAACAAATGACCAGAGGCCAAACATAAGAAGACAAGTTTGTACCTGGAACTCCCGCACTTTGAACGTGGGACTAAGTATAGCACACTGAAGAGCGCATCCCCGGGCAACACATTCACTTGCATTCATAGTTCTCCGGGGTTCCTTTCCAAAGAATTCAGTGATAATCCTGATTATAGCAGGGACACGAGAACCTGATCCAACAACCTCAACAAAGTGCACACTTTCTGATGTCAAGCCAGCTTCGGCCAAGGCCTTCTCCAATGGCCCTTTCACACGTTCTAGTACTGGGGCACTGATCTGTTCAAATTCATCCCTCTTTATGAAGCCTCGTACATCCTTCTCATCCATCAAGCACTCAATATTCATCGGTGCCTCCGGATTGGCGCTCAGCATCTTCTTGAGCTTCTCACAGGCCACACGCAACCTAATGCAGGCACGGGCATTCTGGTAGACATCAATCTTATACTCCTCTTTAAATTTTTCCGCAAAGTGCTTAAACAGGGCTTCATCAAAGTCTCTTCCGCCAAGAGACCTGTCATATGCGTGGGACAGCATCTTCAGCTGCCCCTTCTTGAAACCGACAATGCTTACCTGCATGCTGGCATGCCCGACATCAACAAATGCGACGTTCAGCTGATCATTCTCAGGGAGATCAGTCTTATATATGCCATATGCCAATGCAGTAGCAGTGGTCTCATGGAACAGACGCAACGGCCGCAGACCAGCGATAGTGGCAGCATCAAGAACAGACCTACGCTGCAGGTCAGTGAAATACACCGGGATACCAATGCAGCAATCAACAACAGCGGTCTTCAGGTTATCCTCAGCAATGGCCTTCAGATTAGACAGCACCATGGCAAGCAGCTGTGTGGGGGTGAAAGCATTCTCCTCCCCCAGATACCGGGCGTGGACGAGTGGGAACCCATCAGGGCCCTCCGAGACACGGAAAGGGAACGACTGCAGATCGCGCTGCAGCTCAGGATCAGCGAACTTGCGGCCCAGCAAGCGCTTGATCTGTGAAATGGAGTTCTTCGGGTTCATGGTGGAGTTGGCAGCGCCTGCAGTGCCGATGAAGCGCTGCTTGTCACCGAAGCAGACGATGGCAGGGGTCTCCCGTTTGGATTCCTCATTGAGAACCACGTCGATGCCACGCTGCCGTGCCACCCCCACAATGCAGCTCTCGTTGCCCAAATCAAACCCAACCACGCTCATCTTCGATGCAGCTCCCGGCCACCGCTGGGTCACACGATCAGATCGCAGCCTACACCTGCACACGGAGAGATCCGCCAGTCAAATACCTTGATAAATCTCGGCATATAAACCTCAAATCTACCGACTCCATGCGCCAAACCCCGAGAACACGTCAAATTTGATCCGAAACAACGCAAACTCCGATCTAAACCCTCAAAGGCATAACCCTACGGCCCTAAGACCGCAGCACAACATCACGAACTGATTGATCTGCTAATAAAGGTGAAGCCCACTTTCACCTTCGAACAAAAATTACATAATGTTGAAAAGGAGACGTGCTACGGGAACGCGGAGATCGACATCGACGACGACGAGGCGGCCTTGGTCGCGGCGAGAAATCGCGGAAGGAAAGCGTCGGAGGTCGGATTGGATCGTACCGGCGGTGGGCGAAGTCGTGGGTGCTCCTTGAAATTTCGCTTCCGGCAGACGAGGCGAAGACAGGGCAGCTCTTTTCCCTTGGCGAATACGAGGCGCCGAGGCGGTGGTATATGCGGCGCCGTAGTGGTGGTGCCGCTCTGGTCGCGGGTGTTCTTCTTCCTTTGAGAGTGCTCCTGAATGTTCTGGAAGGTGGAAACTGGAAACCCTTACAGTTGGACGATCATGGGCCGCTACTCTCGTGGGCCGCGTGCACGGGCACCGGACCGTAGTAGTAGTAGATGCGAGAAGCTTTGGGACCTCACTACCTCAGTGTATACCACTCAAAAATATTTGTCACCCCTAAAGAAAACTAAAAAAATTGTCTTCAAAAATCCTCTGTGTATTTTACTCTTCCAAAAAAATAACGACATAACTAATTAAATTAATGTGCCTAAAAATAATAATTAAATTAAGGTACTAAAAAATAATTACATTAAGGGGTACTACCTTCGTCTGGATTTATTAGTCCTCAATGTATTTTGGGTGAAAGTTTGACCACATATTTGACTAGAAGAATGTTAATGTGTGTCGTAAAAAAAATTTGGATTTGTATTTGAAAGTATTTTCCAATGATATTATTGTTAGTACGTATAACTTATACTTTATCAGTTGAAATTATGGTCAAAATATGACCTAAAATACAAGGGGACTAGTAAATCGGGACGGAGGTACCTCCCTACAAACGGCATCCTCATCTTCTCTTGTGCTAGCAAGCGGCACACAACGGCACAACCCTTTTTTTTCCTTTTTTGGAGCCGGTTTTTCAAAGCGTTTTATCTCCTGAACTGGGCGTCCAAATCATGAACCGTTTCACCGTTGGGTTTAACATCGAAATCTTGAAAACTAGATTCATGTTAATAGGTTTCAACAAACCTGCTTTTTCACCAAAAAACATACATGAGGGCATTTAGAAAAAAGGAAACCTAAAACAGGCAAAACTGAAGGGAAAAACCCTAGAAAAATAAGACCAAAAATTAGGGAAAACTGAAATAGAGTTGTGCTATTTCATTTTTGGGAAACATAGATTGTGATTTTCCGTTTTCAGGAAGCACAAAGCGCTTCTCATGGAAGCACATGTTGTGCTTCTCCCTTTTTGGGGGAAGCAAATTGTGCTTTTCCCTTTCGGAAAGCACATTTGTCCTTCTCGTGGGAGCACATTTGTGCTTTCTTTATTTTTAGGAAGCACAAGCGGTGTGTCGTGAATATAATCTTGACAATATTACAGGAGTGTGCATGTAGAGGCAATCACATCAATCAAGCAATGCAGATGAGAGTACACACAAGTAATTATACAGGTCCGGACCCTCGTCGGTGGAGGTAATACCCTACTCATATGTGGTGCTCTTGCTTTTGGCGTAGGTTACGCTCTGAGAGAGTTCACCCCTCGGCCTGGTGCCCTCCTCCCTGCTTGTATAGAGTGCGTTAGGAGGGGTGTCTAACGGGTTGGTAACAAACACTATTGATGGTCTCGAGCACGACTGATTGTTCATGGCTATTACTAGTAGCAACTATTGTATTTAACTATATAATGTTGTCGTTAGGTAAAGGTAACATTGATGGCATCGTGGGGATTATGGTATCCTAGGGTGCAACCGACTATAGGACAACTGAATCCCCCGGTCCTGGTGATGAACAACTGTTGGTACTCGCCCATCAGGGGGTGTATGATCCGACTGTGGGCACTTAGACTGTTGGTGAGGAATCCCCTGGCCTTTGATGTCTTGGGGCATAACATTGACGGGCTCAGTGTGTGTCCCATTGCTCGTGGTCTTTTGGACCGTATCTTTAATGGGCCTACGGGAATGACTAAGACGTCGTTCAGTCATTCTGAATGGGCGGGTGATTTATTGAAAATAATACATAGTGTCGTATGTGGTCTGATGAGCAAAACACATTGTGGTTATTTATACTTCGTAATTTTCACTCGTGATTTTAGTAGACATGCCTTTGAAAAGTTCAAGGAATTTCAGAACAAAGTTGAAAATCACCGGGACAAAAAAAATTAAGTTTCTACGATCTAATCATGGAGGTGAATATCTTAGTCAAGAGTTTAGTCAACATGTGAGTGATCGTGGAATTGGTTCACAACTTACACCTCCCGAAACTCCACAGAGAAACAAAGTGTCTAAGAGGCGTAACCTAACTTGTTAGCCACGGTGAGGTCTATGATGTCTCTTACCAATCCGCCTTTATCTTTTGGGGATGCGCACTAGAAGCAGCAACATACGCACTAAAAAGAGCACCGTCTAAGTTTGTGATACGACACCATATGAGTTATGGCACAAGAAGAAACCTAGTTTGTCGCATCTCAAAATCTGGGGTTGTCAGTAAAATGTTTATAACCAAAGAAACTTGATGTCAGATTAGACAAATGTTACTTTGTAGGTTATCCTAGGATAAACAACTAGGTAATCCTTCTACCACCCATTCGATAAAGTGTTTGTCGCAAAAAATGCAGTCTTTCTCGAGAAAGAGTTTCTCGCTAAAGAAGTGAGTGGGAGGACAGTACAACTTGATGAGGTTGACGAATCTTCGGCTAAAGTTAGTGGGGCTAAAGGATCAGAAGTAATTCCGCAAGTTATCCCTACAACCGAATTGGGAGTTGCTACAGTCTGTGTCTGAACCGCATAGGTCGGGTACGGTTAGTGAATCACCTGGATGGTTTCATAACGAAATTCTCATCTTAGAAGAAGATGAACATGCGCACTAGAAAGAAGCGATGGCGGCGCCAAGCTCAAAGGAATGACTTAAAGCCATGAAATCTGAAATGCGGTCCATGTACGAAAACCAAGTGTGGAGCTTGGTAGTTAATGTGAATGGATTTTAAAAAAAATACGGTCACGGATGGTAACCCTAATATCTATAAAGCTTGGTTTCTCATGATGGGATTCTGACAAATTCAAGGAGTTGACTATGACAAGACATTGTCGTCAATACCAATGCTTAAGTCTGTGTGGATTTTGATGGCAAGTGCTGCATATTTCGATTACGAGATATGACAGTTGGGCGTCAAAACAACTTTTCTAAATGGAAACCTTGAAGAGGATGTATACATGATAGAACCTGAAGGTTTTGTCGATCCTAAGGAACAATTAAAGAGTCATTGAAAAGTGTTTTTCGGTGAAAGACTTACGCGAAGCGACATATATATTAGGCATTAAATCTATAGAGATGGATCATTATGCCTAAAAGCGATTAGCTTGAGCAAGTACAATAGGATGACATAGGCGGACGGTAAGACCTAAAATATTATACTTTTGTTGAGTTGGAGAAACTGAATAGGAGAGAGAAGAGAAACGGGTTGCAGCATGTGCTCCTAGATACTATGTGACAGAGCGTGATGGGCCATGTATGAAAAATGTAGTATATATTACATATAACTATTTACATGCCGGTTATAAGTTTTATTGTAGATGTCATCGCAACATTATATCGGAGCTCCTAATTGGCGCTTCAAGCGCCAGTTCCGTAAGCAGGTGGCCACATACCATCGCCCATGGGCCGACCATAGAGGCGAGCACCCAATCATTTCATGGATCACTGGTTCATTTTATCGATCCATTTATCGGGCGCAACCCCTAAAAAGCCCAATCAACCGTTGATTATATGAAAAAACAAAAAAACGCAAAAAATGAAAAACTTTATGATCTAAAAAATGTTCAAGGATTTTGAAAAAAAAAACTTCATCGATTTTGAAAAAAAATCATTAAAGTCAAATTTTTTTCATCGGATTTGAAAGTTGTTCATCAATTTTGAATAATTTCATGGACTTTCTGAAAAAAGTTTGTCGAATTTGGAAAAAGTTTATCAAATTTGAAAAAGAAATCACAAGTCTAAAAAAAGTTCATCTTTTTTAAAAAAAACATAGATTTACAGAGAAGTTCACGTATTTTAAAACAATTCATCAAACTAGGAAGAAGAAAAAAAAGGAAAAAAGAAAAAAGAAAAAGGAAAAAGGAAAACAAAAAAAAGGAAAAATGAATAAGTTAGGGAAAATAAAGAATAAAAGAAGGTAAAAGTTCAATCTTACCAGATCCAACTAGGTGGCGAGGAGGTTACACCAGCATAATTAGATGAGGGATGACGGAGGTCGTTGGTTCGAACCACGAGCAGCGCACTTGTTTTTGCAGAATAAAACGTACAAGAACACTAGTAATGGGCGCGTGAAGCACCAAATAGGGTCTGCCACATCATATAGGGGAAATCCTATACGACGAGCAGGTCGCCTGCGAGTGACCTGGCGCGCACCCCCCTCACGCGTTGGGCGTACTTGCGGCCGATCCATTTTCCATTTGTCTTTCATTTTCTTTCTTACATTTTCTTTTTGTATTTTTTTCTCTTTTTATTTACTTTATTTTTCTTTTTTTCGGATTTTCTTTTCAAATTCGCGAACATTTGTTTTGTTCATCAAGTTCTAAAATGTTCATCAATGTAAAAAAATGTCAACAATTTAAAAAGCTTTTTCGAATTTATTTTTGTTCGTTGGATTTTTTTTTATGAAAATCCAACATTTGGTTATCGAATTAAAACAATATTCATCAAATTCAAAATTTGTTCATCAGATTCAAAAACAAATTCATCCATTTTCAGAAAAATCTTGAATACAAATTTTGCTCATCAAGTTTAAAAAATGCTCATCGACTTCAAAATTTGTTCATCAAATACAAAAAAAGTGCATCGTTATTAAAAAATCCTCATAAAAATTGTTCATCAAAATATAGGCCTCTTTAGAATTGAAATTTGGCGCTAATCCAGTATTGTTTTTGTTTTGTTTCCCCATGCTTAAAGAGGCCTCCTATACGGCGCAGCACGCGCGCACCCCCCGCTACCGTTCTGGGCCGGCCCATGTGCGGCCGGGACGCCGCCTGGTTTTTTTTTTGTGGATGACCTGTTTTTTTTCCTATTCTTCTTTTCTTTTTTCAATAGTTCAGGATATCAATAGGTTCTAAATTTCTGAAAAGTTGCTAATTTTTAATAAAACAATCATGATTTCAAAAATTGTTCATTAATTTGGCAAACAATGTTCACAAATTTAAAAATGTTCATGATTTCAAAAAATGTTCGTGAAATTGGAAAATGTTCACAAAATTTGTAAAAAGTGTTCATGATTTCAAGAAATGTTCGTGAAATTTAAAAATGTTCACGAATTTATAAAAAATGTTCATGACTTCAGAAAGTTGTCTAGAATTTTTCTAAAATGTTCATGATTCCAAAAATATTCATGATTCAAAAAATGTCCATGATTCTAAATTGTTTTTTCATGAATTCAATATTTTATCAATTATTTATAAAAATGTTCATGATTTCAAAAAATTGTCTTGAATTTAAAAATTGTTCATGATTCAAAAATTGTTCATGATTCAAAGAAAGGTTCATAAGTTTAAAAAGGTTTTCACGAATTTTAAACACATGTTCATCATTTAAGAGAATGTTCATAAAGTTCTAAAAAATGTGCATGATTTTGAAAAAATGTTTGTGAGTTTTAAAAATATGTTCACGGTTTCAAAAAAGTGTACATGATTTAAGAGAATGTTCAGAAATTTGTAAAAACAAAACTATGTTTTCCAAAAAATGTTCATGTTTGAAAAAAATCACAAAAAAATGCGAATTTAGAAGATTTTCGTAAATTTAAAAACAAGAATAAAAGTGAAAACAGAATAACAGAAAAAAGAAAACAGAAAAAGATCAAAAAAGGAAAATAAAAAAAGAAAAAAACCCGGTTCTGGGAACGTTCTAGAACCTTCCCAAAACCGGTTGTGTCGGAAAACCCGAAATGGGCCGGCCCATTGAAACCGGCATGCGCTACGATGCTGGCCGGCGCGGTACGCCGCAGGAACTGCGATGCTTAAATAGAGGCCTCAAAACTTTCAGGAGGAGCTCTCTAGAAGGCCACAACGATAGAGGCCCACGATTACTTGCGTGGGATTTCTGTCTATGTAAAAGTACCAACGGCCGCAATAGCTTGTCACTTTCCCATTTTCCCTTTTTTGGCAAACACTTCCCAATTCGAGCTCGCAGAGAGAGAACGAGAGAGAGAGAGATGTGTCACTCGCCGTCGGGATCACGCGCGACGGCGCGGTCGGGCAGGGTGGAGGAATTCGCCGACGCGGCAACGGAGGAAGGCGGCGAGTCCAAGCTCTCCGCGCTCCTCTACGGTACGCGCCCCTAAAACCCTAGCCCCGTCTTTGTTGTGGCGCTTGGTCGCTCGCCTCGCTCTCCAGGTTTGATCGTCGCAGTCGCGCGAGTTATTTCTCAGGGCGTGTGGTCCCCTAGGTTTTCTATACCAGTCTGCGGTCTAATCGAGGCGATTCGACACTACATTGGGAGCGCAGGACATCCAGCTCTTTTAGATTACGGGGAGTAGTTTGATTTGGGGAAAGGGGATCAAACCCTGTGCCTCGCATTGTTTGAATCGATGGGAGCCATCGGCACCGCCTGTTTAGAATTGATATTTGGTGCTAATCCATTATTGTTATTATTTTGTTTCCCCATTCCGATTCGATATATCCAGACCAGTTTGGTTTGTTTATTTCATTCCGAGTCATTTCTCTTATTTATTAAGGCAATTCGGATCAGCAGTTTCAGATTCGCGAAATTCGAGTGAGACATCGCCCGTAAGAATCGCCTCTACTTCATATGTGCAGGTCGTTTGCTAGATTCCAGAACACATACGCATAATACACTTGATTCAGAGAGGCATAGATGAGCGTACATCTGCTCGCCTATTGTTTGCAAACCAATACTGGAATTTCTAACGGCATGCTGAGAATTGCGATTTGGTCCCAATTCGTTTTTCCTTCTCCAGTTCTCTCGTTTCCTCATTCCAATTTTGACACTTTTACTACTGTATTTATCTTGTAGATTTCAGTTAGCAGCATCTTGGTTCCGAAAAAAATGGGAGTGAACCTTCTGTATAGATCAACTCTACTTGATGTGTGATGTGCATATCTAACTTGTTAGGTTGATAGATTCCAGTGATGGATATCATATCTGCTCGCTCATTGTTTGCAACCCAACACTAAAATTCTTGACATGTAGCACGTGTCAGGGATGTTACTGATGCTATGAATTTCTAACACGTCCCATGCATTCTTCCCCACAGATGTGTCGCAGCAGGTCCAGGACAGCCTCCAGAGCATGCTGAAGATGACAGGCGAGATCGAGCAGTGCAGTGACGAGATCGAGGTGGAGATCGAGCAGGCCAAGGAGGGCGTGGCTGACAAGTGCAGGGTGCTCGAGGAGGAGAAGGAAAGGTTCCAGAAGGTGGCCCTCGCAGCTCTCAACATCCTGAGCGGCGGCATCTGAAGCCTGCACCACCTTGATGTCAACAAAGACAATCCTGATAACTGCCCCGCTCTGTAGATCACCGTTCATGTGCAAGCCTAGCAATGAACCGCCAGTTGTACTCCTCCATATGCGATTGTTGCCAATTGTCAGTTCGTCACAGTGTTAGCCACCATTCTTTTGCTTGGCCTGTCAGCCACTCGGATCAAAGTGTGGTGGCAGTAGCAATAGTACTGGTTTGTTCAGGATTGGCTTTTTCAGTGAAGCAGAGCATAGCCTTATAGTTGGTAGTATGTGCGTTCCTGATTCTTATCGGTGGTATGATAATACGAAATTACTGTTAATTCAGAGAGACTATGCTGTTACAGACAGGGGAGCAGAGAAGTTATCTATTCAAAGAGATTGTGCTGTTACAGACAGGGTTTTATAGGGAACTGCTTGGTGAAACTGGAGTTGCCTCGGCTTCCATCAGCAGTGAGGCATGTTTGTTGAACCATGTCCAGATTATAAAGTACTCCCTCCCTAAAGAAATATAAGTGCGTTTAGATCACTAAACGCTCTTATATTTCTTTATAGAGGGAGTACTATGGCTATTCTGTGGCTTTCAGTTAATTATGTCTCTCATTAGGCCTGGCCCCATCCAGGCAAGTTGTTGTGGACTGTCCAGGCTAATTGTTTGCTATATCAGCAGGAGTTTATGGCAATTTGCTGCCATTCTTCACATTTGTGTTTTTCCTATGGCCACTCAAGCTTGGGAAGTGTACCAAACTGAAAATATCAGAGGCTTAAACTCCCCTGACAAATGGTTGCATATTCATAGTAGTAAGGTCAATGAAAGTGGTTGTACTGTATTATGCTTCCAAGAAACAAAAAGAGAGGATATTGACCTCCCTTTTATCAGAAAATTCTGTCTTGCGAGGTTTGATTCCTTTGCTTTTTTTGCCATCCATTGGAAGGCCTGGTGGTATACTCACAGTTTGGTGTTCTGCACACTTTAAAGGAGACAATGTTTTTCAAAATGAATATGTTGTGTTTGTGGTTCTGCAGTCAGTCAAATGTGTAAATAACACTGGCGGTCTAAGAACTTGCACTGCGGGTGCACTTAAGTCACACAACTTGCAAACCGGAAAACCCGTCACAGAACTTGCGTTGCGGGTGCAATCAAGTCACACATGCCAGCTGAACCGCGCCGACGCCTGGTTTTTTCTGTTCTGCTGTCACGCGTGGCACGTGAGGCCTCTGGACTGCATCGTTTTTTTTTGCACAAAGACCCCCTGGATCCAGGGCAAAAGGCGCATAGCCCCCCTTTCCTCTGTTCTCTGCCAGTTCGTGTTCTTCGCCAATGGGAGAGGAGACAGGCGGCGCCGCTGGCGCGTCGAGCTGGTCGGTGGCAAGTCAGTCATCAGCGACGACGGTGAATCCGGTGATGGAGTTGCCACTCCTGAGGACCGAAGCGCATGAGCGGCCGATATACAGTAAGTCTTTCCCCATTTTAGTTAGGGTTTTCTCCCTCCGGCAATAGATGATGATCGCCGGTGCATCGTCGTAGTTTTATGACGTGAATCAGTAGTAGTAGTAGTTAGGGCATGTTGGTATTCATCTACGATTTGTATCACATAATATTTTTGGGGATGGCAGCTAGGGTTAGTAGTGTCCTTTCTTGAATGTATTTTTGAATGCACTGTCCATTGTTGAATGTAGGTTTTGAATCAGTGAAATTCAGGGTGGAGGTGCATCATGGTGGGTTTTTTGTGGGGAAGGGAGTGAATGTGACATATTTGGATGAGAAGATATGTTGGTTTGACAACCTGGACAGAAATACTCTCTGTAATGATGTCATCTACTACATGCTAGCACAACTGAATTATCCTGATCATGAGAAAATTATGTATTGGTGCCCACTTGGAAAAACACTTGCAGAACTGGTGGATAAACCTGGAAGCTGACAGTCGGAAGATGGCCAACGCCTCTATTCACTCAAAGGTCCTGGTTTTGTTTGTCAGTCATATCAGAAAACCTGAGATGCAGGAGGAAGATGACATTGTGTTTAAAGGTTGCCCTGTTGTACCCAAAGTTATACTGAGTCCACTTAGCAATGACAAGATTAGGGAGTTGAAATTAGAGAAACTGTCAGGTAGTTCAAACAATGCATCTAACAGAAAGAATTCAGAGCAACAAGAAGATGCAGCTGGTACAGAGGAGGCAGAAAATTCAGATATATCAGAAAATTCAGAAGTTTCAGAAGAAGAGTATGAATGTGATTCAGACATAGATCCTACTTGGTATGACAGTGATTATGGAATGGAGGAGGAGGATGAGGAGCATGACAAGAATGTAGATGATGTTGTGCACGATGCTTTGATTGAGAAAGGCAAAATTATTGGTGCTGAGTACAGGCATGTTCCTGGGACAGATGATGTGTATGAAGATGATTTGCAACTGCCAGCAGAGGATGACTAGGAGAGAAAACATAAAAGTAACTCTGATGATGAGGAGTATAAGAAGAAGAGAAAGAAGGAGAAATCCATTTATAGGGTTAAACCATTTAACCCAGTTGTTGACATGGAAAACCCTCAATTCAATCTGGGCATGGTTTTGATTCTGTAGAGCTCCTTAGGAAAGTAGTAGCACAGTATGCAGTGAAGAACATGGTGCAAATTAGGAAGAAAAGAAATAATAAACAAAGGTTTGAGGCTGTGTGTGAAGAGGGTTGCCGTTGGAAACTAGTGGTTGTCAATGACAATAGGACACAATCTTTTCTTCTGAAGACTTTAATTGGAGAGCACACATGTGAGAAGGTCTGGATGTCAAAGAACTAACAGCCCCCTTTCTTGCTAGCAAATATGTGGAGAAGTTCAGAGACAATGAGAAGATTTCTTTAGCTACATTTTCAAGGAAAGTTAGGAAGAAATTTAACATGGAAGTTAGCAGACACAAGTTTGGTAGAGCTAGGAAAGCAACATTGGAAGTGGTGCATGGGGATGAGGTGAAATAGTACTCATTGCTTTGGAGATATGCAGAGGAAGTGAGACATAGCAATCCAGGTTCATCTTTCTAACTGAACCTAGAGAATGGGCTGTTTAGCACTTGTTATTTTAGTTTGGCAGCTTGCAAAGTAGGGTGGCTGAAGGAATGTAGGCGAATCATATGTATTGATGGCACATTCATAAAGACAAAGTATGGTGGCCAATTACTCACAGCAGTAGATATAGATGGAAATGATTCAATATATCCAATTGCAATGGCAGTGGTGGAGACAGAATGCTATGGACTTGGTCCTGGTTCCTTGCTACACTAAAGCTGGATCTTAACATAATGAACACAAGCACATTCAGTATTATGAGTGACAAACAGAAGGTATAATATGTTCAGTTACTATTTACATGTTCAGCTACTGTTTATATGTTCAGTTATTGTTCATATGTTTAGTTTCTGTTTATATTCAGATCTTGTTTTACTTCTTACTTGCACTAGTGTGATAATTCTGTTGTTTTCTCACATAGGGGCTCATAAAAGCTGTAAATGAGCAGTTCCCTGACTCAGAGGCACAGGTTTTGGGTGAGACACCTGTACCAAAACTTGTACTCAGCACACAAAAGTGAGACAATCAGACAACAACTATGGACTTGTGCCAAATCAACCACTCCAACCATGTTTGAAATTAATATGGAGAAGATGAAGCAAGATAATCCAGAAGCTTATGCTTGGTTGGAAGATAAGCCTCCAAATCAATTGTCAAGGGTCTTTTTTGATGTTTTTCCCAAATATGACATTTTGTTGAATAACACTTGTGAAGTTTTCAACAGGTAATACTACTTAATCTTGTCTGAAAATTTAATAGTAGCTCTATGTTGCATGGAACTGAATATTGGCTCAACCTTGTCTAAAATTGAACAGTAACTGAAACTTTGTCAAAATATTGTGTTATAGGTACATTTTAGAAGCTAGAGAGCTACCTGTGTTGACCATGCTTTATAGGATCAAATCACAGATTATGCATAGGCATATGTCCAAGAAAAAGTAGGCTACTGAGAAGAGGGCAGGCAATATAACTCCAAAAATTAGAGACAAATTAAGAAAGAATGTAGAGTTGTCAGCCAATTGTCACCCTGAGGAGTCAGGGATGGGTGTCTTTGGTGTGTTGTCAAATGGCAAGACATACATAGTGGAGTTGAATGTACATGCATGCACCTGCAGAAGGTGTCAACTCACTGGAATTCCTTGCAGCCATGCTTGTGCCTGTTGTAGACATGAAAGGATTAAAACTGAATCCATGTTGTCTTCTTACTACTCTATGCAAACATACTTGTCAGCTTATGGAGTTCAAGTATATCCTACTAGGGACAAAGATGAGTGGCTTCATGTACATGAAGTACCTATATTGCCACCACTACATGAGAAAAGATCTGGAAGGAGAAGAAAGAATATAAGGCAGCAACCAAAGGAGAGTAAAGATGGCACTAAACTCAGTAGACATGGTGTTGGGAAACGTAGCATGCAATTTCAAAAAATTTCCTATGCTCACGCAAGATCTATCTAGGAGATGCATATCTACGAGAGGGGGAGAGTGTCTCCACGTACCCTTATTGACCGAAAGCGGAAGCGTTTGCTTAATGCGGTTGATGTAGTCGAACGTCTTCTCGTTCCGACCGATCGAGTACCGAACGTACGACACCTCCGAGTTCTGCACACGTTCAACGCGATGACGTCCCTCGAGCTCTTGATCCAGCAGAGGGTCGAGGAAGTAGATGAGTTCCGTCAGCATGACGGCGTGGTGACGGTGATGGTGATGTGATCCGCGCAGGGCTTCGCCTAAGCACTGCAAGAATATGACCGGAGTCCGGAGGCGTAAACTGTGTATGTGCGCGCGCGCGCGCATGTGTGTGTGTGTGTGGGGGGGGGGGGCGCCGCAGACAGCTTGGAACAATTGATGTGTGTTATAGGGGCGCCCCCGTATATAAAGGATGGGGGGAGAGGAGGCCGGTCGTAGGCGCGCCCCAGGTAGGAGGAGTCCTACTTGGGGTCCTAGTAGGATTCGACCCCCCTTCATTTTACCGGAGGGGGAAAGGGGGAAGGAGAGGGAGAGGGAGAAGGAAAGGGGGGCGCCGCCCCCTCCTCTTGTCCAATTCGGACTCCTCCCTGGTAGGGGCACGCCACCCCTTTGTGGGCTGGTGTGCCTCCCTCCTATGGCCCATATCTTTCCCCGGGGGGTTCCGGTAACCCCTCCGGTACTCCGATATGTACTCGATACATTTCGAAACACTTCTGGTGTCCGAATACTACCTTTGAATATATCAATCTTTACCTCTCGACTATTTCGAGACTCCTCGTCATGTCCGTAATCTCATCCGGGACTCCGAACAACCTTCGGTCACCAAAACACATAACTCATATAATACATATCGTCATTGAACATTAAGCGTGCGGACCCTACGGGTTCAAGAACTATGTAGACATGATCGAGACACCTCTCCGTTTAGCAGAACCTGGATGCTCATATTGGTTCCCACATTTCTACGAAGATCTTTATCGGTCGAACCGCTATGTCAACATACGTTATTCCCATTGTCATCGGTATGTTACTTGCCCGAGATTCGATCATCGGTATCTTCATACCTAGTTCAATCTCGTTACCGGCAAGTCCCTTTACTCGTTCCGTAATGCATCATCCCGCAACTAACTCATTAGTCACATTGCTTGCAAGGCTTCATATGATGTGCATTACCGAGAGGCCCAGAGATACCTCTCTGATACTCGAAGTGACAAATCCTAATCTTGATCTATGCCAACCCAACAAACATCTTCGGAGATACCTGTAGAGCATCTTTATAATAACTAGTTACGTTGTGACGTTTGATAGCACACAAGGCATTCCTATGGTGTCTGAGAGTTGCATAATCTCATAGTCGGAGGAATATGTATTTGACATGAAGAAAGCAGTAGCAATAAAACTGAACGATCATTATGCTAATCTAACGAATGGGTCTTGTCCATCACATCATTCTCCTAATGATATGATCCCGTTCATCAAATGACAACACATGTCCATGGTGAGGAAACTTAACCATCTTTGATCAACGAGCTAGTCTAGTAGAGGCATACTAGGGACACGGTGTTTTGTCTATATATTCACACATGTATCAAGTTTCCAGTTAATACAATTCTAGCATGAATAATAAACATTTATCATGAATAAGGAAATATAAAATAACAACTTTATTATTACCTCTAGGGCATATTTCCTTCAGTCTCCCACTTGCACTAGAGTCAATAATCTATATTACACTGTAATGAATCTAACACCCATGGAGTCTTCGTGCTGATCATGTTTTGCTCGTGGAAGAGGCTTAGTCAATGGGTCTACCACATTCAGATCCGCATGTATTTCGCAAATCTCTATGTCTCCCTCCTTGACCAAATCTCGTATGGAGTTGAAGCATCTCTTTATGTGTTTGGTCTTTTTGTGTAATCTGGATTCCTTCACTAAGGCAATTGCTCCAGTATTGTCACAAGAGATTTTCATTGGACCCGTTGCACTAGGTATTACACCTAGATCGGATATGAACTCCTTCATCCAGAGTCCTTCATGTGCTGCTTACGAAGCAGCTATGTACTCCGCTTCACACGTAGATCCCGCTACAACGCTTTGCTTGGAACTACACCAACTAATAGCTCCACCATTCAATAAAAATATGTATCCGGTTTGTGACCTAGAGTCATCCGGATCAGTGTCAAAGCTAGCGTCGATGTAACCACTTACGGCAAGCTCTTTGTCACCTCCATAAACGAGAAACATATCGCTAGTCCTTTTCAGGTACTTCAGGATGTTCTTGACCGCTGTCTAGTGATCCACTCCTAGATTACTTTGGTACCTCCCTGCTAAACTTATAGCAGGGCACACATCAGGTTTGGTACACAACATAGCATACATGATAGAACCTATGGCTGATGCATAGGGAATGGCTTTCATTTTCCTTCTATCTTCTGTAGTGGTCGGGCACTGAGTCTGACTCAACTTCACACCTTGTAACACAGGCAAGAACCCTTTCTTTGACTGATCCATTTTGAACTTCTTCAAAACTTTATCAAGGTATGTGCTTTGTGAAAGTCCTATCAAGCGTCTTGATCTATCTCTATAGATCTTGATGCCCAATATATAAGCAGCTTCACCGAGGTCTTTCATCGAAAAACTTTTATTCAAGTATCCTTTTATGCTATCCAAAAATTCTACATCATTTCCAATCAACAATATGTCGTCCACATATAATATCAGAAATGCTATAGAGCTCCCACTCACTTTCTTGTAAATACAGGCTTCTCCAAAAGTCTGTATAAACCATATGCTTTGATCACCTCATCAAAGCGTATATTCCAACTCCGAGATGCTTGCACCAGTTCATAAATGGATCGCTGGAGCTTGCACACTTTGTTAGCACCTTTAGGATCGACAAAACCTTCTGGTTGCATCATATACAACTCTTCTTTAGGAAATCCATTACGGAATGCAGTTTTGAAATCCATTTGCCAGATTTCATAATCATAAAATGCGGCAATTGCTAACATGATTCGGACAGACTTAAGCATCACTACGAGTGAGAAAGTCTCATCATAGTTAACTCCTTGAACTTGTCAAAAACCTTTTGCGACAAGTCGAGCTTTATAGACAGTAACATTACCATCAGCGTCAGTCTTCTTCTTTAAGATCTATTTATTCTCTATGGGTCGCTGATCATCGGGCAAATCCACCAAAGTCCACAGTTTGTTCTCATACATGGATCCTATCTCAGATTTCATGGCCTCAAGCCATTTATCGGAATCTGGGCTCATCATAGCTTCTTCATAGTTCATAGGTTTGTCATGGTCAAGTAACATGACTTCCAGAATAGGATTACCGTACCACTCTAGTGCGGATCATGCTCTGGTTGACCTACGAGGTTCTGTAGCATCTTTATCTGAAGTTTCATGATCATTATCATTAGCTTCCTCTCCAGTTGGTATAGGCATCACGGGAACGGATTTCTCGAATGAGCTACTTCCCAAATTGAGAGAAGGTATAATCACCTCATCAAGTTCTACTTTCCTCCCACTCACTTCTTTCGAGAGAAACTCCTTCTCTAGAAAGGTTCCATTGTTGGCAACAAAGATTTTGCCGTCGGATATGTGGTAGAAGGTGTACCCAATTGTTTCCTTAGGGTATCCTATGAAGATGCACTTCTCCGATTTGGGTTCGAGCTTATCAGGCTAAAGCCTTTTGACATAAGCATCGCATCCCCAAACTTTAGAAACGACAACTTAGGTTTATTGCCAAACCACAGTCCATACGGTGTCGTCTCAACGGATTTTGATGGTGCCCTGTTTAATGTGAATGTAGATGTAATGCATAACCCCAAAACTATAGTGGTAAATCGGTAAGAGACATCATAGATCGCACCATATCTAACAAAGTGCGGTTACGACATTCGGACACACCATTACGCTATGGTGTTCCAGGTGGCTGATACGTCTCCAACATATCTATAATTTTTGATTGCTCCATGCTACTTTATCTACTGTTTTGGACTATATTGGGCTTTATTTTCCACTTTTGTATTACTTTTGGGACTAACCTACTAACCGGAGGCCCAGCCCAGAATTGTTGTTTTTGCCGTTTCAAGATTTCAAGAAATGAATATCAAACGAGTCCAAACGGAATGAAACCTTCGAATCGTGATTTTCCAACCGAACATGATCCAGAGACTTGGACCCTACTCCAAGTAGTGCCCGAGGAGGTCACGAGGTGGAGGCACGCCCACAGGCGCGCCTCTACCTCGTGGGCCCCTCAGAGCTCCACCGACGTACTCCTTCCTCCTATATATACCTACGTATCCCCGAACGATTAGAACAGGAGCCAAAAACCTAATTCCACCGCCGCAACCTTCTGTATCCACCCATCTTGGGGCCTGTTCCGGAGCTCCGCCAGAGGGGGCATCCACCACGGAGGGCTTCTACAACATCACCATAGCCCCTCCGATGAAGTGTGAGTACTTTACTTCAGACCTTCGGGTCCATAGCTAGTAGCTAGATGACTTCTTCTCTCTTTTTGGATCTCAATACAATGTTCTCCCCCTCTCTCGTGGAGATCTATTCGATGTAATCTTCTTTTTGCGGTGTGTTTGTTGAGACCGATGAATTGTGGGTTTATGATCCAGTATTATCTATGGAAAATATTTGATTCTTCTCTCAATTCTTTTATGTATGATTGAGTTATCTTTGCAAGTCTCTTCGAATTATCCTTTTTGGTTTGGCCAACTAGATTGGTAGTTCTTGCAATGGGAGAAGTGCTTAGCTTTGGGTTCAATCTTGCGGTGTCCTTACCCAGTGACAGAAGGGGCATCAAGGCACGTATTGTATTGTTGCCATCGAGGATAACAAGATGTTTTTTTATCATATTGCATGAATTTATCCCTCTACATCATGTCATCTTGCTTACGGCGTTACTCTATTTTTAACTTAATACTCTAGATGCATGATGTATAGCGGTCGATGAGTGGAGTAATAGTAGTAGATGCAGAATCGTTTCGATCTACTTGTTTTGGACATGATGCCTATATACATGATCATTGCTTAGATATACTCATAACTATACTCAATTATGTCAATTGATCAACAATAATTTGTTCACCCACCGTAGAATACTTATGCTCTAGAGAGAAGCCACCAGTGAAACCTATGGGCCCCGGGTCTATTCTCATCATATCAATCTCTATCACTTTATTTACTTGCTTTGTTTTTTACTTTGCCTTTACTTTTTACTTTGCATATATCTATCAAAAATACCAAAAATATTATTGAAGGAAATATGCCCTAGAGGCAATAATAAAGTTACAATTTATTTCCTCATATCATGACAATGTTTATTATTCGTGCTAGAATTGTATTAACCGGAAACATGATACATGTGTGAATACATAGACAAAACTATAGTCACTAGTATGCCTCTACTTGACTAGCTCATTAATCAAAGATGGTTATGTTTCCTAACCATAGACATGTGTTGTCATTTGATTAGTGAGATCACATCATTAGGAGAATGAGGTGATTGACATGACCCATCCCGTTAGCTTAGCACTTGATGGTTTAGTATTCTGCTATTGCTTTCTTCATGACTTATACATGTTCCTGTAACTATGAGAATTATGCAACTCCCGTTTACCGGAGGAACACTTTGGTACTACCAAACGTCACAACGTAATCGGGTGATTATAAAGGAGTACTATAGGTGTCTCCAAAGGTACATGTTGAGTTGGCGTATTTGAGATTAGGTTTTGTCACTCCGATTGTCGGAGAGTTATCTCTCGACCCTCTCGCAATACTCATCACTTAAGCCTTGCAAGCATTATAACTAATGAGTTAGTTACGATGACGACATTACGAGCGAGTAAAGAGACTTGCGGTAACGAGATTGAACTAGGTATTGGATACCGACGATCAAATCTCGGCAAGTAACATACCAATGACAAAGGAACAACGTATGTTGTTATGCGGTTTGACCGATAAAGATCTTCGTAGAATATGTAGGAACCAATATGGGCATCCAGGTCCCGCTATTGGTTATTGACCGAGAATGGTTTTAGGTCATGTCTACATAGTTCTCGAACCCGTAGGGTCCGCACGCTTAACGCTTCGATGACAGCTTTTATTATGAGTTTATAAGTTTTGATGTACTGAAGTTTTCTGAGTCCGGATGTGATCACGGACATGACGAGGAGTCTCGAATGGTCGAGACATAAAGATTGATATATTGGAAGCCTATGTTTGGACATCGGAATGGTTCCGGTGAAATCGGCATTTTACGGAGTACCGGAGGTTACCGGAACCCCGGGGTTAATGGGCCTACATGGGCCAAGAGGGAGAAGAGGGAAGGAGCGGGAGGGGCCGCCTCCCCTCCTAGTCCGAATAGGACAAGGGAAGGCGGCGCCCCTTTCCTTCCCTCTTCCTCCTCTTTCCCCTTCTCCTAATCCTACTAGGAAAGAGGAGTCCTACTCCGTGGGAGTAGGACTCCCCCTTGGCACGCCCCTAGGCCCGCCTCCTCCCCGGCTCCTTTATATACGGGCGGGGGCACCCCAAAGACACACAAGTTGATCTACGGATCGTTCCTTAGCCGTGTGCGGTGCCCCTTCCACCATATTCCACCTTGGTCATATCGTCGCGAGTTTAGGCGAAGCCTCGCGCCGTAGAACATCATCATCGTCACCACGCCGTCGTGCTAACGGAACTCATCTCCGAAGCCTTTGCTGGATCGGAGGGCCGGAGATCGTCATCGAGCTGAACGTGTGCTGAACTCGTAGGCCCCGTACGGTCGGTGCTTGGATCGGTCGGATCGTGAAGACGTACGACTACATCAACCGCGTTGTGCTAACGCTTCCGCTTACGGTCTACGAGGGTACGTGGACAAACACTCTCCCCTCTCGTTGCTATATCATCACCATGATCTTGCGTGTGCGTAGGATTTTTTTGAAATTACTACGCTCCCCAACAAAGGCATCCGAGCCTAGGTTTTATGCGTTGATGTTATATGCACGAGTAGAACACAAGTGAGTTGTGGGCGATACAAGTCATACCGCTTACCAAAGATGTCATACTTTGGTTCGGCGGTATTGTGAGATGAAGCGCCCGGACCGACATTACGTACGCTTACGCGAGACTAGTTTCACTGCTACGAGCACTCGTGCTTAAAGGTGGCTGGCGGGTGTCTGCTCTCTCACTTTAGCTGAATCGAGTGTGGCTACGTCCGGTCCTTGCGAAGGTTAAAACAGCACCAACTTGACGAACTATCGTTGTGGTTTTGATGCTTAGGTAAGAACGGTTCTTGCTAAGCCCGTAGCAGCCACGTAAAATTTGCAACAACAAAGTAGAGGACGCCTAACTTGTTTTTGCAGGCATGTTGTGATGTGATATGGTCAAGACGTGATGCTATATTTTATTGTATGAGATGATCATGTTTTGTAACCGGTTATCGGCAATCGCAAGAGCCATATGGTTGTCGCTTATTGTATGAAATGCAACGCTCATAATTGCTTTACTTTATCACTAAGCGGTAGCGATAGTCGTAGAAGCAATAGATGGCATAACGACAACGATGCTACGATGGAGATCAAGGTGTCGCGCCGGTGACGATGGTGATCATGACGGTGCTTCAAAGATGGAGATCACAAGCACAAGATGATGATGGCCATATCATATCACTTATATTGATTGCATGTGATGTTTATCCTTTATGCATCTTATCTTGCTTTGATTGACGGTAGCATTTTAAGATGATCTCTCGCTAATTATCAAGAAGTGTTCTCCCTGAGTATGCACCGCTATGAAAGTTCTTCGTCTTTGAGACACCACGTGATGATCGGGTGTGATAGGCTCTACGCTCAAATACAACGGTGCAAAACAGTTGCACACGCGAATACTCAAAGTTATACTTGACGAGCCTAGCATATACAGATATGGCCTCGAACACGGAGACCGAAAGGTCGAGCGTGAATCATATAGTAGATATGATCAACATAGAGATGTTCACCATTGAAACTACTCCATCTCACGTGATGATCGGACATGGTTTAGTTGATTTGGATCACGTGATCACTTAGATGACTAGAGAGATGTCTGTCTAAGTGGGAGTTCTTAAGTAATATGATTAATTAAACTTAAATTTATCATGAACTTAGTACCGATAGTATTTTGCTTGTCTATGTTTGTTTCTAGATAGATGGCTCGTCTTTGTTGTTCCGTTGAATTTTAATGCGTTCCTTGAGAAAGCAAAGTTGAAAGATGATGGTAGCAATTACACGGATCGGGTCCGAACTCGAGGATTATCCTCATTGCTGCACGTAAAAGTTACATCCTCGAAGCACCGGCGGGTGCGAACTCGCTTGATGATGTAACCGACGACGTTAAAACGTCTGGCGAGCAAAGTCGATAACTACTCTATAGTTCAAGGTGCCATGCTTTACGGCTTAGAACCGGGCCTTCAACGACGTTTTGAACGTCGTGGAGCATATGAGATGTTCCAGAGTTGAAGTTAATATTTCAAGCAAATGCCCGGATTGAGAGATATGAAGTCTCCAAGAAGTTCTATAGCTGCAAGATGGAGGAGAATAGTTCGTCAAGAACACATACTCAAAATGTCTCGGGTATAATAATCACTTGATTCAACCGGGAGTTAATCTTCCCGATGATAGTGTCATTGATGTAATTCTCCAATCATCGCCACCAAGCTACAAGAGCTTCGTGATGAACTGTAATATGCAAGGGATGAACAAGACTATTCTCGAGCTCTTCGCGATGCTGAAAGCCACGGAGGTAGAAATCAAGAAGGAGCATCAAGTGTTGATGGTTAACAAGACCACTAGTTTCAAGAAGAAGGGCAAAGGGAAAAAGAAGGGGAACTTCAAAAAGAACGGCAAGCAAGTTGCTGCTCAAGAGAAGAAACCCAAGTCCGGACCTAAGCTCAAAATCGAGTGCTTCTCCGCAAGCAGATTGGACACCGAAGCGGAACTGCCCCAAGTATTTGGCGGATAAGAAGGATGGCAAAGTGAACAAAGGTATATGTGATATACATGTTATTGATGTGTACCTTACTAATGCTCGCAGAGCACCTGGTATTTGATATTGGTTCTGCTGCTAATATTTGCAACTTGAAACAGGGACTACGGATTAAGCGAAGATTAGCTAAGGATGAGGTGACGATGCGCGTGGGAAATGGTTCCAAAGTCGATGTGATCGCGATCGGCACGCTACATCTACATCTACCATCGGGATTAGTTTTAGACTTAAATAATTGTTATTTGGTGCCAGCGTTGAGCATGAACATTATATCTGGATCTTGTTTGATGCGAGACGGTTATCATTTAAATCAGAGAATAATGGTTGTTCTATTTATATGAGTAATATCTTTTATGGTCATGCACCCTTGAAGAGTGGTCTATTTTTATTGAATCTCGATAGTAGTGATACACATATTCATAGTGTTGAAACCAAAAGATGCAGAGTTGATAATGATAGTGCAACTTATTTGTGGCACTGCCGTTTAGGTCATATCGGTGTAAAACGCATGAAGAAACTCCATACTGATGGGCTTTTGGAATCACTTGATTATGAATCACTTGGTACTTGCGAACCGTGCCTTATGGGCAAGATGACTAAAACGCCGTTCTGCGGTGCTATGGAGAGAGCAACAGATTTGTTGGAAATCATACATACAGATGTATGTGGTCCAATGAATGTTGAGGCTCGTGGCGGATATCGTTATTTTCTCACCTTCACAGATGATTTAAGCAGATATGGGTATATCTACTTAATGAAACACAAGTCTGAAACATTTGAAATGTTCAAAGAATTTCAGAGTGAAGTGGAAAACCATCATAACAAGAAAATAAAGTTTCTACGATCTGATCGTGGAGGAGAATATTTGAGTTACGAGTTTGGTCTACACTTGAAACAAAGCGGGATAGTCTCGCAACTCACGCCACCTGGAACACCACAACGAAATGGTGTGTCTGAATGTCGTAATCGTACTTTACTTGATATGGTGCGATCTATGATGTCTCTTACTGATCTACCACTATCGTTTTGGGGTTATGCTTTAGAGACGGCCGCATTCACGTTAAATAGGGCACCATCAAAACCGCTGAGACGACGCCTTATGAATCAGTGGTTTGGCAAGAAACCAAAGTTGTCGCTTGAAGTTTGGGGCTGCGATGCTTATGTGAAGAAACTTCAACCGATAAGCTCGAACCCAAATTGGAGAAATGTGTCTTCATAGGATACCCAAAGGAGACTATTGGGTACACCTTCTATCACAGATCCGAGGGCAAGATTTTCGTTGCTAAATTCGGATCCTTTCTAGAGAAGGAGTTTCTCTCGAAAGAAGTAAGTGGGAGGAAAGTAGAACTTGACGAGATAATCAGATCTACTCCCTTATTGGAAAGTAGTTCATCACAAGAACCGGTTCTGTGACAACTACACCAATCAGTGAGGAAGCTAATGATATTGATCATGAAACTTGAACAAGTTTCTCAGAACCTCGTGGGTCTACCAGAGTAAGATCTGCACTGAGTGGTACGGTAATCCTATTCGGAAGTCATGTTACTTGACCATGATGAACCTACGAACTATGAGGAAGCGATGATGAGCCCAGATTCCACAAAATGGCTAGAGGCCATGAAATATGAGATGGGATCCATGTATGAAATCAAAGTATGGACTTTGGTTGACTTGCCCGATGATCGGCAAGCTATTGAGAATAAATGGATTTTTAAGAAGAAGACCGACGGCGATGGTAATGTAATCGTCTATAAAGCTCGACTTGTTGCAAAAGGTTTTCGACAAGTTCAAGGGGTTGACTACGATGAGACTTTCTCACCCGTGGCGATGCTTAAGTCTGTCTCGAATCATGTTAGCTATTGCTGCATTTCATGATTATGAAATTTGGCAAATGGATGTCAAGACTGCATTCTTGAATGGATTTCTAGAAGAAGAGTTGTATATGATGCAGCCGGAAGGTTTTGTTGATCCAAAAGGTGCTAACAAAGTGTGTAAGCTCCAAATGATCCATTTATGGACTGGTGCAAGCATCTCGGAGTTGGAATAAACGCTTTGATAGTGTGATCAAAGCATATGGTTTTATACAGACTTTTGGAGAAGCCTCAGATTTACAAGAAAGTGAGTGGGAGCTCAGAGCATTTCTAGTTTTATATGTAGATGACATAATGTTAATTGGAAATGATATAGAATTTCTGGATAGCATAAAGGGATACTTGAATAAAACTTTTTCAATGAAAGACCTTGGTGAAGCTGCTTATATATTGGGCATCAAGATCTATAGAGATAGATCAAGACGCTTAATAGGACTTTCACAAAGCACATACCTTGACAAAATTTTGAAAAAGTTCAAAATGGATCGTGCAAAGAAAGGATTCTTGCACGTGCTACAAGGTGTGAAGTTGAGTCAAACTCAATGCCCGACCACAGCAGAAGATAGAGAGAAATGAAAGATGTTCCTATGCTTCAGCCATAGGCTCTATCATGTATGCAATGTCTTGTGTACCAGACACGACGTATGCTTAGCAATAAGTTTAGCAGAAGGTACCAAAGTAATCCAGAGTGGATCATCGGACAGCGGTCAAGAACATCCCGAAATACCGAAAAGGACTAAGGATATGTTTCAGATATGGAGGTGACAAAGAGCTAGTCGTAAAAGGTTACGCCGATGCAAGCTTTGACACCGATCCGACAATTCTAAATCGCAAACCGGATACATGTTTATATTAAACGGTGGAGCTGTAAGTTGGTGCAGTTCTAAACAAAGCGTCGTGGCGGGATCTACATGTGAAGCGGAGTACATAGCTGCTTCAAGCAAATAATGAAGGAGTCTGGATGAAGGAGTTCATTTCCGATCTAGGTGTCATACCTAGTGCATCGGGACCAATGAAGATCTTCTGTGACAATAGTGGTGCAATTGCCTTGGCAAAGGAATCCAGATTTCACAAGAGGACCAAGCACATCAAGAGACGCTTCAATTCCATTCGGGACCAAGTCCAAGTGGGAGACATAGAGATTTGCAAGATACATACGGATCTGAATGTTCCGCACCGCTGACTAAGCCTCTCTCACGAGCAAAACATGATCAGCACCAAGACTCCATGGGTGTTAGAATCATTACTATGTAATCTAGATTATTGACTCTAGTGCAAGTGGGAGACTGAAGGAAATATGCCCTAGAGGCAATAATAAAGTTATTATTTATTTCCTCATATCATGATAAATGTTTATTATTCATGCTAGAATTGTATTAACCGGAAACATGATACATGTGTGAATACATAGACAAAACTATAGTCACTAGTATGCCTCTACTTGACTAGCTCATTAATCAAAGATGGTTATGTTTCCTAACCATAGACATGTGTTGTCATTTGATTAGTGAGATCACATCATTAGGAGAATGATGTGATTGACATGACCCATCCCGTTAGCTTAGCACTTGATTGTTTAGTATTCTCCTATTGCTTTCTTCATGACTTATACATGTTCATGTAACTATGAGAATTATGCAACTCCTGTTTACTGGAGGAACACTTTGGGTACTACCAAACGTCACAACGTAACTGGGTGATTATAAAGGAGTACTACAGGTGTCTGCAAAGGTACATGTTGAGTTGGCGTATTTCGAGATTAGGTTTTGTCACTCCGATTGTCGGAGAGGTATCTCTGGGCCCTCTCGGTAATACTCATCACTTAAGCCTTGCAAGCATTATAACTAATGAGTTAGTTATGAGATGACGATTATAGAACGAGTAAAGAGACTTGCTGTAACGAGATTGAACTAGGTATTGATACCGACGATCAAATCTCGGGCAAGTAACATACCGATGACAAAGGAACAACGATGTTGTTATGCGGTTTGACCGATAAAGACCTTCAGAGAATATGTAGGAACCAATATGGGCATCCAGGTCCCGCTATTGGTTATTGACCGAGAATGGTTTTAGGTCATGTCTACATAGTTCTCGAACCCGTAGGGTCCGCACGCTTAACGCTTCGATGACGCTTTATTATGAGTTTATAATTTTGATGTACCAAGTTTGTTCGAGTCCCGATGTGATCACGGACATGATGAGGAGTCTCGGAATGGTCGAGACATAAATATTGATATATTGGAAGCCTATGTTTGGACATCGGAATGGTTCCGGTGAAATTGGCATTTTACCGAGTACCGGAGGTTACTGGAACCCCGGGGTTAATGGGCCTACATGGGCCAAGAGGGAGAAGAGGAAGGAGCCGGGAGGGGCCGCGCCTCCCCTCCTAGTCCGAATAGGACAAGGGAAGGGGCGCCCCCTTTCCTCCCTCTTCCTCCTCTTTCCCCCCTTCTCCTAATCCTACTAGGAAAGAGGGAGTCCTACTCCCGGTGGGAGTAGGACTCCCCCCTTGGCGCGCCCCCTAGGCCGGCCGCCTCCTCCCCCCTGGCTCCTTTATATATGGGGGCGGGGGGCACCCCAAAGACACACAAGTTGATCTACAGATCGTTCCTTAGCCGTGTGCGGTGCCCCCTTCCACCATATTCCACCTCGGTCATATCGTCGCGTAGTTTAGGCGAAGCCTTGCGCCGGTAGAACATCATCATTGTCACCACGCCGTCGTGCTGACGGAACTCATCTCCGGAGCCTTTGCTGGACCGAAGGGCCGGAGATCGTCATCGAGCTGAACGTGTGCTGAACTCGGAGGCCCCGTACGTTCGGTGCTTGGATCGGTCGGATCATGAAGACGTACGACTACATCAACCACGTTGTGCTAACGCTTCCGCTTACGGTCTACGAGGGTAAGTGGACGAACACTCTCCCCTCTCGTTGCTATATCATCACCATGATCTTGCGTGTGCGTAGGATTTTTTTTGAAATTACTACGTTCCCCTCTATCAGATCTCACTCTCGTAAGTGACCGTGAAGGGATTAACAACCCCTAAGCGTTGGTTGCAAGTTTCTATCGTTTTTTGTAGGTACGAGGGACTTGTGCATGGTCTCCTATTGGATTGATACCTTGGTTCTCAAAAACTAAGGGAAATACTTACGCTACTTTGCTGCATCATCCTCTCCTCTTCGGGGAAATCCAACGCAGTGCTTAAGAGGTAGCAAGAAGAATTTCTGGCGCCATTGCCGGGGAGGCTCACGCAAGCAAGTCAACCATACCAAGTACCCATCGCAATCCCTATCTCTCGCATTACATTATTTGCCATTTGTCTCTCGTTTTCCTCTCCCCCACTTCACCCTTGCTGTTTTATTTGCCCTCTCTTTTCCAATCTCCTCCTCCCTTTCCCGTTTGCCTTTTCTTGTTGCCTTTCTGCTTGCTCGTGTGTTAGTTTGCCTATTTGTTGCGATGGCTCTACCTAGATTTGGTGACCTTCACCTTAAAAGGCTAGAGGAGATTGAAAGCAATGTTAGAAAGTTTATGGTTTTGCAATTTGAGCACAATAATTTCTTTAGAAACAAACTTAAGGAACAAAAAAGTTTTATGAGCTTTATGAATAAAGAACTCGATGATATGTCTAAAGAATTTGATGGTATAAGGGCCCAAATTGCTCGTCTTGAAAAGATGACCGCTGAAAATTTCGGATATGCAAGCTACCTTAGTCAATAAGATGGCCACTAAACCGAATCCCTATGAAAATCAAGATGAAGATCTAAAAGTTATTGATGTGTCCCCCATTAAATCTTTGTTTTGCTATGAATCTTGATGAATCTGAAGATGATCTTCCTTTACCTAGAAGGCGTTTTAAGAATTCGGAGTTTCTAGTTCTTGATGATGAAATTGATGAAAGTGGGATTGAAGTAAATAAAAACCGTGATGTTGCTAAACCCACTATTTTGGATATCAAGGAATTTAATTATGAAAATTGCTCTTTGATTGGTTGTATTTCCTTGTTGCAATCCGTGCTAGATTCTCCTCATGCTTATAGTCAAAATAAAGCCTTTACCGAACACATTGTTGATGCCTTGATGCAATCTTATGAAGAAAAACTTGAGTTGAAAGTTTCTATCCCTAGAAAACTCTATGATGAATGGGAACCTACTATTAAAATTAAAATTAAAGATTTTGAGTTTCATGCTTTGTGTGATTTGGGTGCTAGTGTCTCTACTATTCCTAAAATTTTATGTGATTTGCTAGATTTCCGTGATTTTGATGATTGCTCTCTAAACTTGCATCTTGCGGATTCCACTATTAAAAAATCTATGGGAAGAATTAATGATGTTCTTATTGTTGCAAATAGGAATTATGTGCCCGTAGATTTTATCGTTCTTGATATAGATTGCAATCCTTCATGTCCTATTATTCTTGGTAGACCTTTCCTTAAAACGATTGGTGCAATTATTGATATGAAGAAAGGGAATATTAGATTCCAATTTCCCTTAAAGAAGGGTATGGAACACTTCCCTAGAAAGAAAATAAAATTACCATATGAATCTATCATGAGAGCCACTTATGGATTGCCTACCAAAGATGACAATACCTAGATCTATCCTTGCTTTTATGCCTAGCTAGGGGCGTTAAACGATAGCGCTTGTTGGGAGGCAACCCAATTTTATTTTGTGTTTTTTGTTTTTGCTTATGTTTAGGAATAAATAATCCATCTACCTTCTGTTTGGATGTGGTTTTATGTTTTAATTAGTGTTTGTGCCAAGTAGAACCTATATGATAACCTACGATGATAGTTGATTTGATTCTGCTGAAAAACAGAAACTTTGCGCGCATGAATTTAGTTATAATAAATCACAGGAACGTGCTTTTGCGTTGATTGTTTTTGATGATGATCAATAAACAAATTTTCCAGGACTTCCTATTTTGGTAGAATTTTTAGAGTTCCATAAGTTTGCGTTAGTTACAGATTGCTACAGACTGTTCTGTTTTTGACAGATTCTGTTTTTCGTGTGTTGTTTGCTTATTCTGATGAATCTATGGCTAGTAAATTAGTTTATAAACCATAGAGAAGTTGGAATACAGTAGTCTTAAAACCAATATAAATAAAGAATGAGTTCATTACAGTACCTTGAAGTAGTCTTTTGTTTTCTTTCTCTAACGTAGCTCACGAGATTTCTGTTGAGTTTTGTGTTGTGAAGTTTTCAAGTTTTGGGTGAATTCTTTTGATGGATTATGGAACAAGGAGTGGCAAGAGCCTAAGCTTGGGTATGCCCATGGCACCCCCAAGATAATCCAAGTATACCAAAAATTCAAAGTTTGGGGATGCCCCGGAAGGCATCCCCTCTTTCGTCCACTTCCGTCGGTAATTTACTTGGAGCTATATTTTTATTCACCAACATGATATGTGTTTTGCTTGGAGCGTCTTGTATTATTTGTGTCTTTGCTTGTTAGTCTACCACAATCATCCTTGATGTACACATCTTTTGAGAGAGCCATACATAAATTGGAATTTGTTAGAATACTCTATGTGCTTCACTTATATCTTTTGAGTTTGATAGTTTTGCTCATAGTGCTTCACTTATATCTTTTGAGCGTGATAATTTTTGCTCTAGTACTTCACTTAGATCTTTTAGAGCACGGTGGTGGATTTGTTTTAAAGAAAATATTGATCTCTCATGCTTCACTTGTATTATTTTGAGAGTCTTTAATAGCATGGTAATTTGCTTAATGTTAATATACTTGGTATTCAAGATATGTGAAACTTTCTTTTGAGTGAATTGAATACTAAGATAAGTTTGATGCTTGATAATTGTTTTGAGATATGGAGGTGATAATATCAAAGTCATGCTAGTTGGGTGATTATGAATTTGAGAAATACTTGTGTTGAAGTTTGCAAGTCCCGTAGCATGCACGTATGGTTAAAGTTGTGTAACAAATTTGAAACATGAAGTGTACCTGGCTTGTGCATCCTTATGAGTGGCGGTCGGGGACGAGCGATGGTATTTTCCTACCAATCTATCCCCCTAGGAGCATGCGCGTAGTACTTGAATTTTTGATGACTTCTAAATGAAGGAAATATGCCCTAGAGGCAATAATAAATTTATTATTTATTTCCTTATTTCATGATAAATGTTTATCATTCATGCTAGAATTGTATTAACCGGAAACATGATACATGTGTGAATGTATAGACAAAACAACATGTCACTAGTATGCCTCTACTAGACTAGCTTGTTAATCAAAGATGGTTATGTTTCCTAACCATGAACAAAGAGTTGTTATTTGATTAACAAGGTCACATCATTAGTAGAATGATCTGATTGACATGACCCATTCCATTAGCTTAGCACACGATCGCTTAGTATGTTGCTACCGCTTTTATCCATGACATATACATGTTCCTGTAACTATGAGATTATGCAACTCCGCTTACGGAGGAACACTTTGGTGCTACCAAACGTCACAACGTAATCGGGTGATTATAAAGGAGTACTACAGGTGTCTCCAAAGGCGATGTTGGGTTGACGATTTGAGATTAGGTTTTGTCACTCCGATTGCTCGGAGAGGTATCTCGGGCCCTCTCGGTAATACACATCATCAAGCCTTGCAAGCAATACAACTAATGAGTTAGCTGTGAGATGATGTATTACGGAACGAGTAAAGAGACTTGCCGTAACGAGATTGAACTAGGTATTGGATACCGACGATCGAATCTCGGGTAAGTAACATACCGATGACAAAGGGAACAACGTATGTTGTTATGCGGTCTGACCGACAAAGATCTTCGAGAATATGTAGGAACCAATATGGGCATCCAGGTCCCGCTATTGGTTATTGACCGAGAATAGTTCTAGGTCATGTCTACATTGTTCTCGAACCGTAGGGTCCGCACGCTTAAGGTTTCATGGCGATGTTATTATGAGTTTATGTATTTTGATGTACCAAGAAGTTCGAGTCCGGATGTGATCACGGACATTACGAGGAGTCTCGAAATGGTCGAGACATAAAGATTGATATATTGGAAGCCTATGTTTGGAGTTCGGAATGGTTCCGGGTGAAAACAGGAATTTACCGGAGTACCGGGAGGTTACCGGAACCCCCCGGGGGGTAAATGGGCCTTAGTGGGCCTCGAGGAGAAGAGGAAGGGCCGTCCAGGGGTGGCACGCCCCCCCCCAGTCCGAATAGGACAGGAGGGGGGCGCCCTCTTCCTCTTCCCCCCCCCAATCCTATTCCAACTAGGAAGGGGAAGTCCTACTCCCTGGGAGTAGGACTCCTCCCAGCCCCCTTGGGCCGGCCGCACTCCCCCTCCCTCCTTTATATACGGGGCAGGGGGCACCCTAGAGACACAAGTTTGATCTACGGATCGCCCTTAGCCGTGTCGGTGCCCCCTCCACCATATTCCACCTCGGTCATACTGTCGAAGCTTAGGCGAAGCCCTGCGCCGTGAAACATCAAGGTCGCCACCACGCCGTCAGGTTGACGGAACTCTCCTCGACACTCGGCTGGATCGGAGTACGAGGGACGCCATCGAGCTGTACGTGTGTCAAGAACTCGGGGCGCCGAGTAACGGCGCCGGATCGGTCGGATCGCGAGGAGAACGTACGACTACTTCCTCTATGTTGTGATCGCTTCGCCGGGTCTACAAGGGTATGTAGACAACACTCTCCCCTCTCGCTATACATCACCATGATCTTGCGCGTGCGTAGGAAAATTTTGAAATTACTACGCTCCCCAACAAAGGCATCCGAGCCTAGGTTTTATGGTTTGATGTTTTGCACGAGTAGAACACAAGTGAGTTGTGGGCAATACAAGTCATACTACCTACCAGCATGTCATACTTTGGTTCAGCGGTATTGTGAGATGAAGCGCCCAGACCGACATTACGCGTGACGCTTACGCGAGACCGGTTTCACCGCCACGAGCACTCGTTGCTTAAAGGTGACCGGTGGGTGCTGTCTCTCACTTTAGTTGAACTGAGTGTGGCTACGCCGGTCCTTGAGAAGGTTAAAACGAGTCTATTCGACGAAGTATCGCTGTGGTTTTGATGCGTAGGTGAGACTGGTTCTTGCTTAAGCCCGTAGCAGCCACGTAAAATTTGCAACAACAAAGTAGAGGACGCCTAACTTGTTTTTGCAGGGCATGTTGTGATGTGATATGGTCAAGACATGATGCTATATTTTATTGTATGAGATGATCATGTTTTGTAACCGGTTATCGGCAATCGGCAGGAGCCATATGGTTGTCGCTTATTGTATGCAATGCAATCGCTTCGTAATGCTTTACTTTATCACTAAACGGTAGCGATAGTCGAGAAGCATAAGTTTGGCGAGACGACAACGATGCTACGATGGAGATCAAAGGTGTCGCGCGGTGACGATGGTGATCATGGTGGTGCTCCGAGATGAAGATCACGAAGCACAAGATGATGATGACCATATCATATCACTTATATTGATTTGCATGTGATGTTTATCCTTTATGCATCTTATCTTGCTTTGATTGACGGTAGCATTATAAGATGATCTCTCACTAAATTATCAAGAAGTGTTCTCCCCGAGTATGCACCGTTGCCAAAGTTCGTCGTGCCCAGACACCACGTGATGATCGGGTGTGATAAGCTCTACGTCCATCTACAACGGGTGCAAGCCAGTTTTGCACACGCAGAATACTCGGGTTATACTTGACGAGCCTAGCATATGCAGATATGGCCTCGGAACACGGAGACCGAAAGGTCGAGCGTGAATCATATAGTAGATATGATCAACATAAGATGTTCACCATTGAAAGCTACTCCATTTCACGTGATGATCGGTTATGGTTTAGTTGATTTGGATCACGTGATCACTTAGATGACTAGAGAGATGTCTTTCTAAGTGGGAGTTCTTAAGTAATATGATTAATTAAACTTAAATTTATCATGAACTTAGTACCTGATAGTATCTTGCTTGTTTATGTTTGATTGTAGATAGATGGCTCGTGCTGTTGTTCCGTTGAATTTTAATGCGTTCCTTGAGAAAGCAAAGTTGAAAGATGATGGTAGCAATTACACGGATCGGGTCCGAATCTCGAGGATTATCCTCATTATCGCACGTAAGAGTTACGCCTGGATGCACCGCTGGGTGCCAAGCTCGCTTCTGATGCAACCGACGACGTTAAGAACGTCTGGCGAGCAAAGCTGATGACTACTCTATAGTTCAGTGTGCCATGCTTTACGGCTTAGAACCGGGACTTCAACGACGTTTTGAACGTCATGGAGCATATGAGATGTTCCAGAGTTGAAGTTGATATTCCAACAGTAATGCCCGGATTGAGAGATATGAAGTCTCCAATAAGTTCTATAGCTGCAAGATGGAGGAGAATAGTTACATTAGTGAGCACATACTCGTAATGTCCGGGTACTACAATCACTTGACACAATTGGGAGTTAATCTTCCGGATGATTGTGTCATTGATGAATTCTTCAATCACGCCACCAAGCTACAAAGGCTTCGTGATGAACTATAATATGCAAGGGTTAGTAAAGACTATACCGAGCTCTTCGCAATGCTAAAGGCTGCGGAGGTAGAAATCAAGAAGGAACATCAAGTGTTGATGGTCAATAAGACCACTAGTTTCAAGAAGAAAGGCAAAGGGAAGAAGAAGGAACTTCAAGAAGAACAGCAAGCAAGTTGTCGCTCAGAGAAGAAACCCAAGTCTGGACCTAAGCCTGAAATCGAGTGCTTCTACCGCAAGCGCATGGTCACCGGAAGCGGAACTGCCCCAAGTATTTGGCGGATAAGAAGGATGGCAAGGTGAACAAAGGTATATGTGATATACATGTTATTTATGTGTACCTTACTAGAGCTCGTAGTAGCACTGGTATTTGATACTGGTTCTCTGCTAATATTTGCAACTCAAAGCAGGGACTACGGATTGCTTAACTCGCAAAGGACGAGGTGACGATGCGCGTGGGAAATGGTTCCAAAGTCGATGTGATCGCGGTCGGCACGCTACCTCTACATCTACCTTCGGATTAGTTTTAGACCTAAATAATTGTTATTTGGTGCTGCGTTGAGCATGAACATTATATCTGGATCTTGTTTGATGCGAGACGGTTATTCATTTAAATCGAGAATAATGGTTGTTCTATTTATATGAGTAATATCTTTTATGGTCATGCACCCTTGAGGAGTGGTCTATTTTGATGAATCTCGATAGTAGTGATACACATATTCATAATGTTGAAACCAAAAGATGCAGAGTTGATAATGATAGTGCAACTTATTTGTGGCAATCGCCGTTTAGGTCATATCGGTGTAAAGCGCATGAAGAAACTCCATACCGATGGACTTTTGGAGTCACTTGATTATGAATCACTTGGCACTTGCGAACCGTGCCTCATGGGCAAGATGACTAGAACACCGCTTCTCCAGTACTATGGAGAGAGCAACAGATTTGTTGGAAATCATACATACTGTATGTATGTGGTCCGATGAATGTTGAGGCTCGTGGCGGATATCGTTATTTTCTCACCTTCACAGATGACTTAAGCGGATATGGGTATATCTACTTAATGAAACATAAGTCTGAAACATTTGAAAAGTTCAAAGAATTTCAGAGTGAAGTTGAAAATCATCGTAACAAGAAAATTAAATTTCTACGATCCGATCGTGGAGGTGAATATTTGAGTTACGAGTTTGGTCTACATTTGAAACAATGCGAATAGTTTAGAACTCACGCCACCCGAACACCACAACAGAATGGTGTGTCCGAACGTCAGAATCGTACTTTACTAGATATGGTGCGATCTATGATGTCTCTTACAGACCGCTATCGTTTTGGGGTTATGCTCTAGAGACGGCCGCATTCACACTCGAATAGAACACCGTCGAAATCCGCTGAGACGACACCTTATGAACTATGGTTTGGCAAGAAACCAAAGTTGTCGTTTCTAAAAGTTTGGGGATGCGATGCTTATGTGAAAAAGCTTCAACCTGATAAGCTCGAACCCAAATCGGAGAAATGTGTCTTCATAGGATACCCAAAGGAGACAGTTGGGTACACCTTCTATCACAGATCCGAAGGCAAGACATTCGTTGCTAAGAATGGATCCTTTCTAGAGAAGGAGTTTCTCTCGAAAGAAGTGAGTGGGAGGAAAGTGGAACTTGATGAGGTAATAGTACCTTCTCCCTTACTTGAAAGTAGTTCGTCGCAGAAACCGATTTCTGAGACACCTACACCAAGTAGTGAGGAAGTTGATGATGTTGATCATGAAACTTCAGATCAAGTTACTACAGAACCTCGTAGATCAACCAGAGTAAGATCCGCACCAGAGTGGTACGGCAATCCTGTTCTGGAAATCATGCTACTAGATCATGATGAACCTACGAACTATGAAGAAGCGATGGTGAGCCCAGATTCTGCAAAAAGGCTTGAGGCCATGAAATCTGAGATGGGATCCATGTATGAAATCAAAGTATGGACTTTGGTTGACTTGCCCGATGATCGGCAAGCTATTGAGAATAAATGGATTTTTAAGAAGAAGACTGACGCTGATGGTAATGTAACTGTCTATAAAGCTCGACTTGTTGCAAAAGGTTTTCGACAAGTTCAAGGGGTTGACTACGATGAGACTTTCTCACCCGTAGCGATGCTTAAGTCTGTCCGAATCATGTTAGCTATTGCTGCATTTCATGATTATGAAATTTGGCAAATGGATGTCAAGACTGCATTCTTGAATGGATTTCTAGAAGAAGAGTTGTATATGATGCAGCCGGAAGGTTTTGTTGATCCAAAAGGTGCTAACAAAGTGTGTAAGCTCCAGCGATCCATTTATGGACTGGTGCAAGCATCTCGAGTTGGAATAAACGCTTTGATAGTGTGATCAAAGCATATGGTTTCATCAGACTTTTGGAGAAGCTTCAGATTTACAAGAAAGTGAGTGGAGCTCAGAGCATTTCGATATTATATGTAGTGACATATTGCTGATCGGAAATGATATAGAATTTCTGGATGGCATAAAGGGATACTTGAATAAGAGTTTTTCAATGAAAGACCTCGGTGAAGCTGCTTACATATTGGGCATTAAGATCTATAGAGATAGATCAAGACGCTTAATTGGACTTTCACAAAGCACATACCTTGACAAAATTTTGAAAAAGTTCAAAATGGATCAAGCAAAGAAAGGGTTCTTGCCGTGTTACAAGGTGTGAAGTTGAGTAAGACTCAATGCCCGACCACCGCAGAAGATAGAGAGAAAATGAAAGATGTTCCTATGCTTCAGCCATAGGCTCTATCATGTATGCAATGTTGTGTACCAGACCTGATGTGTGCCTTGCTATAAGTTTAGCAGGAGGTACCAAAGTAATCCAGAGTGGATCATCGACAGCGTCAAGAACATCCCGAAATACGAAAAGGACTAAGGATATGTTTCTCGATATGGAGGTGACAAAGAGCTCATCGTAAACGGTTACGTTGATGCAAGCTTTGACACCGATCCGACGATTCTAAATCGCAGACCGGATACGTATTTACACTAAACGGAGGAGCTGTAAGTTGGTGCAGTTCTAAACAAAGCGTCGAAGGGGATCTACATGTGAAGCGGAGTACATAGCAGCTTCGAAGCGGCTAATGAAGGAGTCTCGATGAAGGAGTTCATATCCGATCTAGGTGTCATACCTAGTGCATCGGGTCCAATGAAAATCTTCTCGTGACAATATCGGAGCAATTGCCTTAGCGAAGGAATCCAGATTTCACAAGAGGACCAAACACATCAAGAGACGCTTCAATTCCATCCGGACTTAGTCCGTGGGAGACATAGAGATTTGCAAGATACATACGGATCTGAATGTTGCGACCCGCTGACTAAGCCTCTTCCACGAGCAAAACATGATCAGCACCAAGACTCCATGGGTGTTAGAATCATTACTATGTAATCTAGATTATTGACTCTAGTGCAAGTGGGAGATCAAGGAAATATGCCCTAGAGGCAATAATAAAGTTATTATTTATTTCCTTATTTCATGATAAATGTTTATCATTCATGCTAGAATTGTATTAACCGAAACATGATACATGTGTGAATGTATAGACAAAACAACATGTCACTAGTATGCCTCTACTAGACTAGCTTGTTAATCAAAGATGGTTATGTTTCCTAACCATGAACAAAGAGTTGTTATTTGATTAACAAGGTCACATCATTAGTAGAATGATCGATTGACATGACCCATTCCATTAGCTTAGCACACGATCGCTTAGTATGTTGCTACCGCTTTTATCCATGACATATACATGTTCCTCGTAACTATGAGATTATGCAACTCCGCTTACGGAGGAACACTTTGGTGCTACCAAACGTCACAACGAATCGGGTGATTATAAAGGAGTACTACAGGTGTCTCCAAAGGCGATGTTGGGTTGACGATTTCGAGATTATGTTTTGTCACTCCGATTGTCGGAGAGGTATCTCTGGGCCCTCTCGGTAATACACATCATCAAGCCTTGCAAGCAATACAACTAATGAGTTAGCTGTGAGATGATGTATTACGGAACGAGTAAAGAGACTTGCCGTAACGAGATTGAACTAGGTATTGGATACCGACGATCGAATCTCGGGTAAGTAACATACCGATGACAAAGGAACAACGATGTTGTTATGCGGTCCGACCGACAAAGATCTTCGAGAATATGTAGGAACCAATATGGGCATCCAGGTCCCGCTATTGGTTATTGACCGAGAATAGTTCTAGGTCATGTCTACATTGTTCTCGAACCGTAGGGTCCGCACGCTTAAGGTTTCGATGGCGCTTATTATGAGTTTATGTATTTTGATGTACCAAGAAGTTCGAGTCCGGATGTGATCACGGACATTACGAGGAGTCTCGAAATGGTCGAGACATAAAGATTGATATATTGGAAGCCTATGTTTGGAGTTCAAATGGTTCCGTGAAAACAGAATTTACTGAGTACCGGAGGTTACTGGAACCCCGGGGTAAATGGGCCTCGGTGGGCCTCGAGGGAGAAGAGGAAGGGCCGCCAGGTGGTGGCACGCCCCCCCCCCCAGTCCGAATAGGACAAGGAGGGGGCGGCGCCTCTTCCTCTTTCCCTCCCCAATCCTATTCCAACTAGGAAGGGGAAGTCCTACTCCTGGGAGTAGGACTCCTCCCTGCCCCCCTGGGCCGGCCGCACCTCCCCCTCCCTCCTTTATATACGGGGCAGGGGGCACCCTAGGAGACACAAGTTTGATCTACGGATCGTTCCTTAGCCATGTGCGTGCCCCCTCCACCATATTCCACCTCGGTCATACCGTCATGAAGCTTAGGCGAAGCCTCGCGCCGTGAAACATCAAGATCGCTACCACGCCGTCGGTCGACGAAACTCTCCTCGACACTCGGCTGGATCGAGTACGAGGGACGCCATCGAGCTGTACGTGTGTCAAGAACTCGGGCGCCGAGTAACGGCGCGGGATCGGTCGGATCGCGAGGAGAACGTCGACTACTTCCTCTACGCCAGATCGCTTCCGCTTGGGTCTACAAGGGTATGTAGACAACACTCTCCCCTCTCGTTGCTATACATCACCATGATCTTGCGTGTGCGTAGGAAAATTTTGAAATTACTACGTTCCCCAACACTAAATTTTTGCAATAAGTATATGAGTTCTTTTGACTAATGTTGAGTCCATGGATTATACGCACTCTCACCTTTCCACCTTTGCTAGCCTCTTCGGTACCGTGCATTGCCCTTTCTCACCTTGAGAGCGCAAACTTCGCCGGTGCATCCAAACCCCGTGATACGATATACTCTATCACACATAAACCTCCTTATATCTTCCTCAAAACAGCCACCATACCTACCTATCATGGCATTTCCATAGCCATTCCGAGATATATTGCCATGCAACTTCCACCATCATCATCATGACATACATTACTTTTGTCATATTGCCATTGCATGATCTTGTAGTTGACATCGTATTTGTGGCAAAGCCACCATGCATTATTTTCCATACATGTCACTCTTGATTCATTGCACCATCCCAGACATCACGGAGGCATTCATATAGAGTCATATCTTGTTCTAAGTTTTGAGTTGTAATCCTTGTGTTGTAATCAATAGAAGTGTGATGATCATCATTATTAGAGCATTGCCCAAATAAAAAAAGGCCAAAAAAAAGAAAGGCCCAAAAAAAGAAAAAAGGAAATAAAAAGGGCCAATGCTACTATCTCTTTTTCCACACTTGTGCTTCAAAGTAGCACCTTGTTCTTCATGTAGTGAGTCTCATATATTGTGCTTCAAAGTAGCACCTTGTTCCTCATGTAGTGAGTCTCATAAGTTGTCTTTTTATACTAGTGGGAATTTTTCATTATAGAACTTGGCTTGTATATTCCTACGATGGGCTTCCTCAAATGCACTAGGTCTTCGTGAGCAAGCGAGTTGGATGCACACCCACTAGTTTTCTTTTGTTGAGCATTCATAGCTCTAGTGCATCCGTTGCATGGCAATCCCTACTCCTCATGTTGACATCAATTGATGGGCATCTCCATAGCCCGTTGATTAGCCTCGTCAATGTGAGACTTTCTCATTTTTTTGTCTTCTCCACACAATCCCCATCATCATAATCTATTCCACCCATAGTGCTATATCCATGGCTCACGCTCATATATTGTGTGAAGGTTGAAAAAGTTTGAGATTATTTAAGTATGAAACAATCGCTTAGCTTGTCATCGGGGGTATAGAAGTTGGGAACATCTTTGTGTGACGAAAAGGAAGCATAGCCTAACTATATGATTTTGTAGGGATGAACTTTCTTTTGCCATATTATTTTGAGAAGACATGATTGCTTTGATTAGTATGCTTGAAGTATTATTATTTTTGTGTCAATATGAACTTTTGTCTTGAATCTTTCGGATCTGAATATTCATATCACAATTAAGAAGATTTACATCGAAATTATGCCAAAGTATCACTCCGCATCAAAAAATCTTTTTTTATCATTTACCTACTCGAGGACGAGCAGGAATTAAGCTTGGGGATGCCTGATACGTCTCCAACCTATCTATAATTTTTGATTGCTCCATGCTACTTTATCTACTGTTTTGGACTATATTGGGATTTATTTTCCACTTTTATATTACTTTTGGGACTAACCTACTAACCGGAGGCCCAGCCCAGAATTGCTGTTTTTTTGCCTTTTTCAGCATTTCGAAGAAACATAATATCAAACGGAGTCCAAACAGAATGAAACCTTCGGGATCGTGATTTTCCAACCGAACATGATCCAGGAGACTTGGACCCTACTCCAAGCAGTGCCCGAGGAGGTCACGAGGGTGGAGGGCGCGCCCCCCTACCTCGTGGGCCCCTCGGAGCTCGACCGACGTACTCCTTCCTCCTATGTTTACCTACGTATCTCCGAACGATCAGAACAGGAGCCAAAAACCTAATTCCATCGCCGCAACCTTCTGTATCCATGAGATCCCATCTTGGGGCCTGTTCCGGAGCTCCGCCAGAGGGGGCATCCACCACGGAGGGCTTGTACATCATCGCCATAGCCCCTCCGATGAAGTGTGAGTAGTTTACTTCAGACCTTCGGGTCCATAGCTAGTAGCTAGATGGCTTCTTCTCTCCTTTTGGATCTCAATACAATGTTCTCCCCCTCTCTCGTGGAGATCTATTCGATGTAATCTTCTTTTTGCGGTGTGTTTGTTGAGACCGATGAATTGTAGGTTTATGATCCAGTATTATCTATGGAAAATATTTGATTCTTCTCTGAATTCTTTTATGTATGATTGAGTTATCTTTGCAAGTCTCTTCGAATTATCCTTTTTGGTTTGGCCAACTAGATTGGTAGTTCTTGCAATGGGAGAAGTGCTTAGCTTTGGGTTCAATCTTGCGGTGTCCTTACCCAGTGACAGAAGGGGCAGCAAGGCACGTATTGTATTATTGCCATCGAGGATAACAAGATGTTTTTTTATCATATTGCATGAATTTATCCCTCTACATCATGTCATATTGCTTACGGCGTTACTCTGTTTTTAGCTTAATACTCTAGATGCATGCTGGATAGCGCTCGATGAGTGGAGTAATAGTAGTAGATGCAGAATCGTTTCGATCTACTTGTTTTGTACGTGATGCCTATATACATGATCATTGCCTAGATATACTAATAACTATGCTCAATTATGTCAATTGCTCAACAGTAATTTGTTCACCCACCGTAGAATACTAATGCTCTTGAGAGAAGCCACTAGTGAAACCTATGGCCCCCGGGTCTATTCTCATCATATCAATCTCTATCACTTTATTTACTTGCTTTGTTTTTACTTTGCCTTTACTTTTTACTTTGCATCTATCTATCAAAAATACCAAAAATATTATCTCTATCAGATCTCACTCTCGTAAGTGACCGTGAAGGGATTGACAACCCCTAAGTGTTGGTTGTGAGTTGCTATCGTTTTGTGTAGGTACGAGGGACTTGTGCATGGTCTCCTACTGGATTGATATCTTGGTTCTCAAAAACTGAGGGAAATACTTACGCTACTTTGCCGCATCATCCTCTCCTCTTCGGGGAAATCCAACGCAGTGCTCAAGAGGTAGCAGTGGCGTGAGCTGTGAAACTATTCCACATTGTTTTAAATGAAGGCCAAACTCGTAACTCAAATACTCACCTCCACAATCAGATCGTAGAAACTTTATTTTCTTGTTATGTTGATTCTGTGACGCCCGGATAATCAAGCTACAGTAACCCTCTGGTATTGATGCCACATCACCTTGATTATTGTTGATAATCTCGCGTTAGTTTAGAACCGATCCAAATTCAGATTTGAATTAAAGTCAAAACAATTAAAGTTTTCAAAAGTCAAAACTAAATTGTTCCTAATGTGTCAAATAATCCATAATAAATGTTGGTGAAGAAATCATCTTTGAATAAAATACATAAATGCACTAAATAAACTAAAACAACGATAAAACAATTATTAAAAATGCTTTTGAAATAATAAGCAATTGCAAAATACTTTATTTAAAGTGCCAAAATATTTGGGGCTGTGACCTATTTAATAACACCAAATTAGTTGTCGCTTTTAGATTTTATAAAACAAAAATAAAAGAAAATAGAAAAGTAATAGAGAAAAGAAAGAAAGAAATAAAACAGAACAAAAAAAGGGAAAAGAACCCCCCTCGCTGGGCCTCGGCCCAGCTGGCCATTGGGCTAACCAGGCTGGCCCAGCCGGCGCCCCACTCCCCTCCTCCATATCCCCCACCCTGATCGAACCCTAGGGCAACCACCCCCCCACTTCTCCCATCGATCCAGATCTGGATCGGGATCATCCCTGTTGCCCCGCACGAACCCCCACTCCTCCCGCACGAACCCCCACTCCTCGTGACCGAGACACCCACCCTGTAACGCCCCGGATGTAACTTTCCATATTCGTAACTCCAACTCTTGCCTTTTCCGGAGATGCGATATGTTATTTTCTTCGTGGTTGGGTTTTTGTCTGTTGTTTTGCATTTTGTTTTTGTTATGCATCTCATCTCATAGCATCATCCGCATTGCATCGGCACTCTGTTGCCGTCATTGTTTTAAAACCTGCATCCGCTCGTAGTTGCCACTTCCCCCCCTTGCCTTCCTTGACCGATCTGAGTCTAACCGGGTTTTCGATACCCTATTATCTGACCGTTTGACCCTCTCTACTCTTTTCTCAGACCCCTCGCGTGCGTCCGGAATTTGCCCTGAACCCGAACCGGTCTGTCATTACCGTTGGGACTGGATCATCCCCAAACATCCCAAAAATATCTCCGTTTTCTTTGTTGGGTCTCCCTAGCATATTTATCCGGAACCGTCCGATTTAATCGGAGGGACCAAATACCCCTACCCAAAAATCCACTTGCTATATAAATAGTTCAACCCTAGAAACTAGGGATCTTGTCCCATCTTCCTTCTTGCCGCCGCCTCACTCAAACCACATCGGGATCCTCCCCGATCCCCTTCTCCTCGGTTTCCTCCTCCACCCAATCCCAAGGCGCCACGCCTCCTCCGCATCCACTGCTCGCTTTCGTCCCGAGCATACTTCCTTGACCGCCGCCACCAGATCACCACCCGATCGAGCATCTCCAGGAGCCACCCCGCCTCGCTCGATCTGGACCAGGAGGGTCCCGAGCATCTCCCCCGTCGCCACTTCCCCTCTTCTTCTCCCCGTCCTCCCTCGTCCTCCCCATGCCCGAGTCCCGTGCCCTTCGCCGCTTTCCGTGCGCCTCTGCTCATGGTTGAGCATGGACGCCTCGCCGTCTCCTGCCTTGCCAAGCGTCCAGCGCTGGCGGCAAGAGCAACAGGCAGCCCCGAGGAGCTCGCAGACGCCGCTCCCTTCCACCGCGCCCGGAGATGGCCGGATCGCCCAGGCCCTCCTCGACCTCCTCCGCTCCGGATCCGCCGCGTCCGCTTCATCCTCGCTGCTCACTGAGTCCCCGCCTCGCCGGACCCGCTGCTGCTTTCTGTCCAGCGCCGCCATTGCTTTGTATATGATTTAGCGAGAGGACGCGCCCGCTTGCCATGCCTCTTCGCTGTCCTGATCGAGCGAGAGGAGCTCGCCCAGACCCGCCACCGCGCCGTCCCGGAGTCCCTCACCTCGCCGCCCTTTTGCCCCGCTCGCCGGAGCTCTGCTCCCGGCCACCGGTGCCTGCTCGCCTCCGCTGCATCGTCCTGCTTCCTCAGAAGCGAACGAGGAGCGGCGTCCCCTCGCTGACCGAGCCAAGATCAAGCTCCAATGAGGCCGGCCAGCGCCTCCCTAGGCCCAGCGCCCCGACGGCCTCCTCCTCTGCAGATGGGCCGAAGCCCATGGGTGAGGCCCCGGCACCTCCCTTTTTTTCCCTTCTGTTGGGCCTTCTCCAGTCAGTTTCAGCCCATGTAATTTTTTTTCTATGCCCTGCGAATTTTGCTATTTATCCAGGAATTACTGTTTTACAGAAAACCCCCCAAGCAACATGCATATAATATCTCACAATCCGTGCATCGGATTAAAATGATTTAAACATGTAAACTGCTTAGAATTTTGTGTAGATTAATAATATGCCACTTTCATCCATGTTTAAAATGTTTAAAATGTTGTTTGATTAAATTTTCTTAAATGCCATGCTAAAATGATTTATTTCATAACTAAATAACCGTAACTCGGAATTTAATAAACTTTATATGTAAATGGGGTGGAAAAATGCCTAGTTTAACATGGTGCACTTTATTTTCCTGTTTAACAACTATAAAATATGTTTTAGGGCAGAACAGTAGCTAATTCGAAATATGCATATGGGGATTTTCCGGAATTGTTGTTTGTTGTTCCGGCCTCATTTAAACTTGCCTAGATAGGTAGTTTAATTATGCTTCACCCCTTGCCATATTTAACAACATTTAATACTGATGAGTAGCCTAAATGAGAGCAAACTAAATAACTCGGATGTGGTGTTTCATCAATATGCAACTCGTTGCATATTGAGCTCCACTTAACTTGTAGTATTGTTTGTTGCACTTTGCCATGCCATGCCTCATTAAACCGGACATGCATCATACTTGATTGTGCATCATGCCATGATTATGCTTGTGTGTTTACCATGTTGTTTGTTTCTTTCCGGTGTTGCTTCTTAGTCCCGGTAATATTGCGATTGTGAGGATTCGTTCGACTACGTCCGTTTGTCTTCTTCATGGACTCGTTCTTCTTCCTAGCGGGATTTCAGGCAAGATGACCGCTACCCTGGATCTCACTACTATCATTGCTATGTTAGTTGCCTCGTTCTTTCGCTATGCTGCGCTACCTATTACCTGTTTGTCTAGCCATCCCATATTGCCATGAACCTCTAACCTTTGACACCTTTCCTATGCAAACCGTTGATTGGCTACGTTACCGCCTTGCTCAGCCCCTCTTATAGTGTTGCTAGTTGCAGGTGAAGTTGAAGATTTCTCCATGGTGGACAGGATTTTGGTTGGGATATCACAATATCTCTTATATTATTAATGCATCTATATATTTGGTAAAGGATGGAAGGCTCGGCCTTATGCCCGTGTTTTGTTCCACTCTTGCCGCTAGTTTCCGTCATACCGTGTTATGTTCCCGGATTTTATGCTTCCTAACGCGTCGGGTGATTTATGGGACCCCGACAGTTCGCTTTGAATAAAACTTGTCCAAGAAGGCCCAACCTTAGTTTTACCATTTGCCTCACCACCACCTATACCCTTCCCTTGGGTCGGCCAACCCAAGGGTCATCTTTATTTTAGCCCCCGGGCGGTGCTTGTCTAAGTGTTGGTCCGAACCGAGCATTCATGGGCCCACCTCGTGGCAACTCGAGGGCTGGTTTTACTCAGAGCTTGTCTCATCCGGTGTTGCCACGAGAACGAGATATGTGCAGCTCCTATCGGGATTGTCGGCGCATCGGGCGGTCTTGCCGGTCTTGTTTTACCATTGTCGAAATGTCTTGATGTACCGGGATACCGAGTCTGATCGGAGTGTCTTGGGTGAAGGTCTATTCCTTCGATGATCGCGAGAGCTTGTCATGGGCTAAGTTGGGACACCCCTGCAGGGTTTAAACTTTCGAGAGCCGTGCCCGCGGTTATGTGGCAGATGGGAATTTGTTAATGTCTGGTTGTAGATAACTTGACACTTGATCCAAATTAAAACGCATCAACCGTGTGTGTAGCCGTGATGGTCTCTTCTCGGCGGAGTCCGGGAAGTGAACACGGTTTCTGGGTTATGTTTGATGTAAGTAGGTGTTCAGGATCACCTCTTGATCATTGCTAGCTTCACGACTGTTCCTTTGTTTCTCTTCTCGCTCTCATTTGCGTATGTTAGCCACCATATATGCTTAGCCGCTGCTGCAACCTCACCACTTTACCCCTTCCTTTCCCATTAAGCTTTGCTAGTCTTGATACCCATGGTAATGGGATTGTTGAGTCCTCGTGGCTCACCAGATACTTCCAAAACCAGTTTTGCGGTGCCTATGTTACTGAAAGCGGTGACGCAACCAAGCTCAAGGAGGAGCTCGATGAAGATCTTGCCCTTTGTGTTGTTTCGTTCTAGTTGATCAGTAGTGGAGCCCAGTTGGGGTCGATCGGGGACCTTTGTCGCAATTGGGGTTCTTCTTTTATTTTGGTTCCGTAGTCGGACCTTGATTGTATCTGGATGATGTAATGCTTTATTCATGTAATTGTGTGAAGTGGCGATTGTAAGCCAACTATGTATCTCTTTCCCTTATGTATTACATGGGTTGTGTGAAGATTACCTCACTTGCGACATTGCTTTCAATGCGGTTATGCCTCTAAGTCGTGCTTCGACACGTGGGAGATATAGCCGCATCGAGGGCGCTAGTTGGTAATCGAGCCTTCCCGACCTTAGGAGCCCCACCGCTTGATCGCTTTTAGCGGCCGAGTTGTGTCTAGAAAAATGTTTTGAGTCATTTAGGATTATATATATCGGAGAGTTAGGAATTCTTTTTACTCCTCGGTCCTTCGTCGCTCTGGTGAGGTCTCCCGACGAGAGTTTTGACTCTTCTCTTCTCAAATTTCACTAAAAATTTTTTAGGATCACGCTGGTATCTTGGAATCGTTCCGATGGTTTTATGATGACAACATTGTCTTGGTGCCTCCCGTCGGCAGGGTTTAGTGGAGGTGTCCCGGGAGTTGAGCTCGAGGTGTTGTCGTCATAATTTTATCGTTGCAGTTCGAATACCGAGTTTAGTACGCCGACATCGAAAATCTCTTTTATGCGCTTGTTGGTGAGATAACCCCGCTAACCCAAAGATCGAGGTGAGTACGGAGTATTGCCATGACTTGTATAACGGATGCTTTTCAAGGTTGAGGTAGACGATTTCGAAGGTTTCTTGGTTATGTGTTGACGGATGGATACAAGCTGGATGTAGGGATTGTTAGTTTGGGTGAGATATATTGCTTCCTGTATCCCCAACACCAGATTGCATAACCGAGAAAGTTTCGGGAGTTTATAGGTGGGAATTCAAGTAGCTCCTAGAATATCTTTCCGACAGATGCATGATATGGGATTGGGTAAATCTCTATCATATGTTTGTTTCCGGCTTATTCTGCAAGCCAATCCTTTGTTTTGTTTTATTTGTGGTATTCGAGTTGCTTCGAAGTCAAATGTTGAATCCATACCTTTCCTAAACGGTGTTCTCATATTGTTATGTGAATACTAATCCTTTTGATCATTGATTTTGTCATGTCAACTCCTTTCCAACCGGTGTGCTTCTCTTCAAGTGGATCCCATCATTTTTCCCATCCGCAAGATCAAATCTAAGTTTTCTCAACGGTGTTTGTTTCATCCATCACCAAGTTGCCTTTGTTTTCCCGCCCTCCCACCCTTTTTCCTCAAGGACTAAGATTTCTTTACCAAGTATCCTTTTATTTTTGTGAAGTTTCTCCATTCTTTTCCGTCAATGTTCTTACCCGGTGGTTCTCAAGAAGATGTTCTACTAGTTCGTCATTCCTCATTCCTTTCTCTTCTCCGGTGGATTCAAGTCAAGTTTTGTTGATTATACCTTTTTCCTCATTTCAATGTCTTCTCATACCGGTGCACCTCATTATCATTCTACTTCTCGCTATTTGTTATTCCGAGTGCTCAAGATATCTCAAGATTCGTGTTTCCACTCTGCATTCGTTCAAGCTCTTTCGAGATTGGTATCTCATTCAAGTCATTTAATTCAACCGGTGCAACATCTCTTTTAAATCATTTCAACGGTGTTTCTCTTGATTGGGCCCTAACCCACAGGTCTTTTCCCAGGATCTTACCTGGCTCTTCTATTTTCCCAGAGCTATCCTAAATTCTTCTCCAAGTTTGACGTAAGAATGAGTTATCATCAGTCAAATGCTTTTCTCCAAGATCTTTCAAATTCTTTTCATAGTTGGCTCAACCTCTTCGCTTTTGATTCTTCCGGTGTGCCTCAATAATTCTTGGTGGTGTTTCTCGTTGTCATTCTCATCATTTGAAGACCAAAGAAGGATTTCTCCTAAATCTTGGTCCGTTCTCTTGAACATTCATAGTTCTAGCTTATGTCATCCTCTCATAATTGTTTTCGATTGTGAGAATTCTTTTCACCCATCCGGAGCATTTCATGAGTTGTTTCCATTTCTTTCCTCCGAAGGCCATCATGTCATAATTCTTCATTCTCAGTGTGTAGCTATCGTTCTCCAAATCTTACCAGTGCATCGTTCAAATATCCTCTAATCAGTTCATGTTCTCTTCATTCTCATGTATCTAAATCCCCTCAAGTATCTTCATTCGTTTTCCAATTCTTCCCGGTGAATGGTGCCTTTGCTACTTTCATTTTCAATTCTTACGGTGGTTCGTTCAAGATTTCACCTCTTTCGTTATCATTTAATTCATTCGCTCTTTCCAATCCTACCGGTGGTTCGTTGAAGACCTTCTCAAGTTTTGATATATCTCTTTTCATCCTTTCTACAAGATTAAGTAGTATGCCAAATCCGTTGATTGTCATCAATTTAATTGGTGAAGGATAAGCATAACATAATTCTTATTCTTGTTCATCCAAGTGATTAATTCTTTATTCCGGAGGCCCTTAAAATTCTCGGTTTCATTTGTTTCATCTTCTCTTTTTCCCAGAGTTCCAAGCTCTAATTATCACGGAGATCCATCTAAATCATTGCAAGGCTTCACCTTGTGCTTTCAACTTCTCCTTCTTTCCACCATCCTTTTAATACCGGAGTTTCTTCATGGTGGTTCGTCAAGGATTCCTTTCATTCTTCAATTGTTCTTCAAGATTTCTCTCAGAGTTATGATCCGTCAAGCAATACTTCAAATAAACATGGTGCTCAACACATGTTTTGTTTTGAGTAGTTCAAGTATTCTTCATCTTGCATTCCAAAGTGCAATTCTTTCTACCTTATCTTTTGAGGTGGTATTATGTCACTCTTGACAATTTCCTTCATGTTTCATGATTCATATTGTTGTCAAGAATGAGGTATTTTAAATCCATCAGTCTCTTCATTGGAGTTATTTTGGGTTATATTTCACCTAAAGCTTTCCCTAAGGATTGTTGCTATTTATGGTGCTTATAAATGACCCAAGTTCTTCATTTGTCCTCCCGGTGAAATAAGTTTCTCGTCTCCTTGTTGATATCAATCCAATCATTTGTTTCCGTTGGTGGCAGAAGCTCACCTCATAATTTTGAGATGTTTTCATAAGCCCACAAGCTTATTCTTTTTGTTGTTGGTTTTCCAACAACTCCGTTATAACCTTCTTGGAAGGGTGCTTTCCGAGCCCATTTGTGGCAGAAGTTTGCATTTTCTCCTACATTCTGTTATTCCAGTGATCTATCTTCTATTCTTTTGTTCCAGAGGCGTTGTGATGTTGCTCTCTTCACTCATCACCTCGTTTTGTCAAGAACATGTTCTTTTCGTGCTTATCCATTTAACCGGAGTGTTGTGTCATCTCTTCAAGTTCTTTTCGTCTTACCAAGTTTTCCTTCTTCTTTCAGTTGGAGTGCTGCCCAAATTATATCAATCTTATTCCTCCTCTATCTTGTTTTAACCGGAGTGGTTTCGAATTCTATCTTGTCCATTAAACTCTTGATTCATGTCTTTGCAACCTTCAAGTTCTCGTAATACTCCTTGTTCCTCTTTTTTAACAGAGTGGTTGCAATCTCGTTCATCTCTGTTGTACTCTTTCTTTTAATTTGCTCAACCTCTCAAGGTTCGTGGTTTCACACGTTCGTCAAAGAAGCAACTTAGTTTTACCTCTTCTCTTCCTCTTCCGTTTTCCCTCCGGTGCCATCCTAGATCTCGGGACGAGATCCTCTCGTAGTGGTGGAGTGTTGTAACGCCCCGGATGTAACTTTCCATATTCGTAACTCCAACTCTTGCCTTTTCCGGAGATGCGATATGTTATTTTCTTCGTGGTTGGGTTTTTGTCTGTTGTTTTGCATTTTGTTTTTGTTATGCATCTCATCTCATAGCATCATCCGCATTGCATCGGCACTCTGTTGCCGTCATTGTTTTAAAACCTGCATCCGCTCGTAGTTGCCGCTTCCCCCCTTGCCTTCCTTGACCGATCCGAGTCTAACCGGGTTTTCGATACCCTCTTATCTGACCGTTTGACCCTCTCTACTCTTTTCTTAGACCCCTCGCGTGCGTCCGGAATTTGCCCTGAACCCGAACCGGTCTGTCATTACCATTGGGACCGGATCATCCCCAAACATCCCAAAAATATCTCCGTTTTCTTTGTTGGGTCTCCCTAGCATATTTATTCGGAACCGTCCAATTTAATCGGAGGGACCAAATACCCCTACCCAAAAATCCACTTGCTATATAAATAGTTCAACCCTAGAAACTAGGGATCTTGTCCCATCTTCCTCCTTGCCGCCGCCTCACTCAAACCACATCGGGATCCTCCCCGATCCCCTTCTCCTCGGTTTCCTCCTCCACCCAATCCCGAAGGCGCTCGCTGCCTCCTCCCGCATCCCGCTGCTCGCTCGTCCCCGAACATACTTCCTTGACCGGCCGGCCACCAGATCACCACCCGATCGAGCATCTCCAGGAGCCACCCCGCCTCGCTCGATCTGGACCAGGAGGGTCCCGAGCATCTCCCCCGTCGCCACTTCCCCTCTTCTTCTCCCCGTCCTCCCTCGTCCTCCCCATGCCCGAGTCCCGTGCCCTTCGCCGCTTTCCGTGCGCCTCTGCTCATGGTTGAGCACGGACGCCTCGCCGTCTCCCTGCCTTGCCCGCGTCGCTTATCTGGCAAGAACAACAGCAGCCCGAGGAGCCCGCACACGCCCGCTCCCTTCCGCCGCGCCCGGAGATGGCCGGATCGCCCAGGCCCTCCTCGACCTCCTCCGCTCCGGATCCGCACGTCCGCTTCGTCCCTGCCGTTCCGCCGGAGTCCCCTGCCTCGCCGGACCTCGCTGCTGCTTTCCCGTCCAGCGCCGCCGCTGCTCTGTATGACGAGCAGAGGACCGCGCCCGCTTCAGTGCCTCTCCGCTGTCCTGATCGAGCGAGAGGAGCTCGCCCAGATCCGCCACCGCGCCGTCCCGGAGTCCCTCACCTCGCCGCCCTTTTGCCCCGCTCGCCAGAGCTCTGCTGCTCGCCTCCGCTGCATCGTCCTGCTTCCCCTGCAACGAACGAGGAGCGGCGTCGTCCCCGCGTTGACCGAGCCGCATCGCGCTCCAGCGAGGCCCAGCCAGCGCCTCCCTAGGCCCAGCGCCCCGACGGCCTCCTCCTCTGCAGATGGGCCGAAGCCCATGGGTGAGGCCCCGGCACCTCCCTTTTTTTCCCTTCTGTTGGGCCTTCTCCAGTCAGTTTCGGCCCATGTATTTTTTTTCTATGCCCTGCGAATTTTGCTATTTATCCAGGAATTACTGTTTTACAGAAAACCCCCCAAGCAACATGCATATAATATCTCACAAACCGTGCATCGGATTAAAATGATTTAAACATGTAAACAGCTTAGAATTTTGTGTAGATTAATAATATGCCACTTTCATCCATGTTTAAAATGTTTAAAATGTTGTTTGATTAAATTTTCTTAAATGCCATGCTAAAATGATTTATTTCATAACTAAATAACCGTAACTCGGAATTTAATAAACTTTATATGTAAATGGGGTGGAAAAATGCCTAGTTTAACATGGTGCACTTTATTTTCCTGTTTAACAACTATAAAATATGTTTTAGGGCAGAACATTAGCTAATTCGAAATATGCATATGGGGATTTTCCGGAATTGTTATTTATTGTTCCGGCCTCATTTAAACTTGCCTAGATAGGTAGTTTAATTATGCTTCACCCCTTGCCATGTTTAACAACATTTAATATTGATGAGTAGCCTAAACGAGAGCGAACTAAATAACTCGGATGTGGTGTTTCGTCAATATGCAACTCGTTGCATATTGAGCTCCACTTAACTTGTAGTATTGTTTGTTGCACTTTGCCATGCCATGCCTCATTAAACCGGACATGCATCATACTTGATTGTGCATCATGCCATGATTATGCTTGTGTGTTTACCATGTTGTTTGTTTCTTTCCGGTGTTGCTTCTTAGTCCCGGTAATATTGCGATTGTGAGGATTCGTTCGACTACGTCCGTTTGTCTTCTTCATGGACTCGTTCTTCTCCCTAGCGGGATTTCAGGCAAGATGACCGCTACCCTGGATCTCACTACTATCATTGCTATGCTAGTTGCCTCGTTCTTTCGCTATGCTGTGCTACCTATTACCTATTTGTCCAGCCATCCCATATTGCCATGAACCTCTAACCTTTGACACCTTTCCTATGCAAACCGTTGATTGGCTATGTTACCGCCTTGCTCAGCCCCTCTTATAGCGTTGCTAGTTGCAGGTGAACTTGAAGATTTCTCCATGGTGGACAGGATTTTGGTTGGGATATCACAATATCTCTTATATTATTAATGCATCTACATATTTGGTAAAGGGTGGAAGGCTCGGCCTTATGCCTGGTGTTTTCTTCCACTCTTGCCGCCCTAGTTTCCGTCATACCGGTGTTATGTTCCCGGATTTTGCGTTCCTAACGCATTCGGGTGATTTATGGGACCCCCCTGACAGTTCGCTTTGAATAAAACTTGTCCAGCAAGGCCCAACCTTGGTTTTACCATTTGCCTCACCACCACCTATACCCTTCCCTTGGGTCGGCCAACCCAAGGGTCATCTTTATTTTAGCCCCGGGCGATGCTTGTCTAAGTGTTGGTCTCGAACCGAGCACTTCATGGGCCACCTCGTGGCAACTCGAGGGCTGGTTTTACTCATAGCCTGTCTCATCCGGTGTTGCCCTGAGAACGAGATATGTGCAGCTCCTATCGGGATTGTCGGCGCATCGGGCGGTCTTGCTGGTCTTGTTTTACCATTGTCGAAATGTCTTGATGTACCGGGATACCGAGTCTGATCGGAGTGTCTTGGGTGAAGGTCTATTCCTTCGATGATCGCGAGAGCTTGTCATGGGCTAAGTTGGGACACCCTGCAGGTTTAAACTTTCGAGAGCCGTGCCCGCGTTATGTGGCGATGGGAATTTGTTAATGTCCGTTGTAGATAACTTGACACTTGATCCAAATTAAAACGCATCAACCGTGTGTAGTCGTGATGGTCTCTTCTCGCGGAGTCCGGAAGTGAACACGGTTTCGGGTTATGTTTGACGTAAGTAGGTGTTCGGATCACCTCTTGATCATTGCTAGCTTCACGACCGTTCCTTTGTTTCTCTTCTCGCCTCATTTGCGTATGTTAGCCACCATATATGCTTAGCCGCTGCTGCAACCTCACCACTTTACCCCTTCCTTTCCCATTAAGCTTTGCTAGTCTTGATACCCATGGTAATGGGATTGCCGAGTCCTCGTGGCTCACGGATACTTCCAAAACCAGTTTTGCGGTGCCTATGTTACCGAAAGCGGTGACGAACCAAGCTCAAGGAGGAGCTCGATGAAGATCTTGCCCTTTGTGTTGTTTCGTTCTAGTTGATCAGTAGTGGAGCCCAGTTGGGGTCGATCGGGGACCTTTGTCGCAATTGGGGCTCTTCTTTTATTTTGGTTCCGTAGTCGGACCTTGATTGTATCTGGATGATGTAATGCTTTATTCATGTAATTGTGTGAAGTGGCGATTGTAAGCCAACTATGTATCTCTTTCCCTTATGTATTACATGGGTTGTGTGAAGATTACCTCACTTGCGACATTGCTTTCAATGCAGTTATGCCTCTAAGTCGTGCTTCGACACGTGGGAGATATAGCCGCATCGAGGGCGTTACACACCCTCTCCCGTTCTCCAGCGTCGCCAAGCACCTCGCGCCCGACCCCCTTGCCGCGATGGAGCTCCACCTCGCTGGCGTGCCCGTTGCCTGAGGTCTCCGCCAATGTCGCCATCGCCCCGTGTGCCTCGGCCTCCTCCTCGCCCCATGCCGAGGCCACCGTTCCTGCGCCACACCCTCGACCCCGTCGCCCCGCCGCACTCGTCGCCGCAACCCGGACGCCGCCCCTTCCTCGTCCTCTTCCTCGAGCATGCCTCGCTCAACTACAGGGCTATGTGAGCCCCTTCCCTTCTCCTCTTCCTCCCTGGCAGACCCACCGTCGTGCTTGTTGCCACTGATGTAGTGCTTCTCTGGCTCAGGCAAGCACACCACAGTGCTTCTGGCATCGCGTGGGAGCCGCCTAGCCCTTCGATGCCTTGCGTGCGTGACTCCTCGGACCGCCCCCCTCAAGTTCTTGCTTCGGCCGCCGCCTCGCACCGTCCTGCTGCCTTCGCTCCGTCCCCCTGCTCGCCTTGCTGCGCCGACCACATCCGCCCTCCTCAGCCACTGTCGTCAGCAGGTCGTGCACGACATCCGTCTTTCATTGCGCCCGGCCACCGGCAGCGCCACGCCCCACCGCACGCCCCTACTCTCCTCCACCCCGCCCAAGGTGCCGCTTGCCGCCTCGGCCGAGGCCCCTCACACTGTGGGCATGCCCGGAGGCCACGGCCTGCGCCCTTGATGGGCGCCTGCACCTAGCGCCAGCTTGCCCGCCTGATAAGCGCCGAACCGCTAGGCCCCCCAGGGCCCTATGACAAAGGGGGCCCGCTCAGAACGTTTTTAGAAAAAAATAATAAAACAATAATAAATTTAGTTAATTAATTAATTAATTAACTAAATTAATCAAGTTAATTAATCCTAGATAATTAATTTACTTAACTAGTTAGTTTAATTAAACAGTAATTAGATTAGTTAAACCCTTAGACTAAACAGTCAATGACGAACGGGACCCACACGTCAGTTGACCAGTCAACACCTCTGTTGACTGATGATGTCATGCTGACATCATGATGACGTCAGCAAACACTGTTCTGGATAATGTTAAATTAAAATATTTAAATTAATCCTAAAATAATTTAAATCTTTTAAAAATCATATAAAATAAACCGTAGCTCAGATGAAAATACTTTCTACATGAAAGTTGCTCAGAACGACGAGACGAATCAGGATACGCAGCCCGTTCATCCGCCACACATCCCTAACATAGCAAACTCGCAACTTTCCCCCTCTGGTGCATGTGTCCGAAAACGCGAAACACCGGGAATACTTTCCCAGATGTTTTCCCCCTTCGTCGGTATCACCTACTACCGCGATTGGGCACACCTAGCATCGTTACTTGTCATGTCATGCATCGATATGCATCTGTTTGCATGGTATTCATTGTTTCTTCCCCCACTTCTCTCCGGTAGACTACGAGATCGACGATGCTGCTGCCCAGTTCGACTACGGAGTTGACGACCCCTCCTTCTTGCCAGAGCAACCAGGCAAGCCCCCCCTTGATCACCAGATATCGCCTATTCTTCTCTATACTGCTTGCATTAGAGTAGTGTAGCATGTTACTGTTCGGTTACTCCTATTCTGTTGCATAGCCTATCATTGTTGCTACAGTCATTGATACCATACCCGCAATCCTAAATGCTTAGTGAGGGAGTCCTGGACTAGGGGGTGTCCGGACAGCCGGACTATCATCGTCCGCCGGACTCCAAGACTACGAAGATACAAGATTGAAGACTCCGTCCCATGTCCGGATGGGACTTTCCTTGGCGTGGAAGGCAAGCTTGGTGATACTGATATGTAGATCTCCTACCATTGTAACCGACTCTCTGTAACCCTAGCCCTCTCCGGTGTCTATATAAACCGGAGGGCTTTAGTCCGTAGGACAACATACATTACAACCATCATACCATAGGCTAGCTTTAGGGTTTAGCCTCCTTGATCTCGTGGTAGATTCACTCTTGTACTACCCATATCATCAATATTAATCAAGCAGGACGTAGGGTTTTACCTCCATCAAGAGGGCCCGAACCTGGGTAAAAACAACGTGTCCCTCATCTCCTGTTACCATCCGCCTAGACGCACAGTTCGGGACCCCCTACCCGAGATCCGCCGGTTTTGACACCGACATTGGTGCTTTCATTGAGAGTTCCTCTGCGTGCGTCACCGATAGGCCCGATGGCATCTTCAACCAACAACGCTGTCTGTGGTGAGACTTTTCTCCTGGACAGATCTTCGATTCGGCGGCTTCGCCTGCGGGCTAATTCACTTGGCCATCTGGGCGGATAAAAGCTACGCCCCGCCGCCAGTCGATCTGAAGTTTAAACTTCACGGCCGATGTCGCGGAGACTTGATCTTCGACGGACTCGAGCCACACCAAGCGCGCCAGATCAGAACGATGGGCATGATCTAGCTCTGCGCGCGAGCGGTGCCTTGGTGGCCGCACACGAATCCGCTTGGCCATTAGTCCGGAGCCGATCGCCCGGATCGAGGGTCGGTGGATAGACGCCGCCACAGGGCTTCAACGCCCACGGCGATGGAGCGAACACTAATCTTGTCCCTGCGAAACTTCGTGATTACGAGGCGCCGGACTCCTTGCGGATCGCGAACCTCCCGCGCCCTACCAATCGATTCGGATTGGGCGCCGGTTATGGAATTTACCGCCGGACATCTTCCAACACTCGCCCTTTGGCGACATCCTAAATTGCTGAAGTATCTCTCGTTATCGGGAGAGCCTGGCGGACTATGGCGAGGATGGTTGGGGTACAGACGACGAAGAAATTCGAGCCCACCCACCACCCACTTTGTAGCCACCGTCGATTTATCTAACCGACATGTTAGACTATGACTCAAGACATCGACGGAATAGACGGCGATGCCGGAGATTTAGCAAGAAACAAAGGCCTATAGGGCACGGAGGACCACCTCGTCATATGACATATACATGGTGGATACCCCAAAAGAGGGCGATAACGAGGACCAACGGGCGCGCGTAAGATAACCCGCCGATAAACAACCAAACGGCGGCAAGATACGCCGCCCTAAGTCCCGCCTCGACAACGACAACGCTCCTAAAGACCCCGCAATCCAGCAGGGCACAAAAGTGGACGATGAACATGCAGGTAAGCAACCGTCCGAACAAGACGAGTCAGATAATCAGTCCAGGCCCGGCAAAAACGACAGCTCGGACGATCTCACGCCGGACACTCCGCCGGAAGGTAAAAACCTTCGGAAAAGACTCGTCAACACTACAAGAAGCTTGAAGAATGAAAAGCGGAAGCTCAAAACAGCGGAGGACACACTCAGAATGAGGTGGAGCAAAGTACTCAAAACCGCGGATAAATACGGCAATAGCCAACAATCAAAGAGCTACCCGAAGCGCAAGCTGCTACCAGAATTCGACGAGGAGGCCATAGAGCCTCCACCGTCAAAAAATAAAGAGGCTGCCTGGTTGGATAGACGGCCAGATGACAGGCCAAATTCTGAAAGCGGTGCCGCACATAAATCAACAAATGAACCTGGAAAGACAGATGGCCCAGCCAGGTCCATCTATGAGCCAAGGAAGAAGGCCCCAGGAAGTAAAGCAACACGTCAAGTGTCCGAAGATAGTGGCACACCCACATACAGGGGCGCCGCACACCCACTATGTTTCACCGATGAGGTGCTGGACCATGAATTCCCAGCAGGATTTAAACCCATAAACATAGAGGCCTACGATGGAACAACAGACCCTGGAGTCTGGATAGAAGATTACATACTACATATACACATGGCCAGAGGAGATGATCTCCACGCCATAAAATACCTACCCCTCAAGCTCAAAGGGCCAACCCGTCATTGGCTTAAAACCCTCCCAGAAAACACTATGGGAAGTTGGGAAGAGCTCGAGGACGCGTTTAGAGCAAATTTTCAAGGGACTTATGTCCGCCCTCCAGACGCAGATGATCTAAGTCATATAACTCAACATCCCGGAGAGTCAGCGCGCAAATTCTGGAACTGGTTTCTCACCAAAAAGAACCAAATAGTCGATTGTCCGGATGCCGAGGCCTGAGCAGCTTTTAAACACAATGTCCGAGACGAATGGCTCGCCAGACACCTCGACCAAGAAAAACCAAGGACAATGTCCGCGCTAACAAGCCTCATGACCCGCTTCTGTGCGGGAGAGGACAGCTGGCTGGCAAGATGCAGCACCAGCGACCCAAGTACATCCGAGACAAGAGATGGAAACGGAAAATCACGGCGCAGAAAAGAGCAGTGCCGGAATAAAGAGAAGAGCCCAAAGAGCATGACAGTCAACACCGGATTCAAAAGCTCGCGACCAAACAACAAAGCACCGCCTCTTAAGGATGACGGCGATGAGCTGTCCAACTTAAACAAGATTTTGGGTCAGATATGTCAAATCCACAGTACCCCCGGAAGGCCTGCAAACCACACCCACAGGGATTGTTGGGTTTTCAAACAGTCCGGCCGACTAAACGCCGAACACAAGGGGCTCGGCCACGTCGCGAAGACGATAAACCCCACCAGTGAGCACCGAAAACAAAAGACTTTCCCACAAGAGGTCAAAGCAAGAAACTCACTTCATGTGATAATACGGAAAAATAGTGCGGCACTTCCTAAAAAGAGCCTCGCATGGTCCAACCCAGCAGACCATAGAGATTGGATATCAAAGCCAATCACTTTCGACCACCGACTATTCCGAGCGTCAAATGCGGGGCGGACTGCCTGATATTGAATCCCATAATCGACGGATTACAATTTACTAAAGTCCTAATGGACGGAGGCAGCGACTTAAACCCGCTGTATTCAAAGACAATCCGCAGGATGGGGATAGACCCTTCCAAAATTCGACACAGCCGCACTTCCTTCAAAGGAGTGACGCCAGCCCTTATGCCAAGTGCATGTGCTCCCTATTACTAGAAGTCGTGTTGGATCACCGAACAATTTTCGCGCGAAAAACTAATTTTTCATATCGTCCCATTTAAAAGTGGATATCAAGCACTCTTGGGACGAAAGGCTTTTGTCCGCTTCAACGCCATACCGCATTACGCGTCTCTTACACTCAAAATGCCCGGTCCGCACGGCATCATTTCAATGCGAGGGTCACTCAAAGACCCCGGGCTCGGATAGACGAGTCCGGCTTCGGCAGGCCAGGGGTTCCCTAGCCGCACACCTCTCCACAGGGGGCCGCGCGCACAAACAACCGCGGGTTCATACAAACCCCGCTTTGCTTATTTATATTTTTTCTTTTACACATATATTTTTCGCATGAATCGTTTTCAAACTAAGCGTTCCTCTCTTTTTACAGATGAACAACGTGCATACCCGTCCAGGATAACGGCGCAACGGAGACACAGGCGCAGACGTGCAGTAGGGACCCGTTGTGAGGATTCTTTTCAGATTAAGACCCTGCGTAAACCTTTCTTACTATCTCTTGTTGTTGTTCTCCCTTGGCTTCTTCCTATAGCCAAAGCGGAGCCTGACGTTTTGGCATCGGCCGCGTCAGAGGACCATGCCCGTACCTGTACACTAGGGGCTTAGGGCATTGTTCTGCCCATTATTATAAAGACCGAACACCTTAGGGAGTGTTCGGCGTCTCGAGTTAGGTATTATATGCATCAGCTCCGAATCATGTCTTTGGTCAAATGTTGGGTTTGCCCGGCTCCGTGTTTTGCTGCCTTCGTTCAGATCATCGGCTAACGCGGCACCGGAGAACTATGCGATTGTGCCCAGTTTGGCTGGCGAAGCGCCTCGATGAAAGCCGGCGGTTCATCATGATACAATGAGAGACCGTCAACCACTCGATCGACTACCGGAATGTTTAGAATTCCCCGCTTTGACGAAGGACCGTTTCCCGGTCAGGCACACACGCGCCCCGAACTCGGAGAAGTGTGGTGCCCCCAGGGTCTATATCGTAGCCCCACCCTCGTACTCCACTGGCTAAGTGAAAGTGATAAAGCATTATAGTCCGGATTGCCTCGTTCTCTACGCTACCACCTCCTTAACAGACCGAGACGCCGGATTAAGTGTGAAAACGCTATTTTTGCGAACACCCCGCACCTTGTGCGTGGGGGCTCAAGACGAACGCAATCTTTCAAGTTATACAAATGTATACGTAAACGGCCGCACAAGAGAAGTTTCACTACTTGGGACGCACAAGTATAAAAAGCAGTTATAGTATAATCATCGTTTTACAAGCTAAAATGTTCATTTGAACGTGACATTTTTGAGCACCGCGACTCTATTACACGAGCGCCACGACACTTCCCGAAATAGTGCTCGGCGGGAGCCGGTTTTCATCCGAGCCTCGGCGGCAACAGCGGTGGCATCCATCTTCGTCCAATGCGCCTTCACGCGGGCAAGAGCCATCCGCGCGCCCTCGATGCAGGCCGACCGCTTCATCTCCTTGATATGCGGCACCACTCCAAGGAATTGCTGCAGTAAGCCGAAGTAGCTCGTCGCCTTGGGCCCTCTGGCCAGACATGGGCCACGATGTCAGTCATGGCAAGTCCGGACAATCTGTTTAGCTCGGCCCATTCGGCCAACCGGTCTATCAATGAAAGTGAGCGATCCGGACTATGGAATTGAGACCAATATATTTCTTCCGTCTTGTGATCCTTCTGGCTCCGGAAGTGCTCAACGGCATCAGCCGCACTTGCCGCTAAGTCCATATATGGATCCTCCGGACTCCTGACCGCTCAAATTGAGCATACTTTTGATCCATAAACCGGCGGCGCGACGAAAAGGCTTGCCAGCCACGATATCTCGGCTGGGCGTAGTTCCACCTTCATGGCCCGCATTGCAGGCGGGCATCCTTAACCGGCGGTGGCCTTCTTGGTCTTCCCGCTCGATAAGCGCTCCTTTCAAGAGCCTCATTGCGGTCGGCAGATCTTTTACTTTCATGGCCAATTCGCCACCTCTCGCCTTAGGGCGGTCGCAGCCTTCGACTTTCAACTCCTCGGCCGCCCTCGAGGCAGCCGCGTCACTCCTTCAGCTTGCTCCTTAGCTCGAGCAAGTTCGGCCCGAAGGCTCTCCACAGCAGCAGCACCGTCTGTACAACAGCATATAATTTATCAGCGGAAGGCTTTGACCCCCTTAATAAAGCAACTGTGGAGAACCCATGTACCTTGCGACTCGTCAAGTCGCCGGTTGACAAGTGCGATGTCCGCATCCGCCACATCAAGTTGCCGCATTAACTCGGCAACCCCACTAGTCCGGCTAGCCCTCGGACTATCCGCCACCTGCATAGGAACGGTGACATTCATTACTTGCGATTTTGATCCTCGGCGCGCTGTCGTTTTCGACAACCTACCGAGTCTCAGGGGCTACTATCTATACAGGGCACACTTTTATGTGCAAAACTGTCAAAAAAAATATAGAAGGTGCGTCATTTTCACGTACCTCAAATCCCGCCAGCAAACTCATAGCGGCATTACGCAACCCGCTCTCGGCGGACGAAATCCTTCCAATCACCATACGCATCAACGCACGGTGATCTTCTGAGATGGACACCCTCTCAAGCAGATTCTTGATTCTCGGCGGACACCAGCGGGCGCTAAACTCTCCGCCCCTCGGACTCGGGATACCCTCGTGGCGATACTTGAGCTCGTCGCCTTATCTCGACGGCGCAGCAGACGGAGGCGTTTCGCTCTCCATCATCTCCGGAAGAAGGTCCCCTGAAGACGAACTCAATGTGAGAAGGCTGCAAATCTGAACTGCAAGATAAATATTTCGGTTACCCACAGAAGCACAAATGGAGGTATTCCCTTACTAATTAACTCCCCTTTTTCATACTCACGGCTCGTTAGAGGGCTGATCCTTTGGCGATAATTGTATGTCCGGATTCTCCCCGGACGCCGGACCCCCCGGTGAAGATCTCTTCCCCCGCTTAGGGGCTTGGGCCTCCGGATCTTCGGAGGCGGTCCTCTTCTCCCCCTGGAAGGAGGGGTTTTTGATTCCCCCATCTTCAGACGCCCCTTTGGGCGGAATAACAACTCCTCTATTTTCCCCATCGCTCCCAACCATGGGCGCGGCCTCCAACATTCTGACCAGCACGGGCTCCAGTGCGGTCTCTGGGAGGGGGGCCGGACACCTTATCAGCCTCGATCGCGCCACCCACTCCTATGAAGAGTAATGGGCCAGGAGGCAAACTCTAGAAGAGCAGATAAACTAAACGTCCGGACTCTGAGCTATTTACCTGAGTATCCGGGCGATTGCGGCTTAGGCCTGTGTCCTCGGCCAATTCCGGACATGCCACCTGCGGTCCGAAGAACAACTTGTACATCTCCACGGGTGTCGCACCCATGAAGTGTTGGAGAATCCGAGGTCCCTCCGGGTTGAACTCCCATAGACGGAGAGGACGACGTTTGTAGGGCAGAAGATGCCTGATTAGCATGACCTGCATCACCACAACCAGATTGATCTCCCTCGCCTGGAGGTCTCGAATCCGGCCCTGTGTAGGATCGAAAGTATGTCAAGAGGGGGGGGGGGTGATTAGACTACTTGACAATATAAAAATTCAGCCTTTGTATAAAGACAAGTTTTTGACAGATTCACAATTATGATCAAGTCAAGTATCACCCTACACATGCAATTCTAGAGTATAGGCAGCGGAAAGTAAATTGCACATGTAGTAAAGAGAGGTGGAGAAGAGCAAACGCAATTTGGAGACATGGAGATTTTTCTCGTGGTTCCGATAGGTGGTGCTATCGTCAATCCACGTTGATGGAGACTTCAACCCACGGAGGGTAACGGCTGCGAGAGTCCACGGAGGGCTCCACCCACAAAGGGTCCATGAAGAAGCAACCTTGTCTATGCCATCATGGCATACGCCCACGGAGGGCTAGCCTTACTCGGGGTAGATCTTCACGAAGTAGGCGATCTCCTTGCCCTTACAAACTTCTTGGTTCAACTCGACATCTTGACGGAGGCTCCCAAGCGACACCTAACCAATCTAGGAGGCACCACCTCCAAAAGGTAATAGATGGTGTTGATGATGATGAACTCCTTGCTCTTGTGCTTCAAATGATAATCTCCCCAACACTCAACTCTCCTCACTGATTTGGCTGTGGTGGAAGAAAGGATTGAGTGCAAAGCAACTTGGGAAGGCTAGAGATCAAGCTTCATATGGTGGGAGTGGAGCTACTTGATCTCAACACAAGGGTAGGTAGTTTTCTTCTCGAAATGTAAGGTAGGAGTGGTAGTTCTTTACGATGGCTCTCTCCACGAGTGAAGAGGGGTGGAGGGGTATTTATAGCCTCCACACAAAATCCAACCGTTACACACATTTGACCAATCTCGGTCGGACCGAAGTTGACAACTCGGTGAGACCGAAAGTTCAAATCATGTGAGCGTTGGGATTTTCGTGGGACCGAAAATACAATCTCGGTTAGTCCGATTAGTCCAAAGACAAGAGCTTGCCAATCTCGGTGGGACCGACTTTATCATCTCGGTGACACCGATTTGCTGACGAAGGTTCTGAAGCTTGGCAACTCAAGTTTCGTGAGACCGAGTTCGAATCGGAAAATCCGAAATTTCTAGGGTTTGGCTTTGTGGTGAGGTGGTTCATCTCGGTGTGGTGAGTTTAGGAAATCGGTGGGACCGAGATTACTTATGAGTGTATATTGCAGTGAGAGTTGCTGATAGTTTAGGAGATGTATCACTAAGCACTTTGAGCAACCAGATCATTATCATAACCTCATCCCCTTTTAATAGTATTGGCTTTCCTATGGACTCAATGTGATCTTGGATCACTAAACCAAAAATGGAGTCTTGAGCTTTTGCCAATGCTTGCCTTAGCATTTCGAGGGGTCCACTTCTTCAGTCATTGCCATACCCATATCACTGAACTTTCTGAAATGATTCTCAAGAAACTATTAGTTCAATGATATATATGTTGTTATTAATTACCAAAACCACCCGGGGATTAGTTGCACTTTCACCCTGCAACAAGGGCACGTCTTCGGACGGCCCCCAATTGAGCCCTTGGTTGACCCATGACATCAGTCGGCATGGAGGTCCCAGGCGGAATGAAGGCGGCGACTTTTGCTTGCTGCCCTTCGGAGCGGTGATATAGAACCACTCCTGCTGCCACAGTCCGAGTTCCTCTTGGGAGGAACCCTCGCGCCACGGGGCATCGGCCCTTTTGCTTATGGCCGCCCCGCCGCACTCCGCTTGACGCCCCCGATCATCTTCAGCTCCACATTGAAGGTCTTTAGCCACAGGCCGAAGTGGGGAGTGACACGGAGGAAGGCTTCGCAGACGATAATAAATGTGAATATATGGAGGATGGACTCCGGAGCCAAATCGTGGAAATCCAGCCCGTAGTAGAACATGAGCCCCCTCACGAAGGGGTCCGTCGGGAAGCCTAAACCTCGACGGAGGTGGGATACGAATACGACGTATTCGCCGGGCTTGGGGGCGGCACGGCCTGCCCTTGGGCAGCAACCTGTCGAAATCTCGTGGGGCCAGTGCCAGGCTTCATGTAGCTTCACACGTCCTCCTCCGTGGCGGAGGAGGCATCCACCGCCCGGAGGTCGGAGCGGACATGGTTGAGAATCCGGCGCTCGAATCTGAGGCTCTGGGTGTTAGAACCGGGAGCGAGGAGGAGATTCGATCGAGATTGAAGAAGAAAAAGAACGAGCCTTGGTCCTCTTATAAAGGGAAAAAATACCAAGAGCCGCCTCCGTGACCATTTGGGATTCACCTTCGATGGAGGCGTGGCGGCGGAGCGGTTGGGTTACCCACGCACGTATTGATGAGAATCCGGAATAAGGGAACACGATCTACTGCCGACAAGGCGTGCCAAGAAACCGCTTAGCTAAACGTGCTTAGGTGGTATAGTAAAAGATTCAAGTAAAAGCACGGTAGCGGTGTGATGTCACGCCGCATAATCGTCGGCCAGATTGAACTGGTTTACATTTTATTCTCTACGGTGGAATGTGGAATTTATTTTGCGAGCGGACACTATCTGGTGTTCATGATCTTCTCTGGATTATTCAAGGGAGGAACCCGCCTTACAATGCCGAACATTATGCGCGCCGGACTAATCGTCATTGAAGCCTGGTTCAGGCTCTTGAGGAGTCTGGACTAGTGGGTGTCCGGACAGCGGACTATCATCGTCGCCGGACTCCAAGACTACGAAGATACAAGATTGAAGACTCCGTCCCATGTCCGGATGGGACTTTCCTTGGCGTGGAAGGCAAGCTTGGCGTCTGGATATGTAGATCTCCTACCATTGTAACCGACTCTGTGTAACCCTAGCCCTCTCCGGTGTCTATATAAACCGGAGGGCTTTAGTCCGTAGGACAACATACATTACAACCATCATACCATAGGCTATCTTTAGGGTTTAGCCTCCTTGATCTCGTGGTAGATCCACTCTTGTACTACCCATATCATCAATATTAATCAAGCAGGGCGTGGGTTTTACCTCCATCAAGAGGGCCGAACACAGGTAAAAACATCGTGTCCCTCATCTCCTGTTACCATCCGCCTAGGCGCACGCTTGGGACCCCCTACCGAGATCCGCGGTTTGACACCGACACTTAGTATAGGATGCTAGTTTATCATCATTGGCCCTACATTCTTTTCGATGCGCCTTGCTATACTATTGGGCCGTGATCACTCGGGAGGTGATCACGGGTGTATACTATACATATATACATACTACAGATGGTGACTAAAGTCGGGTCGGCTCGAGGAGTACCCGCGAGTGATTCATGGATTGGGGGCTGAAAGGACCTTTGTCCCGACGGCCCTCTGTGTGGATCTTTGTGGCGGAGCGACAGGGCAGGTTGAGACCACCTAGGCGAGAGGTGGGCCTGGCCCTGGTCGGCGTTCGTGTTTAATTCATAATAACACGCTTAACGAGATCTTGGTATTTGATCTGAGTCTGGCCACTGGCCTATACGCACTAACCAACTACGTGGGAAAGATATGGGCACTCGACGTCGTGGTATCAGCCGAAACCTTCTTGACGTCAGCGATGGAGCGGCGCGCGCCAGATTGGACCGTGTAACGTGACTTCCTTTGTAATGGAGGTTGCTAAGTATGCTTCCGGCCGCCCACGCAACGTGCAGGTGTGTAATGGGCAATGGGCCTAGACCCCTGCGCGCATTGGATTTAGACCGACGTGCTGACCTCTCTGTTGTGCCTAGGTGGGGCTGCGACGTGTTGATCTTCCGAGGCCGGGCATGACCCAGGAAAGTGTGTCCAGCCAAATGGGATCGAGCGTGTTGGGTTATGTGGTGCACCCTTGCAGGGAAGTTTATCTATTCGAATAGCCGTGTCCCTCGGTAAAAGGACGACCCGGAGTTGTACCTTGACCTTATGACAAGTAGAACCAGATACTTAATAAAACACACCCAGACAAGTTCCACAGACAACCCGGTGATCGCTTTTCCACAGGGCGACGAGGGGAGGATCACCGGGTAGGATTATGCTACGCGATGCTACTTGGAGGACTTCAATCTACACTCTTCTACATGCTACAAGACGAGGCTGCTGAGCGTAGTCTTGACGGGATAGCTATCCCCTCTTATTCTAGCATTCTGATTCGGTCCTTGATATGGCCCTTTACACATATACCCATGCATATGTAGTGTAGCTCCTTGCTTGCGAGTACTTTGGATGAGTACTCACGGTTGCTTTGCTCCCTCTTTTCCCCCGTTTCCCCCTTCTTCTCGGATGCCGCAACCAGACGTTGGAGCCCAGGAGCCAGACGCCACCGTCGATGACGACTACTACACTGGAGGTGCCTACTACTACGTGCAGGCTGCCGATGACGACCAGGAGTAGTTTAGGAGGATCCCAGGCAGGAGGCCCGCGCCTCTTTCGATCTATATCCTAGTTTGTGCTAGACTTCTTAAGGCAAACTTGTTTAACTTATGTCTGTACTCAGATATTGTTGCTTCCGCTGACTCGTTTATGATCGAGCACTTGTATTCGAGCCCTCGAGGCCCCTGGCTTGTAATATGTTGCTTGTATGACTTATTTATTAGAGTTGTGTTGTGATATCTTCCCGTGAGTCCCTGGTCTTGATCATTACTGCGTTTGCGTGCATGATTAGTGTCACGATTGAATCGGGGTGTCACAAGTTAGTATCGAGTATTTGCTGTGAGAATCCCCTTCCACACTCTTTGGCCGAAGTTGAGTCTAGTCGATGAAAACAGTTTTACTAACATGGCTATGCGGCCCATGGGCCCACTTCGCCATTGGGTGGTATTAGGATCTTTTACTCCTCGATCTTTACTCCGGGACTCTGAACTCTCTTCTACTCGGGTTAAACGAATTTTGCTAACTCTGACATTAGGATCTCGTGATCACTTCCACCCGGAGAGCCCCTTATTACTGATGGTAGCCTGCTGCATCAGAAGATCCTGAAGGTACTCTCCGATGTTCTCTCGAGACTTTGTCCCCGTTGCTTTTGCAATTCCCTACCACCAAAACATCACTATGGATAAATGCATACACCAGTCGTTCTGACCTTTATTCTCAGTTGGACTTGTTATTACAAGATACCCCGAACTTCTCTCTATTGCTCCGAGAAAACTTTGTGATTACTGCCTTGTAGTTTCTTGTCGCCTGATTACATCTAAAAATTAATCCTCACACTTACCGAGGATATGTTTCTCCCCAGTTGTTCATGTGTTTTGCAAAAGACTTCGAAATACCATTCGATCTTCCGAAAAACCTGAGCAACCTATTGCTCTTGAAATTCTTGCTTGCTTGCATTATGGTTAATCCCACAAGTATAGTAATCTTATTGTTAGCCTTTGTCACTATCATTTTGAGCCCATTGATTCAAAATGTTGCAAATGCTCACAATCCTCAATCAGATCCTAGAATTCCTCCTTCCGGCTCAGACATTTTAAACATGAGCTGGTTATCGACCAATTAAATTGTTGTTGATTGTACCCCTGAGTCTATTCAACTTATCCATTCGTAATGAGAGCGTTGGCTTCTGATCCCCTGATTTGGAAATGATATTTCCTTTGCAATTGAGCTTTGAAGTAGTCAGTTGTTTCTATCATCTGATCTCCTTGCATGCTTTCTTCTTCTGGTTGAGTACCGATGCTCACATTGGATCCCTTATGGACCGCCAGATCCTTTGTTGAATTTTATCCGACAACGTCCTTCATATTCAATAACCTTGCGAGCCTTTCCTCGGATACATAATGCCTTTGGTAAATTGTATCCTCTGCTTTCTCAACCATGCTTTACTTTTGAGATTGAGTCAATTACTTCTGAAGTTTGTGGTATATGTTCCTAAGATGCCCCGACGGGTTGAATCTATGCCTTCCTTAATCTGTGTGAACTAGAAGAGTTTTCACGAGTCATACCCTTCTGGTGTTTTACCAGATAATTTTCTACCATACAACTTCTTTGAAGACGAGAAGTGAATGAAAGGTCATGCATTAAAGAAGTGGGAGTCTACCTTGAACTTTGTGTTCATGCCCATGGACCCGATGTGGAACTTATCATGGAAGCTTCTTGCAAAATATTTAATCATTTGGTTAAATGTTTCGGTGTCATTAAATTGGATCCCTTGAAGCTATGGTTCCGACCATGTTGTTCTCCTTTGGTCCCATTTCCCGGGCAAGTTTAAGCATTTGTCTTCTATGGGTCAATACCCCAGTCCACCTTTGACTTTGATCTACCATCGAGTATTACACTCTGGTATCTTGAGAATATCATGGAACTGCATAACTTCTTATGGGTTCGTCATCAATTGTTATTTCTCACTGCTTCCAATTTTCCTGGGTTTCGGGTTGTCGTCAACCGAGAAACCGATTTGTGAATCGAATCAATACTGAGATTCAGTACTCCCAGTACTTTGTTGTCGAGATGTTTAATACTCCATTTCGTCACTCCTAGCCTGATCGGCTATACAATATCATGCTGATTTTAACTATGCTACTTGGTCCTTAATTCCCGGAGCACCACTTTCGACAATGAGCTAAGCTTACATCGATCTTCCTCGGTGTATCATTTCGCCTTGGACAGCAAGCTTGATTTCAAGTTTGTACTGTACTAGTGGTTTCAATAACCTTTCGCTCCATCATTCATTTGACTTGATGTCATCGCCAATCGATTACATCTTCATGAAATCTTGCGACAAATGTGTCGTGAACATCATCAACATTCTGAGCTCTTCCAAGATATCTATCGAATTCTTGATGAAAAATACCACCCTTTGCCCTCGATGATTTGTGTTATCATTGGTCACTTATTGCATTTCATTCTTGTTTATGTTTTGTGTTATACCTTGAGCTCCTCGCTATCTAGCTCATGTTCTGTTTTACCTTGGAGTATCACCATCTCTTTTTGTCAAGAATGTGGTGATAATTTCACCACCTCTTAAGAATTCTTGATATAATAACACTTCTCGCCATCTCCGTTCATTCCTTGGTCCCCGTGTTGTTTTTAACCGGAATACCGACAATTGAGCTATGACGCGTGAATTCAAAACTTCTAGCAACCCTATTGCTTTGAAGTGAATGGGCGATAGTTTCATTCTAAGTCTTTCGATAATTGAATCACCATTCTAAACATTGATCATGCTACCTAAGCACATATTATGGGTGCATCTTTCAACCAATGTTTACTTGTGTAGGTTTTCCTCGAGCATGCATCATTATACCATTTGATCTGGCAAATGTTATCTCCTTGTTTACATAATTGTGGAAATCCATCCTTTGGAAATCTCGATGATTTGTTGCTGAGTCCATCAGCCACCACATCATCCGCTCTTTGGTTTACTGGTGAACTCTTGTTTCGGAACTCGCTTCCATAGTTCATTTCGAAAATCTTGCAATGTCATTCATCGATTTGTGTCGCACCTTTTCTTCTCGGACATCTCGAGTCTGAGGTATCATGACACCAATCGGATCTGAATCTCGGTCAGATATGATGGTTGGGACAACTTTTTAGGAGTTATGATGTTGGTCCTTTGATGACCCGGTAATATGATGTCATGCCTAGCACCTCTGGCTGGAGGACCTATCATTATAATTCTTTTGCAAAGATAACCATTCTTCCTGGAGGAAATTGTAAGACTTATTTTATAAGTTGTTCCTGATGGATCATTTGAGTATCCAAAGTCCAGCCCTTGATTGAAACACCATATCATTACTACCTCGAAGCATGACTATGATACCCCGCTCATCAACAAGAACATTGGAGGCGCGATGCTAAATGTTTCTTGGTCAGTTATCCAAACCCCGTTGTATGGGTAACATCTAGATTAATCCTTGCCTCTTATCTGAATGTTTGGGTACTTGCTCTCCTACCCTGTATGCCATGTTCTGCTTGTACATGGAAAGGATATTGTCCTAATAATTGTGTGTAATCACAATTTTCCTTTCCATTGTTCTGTTTAATCTGATAATCGCGTTTTCCTTTCCATTCTTTGTTTAATCTTTCCTGAATCTAACTTAACTAAGCAGAGATAATTCCCTGCTTAGGTAGGCACCTTGTTGTACCACTCTGTCTGTAAGATCCCGTTACTATTGTTGATGACATTCCGGTAACCACCGATGGGTGATAACTTTGCCAATTGGTCCGCCTAGCTCAACAAGCAGGAAAATTGCTCTCTTCGTTCCCCGTCCTTGGTACCGACATTGTTGCCGGCATACCCGACAAGCTATTCACTGACATGCCTCCCTGACGCGGTTGTGCAAGATGTCACCACCCTTCCTACTTTCAACCCACATGGTGGGCCCATAACCCACAGGTCCACTAAATCGAAACCTGACTCTTCTTTACAAGCGGATTCTAATGTATCCTTTACACCTGGCTTTGTATGTGATTCACGAGCTAAATGCTACCATTGATCATCCTGGAGCCAAACACCATGTTATTCTCGTTGTTCAAACCCCCATTCCAGCTTCTGTCTAGTCATCAAATGATTTGCCTACCCGCTTGAAACTTTGGTACCATCGTATATTGCACTCAACGAATTCATTGGAATACAACTCGTGGGGTACCTTGTGTATTTCCCATTGAGTTCACCGTCAGATGCCCAACTTTGTGGAGATGCGTTCTTCTAGAGTTTTTCCCCTTGGTCGCGTTCGTAGGACAATGGAGATCCCGAAGAAAGGATGACGACTTCATCATGATGACCTGAAGTAGAGAAATGGAGACATCAATGTAATGGATCGACCTCTTCGAGAAGAGCAACCAAGACCGAGAAGACCCGTTAGAATTTCGTAACCAAAATTTTCCCTTTAGTCCCCCTCTTAAATCTTGGGACGAGATTTCTTGTAGTGGAGGAGAATTGTGACGCCCAGGTAATCAAGCTACAGTAACCCTCTGGTAATGATGCCACGTCACCTCGATTATTGTTGATAATCTCGCGTTAGTTCAGAACCGATCCAAATTCAGATTTGAATTAAAGTCAAAACAATTAAAGTTTTCAAAAGTCAAAACTAAATTGTTCCTAATGTGTCAAATAATCCATAATAAATGTTGGTGAAGAAATCATCTTTGAATAAAATACTTAAATGCACTTAATAAACTAAAACAGCGATAAAACAATTATTAAAAATGCTTCTAAAATAATAAGCAATTGCAAAATACTTTATTTAAAGTGCCAAAATATTTGGGGCTGTGACCTATTTAATAACACCAAATTAGTTGTAAGCTTTTAGATTTTATAAAACAAAAATAAAAGAAAACAGAAAAGTAATAGAATAAAAAAAAAAAACAGAACAAAAAAGGAAAAAGAACCCCCCTTGCTTGGGCCTCGGCCTGGTGGCCATTAGGCTAAGCGGGCCGGCCCGGCCGCCCCCTCCTCCTCCATATCCCCACCCGATCGAACCTAGGGCAACCACCCCAAATTCCCCATCGATCCGATCTGGATCGGGATCATCCCCGTTGCCCCGCACGAACCCCCACTCCTCGTGACCGAGACACCCACCCTCTCTCGTTCTCCAGCGTCGCCAAGCACCTCGCGCCAGACCCCGTTGCTGCGATGGAGATCCACCTTGCCGGCGTGCCCGTTGCCTTAGGTCTCCACCGACGCCGCCATCGCCCCGCGTGCCTCGACCTCCTCCTCGCCCCGTGCCGAGGCCGCCATTCCTGCGCCGCGCCCTCGACCCTGTCGCCTCGCCGCACTCGTCGCCGGCAACCCGGACGCCGCCCCTTCCTCGTCCTCTTCCTCGAGCATGCCTCTCTCAACTATAGGGCTATGTGAGCCCCTTCCCTTCCCCTCTTCCTCCCTGGCGACACTGCCGTCGTGCTTATTGCCGCTCTTTGCTCAGTGCTTCTCGATGCTTCTCGCATCGCGCAAGCACCCCACGATTCGATCGCGTGGGGCGACCTAGCCGCCTCGATGCTTTGCGTGCGTGACTCCTCGGACCGCCCCTCGAGTTCTTGCTTGGCCGCCGCTTTGCCGTCTCTGCCGCCGCTCTGCCCCCCCTTTCGCCTTGCCGCGCCGACATCATCGCCCCTGCCACCACGCGTCGCGACGCCCACGTCTCATCTTATCCGCTGCTTTCGGCTCGCCGGCTCATCGGCCCGCCACGCCCCGCCGAGGCCTCGCTATGCAGATGCCCACCGAGGCCACTTGCCAGCCACAGCGCTTTGATGGGCGCCAGCCGAGGCCACGGCCTGCCCCTTGATAGCGCCTGAATTCATAGCGCCCCACCGCGACGCCCCTTTGTCATAGGCCCCTGGGGGCCTAGCGGATTCGGGCGCTATCGGGCGGGCGCTGGGCGTTGGGTGCGGGCGCCCATCAAGGGCGAGGCCGTGGCCTCGGCTGGGCATGCCTGCGTAGCAGGGGGGCCTCAGCCAGGGCTGGCAAGCGGCACCTGGGGCGGGGTGGAGGAGAGCAGGGGCGTGCGGTGGGGCGTGGGCGTGCGCCGATGAGCTGGCGCAGCCGAAAGACGGATGGCGCAGACGCACGCCGGGCGACGAGTGGCCGGCGATGTGTGGTCGGCGCGGCAAGGCGAAAGGTGGGGCGAGCGAAGGCAGCAGACGGCAGGCGGCGGCCGAAGCAAGAACTCGAGGGGGGCGGTCCGAGGAGTCACGCACGCAAAGCATCGAAGGGCTAGGCCGCTCCCACGCGATGCCAGAAGCATCGTGGTGTGCTTGCCTGAGCCAGAGAAGCACTATAGCAGCGACAACAAGCACGACGGCGGGTCTGCCAGGGAGGAAGAGGGGAAGGGAAGGGGCTCACATAGCCCTATAGTTGAGCGAGGCATGCTCGAGGAAGAGGACGAGGAAGGGGCGGCGTCCGGGTTGCCAGCGACGAGTGCGGCGAGGCGACAGGGTCGAGGGCGCGGCGCAGGAATGGCGGCCTCGGCACGGGGCGAGGAGGAGGCCGAGGCACGCGGGGCGATGGCGGCGTCGGTGGAGACCTAAGGCAACGGGAACGCCGACAAGGGATGATCCCATCTAGATGTGGATCGATGGGGAATTTGGGTGGGTGTCTTGCCACGAGGGTTCAATCGGGTGGGGATTCGTGGAGGAGGGATGATCCCGATCTAGATGTGGATCGATGGGGAATTTGGGGGTGGTTGCCCTAGGGTTCAATCGGGGTGGGGGATATGGAGGAGGGGAGTGGGGCGCCGGCTGGGCCGAGGTTAACCAATGGCGGGGGCGAGGCCCACGAGGGGGGTCTTTTCCTTTTTTTGTTCTGTTTTCTTTTTTTATTCTATTACTTTTCTGTTTTCTTTTATTTTTGTTTTATAAAATCTAAAAGCGACAACTAATTTGGTGTTATTAAATAGGTCACAGCCCCAAATCTTTTGGCACTTTAAATAAAGTATTTTGCAATTGCTTATTATTTTAGAAGCATTTTTAATAATTGTTTTATCGCTGTTTTAGTTTATTAAGTGCATTTAAGTATTTTATTCAAAGATGATTTCTTCACCAACATTTATTATGGATTATTTGACACATTAGGAACAATTTAGTTTTGACTTTTGAAAACTTTAATTGTTTTGGCTTTAATTCAAATATGAATTTGGATCAGTTCTGAACTAACGCGAGATTATCAACAATAATCGAGGTGACGTGGTATCATTACCAGAGGGTTACTGTAGCTTGATTACCCGGGCGTCACAGATTCTCCACTCCACTCTAAAATTCTTTGAACTTTTCAAATGTTTCAGACTTGTGTTTTATTAAGTAGATATACCCATATCTTCTCAAATAATCTATGAAGGTCAGAAAATAACGATACCCGCCACGAGCCCCAACAATCATCGGATTGCATACATCGGTATGTATTGTTTCCAATAAGTCATTAGCTCGTTCCATTGTTTCGGAGAACGGTGTTTTAGTCAACTTGCCCATAAGGCACGGTTCGCAAGTATCAAATGATTCATAATCAAGTGATTCCAAAAGTCCATCTGCATGGAGTTTCTTCATGCGCTTTACACCGATATGACCTAAATGGTAGTGCCACAAATAAGTTGCACTATCATTATCAACTTTGCATCTTTTGGCATCAATATTATAAATATGTGTATCACCACGATCGGGATTCAACAAAAATAAACCACTCTTCAAGGGTGCATGACCATAAAAGATATTACTCATATAAATAGAACAACCATTATTCTTTGATTTAAATGAATAACTGTCTCGCACTAAACAAGATCTAGATATAATGTTCATGCTCAATGCTGGCACAAAATAACAATTATTCACGTCTAAAACTAATCCCGAAGGTAGTTGTAGAGGTAGCATGCCGACGGCGATCACATCAACCTTGGAACCATTCCTGACGCGCATTGTCACCTTGTCCTTAGCCAATGTTCGTTTAATCCGTAGTTCCTGTTTCAAGTTACAAATATGAGCAACCAAACCGGTATCAAATACCCATGCACTACTATGAGAATTAGTAAGGCACACATCAATAACATGCATATCAAATATACATTTGTTCACTTTGCCATCCTTCTTATCCGCCAAATACTTGGGGCAGTTCCGCTTCGAGTGACCAGTCCCTTTGAAGTAGAAGCACTCAGTTTCCAGCTTTGGGTTTCTTCCTGGGAGTGACAACTTGCTTGCCATTCTTCTTGAAGTCCCCCTTCTTTCCCTTGCCTTTCTTCTTGAAACTAGTGGTCTTATTATCAACACTTGATGCTCCTTTTTGATTTCTACCTCCGCAGCCTTTAGGATTGCGAAGAGCTCAGGAATAGTCTTTTCCATCCCTTGCATATTGTCGTTCATCATGAAGCTTTTGTTGCTTGGTGGCAGTGATTGAAGAACTCTGTCAATGACACAATCATTTGGAAGATTAACTCCCAGCTGAGTCAAGTGATTATGGTACCCAGACATTCTGAGTATGTGCTCACTAACAGAACTATTTCCTCCATCTTGCAGCTATAGAACTTGTTAGAGACTTCATATCTCTCGACTCGGTCATTTGCTTGAAATATTAACTTCAACTCCTGAAACATCTCATATGGTCCATGACGTTCAAAACGTCTTTGAAGTCCCGATTCTGAGCCGTAAAGCATGGCACACTGAACTAATGAGTATTCATCAGATCGAGCTTGCCAGATGTTCATAACGTCAGCTTCTGCTCTTGCAGCAAACCTTTCACCCAGCGGTGCATCAAGGACATAATTCTTCTGTGCAACAATGAGGCTAACCCTCAAGTTATGGACCCAGTCCGTGTAGTCACTACCATCATCTTTAGACTTAGCTTTCTCTAGGAACACATTCAAATTCTCAAGGGAATAGTAGCACGGGCCATTGATCTACAACATAGATATGCAAAAACTATCAGGACTAAGTTCAACATAAATTAAGTTCAATTAATCAAAATACTTAAGAACTCCCACTTAGATAGACATCCCTCAAGTCATCTAAATGATACATGATCCAAATCAACCAAACCATGTCCGATCATCACGTGAGATGGAGTAGTCATCAATGGTGAACATCTCTATGTTGATCATACCCACTATACGATTCACGTTCGACCTTTCGGTCTCCAGTGTCCCGAGGCCATGTCTGTACATGCTAGGCTCGTCAAGTTCAACCCGAGTATTCCGCATGTGCAAAACTGGCTTGCACCCATTGTATTTGAACGTAGAACCTATCACACCCGATCATCACGTGGTGTCTCAGCACAAAGAACTTTTGTAACGGTGCATACTCAGGGAGAACACTTATACCTTGAAATTTAGTTAAGGGATCATCTTATAATGTTGTTGCCGTACTAAGCAAAATAAGATGCATAAAGATAAACATCACATGATATCAAAATATGTGACATGATATGGCCATCATCATCTTGCGCTTTTGATCTCCATCACCAAAGCAACATCATGATCTCCATCGTCACCGGCTTGACACCTTGATCTCCATCATAGTGTCATGGTCATCTCACCAACTATTGCTTCTACGACTATCACTACCGCTTAGTGATAAAGTAAAGCAAATACATGGCATTTGTATTTCATACAATAGAGCGACAACCATAAGGCTCCTGCCAGTTGCCGATAACTTTTATAAAACATGATCATCTCATACAACAACGTATATCACATCATGTCTTGACCATATCACATCACAACATGCCCTGCAAAAACAAGTTAGACGTCCTCTACTTTGCTGTTGCAAGTTTTACGTGGCTGCTACGGGCTTCTAGCAAGAACCGCTCTTAACTACAGCACAAAAACCAGAACGGTGATTTATCAAGTTTGCTGTTTTAGCCTTCAAAAGGACCGGCCGCAGTCAAATTTGATTCAACTAAAGTTGGAGAAACAGACACCTGCCAGCCACCTTTATGCAAAACTAGTTGCATGTCTGTCGGCGGAACCGGTCTCATGAACGTGGTCATGTAAGGTTGGTCCGGGCAACTTCATCCAACAATACCGCCGAATCAAAATAAGACATTAGTGGTAAGCAGTATGACGATCACCGCCCACAACTCTTTGTGTTCTACTCATGCATATCATCTACGCATAGACCTGGCTCGGATGCTACTATTTGGAAACATAGCATGCAATTTCAAAAAAATTCCTATGCTCACTCAAGATCTATCTAGGAGATGCATAACAACGAGAGGGGGAGAGTGTGTCCACGTACCCGCATAGATCGAAAGCGGAAGCGTTTGCTTAATGCGGTTGATGTAGTCAAACGTCTTCACGTTCTGGCCGATCGAGTACCGAACGTACGGCACCTCCGAGTTCTGCACACGTTTAGCGCGATGCCGTCCCTCGAGCTCTTGATCCAGTAGAGGGTTGAGAAAGTAGATGAGTTCCGTCATCACGATGGCGTGGTGATGGTGATGATGATGTGATCCGCGTAGGGCTTCGCCTAAGCACCGTGAGAATATGACCGGAGGTGTAAACTGTGTGTGTGTGTGGGGGGGGCGCCGCACACAACTTGGAAAAATTGATGTGTGTTCTAGGGGCACCCCCATATATAAAGGAGGGAGGGAGAGGAGGATGATGCTAGGCGCGCCCCAAGTAGGAGGAGTCCTATTTGGGGTCCTAGTAGGATTCGGCCCCCCTTCCTTTTACCGGACGGGGAAAGGGGGAAGGAGAGGGAGATGGAGAAGGAAAGGGGGGCGCCGCCCCCTCCCCTTGTCCAATTCAGACTCCTCCCTGATGGGGCGCGCGCCACCCCTTTGTGGGCTGGTGTGCCCCCTCCTATGGCCCATATGGCCCATATCTTTCCCCGGCGGGTTCCGGTAACCCCTCCGGTACTCCGATATGTACTCGATACATTCCAGAACACTTCCGGTGTCCGAATAATACCTTCCAATATATCAATATTTATCTTGTGACTATTTTGAGACTCCTCGTCATGTCCGTGATCTCATCTGGGACTCCGAACAACTTTCGGTCACCAAAACACATAACTCATATAATACATATCGTCATCGAACGTTAAGCGTGCAGGCCCTATGGGTTCGAGAACTATGTAGACATGACCAGGACACCTCTCTGGTTAATAACCAATGGTGGAACCTAGATGCTCATATTGGTTCCCACATATTCTACGAAGATCTTTATCGGTTGAACCGCTATGTCAACATACCTTATTCCCTTTGTCATTGATATGTTACTTGCCCGAGATTCAATCGTCGGTATCTTCATACCTAGTTCAATCTCGTTACCGACAAGTCTCTCTACTCGTTCCATAATGAATCATCCCGCAACTAACCCATTAGTCACATTTCTTGCAAGGCTTCATATGATGTGCATTACCGAGAGGGACCAGAGATACCTCTCTGATACTTGGAGTGACAAATCCTAATCTCGATCTATGCCAACCCAACAAACACCTTCAGAGATACCTGTAGAGCATTTTTATAATCACCCAGTTACGTTGTGACGTTTGATAGCACATAAGGCATTCCTCCGGTGTCCGGGAGTTGCATAATCTCATAGTCGGAGGAATATCTATTTGACATGAAGAAAGCAGTAGCAATAAAACTGAACGATCATTATGCTAAGCTACCGAATGGGTCTTGTCCATCACATCATTCTCCTAATGATGTGATCCCATTTATCAAATGACAACACATTTCCATGGCTAGGAAACTTAACAATCTTTGATCAGCGAGCTAGTCTAGTAGAGGCATACTAGGGACACAATGTTTTGTCTATGTATTCACACATGTATCAAGTTTCTGGTTAATACAATTCTAGCATGAAAAATAAACATTTATCATGAATAAGGAACTATAAAATAACAACTTTATTATTGCCTCGTGGGTATATTTCCTTCAGCCTCCCACTTGCACTGGAGTCAATAATCTAGTTCACATCGCCATGTGATTTAACACCAATACTTCACATCGTCATGCCATTAACACCATAGTTCACATCGCCATGTGACCAACACCCAAAGGGTTTACTAGAGTCAATAATCTAGTTCACATTGCCATGTGAGTAACACCCAAATAATACTGAGGTGTGATCATGTTTTGCTTGTGAGAGAAGTTTAGTGAACGGGTTTGTCACATTCAGATCCGTATGTATTTTACAAATTTCTATGTCTACAATGCTCTGCATGGTGCTACTCTAGCTAATTGCTCCCACTTTCAATATGTATCCAGATTGAGACTCAAAGTCATCTATATTAGTGTTTAAAGCTTGCATCGTCGTAACCCTTTAAGATGAACCCTTTATCACCTCCATAACCTAGAAACATTTCCTTAGTCCTCTAAGGATAATTTGACCGCTATCTAGTGATCTACTCTTGGATCACTATTGTACCCCCTTGCAAACTCATTGGAAAGGCACACAACAGGTCTGGTACACATCATGGCATACTTTATAGAACCTATGACTGAGGCATAAGGAATGACTTTCATTCTCTCTCTATCTTCTGCCATGGTCAGGCTTTGAGTCTTACTCAACTTCACACCTTGCAATACAGACAAGAACCCTTTCTTTGACCGATTCATTTTGAATATCTTCAAAACTTTATCAAGGTATGTGCTTTGTGAAAGTCCTATTAAGCATCTTGATCTATCTCTATAGATCTTGATGCCCAATATATAAGCAGCTTTACCGAGGTCTTTCATTGAAATCCATTACGGAATGCAGTTTTGACATCCACTTGCCAGATTTCATAATCATAAAATGCGGAAATTGCTAACATGATTCAGATACACTTAAGCATCGCTACGGGTGAGAAAGTCTCATCATAGTTAACTCCTTGAACTTGTCGAAAACCTTTTGCGACAAGTCGAGCTTTATAGACAGTAACATTACCATCAGCGTCAGTCTTCTTCTTGAATCCATTTATTTTCTATGGGTCGCCAATCATCGGGCAAATCCACCAAAGTCCACCCTTTGTTCTCATACATGGATCCTATCTCAGATTTCATGGCCTCAAGCCATTTATCGGAATCTAGGCTCATCATAGCTTCTTCATAGTTTGTAGGTTCGTCATGGCCAAGTAACAGGACTTCTAGAATAGGATTACCGTACCACTCTAGTGCGGATCGTGGTCTGGTTGACCTACGAGGTTCAGTAGTAACTTGATCTGAAGTTTCATGATCATCATCATTAGCTTCCTCTCTAGTTGGTGTAGGCATCACAGGAACTGATTTCTTGGATGAGCTACTTTCCAAATTGAGAGAAGGTACAATTACCTCATCAAGTTCTACTTTCCTCCCACTCACTTCTTTCGAGAGAAACTCCTTCTCTAGAAAGGTTCCATTGTTGGCAACAAAGATCTTGCCATTAGATCTGTGGTAGAAGGTGTACCCAATTGTTTCCTTAGGGTATCCTATGAAGACACACTTCTCTGATTTGGGTTCGAGCTTATCAGGCTGAAGCCTTTTGACATAAGCATCGCATCCCCAAACTTTAAGAAATGACAGCTTAGGTTTATTGTCAAACCACAGTTCATACATTGTCGTCTCAACGGATTTTGACGGTGCCCTATTTAATGTGAATGGAACTGTCTCTAATGCATAACCCCAAAACAATAGTGGTAAATCGATAAGACATATCATAGATCGCAACATATATCTAATAAAGAATGGTCATGATGTTCGGACACACCATTACACTGCGGTGTTCCAGGTGGCGTGAGTTGTGAAACTATTCCACATTGTTTTAAAATGAAGGCCAAACTCGTAACTCAATTATTCGCCTCCGCGATCAGATCATAGAAAATTTATTTTTCTTGTTATGATGGTTCTCCACTTCATTCTAAAATTCTTTGAACTTTTCAAATGTTTTAGACTTTGTGTTTCATCAAATAGATATACCCATATCTGCTCAAATTATCTGTGAAGGCAATAAAATAACGATACTCGTCGCGAGCCTCAATACTCATCGGACCGCATACATCGGTATGTATTATTTCCAATAAGTTATTAGCTCGCTCCATTGTTCCGAATAACGAAGTTTTAGTCATCTTGCCTATGAGGCATGGTTCACAAATATCAAATGATTCATAATCAAGTGATTCCAAAAGTCCATCTTTATGGAGTTTCTTCATGCGCTTTACACCAATATGACTTAAACGGCAGTGCCACAAGTATGTTGCACTATCATTATCAACTTTGCATCTTTGGGCATCAATATTATGAATATGTGCATCACTACGATCGAGATCCAATAAACCATCCACAATGGGTGTATGACCATAGAAGGTTTTATTCATGTAAACAGAACAACAATTATTCTCTGTCTTAAATGAATAACTGTATTGCAATAAACACGATCCTATCTTGTTCATGCTCAACACAAACACCAAATAATATTTATTTAGGTTCAACACTAATCTCGAAAGTATAGGGAGTCTGCGATGATGATCATATCAATGTTGGAACCACTTCCAACACACATCGTCATGATCTCCAAAGCATCGTCATGATCATCTCCAAAGCATCGTCATGATCTCCATTGTCACCGGCTCAACACCTTGATCTCCATCATAGCGTCGTGGTCGTCTTGCCAACTATTGCTTCTACAACTATCGCTACCGCTTAGTGATAAAGTAAAGCAATTACATGGCGTTTGCATTTCATACAATAAAGAGACAACCATAAGGCTCCTACCAGTTGTCGATAACTTTTACAAAACATGATCATCTCATACAACAACGTATATGCCATCATGTCTTGACCATATCACATCACAAGCATGCCCTGCAAAAACAAGTTAGACATCCTCTACTTTGTTGTTGCAAGTTTTATGTGGCTGCTACGGGCTTCTAGCAAGAACCGTTCTTACCTACGGCACAAAAACCACAACGGTGATTTATCAAGTTTGCTGTTTTAACCTTCAACAAGGACCGACCGCAGTCAAATTTGGTTCAACTAAAGTAGGAGAAACAGACACCCGCCAGCCACCTTTATGCAAAACTAGTTGCATGTCTGTCGGTGGAACCGGTCTCATGAACGCGGTCATGTAAGGTTGATTCGGGCCGCTTCATCCAACAATACCGCCAAATCAAAATAAGACATTGGTGGTAAGTAGTATGATGATCACCGCCCACAACTCTTTGTGTTCTACTCGTTCAAATCATCTATGCATAGACCTGGCTCGGATGCCACTATTGGGGAACGTAACATGCAATTCAAAAAATTTCTTACGCTCACGCAAGATCTATCTAGGATATGCATAGCAACGAGAGGGGGAGAGTGTCTCTACGTACCCTCGTAGACAGAAAGTGGAAGCGTTTGACAACGTGGTTTATGTAGTTGAACTTCTTCTCATTCCGACCGATCAATCACCGAACGTACGACACCTCTGAGTTCTACACACGTTCGGCTCGAGACGTCCCTCGAACTCTTGATCCATCAAAGTGTCGAGGAAGTAGATGAGTTCCGTCAAAACTAAGGTGTGATGCCGGTGATGGTGAAGTGATCCACGCAGGGCTTTGCCTAAGCACTACGAAGATATGATCGGAGGCGTAAACTGTGGAGGGGGGTGTCGCACATGGCTACGATAACGTCTAGGCTATGTGTGGTGCCCCCATGTATATATAGGTGGGAGTGTAGGACAAGCAGCCCTAGGGGCGCCCTAAGGTGGAGGGATCCTACTTGGGCTCCTGCCCTAGGCCAGCGCCCCCCTTTCCTTCTTTTGGTGATGAGGGGAAGGAAGGAGGAGGTGGCGCCCCCCCCTTTTCCTTTCTCCCACCAAGGGGGAAAGGCACAAGGAGGTGGCGCCCCCTCCTTTCCTTACTCTAGGGCCTGCGGCCAGGGAAAGGGGTGCACCAGCCCCTTGTGGGCTGGTCTGTCCCTCCCTCGGCTCATTAATCCCATATCTTCGCCGGGGTTGCCCGAAACTCCTTTCTGGTGACCCAATATGTACCGGGTACCCTCCGGAACACTTCCGGTGTCTGAATACTATCGTCTTATATATAAATATTTACCTCTCAAGCATTTAGAGACTCCTCATCATGTCCGTGATCTCATCCGGGACTCCGAACAACATTCGGTCACCAAATCACATAACTCATATAATACAATATCGTCATCGAACATTAAGCGTGCGGACCCTATGGGTTCAAGAACTATGTAGACATGACCGAGTCACCTCTCCGGTCAATAACCAATAGCGGAACCTGGATGCTCATATTGGTTCCCACATATTCTATGAAGATCTTTATCGGTCGAACCGTTATGACAACATACATTATTCCCTTTGTTATCGGTATGTTACTTGCCCGAGATTCGATCGTCGGTATCTTCATACCTAGTTCAATCTCGTTATCGGCAAGTCTCTTTACTCGTTCTGTAATGCATCATCCTGCAACTAACTCATTAGTCACTTTGCTTGCAAGCTTCTTATGATGTGCATTACCGAGAGGGCCCAGAGATACCTCTCCGATACTCGGAGTGATAAATCCTAATCTCGATCTATGCCAACTCAACAAACACCTTTGGAGATACCTATAGAGCATCTTTATAATCACCCAATTATGTTGTGATGTTTGATAGCACATAAGGCATTCCTACGGTATCCGGGAGTTGCATAATCTCATAGTTGGAGGAATATGTATTTGACATGAAGAAAGCAATAGCAATAAAACTGAACGATCATAATGCTAAGCTAACGAATGGGTCTTATCCATCACATCATTCTACTAATGATGTGAACCCGTTCATCAAATGACAACACATGTCTATGGTTAGGAAACTTAACCATCTTTGATTAATGAGCTAGTCAAGTAGAGGCTTACTAGGGACATGGTATTTTGTCTATGTATTCACACATGTATCAAGTTTCCGGTTAATACAATTCTAGCATGAATAAACATTTACCATGAAATAAGGAAATATAAAATAACAACTTTATTATTACCTCTATTTTCTTCAGTGGTGTCTCAGCACGAAGAACTGTCGAAATGGTGCATACTCGGGGAGAACACTTATACCTTGAAGTTTAGTTAAGGGATCATCTTATAATGCTACCGCCGTACTAAGCAAAATAAGATCCATAAAGATAAACATCACATGCAATCAAAATTTGTGACATGATATGGCCATTATCATCTTATGCTTTTGATCTCCATCTCCAAAGCATCGTTATGATCTCTAATGTCTACTATGAAACTATATTCTTGTAGACACGTGTTGGGCCTCCAAGCGTAGAGTTTTGTAGGATAGTAGCAATTTTCCCTCAAGTGGATGACCTAAGGTTTATCCAGCTGTACTGATATCTGGGAATGGAGGCGTAGTGATATCTGGTTCATACCCCCCGATACTACTCATAGATTCATCAAAATAAGAAACCAACACATGAAAAACAGAATCTGTCAAAAACAGAACAGTCTGTAGCAATCTATAACTTTCGAGTACTTCTGTAACTCTAAAAATTCTGAAATAAATTGGGGGACGTGAGGAATTTGTCTATTAATCATCTGCAAAAAGAACCAACCTAAAATCACTCGCCATTAAAAAAATTAGAGCTATTCTCGTGAGTGCAAAAGTTTCTTCTTTTTACAGCAAGATCGCAAAGACTTCACCCAAGTCTTCCCAAAGGTTCTACTTGGCACAAACACTAATTAAAACATAAAACCACATCTAGACAGAATCTGGATGAATTATTTATTACTAAACAGGAGCAAAAAGCAAAGAACAAAAATAAAATTGGGTTGCCTCCTAACAAGCGCTATTGTTTAACGCCCCTAGCTAGGCATAAAACACGAATAGATCTAGGTATTGCCATCTTTGGTATGCAATCCATAAGTGGCTCTCATAATAGATTCATAAAGCAATTTAATTTTCTTCCTAGGAAAGTGTTCCATGCCTTTTCTTAACGGAAATTGGAATCTAATATTTCCTTCTTTCATATCAATAATTGCACCAATCGTTCTAAGGAAAGGTCTACCAAGAATAATAGGACATGTAGGATTGCAATCTATATCAAGAACAATGAAATCTATGGGCACATAATTCCTATTTGCAATAATAAGAACATCATTAATTCTTCCCATAGGTTTCTTAATAGTGGAATCTGCAAGATGCAAATTTATAGAACAATCATCAAATTCACGAAAACCTAGCACATCACACAAAGCATAGCATTCATAATCTTTAATCTTAATTTTAATAGTAGGCTCCCACTCATCATAAAGTTTTCTAGGGATAGAAACTTCTAGCTCAAGCTTTTATTCATAAGATTGCATCAAAGCATCAATGATGTGTTTCGTAAATGCTTTATTTTGATTATAAGCATGAGGAGAATTTAGCACAGATTGCAACAAGGAAATACAATCTATCAAAGAGCAGCTATCATAATTAAATTCCTTAAAATCCAAAATAGTGGGTTCATTGCTACTTAAAGTTTTGACCTCTTCAATCCCACTTTTATGAATTTTTGCATCAATATCTAAAAACTCCAAATCATTGGGACACCTTTTAACTAAAGGTCACTCATCTCTAGTCCCATCTTTATCAAGATTCATATTGGAAAACAAAGATTTAATAGGAGTCACATCAATCACTTTTAGATCTTCATCATTATTATCATCAAAACTAGAAGAACACGCTTACATAAAGCAATCCTTTTTAGCACGCATCCTAGCGGTTCTTTCTTTGCACTCATCAACGGAAATTCTAATGGATTTGAGAGACTCATTGATATCATGCTGAGGTGGAATAGATCTAAGTTTCAAAGAATCAACATCGAGAGAAATTCTTTCCATGTTCCTAGCCAACTCATCAATCTTGAGCAATTTTTTCTTCAATCAAAGCATTGAAATTCTTTTGCGAACTCATAAATTCTTAACACTATTCTCAGAATCAGAGGGCATCTTATTAAAATTTCCATAAGAGTTGTTGTAGGAATTACCATAATTATTAGAGGAATTACTAGGAAACGGCCTAGAATAAAATTTCCTCTATACGTGTTGTTACCAAAATTGTTCCTACCAACAAAATTCACATCCATAGATTCATTATTATTCTCACTCAAAGTGGACAAAGGCATATCATTAGGATTAGAAGAAACACTTTTATTAGCAAACAATTTCATAAGTTCATCCATCTTTCCACTCAAAACATTAATTTCTTCAATTGCATGAACTTTCTTACTAGTAGACCTTTTGGCGTGCCATTGAGAATAATTGACCATAGTATTGTCTAGGAGTTTAGTAGATTCTCCTAAAGTGATTTCCATAAAAGTGCCTCCCGCGGCCGAATCTAAAAGATTTCTAGAAGCAAGATTCAATCTGGCATAAATTTTTTGTATAATCATCCACAAGTTCAAACCATGTGTAGGGCAATTACGTATCATTAATTTCATCCTCTCCCAAGCTTGTGCAACATGCTCATGATCAATTTGCTTAAAATTCATAATATCATTCCTAAGAGAGATGATCTTAGCGGGAGGAAAACACTTAGAGATAAAAGCATCTTTGCACTTATTCCATGAATCAATACTATTTTTAGGCAAAGAAGAGAACCAAGTTTTAGCACGATCTCTAAGAGAAAACGGAAATTGTTTAGATGGGTAGCGGCATCTTCACTAGGAAGGCCAGAAAATTGATCTTTCATAACAAGATTCAACAAAGCGCTATTAATTTCACAACATTCAGCATTGGTAGTAGGAGCAATCGGAGTGCTAATAAAATCATAGTTGTTCGTATTGGAAAAGTCACACAATTTAGTATTGCCTTGAGCCATCGTGACAAACAATCCAACACACAAGAACACAAGAAGCAAGCGAAAAGATTCGAACGAAAGAGGGGCGAAGAAAAGGCAAAGGTTTTCGAAAATCGTTTTAGAAGTGGGGGAGAGGAAAATGAGAGGCGAATGGCAAATAATGTAATGCGAGGGAGAAGAGTTTATGATGGGTACTTGCTATGGCTTGACTTGCCGTAGATCTCCCCGACAACGGCGCCAAAAATCCTTCTTGCTACCTCGGGAATATGCATTGGTTTTCCCTTGAAGAGGAAAGGGTGATGCAACAAAGTAGCGTAAGTATTTCCATCAGTTTTGAGAACCAAGGTATCAATCCAGTAGGAGACGACGCACAAGTCACCTAGTACCTGCACAAACATTCACGAACCTTGCAACCAACACGACAAAGGGGTTTCCAATCCCTTCACGGCCACTCGCAAAAGTGAGATCTAATAAAGATAGAAAAGTAAATATTTTTGGTATTTTTGTTGTATAGATTGGAAAGTAAAGATTGCAAATAGTAAATGAGATGCGATGTAAATAAAAGAGATGTAATATAATAGAAAATATACCCGGAGGCCATAGGTTTCACTAGTGGCTTCTCTCAAGATAGCATGTATTATGGTGGGTGAACAAATTACTGTCGAGTAATTGATAGAAAAGTGCATAGTTATGAAGTTATCTAAGGCAATGATCATGAACATAGGCATCACGTCCGTGTCAAGTAGACCGAAATGATTATCCATCTACTACTATTACTCCACACATCGACCGTTATCCAGCATGCATCTAGAGTGTTAGGTTCATAAGAACGGAGTAACGCATTAAGCAAGATGACATGATGTAGAGGGATAAACTCAAGCAATATGATATAAACCCCGTCTTTTTATCCTCGATGGCAACAGTACAATATGTGCCTTGCTTCCCCTACTATCACTGGGAAAGTACACCGCAAGATTGAACCCAAAGCTAAGCACTTCTCCCATTGCAAGAAAGGTCAATCTAGTAGGCCAAACTAAACCAATAATTCGAAAAGACTTGCAAAGATATCAAATCATGCATATAAGAATTCAGAGAAGAACCAAATGATATTCATAAATAATCTTGTTCAGAAATCCACAATTCATCGGATCTCGGCAAACACACCGCAAAAAGAGTTACATCGAATAGATCTCCAAGAACATCGTGGATAACTTTGTATTGAGAATCAACGAGAGAGAAGAAGCCATCTAGCTAATAACTATGGACCCGAAGGTCTGTGGTAAACTACTCACGCTTCATCGGAGAGGCTATGGTGTTGATGTAGAAGCCCTCCGTGATCGATTCCCCCTCCGGCAGATCGACGAAAAAGGCCCCAAGATGGGATCTCATGGGTACAGAAGATTGCTGAGGGAGTCCTGGACTAGGGGGTGTCCGGATAGCCGGACTATCAATATCCGCCGGACTCCCATATTACGAAGATAGAAGATTGAAGACTCCGGCTCGTGTCCGGAAGGTACTTTCCTTGGCGTGGAAGGCAAGCTTGGCAATACGGATATGTAGATCTCCTACCATTGTAACCGACTACTGTAACCCTAGCCTCTCCGGTGTCTATATAAACCGGAGGGCTTTAGTCCGTAGGACACAACATTACATCTCAACAATCATACCATAGGCTAGCTTCTAGGGTTTAGCCTCCTTGATCTCGTGGTAGATCTACTCTTGTACTACCCATATCATCAATATTAATCAAGCAGACGAGGGTTTTACCTCCATCGAGAGGGCCCGAACACGGGTAAAAACATTGTGTCCTCGTCTCTTGTTACCATCTGCCTAGACGCACAGTTCGGGACCCCTACCCGAGATCCGCCGGTTTTGACACCGACAATGGTGCTTTCATTGAGAGTTCCTCGTGTCGCCACCGATAGGCTCGATGGCATCTTCAACCATCAACGCTGTCCAGGTGAGACTTTTCTCCCGGACAGATCTTCAGATTCGGCGGCTTTGCATCATGGGCAATTCTCTTGGCCATCCGAGCAGATCGAAGCTATGCCCCGGCCGTCAGTCGATTTGAAGTTTGAACTTCACGGCCGATGACGCGGGGACTTGATCTTCGACGGACTCGAGCCACAGCCAAGCGCGCCACGACCGCGTGGCGATGGGCATGATCTAGCTCTGCCACGGACAAAGCTTTGGTGGTCAGATTCAGATCCGCTCCGGCCACTAGCCCGGAGCCGGTTACCCATGTCGAGGGCCGGTGGATAGACGCCGCCCTAGGGGCTTCAACATCCACGGCGATGGAGCCGAATACCAATCTTGTCCCCTGCGAAACTCGTGATCCCGAGGCGCCGGACTCCTCGCCGGACTCCGAGCCTCCCGCGCCCCTACCAATTAAACCGGATTGGGCGCCGGTTATGGAATTCACCGCCATGACATCTTCCAAAGACTCGCCTTTTGGCGATATCCTGAATTCTCTCAAGCATCTCGCTATCAGAGAATCTGGCGAACTATGGCGGGGCGGTTGGAGTTCGGACGACGAAGAAATTCAGAGCCCACCCACCACCCACTTTATAGCCACTGTCGAAGATTTAACCGACATGCTAGACTTCGACTCCGATGACATCGACGCTATGGACGACGATGCCGGAGACGAACAGGACCCAGCGCCCACAGGGCACTGGAAGGCCACCTCGTCATACGACGTCTACATGGTGGATACCCCAAAAAAAGGGGATGGCGAAAAAGCAGCGGAGGAAGATTCTCTAAAGAAGCAGCCCAAACGCCGGCGTCGCGCCGCCTAAATCCCGCCACAACAAGAATGGAGATTCCGCACGGAGACAATAACACCGGAGAGTGCCGAAGACGATCCCTCCTCGCAAGACTCAGCGCAGAGGACGCAGGCAAGCCCTCACGACAGGCGGCGGGGCGAAGGGTTGAGGATGATAACTATATGCCTCCCGAAGACGAAGCAAGCCTCAACGATGATGAATTAAATGCACCGAGGATCCCGTCGAACAAGAGCGCTTCAAGCGCAGGCTCATAGCCACGGCAAATAGCCTAAGGAAAAAGCAACAACAGCTCCAAGCTGATCAAGATCTGCTAGCCGATCGATGGACTGAGGTCCTCGCGGCCGAAGAGTATAAACTCGAACTCCCCTCCAAAAGTTACCCAAGACGCAAGCTGCTCCCCCAATTAGAGGAGGAAGCATACATACCTTCATCACCAACAAGACGACATGGTCGACCGACCACCCGTGGCGCGACGAGAGAGGCATTCAGGCCCCCAGCCAAGACCGTACCCCGGCATCGATCCAAGAATACGAAGCCAAAAGGGAACGCGCCGGACTTGCGAGACATATTGGAGAACAAAGCAAGACAATCCAGATCCATCTATGGATCACGTGGGCGCCCTACGACCCACAACGAATACTGTCGCGCCGGACATAACGCTGGCCGGCCCGAACATAGCAGACATCGCTCCCTCGAGCTGCGTCGCGATATTGCTCAATACAGGGGCACCGCACACCCGTTATGCTTCACCGATGAAGTAATGGATCATCAGATCCCCGAAGGGTTTAAACCCGTAAATATCGAATCTTACGATGGTACAACAGACCCCGCGGTGTGGATTGAAGATTATCTTCTCCACATCCATATGGCCCGCGGCGACGATCTCCATGCCATCAAATATCTCCCACTCAAGCTTAAAGGACCAGCTCGGCATTGGCTTAACAGCCTGCCCGCAGAGTCAATTGGGTGTTGGGAAGACCTGGAGGCTGCGTTCCTGGATAACTTCCAAGGTACATATGTGCGACCACCAAACGCCGATGACCTAAGCCACATTATTCAGCAGCCAGATGAATCGGCCAGACAATTCTGGACACGGTTCTTGACGAAGAAAAATCAAATTGTCGACTGTCCGGATGCGGAGGCCCTTGCAGCCTTCAAACATAACATCCGGGATGAATGGCTAGCCCGGCACCTGGGGCAGGAGAAGCCGAAATCCATGGCAGCCCTCACATCGCTAATGACCCGCTTTTGTGCGGGAGAGGACAGCTGGCTAGCCCGCAGCAACAATCTCCGCAAAAATTCTGGCAGTCCGGACACCAAGGACAACAACGGCAGGTCACGTCGAATCAAAAACAAACGCCACATTAACGGCGACGACAAAGAGGATACGGCAGTCAATGCCGGATTCCGAGGCTCCAAACCCGGTCAACGGAAGAAGCCATTTAAAAGAACAACTCGGGTCCGTCAATCTGGACCGAATACTCGACCGCCATGCGGATACATGGCACCCCGAAAAGCCAGCTAATCACACCAATAGAGATTGTTGGGTGTTCAAGCAGTGGCAAGTTAATTGCGAACACAATGACAAGGGGCTAAATAGCGATGACGAGGAAGAGACCCGCCGCTGAACAATAGAGGATGTAGGGTTTCCCCCACAAGCACGGACGGTGAATATGATTTACGCGACCCATATACCCAAGAGGAGAGGAAGCGTGCACTACGGGACGTCTATGCGATGGAGCCAGTCGCCCCGAAGTTCAATCCATGGTCCTCGTGTCCGATCACTTTCGATCGACGAGACCATCCGACCAGCATACGCCATGGCGGATTCGCAGCATTGGTCTTAGACCCAATCGTCGATGGATTTCACCTCACAAGAGTCCCGATGGACGGCGGCAAAGCAGCTGAACCTGCTTTATCGGGACACAAGTCGCAAAATGGGCATAGACCCATCCAGATCAAACCTACTAAGACAACCTTTAAAGGTGTCATCCCAGAGTGGAAGCCAACCATGCAGCTCACCACACTGAAGTGGTCTTCGATCCCGAATAATTTCCGGCGAAGAGTTAATCTTCGATATAGTCCCGCTCAGTGGCGGCTATCATGCCTGCTCGGACGAACCGCGTTGTAAAATTCAACGCGGTGCCGATTATGCATACCTAAAGCTCAAGATGCCAGCCCTCGTGGAGTCATTACGGTCAATGGGAATATGGAACGCCCTCCGAACGGAGGAACATACAACTGCTCTCGCGGAAGTACTGAGCAGCCTTCTCGGCAATTCTCTAGTCCGCAATTAAAAAGCCGGATACATCAAAGCGCCCGAGCAACACTAACTAAGACCACCGGCGCGATCGAGCATCGCAGAGTAATGCGGCCCCAACCCCGCCAGCGCATGATCACTAGAATAACACTCGCGTACATCATTACGCTTTGGAGATACCATGGGCGCGGGGAGGGCTTAACCACAAGGACCAAAGAGTGCGGCTCGACCACACCAGGGCTCATGCGCCGCCCTTGGCTTTGTTTTTTATCTTTTCTTCTTTTGTGTATACAGGACTCCATTAACGTAAGCCTGTCTGACGGCGAACTTGCGAACTCACGATGCAACATCGGGGATTAAAGAAGGCTGCGGCGAACACTCGGTGGTCTCCATTACGAGCATTAAATTCGATTACATACACCAAGTCTGCAGCTTAGCCCGGAGGGGACATGTTAATTTAGTCCAAATCCTTGCTTATCAAGACTATTTGTATCATCGCTTTATTAGCGACCTCCTTTATAAATAACACAACACTTCCTTTTTCAAGTATATTACCTTTTCATTGCAATTATGCTTATCTTTTACATATGTTCATTATATGACATCTTGCACCAGATACTTTGGTACGGCCGAATCGCCAGGGCTTCGCTCCCGGATTATGGTGTAATTAAGTCCTAACACTTTCACAAGTGTGGCACCCGAACTTATAGCATTATATGAATCAGCTCGAATCATGTCTTGGGTCAATAGTTGGGTTTGCGGCTCCCATGTTTTGGTACCTTACGCCCGCTCGTCGGCTAAGGTAGCATTGGGAGAACCATCGCGATTGCGCCCGGTTGAGCCGGGTTAACGCCTCGATGGAGAAAGCTAAACCGACCGGCATGATAAGGCGAGAGACGGTCGCTGTTCGAGAGGTTCTTTCGGTCCCTAAAGACTCATGCCGCTTGAGCGAAGTTCGGATGATGTCCGAAGGCGTGGATAGCGCCTCGATTCGGTCTTCCGAATACCAGGGGCTTCACCGAAATTTAAAATTATAGAATTCTATGGCTAAGTGAGAGTGTTCAAGAATTATAAGTCCGGTCGCCTTGTTCGTCGTGTTGAGCGCCTCCCTAGATGGACCCAATAATGGGAACAAGAGTGCTCAAGTTTATCACCGAACACCCCAGCCCTTGTAGCTTGGGGGCTGAAGCCAACGACTTGCCATCTCTCAGATTTTACAAACGTCCGCACAGAAGGTAATATTTTAAATTCAATAAGCGTTGCTCATGGCGCATATAAACAAAGTTTTCAGCGCACAGGATAAAAACACAGCGAGTTCACTCAAAGATTACATTTCGGGGGCACTCATCTGCAATATCGCAGGCTCCCTTCAGGACAACTTTATAATATCGCCCGGTGTGCGATGCTCCTTGCCAGGCGGTGGCGGATCCGTGAGAAGCTTCTCGCATCCAGGTTTGCCCATTGCACCTTTATGCGGGCAAGGGCCCGACGAGCGCCTTCAATGCGGTGGGCGCTTGATTACATCCAGCCTGGGCATGCATCCACCAGCCGCCGCACTAGGCCAAAGTAGCTGCCAGCATGGCTCGCCCAGCCACACCGGACTGTGAGGCCCTTCATGGCCTCCTCGGCTTTTGTGGAGTTCGACCAGCGCTTCACCGGTCGCTTGGGGCACTAGATGGCGGCCTCAAGATACTTGAGACCGAAGACCTTCTCCATTGAGCTCCCCTCCTCGCCACGATAGAATGCGGCGGCATCGACGCCCACGCGGCAGATCTGCAAATGCCCCGAGAGCTCCGAATTCGGGTAAGTATCCGTAATTTACATTAACATGCTTGCTCGCATGAAAACGCCTTACCCGCTGCTATCTTCTTCATGTCCTCTACCTCTGATGGGCCTTCCGGGCCTCGGCCTTGGCGGACTTGGCACTTTCGAGAGCGAGGCAAGCTCGACTCTCGAGTCTTGAGTCACGCCCAAACTCTCATGCTTTTCCATGAGAGCCCGGAGCTCTTGCCGAACTTCCGCCACCAAGCCGCTTGCTTTTCTCGCTCCGCCTGCTCGGTGGTCAGATTATGCTCGCCACGGACACGGCATCCTTTAGGGCTGCCACCTCGTTAGTGGCCCCTGCAAGAGACATATTATCCTCATTAATTTTGTTTGCAACCAAAACCCTTTTCTGTAAGGTACTTATTTAAAGTGGTTTTATTCACCTTCTTTTTCCTTGAGCTGCCTTTTGGCATGGCCGAGCTCTTGCTCGACCGCCAAGGTCCTTCTTCAATCGTCGACCTCCGCCGTTAGTGCGGCAGAGGTCAACAGCGCAGCCTGCAAACCCATATTGACATATTTTTAGCAACCTGCACATATCTTGTTAGATCCTTAGTCCGGCTTTTCTTTCCAACACCGAACTAAGCATCGAGGCTACCGTCTATGCGGTATTACATTACATTATTTTAAAACTTCTTACCTCAAAGCCTGTTAGAAGGCTATTGCAGGCTTCGGTCAGCCCGCCCTTGGCGAGCTGGACCTTCTCAATCACCGCACTCATGAGAGTGCGGTAATCTTCCTTGATGGAAGCGCCTTTAAGCGCCTCCAGCAGGTTATCCGATGCCTCCGGTTGGACAAAGGCCGCCGGTGTCACGGTCCTGCCCTTCTTTCGAAGGGGCCGCTTGCCGGACTCTGGAACCGCTGCGGGCTCCGAGGTGGAGTCCGGCACGAAGTCCGGGGGGCTGCCTGACGGCACCTCCGGAGCCTCCTCCTGGCGGGTCCCTCTATGGGATTCCGCCTCGTCATCCTCGTCGACGCGTGGGGTAGAGGCAGTCGGGATGGAATTTACATCCGACGGCGCCAAAGACCCGCCATCGAAGTCGGGAAGATCGCCGCCGCGGACTACGGGCGAATCTGCGGCGTTAGAAGGACACTACATGGCATACAATGTACGGCATATAAATGATCTGAATACTTACGATCCTGCCGGACGCCTGGCCCTTGGAGGCCACTCTTCCTCGCCAACATTGATGTTGGCGAAACTGTCCGGGGGGATAGTTCTCCCCCTCTTGGACCCTTCGACCGCCCCGATTGGGGAGGCCTTCCTCTTCTTCTCTCCCTCCTCCGGGAGAGAGTACTCCTCCTCCTCCTCGTCTTCGGAGGAGGAGTCATCGTCATCGTCAGACGCCTGATTACGGGAACTCTTTCGAGTCCCCGTGGCCACCTTCTTGGCCTTCTTCTCCGGCACCACGTACGGTGCCAGAACCAGCAACCTTGCTAAGCGGGCATCCACTGGTTCTTCTGGCATGGGAGCCGGGCTGATAAGCAGCTTGGCCTTCTCCATCCAGTCCTGTCAAAGGAAGAGGCAGATTAAAAACCTCGCTAGAGTCAATCTAACTACTCTAAGTGTCCCGTAATGGGGTCGAATCACTTACCTCGTCAGTCGGAGACTGCGAGCTGAATCCGCGGTCTTCGGTCGCGGATGCAGGGGCTTCAGCGCCCTTGAACAAAGACCCTCCAGCGCCTTTCAGACGTTGTATAGAAGAGCCCGCCAATGTCCGGTGCTGTTCGGATTAAACTCCCACAGATTAAATGCCCGTTTGGCACGGAGAATCCGCGGAGGAGCATGACTGGACCACGCCGACGAGCCGAAGCCTATTGCTCACCAGCTTCTTGATGCAGGCTCGAAGTCCCGTCACCTCCACCGGATCACCCCATTGCAAGCCCTTCTCTTTCCAGGAGGTGAGCTGCGTGGGGATTCCAGATCTAAATTCGGGGGCCGCCGCCCATGTAGGCTCGTGCGGCTCGGTGATGTAGAACCACCCCGATTGCCACCCCTTGACAGAGTCCACGAAGGTCCCTTCTAGCCAAGGGACGTTGGGCAGCTTGCTCAACATGGCGCCTTCGCATTCCGCTTGCGTCCCCTTCACAACCTTCGGCTTGACGTTAAAGGTCTTGAGCCACAGGCCGAAGTGGGGCCGGATGCAGAGAAAGGCCTCACACACGACGATAAACGCCGAGATGTTGAGGACGAAGTTCGGCGCCAGATCGTGGAAATCCAAGCCGTAGTAAAACATGAGCCCCCGGACGAATGGATGGAGCGGAAGCCCAATCCATGGAGGAAGTGGGGAAGGAAGACGACCTCTCATGAGGCCCGGGTAGGGATGAGCTGCCCTGCGTCGGGCAGCCGATCTGCGACATTGCCGAAAGGTATCCGCGTCACAGCTCGGTGATGTCCTCCTCCTTGGCGGTGGAGGCTAACCATTTACCTCCCGCTTCGGACATATTCGGAGAAAGGTCGAGGTGAGATGCGCAAGCTTGGGCGTTGGAGCTTGAGTGCGCAGAGACGGATAAGCAAAGGAGGAAGAAGGTGTAGGTGAGAAGGTGAATCCTTATCCCTTATATATAGGCGGACAAAACTATGCGTCCCTCACCGGCCTGGTAAAACTTGCTTATCTCCCAAGCGCCACCATCAATGGCGCGGTTGGGTTACCCACGCACATATTGATGAGAATCCCGGAATAAGGGGAACACGATCTCTGCTTCGACAGGACGTGCCAAGGAAACCGCTTCGCTAAACGTCTTTGAGGTGGTATAGTAATTCAAACAAGGGCTTGGTGGCGGTGTGATGTCACGCCGCCCTAATACGCCGCCAGATTGAATCGGTGTATATGTTTTATTCTCTCTACGCTTGGAATGTGGAATTTATTTTGCGAGCGGACACTATCCCGGTGTTCCTTATCTTCTCCGGATTATTCAAGGAGGAACTCGCCTTGCAATGCCGAACATTATGCACGCCGGACTTATCGTCATTGAAGACTGGTTCAGGCTACCGAGGAGTCTCGGACTAGGGGTGTCCGGATAGCGGACTATCAATATCCGCCGGACTCCCATATTACGAAGATAGAAGATTGAAGACTCGGCTCGTGTCCCAAGGTACTTTCCTTGGCGTGGAAGGCAAGCTTGGCAATACGGATATGTAGATCTCCTACCATTGTAACCGACTCTGTAACCCTAGCCTCTCCGGTGTCTATATAAACCGGAGGGCTTTAGTCCGAGGGACACAACATTACATCTCAACAATCATACCATAGGCTAGCTTCTAGGGTTTAGCCTCCTTGATCTCGTGGTAGATCTACTCTTGTACTACCCATATCATCAATATTAATCAAGCAGACGTAGGGTTTTACCTCCATCGAGAGGGCCCAACTCAGGTAAAAACATTGTGTCCCTTGTCTCTTGTTACCATCCGCCTAGACGCACAGTTCGGGACCCCCTACCCGAGATCCGCCGGTTTTGACACCGACAATTGCGGCGGTGGAAAAGTGGTTTCATGGCTCCCCCTGATGTTTCTAAGGTATAGGAGTATATTTAGGCGAAAGAAGTACGTCGGTGGAGCTACGAGGGGCCCACAAGGGTGGGGGGCGCGCCCTTCTACCCTGTGGCCTCCTCATGGAGTCCCAAAATTCTACTCCAAGTCTTCTAGATTGCTTTCGGTCCAAGAAAGATCATCGCGATGGTTTCATTCCATTTGGACTCCGTTTGACATTCATTTTCTGCAAAACTCTAAAATAGGCAAAAAACAGAAACTGGTACTGGGCCTCCGGTTAATAGGTTAGTCCCAAAAATAATATAAAAGAGCATACTAAAGCCCATTAAACATCCAAAACAGATAATATAATAGCATGGAACAATCAAAAATTATAGATACGTTGGAGACGTATCAAATAACAACTTTATTATTGCCTCTAGGGCATATGTCCTTCAAGGAGGACCAACTCCTGCTAGAAGGAACGTCGCCACCGCTCGAGATCCGGCTGCCGCCGCCCATCTGTCAGCGTCGCCAGAAGGTGTGAGAGGGGACGAGAGCTAGGGATTTCGATTCGATTTGAGAACTAGGGTTCGATTCGGTTATAAATCTGGTGACTTTGCAATACGGCCCTCAAACAATGACGGGGAGGAATTTTCTGCAAAAGTACAGAAAAAATCGGGCGTCGGCGCGGTTCAGCTCACGTGTATGACTTGATTGCACCCGCAACGCAAGTTTTGTTATGGGTTTTTCCGGTTTGCAAGTTATGTGACTTAAGTGCACCCGCAGTGCAAGTTCTTAGACTGCCAGTGCTATTTACTCCACATTTATGCTCCTTGTCAAGATGACAAAAAACCCGAGTTTCTGTCTTGGTTAAATGGTGTATCTGTTCCAGAGGCTGTTGACGGCCTAATTGTTGGGGATTTTAACTTTCCCAGAAGTTTTCTAGGAAGAAACAACCAGGTGGATATATAAATGATATGCTACAATTTAGTTTAATCAAGCGAGCTTGGCTTAGTGTACATACCCTTGAAGGGTAATAATTTCACCTGGAGCAACATCAAATCCAACCCATTGCTAGAAAGATTGGACTGACTTTTTACATCTCCCTCATGGGCACTTTCCTATCCAAATACCCTAGCATATCAACTTGCCATGGCTAATGTGTCATTCCGATCTAAACATCCATGCTTATGAGTAATATTTTAGACAATCTTGAATATTGCTATGAACAGGGAATGCATTCATCCACCCATCAGGTTCAACTCTTGCCCAGATTTCCACATGGTGCAGTATGCTGATGACACCTTGATAATCTTGCCAGCTTACTCACAACAACTATCACAGCTCAAATACCTCATTGATCAGTTTGCTCTAGCATATGGGCTGAAGGTTAATTATCAAAAATCAAATCTGATCCCAATAAATGTGAATGAGGAGGATGACCATGCGTTATCTTTAATTCTTGGCTGCTCACTTGGAACTTTTCCTTTTACTTATTTAGGGGTACCATTTAGCACCACAAAACCTAGATTGGAGCTTTTCATACATACATACATACATACATACACACACACACACACATATATACATATATATATATATATATATATATATATATATATATATATATATATATATATATATATATAGGACAAATGTTTCCTACAAGCAGTGGTAGTTACCACCACTTACGTTTTGTATGTTGTATGTAGTATCTGTCGGAACTGAGAATATGTACGTGTAGTATGTAGTATATAACAATGATTAGGTAGTATATATACTAATTTTTAGGTAGTATGTACCATTTTTTGAGTATGCTTTTTTTACGCATAAATATGTACGTATTTTAAAAATATATCAAAAACTATGGGCTTATATGCAATTTTTTCATGTAACTTGTTTTGAAATATCTTAGATATAGTATATGAACATATTTAAAATAATAAAATAGTATATATAGTACCACATGGTAGTATATGAGACATGTGGGTAACTACCACGGGTGGTAGGATGGATTTTCCTATATATATATATATATATATATATATATATATATATATATATATATATATATATATATATATATATATATATATATATATACGTGCGTTAAGCTGCAACGGAGAAAAAAATTATATCCAATGGTCATGATCACAATTTGTTGTATCACCAAGATTCCTTATCAATCTCAATTTCGTGAAATCATGAACATTTTTTGAAACTCGTGAACATATTTCAATTTCATGAACACTTCAAATGTTTGAACATTTTTTAAATCAAGAACTTTTTTGAATTCATGAACATTTTATACTATTTGTAAAGTTATTTAAAAATTATGAACATTGTTTTAACAATTTTCTTGAATCGGAGAACATTTCTAGAATGGACGGCATTGTTTGGAAAATAGTGGAACAATTTTTTAAGTTCACGAACATTTTTTTTGAATTAACAAACATTTTGGTAATGCATGATCTTTTTGAATCAGCGGATATTTTATGAATGAATAAAACATTTTTGAATTTTTAGGATATTTTTCCATATGATTTGAATTGGCAAAATTTGGTCAATTTCATTAACTTTTTAATACACTAACTATTGATAAAACATGAATATTTTTAATTTTCCTAACATCTTCCATTGGGATGTCCGCAAGATGCCTCTCGCTCTCTGTCGTCGCCGACAAAGAATGGTGGCATTTAAGTCTTCTGGTCGCCGCACCACGGCCATGACAATCGTTGTGCGGCGAGGAGGAGGATGCATGCGGCTATGGCCGGGGCTGGAGTTTACATAGTCGGCAGATGGCAGGGCAATTGACGAGGTGGTTAATGGTGGGCAATAGACAAACGAACATGTGGCGTCGGAGTAGGTTCTTGGGCAACCACACATGTTTAATGTAGGGAGGCGGAATGATGACATGTCATTTGAACATGGAGTTGTCGCGTGCATCGAGAAACAGCGCGAGCGGCGCTCTCGGGAGGCGCCACTTTCAATGCAAGAGTGCTAGTGAGAGGTTGCGTTGCTCTAAGCCGGCATAAATGCAGCATTGTGCTCTGGAGCGGCGCTGACCACTTCGGGCGGGAAGGATGTGGTAAAGGGGGTTGGGGTTTGGGTGGGCCATGGCAGATAGAATTGAGGGTGGCAGATGTCCGGACGCTCGCAAAGCCCCCAGATAGTTTTTAGATTGCGGGGGAAATTAAGTTCGGACCAGTCGGCAGGTCGACACAGTCCGACATTTGATGACAGAACACGTCCGGACCATGAGGTCTGATGATTGCGGGCTTTTTGTGGATCGGTGTTGGAGATGCCCTTACATACTCTTGAAGAGTTTAATAATCCATTTAAAGTATTTTATCAAATTATCAAAAGATCTGAATTCTAATAATTTTTTGCGAAATGAATTCTAATGATTTTATTAATGGAAGGTTTGTTTGATTTGGATGATTATATTTCATTCCTATTATCTTTTACACAATTAAGTGTTGACCTGAACGCAAGAAATATTAATAACCGGCTGACAAAAACAATGTTGGGGCCTAGCCCACCGGCATGTAACACCCATCAGGCCATCACGTGTACCTCCACCGCTAGCTAGAGATGCATCTGCATCCATCTCCCATCTCTCGCTCCATCTTTCTCACATCCAGCCATGACATGGCCCGAGTTCCCACTATTTTTTTTTCGTTTATTTCCTTGGTAGCATCTCCCGCTCGATTGATTCCATCTTTGACCAACTCCTTTGATGCTACTTGTTGTTGTCAACTCACAAACACATTTAAACTGGTGAGACTGTCTACAAGTAAACGATGTGGTACTATCTATTAACCATAATCTTCTATACTTTTTATTACGTAAACACTCACCGAACATCTCACGCAGACGGGCCAAGGCCCAAGTGGCAACGATCAGCCACTTAAACAACGGTCGCAAGGCAAGGCCCGAGCAAGAGTGCAGACGGAAAATATATAGATTAGTGCACGACGACGATATAGATAAACGCGCCGTTGAAAAAATAGATAGTACCACCTCGAATATTAAGAAAAATATTAAATCAAGAAAAAACGGACAGGAAGAAAAGCGTATTATGCTATGGGAAGAAAGCGCATTGTGACGGTGAACCCGGAGACCCAATCCGTGCTTTATTATTAGGGATATATATATATATATATATATATATATATATATAGGATAGCACTATTCTAATCCCAGGATTAGAATAGTTATTTGGATCACAGCCATCCTATAAGGACGCGACGGAGATGTTCCTGAGATTCAGAAAAAAAACCAGACCCCGTGCACCTTCTTCCCCACCTGTGTCCCCTTCTTCCCCCACCCGTGCCCACCGCCCCCGCCCCCGAAACCGGCCACCGCGCCACCCCGCCTTCGCCTGAAACCGCCACCACGCCGCCTTTCCCGCCCAGAGCAACCGCCGCCGCGCTTCGCCCATGGATCCGGTTACGCCGCCTCCTCCCCCCGGATTCGGCCTCCACGACGCCTCCTCCCCCGGATCTACTCCTGCTGCAACCACACACCGCTGCCGCGCAGGATCCCGCTGCTTGCCCATCCGCCGGGCCGCCCTCCACCATCGTCCGCCGGGCCGCGGACCACCCTCCCCCCAACCTGCTGCTCCCTCCACATATCCGGTGCCCCTGCTCCAACAACGAGGCCACCCCTTGGACCAAGCACCGCCGTCGCCAACAACTCGGGATCCCTATCTCCATTCGCTCCCCTTGGCCCGCCGCCGCGCAGAATCCCCGCATCCATCGAAGGGCAGTGCCCTGCCATTGCGCGAGATCCTGACGTGCCCACACCGTCCGTCCAGCATCATGTCTCGCTGCCCCAGCGCGCCTGCTGTTGCGCTCCTCCTGCCACCTCCCGACAACACCCGTGGCGCCAAGGACTCCCTGACGAGCATCTCGATCCCCATCAGCCGCGCCTCCTTCCTTTGAACTTTGAGTTTTGTTCAAACTGAACTTACACTGTTGTTGATTCAGGCGCATACCTCTCTCTCCCTTTCAAGTTTGGCGTAATTATTATGAAATAGCAACTTGTCATTGTCCTCCAAGGTCTGCCTCACCACCAGCGCCGCCCGCTCAAGGGATTCCGCGGCCACCACTCACGCTGCTGGTCTCTTATGGCGGCACCTGCAAAAAACAGAGCCGCGAGACATGCCCCTCGTTCCCCTCTGCTCATCCTTCACTACGGCAAAAGGACCAGAACTGCGGCTGGATAGAGTTCTATTTTTTTTAAAATTTCAATAGGAGGTGAAGTTCACGTTTCAGAAATTCCGAAGTTCGCGTGTAGTACATACAGAAGAAACATCATCAAATGAAAAAAGGGACGCCTAGGCCATTTCACGGACAACAAAAAATGCATAAAAATGTCGCGACAAAAATCTACAAGAAGTTCAAATTTAAAAAACCAAAGTAGGCCGACATTAAAAAAATGCAGTTTATAATATATAAAAGTCAAATTTTGAAGTTCAAAAAATTTAAGCAAGAAGTTCAAATAAAAAAAGCACTTCAAAAATCTTTATAACGGATTTCCCCGTTTATAAAAAATCGTAGAAGTCCAAATTAAAAAAGACGAGCATTTCAAAAAGATTTTATAAAAAAGATTTCCCCCATTCTATAAACACTAGAAGTTCAAATTAAAATAACAGTGCGGTTTATATAAAAAAAGGATTTTCCCAGTTACTAACCAATAAAACTAAGAATCTCAAGTTTAAAAAATGGTGAAGTTCGGTGTCTATAAAACATTCAGATTTTTCATATTATAAAAAAAATAAAACCAAGAAGTTCAAAAATTTTAAAACAAGAAAGTTCAAAAAACTCGATTTTCCACGTTACTAAAGAATAAAACTAAGAAGTTCAAATTAAAATAACAGAGAAGTTTAAAGTTGAAAAAACCCTCAGATTCTCGTTCTAAAGAATAACTAATAAGTTTAAATTAAAATAAGGGAATAACAAAAAAAATTAAAAAGAGTTTCCCCATTTTTTTTAAATTCGGATTTTTCTGGATACTAAAGATCAAACCAAGAAGTTCAATTTTAAAAACAGAGTGATTCAATGTAAATTAAAACTTAGTTTTTCTCAGTTCAAGAATAAACCAAGAAATTTATTTAAATACATGGAGAAGTTTGATATTTAATAAAAACTTGAATTTTTTGTTAATAAAGAATAAAACAAATAAGTTTAATTCAAAAACAAAGAAGTTTGATGTTTCTAACAAAACTACAATTTTCATATTTCTAAAAATACATAAAATAAATTTATATAAAAAAATAGAGCGGTTCGATATAGAAGTTCGATGAATATAGAAAACTCAGATTTTCCTTTTTATTAAAGAAATGGAAACAAGAAGTTCAAAAATAAAATAACAAGAAGTTCAACTATTAAAAATAGAGCGCTTCAAAATTTCATAAAAAAGATTAAAAAATAAAACCCGGAAGTCCATATTAAAAAGATGGAGAAGTCCGATGATTATAGAAAACCAAGATTTTCCTTGTTATTAAAGAAATGGAAACAAGAAGTTCAAAAATAAAATAACAAGAAGTTCAACTATTAAAAATAGAGCGCTTCAAAATTTCATAAAAAAAGATTAAAAAATAAAACCAGGAAGTCCATATTAAAAAGATGGAGAAGTTAGATGATTATAGAAAACTCAGATTTTCTCTTTATTAAAGAATAGAAACAAGAAGTTCAACTTTAAAAAATAGAGCGCTTCAAAATTTCATAAAAAAGATTAAGAAATAAAACCAGGAAGTCCAAATTAAAAAGATGGAGAAGTTCGATGATTATAGAACACTTAGATTTTCCTCGTTATTAAAGAATGGAAACGAGAAGTTCAAAAATTAAATAACAAGAAGTTCAACTTTTAAAAATAAAGCGCTTCAAAATTTCATAAAAAAGATTAAGAAAATTCAAATTAATATTCAATAAAAACTCGGATATTTCACGTACCTGAGAGAAGTTCAGCTTGATAACTGCCAGAAGTTCACGTACTACACAGTGTGCATTTTGTATTAAAAAGAATAAAAAAGCAAAGAATAAAAGTTTGTTGATATAAGTTCAGGTCCTCCGTCGGAGAAAGTTAAAAAAATTATTGTGAGAGACGTTTGTACAAAAGAATTATTATTTGTGTAACACTGACGAATGGATGAGAAAATTACAAACAAAAATACTTCACAGAAGTTCAACGTGAAAACAGCAGGAAGTTCAACTACTACGCTAAATGAATTTCAGATGAAAAACTTTCAAAATCATCGCGAGTATGAAAAAATGATCAACACGGGAAAATTGCGTGTCTACAGCAGCTTTCCATCGGTATATCACCCACTCAATTCCCGTGAGTGAGATGGAGAACTACGAGCAGTGGATGATGATCTACGAGCAAAAAAATCATGTGAAAAACAGAGTGAAGTTCAGGTACATGCACCGAGAAGTTCAGGTTCTTCACGCGGTGCATTTTCGAAGAATCTGTTTCGCGGTAGAGGCAGAACGAATGATCCCGCCGTTTTCGAAATTACTTGAAAACGGCTAGGAATCAGAGAAAACCATCAACATGAAAAAGTTTCGCATTTTTTGTAGCTTTTCAACGGTATATTATTTGCCCAATTCCGATAAAGGTTGTAAAAATTCAGGCGAAAATACGTTTTTAGCCATTTTCGAAAATGACTTAAAACCGTAAAGAATTGGGAGAAACAATACATACCAAAAAGTTTCGCATTTGTTCAAGCTTTCGAACGCCATATCATTTGCTGCATTCGGACGCACGGTTAAAAAATTAGCTTGAAAATACGAACTCGGCAGGACTTGGACCATTTTCTAAATTACTCTTAAACCATTCAAAATTAGAAAAACACTTTCAAGATGAAAAAGTAGCGCATTTTCATGAGCTTTCCAACGCCATATCATATGCCTCCATTGGATTAGCCGTTTAGAAATGACATCGAAAAAACGAACTCAGCTATTCGGTTTACGAAATTTTACGTTTTTTCAAATTACTCTTTAACCATAGGGAATTAGAAAAATAAAATCAACATGTAGAAGGAGCGGTTTTGAAGCAGCTTTCCAATGCCATATTATATGCCTCATTCTGATAAATGGTTTAGAAATGCGATTGAAAATATGATTCATGTTTTTTGTGCGAAGAAAAAATAGTTTTCAAAACTGCTCTTAAACCGCTTATATTTTGCCAAAAATTTAAGTTGGGTCATTATATTGGTGTCCATAGCTTTCCAACGGTATATTGCAAGCCCCGTTTGGGCAATGTTGTCGGAAGTTCAACCGAGTTCACAGGGAAGTTCAACGTACTACTTGCGGGGCAGGTCAGGTTGTGATCAGAATATTATTCTGATCCCGTGATATATATATATATATATATATATATATATATATTGTTGAGATAATCCAAAAAGGACCAAGTGTCTGTTTAGAATACCTAAGCTATGATGGCATATTACTCACGGTTAATGTTGTCTTGTCCTCCTTGCCCACTTTTCTTATGAGTTGTCTCCTATTGTAAGTATAAAGGTACCATTACTCAAATGGACAAATACAGAAGACACTGCTTTTGGTGAGGAAAATACTCGAAAAAGAAAAATCCACCTCTAGTTGCATGGGATCTAATATGCAGGCCAAAGGAGCAGGGTGAGCTGGGTATTATCAATTTACAACTTCTGAACAATAGCTTGATGTTCAAAATGCTTCATAAATTCTTTAATCACCATGATATACCACGGGTAAATCTGGTTTGGGAAGCTTACTACTCCAATAGACACCTAACTGATCAACTATCACTCTTCTTTTTAGTGGAGGGATTGTCTCAAGCTACTGCTTCTATACAAAGAAAATGCTGATTACTCCCTAGAAAAGGGAAACTGTTAGGTTGATCTCCTCCCGATCGAGTCCAATGGCTCGACCGGTCCCTGACTCACTCCCTGATTGGGGGTGCCCAACCATTCTCTGATTGGTGGGCCCCTGTTGTGCTGCGCAATATAAAGAGGTGGGGGGCTGGGGCATGCAACACGAGGTTCATCGTGCAGCTATGAACCCCACCAACATCCCCTACCGATCTAGGGTTCACGCAGTAGCGATGGGAAGCTCCGCCGCCACCATTGCCCACTCTGCCATCACCGCCGTAGCCATCCACCATGGCCACCTTGGCGAGTTCATTGACTCAAGGCGAAGGTAGGACTACCGGAAATCAGTAGCCTACTCCGATCCACACAGATCCATCAATGGTTTCAGAGCCATTCTAGGCTAAGATCTTCGGTAGAAAAGAAAAATAGTGAAAGAAAAAAGGTCCCCCCAAGAACCCTAACCCTAACAGAGAAAGAGGGGAGCAAAAGGGAAAAGAAATCTCAAGAAAAGGGTGCCACCGCACTGGCCGCGCCGTTCCTCTCGATCCAAAATCATATCAGCATGCCGAGGATTCGGGAAGAAGAACACCACCCCGAGAGGCCGGGGCAAAGGGCGCCGCTCGCCAAACCTCTCGACAGCGGCGTTCTCACCACGAGGGGAACGCGCCACCGGCGAAGGGGATGGCAACGGACGCTGCCGCATCGGGTCCTCCACCGTCGAACGCACAAGGGAGCATAGCAGGGCTCCGCCGGCGTCTCCCTCTCTCTCTATCGCTGGTGGCGGAGGAAGAAAGAGGAAGGAAGGAAGGGGAAAAGGAAGGGACCTCGTGCGGCGCAACGACTTCGTCGCTGTCTCCAGCGACCGGTGAGGCGCGGTGACCCGCGGTCGGGTCGAGAGAGGCAGAGAGCAGCGCACGGGGAGGAGAGGAATAGGTTAGGGTTTTGCCTGATCAGCTCGGTGGGCTGGTTCTGATCCAATGAGGAGAGCGCGCCACCGTCGGATCAATGCAGACGACTGAGATAAAAACCCTAAGCTGCCCCGGGCCGTTGGGCCAAAGAAGGAGGAGGTCCGTGCTGAGCCGATGCGAGGCCGGCTCACGCGCACACGCCCCAGCACGTGGGCGCGTCGCTCGCGGGTGGGCGTTTTGGCCAGCTCAGCGCCAAGACAACGTAGTAGGCGGTGTGGGCGGGCTGTGAAGAAGAAGAAAAAGAAGTAGTTTTCTCTATTTTTTTTACATAGCGCAGTTTTGATGAATTTTGTCCAGTTTTTGGGTAAATTCCATATAGTTTTGAGTTCTTTTCAAATTGATCCAACGAAATATTTGTCTAGAAAATAGAAAAGTAAAAGAAATGTTTCTAAAAAGTGTAAAGTTCATGAATTTTATTTATGTTTTTTCGCTGCAAATAAATAAAAGTGCTCTTGTAAAAGAAAATAGAAGTTTCCGAAAATAGCAAAATTCATGATTTTTTATTCATGAAAGATAAACATAAATGCTCTTTTTAAAGTAAATAAAAGTTTAATGAGAATTAAATTTTAAGAGCATGTTAAAAGTAATAAATGATATAATTATGATTCTGTTATTTTTATAACCAACATTGTTAATAATAATCATGATTCATTGATTGTTATAAAAGGTGCATTTATTTCTACTTTTGCCCAATGGTAATATAGTTTTAATTGCATAAATAGTTGTATGTTTAATTTTGACCAACGTTGGATTAAAGCATGCAAATTTTTGTCATGATCTCACCTCATTGTGGTTTTCAGGAGGGTACCACTTGATGAGTTGTCTCAAGGATGTTCCAACCCTCAAAGGTGATTACTACACTGAGTGGAGAAAGAAAGTTGACTTGGCCTTTGTCTATGCTGAGGTAGACTGGGTTGTGGACACCCCACAGCCGGTCAAACCAGCAGAGCCAGTTAGAGGTACAGAAGAAGATGATGCTACTTGGGAGAAAAAGAAAAAGGATCATGCTCTAGTGGAGATGTTATATTTGAAGGAAATATGCCCTAAAGGCAATAACAGAGTTGTTATTTTATATTTCCTTATATCATGATAAATGTTTATTATTCATGCTAGATTTGTATTAACCAGAAACTTGATACATGTGTGGATACATAGACAAAAACATCGCATCCCTAGTAAACCTCTACTAGACTAGCTCGTTAATCAAAGATGGTTAAGTTTCCTAACCATAGACATGTGTTGTCATTTGATGAATGGGATCACATCATTAGGAGAATGATATGATCGACAAGACCCATCCGTTAGTTTAGCATTATGACCGTTCAGTTTTATTGCTATAGCTTTCTTCATGTCAAATACATATTCCTTCGACTATCAGATTATGCAAGTCCCGGATACCGGAGGAATGCCTTATGTGCTATTAAATGTCACAACGTAACTGGGTGTTTATAAAGATGCTCTACAGGTATCTCCGAAGGTGTTTGTTGGGTTGGCATAGATCGAGATTAGGATTTGATACTCCGAGTATCGGAGAGGTATCTCTGGGCCCTCTCGGTAATACACATCATAAGAAGCTGTAGGACCTTAAGAAGAGGTGTCTAGAGGGGGGGGGGGTGATTAGACACTAAGTACCAAAGTTGCAGTTTTAAGATTCTTTGGGTTTAAGTGGAGATTAGGCACAAGTTTAACATTCACAATACATATCAAGCAAGCATGCAAAGAGTATATGAGCAGCGGAAAGTAAAGCATGCAATTTGCAAGAAAGTAAAGGGAAGGGTTTGGAGGATTCAAACGCAATTGGAGACACGGATGTTTTTGGCGTGGTTCCGATAGGTGGTGCTATCGTACATCCACGTTGATGGAGACTTCAACCCACGAAGGGTAACGGCTGCGTGAGTCCACGGAGGGCTCCACCCACGAAGGGTCCACGAAGAAGCAACCTTGTCTATCCCACCATGGCCGTCGCCCACGAAGGACTTGCCTCGCTAGCGGTAGATCTTCACGAAGTAGGCGATCTCCTTGCCCTTACAAACTCTTTGGTTCAACTCCACAATCTTGTCGGAGGCTCCCAAGTGACACCTAGCCAATCTAGGAGACACCACTCTCCAAGAAGTAACAAATGGTGGGTTGATGATGAACTCCTTGCTCTTGTGCTTCAAATGATAGTCTCCCCAACACTCAACTCTCTCTCATAGGTTTTGGATCTGGTGGAAAGAAGATTTGAGTGGAAAGCAACTTGGGGAAGGCTAGAGATCAAGATTCATATGGTTGGAATGGATTATCTTGGCCTCAACACATGAGTAGGTAGTTCTCTCCAAGAAAATGTATGCTGGAAGTGTAGGTTCAGTCTGATGGCTCTCTCCACAAATGAAGAGGAGGTGGAGGGGTATATATAGCCTCCACACAAAATCTAAGTGTTACACACAATCTACCAAACTCGGTGGGACCGAATCGTTAAACTCGGTCAGACCGATTTAGCAAATAATGTGACTGTTAGGGTTTTCGGTGGGACCGAAATGCAACTCGATGAGACCGATATGGTTAGGGTTAGGGCATAATGTAATCTCGGTAAGACCGATTACACAAACTCGGTGAGACCGATTTTGGTAATAAGCTCTCTAGAGAGTTGGTCAGGCAAACTCTGTGGGACCGATTACTCAAACTCGGTGGAACCGATTTTGGTAATAAGTTTCCAGAGAGTTTGAATTGTAATCTCGGTAGTACCGATTGCTCAAACTCGGTGAGACCGATTTTTATAATGGACATACATAGAGAGATTACAATCCCATCTCGGTGAAACCGAGTTCCCTATCGGTAAGACCGATTTGCTTAGGGTTTGTGGCAGTGGCTATGACTTATGGAATCGGTGGCGCCGGATAGGAAGTTTCGGTGTGACCGATTTTGGCTTTGGGTTTAGGTCATTTGTGGAAGTGGGAAAGTAACTGAGGGTTTTGGAGCATATCACTAAGCACACGAAGCAAGAGGCTCATTAAGCAACACCTCATCCCTCCTTGATAGTATTGGCTTTTCCTATAGACTCAATGTGATCTTGGACCACTAAAATGTAAAATGAAGAGTCTTGAGCTTGAAGCTTGAGCCAATCCTTTGTCCTTAGCATCTTGAAGAAGTTCCCACATCCTTTAGTCCATGCCACTCCATTGTTGAACTTATCTAAAATATACTAGATAAAAGTGTTAGTCCAACAAGAGATATGTTGTCATTAATTACCAAAACCACCTAGGGAGCACTTGTGCTTTCAATCTCCCCCTTTTTGGTAATTGATGGCAACATACATAAAAGCTTTAGATAAAGATATAAATGATAGCAAGTAAAGCTTTGGAAAGACATGTAACAAGCATAGGCTCCCCTTACATGTATGCAATCATGTGAACATGGAACATAGAAGCATATGAGAGCTTAAACATAATAGAGCAGGCAATGTGTTACATGTATCTTGGCCATATGCATCAGAGCAAAGGATGTTAAAGAAAATACCTTCATGCTCATGAGTTCTTCTTGCAAACAATATGTACATCAACAAGAATTCCTCATACACATGATTGTGATGCATATACTTACCTTGTAGTCCTGAGTTGTCTTAGGATGAAATGAACCTGTGTAAACAAGGTTAGATAACACAGATACATCTACTAGCCAGAGCAAACAGAAGAAACCACAAGAATACCAAGACTGTGATGACATGTAGAGAGTGAGTACCAAGTACCACATTGAACTAGACATGTCCCCAAGAGTAAAGATATGCAATGAATTTAAATGATCTCTTTCCCTTAGATGTCTTGCTCCCCCTGAATCTAACATAGGATACTGGGAGAAGATAGGGAACAGAGAATCAGAGCTGAAAGACAATAGACCTGAAAGATATGAATTATGATCAGAGCTAATGTTTAGAGCTAATGTATGCTAATGCAAGTAAGCACAATAGATCATATGAACATGTCTCTCCCCTCAAGAAGACATGTGGACATCTCTCCTCTTGAACACCAAGCATCTGGGATCCTTGAGAAATACTTTGTACTTAAGTATCCTCTCCCCCTAGAGATCTCTCTCTCCTTTTGAGGGTCTCTCTCCCCCTTAGGTCTCTCTCCCCCTTAAGAAGGAAGGTGATAAGATTTGATGCTCTCTCTCTCTCTTCACATGATAAGCTTTGATGTTCTCTCTCTCCCCCTTTGACATCAATTTCCAAGAAGGGTCTTCTAGAATCTGTCGAATGGGTTTGGTCCTTGAGACACAGAACAAAACAATGATAAAAATGTGATGCTTGTAGAGGACAAGATTCATTGAGTGGAGCTGGATCAGAAGAAACACAGAATTATGTGGCAAACTATTTTTCCTGTTGTGAAATCGGTGGCACCAAGTGGTATGCTTCGGTTGTACCGAAAAGATTCGGTTGGGACGAGAATAACAAATCGGTGAAACCGAGTTCATCGCAGAGAAACACTTGTCACCTCAGCTCACTAGACTAGTAAGATCTCACAAATATTTGCAAGGAATTTACTGAAAGATGTGCAATGAATTGGAATGTAGAAAATGCAGAACAAACAGAAAGAAAGAAATCTAGATGAAGTTTTTTTGAAAGGGAAGACAAATATGCATGAGACAAATGCAAAAACACAGAAAAGAACACAAGAGAACTTCATCTAGAGATGGTCGGCGACGAAGTCACCTATGTTAGAGTATATTGACTTAGGAGTCAAGTGAGATCACTTGATCATAGGTCATAGTCATCGTTTAAGCTCAAAATGGGGTTGCCATTTTTCGTTTAAGCATCTTAATGTATTCAAATCTTGTCGAGTTGCTTTAGCTCATGACTTGGAGTAAAGCTTATCTAAGATGGAATAACATACCTTGGTTGGTGGTGTAGTCCATGTAGTTGAACTTGTGTGGGTTGCTCAAGGTTGATGTAGCTCATCAAGAATTTGGAGCACCACTTGGAATTTTAGTCCATCTACCTACATGGGTTAGTTCTTGCAAGAAAGAGCACTTGTGTATCCAAAAATGACAATCGTGAAGCTCAACATAGAATTTGTCAAAGGATATGTTTAAGAGGTTTCGTGCTTCCTTGTCTTCATCCACCATAGTGTAGAGACTTGGTGATGTAGAGATTGCTCAAGATATGAGTAGATTACAATCTCATGGAGTTGGATTTCACCAAGTACCTACAAGGGTTAGATAACATGCAAGATACAAATATATACAAGACATAAGATATTCATCATAAGAGAGATATCAAGGATTAGTCATAAGATCATGTCTTGCATGTATCCAATGGAGTTTCTACTCCTAGTTTGAAGCATCAATGATGTTCAATTCTCCTCTTAACCTGCAAAACACTTTCTCCTCAAGAGGTTTAGTGAATATATTCGCTAATTGCTTTTCGGTGCGGACATGCTTAAGATCAATGTCACCCTTAGCAACATGATCTCGAATGAAATGATGACGAACTTCAATATGCTTAGTTCGAGAATGTTGCACATGATTATGACCAATTTTAATAGCACTTTCATTGTCACAAAGCAATGGAACATGTCTCACATATATCCCATAATCTTTAAGAGTTTGGGTCATCCAAAGTAATTGAGCACAACATGAACCAGCGGCAATATATTCAGCTTCGACAGTGGACAAGGATACCGAGTTTTGTTTCTTGGAGGACCAAGACACAAGAGATCTACCAAGAAATTGACAAGTACCCGAAGTGGACTTTCTATCAACCTTGTCTCCAGCATAGTCCGAGTCGGAATAACCAACAAGATTGAAAGAAGCCCTCTTAGGATACTAAATGCCAAAGTTTGGTGTATGGATTAAGTATCTCACTATCCTTTTCACGGCCTTAAGATGACATTACTTAGGGGAAGCTTGATATCTTGCACACATGCACACACTTAACATGATATCGGGACATGAAGAACATAGATATAACAATGAACCGATCATAGAGCGATAAACCTTTTGATCAACCAGTTCACCGTCTTTGGTCAAGTCATTATGTCCACTAGTAGGCATGGGTGTAGACATACCTTTGCATTCTTGCATATTGAACTTCTTGAATAAGTCCTTGGTGTACTTCGTTTGAGAAACAAAGGTACCTTCCTTAGTTTGCTTGATTTGCAACCCAAGAAAGAATTTGAGTTCACTCATCATAGACATCTCAAACTTCTCCGACATTAGCTTCCCAAACTTTTCACTAAAATGAGGGTTAGTTGAACCAAATATGATATCATCAACATAGATTTGGCACACAAATAGTTCTCCATTAACTCTTTTAGTAAAAAGAGTAGAATCAATTTTCCCAATTTCAAAGCCTTTTTCAATAAGAAACTTAGTCAAGCATTTATACCAAGCTCTAGGAGGTTGTTTAAGACCATAAAGAGCTTTGTGAAGTTTGTAAACATGATTGGGTTTCTTAGGATTGACAAAGCCGGGAGGTTGCTTAACATAAACTTCCTCCTCTATTTCACCATTTAGAAAAGCACTTTTAATGCCCATTTGGTACAAGGTGATATCATGATGATTAACATAGGCAAGTAAGATGCGAACGGACTCAAGTCTAGCAACGGGGGCGTAAGTCTCACCATAGTCCATACCTTCGACTTGTGTGTAGCCTTGGGCGACGAGACGTGCTTTGTTGCGAACTACTTGTCCATATCATCTTGCTTGTTGCGAAACACCCATTTGGTACCGATGATGTTGTGGTTGTTGTCGGGCTTCTCAACCAATGTCCAAACTTGATTCCTCTCAAAGTTATGTAGCTCTTCATGCATAGCACTTATCCAATCTGGATCTTCCAATGCTTCTTCGACCTTCATAGGTTCAATGCTAGAGATGAAAGAATAGTTTTCACAAAAGTTAGCTAAACGAGTTTTAGAGCGAGTGATTCTCCGGTTTGAATGTCATTGTAGATTTGCTCGACGGATGATCTTTAGCAACTCTTGCTCGAACTCGTGAAAGCTTTTGCTTGGGTCTTCGCTGAACATCTTCTTCATCTTGTTCTTCTTCTTCTTGGCCTTCCTCATTGTTGGCATTGTCGTTCTCTTGTCGTGGTGGAGAAGGAGGTTGTTGACGCTCATCTTGATGCACTTCCTCGCTTTTCTTCATCTTGGTGTGTCCCACTTGTGGATGCTTCCAGATCAACTCTTGGTTCACCTTGTTGTGAAGTTGAAGCTTCCACTTGACGGACGAGGTACTCTCCTTCACCTCCGCTAGGCTTAACCTTGCCAATAGCCAAGTCTTGAATTGCTTCCGAAGGATCTTTGTCACCTACATCAATTGGCAATTGCTCTACTTGTCAGCCGTTAGATTCATCAAACTTCATATCTACCGTATCTTCAACCTTTCGGGTGAAATTGTTGTAGACACGGTAAGTGTGAGAGTTTGAGCCATAACCTAGTAGGAAACCTTCATGAGACTTAGGAGCAAATTTAGAGCGACGATGCTTATCAAGAATGTAGCACTTTGAGCCAAATACTCGAAAGTATTCAACTTGGGGTTTGTTACCGGTGAGAAGCTTGTATGCTGTCTTGCCGAGTAGCTTGTGAAGATACAAGCGATTTGTTGCATGACAAGCTGTCTCAACTACTTCTTCCCAAAAGTGCTTTGGCGTCTTGTACTCATCAAGCATTGTTCTCGCCATTTTGATGAGCGTCCGGTTCTTCCGCTCAACAACTCCGTTTTGTTGAGGTGTGTACGTAGCCGAGAACTCGTGTGAAATCCCTTCTTCGTCAAGAAAGGTGTCCACATTTGCGTTCTTGAACTCCGTTCCGTTGTCACTGCGAACCTTCTTGATCTTCACTTCAAATTGGTTTTGAGCCTTCCTAGTGAAGTTTTTGAAGATCTTTTGGACCTACGATTTATCATCGAGAAAGAACACCCACGTAAATCTGGAAAAATCATCAACTATAACTAGACCAAAAGAATTTCCACCGAGACTCTTGTAGGAGTTGGGACCAAAAAGATCCATGTGAAGTAGCTCGAGTGGCCTCCTTGTAGTCATGATGTTCTTCACGGGATGCCTTCCTCCAACCTGTTTACCTGCCTGACAAGTGCTGCAAAGTCTATCCTTATCAAATATGACATCATTAACTCCAAGGATATGATTTCCTTTAATAAGTTTGTCAAGGTTTCGCATACCAACATGACCAAGTCGTCTATGCCATAACCAACCTTTTGAGGATTTAGCAATGAAGCAAGTTTTAGGTTGAGCCTTTTTAGTGAAATCAACAATGTATAGATCACCTCTACGCACACCGGTAAAGACCATTTTACGATTATCTCGACGAAACACTTGGCAATCTACTTCAGTAAATAGAACATTGAAACCGAAATCAGCAAGTCTAGATACTGAAAGTAAGTTGTAACCAAGAGATTCAACGAGCATGACATTTTGTATGGAGCTATCATGTGATATGGCCACCTTACCGAGGCCAACCACCTTACCCTTTGAGTTTTCACCGAAAGTGACATACTTTCGAGGACTATCATTATCAGCAAGCTCACGGAACATGTCTTTATCTCCGGTCATGTGATCGGTACATCCACTATCAAGAACCCATTCCTTTCCTCCCACATATATCCTCAAGATTTGCCATAAGACCAAAATGTCTCATTGCATCATCAAGATCAAGTCACTCTCATCATCCTCATCATAGTATCCATGTTCAACATCGTCATGTGGTGGATCAAGTCCTAGAGAGGGTGATTCATTAGAATGAGTTTGATAATCTTGCTTATGGATTTTTATAGCTTCGGAAATAATGTCACTAATAATACCAACATTTCCTTTGGCACGCATAAGATTTGTAAGCTCAAATAGACGATCACCAAACATGGGATCACTAGTATTCATCTTACTCAAGGCAATAGACTTATGGAGAATTTCATCAAGATTTTTCAAGGAATAATCTGGAAATCGTTCCTCAAGAAATTTCCATATGGTGTAGGCACACTTAAAAGTAGGCAAACATCCAAGCAAGTTTCTAGGCAATCCTCTAATGATAAGATCGGCAGTTCTAAGATTCCTAATCATGTCAATTGACTCATCATGGGTAGGATGCATAGGATCAACATAAGGTGCACAAGGACTAGCAATGTACTTGTTAAAATGATATTGATTGAAAATAACAAGCATCTCATTTTTCCACTCATGAAAATACTCTCCATCAAGAGTAGGCATTCTATGTCTAATACTCCCAATAGTAGACTCATCCATCTTCCTCCAATGGTGATTAAACCAAAGTAATGGAGACAATTGCTCTGATACCACTTGTAGAACCTTGAGAAGAGGTGTCTAGAGGGGGGGTGATTAGACACTACGTACCAAAGTTGCAGTTTTTAAGATTCTTTGGGTTTAAGTGGAGATTAGGCACAAGTTTAACATTCACAATACATATCAAGCAAGCATGCAAAGAGTATATGAGCAGCGGAAAGTAAAGCATGCAATTTGCAAGAAAGTAAAGGGAAGGGTTTGGAGGATTCAAACGCAATTGGAGACACGGATGTTTTTAGCATGGTTCCGATAGGTGGTGCTATCGTACATCCACGTTGATGGAGACTTCAACCCACGAAGGGTAACTGCCATGCGAGTCCACGGAGGGCTCCACCCACGAAGGGTCCACGAAGAAGCAACCTTGTCTATCCCACCATGGCCGCCGCCCATGAAGGACTTGCCTCACTAGCGGTAGATCTTCACAAGTAGGCGATCTCTTTGCCCTTACAAACTCCTTGGTTCAACTCCACAATCTTGTCTGAGGATCCCAAGTGACACCTAGCCAATCTAGGAGACACCACTCTCCAAGAAGTAACAAATGGTGCGTTGATGATGAACTCCTTGCTCTTGTGCTTCAAATGATAGTCTCCCCAACACTCAACTCTCTCTCATAGGTTTTGGATCCGTGGAAAGAAGATTTGAGTGGAAAGCAACTTGGGAAGGCTAGAGATCAAGATTCATATGGTAGGAATGGAATATCTTGGCCTCAACACATGAGTAGGTAGTTCTCTCTCAGAAAATGTATGCTGGAAGTGTAGGTTCAGTCTGATGGCTCTCTCCACGAATGAAGAGGAGGTGGAGGGGTATATATAGGCTCCACACAAAATCTAACCATTACACACAATCTACCAAACTCGGTGGGACCGAATCGTTAAACTCGGTCAGACCGATTTAGCAAATAATATGACCGTTAGGGTTTTCGGTGGGACCAAAATGCAACTCGGTGAGACCGATATGGTTAGGGTTAGGGCATAACGTAATCTCGGTAAGACCGATTACACAAACTCGGTGAGACCGATTTTGGTAATAAGCTTTCCAGAGAGTTGGTCAGGCAAACTCGGTGGGACCGATTACTCAAACTCGGTGGAACCAATTTTGGTAATAAGTTTCCAGAGAGTTTGCATTGTAATCTCGGTAGTACCGATTGCTCAAACTCGGTGAGACCGATTTTGATAATGGACATACACAGAGAGATTACAATCCCATCTTGGTGAAACCAAGATCCCTATCGGTAAGACCGATTTGCTTAGGGTTTGTGGCAGTGGCTATGACTTATGGAATCGGTGGCGCCGGATAGGAAGTTTCGGTGTGACCGATTTTGGCTTTGGGTTTAGGTCATTTGTGGAAGTGGGAAAGTAACTGAGGGTTTTGGAGCATATCACTAAGCACACGAAGCAAGAGGCTCATTAAGCAACACCTCATCCCTCCTTGATAGTACTGGCTTTTCCTATAGACTCAATGTGATCTTGGACCACTAAAATGTAAAATGAGGAGTCCTGAGCTTGAAGCTTGAGCCAATCCTTTGTCCTTAGCATCTTGAAGAAGTTCCCACATCCTTTAGTCCATGCCACTCCATTGTTGAACTCATCTGGAATATACTAGATAAAAGTGTTAGTCCAACAAGAGATATGTTGTCATTAATTACCAAAACCACCTAGGGAACACTTGTGCTTTCAGAAGCCTTGCAAGCAAAGTGACTAATGAGTTAGTTGCAGGATGATGTATTAAGGAACATGTAAAGATACTTGCCGGTAACGAGATTGAACTAGGTATGAAGATACCGACAATCGAATCTCGAGCAAGTAACATACCGATGGACAAAGGGAATAACGTATGTTGTCATAACGGTTCGACCGATAAAGATCTTTGTAGAATATGTGGGAGCCAATATGAGCATCCAGGTTCCGATATTGGTTATTGACCGAAGAGGTGTCTCGGTCATGTCTACATAGTTCTCGAACCCGTAGGGTCTGCACGCTTAACGTTCGATGATGATATTGTATTATATGAGTTATTTGATTTGTTGACCGAATGTTGTTCGGAGTCCTGGATGAGATCACGGACATGACGAGGAGTCACAAAATGGTCGAGAGGTAAATATTGATATATAGGACGATGGTATTCGGACAACGGAAGTGTTTCGGGAAGCACCGGTGTTGGTGTCAAAACCGGCAGATCTCGGGTAGGGGGGCCCAAGTAGTGCATCTAGGGATCAATGGTAACAGGAATCCTGGGGACACAGTGTCTACCCAGGTTCGGGCCCTCTTGATGGAGGTAAAACCCTACTCCTACTCGATTATATTCGACGAGTATGAAGATTACAAGAGTTGATCTACCCTGAGATCGTAATGGCTAACCCTAGATGTCTAGCCAATGAATATTCCGATGATGATGAAACAGTTGTTCTCCACAGACTTACCCCTCCAGTTTATATATACACAGAAGGGGGTCTAGGGTTTGTACAAGGTCAACTTTATCAGGGAAGGAAACCTCTGGACTCTATTCATGCCGTCCACGTATTGAGAAGTCCCATCTGGACACGGTAGATAATCTCCGGTTAATAGGTTAGTCCCAAAAATAGTATAAAAGTGTATAATAAATCCCATTAAACATCCAAAACAGATAATATAATAGCATGGAATAATCAAAAATTATAGATATGTTGGAGACGTATCAAGCATCCCCAAGCTTAATTCCTGCTCGTCCTCGAGTAGGTAAATGATGAAAACAGAATTCTTGATGTGCAATGCTACCTAACATAATTCTCAATGTAATTTTCTTTATTGTGGCATGAATGTTCAGATCCAAAAGATTCAAGATAAAAGTTTAATATTGACATAAAAATAGTAATACTTCAAGCATGCTAACCAAGCAGTTTATGTCTTATCAAAATAACATAGCCAAAGAAAGCTTATCCCTATAAAATCATATAGTTTAGCCATGCTTCATTTTCGTCACACAAAATGCTCCCATCATGCACAACCCTGGTTTCAGCCAAGCAATTGGTTCATACTTTTTAACGCGCTTCAGCCTTTTCAACCCTCACGCAATACATGAGCGTAAGCCATGGACATAGCACTATGGGTGGAGTAGAGTATGATGATAGGGATTATGTGAGAGTCTCACATTGACGCGGCTAATCAACGGGCTATGGAGATGCCCATCAATTGATGTCAATATGAGGAGTAGGGATTGCCATCCAACGGATGCACTAGAGCTATAAATGTATGAAAGCTCATCAAAAAGAAACTAAGTGGGTGTGCATCCAACTTGCCTGCTCACGAAGACCTAGGGCATTTTGAGGAAGCCCATCATTGGAATATACAAGCCAAGTTCTATAATGAAAGATTCCCACTAGTATATGAAGGTGACAACATAGGAGACTCTCTATCATGAAGATCATGGTGCTACTTTGAAGCACAAGTGTGGTAAAAGGATAGTAACATTGTCCCTTCTCTCTTTTTCTCTCCTTTTTTAATATATTTTTTATTTGGGCTTCTTTGGCCTCTTTTTTTATTTGGGCTTCTTTGGCCTCTTTTATTTTTCATAAAGTCCGGAGACTCAACCCGACTTGTGAGGGAATCATAGTCCCCATCATCCTTTCCTCACATGGGACAATGCTCTAATAATGGAAATCATCACACTTCTATTTATTTACAACTCAAGAATTACACCTCGATACTTAGGACAAAATATGACTCTATGTGAATGCCTCCGGCGGTGTACCGCGATATGCAATGAATCAAGACCGACATGCATGAAAAAATTATAAAGGTGGCTTTGCCACAAATACGATGTCAACTACATGATCATGCAAAGCAATATGACAATGATGGAGAGTGTCATAATAAACAAAACGGTGGAAAGTTGCATGGCAATATATCTCGGAATGGCTATGTAAATGCCATAATAGGTAGGTATGGTGGCTGTTTTGAGGAAGATATAAGGAGGTTTATGTGTGATAGAGCGTATCGTATCATGAGATTTGGATGCACCGGTGAAGTTTGCACCAACTCTCAAGGTGAGAAAGGGCAATGCACGGTACCGTAGAGGCTAGCAAATTGCGGAAGGGTAAGAGTGCGTATAATCCATGGACTCACATTAGTCATAAAGAACTCATATACTTATTGCAAAAGTTTATTAGCCCTCGAAGCAAAGTACTACAACGCATGATCCTAAGGGAAGGATTGGTAGGAGTTAACCATCGCGTGATCCCGACCTCCACTCGTAAGGAAGGCAATCAAAGAACACTCCATACTTCAAATTTGTCACACAACGTTCATCATATGTACATGCTACGGGACTTGCCAACTTTAACACAAGTATTTCTCAATTTCATAATTACCCAACTAGCATGACTCTAACATTACCACCTTTATATCTCAAAACAATTATCAAGTATCATATTTATCATAGTGTTTTAATGCACTCTATATGAAAGTTTTTATTTTACCCAACTTGGATGCTCATCATATTAGGACTAATTTTATAACCAAAGCAAATTACCATGCTATTCTAAAAAGACTCTCAAAATAATATAAGTGAAGCATGAGAGATCAATAATTTCTACAAAATAAAACCACCACTGTGCTCTAAAAATATATAAGTGAAGCACTAGAGCAAAAATATAGCATCAAGTGAAGTTACCGATGGACGAAGACGAAAGAGGGGATGCCTTCCGGGGCATCCCCACGCTTAGGCTTTTGGTTGTCCTTGAATTTTACCTTGGGGTCCCTTGGGCATCCCCAATCTTATGCTCTTGCCACTCCTTATTCCATAATCCATCAAATCTTTACCCAAAAACATGAAAACTTCACAACACAAAACTCAACAGAAAATCTCATGAGCTCCGTTAGAGAAATAAAACAAACCACCACTTTAAGGTACTGTAATGAACTCATTATTTATTTATATTGGTGTTAAAACTACTGTATTCCAACTTCTCTGTGGTTCATACTGTTGGGGAACGTAGTAATTTCAAAAAATTTCCTACGCACACGCAAGATCATGGTGATGTATAGCAACGAGAGGGGAGAGTGTTGTCTACGCACCCTCGTAGACCCGGCGAAGCGATCACAACGTAGAGGAAGTAGTCGACGTTCTCCTCGCGATCCGACCGATCCCGGCGCCAAGCATCGGCGCCCGAGTTCTTGACACACGACAGCTCGATGACGCCCCTCAGACTCGATCCAGCCGAGTGTCGAGGAGAGTTCCACAAGACGACGGCGTGGTGATGATCTTGATGTTCTATCGGCGCAGGCTTCGCTTAAGCTTGACGATATGACCGAGGTGGAATATGGTGGAGGGGGCACCGCACACGGCTAAGGAACGATCCGTAGATCAAACTTGTGTCTTGTCCCTAGAGGTGCCCCCTGCCCCGTATATATAAAGGAGCCAGGGAGGGGTTCGCCGGCCAGAGGGCGCTAGGAGGAGTCCTCCTCCCACCGAGTAGGACTCCCCTTCCTTGTTGGAGTAGGAGAGAAGGAAAGAGGGGAGAGGAGGAAGGAAAAGGGGCTGCACCCCTGTCCAATTGGACTAGAGGGGCTGCGCCTTCTTCCTTTTGGCCTCTCTCTCTATTCCTGTATGGCCCAATAAGGCCCATATACTCCCGGCGAATTCCGTAACTCTCCCAGACTCGAAAAATACCGAATGACTCGAAACCTTTCCGAACTCCGAATATAGTCGTCCAATATATCGATCTTTACGCCTCGACCATTTCGAGACTCTCGTCATGTCCCCGATCTCATCCGGGACTCAACTCCTTCGTACATCAAAACTCATAAACTCATAATATAACCGCCATCGAAACCTTAAGCGTGCCGACCCTACGGTTCGAGAACTATGTAGACATGACCTAGAACTATTCTTGGTCAATAACCAATAGCGGACCTGGATGCCCATATTGGCTCCTACATATTCTACGAAGATCTTTATCGGTCAAACCGCATAACAACATACGTTGTTCCTTTGTCATCGGTATGTTACTTGCCCGAGATTCGATCGTCGGTATCCAATACCTAGTTCAATCTCGCACGCAAGTCTCTTTACTCGCTCCGTAATACATCATCTCACAGCTAACTCATTAGTTGTAATGCTTGCAAGGCTTAAGTGATGTGCATTACCGAGAGGGCCCAGAGATACCTCTCCGACAATCGGAGTGACAAATCCTAATCTCAAATACGCCAACCCAACATCTGCCTTTGGAGAACACTGTAGTACTCCTTTATAATCACCCAGTTATGTTGTGACGCTTGGTAGTACCCAAAGTGTTCCTCCGTAACGGGAGTTGCATAATCTCATAGTCATAGGAACATGTATAAGTCATGAAGGAAGCAATAGCAACATACTAAACGATCGTGTGCTAAGCTAACGAAATGGGTCATGTCAATCAGATCATTCAACTAATGATGTGACCTTGTTAATCAAATAACAACTCCTTGTTCATGGTTAGGAAACATAACCATCTTTGATTAACAAGCTAGTCAAGTAGAGGCATACTAGTGACACTGCTTGTCTATATATTCACACATGTATTATGTTTCCGTTAATACAATTCTAGCATGAATAATAAACACTTATCATGATATGAGGAAATAAATAATAACTTTATTATTGCCTCTAGGGCATATTTCCTTCAGCCTCCCACTTGCACTAGAGTCAATAATCTAGATCACATCACCATGTGATTAACATCGATAGTTCACATCATCATGTGATTAACACCCATAGTTCACATCGCCATGTGACCAACACCCAAAGGGTTTACTAGATTCAGAATCTAGTTCACATCGCTATGTGATTAACACCCAAAGAGTACTAAGGTGTGATCATGTTTTGCTTGTGAGAGAGTCTTAGTCAACGGGTCTTTCACATTCAGATCCGCTATGTATTTTGCAATTTTTCTATGTCTACAATGCTCGCACGGCTACTCTAGCTAATTGCTCCCACTTTCAATATGTATCTAGATCGAGACTTAGAGTCATCTAGATCGGTGTCAAAACTTGCATCGACGTAACCCTTTACGTACTTAACCTTTTGTCACTTCCATAATCGAGAAACATATCCTTATTCCATTAAGGATAATTTTGACCGCTGTCGATGATCTACTCCAAGATCACTATTGTACTCCTTGCCAAACTCAAAGGTCAGGTATACAATAGATCTGGTACACAAGATGGCATACTTTATAGAACCTATGGCCAAGGCATAGGGAATGACTTTCATTCTCTTTCTATCTTCTCGCCGTGGTCGGGTTTTGAGTCTTACTCAATTTCACACCTTGTAACACAGGCAAGAAATCTTTCTTTGACTGTTCCATTTTGAACTACTTCAAAATCTTGTCAAGGTATATACTCATTGAAAAAACTTATCAAGCGTCTTGATCTATCCCCATAGATCTTGATGCTCAATCTGTAAGCAGCTTCACCGAGGTTTTTCTTTGAAAAAACTCCTTTCAAACACTCCTTTATGCTTTGCAGAATAATTCTACATTATTTCCGATCTACAATATGTCATTCACATATACTTATCAGAAATGCTGTAGTGCTCCCACTCACTTTCTAGTAAATACAGGCTTCACTGCAAGTCTCAGATAAACTATATGCTTTGATCAACTTATCAAAGCGTATATTCCAACTCCGAGATGCTTGCACCAATCCATAAATGGATCGCTGGAGCTTGCACACTTTGTTAGCTCCCTTTGGATCGATAAAACCTTCTGGTTGCATCATATACAACTCTTCCTCCAGAAATCCATTCAGGAATGCAGTTTTTACATCCATTTGCCAAATTTCATAATCATAAAATGCGGCAATTGCTAACATGATTCGGACAGACTTAAGCATCGCTACGGGTGAGAAGGTCTCATCATAGTCAACCCCTTGAACTTGTCGAAAACCTTTTGCAACAAGTCGAGCTTTGTAGATAGTAACACTACTATCAACGTCTGTCTTCCTCTTGAAGATCCATTTATTTTCTATGGCTTGCCGATCATCGGGCAACTCCACCAAAGTCCACACTTTGTTCTCATACATGGATCTCATCTCAGATTTCATGGCCTCAAGCCATTTCGCGAATCTGGCTCATCATCGCTTCCTCATAGTTCGTAGGTTCATCATGGTCTAGTTACATGACTTCCGAATAGGATTACCGTACCACTCGTGCGGATCTCACTCTGGTTTACCTACGAGATTCGGTAGTAACTGATCCAAGTTACATGATCATCATCATTAGCTTCCTCACTAATTGGTGTAGTAGTCACAGAACAGATTTCGTGATGAACTACTTTCCAATAAGGGAGAAGGTACAATTACCTTATCAAGTTCTACTTTCCTCCCACTCACTTCTTTCGAGAAAAACTCCTTCTCTAGAAAGGATCCATCTTAAGCAACAAATATCTTGCCTTCGGATCTGTGATAGAAGGTGTACCCAACAATTTCCTTTGGGTATTCTATGAAGACGTACTTCTCCGATTTGGGTTCGAGCTTATCGGGATGAAACTTTTTCACATAAGCATCGCAGCCCCAAACATTAAGAAACGACAACTTTGGTTTCTTGCTAAACCACAGCTCATATAGTGTCGCCTCAACGGATTTAGATGGTGCCCTATTTAACGTGAATGCAGCTGTCTCTAATGCATGATCCCAAAACGATATTGGTAAATCTGTAAGAAACATCATAGATTGCACTATATCCAATAAAGTGCGGTTACGATGTTTGGACACACCATAACATTGTGGTGTTCTGTGGCGTGAGTTGTGAAACTATTCCACATTGTTTTAATTGAAGACCAAACTTGTAACTCAAATATTCGTCTCCGTGATCGATCACGAAACTTTATTTTCTTGTTACGATGATTTTTCCACTTCACTCTGAAATTCTTTGAACCTTTCAGCTATTTCAGACTTATGTTTCATCAAGTAGATATACCCATATCTGCTCAAATCATCTTGTGAAGGTCGAAAATAACGATACTTGCCACGAGCATCAACACTCATTGGATCGCATACATCGGTATGTATTATTTCCAATAAGTCAAGAGCTGGTTCCATTGTTCCGAGAACGGAGTTTTAGTCATCTTGCCCAAAAGGCACGGTTCGCAAGCATCAAGTGATTCATAATCAAGTGATTCCAAAATCCCATCAAGATGGAGTTTCTTCATGCGCTTTACACCAATATGACCTAAACGGCAAGGCCACAAATAAGTTGCACTATCATTATTAACTTTGTATCTTTTGGTTTCAATATTATGAATATGTGTATCACTACGATCGAGATCCAATGAACCATTTTCATTGGGTGTGTAACCATATAAGGTTTTATTCATGTAAATGTAACAACAGTTTATTCTCTTACTTAAATGAATAATCGTATTGCAATAAACACGATCAAATCATATTCATGCTCAACGCAAACACCAAATAACATTTATTTAGGTTCAACACTAATCACGAAAGTATAGGAGTGTGCGATGATGATCATATCAATCTTGAAACTACTTTCAACACACATCGTCACTTCACCCTTAACTAGTTTCGCTTATTCGCAACTCCCGCTTTGAGTTACTAATCTTAGTAACCGAACTAGTACCAAATACTCGAGGGGTTGCTATTAAACACTAGTGAAGTACACATCAATAACATGTATATCAAATATACCTTTGTTTACTTTGCCATCCTTCTTATCCGCCAAATACTTGGGGTAGTTCTGCTTTCAGTAACCAGTCCCTTTGCAGTAGAAGCACTTAGTCTCAGGCTTAGGTCCAGACTTGGGATTCCTCACTTGATCAGCAACTTGCTTGCCATTCTTCTTGAAGTTCCCTTCTATCCCTTTGCCCTTTTCTTGAAACTAGTGGCCTTGTTAACCATCAACACTTGATGTTCTTTCTTGATTTCTACCTTCATCGATTTCATCATCATGAAAAATTCGGGAATCATTTTCATCATCCCTTGCATACTATAGTTCATCACGAAGTTCTACTAACTTGGTGATGGTGACTAGAGAATTCTGTCAATCACTATCTTATCTGGAAGATTAACTCCCACTTGATTCAAGCAATTGAAGTACCTGCATAATCGAGCACATGCTCACTAGTTGAGCGATTCTCCTCCATCTTTTAGCTTATAGAACTTGTTGAGAACTTCAAATCTCTCAACTCGGGTATTTGCTTGAAATATTAACTTCAACTCCTGGAACATCTCATATGGTCCATGATGTTCAAAACATCTTTGAAGTCCCGATTCTAAGCCATAAAGCATGGTGCACAAAACTATCAAGTAGTCATCATATTGAGCTAGCCAAACGCTCATAACGCCTCGTCATACGCTCCTGCAATAGGTCTGCTACCTAGCGGTGCATTAAGGACATAATTCTTACGGCAAGAATGAGGATAAACCTCCGATCACGGATCAAATCCGCATCATTGCTACTAACATTTTTCAACACAATTTTCTAGGAACATATCAAAACAAACATATGAAAACAACAACGCGAGCTATTGATCTACAACATAATTTGCAAAATACTACCAGACTAAGTTCATGATAAATTTAAGTTCAATTAATCATATTACTTAAGAACTCCCACTTAGACAGACATCTCTCTAGTCATCTAAGTGATCACGCGATCCAAATCAACTAAACCATAACCGATCATGACGTGAGATGGAGTAGTTTTCAATGGTGAACATCTTATGTTGATCATATCTACTATATGATTCACGCCGACCTTTCGGTCTCCGTGTTCGAGGCCATATCTGCATATGCTAGGCTCGTCAAGTATAACTCGAGTATTCTGCGTGTGCAAAACTGGCTTGCACCCGTTGTAGATGGACGAGAGCTTATCACACCCGATCATCACGTGGTGTCCGGGCACGACGAACTTTGGCAACGGTGCATACTCGTGAGAACACTTCTTGATAATTTAGTGAGAGATCATCTTATAATGCTACCGTCAATCAAAGCAAGATAAGATGCATAAAAGATAAACATCACATGCAAATCAATATAAGTGATATGATATGGTCATCATCATCTTGTGCTTCGTGATCTCCATCTCGCAGCACCATCATGATCACCATCGCCACCGCGCGACACCTTGATCTCCATCGTAGCATCGTTGTCGCCTCGCCAATCTTATGCTTCTATGACTATCGCTACCGCTTAGTGATAAAGTAAAGCATTACAGTATGCATTGCATTTCATACAATAAAGCGACAACCATATGGCTCCTGCCATTGCCGATAACCGGTTACAAAACATGATCATCTCATACAATAAAATATAGCATCACGCCTTGACCATATCACATCACAACATGCCCTGCAAAAACAAGTTAGACGTCCTCTACTTTGTTGTTGCAAATTTTACGTGGCTGCTACGGGCTTAAGCAAGAACCAATCTCACCTACGCATCAAAACCACAACGATATTTCGTCAAATAGACTCCGTTTAACCTTCTCAAGGACCGGCGAGCCACACTCGATTCAACTAAAGTGAGAGAGACAGACACCGCCAATCACCTTTAAGCAACGAGTGCTCGTGGCGGTGAAACCAGTCTCGCGTAAGCGCTGCTGTAATGTCGGTCCGGCCGCTTCATCTCACAATACCGCTGAACCAAAGTATGACATGCTGGTAGGTAGTATGACTTGTATCGCCCACAACTCACTTGTGTTCTACTCTGCAAAACATCAAACCATAGAAAAACCTAGGCTCGGATGCCACCGTTGGGGAACGAGTAATTTCAAAACTTTTCCTACGCACACGCAAGATCATGGTGATGTATAGCAACGAGAGGGAGAGTGTTGTCTACGCACCCTCGAGACCCGGCGAAGCGATCACAACGTAGAGGAAGTAGTCGACGCTCTCCTCGCGATCCGACCGATCCCGGCGCCGTTATTCGGCGCCCCGAGTTCTTGACACACGACAGCTCGATGACGCCCTCGATCTCGATCCAGCCGAGTGTCGAGGGAGAGTTCCACAAGACGACGGCGTGGTGGACGATCTTGATGTTCTATCGCGCAGGCTTCGCCTAAGCTTTGCGACGATATGACCGAGGTGGAATATGGTGGAGGGGGCACCGACACGGCTAAGGAACGATCCGTAGATCAAACTTGTGTCTTGTCCTAGAGGTGCCCCCTGCCTCGTATATAAAGGAGCCAGGGGAGGGGTTCGCCGGCCAGAGGGCGCCAGAGGAGTCCTCCTCCCACCGGAGTAGGACTCCCCTTCCTTGTTGGAGTAGGAGAGAAGGAAAGAGGGGAGAGGAGGAAGGAAAGGGGCTGCACCCCTGTCCAATTCGGACTAGAGGGGCTGCGCCTTCTTCCTTTGGCCTCTCTCTCTATTCCCGTATGGCCCAATAAGGCCCATATACTCCCCGAAATTCCAGTAACTCTCCGGTACTCAAAAATACCGAATGACTCGAACCTTTCCGAACTCGAATATAGTCGTCCAATATATCGATCTTTACATCTCGACCATTTCGAGACTCCTCGTCATGTCCCCGATCTCATCCGGACTCAACTCCTTCGGTACATCAAAACTCATAAACTCATAATATAACCATCATCGAAACCTTAAGCGTCGACCCTACGGTTCGAGAACTATGTAGACATGACCTAGAACTATTCTTGGTCAATAACCAATAGCGGGACCTGGATGCCCATATTGGCTCCTACATATTCTACGAAGATCTTTATCGGTCAAACCGCATAACAACATACGTTGTTCCCTTTGTCATCGGTATGTTACTTGCCCGAGATTCGATCGTCGGTATCCAATACCTAGTTCAATCTCGCACGCAAGTCTCTTTACTCGCTCCGTAATACATCATCTCACAGCTAACTCATTAGTTGTAATGCTTGCAAGGCTTAAGTGATGTGCATTACCGAGAGGGCCCAGAGATACCTCTCCGACAATCGGAGTGACAAATCCTAATCTCAAATACGCCAACCCAACATCTGCCTTTGGAGACACCTGTAGTACTCCTTTATAATCACCCGATTCGTTGTGACGCTTGGTAGTACCAAAGTGTTCCTCCGTAAACGGAGTTGCATAATCTCATAGTCATAGGAACATGTATAAGTCATGAAGGAAGCAATAGCAACATACTAAACGATCGTGGTGCTAAGCTAACGGAATGGGTCATGTCAATCAGATCATTCAACTAATGATGTGACCTTGTTAATCAAATAACAACTCCTTGTTCATGGTTAGAAACATAACCATCTTTGATTAACAAGCTAGTCAAGTAGAGGCATACTAGTGACACTCTGTTTGTCTATATATTCACACATGTATTATGTTTCCGGTTAATACAATTCTAGCATGAATAATAAACATTTATCATGATATGAGGAAATAAATAATAACTTTATTATTGCCTCTAGGGCATATTTCCTTCACATACCCCCCGATACTAGCCATAGATTCATCAAAATAAGCAAACAACACACGAAAAACAGAATCTGTCAAAAACAGAACAGTATGTAGTAATCTGTAACTTTCGAATACTTATGTAACCCAAAAATTTCTACAAAAATAGGAAGTCCTATATAATTTATCTATTAATCTTATGCAAAAAGAATCAACTGAAAATCACGTTTCTATGATTTATGAAAATTATTCTTGTGCGTGCAAAAGTTTCTGTTTTTCAGCAAGATCAAGTTAACTATCACCCAAGAAGATCCTATAGGTTTTACTTGGCACAAACACTAATTAAAACATAAAACCACATCTAACCAGAGGCTAGATGAATTATTTATTACTAAACAGTAACAAAAATCAAAGAACAAAAATAAAATTGGGTTGCCTCCCAACAAGCGCTATCGTTTAACGCCCCTAGCTAGGCATTGCGATTTCAATGATGATCACATGAAAGACAAGAATTGAAGTACAAAGAGAGCATCATAAAACATGTGACAAACAGATCTAAGTCTAACATACTTCCTATGCATAGGCATCTCATAGGCAAACAAATTATCATAGCAAACAAAAACTAGCATATGCAAGGAAGCGGGAAGAAACAATAAAAATCTCATCATAACGAGAGGTAATTTAGTAACATGAAAGTTTCTACAACCATATTTTCCTCTCTCATAATAATTACATGTGGGATCATAAGAAAATTCAACAAAATAGCTATCACAAAAAATATTTTCAACATGATCCACATGCATGCGAAGTTGATACTCTTCCAAAATAGTGGGATTAACATTAACTAAAGTCATGACCTCTCCAAACCCACTTTTATCAAAAACTTCATAAGATTGAACATTCTCCAAATATGTGGGATCTAAAGTTGACACTCTGCCAAACCCGCTTTCAATATTATTGCAAACATTATTATCAATCTCATATTCATCATGGGACTTAAATAAAGTTTCAAGATCATAAGAAGAATCACCCCAATCGTGATCATTGCAACAAGTAGTAGACATAGCAAAACTAGCATCCCCAAGCTTAGGATTTGGCATATTATTATCATAATTGACATCAAGAGAATTTATAATAACATCATTGCAATCATGCTTTTCATTGAAGGAACTATCAAGTATGGGTGCAATAGCAACGATCTCATGTTTAACATAAGGAACTATCGCAATTTCATCTTCACAAATATTGGCATCATGGCCACAAGAATAGCAAACAGCATGTTCATCAAGGGATATTTCAATCAAAACATCAGAATCATAATTATCTATAGATTCATGCATATCATTATTTTCTTCCAATGCAACGTTCATTCTCTCAATAAATTCCTTAACATAGGCATTATAAGCATAGTTTTCATAGCAATATTTAAGTATATCGAATTTTCAGATTTGTAGAGAGTAATATCATACTTTTCAATCATAGAAGCAACTTCATGAGCACCCTTAAAAACGACAAATTCTTCAATTTGTTCGATATCATAGTAACTATAAACACCCTTTCTGTTGGGGATATTACCACTAGGTGTAAACCGGCCAAGTTTGGGCCGGGTTAGCTCTGCTAGTGGTGTAGTTATGGAAAGGCCCAAGGCCTGTAGTCGGTTTAGAACTTGTAGCCGTAAACCGGCCTGATGTATGACTTGTATTGTAAGTTAGGAATAGGGAGACACCAACCGGGATACGAGTATGAACCGTTGGGACTCACTCTAAACCGACAGGCGTCACCCGTATATAAGGGGACGACCGCGGCGGTTCAGATGATAACCACAACTCGAGCCTAGGCGGCTTATTTTCTCCTAGCCATCGAGACTACATCAATTCCATCACAACTAGACGTAGGCCTTTACCTTCATCGAAGGGGCGAACTAGTATAAATCCTCGTGTCTTTGTGTCCGCTTTAACCCTTCAAGTAAACCCGTTGCGATGGCTCCACGACTAAGTCCTTACGCTAGGACATCTGCCGTGACAAATCCATCGACGATTGGCGCCACCGTGGGGCTATCGCACGATGGTTTGACGATCTTGGAGGGCAAGCTCAAAGGACTCGAAGGCTACGCCATGGGCCGGATGACCAAGAGTCGTCGCGGCGGATCTACGCCGACGATGCCGGATGGGGTCCCGGCCGATTCGATCGAGTACGGTTACCGGGTCCCCTCGGCGGCATACACGCCTTCATCGGCAAGATCGGAGGGCTGGAGCCGACATCCGCACCGACCTCGCCGAGACGGCTCAGCGCACAAGAACCAGCCCGGCTAAACCGGCCGTGAAGCATGTCTTCGTTGGAGCTACCCATGGAGGGAGTATGATGCCGGTTCAGAGTACGGTGGCGAGACCGTCGTTTACTCGGCGATGAATCTTCAGCAGAGAGACCGAGTCATTGTACCAGCTGCAGGATGGTATGATCGAGGCTGTTCGATGGTGACGATATTCGGACCCCCAAGCCGCCTAAACCGGATCGGTATATTCATGGCTGGGACTCAGGCAAGAACCTCTCTTCAACCGCAGCAATGCTTTCCGGTTCAAAGCAGCGTAGCGAGGCAGAGGGCCCGTCGCCCGCCGTTCAAGTTTTGTCAGATCTGTTTGATGCGCTAGCAGCGCTCATGGCGGAGGATAACCCAGCAGATCAGGAGGCTCATAACGCAGAAATTGCAAAGGTAAAAGAGCAGATCACGCAAGCCAAAGCGGATCTGGCGGCAGAGAAGGAGCGCATGGCCGCAGAGCGGGCCGCTTTAGATGCACAGGCTTACAAACTCATGCTCGACCAGAACGCGTCGCAGGAGGTGTTAAAGCGGAAGTACAGATCGCGTGTGCCATCAGGACTCGACCCAAGAAACCTCTTTCAGACCCCCGGAGCCGGACCCAGTAACCCGCCCCAGCACAGGGAGGTAAACCGGATTGAGGCACCAGGAGCAGGAGCGACGGTCCAACCGCGCCTGATGGAGCCCCCGCAGCAGAATACAGTGATTCCTCCGCCGGTACAGACGCCCCCGGGCCATTACTCTAACCCTATGGACAACCTTGTTGCGGCTGCTGCACGATTGGAAGCAATCCCAGTCGAAGGAGATTCCCCACAAGCAGTTGAGACACGCCGGGTTAAGGAGCTTCTCCGGACTGCACTAATCCAGCAGGACGCATATTCATACAGCCGCGATCGGATTCACTCTACGCCTGTCCCAAGCCGGAGCTACAAAGAAGCGATGGATGAACCGCCCTATCAAATAACGCTGGACCGTGAAGCGGCCCGAGGCAATCACCCGATAGGCAGCTTCGTAATGCTCGGGAGGTGGTGGATCGGGCCCGCACGCAGGAGGCCGAGTTAGCAGCCAGGTGATGCGGTCAACACACACCGGTTCGCCCTACCTCCTTCACGGACCAGAGTCCCCTCCGCTTTGGGAGTGCCTGTTTAATCCCGCTTTGCGCGCAATGTGCGTCTGCCTAAGGATTTTAAAGGCCCGCGTAAGGTGCCAAATTACACTGCAGATCTATCCCCTGAGGCGTGGGTTGAGAGTTATGAGATGGCCATGGAGATGCTGGATGTTGATGAAGCAGCGTGTGCAAAATACTTTACCATGATGATGGAGGGCACAGCTCGTACTTGGTTGAAAAGCTTGCCGCCCAATTCTATCAGTTCATGGGGTCAGTTACGGGCCCAGTTTATCCAGAATTTCAAAGATACATGTAAACAGCCCAAGTCCATAGTGGACTGGCGGCTTATGCTCGAGAAGAAGGAGTCAACAACCCGTTGGGTACGCCGTATCTGAGATTTTGCACTCCTCGACCGGATCAATGCTTGACTCGGCGATCATCACGCTGAAAGCAACCGCCGGTTTGAGCCTCAAACCGAAGCTGGGGCGTATGAAGCGGTTCGCAATGATACGGAACCCTCATGACCGCTGGTAAAATATGCCGATTCGAGCATAGTACCAAGGATCCCGCGCGATGATGACGAGGCAGGGAAGGAAAGAAGAATGGCAACTCAAGCAGCAGATTTCAAACCGCAGGTCATGGAACGGGGCAAGCGCAAGGCTGATGGTAATCCGGATTCGTAGCCAACACTAATGCGCAGGATGAGGCCATGGCGCGAGGCAAAGCGAATCGGGGCCCAAATGCTGGTGCAAACCGTTTGAACTACTTGTTGAATCAGCCTTGTCCCAAGCACGGACGGAAGGAATCCCCATCGAATCATCTTTGGAAAGATTGTTATATTATGCAAGAGTTTAAAATTCGATGCTTTCCGATATGACCAGGATCGTGGTGGTGCAGATCCGGTTTTCATGGGCGGGTCAGACGGAGCTTCGGTTCAGGGCATAACCAGGCAATTTCAACAACCGAGTAATCAAGGTGGCCAGCAAAGCAGCAGCGGTCAAAGCTATCGAGCCAGCCAAAGCAGCTTGAATGGCGGCAGATATCATGTTTTCACAACCAGTTTGGACAAGCGGATCGGAAGCTTCACAAACGGGCAAGAATTTCTGTTGAACCGGCTTTGCCATGGTATTTGCGCTGGTCGTAACAGCCTATCGTATGGAGCGAGAGGACCATCCCCGGATTGATAATCCGGTCACTGGCTTTGGTGGTAGACCCCGTGTTGGGGGCTATAAGTTTACTAAGGTACTTATGGATGGAGGAAGCAGATCAATATATTGTATTATGACACTTTCCGTCGCATGGGTCTCGAGATAAAGATCTCGCACCGTCCAATACGGTGTTCCATGGTGTGGTGCCAGGCAAATCTGCTTATCCTATTGGCAAGATAGCCTTGGATGTAGCCTTTGGAGATGAGCATGATTCCCGGTCTAAAAAGCTAACCTTTGAAGTGGTGAAAACCGAGCCCATATCATGCCTTGTTTGGACGGCGGCTTATGCTAAGTTCATGGCACGACCTTGTTATATCTACTTGCAGCTCAAAACGCCGGGTTACAAAGGAACAATAACGGTGCATGGAAGCCGCCGAGTCGCTTTGGAATGTGAAGAAGGAGATGCAGCTTATGCAGAGGCGGTCTGTGCCACGAGGAGTTGAAATTTTATAAGGACAATGTTGATCCGGCAGATATGACCCTTTGAAGAAGCCTACTACAAAGCATGAATCGGATCTGAATTCAAATCGGCAAATTAAACCAAACTTGTTGACTTTGTGCGGTGATTCGTCCAAGCAGTTCATTGTCGGTGCCAACTCGATCCTAAATAGGAAGGCGCGCCATCGAAGTTCATCCGTGAGAACCGGGACATCTTTGCATGGAAGCCATCCGACATGCCGGTGTACCGAGGAACTCACGAGCACACACCTAACGTGGATCCTAAGTATAAACCGTGAAACAGTTCCTCCGCGGTTTAATGAAGAGAGGCGCAAGGCTATTGGGAAGAGGTAGCCAGTGCTCTGGCGGCTGGCTTTATCATTGAAGTGTTTCATCCAGTGGCTTGCTAATCCGTGCTGGTCCTTAAGAAAACGGCACTGGCGATGTGTGTGGACTACAGAGCTTAACAAGGCTTGTCCAAAGAGATCCTTTTGCTCTCCCCGCATTGATCAGATTATTGATGCCACGGCGGGTGTGAGCGGTTGCTTTTTGCGCATACTCTGGATATCATCGATCAAGATGGCGTTATGACCAGGAGAAACGGCGCTTATAACTCCCTTTGGAGCCTTCGCTATGTGTCTATGCCTTTTGGGCTCAAGAGCGCCCAAGCTACTTATCACGTGTGTGTGTGAATTGCTTGCATACACAGATCGGCCGCAACGTGCATGCTTATGTGGATGACATTGTGGTGAAATCAAGATGAAGGAGACGCTGGAAGATTTGAAGGAGACCTTCGACAACCTCGCATTTATAAGATGATGCTTAATCCGCCAAGTGTGTTTTTGGTGTTCCTACCGCAAGTTATTGGGGTTCCCGTGTCAAACAGAGGAATCGAGGCTAATCCGGAGAAAATTAAAGCCATCACCTCCTTGGCGAAACCAAAGTGTATCAACGATGTTCAACGCTTGGCGGGCCGGATTGCAGCATTGAGCCGGTTTATCAGCCGCCTCGGAGAGAAGGCAATTCCTTTATACCAGATGCTGAGGAAGACAGATCATTTTGTCTGGAGTCCAGCTGCTGACGAAGCTTTCGAGGACCTAAAGCGGCAATTGGCCAAACCGCCTGTCCTTGCGGCTCCGGTTGACAAGGAACCACTGTTATTGTATGTGGCAGCCAATGCACGAGCGGTGAGCGTAGCCATTGTGATAGAGCGCAAGGAGGCAGGAAAGGAATATCCGGTTCAACGGCCGGTTTATTATATCAGTGAGGTACTTATTGAGTCCAAGCAGAGGTATCCGCATTGGCAGAAGCTAGTCTATGGTGTTTTTATGGCCAGCCGAAAGCTGAAACAGTATTTCCAAGGGCATCCTATTACAGTGGTTAGTTCAGCTCCTTTGGGTGATATCATACAAAACCGGGAGGCGACTGGCCGGATCGCAAAATGGGCCATCGAGCTTGGGCCACATGGGCTCAAGTATATACCACGCACAGCAGTGAAATCACAAGCACTTGTTGATTTTATTAATGATCGGACGGAGTTACAAGCACCGAGGAGAAGCCGATCATACATACCGGACTATCCACTTCGATGGATCCAGCAGTTGAAGGCTCGGGGTCGGAGTCGTGTTAACTTCCCCACGAGGTGATAAGTTTTGTTACGCTTCTCCGCCTAATGTTCCCTTGTACTAATAATGCAGCTGAGTACGAAGCCTTGCTCCATGGTCTCCGGATGGCTAAGGAGATGAACTTAAGCCGGGTTAAGTGCTTTGGTGACTCGGACCGTGGCGCAGCAAGTATCCGCACTTGGGATTCTAAGGACCCCTCATGGCTGCATATCGTCGAGAAGTGGATAATATTGCAGGTTGCTTCAAAGGCTATCAAGTGGATCATGTGGATCGCCGAAGAACGGCGCGCGACGCTTTAAGCCGCTTTGGGTTCTCAACAGAAACCGGTTCCCCTAATGTCTTCCTCGACGCCCCGCACAATCCATCGGTTCAGCTCCTGGTGAAGCGGATTTGGCAATTCCCGACCCGGAGGCCCGCTTAGTGGCAGCATTACATGCTATTCCGGATTGGACGGTGCCTTACCTTGCATATATGACTCGAGGAGAGTTGCGACGATGAGGTTCTGGCCAGGCAGGTAATCCGGCGCTCCAAGTCTATGACGATTATTAATGGTGAGTTGCATCATTGCAGTGTTTCAGGGGCGTTTCAACGCTGTGTTTCCCCTGAGGAAGGTTGTGAAATTTTACGAGAAATCCATGAAGGGATTGTGGGCATCATGCGGTTCAAGTCCCCGTGGCGAAGGCATTCCGCCATGGATTTTATCGTTAACTGCTCATGCCGATCGCAGAGGACTTGGTCAAACGGTGCGATGGGTGTCGAATTTCCGGACGTGCCCATGTACCGCACAAGAGTTGAGGATGATCCCAATAACGTGGCCGCTTGCAACATGGCGGCTGGATATGGTCGGGCCTTTTAAGCGATCCAAAGATAAGAAGACCCACCGTTAGTGGCAAGGGACAAGTTCACCAAGTGGGTTGAAGCGAACTCGCCGATAAGTGTGATGCGCAACAATGGTACAATTCATCAAAAGGTGATTTTCCGGTTTGGCTTTCCACACAAGATCATTATCGACAATGGCACTAATCTGTCCCAAGGGAGCCATGAAAGAATTACGTGAACGTGAGCATATCCGACTTGATGTATCATCGATGGCGCACCCCACCCAACGGGCGCAGCGTGCGTAATCAGAAATCTTGCAGGTATCAAACCACGACTTCGGTTCCATTGCAGAGAACACCGTGGTGCTGGGTTGAAGAGCTCCCATCGGTACTCGAGTATCAATACTCGCCAAACCGGTCCCATCGCTACACGCCTTTCTTCATGGTTTATGGAGCGTAAGCGCTTCTCCCGGTGATATCCGCACGATTCGCCCGTGTAGCGGCTTATGTTGAAGCGGACAATGAAGCGGCACGACAGACGCTTTGGACCCACTTGGATGAGGAACGTGATATGGCAGCCGCCGGTTGGCGATTTACCAGAAGATCTTCGCGTTATCACAATCGCGGGTTAAAACCAGAGCCTTTCAGAAGGAGATTTGGTGCTTCGCCTCATCCAAGACCGCACAGATATGCACAAGCTAACCCGCTTTGGGAAGGACCCTTTGTGGTCGCAAGAATCGCACAATGGTTCCTATTATCTGTTGATATTCGAGAGCATAAAGACTCACGTACATCAGAGGAGGAGACCAACATGCCGTGGAATATAGCTCATCTTCGGCCTTACTACACATGAGTCATTGGCTCAGTTTATGTACATAGCATAACAATGTATATATTATCTTCGATATAATAAAAATCAGGGCCTCGCCTAAAGCGGGTCTCTGCTTTTCTTCTTATGTGTGGTTACACGGAGTGTTTCGCTTTTAAAGCGCCTCCGTTTACCCCTTGACATATATTTATCACTTGGGGCTTGGTCGTGTCCGAACCAATGCAACACCTCTTGATAGGTGTAAGCCACGGATCATTTGGGGACACGGTCACGCTCTGAACCGGTCACGCCTCTTGGTCGGCCAATAGGGCCAGCGTCACTTGGGGGCTTGGTCGAACCCGAACCAATGTCACGCCACTTGGCCGGCGACGCCAAGAGTCTTTTGGGGACTGCCGACTAGCACCATCGCTACGCCTTCGGGGGGCTTGGTTGCGTCTAACCATGGTAATGCCATCTGACCAGCTCCATGAAGCTTTACTTTTGCAAAGAGTTATTGCCTTTGTTGCCATATTTGGTGTTCAATTCTTGTTGCGTTTTCAAAACCCGATTTAATATTTTTATCCGGTTTAGTATCAAGAATAAACCGACAGACACGGTTTGGGATTACGCCGAAGTTTTTTCTCTTTCCGGTTTACCTTTTTCCGGTTCGTCCTTACGGAGAAACACGGGGGTTTGTGCTGATTCAGCACGCCTATGTGGGGGTTATTGTCTTCCTAGACGGTTATGGTCTTTAACAAAAAGGCCTCCGCTTCAAGATTGGCTACGCCAGCTTCATGCCCGGACATGGCAGGTATTCGTATCATATACTGATTGATTTTCGATACATAAAATATATTGGATGCCATAAACCGGCTGGCGGTATCACCGCCGCCGAAGTTTAATCTTTTAGTTGCAGGGAGTATGAATTAAGCAAAAGTTTCCTCGATGCGCGAAGGCATACCCAGGCAGCAAAGTTTTAACTAAGGCTATTACAAGGCAACATAGTGCCCAAATGAGATCAGTGTTTTTTAAACCGGCTACCGGTTCACAACTATTCTTCATCCTCCGCCGCTTCAGCATCTTCGTCTCTACCCATTGGCTGGAAATCCACAGAGGTCCAGTCGATGCCCATTAGCGCTTGGAAAACAGCCTCTTCGTGAATCAGAGACGACGGTTCAATGTCAGGAGCATAGGTGTGCTTACGGATTGGAGGGATCAAGTTTTCCGGTTCAAAGGTTGGAGCGGACACACGCTTGTTCTGATCATTGTATTGGGCTTGGTAGTGCTCCAAATCGGCTTCTTCCGCCAATTGACAAGCAAGCGGGCGTACCGCACGGTTTATTGCACGCAAGTCCTCTTCATTAAAGTCCGAGCCGTCTTCCTTCACACTGGGATAGCCCTGAGCTGCTTCCATGGGATCAAAATTCGGCACCCAGGCTTTGGCACGGATCAAGGCGTTGATGGCTCCGGTTCGTGCAGCAGATTTCTTTACCTCTTCAATCCGGGAGGGAAGCATGGATAGCCGGTTCAGAGTGTCTTGGATCAGGGACGGCGCTGGATTATTATGGGACATTGTGGTAATGACGCGCTGGGCTCCGGTATATAGCTGTTCCACTAAAGTGTACACAGCTTTCAGTTTCTTCCGCACGTCGTTACCCAAGTGCCCAACACGTGTGCCTACATATGATAACAGGGTAGTTTTAAACAGGAGTAAATGGGACAGCAGAAAAAGCAGGTTGCGCTTATTCACAGGGAACTTACCGAAGATGGCTGCCGTCATAGAATGCACTTGCCGCTTCACGGCGGTCAGATCATCCACCACCGGTTTAAGGGCAGCTTCAGCATTTTCGGCCCGTTTGAGCAAGTCGGCCTTTTCGGTGGCCCAGACCGCCTGTTCCTTCTTCATGTTTTCCTTCACCTTTTCCACAGCAGTCAAGGCATTGGTTAGTTCCTTCTTGGCTTTATCTGTCTCGGCCTGCTGGGTTTTCAGTACCGCCTGTAAATCGGCGATTCGATCATCCTTGATTTTCACCTCAGCCTGTGCATATGATCAGCCAACAATTCAAGTTAAAGTCTCAACCATACAACACAGTTATATGCTTGACACTTGGGGGCTAATGTACCTTCAATTTTTCTACTACTAATACATGGAAAAGTCCCAAGTTCAATACGAGTATTCAACTCGGCACTTGGGGGCTAATGGCTATTTGATTCTATTAAAGCGTCGACAAGAAGTTTTTGGAGTGCCGGTTTAAGTATGCATACTTAAACCGGCCCTGATGGCTATGAGGGAAGATTGCAAAGTCTATTACAGAAAGTTATCAAGTACCAGTTTGATCAAAGATTGCAAACCGGCCCTTGGGGGCTACAAGGATTACTATATTGGTAATAAGGAAAGGAGCGTTACCTCAAATTTATCTCTCATCAGTTTCACCAAGCCAGCTTCATAATCACGGCTACTGTAAAGACGGTTTAGATATCCGGAATGAAGATCTTGGGCGCTCATAGCGGCGTATGTTTCCAGCTCTACATTCCACTTTCCTTTGTTAAAAGTGGAAGAGTCTTCTTTCACAGTATGCCGGGTTAGAGTTGCAGCATTCCCCGGTTCAGAGTGGCCCGTTCCAGTGATTACAACGTCGTCATCCTTCGATTCGACGGATCGTGTAGGCACACCTTTTTCAGTAGGACTATGAGGATCTTCAAACTGGACAGTACGGGCGGCGGGATCAACAGACATTGAAACAGTCGCAGGCCTCTCCTCAGGAATCACATCTTCTTGAACCGGGGGATCACTCGGAATGTCTTCAAAGGCAACGTTTTCGAGATCCGGCGCCTGCTCATGATCTGAAGCGGCAGCCTCTTCAGCTGTTTTCTCCAAGCGAGCTTTTTTGCTGGGTTTTGGTTTGGTTCTGAAGAAGCAAAGATTCAGAAATAAGACACATATATTACAGAAGAAATTGACAAACATATGGCCATTTTAACTTACCCGACAGCTATCTTCAACGGTGGTAGTTGAGTGGCTGACGATTCGCCAGATGATGAATGAGAGGTGACCTGATAATCGGAGTCGGACGGATTAAGAGGTTGACGGAATAAACCCGCTTTGGAATTCAAGGTAATAAAAGGTTGGAAACCTCGGTGCGGCGTTTCGAGCGGGCTGTTTGGTAAACCGCAGAGGTAACTACCGTCCGCTGTGTCGGGTTGTGCGGCGGGCTTCATGCTGCTGTGTCTTCATAAAAAGTTTGGGATCCAGGTATGCAAGAGGGTGAGAAAAGTTAACTTTCCGGTTTGCCCGGCGAAATTTTGGTGAAGGTAAGTTTGTTGAGTCGGAAGAGAGAATGGTTACCTCGACAAATCCAGCGTTGTTGGCTTCAAATCATCCCCGACAAGCATCGCCATCAATAAGACGGTAAAAACAAGCCAAGAGAATCAAGTTCCGGATTACCCACATCATCATCGATGGCCGGATCAGACGAAGCAGTGGTTTTCCTCTTGTGGGCGGACTTCTTAACAACTTTTGTTTTGGGCCGGGTTTGCCGCCCAGCCTTGTCCGCTTTATCTTGAGAGAGTTTCTTGCTCCAAAACGGATTATCACCCTGGATCGGAAATAATTGAGAATTGGAAGTATGGAAGTAATGGCAACATGTAATGATGGCACAGTCAGAAACTTACCGCAGGAGGCGCGTTGAAGGTGCAGTAAGGAGCCAAGCCGGTTTTGGCACAAAGGTGCTCTGATTCATTCAGCATCTTCCTCACTGAATCTGTGACTTCATCTTCAGACAATTCCAGTTTGGTGTGTCGGAGTGGGTCATCGACGCTGCCGGTATACTGGCACATCAAACCGAACGCCGCTCGAGGCAATATGCCCCAAGATAACCAAAGAGCGTGCGGATCGATCCCAGTCAAACCGTTGGCCATAAAGGCCCAAGCTTGATAGTTGTGGAGCGATTTGCTTCTCTCTTTGGCGATCAACCGCTATGAAAGGGATGAGTGTTGCTGAGCCGCTCTGGACGAAAACCAGGTAAAGGATTCTCACCTTCAGGGGAGGTGTCTTTGCAGTAGAACCAAGTTGCGTTCCACTCTTTGGGATGAGTGTGGAGCTTGACGTGGGGATGGGTAATCTCTTTCCTCTTCTGGATAGCCATACCGCCCAGTTCAGTATTAGGGCCATCGGTGAATTCGGTGCGGCGGTTTAAGTGGAAAAGATCCCTGAACAGTTCAGCAGAGGGTTCCTCTTGCAGATATGCTTCGGACAGCACTTGAAAATGGCACAAGTTGGTAACAGAATTGGGGCCGATATCTTGAGGACGGAGTTGGAAATTGGCCATCACGTCCCGGTAAAATTTTGACCCGGGCGGTTTGAAGCCCCGGAACAAGTGATCCGCGAAAACTACAACTTCTCCTTCCTGAGGGGTAGGAGGACATTCCTCTCCAGGAACCCTCCAATGGATGGTGTTTTGATCATCTAAAGCGCTGATTGATACCAGTTCCTTCAACTGTGTCTCGGAGACGCGGGAAGGAACCCAGTTGCATTCGTACACCTGTTTGGCCATCATGAGGTCTACAAGGAGAAAAATCCGGTTTAAGAAAGTACTCATTACAGAGTAATTGATCTAAGTTATGATAAACCGGAGGCGGTTCCGACAAATCAGTTCGATATGATATGATGTCAGATATATGTTGGCGGTTCAACAAGGGGACTAATGGTGTGCCGATGCCGGTTTAGCAATTTTTACTGTGATGAGTTGAACCGTCTAATCTTGGCTTCGAAGGTAATGGACAGAAACAGGTTTCACAAAAATTCATATTTACTACGGATCAAACGCGGGTTTTCAGCAAACAGGAAATGCGTCGCGGAAGTAAAGAAGGAACAGGGAATGTGCCATAAGGTATATATATATGCAGAAGATCTATGGGGTGAAGATGAGAAAGTGCAGCGGATATGCAGGAGTCTTTGTTTGGTACAGAAACGGGATTCATAGCATGGCTCAAAGGCTAGAAAGGTGAAAGCATACGAAGAACATGGTATGAAGCTTGAACCCTAGAAACAGATCTAAGATGATGAACAGACTGAAGAAGGGTAAGAGATTTACCGGAAACGGAGGAGATGCGGAGAAAGGCCGCAGTATTCTGGTCCGAACAGGTTGATGCAGCGGCCAAGAGCGAGGCAGACGTTGATGACGACGACGGAGCTCCAAAGGCAGCGGCGCGAGGAAGAAGAAGAAGAGGAAGCGAAGGAAGAAACAGAACGACCCTTCGGTCCTATTTATAAGGCAGTAAAGGCTAGGTCAAGTGCGTGAATCCAGGGACGGTCATTAAAGAAGGCGTTATAAAGGATAAACTTCAAGATGACGTCATGCCGGTTTACAGTGACCAGAAGCAATGATGTCATGCCGGTTTACAGTGAAGCAATGACGACGTGACGGTTTATTACACAAAGAAGATGTCCGAGATGCAGGTTTTTATGAAGAATTGACATGAACCAGTTCAAATCAATCTGGGGCCTAATGTTGGGGATATTACCACTAGGTGTAAACCGGCCAAGTTTGGGCCGGGTTAGCTCTGCTAGTGGTGTAGTCATGGAAAGGCCCAAGGCCTGTAGTCGGTTTAGAACTTGTAGCCATAAACCGGCCTGATGTATGACTTGTATTGTAAGTTAGGAATAGGGAGACACCAACCGGGATACGAGTATGAACCGGTTGGGACTCTGCAAACCGACGGGCGTCACCCGTGTATATAAGGGGACGACCCGGCGGCGGTTCAGGACAGACAACCACAACTCGAGCCTAGGCGAAGCTTATTTGCTCCCTAGCCATCGAGACTACATCAATTCCATCACAACTAGACGTAGGCCTTTACCTTCATCGAAGGGGCCGAACTAGTACAAATCCCTGTGTCTTTGTGTCCGCTTTAACCCCTTCAAGTAAACCCGTTGCGATGGCTCCACGACTAAGTCCTTACGCTAGGACATCTGCCGTGGCAAATCCACGACACTTTCCATAAGAAGATAAGATTTCATTATCATTAAACTCACATAGGTAGGGAAGGTGTTTTTTAGGGTTCCTAGAGCAACAAGTAAAATCATAAATTTCACAAAGATTCCAAGCATAACATAGCAAACTATTTATTTGATACCATAAGAGCTTCCCCTTTTCAGACAAACGATGATGCACAAAATGAGCATGCTCATCTAAAGATCTTGCCTCAACTAAACTAGTTGGGGTTTCAGCACGAGCACAAATAGATCGAAGATGATCCAAGTAGAACACTTTAAGTGGATCCATATCAATAGATTTTTAGCAAGCAAAGATGCAAGAAAATAGAAGGCACATGGAAACACAAACAAAAAAACAAACGGGAAGAAGGCGAAGAAAAAGCAAAGGTGAAGTGGGGGAGAGGAAAACGAGAGGCAAATGACAAATAATGTTATGTGAGGGATAAGCGTTTGTGATGGGTACTTGGTATGTCTTGACTTGTGCGTAGACTCCCCGGCAACGGTGCCAGAAATCCTTCTTGCACCTCTTGCGCCCTTGAAGAGGAAAGGGTGATGCAGCAAAGTAGCGTAAGTATTTCCCTCAGTTTTTGAGAACCAAGGTATCAATCCATTAGGAGGCTACACTCAAATCCCTCGTACCTGCACAAACAAATAAGAACCTTGCAACCAACACGATAAAGGGGTTGTCAATCCCTTCACGGCCACTTGTAAAAGTGAGATCTAATAGAGATAGTAAGATAAATATTTTTTGGTATTTTTATGATATAGATTGGAAAGTAAAGATTGCAAAATAAAATAGATCGGAAAATTATATGATGGAAAATAGACCCGGGGCCATAGGTTTCACTAATGGCTTCTCTCAAGATAGCATAAGTATTACGGTGGGTGAACAAATTACTGTCGAGCAATTGATAGAAAAGTGCATAGTTATGAGAATATCTAGGCATGATCATGTATATAGGCATCATGTACGCGACAAGTAGATCAAAACGATTCTGCATCTACTACTATTACTCCACACATCGACCACTATCCAACATTCATCTAGAGTATTAAGTTCATAAGAATAGAGTAACGCATTAGGCAAGATGACATGATGTAGAGGGGTAAACTCAAGCAATATGATATAAACCCCATCTTTTTATCCTCGATGGCAACAATACATTATGTGCCTTGCTGCCCCTGCTGTCACTTGGAAAGGACACCACAAGATTGAACCCAAAGCTAAGCACTTCTCCCATTGCAAGAAAGATCAATCTAGTAGGCCAAACCAAACTGATAATTCGGAGAGACTTGCAAAGATAACAAATCATACATAAAAGAATTCAGTGGAGATTCAAATATTGTTCGTAGATAATATTGATCATAAACCCACAATTCATCGGATCTCGACAAACACACCGCAAAAAGAATTACATCAAATAGATCTCCAAGAAGATTGAGGAGAACTTTGTATTGAGATCCAAAGAGAGAGAAGAAGCCATCTAGCTAATAACTATGGACCCGAAGGTCTGAGGTAAACTACTCACACTTCATCGGAGAGGCTATGGTGTTGATGTAGAAGCCCTCCATGATCGATTCCCCCTCCGGAGGAGCGCCGGAAAAGGCCCCAAGATGGGATCTCACGGGTACAGAATGTTGCAGCGATGGAAATAGGGTTTTGTGGTGCTCCCGGATGTTTTCAGGGTATATGAGTATATATAGGAGAAAGGAATCGGTCAGGGGAGCCACGAGGGGCCCACGAGGGTGGGGGGCGCGCCTACCCCCCGGGCGTACCTCCCTGCCTCATGGCCGTCTCGTTGCTTCCTTGGTGTCCACTCCAAGTCTCCTGGATTGCGTTTGTTCCAAAAACGACTATCCCGAAGGTTTCATTCTGTTTGGACTCCGTTTGATATTCCTTTTTTGCGAAACACTCAAATAGGCAAAAAAAACAACAATTTGGACTGGGCCTCCGGTTAATAGGTTAGTCCCAAAAATAGTATAAAAGTGTATAATAAAGCCCATTAAACATCCAAAACAGATAATATAATAGCATGGAACAATAAAAAATTATAGATACGTTGGAGACGTATCATGGGGAAGCACGAAGGACTCCCTGGTCGAACTCGCCTCGGCCATCATCAATCCCTACTACGAAAAGATGAAGCAGGATGCCCAGAGAACAAGTGTCGTATCCTGGCACAGGGCCTAGGTGCAGAGACTGGATGAACCTCACCTCAGGTTCGCGACCAAGAGCGTGTACAAATGCTTCGAGATGTATAAGCGGATCGTTGACATGAGGAAGTGCCTCGTTACCCAAATCGACAAGCCCGGATCAAGCCACAAGCAGAGCAAGTGTCACAAGAAGTAGATGATGATCAGATGATCGTTTATGCTAGTTAATCATGCATGTAATATATAGTTTACTTTATTGATGTGTGGAAGTGTCATGTGTGTAGTAGCCACCTATGAAATTATGCATGTAATAGTTTACTTTGGTGTGTGCAAATGTCATGGTTGTAGTAGCTACCTATGTAATGGGATGTTTAATTTGGTTAATCATGAATGTAATATATATGTTGTTGTTCTGTATGCAATCCCATCGCACAACACACACGTCTTATTAGCAGCAATCGTCTATGTTATTATCGGTCTTCGCACACATTTCTGATTACAGACCTGTTTGCCGCATATCACGCAAATCTTGTTATATTGAACCGCTTATTTCTCTTGTCTCAACACAAACAGTTCATCCGCGTGAACCACATGCCGTATATCGCACACACATTGATTTGGATGACCGTTTCTTTTGTGTTGCCTAATCACAAACAGTTCATCCTAGTGAACCGTATGTTGTTTATCGCACACAGTTTCATCTGGTTGCCCGTTTCTTTTGTTGCTCCTCATCACAGACGGTTAATTGCACCGAACCGTATGCCCTACATCACACACGGAACTAAAATCTGAACCGTGTTTGATGCATCCATCATCGCAAACGTTTTGCACCTTTTTTGACGGTTTTTATGCCACCGTTTGCGATTAATGCATCGCACACAGTTTCGTCGCAAAGGTATCTCGGCGGGATCAAATATATGATGAGATTGCCAGACATTGTGATCAAGGGTCTCTAATCATAGTGTCGCGTTAGCAGCATCCTGCATTAGTGCTGCTCCATCACCGAAAAGGTATATTCTTCGTATTTAATATTCGGGCGTGAAGCCGAATTATCATTCGCATCCTCCTTCTATCATCGCATGAGGGGTATACGATGAACTGTGAGCAAGATCCCAGCCAGCCGAGCCGCGGCTAACGCGGCGCCGGAGATACCAACCGGGGCGGGGGCGCATGCTGATGCGACACAGACTCATTCGTCTTTCGGAGAGCCGAATGAAATGTCCGTTACAAACTCCAAAGTCGAGAGTGCGATGAATCATCGTCACTTAAAAGAAGCCTTGTGTGCCCCTGCCTTAATGGAGCCGGAGTTTTCCGCCCTAAGCACTGTAGGTGCATATATTCGAGCTGTTCGGGACGGACTCACCAGAGGCGCTCACCTATTCTAAAAGGATATGCAGGTACAAATCTTTATGATCTTAGTGGATAGATAGTAGTATCCCCCGAGCCTTAAAGCGGGTGGATAAAACGGATTTAAGGATTGTTTCATGACTGCAGGTTCTTAAGGAGAAGAACAATGCACTGAACTAGGAGCTCGAAACAAATCGGACACAACTAAATGTTGCTGTCTCCAAGCTTGAAGAAATAAAGAGTGCCCTCGATGTATTATGACAAGCATAAGAAACTAGAAGAAGAAGTGAAGAAACAAGCCGAAGAGATAAATAGCTTGAAGGCTCAGCTCTTGGAGGCACAACAGGAAAACCAGAAGCTGAAAGGCGGCATATTCGGTATGACTTGTGAATCGTCCGAATTATTGATTTACTGATAATGCGAAATGTTATTGCGGTTGATACAAGTATGTCGACCAGCCGCCCCGAAGAGCAAATGCCCGTCATACAAAGAGACATTCTGATGGAGCTGGCAAAGCTGCACTAGCATGCTCAGAAGGCTATGAAGAATATGGCCAAGGCCTTATGGCCTTCCGACGTTCCTCCAGAAAGTATGGAGGGGTTGGCTGATTTATTCAAAGGTGCCTGACGTCGTTTTGAGCTGTGGAAGACGTCCGCATGCCGTGAAGGCGCTCGAGAGGCATGGGCCATGGTGAAGACACGCTACGGTCTTGACCCGAACCACATGGCCAGGGTTGGACCGAGGGTACCTGTCGGGAAGGAAATTCCCATGAGCCTGGCATATGACCAAGTAATGAAAGCGGCAAAATTTTCGCAACAAGATTGTAAATTAGATAGCCTACTAGATGGCGTACAAATGGAGTGAGCGTTCGATTCGATGTACCCATGTACTTTATGACCTAACTTATCTCCTGCCGAATTGTATGAAAATTTTGTCATCGCAGACCTTCGGCTTCTACCTCCGAACCAAAAAGTTGGAGTGTTTCCATATACTATGTTTGACTAGGAAACATTTAGTATTGTCGGAAACCAGGCAATCCGGCCGTATTGCTCGAACAGACAAAATGTATTCGATGGAGTTATATTATATTACTGTTTAACGTAAGAAACATCTTCCAAGAAAAATAGTTTTGTTAGGGGTTCCTTTCCTTTGGCTGGGCTTGTATCTAAAGTACAAACAGCCAACTTCATAACTTTTGCCGAAAATAGCCTGTTGTATATGTGCCGACCAGTTATTCCCTTAAGAACGCTAGCTTTCAGCTTCACCCGTCTGAGGTACAGGTCCAGATAACCCGTTTGTAACAATTGCAGAGGTGCTCCCTTTACACCCTAGCCGAACAATTGGGAACGTAGGGTACAAGCACAATAGGAAGGCAACCCAGCTTGGCAAAAACTTAAGTCATAAAGGTCCATATAGTGGCAGAAGCAACAGATAGTATGGACAAAAGGAGCTTGTAAGCTTTTAAATAAAATGCTTCTTTTAAAAGAAGCCCCCATCTATGGTGGGGTGTATACATTTAAAGATGCGTACTCCCAACAATGCGGTTTATCAGGACATACAATTAAGGAGAGAAGGAAAAAGGTAAAAAGGGAGAGAAAATAGAAAAAACTAGTTTAAAATGAGACCTAGGAGGCCAAACTATGCGTAGAATCTTCGGAGCCGGGCGGCGTTCCATGGGTTCGGCTCAAGGCGATTATCCTCGGCGTTGCGAAGGCGACAGGCTCCTCCAGTGAGGGCTTCATCTATTCTGAAGGGGCCCTCCCATTTACGTTTCAACTTATCCTTTTTCTTCTTAGGGAGGCGTAGAACAAGTTCTCCGACATTGTATGTTTTAGCCCGCACTTCTCTACTTTGGTAACGCCTGGCCTGTTGTTGATAGAATGCGGAACGGGCCTTGGCAACGTCGTGCTCCTATTCAAGTCCATCTAGGTCATCCTGTCGATCTAGTTTGGCTTCTTTCTCTTCGTACATGTGCACTCTAGGTGAGACATGAATAATATCGCAGGGCGGTATAGCCTCTGCGCCGTACACCATAAAGAAAGGTGTATATCCGGTCGTTCGATTGGGCATGGTCCGGAGTCCTCAGAGCACGGAATCGAGTTCCTCAACCCAGTGCTTATATGATTCTCGTAAAGAGCGCACTAGTCTGGGCTTAATACCACTCATGATCAGGCCATTGGCCCGTTCGACTTGGTCGTTTGTTTGAGGATGGTATACAAATGCATAGTCGAGCTTAATGCCCAACTTAGCGCACCGAGTTTTCACCTCATCAGCTATGAAGTTAGAGCCATTATCAGTGATGATACTGTGCGGGACACCATAACGGTGGACTACACCGGATATAAAGTCAATCACTGGTCCAGCCTCAGCTGTTTTTTTACTGGTTTGGCCTCTATCCATTTAGTGAATTTGTCCACCATGACAAGCAAGTATTTCTTTTTGTGGCTTCCCCCTTTAAGGGGTCCAACCATGTCAAGCCCCCAGACCGCAAAGGGCCAAGTAATGGGGATTGTTCTTAATGCAGTGGGAGGCATGTGACTTTGATTAGCGAAAAGCTGACAGCCCATGCAGCGTTGGACAAGGTCTTGATCATCAGCTCGAGCCGTAGGCCAAAAAAAGCATGTCCGGAACGCCTTGCTTACAAGGGCGCAGGCTGTGGTGTGATGACCGCCGAGACCGACATGTATTTCTGCCAAGAGTTGCCTTCCTCCTCTTCGGAGATACATCTTTGAAGGACTCTGGTGGTACATATTTTATATAGTTCACCCTCATGCACTTCGCGCCTCGTTTTGATCGTCGGGGAGCTCTTGCCTATTAATGTAGGCCAGGAATGGTTCGGTCCAAGGAGTGATAACCGCCATGATCTCATGAGCAAAGGGTGTTATCTCGATATCCGGATTCCCGACATTTTTTGCGTTGTGTTCGGCGGTTGGGGTGTGATCAGGTCCACATTGCCTTCTCCATTCTCACCTTGCCACTCCACAAATGGCTTAAAGAGCCTTTCCACGAAGGTGTTGGGTGGCACGGGGTCGCGCTTAGTGCCCATACGAGCGAGTATATCGGCTGCCTGATTACTTTCTCGAGCGACATGATGGAACTCGAGTCCATCGAACCAAGCTGACAGTTTTAATATGGCGTTTTGATATGCCACCATTTTTGGGTCCTTTGCATCGAACTCTCCATTGACCTGGGAAATTGCGTGGTTCGAATCACCGCGCACCTCCATGCGTTGTATACCCATGGAGGCAGCCATGCGAAGACCATGTAGTAGTGCCTCATATTCGGCTGCATTATTAGAGTCTGTATACATAATTTGCAGTACGTAGAGGACTGTGTCCCCAGTAGGGGATGTGAGGATTACACCAGCCCCCAGTCCGGCCAGCATTTTGGAGCCATCGAAGTACATGATCCAATTAGAGTATGAGCTGTACTCTTTAGGGAGTTCGGCTTCCGTCCATTTGGCTATGAAGTCGGCCAGTACCTCGGATTTAATAGCCCGGCATGGCTTGTATATGATTTTGAACGGTAATAGCTCGATGGCCTATTTGGCTATGCGGCCAGTGGCGTCCCTATTATTAATGATGTCATTCAGTGGCACTTCGGATGCCACTGTGACCGAACACTGTTGGAAGTAGTGCTGAAGTTTGCGGGATGCCATGAAGACTGTGTAGGCTATCTTCTGATAGTGCGTGTATCGGGATTTGCAAGGTGTAAGGACCTTCAATACATAGTAAACTGGTTTTTGGGTGGGGAATTTATGTCCCTCCTCCCCTCGCTCGACGACGAGGACGGCACTTACTACTTGGTTAGTTGCTGAAATGTATAATAACATAGGCTCTCCGACGCCAGGTGCGACCAAGATTGGGTTGCTTGCGAGAAGGGCCTTGATTTCTTCCAATCTGGCTATGGCTGCGTCCATCCATTTGAAGTTATCAGTGCGGCGCAGTAGCTTGTATAATGGCAATGCTTTTTCTCCTAATTTGGAGATAAATCGGCTTAAAGCCGCGATGCACCCAACTAATTTTTGGACCTGTTTTAGGTCTGTTGGTATGGCCAATTGTGACAGAGCTCAGATCTTGGCTGGGTTTGCCTCGATTCCTATATGGGAAACAATGAACCCCAGCAACTTTTTGAAGGAAATATGCCCTAGAGGCAATAATAAAGTTATTATGTATTTCCTTATTTCATGATAAATGTTTATTATTCATGCTAGAATTGTATTAACCGGAAACATAATACATGTGTGAATATATAGACAAACAGAGTGTCACTAGTATGCCTCTACTTGACTAGCTTGTTAATCAAAGATGGTTATGTTTCCTAACCATGGACAAAGAGTTGTTATTTGATTAACAAGGTCACATCATTAGTTGAATGATCTGATTGACATGACCCATTCCGTTAGCTTAGCACCCGATCGTTTAGTATGTTGCTATTGCTTTCTTCATGACTTATACATGTTCCTATGACTATGAGATTATGCAACTCCCGATTACCGGAGGAACACTTTGTGTGCTACCAAACGTCACAACGTAACTGGGTGATTATAAAGGAGCTCTACATGTGTCTCCGAAGGTAGATGTTGGATTGGCGTATTTCGAGATTAGGATTTGTCACTCCGATTGTCGGAGAGGTATCTCTGGGCCCTCTCGGTAATACACATCACTTAAGCCTTGCAAGCATTGCAACTAATGAGTTAGTTGCGGGATAATGTATTACGGAACGAGTAAAGAGACTTGCCAGTAACGAGATTGAACTAGGTATTGGATACCGACGATCGAATCTCGGGCAAGTAACATACCGATGACAAAGGGAACAACGTATGTTGTTGTGCGGTTTGACCGATAAAGATCTTCGTAGAATATGTAGGAATCAATATGGGCATCCAGGTCCCGCTATTGGTTATTGACCAGAGACGTGTCTCGGTCATGTCTACATTGTTCTCGAATCGTAGGGTCCGCACGCTTAAGGTTTCGATGACAGTTATATTATGAGTTTATGAGTTTTGATGTACCGAAGGAGTTCGGAGTCCCGGATGAGATCGGGGACATGACGAGGAGTCTCGAAATGGTCGAGACGTATAGATCGATATATTGGACGACTATATTCGGAGTTCAGAAAGGTTCCGAGTGATTCGGATATTTTTCGAGTACCGGAGAGTTACGGAATTCGCGGGGAGAAGTATTGGGCCTTATTGGGCCTCAAGGAAAGAGAGAGGGGCTGCCTAGGCGCGCCCCCATGGCCTAGTCCGAATTGGACTAGGGGAGGGACGCACCCTCCTTCCTTCCTTCTCTCTTCCCCTTCCTAGTCTCCTACTCCTAATACATGGAAGGACTCCTAGTTGGACTAGGAAGGGGAATCCTACTCCCTGGGAGTAGGACTCCCAAAACACGCCATAGTAGAGGGCCGGCCCTCCCCTCCTCCTCTCCTTTATATACGGGGGTAGGGGGCACCCCATGGACACACAAGTTGATCATTGAGATCGTTCCTTAGCCGTGTGCGGTGCCTTCCTCCACGATATTACACCTCGGTCATATTGTAGCGGTGCTTAGGCGAAGCCTTGCGACAGGAGAACATCAAGATCGTCACCACGCCGTCGTGCTGACGGAACTCCTCCCCGCGCCTCTGCTGGATCGGAGATCGGGGTGCGTCAAGAACTCGGAGGTACCGGAGTAACGGTGCTTGGATCGGTTGGACCGGGAGGACGTACGACTACTTCCTCTATGTTGCGTCAACGCTTCGCTTGATCTCACGAGGGCGTGAGACAACACTCTCCTCTCTCGTTGCTATACATCACCATGATCTTGCGTGTGCATAGGAATTTTTTTGAAATTACTACGTCCCCAACAGTGGCAACGGAGCCTAGGTTTTATGGTTTGATGTTATATGCACGAGTAGAACACAAGTGAGTTGTGGGCGATATAAGTCATACTGCTTACCAGCATGTCATACTTTGGTTCGGTGGTATTGTTGGATGAAGCGGCCCGGACCGACATTACGCGTACGCTTACGCGAGACTGGTTCTACCGCCGTGCTTTGCACACAGGTGGCTTGCGGGTGTCAGTTTCTCCAACTTTAGTTGAACCGAGTGTGGCTACGCCCGGTCCTTGCGAAGGTTAAAACAACACCAACTTGACAAACTATCTTTGTGGTTTTGATGCGTAGGTGAGATTGGTTCTTGCTTAAGCCCGTAGCAGCCACGTAAAACTTGCAACAACAAAGTAGAGGACGTCTAACTTGTTTTTGCAGGGCATGTTGTGATGTATGGTCAAGACGTGATAAGATATAAGTTGTTGTATGAGATGATCATGTTTTGTTGAAGTTATCAGCAACTGGCAGAAGCCCTATGGATGTCTCTTTGTTGCATAAGATGCAAGTGCCAAATAATTGCTTTACTTTATCGCTATACGATAGCAATAGTTGTAAGAGCAATAGTTGGTGAGACAACCATGTGATGACACATTGATATAGATCAAGATGATGAAGATCATGGTGTCGTGCCGGTGACGATAGAGATTGAGGGAGTCCTGGACTAGGGGGTGTCCGGATAGCCGGACTATCATTATCTGTCGGACTCCAAGACTACGAAGATACAAGATTGAAGACTCCGTCCCGTGTCCGGATGGGACTTTCCTTGGCATGGAAGGCAAGCTTGGCAATACGGATATGTAGATCTCCTACCATTGTAACCGACTCTGTGTAACCCTAGCCTCCTCCGGTGTCTATATAAACCGGAGGGCTTTAGTCCGTAGGACAACATACATTACAACAATCATACCTTAGGCTAGCTTCTAGGGTTTAGCCTCCTTGATCTCGTGGTAGATCCACTCTTGTACTACCCATATCATCAATATTAATCAAGCAAGACATAGGGTTTTACCTTCATCGAGAGGGCCCTAACCTGGGTAAAAACATCGTGTCCCTCGTCTCCTGTTACCATCCGCCTAGACGCACAGTTCGGGACCCCCTACCTGAGATCCGCTGGTTTTGACACCGACATTGGTGCTTTCATTGAGAGTTCCTATGTGTCGTCACCGATAGAGCGGATGCCTCCACCCGTCTTCAAAGACGGTGTTTTCGCCGAAGGGGCCTTAGCCGCTGGCCAAACTATCCGGCTTGGTGGCTTTCTTATGACCGCCTGTCCGGCCACCGCTTCGACAATGACTTCGCAAGTCATCAGAAGCAATCTTCGCGTCAGCCCTAAAGCTGCCGAGCAGTTGGACCCAATAGAGCTCTCGTCTGTTAACGAGCTCTTGGATCGCATCGCCGCCCTAGGAGTCGCTACGGACTACAACCAGATTGGGCTTAAAACCGATCTGAGAGAGATTAACTCTCCCCAGGCCACCCACCACATCGCAGTGGTAGAGGAACAATACGGCAACTCTCTGCCTGTGTTGAAAACAATTTGTTTCCGGATTCCCGAACCCTCCATGCCGGATTCCCGCGGAGGGACGGACTTCGATCGAGCGTCGAACTTAAAATCATGCATCTCCCCGGACTCGCTGGATTGTGTCTAGCAAACCAAGCTTCCGAATTCGGAAACCCCTCGGCCTTTGAGCCCCAAGATGGGCAGGGATCCGGATTTTAATCCACCCACCCGCCCAGACATATGCGATCTATCTCTAATCTGGCAAGAGCCCGCTGAAACAGTTACATCACTCTTCGGGCGATTCCTCCCGGTTATGAACAGGATAAAGGACTGCCGAGAGAAAACGCAATATCAATCTTTGCAATAATCGCACGGACAAGGGAATACTAAACGCCATTGATCGTCGCAAAATTACGCTTCACCGATCCGCATCCATTATACGAAAATATCAGTCGACGGAGAGCTTCCGGAAAACCGAAAATCAATTTTGGGATAATCCGGCCCCAAACCCAGTACGCAGCAAAAGGGCGCCTCACACTCAGGCCCCAGATGCAAAAACGAAAAAACAAAAACCCAATAAGGGAAGCGGAACCGTACTGGAGGGATGGCTCAATGGACCCTGTAAGCTTCATAGTACAAAGGGAGCCATCCCAACACATAGCCTTCGAGCATGTTGGATATTAAGACAGGTGGCCAAAACTGGCGAGGAGCTTCTAGCTTCGGGAAACCACTCCAACAATACCAGCACGGTGTCAACAGTCTTCGAGACCTTCGCATCAAACAATATGCGAAAGCGAACAATCCGCGGACTCGCCGAAGTCTACCAAGTAGCAACAGCAAATCCATGGAGCAACACAGCTATTACCTTCAACGCCAGCGATGAGCCTAAATTCCGAACAACCAGAGCCCCAGCTGCACTAGTACTTAGTCCCATAGTGGACGGCTTTCGACTGACAAAAGTCCTCATGGATGGCGGCAGCGGACTAAACCTCATCTACGAGGAAACTCTGCGAAAAATGGAAATCGATTGGAGCCGTATTGAGCAAAGCAGCACAACCTTTAGAGGAATAATCCCTAGCCGGAAGCGCTGCCTTTGGAAAAATCACACTCGATGTGGTGTTCGCTCTCCGGACAATTACAAATCCAAGAACTCACGTTCGGTGGCCTGTTCAGCGGCGGTATCACGCCATATTAGGACGAGAGGCATTTACAATTTTTCAAGCGATACCTCATTACGGGTACATGAAGCTCAAAATGCACGGGCCGGGGAATAATCACTCTCGCTAGTGATCCGGACATAGCACTCGCGCGAAAACAAGACAGCCGCACTAGCCCTCGAGGCACTATCCAAGCCTTAGCGGCGGAAGAACTGATCGCGCCAGGCTTCACGGTGAACAGGGGCGATGTGATACTCGATAAAAGATCCAAGTCCACCTCCTTCAAACCAGCAGATGAAATAATAAAATTCAGGTCCATCCAACGGACCCAACAAAGACGGCCTCCATTGGGGCACAATTGAACCCAAGTAGGCGCCAAGATCTGCGCGAATTCCTTCGGAAAATTGGGATATCTTCTCTGGCATCCTTCGACATGCCCGAATCCCACGCAGTTGGCGAGAACACAGCCTAAACATCCTAAAAGGATTTAAGCGATCAAACAGGCTCTTGACGATTTTCCAACCCAAAAGACAGGCAATGGGGAAGAGCTAGCCAAACTCTTGGAAGCCGGATTCATCGAGATATCAAACATCCGGAATGGCTAGCAAATATGGTGATGGTACCAAAGAAGGATAAATCTGGCGCCTTTGTGTCGATTTTAAAGACCTCAATAAGGCTTGCCCAAAGGATCCCTTCCTCTCCCCTCATCGATCAAATTATCGATGCTACAGCAGAGAACACGATTCGTTGTGCTTCACGGGCGATACTACGCTATCATCAAATCAAGATGGTGGAAGCAGACCAAGCATAACGGCATTCATCACTCCATATGGACCATTACGCTTCAACACGATGCCCTTCGGACTTAAAAATGCGGCGCAACATATCGGCGCATGATTCAAACATGTGTGCCACCCAGATCGGCAAAACAATCGAGGCATACATAGGCGACGTAGTCGTCAAAACAAAACACGTCGAAACTCTAGTAGGCGACTTGAGGCTCACATTCGACAACCTCGAGCATATGACATCAAGCTGAATCCGGAAAAATGCGTTTTTGCATCAGCCGGAAAGCTGCTGGATTCATTGTATCCGTAGAGGAATTGAAGCAAATCCGGCTAAAATCCGAGCTCATCACGCTTGGATATTCCAAAAGACCTCAAACAAATACAAAATTAACGGGATGCGGGCAGCCTTAAGCGCTTTATCTCCCATCTAGGAGAAAAGGCGTTGCCCTCTATCGCCTCCTCGGCGCACGAACACTTTGGGGACGGATGCCGCCACTGCCGACTTCGAAGAAATAAAGGCCATATTGGCAACAAATCCGGTCCTGGCTGCGCCCACTCTGGGCGAACCAATGTTGTTATACATCGCAGCAACGCATCAAGTTGTAAGCGCGGTCCTCGTCGTCGAGCGAGTGATGAAGGGCATAAATTCCCTCTTCAAAACCAGTGTATTATGTATCCACCGTGTTAACCCCTGCAAATCCGTTACCCGCACTATCGAAAGATAGCATATGCGGTGTTCATGGCGTCAGCTCGGCACTACTTTCAAGAGTGTTCGATAACAAGGCCTCTGAAGTACCACTCAATGACATTATAAATAAGCTGCGGCGCAGCGGGCAGGATTGCAAAATGGGCCATCGAGCTCTTACCATTCGACATAACTTACAAAACTCGGCGAGCTATAAAGTCACAAGTTTTGGCTGACTTCGTCGCCAATGGACCGGCGAACTCCTAAAGAGTACGGCGATACTCCAATTGGACTATGCATTTCGACGGCTCCAAAATGTTGGCGGATGGGGGCTGGCGTCGTCTTGACGTCCCCAACCGGAGATACACTCCAATATGTACTTCAAATAATGTACACGGACTCCAACAATGCAGCCGAATACGAGGCCCTGTTACATGGTCTCCGGATGGCGGTCTCCATGGGCATTCAACGCCTAGAGGTGTGCGGGGATTCAAACCTTGCAATATCCCAAATAAACGGAGACTTTGACGCCAAGGATCCGAAAATGGTAGCATATCGCAACGCTGTCCTAAAAATGTCAGCTCGGTTTGAAGGGCTGGAATTCCATCACATAGCTCGAGATAATAACCAAGCGGCCGACGTACTGGCACGTATCGGTGCAAAACGTGATGCCGTCCCTCCAAATATCTTCCTGGAACGGCTCTTCAAGCCATCCGTATTATGGGAAGAGGAGCCTGGTATTGACAAACTGGAGAAAACCGCACCAACTGGTGATTCGGCAGATGACATAACACCTTCAGCCCACGACATAATGGCAGTAATCGCCACGTGGACAGAACCTTTCCTAGCCTACTTACTTAGGATGGAACTTCCCGAAGACCAAAACGAGGCCCGCTGCATAGTCCGTGATCGAGGCCTACAAGGTCCATGAGGAGAACTTTATAAGAAAAGTACAATCGAGTCCTTCAGAGGTGTATCTCCAAGAGGAAGGGCGAAACCTCCCGGCTAAAATTCATGCGGACTAGGCGGACACCACGCAGCAGCCCGGCCCTTGTAGGAAAGGCATTCCGTCAGATTTTATTGGCCGACGGCCGGGCAGACGCGAGGACTTGGTCCAGCGATCGTTGGTTGTCGACTATTTGCTAATCGAGCCATATGCCACCCACCGCCTCAAAACCATACCCATTACCGGGCGTTCGCGGTGCAGGGGCTTGACATGGTTGGACCCCTTAAAGGGGAACCCACAAGCAAAGGTACCTATTGGTCATGGTGGATAAATTCACCAAATGGATAGAGGCCAAACCGGTCAAAACGGCAGAGTCCGGACCAGTGATAGACTTTATATCAGGGGTGGTACACCGTTACGGAGTCCCCCACAGCATCATCACCGACAACGACACGAACTTCACAGCCGACGAGCTTAAGTCATGGTGCAAAAATATGGGCATCAAGCTCGACTACGCTTCAGTTTATCACCCTCAAACCAACGGTCAAGTGGAAAGAGCAAATGGTCTAATAATGAGCAGCATTAAACCCAGATTAGTGAGGTCACTTACTAAATCCGACACACAATGGGTCGAGGAGCTCGACTCCGTACTCTGGGGGCTGCGGACAACGCCTAACCGTACTACCGGATTCACACCATTTTTTATGGTATACGGCGCAGAGGCAGTCTTGCCCTGTGACATTATTCATGACTCACCTCGAGTGCGCATGTATGAGGAAAGAGAGGCCGAGCTTGATCGGCAAGACAGCTTGGACACATTGGAGGAAGAACGTGACGTCGCGAAGGCTCGTTCCGCATTTTATCAGCAGCAGGCCCGAAGATATCAAAGCAGAGAAGTACGGGCCAAGACTTACAACGTTGGCGAACTAGTTCTACGCTGCGGACAAGAAAAAGGACAAGCTCAAGCCCAAATGGGAGGGCCCTTCATTATCGATCAAGTCTTGACCGGTGGAGCATACTATCTCTGAAATCGTCGGATAACCGACTCGAGCGAACCCATGGAGCGCAAAGACGCCTCACGATTCTATGCCTAGCGCCGGACTAAGAGTTCGTCCCCTTCCCCAGTCCAAACTTTTACACTTCGGCTGTCTTTCGTTTCTCTTTTTATGACTTTTTATTTAAAAGCCCTTACGGGCCTGTTTTCGCATTTTTTGCATATGCATGATGTGCCATCCGCACTCATTATTCCTGGGGGCTTCTTTTACAGAAGCTCAATTACACGAGATTCATACCCAGCACATGTGTCAAGCTTCCACATGTACCTTTTACTCGCCATTATATGCATCGATATGTCTTAAGTTTTGGCCAAGCTGGGTTGCCTGGCTCCTGTGCTTACCCCTACGTTCCCGATTGTTCGGCTAGGAGGTAAAGGAGCACCTCTGCGATTATTATTGCCGGTCACCGGATGTGTACCTCGACCGGGTGAAGCCGAAGCTAGCGTTCTTAAGGGAATATTCGATCGGTGACTTAAAAGATGATTTTTACCTATTTATCTACTTGCCCCGGATGTTTCTTCGCTTTCTATGCAGTCCGGACATGCACTTTAGGGCATGCCTCCCGAGAAAGGAACCCTTAACGGAACTATTCTCCTGGAAGATGTTTCTTACAAACCATGTAATATAACATAACTAGTTGGGCACTTATGCGATAAAGCACTAATGACCCCTACGCTTTGGTCTCCATGCATACCACGGTTGTTTTTAACCAAAGAGGTATTCGGACACACTCCGGACTCTAGGGTCCCGAGGTTGAAGCGAAAAGGTCGGCAAAGACAAACGATCTACAATCCGGCTAGAAGGCATTTTACATGTCACTTTAAAGGATAACATACATTGTCAAATTTACTGATTGTATTCCTCCTCAATCCCGTCTAACAGGCTGTCTAGTTTACAGTCCCGTTGGGAAAATTTAGCAGCCAACTCTACTTGGTTGTATACTAAACTCACAGGGATCTCCTTCCCATCGGGTCCCACCGGTCCGACTTCGGCCATGTGGTTGGGATCCGCCTTCTTGTACCGCGTCTTCACCATGGCCCAAGCCTCCCTGGCGCCTTGACGGCAAGCCGAAATCTTCCACAAACAGGCGCTGCCGACTCCTCGCATCTTCTCCGCAAGCTCACCGAGGACCTCAGGTAGGGTGAGGGCTGGCCATAAAGCCTGAACGACGCCGCTCATTGCCTGCCGAACTCGTTCGAGTAGCTGCAACAGTTCGGGAAGTTGATCACCCGTTGACATGGGCATCTCCTCTGCAAGACGACCCGTGAGTATACCTACAAGACAAATTACGTCAAAATACTTCCTCGCCGAACTCTTCTTTTCAAAAGAGTCCGCTCAAGCACTTACTATAAATGCCGCGACGAAGCTGCTGATTCTCCTTAACAGAGCCGGACAGCTCGGCCCGAGCGCTTTTCAGCTCTTCTCCGAGCTTGGCATTGGCATCCTGGAGCTTGTTCCTTTCCTGCCGAACCCTATTCAGCACACTCTCGCCAGCCTTTAGCTGGCGCAGCAATGCTTGCCTGTCCGGATCTTGTCCGGCGGTACCTGCAATGTCATTATTAGACTCACGCGCACGCCGCACAGCGCTTATATTTATTAATAAAAATGTGTTACCAGGAAGGGTCTTCGCGTCTCCTCCTGCGGCAGCAAGTGCGGCCTCAAGTTGGGCCTTGCAATCTTGCAGCTCCCGAGATAGCTGGGCGTTCTTCTCGGTAAGAGCCTACGTTTCCAAATGATCCTTAAATCAGTTAGCATAACTACTTTAAGTCTCGGGGGCTACTGGTATATACAACCATTAAAATTCCCTTACCCGTGTGTCTTTCACATACTGCTCCGTGGCTCTGGTAAAACCATCTTGAGCAGGCACGGAGATGCGCGTCCCCTGCGTTAAAGGCATCCAACGCCTCAGGGGGAAAGCACGCTTCACGAAATACTGTCCGGCGGCGCCTATGGTTCATGGCGCTCTCCACCTCAGACTTGGTGGCGGACAGTCTGTCGGTGTCCTCCGTTGGAGAAGGATCCGGCCCGCGTCTTGCGCTTGCCTCCCCCTCCGAACCTTGGAGCTGGCCGGTGTAGGTTGGATCGGCAACTTCTGCGCCCGCAGTTCAGCGAGCGCTTTTTCTCCTACAAAAGATTATGAGCACTCAGGCGTTCTCTCGGAACGTTGTTCTGAAAAATCAAATCGAGCTATACCTTTGCGGCGACGCTTTCCGCCCGCACGCGCCCTTTTTCGCTTGGTCGGGTCCGGATCTGTTGGTCGGCCGCCGCGGCTCGGCTTCTGCCAGAAAGGCTCTTCCTGCAAAATACCATCGTTCGTGAAGGTTAGAAATGGGCAGGAAAAGATAATGGTGTCCCGACTTGATCGCGGTCACAGGGAAGCCGGACTTAGTCCGGGTAGTCGCCGTAATGGCGACCAAAGCATTGTCTATGGTGAGCTGGTGAAACACCCTGTCGATCAGCTCCACCTCGATGTCCGGGTCCTCTTCGGAGGCCGGATCCAAGGATCTTTCTGGATCCTCGGGTTGCGGAGCAGGACTCATCATGTCCTCCACAGTCCGGCATAGATCCTGCGCCAAAGACATAATATAAGAAGCTTAAACTTCGAAAGCATGGGTTGGACCCTTCAAGGTGTTCGCTTACCCATCCTCTAGGGTTGGTCATTGAAAACCCATTCAAAGGGTTCGTTCGAAGGAAGTCCTCCTTCTCCCCCTTGTACAGGTGGGACAGGATCTCTACCAGATCCTCGGTCGAATCCGGCCCTTTGCGGCCATGCCGGGTGGCATCGTCTTCCCCGTTGAAATCCCACATGGGGTGGCCTCTGTATTGCAATGGCTGTACCCCCCGCTTGATGCATGTCGCCATGACTCCGATCATGGTCAAGCCAGAATGAGCCATTAATCTTATTCGACCCATCAAATAATGGACGCTCTTGTCTTCCTCCAATCGGGGGCTCCGTGGGCGCCAGCTGAGGCGTTTCTTCAAGGGAGCAGCACTAAACTCCGGGAGGCCGATCCGGACTGGGTCCGGCAGCGGAGCATCTCCTATATAAAACCACTCCGAGGGCGGTCTTGGACGCCTTCTTAGGAGTACGGATAGGTATCCGGTCCCGGCGATCGCCATATTTCGCACCGCCCACTTGATATATGGACCCCGTGAGAACGGGGTACGAGGCAAAACAACCTCTTCCACAATGCAAAATGGGGCTCAATGCCCGTGAATAGCTCACAAAGAGCTACGAGCCCGATATGCAGGGATGAGGCGGGCGTGAGGTGGTGGAGCTGGAGTGTGTAGAACTTCAGGAGCCCGCGGAGGAACGGATGTATTGGGAATCTGAGCCCCCTTATCAGATAGGGGACGAAGCACACTCGCTCCCCCTTATTGGGGCTTGGAGTGTCCTCCGCCTGCCTTAATAAGTAACCAGTCCGGCCCGGACTGGGACCATGAAGGCCGGAGGGAGAAATCCCCCCGTTTGGAGCTTCACTAGCTCGTTGTGCGAAACAGAGCACCTCCTCCAATTCCCCGGCGGTGGGCTGGGAGCGCGTGAAGAAGAGCCGCGTCGACGATCCATGATGGAATGGATTTCTAGGTCAAAGGCGCTTCGATGGAGTATTTGCGGGAGGAAGACGGTGTGGTTTGGATCTGGATTCTTGCCTCTTTTATAGGCGGACGACTCGCACAACTAGGGGGTGAAATGTAAAAGACACCCTGGCTTTTCGCATTCGTGCGACGCGTGGAAGAGGGCCATTATTTGGCGTAGAACCGAGGAACACATTATTCAAGATGAAGTCGGGCACTATTCGGCAGGTACATGGAATTTGAGGGGAGAACCCGCCTTGCAACACCGAAGACTATAAACGCGCTGGACTTATCGTCATTGAAGCTTGGTTCGGGGCTACTTGAGGAGTCTGGACTAGGGGTGTCCGGACAGCGAACTATCATTATCTGCGGACTCCAAGATTACGAAGATACAAGATTGAAGACTCATCCCGTGTCCGGATGGGACTTTCCTTGGCGTGGAACGCAAGCTTGGCAATACGGATATGTAGATCTCCTACCATTGTAACCGACTCTGCGTAACCCTAGCCTCCTCTGGTGTCTATATAAACCGGAGGGCTTTAGTCCGTAGGACAACATACATTACAACAATCATACCTTAGGCTAGCTTCTAGGGTTTAGCCTCCTTGATCTCGTGGTAGATCCACTCTTGTACTACCCATATCATCAATATTAATCAAGTAGGACGTAGGGTTTTACCTCCATCGAGAGAGCCCGAACCTGGGTAAAAACATCGTGTCCCTCGTCTCCTGTTACCATCCGCCTAGACGCACAGTTCGGGACCCCCTACCCGAGATCCGCCGGTTTTGACACCGACAGAGATCATGACAGTACTTTGGAGATGGAGATCAAAGGCACAAGATGATCATGGCCATATCATGTCACATATTTTGATTGCATATGATGTTTATCTATTATACATCTTATTCTTGCTTTGATTGACGGTAGCATTTTAAGATGATCTCTCACTAATTATCAAGAAGTGTTCTCCCGAGTATGCACCGTTGCCAAAGTTAAATCGTGCCCGGACACCACGTGATGATCGGGTGTGATAAGCTCTCGTCCATCTACAACGGGTGCAAGCCAGTTTTGCACATGCAGAATACTCAGGTTAAACTTGACGAGCCTAGCATATGCAGATATGGCCTCGGAACACGAAGACCGAAAGGTCGAGCGTGAATCATATAGTAGATGTGATCAACATAGTGATGTTCACCATTGAAAACTACTCCATCTCACGTGATGATCGGTTATGGTTTAGTTGATTTGGATCACGTGATCACTTAGATGACTAGAGAGATGTCTGTCTAAGTGGGAGTTCTTTAGTAATATGATTAATTGAACTTAAATTTATCATGAACTTAGTCCTGGTAGTATTTTGCAAATCATCTTGTAGATCAATAGCTCGCGTTGTTGATTTTATATGTTTATTTTGATATGTTCCTAGAGAAAATTGTGTTGAAAAATGTTAGTAGCAATGATGCGGATTGGATCCGTGATCGAGGTTTATCCTCATTGCTTTGCCTGAAGAATTATGTCCTAGATGCACCGCTAGGTGACAGACCCATTGCGGGAGAGCGGATCTGAGGCGTTATGAATGTTTGGCTAGCTCAATATGATGACTACTTGATAGTTTAAGTGCACCATGCTTAACGGCTTAGAATCGGGACTTCAAAGACGTTTTGAACGTCATGGACCATATGAGATGTTCCAGAATTGAAGTTAATATTTCAAGCAAATACCGAGTTGATAGATATGAAGTCTCCAACAAGTTCTATAGCTAAAAGATGGAGGAGAATCGCTCAACTAGTGAGCATGTGCTCAGATTGTATGGGTAATACAATCGCTTGAATCAAGTGGGAGTTAATCTTCCAGATAAGATAGTGATTGACAGAATTCTCTAGTCACCATCACCAAGTTAGTAGAACTTCGTGATGAACTATAGTATGCAAGGGATGATGAAAATGATTCCCGAGTTTTTCATGATGATGAAATCGATGAAGGTAAAAATCAAGAAAGAACATAAAGTGTAGATGGTTAACAAGACCACTAGTTTCAAGCAAAGGGCAAAGGGATAGAAGGGAACTTCAAGAAGAACGGCAAGCAAGTTGTTGCTCAAGTGAAGAAGCCCAAGTCTGGACCTAAGCCTGAGACTAAGTGCTTCTACTGCAAAGGGACTGGTCACGGGAAGCAAAACTTCCCCAAGTATTTGGCGGATAAGAAGGATGGCAAAGTGAACAAAGGTATATTTGATATACATGTTATTGATGTGTACTTTACTAGTGTTTATAGCAACCCCTCGGTTTTTGGTACTGGTTCAATTGCTAAGAGTAGTAACTCAAAACGGGAGTTGCAGAATAAACAGAAACTAGTTAAGGGTGAAGTGACGATGTGTTTTGAAAGTAGTTTCAAGATTGATATGATCATCATCGCACACTCCCTATACTTTTGGGATTAGTGTTGAAACTAAATAAATGTTATTTGGTGTTTGCGTTGAGCATGAATACGATTTGATCGTGTTTATTGCAATACGGCTATTCATTTAAGTAAGATAATAAAGTGTTGTTCTGTTTACATGAATAAAACCTTATATGGTTACACACCCAATGAAAATGGTTCATTGGATCTCGATCGTAGTGATACACATATTCATAATATTGAAACCAAAAGATGCAAAGTTAATAATGATAGTGCAACTTATATGTGGCAATTGCCGTTTAGAGTCATATTGGTGTAAAGCGCATGAAGAAACTCCATCTTGATGGGATTTTGGAATCACTTGATTATGAATCACTTGATGCTTACGAACCATGCCTCATGGGCAAGATGACTAAGACTCCGTTCTCGAGCGATTGAGCGAGCAACCGACTTATTGGAAATAATACATCTTGATGTATGCGATCCGATGAGTGTTAAGGCTCACAATGGGTATCATTAGTTTCGACCTCACAGATGATTTGAGCGGATATGGGTATATCTACTTGATGAAACATAAGTCCGAAACATTTGAAAAGTTCAAAGAATTTCAGAGTGAAGTGGAAAATCATCGTGACAAGAAAATAAGGTTTCTGCGATCGATCGCGAGACGAATATTTGAGTTACTGAGTTTGGTCTTCAATTAAAACAATGTGGAATAGTTTCACAGCTCACGCCACAGAACACCACAACGTTATGGTGTGTCCGAATGTCGTAACCGCACTTTATTGGATATGGTGCGATCTATGATGTATCTTATTGATTTACCATTGTCGTTTTGGGGTTATGCATTAGAGACAGCTGCATTCACGTTAAAAGGGCACCATCTAAATCCATTGAGACGACACCGTATGAACTATGGTTTAGCAGTAAACCTAAGCTGTCGTTTCTTAAAGTTTGGAGTTGCGATGCTTATATGAAAAAGTTTTCAACCCGATAAGCTCAAAACCAAATCGGAGAAGTGTCTTCATAGAATACCCAAAACTGTTGGGTACTCCTTCTATCACAGATCCAAAGGCAAAACATTCGTTGCTAAGAATGGATCCTTTCTAGAGAAGGAGTTTCTCTCGAAAGAAGTGAGTGGGAGGAAAGTAGAACTTGATGAGGTAATCTGTACCTCCTCCGGAATTGGAAAATAGTTCATCACTGAAATCGGTTCGATGATTTCTACACCAATTAGTGAGGAAGCTAATGATGATGATCATGAAACTTGAGATCAAGTTACTCTGAACCCGTGGGTCTTCAGTCAGATCCACACGGTGAGTGCGGTAATCCTGTTCGAAGTCATGTTACTAGACCATGATAAACCTACGAACTATGAGGAAGCGATGATGAGCCCAGATTCATGAAATGGTTTGAGGCCATGAAATCGAGATGGGATCCATGTATGAGAACAAAGTGTGGACTTTGGTGGAGTTGCTCGATGATCGGCAAGCCATATTGTATAAATGGATCTTCAAGAGGAAGGCGGACGCCGATAGTAGTGTTACTATCTACAAAGCTAGACTTGTCGAAAAGGTTTTGACAAAGTTCAAGATGTTGAATACAATGAGATTTTCTCACTCGTATCGATGCTTAAAAGTCTGTCCGAATCATGTTAGCAATTGCGCATTTTATGAAATCGGCAAATGGATAAACAAAACTGCATTCCTTAATGGAGTTATTAAAGAAGAGTTGTATGTGATGCAACCAAGAGGTTTTGTCGATCCTAAAGGTGTTAACAAAATGTGCATCTATGGACTGGTGCAAGCATCTCGGAGTTGGAATATACGCTTTGATAAGTTGATCAAAGCATATAGTTTATCTGAGACTTGCGAAGAAGCATGTATTTACTAGAAAGTGAGTGGGAGCGATCAAAGATTTACGATAAGTGTATGTGAATGACATATTGCGGATCGGAAATAATGTAGAATTATTCGCAAAGCATAAAGGAGTGTTTAAAAGGAGTTTTCAAAGAAAGACCTTGGTGAAGCTGCTTACATATTGAGCATTAAGATCTATAGAGATAAATCAAGGCGCTTGATAAGTTTTTTCAATGAGTACATACCTTGACAAGATTTTGAAGTAGTTCAAAATGGAACAGTCAAAGAAAGAGTTCTTGCACGTGTTACAAGGTGTGAAATTGAGTACAACTCAAAACCCGACCACGGCGAGAAGATAGAAAGAGAATGAAAGTCATTCCCTATGCCTTGGTCATAGGTTCTATAAAGTATGCCATCTTGTGTACCAGATCTATTGTATACCCTACCTTTGAGTTTGGCAAGGAGTACAATAGTGATCTAGGAGTAGATCATCGACAGCGGTCAAAATTATCCTTAGTGGAATAAGGATATGTTTCTCGATTATGGAAGTGACAAAGGTTAAATGCGTAAAGGGTTACGTCGATGCAAGTTTTGACACCGATCTGGATGACTCTAAGTCTCGATCTAGATACATATTGAAAGTGGGAGCAATTAGCTAGAGTAGCTCCGTGCAGAGCATTGTAGACATAGAAAATTGCAAAATACATAACGGATCTGAATGTGAAAAGACCCGTTGACTACGATTCTCTCACAAGCAAAACATGATCACACCTTAGTACTCCTTGGGTGTTAATCACATAGCGATGTGAACTAGATTACTGAATCTAAGTAAACCCTTTGGGTGTTGGTCACATGGCGATGTGAACTATGGGTGCTAATCACATGATGATGTGAACTATCGATGTTAATCACATGGTGATGTGATCTAGATTATTGACTCTAGTGCAAGTGGGAGACTGAAGGAAATATTCCCTAGAGGCAATAATAAAGTTATTATTTATTTCCTTATTTCATGATAAATGTTTATTATTCATGCTAGAATTGTATTAACCGGAAACATAATACATGTGTGAATATATAGACAAGCAGTGTCACTAGTATGCCTCTACTTGACTAGCTTGTTAATCAAAGATGGTTATGTTTCCTAACCATGGACAAAGAGTTGTTATTTGATTAACAAGGTCACATCATTAGTTGAATGATCTGATTGACATGACCCATTCCGTTAGCTTAGCACCCGATCGTTTAGTATGTTGCTATTGCTTTCTTCATGACTTATACATGTTCCTATGACTATGAGATTATGCAACTCCGATTACGGAGGAACACTTTGTGTGCTACCAAGCGTCTAACGTAATGGGTGATTATAAAGGAGCTCTACATGTGTCTCCGAAGGTAGATGTTGGATTGGCGTATTTGAGATTAGGATTTGTCACTCCGATTGTGGGAGAGGTATCTCTGGGCCCTCTCGGTAATACACATCACTTAAGCCTTGCAAGCATTGCAACTAATGAGTTAGTTGCGGGATAATGTATTACGGAGCGAGTAAAGAGACTTGCGATGCTTGAGATTGAACTAGGTATTGGATACCGCGATCGAATCTCGGGCAAGTAACATACCGATGACAAAGGAACAACGTATGTTGTTATGCGGTTTGACCGATAAAGATCTTCGTAGAATATGTAGGAATCAATATGGGCATCCAGGTCCGCTATTGGTTATTGACCCGAGACGTGTCTCGGTCATGTCTACATTGTTCTCGAATCGTAGGGTCCGCACGCTTAAGGTTTCGATAGCGAGTTATATTATGAGTTTATGAGTTTTGCTGCACCAAGGAGTTGAGTCCCGGATGAGATCGGGGACATGACGAGGAGTCTCGAAATGGTCGAGACGTATAGATCGATATATTGGACGACTATATTCGGAGTTGAAAGGTTTCGAGTGATTCGGGTATTTTTCGAGTCTGGGAGAGTTACGAGAATTCGCCGGGAGAAGTATTGGGCCTTATTGGGCCTCTGGAAAGAGAGAGGGGCTGCCTAGGCGCGCCCCCATGGCCTAGTCCGAATTGGACTAGGGGAGGCCGCACCCCTCCTTCCTTCCTTCTCTCTTCCCTTCCTAGTCTCCTACTCCTAATACATGGAAGGACTCCTAGTTGGACTAGGAAAGGGAATCCTACTCCCGGTGGGAGTAGGACTCCCAGTATGCGCCATAGTAGAGGCAGCCCTCCCTCCTCCTCTCCTTTATATACGGGGTAGGGGCACCCATGGACACACAAGTTGATCATTGAGATCGTTCCTTAGCCGTGTCGGTGCCCCCTCCACGATATTACACCTTGGTCATATTGTGGCGGTGCTTAGGCGAAGCCCTATGACAGATAACATCAAGATCGTCCCACGCCGTCGTCTTGTGGAACTCCTCCCAGCGCCTCTGCTGGATCGGAGATCGAGGTGCGTCATCGAGCTGTCTGGCGTGTCAAGAACTTCGGAGGTGCCGAATGCGGTGCTTGGATCGGTTGGACTGGGAGGACGTACGACTACTTCCTCTACGTTGCGTCAATGCTTCCGCTGCGGTCTACGAGGGTACGTAGACAACACTCTCCTCTCTCGTTGCTATACATCACCATGATCTTGCGTGTGCGTAGGAAATTTTTTGAAATTACTACGTTCCCCAACACTTTTCGGCCGCAACTCCGAAGACACATTTTTCCGAGTTAAGCGGGATGTCGTATGTTCAGAGATTGTCGAAGGTGAGCCGAAGTTTGTCCACCAGTGACTCGACGTGTTTTGTCTTGATGACCACGTCATCCACGTATGCTTCGACTGTTTTGCCTATTTGCTTTTCCAGGCATGTTTGAATCATGCGCTGGTAGGTAGCTCCTGCATTTTTGAGTCTGAAGGGCATAGTATTGAAGCAGAAGGGACCGTAAGGGGTGATGAATGCGGTTGCAGCCTGGTCTGATTCATTCATCTTGATCTGATGGTATCCAGCATAGGCATCGAGGAAACACATAGAATCGTGTCCTACAGTTGCGTCAATGATTTGGTCGATGCGGGGCAATGAGAAGGGATCCTTAGGGCAAGCCTTGTTGAGGTCCTTGAAGTCGACACACATGCGCCACGACTTGTCCTTTCTAGGTACCATAACCAGGTTGGCTAACCAATCCGGATGTTTGATTTCCCTAATGAACCCAGCCTCTAATAGCTTGGCTAGCTCTTCTCCCATGGCTTAACGCTTGGGTTCGGAGAATCGCCGTAATGTTTGTTTTACGAGTTTGAATCCTTTGATTATATTGAGACTGTGTTCAGCCAGTCTTCATGGGATGCCGGGCATGTCTGAAGGGTGCCAGGAGAAAATATCCCAATTCTCGCACACAAATGTGCGTAGGGCAGCGTCCACTGCCAGATCCTGCCGTGCTCCGATAGACGCTATCTTATTGGGGTCCGTCGGGTGCACTTGAAATTTTATTATTTCTTCGGTTGGCTTGAAAGAGGTGGACTTGGATCTCTTATCAAGGATCACATCATCCCTATCCACGGTAGCTCGTAAGGTGGTTAATTCTTCTGCCGCTAGGGCCTCGGATAGTGCTTCAAGGGCCAAGGATGAGGTTTTGTTTTCGGCACGAAGGGCTTTGTCTGGGTCACTCGAGATTGTGATAATTCCATTAGGGTCGGGCATTTTGAGCTTCATGTACCCATAATGGGGTATATCTTGAAAGCGTGAGAAAGCGTCCCGGCCGAGGATAGCGTGATACCCACTGTTGAAGGGGACCACATGAAAAAGCAACTCTTCGGATCTGTAGTTCTCAGGCGTGCCGAACACCACATCCAGTTTGATTTTTCCCAAGTAGTGTGCCTCTCAACTGGGGATAATTCCTCGAAAGGTGGTGTTGCTTTGCTCGATGCGTGACCTATCCATCTGCATCTTGTCGAGCGTGTCCTCATTGATGAGGTTAAGTCGACTACCACCATCCATAAGCACTTTAGTAAGCCGGAAACCATCAACGATGGGGTTTAGTACCAAGGCGGCAGGTGCTCAGACTGACTGAGCCTTTGGTTCGTCTCCGGCCGTAAAGGTTATCGCCGTGTCGTTCCATGGGCTCAGTGCAGTAACTTGATGGACTTCGGCGAGGTCGCGGAGCACCCGTTTGCGCTGGTTGTTAGAAGAGAAAGTCTCGAAGACTGTTAGGATGATAAAGTTGAACTTCTCCGGTGAGTATCCTTCTAGAGTTGTAGTGAGGATGGCCTCTCCGCTTTTTGCTACTTGTCGGAGTACCCAGCATGCCCAGAGACTATGGGTTAGGACTGTGTGCGGAGTGGTATCGATCAGGCAGGGTTTGTCCAATAGTTCGTCAAGAACAGACCTGTGTCCCGCAAAGGGCTTGTTCTTCCTGCCCGTAGCCCGGTGGTCGGGTGCCCCACTGGGGTATGTTCTCTTAGCCAAGGCCGCACACTACATCGAGGTGAGGAGCTCCAGTTGAGTTTTCTAGGCCCTCCATATGCTTTCCATTGCACAGTACTTTTGTACTACATGCGATAATTCCGTGAAACTCTGTATGTGGCGACGGTCGAGGGCATTCAATATCCCTTCGTCTGTGCAATTGCGGTGGAAAACTGAAACTACGTCGTCGTCCGAGCAGTCCTTGATCTTGTTTTTAACAAGCAGGAATCTGGCCCAAAAGTGATGGACCATTTCCTGGGGCTACTGCCGCACACACATCAGGTCATATATATCTGGAGGACCTGAGTTTCTTGGAGAATATAGATTGTGGTGGGTGGGTGGCTTAAATTTTGGATCCTGTGCCACGTCTGTGTTTGGAGCCGATATGGCTTACGAAGTAACCAGTTCGGGTCCGGTTAAGCGCAAAGGCTCCAGCGATCCTACACCCGAGCCACAGTATGGTGGGGGTAAAGTCCTATCCAGAGGGGAAGTATCCGACTCGGGGGATTCGGGGACCCGAACGTACTTGGTCCTCAATATGGGGAGGGAAGTGTCAGTGGCCGGTTCCTCGACGACCGCCACGAGGTGGGTGATCGGTGGGTGATTAATTTCCCTCTGGTCGGGCTTGAGCCCGATCCGATCATAGTCCATTGAGAGCTCCAGGGCGGCGATGCGGCCTAGCAGTTCGTTTAATGACGAAACATCTGCCGGATACAATTTTTCAGAGTACTTAGGGCCAATGTGTGGACGGTGTCCGATAGCCATGGGAGGAGTTGCGGGCTCGACGGCCGCGCGGGCCTTCATGGTGAAACCGCCAAACCGGAGGGTATGCCCCAGAGCCAGGCACCCTCCAGAGGTGATATTATTGTTGATGACTAGGCGAGCCATAGATCGCTTTTTTGCAGACAACACAGCGGAGCTCTCAATGAAAGCACCAATGTCGGTGTCAAAGCCGGCACATCTCGGGTAGGGGGCCCCAAGCTGTGCATCTAAGGATCGATGGTAACAGGAATCCAGGGGACACAGTGTTTACCCAGGTTCGGGCCCTCTTGATGGAGGTAAAACCCTACTCCTTCTTGATTATATTCGACGAGTATGAAGATTACAAGAGTTGATCTACCCTGAGATCGTAATGGCTAACCCTAGATGTCTAGCCTATGAAGATTCCGACGATGATGAAAAAGTTGTTCTCCATAGACTTACCCCTCCAGTTTATATACACGCCGGAGGGGGTCTAGGGTTTGTACAAGGTCGGTTTATCAGTGAAGGAAACCTCCGGACTCTATTCCTGACATATTGAGAAGTCCCATCTAGACACGGTAGATAATCTTCAGCTTGATCCTGTACATCCCATGCAACCCGTCCCATACTCCTAGGCCGGACACCTGAGGACCCCCAAATCCAGGACTCCCTCAACCGGGTACTTAATTATCGGGTCACCAGAAGGGGCTCCGGGCGCCCCCGGCAAAAGATATGAGCCTTATGGGCCAAGAGGGGAAACGCACCAGCCACAAAGGGGCTGGTGCCCCCCCCCCATATGGGCTGGCCAAATTGGAGAAGGAAAGGGGAAGGAGGAAAGGAAAAAGGGAATAGGATTCCCCCTTCCCCCTCTTCCCTTCCTACTCCGAATAGGAATAGGAGAGGGGGGTTGGCCGAATTGGGAGAGGACCCCAAGTACGATTCCTCCTACTTGGGGCGCTGCCTTGGCTACCTCTCCTCCCCTCCAACCTATATATATGTGGGGAGGGGGGCACCTACAACACACAAGATCGACTGTTAGCCATGTGTGGCGCCCCCTCCATGGTTTACACCCCCGGTCATATTCTCACGGTGCTTAGGCGAAGCCATGCACAGATCACATCATCGTCACCGTCACCACGCCGTTGTGCTAACGGAACTCATATACTTCCTCGACACCTTTGCTGGATTAAGAGGAGGAGGGACGTCATCGAGCTAAACACGTGCAGAACTCGGAGGTGCCGTACGTTCGGTACTTGATCAGTCAGAGCTAGAAGAAGTTTGACTACATCAACCGCGTTGTCAAACGCTTCTGCTTTCGGTCTACGAGGGTACGTAGACACACTCTCCCCCTCTCGTTGCTATGCATCTCCTAGATAGATCTTGCGTGAACATAGGAAAATTTTGAAATTGCATGCTACGTTCCCCAACAATATTCCATCGAAAACCAAAAGTGGGTCAATGCCAATAAAAAGTGCATGGCTTTCATAAAGAACACAATTGAGAACGCTATTGTGGGATCAATTGCACAGTGTACTTCCGTAGGAGTTTCTTGAAAAGATAAAGATCTAGTTCACTGGTTCTTCAAAGATATATGCTACCCAGTTGCTAAAACAGCTGGTGACAGAAAAGTACAAAGGCCGTGGACATGGCATAAGAGAGCACATCCTCAGGATGAGCAACATGGCAGCTAAGCTTAAACTGATGGATGAGGATTTGGAGCTCAAGCCTGCACTCCTTGTTCTCCTGGTCATGGCTTCACTGCCAAAAGATTTTGACACTTTTGTTGTCAACCACAACATGTTACCTGGAAAATGGGACATTGGAAAGACCATAGGCATGTGTGTGCAAGAAGAGGAAAAACTCAAAACCTCATATGGTGGTTCTCTGAACTATGTGACAGATAATAAGAAAAAGAACTACAATCAAAGTGGCAAAGGTTCCCCTCCAAAGCCACATGGAAAAGCTCATACACATCATCACCATCAGCACAAGTCTTTTCCAGTGGACAAAGACACATGTCTCGATTGTAAGCAGACTAGGCACTATAAGAAAGACTGCCCTGTTTGGCTGAAGTACATAATGGCAAAGAGAGGTAACAACATTGTTTCCTTTGTAAATGAATCCTTGTATACACAGTTTTCGATATCTACTTGGTGGATTGACCCAGGAGCAACTGTTCATGTTGCAAATTCATTATAGGGATTCCATTCGACGCGGACTATGCAAATAAGTGAAAGATGCATTGAGGTTGCAAATGGAGTTCAAGCAGAAATTGAAGCTGTTGGCGACATCTCCCTGGAGTTAGCTGATGGATTCACGCTTCTTCTTAGAGATGTTTTATATGTTCCATTGTGTCACAAAAACTTAATTAGTGTTTCGTGTTTGGATAAAGACCATTATGAATGTCACTTTGGACATGGCAAGTGTGCCATATGGTTTAATAATGCTTATGTTGGTGATGCTTTACTTTACAATGAGCTCTATTTATTATCACTAGCAAAAATGCCCGTGCGTTGCCACTGGAGAAAAATGTATATCAAAATCCTCCTTCCGCACACACAGTGTCACATCCTTTTCTTCAAATTTCAACACAATGCCCAACATATATTGCCGCTTATTCTCCTTCCCACCCTCGCTGACAGTGGCAGTGGTGTCCACATGTCAGATGTGGTAGACCAATAAGACATGGGGCAGTTGAAGCATCTTTTAAGAAAAATCAGTCAGAAAAGTCGGCAAAACCAAAAAATTAAGGAGACAAGTTGGAAGGGAAAGTGTCGATGAAAGGAAACAAAATCCGCCTTTTTTCTCCAGCGCAACATAATTCTTATTGGACCAAGAATATGGAGGCAGTCCAAGCAGGGAAGAGAGGAAGAAAAAAAGTAGAGGCATACCTATATATTCTTTCTCTCTATGATAACAAATATAATCATTCTCACTGATGTTTTCAAGCCTTTATTCCCATCATATAGTGAAGAACATTTCACACCATAAACAAAGGGAATAATTTTGTTTCCAATCAGGCAATAAAGCTAACCCAACTTCCCGCAATTTATGCACAAGCAGGTTTTTATTATAGCGTTGTGAGCGCACAATTTGAGGTCGCGTAGGCGGGCAATGGCATCAAACCTCCACACAAAAAACACATAGTAGAACTTAACTAAAACTCAATGGCCAATGATTGACATGGATGATCAGGAAATCAAATCTACATGGTGCAAATCAAAAGACATCATTAATCTTCTTAATGTAAGGTTGTCCTAATAATCAATTAACGCACGACAACTGATCAAGAACAGTTAACCGATTATGTACAGAGTCAAGCTACCTACTTGCTCCGGCAACAGTTACCCATAAAAACACGGCCCCATCCACCAGTATGCATATATAGGATCGAAAAAAGATCTATCAAAATCCACCTTTTTTTTTCTCAAATACGCATAGCATGCGTATCTTTCATTAATGGGGAAGAATAGGGTACAAGAAACCCTCCACGGAGGGTGTTACACACCCAGTCCACTGTTTACATAAGGCTACATTTCACTAGACTCCCACCTATGTATCTGCCCAAAGAACTCTCCCCAATCCGCTCTCAAGAGGCCCGCCGTGTTCCAAGCCTTGCCCTCACTAAGAACCAGTGCTAGTAGTCTACCCAGGGATGGTGTTTCACCGTCAAACACGATCCCATTGCGGTGCTTCCACAGTTCCCATAGGCCAAGTATAATGATGGCCCTCACATCCTTCTCCTTGGTGCCTTGTACTCACTTGTTGAGGATCCACTCCGGTAGGGTGTCTTGTGCAGTCGGCGTCCATTGCGGCATCCCCAAAGCATGGCAGATCTCCTCCCAGAAGGTCCTTGCGAAGACGCACTGGAGCATAATGTGATTTATTGTCTCGCCGCCTGGTTACAAAGTGGGCATGATTGTTGGTGCGGCAGCCCCCTCCTCACCAAGCGGTCCGAGGTCCAGCACCTGTTGCGTATTGCGAGCCATGTGAAGAAGCGGCACTGCAGCGGGGCCCAACACTTCCATGTTGCATCTGCGGTTGGGACTAGCTCTCTTCCCATGAACTTAGCGGCATATGCCGATCGAGCGGAGTAATGGCCGTCCGCTCCCAAGCCTAGCTAATGGTGTCCGAGATCCCTTCCTGTAGCTGCACGTCCTGAACCCGAGGCCACAGGCTGATAAATTCCATGAGCGCTGGTGCGTCGATGTCAGGGCCAATGAAAGCTGCCCACGTCCCATTGTGTAAGGCGTCTTTGACCAGGAGTTGCTTGCGAACTTCGCTGCGGTATCCTTGCATGGATCCTGGGTGCAATCTCTTCAATCCGAAACCCATCCAGCCATCTATCTTCCCAAAAGAGAGTGCATGCTCCATCCCCTAGCACCGTTCGCGTGGCCGCGTTGCACAGCTGGATGGAGGCCATCGGAACTGTCATCGTGAACTCGCTCCAGGGCCTTGTAATGTCCACACGTGCTAGCCATGGCCAGCAAGCCTGCATTGCAACGTTCATCCACGCGATGTCCGGGATCCCAAGGCCTCCGGCCCATGTGGGTGCACACACTGTGTTCCAGGCCACCGCACAGTTTCCTCCATTCGCCTCGGCCTTTCCACACCAGAGAAAACCACGTAAGGTCTTGTTGATCACTGAGACTGTCTTCGCCGGTAGTTCCAGTGCCAACATTGCATGCACTGGCATCGCTGAGAGGACTGATTTGATTAGGATCGGTCTGCTACTCTTCGGTAAGGTCGCGGCACGCCAAGTAGGTAGGCAAGCAGTAATGTGGTCCACCAGGCCTTGTAGCTGCGCGGCCGATTGCTTCCGGATGGTAAGTGGTAGCCCAAGATATCTCATCGGAAGCCGCCCAACGAGCAGCCTAAAACACTTGTCACCTCAGCCATTTGCTCTTGCATGCACCTGATCGGAAGCGCGGCACTCTTTGTAAGGTTTATATGGAGTCCCGAAGTTGTGGCAAACATGTCTAGAATCGTTGTGCACGTGGTGAGGTCTGTCAGGTGCGGTTTGAGGAAGATGATCACGTCATCCGCGAAGATTGACAGCGATTCTTTAGTCCATTTGTCGCCAAGGGTGCCAAGAGACCTGAAGCAGATGCTGCATGAAACAACCATTGTAGTGGCTCCATAATCAAGATGAACAACATCGGCGAGAGAGGGTTCCCCTGCCGGAGGACACATTTGTTATAGATTGGTTTGCCTGGCACTCCGTTGAGCATAATCCTTGTCGAAGATGTTGCAAGCAATCCACAGATCCATCCAATCCACCATGTTCCGAACCCCATGATGTGCAGCACCTCGATGAGGAAAGGCCATTGGATGGAGTCAAAGGCCTTGGATATATCGAGTTTCAGGAGCACTGTGGGGTTTCTCAGGGCGTGTAAGCGTCGTGCCATGCCTTGCACAAGCATAAAATTGTCATGCAGGTATCTTCCTTTCACAAAAGCACTTTGGTGCTTCCCCACAAGGTACGGTAGGTCTCCGGCGAGCCTTGTGGCCAATACCTATAAAGAGCTTGATCACTCCGTGAACAAGGCTCACTGGCTGATAATCTCGTAATTCTTCGCGCCATCCATCTTTGGCAGTAGAGAAACTAGTGCCTTGTTTACTGCGTGCATGCCTCGCATATCTCCATGATAGAACACGTCCAGCGCCCGCATTATGTCCTCTTTGATGATGCTCCAACAACAGGCATAGAAGCGATTCGTGAACCCGTCCGGCCCCGGCGCCTTGTCGATGGTAGGGCCTTGACCACCTGCTCAACTTCTTCCTCAGTGAATAGAAGTTCTAGGTGTGCTAGGTCTCGCCGTGGCAGTCCCAGTGCTTCCAGTTGTAGAGCTGCTCCTCTAGCTGGGGCGGAGCCTAGTAGTCGTTCGTAGAAGCCATCCACTTCAACAGCGGTTTGCTCATGGCCTGTTATCAATAACCCGTCCTTCTTGATGGAGGTGATCATGTTCCGGCGTTGCCGTTGTCTTGCGTGCCGATGAAAAAACGCAGTGTTGGTGTCTCCCTCCTTTAGCTGAAGCAGTCGGGACCGCTACCTAGCTATGGTCCTCTCCAAGGAGCACAACCCCAAAAGCTTCCGTTTTAGGGTTTTTCGGAGCTGCGTTTCTGCGGCTGTGAGGGCTCTACTGTCCGATGCTTGGTCGAGCCGATATATAAGCTCCATGGCCATCAAGATCTGCACTTTTATATTGCCTATCCACTTTGCGCTCCACCCCTGTAGTCGTTTGGCCGTGGCACAGAGTTTCTTTTCTAGCACGACAAAAGGATTCCCAGTAGATGGGATCGAGTTCCACGCTGTGAGAACGGTCTCCGTAAACCCCTCCGCGCGTGGCTAGAATGCTTCAAACCTGAAGTGGTGACCCATTGGCATGTCCGCGTGGAGGTCAACGAGCATTGGGCAGTGATCAGAGATGGATGTGCCCATTGCAGAGAGGAAACAGGATGGGTGAAGGTCGTCCCAGCAGTTGGTGGTGAATACGTGATCTATCTTCTCCAGGGTGGCGTGTTGCCGCTCGTTCGACCAAGTATATTTTTGGCCGCTGAGATAAAGTTCCTTGAGTTCCAACCGATTCAAAGTAGACCGAAAGCGGCCTATCATCCGCCTATTTATTGCCGCATTGTTCTTGTCTCGCTCGCTCGCCAGGAGGTTAAAGTCCCGGCAAGCATCCACGGTCCAGCATGTAGGTCCGTATTTCCACAAGTTCATTCAAGAATTCCACCTTCTCGCAGTCTAACTGCGGGCCATAAACACATGTAAGCCACCACGCTTGTGCTTTGCCAGCATTCACCAGCGTTGTAAGTGTGTTTTGTGTTGTATGCGGGTTGGACAGTGAGACAAGCATTGCATCCCACGCGATGCCGATGCCCCCTCGGGTGCCGTCCGCTGGCATGTAGTAGAAGTTGTCAAATCTACTACCAAGGCAATGCCTAACAATATCCACCGTTACAAGCTCGAGTTTAGTCTCTTGCAGACATACTACCGCCGGGTTTGCCGTTTGGACTACCTGGCTTATGGCATTCCTCCGTGCTGGTGAGTTCAACCCCGCACATTCCACACCGAACTTTCACAGGTTGTGCAGCCATGGAAAGGGCCCACACTTATCCACGCGCCCCTTGAGACTAGGGGGCCACCATCCCCGAGCCCGGCGCCTCCTGCAAGGGCATGACCGACGGCTCCCACCCGAAGAGAGCCAAGATTGCTGCGATGTGCGTGTCCGAAAGAGGGCTGGAGAAAAGGTCAATGTACGCTTGTAACACCGTGTCGCCAATTGTTTCCCCCTCATGGGCGAGGCACAGTTTGCGCATGATTGCTTGCTGCTGCTTGGATGCCACCGAGCCACGTTCCTCCCTCTTGGCGATGCGCACACTACGCCTGGGCGTTGTTGTCACGAGCTGTTTCCGTCTTGCCGCTGGCCGTTTGTGCGTGGTCTCCGGTGGTTTGGAGATTAAAGGAGTGATCACCCTGGCCACCTGCATGCAGAAATCCGCCAGTTTTGCCTCGGGAGTCCTCGTGGAAGGCGCTACTGGGGACCCCACACTCCCACCATCAGCCGCGCTTTGCACCATGGAGCGCGCGCGCGTCGGCGATTCAGAGACATCACCACGTGAGAGCGAGACCCAGAAAGTGTCCTGCCCAGGCCCCGCCATTTGTGTTCGCACATCAAAGGGCGCATGCATGTAGAAATCCCAATCTTCAAGTTGGCTGAGCTGCACTACGGCGCTCTCATCCCGCATCTGCATGTAATCCGTGTCCATCCCGTTTGGTGGGTCGACGTGGCCTTCCACCATTTGCTGCATGGGATCCGTCCCATCCTCCTCGGTCTGTGGTGCATTGGATTCGTCCGCGCATGTAGACCCACAGGAGTTCCCGGCCAATGATCGGTCCAGGGAATCTCACGTCCCATCACGCTGCACCTTTAGTCACTCCTTCCCAGGAGCCTGCATGCAGCATTGGGCATATGAATTTTTACATCCAGTGGCACTTCAGAAGTCAAGAGTATACACCCAATACTGACTGCACAAGGTACTATGAATTTCAGAGTGCATGTTATGTACAGAACATGGCACCACATAGAAATTCAGAGTAAGAAAATATCAGGGAACATGGTAGCACCTAGGTTGCATACAAAAATTCAGAAAATAGTCGAATTAATAGGCAACACATAATTCATAAAAACTCAGAGTAGGGTTGCACACAGAATTAGAGAGAACGTGGTTACTCTATGTTTTTAACTCCAATTAGCCTGCAACCAGAAGATGCAACACAACCATGAGAGATTAGGAGGGCCCGTCGTGGGTGACGGGCGAGGGGAGGGGTGGACGTGCAATGTTCACAGGGTCGTGGAGCGGTCACGTCGAGCAGTCTGTACCTTGCCGTGACGAGTGCGCAAACTGGGGAAGAGGAGTGCCTGAAGTATGGCTCGCCGGAAGCATCTCTGCTCATTGTCCTCGACCATGGGAACGCTTGGGAATAGGACAACAGATGCAAAGCCAGTTTGAGCACGCCGCATGGTGGGCACGGACGGAGAAGAGGGATGTTGTACCTCGCAGCTGGCGCTGGCGTCTCCTTTCTTGATATCGGCGGAGGTGAGGCTCAGGTCAACAGTTGATGGCATTGAGGATGGGTCCCCCGCCGGCACTATAGCACACAAGGTCCAGCAAAAGCCGCTCCACGTCGTCCTCGTTGAACTCAGCGGCGGTGAGCCCGCGGGCTCGGAACGTAGTGGCCTGGGCCTCGGTGTCGGCGAACTGCACGCGAAGGACTTGGATGGCGCGGGGAGGAGGGCGTGGTGGAGAGGATGCGGGCTGGGGTGCGGGGAGGACAACGCGGTAGAGGATGGAGGCCTGCGGTAGATCTAGGTGGGGGTTGGTGCAGTAGAGGACAGACACAACAACACGCTGCCAATGCGGGAGGAGAGGAGGCGCAAAAGGGCGAGGCAGGCCGACAAGGGAAGGAGAAGGAGGCGCAAGCGCCATGGAAGGTCCCAGCTCGCGTCGCGTGCAAGCAAGGACAGGATGGCGCGAAGCGGCTATGGAGGAGAAGGAGGGCGACGTGAGAAGGAGCTGCCTGCGGCTGGAGTAGCGGCGCTCCGCGCGATGGTCAAACGAAACGTTCCGGTTGACTAAAACAGGGACTGGAGGTTAATAAAGAAAAAACATATGGACTTTTCGTGAAAACGCCGCGACGGTGAACCCGACGGACTCGACCCGTGCTTTATTATTGGGAAAAGACTACGTGAAAAAGTGTATTATGTGTGTAATGTGAATGAGCATGTTTCCACGCCGGATAAAGTACAAAAGAAAAGAAAGAGAATTCATGACTCATCAAAATTATGGCACTGTCGCTTGGGCCATATTTTGAGGGGGAGAATAGAAAGACTAGTTAAAAATGAAATTCTTCCTCCATTTGAGTTCTCAGACATAGAGCAATGCATAAATTGCATTAAAAGAAAGTATGTAAAACAAATCAAAAAGGGTGCAAATTGTAGCACATGAACACTAGAAATCATTCACACCGACATTTGTGGACCATTTTCGGTGAAAAGTGTGGACGGCTATGACTCGTTCATAACATTCACAGACGATTACTCCCGATATGGTTATATTTATCCAATCAAAAAAAGATCGGAAGCGTTGGTAAATTTAAAATATTCAAAGCTCAAGTCGAAAATCAGCATGATAAAAGAATTAAGATAGTCAGGTATGACCGTGGAGGGGAGTACTATGGCCGACACACTCCATATGGCCAAGTCCCTGGGCCTTTTGCAAAGTTCTTACAGGAGATTGGCATAGTGGCCCAGTATTCAATGTCGGGCGAGCCTCAGCAAAATGGAGTAGCTGAAAGGCTTAACTGTACACTTGTGGATATGGTGCGCAGTATGATGAGTTATTCCACCTTGCCATTGTGATTATGGATGGAGGCGCTTAAAACCGTCATTCACATTCTAAAGAGTACCAAGAAAGTCGGTGCCCAAAACACCGTACGAGCTGTGGACAAGAAGAGTACTCTCTCTACCGCACTTGAGAATCTGGGGGAGCCCAACCGAGGCAAAAGTATTTAATCCAAATATGCAAAGTTAGATCCCAAAATAGTCAGTTGCCACTTCATTGGCTATCCTGATACATGAAAAGGTTTTCGTTTCTACTGTTTAGACAGATACACAAAGTTTGAAGAAACAAGACATGCAGTCTTCTTAGAGGATGAAATGATGAGGGGGAGCATGGTAGCATGGTAGCTCGAAAAATTGATCTTGGGGAGAAGATGGTGCATGCACCTAATCCGATGATGCAGGAGCCATTTTCTCACTACCTATTGTGCCTGCACCGACTATCCCTGAGGTTGCGGCGCAAACACCTATTGTAATTCCATCCATGACAACTATGGGAGAAGATCCGGAACCTGTCCATCAGGAGCCGACTGAACCCATTGTTGAGCATTAAAGGGGGAGCAGCAACCACTTTTAGAAGATGTGCCAGAAGTTGAGGCCCTTAGAAGGTCTACAAGAAACAAACAGTTAGCTATTTCTACTGATTATAAAGTTTATAACACGGAAATAGTTCATACGGAAAAAGATCCCACATCATACGAAGAAGCCATTAGAAGCCCTCACTCATCAAAGTGACTTTCAACAATGGAAAACGAGATGAAATCGATGAGTTCGAAAGATGTTTGGGACTTAGAGAACATTCCTAAAGGAGCCAAAACAATAGGCTGTAAATGGGACTACAAAACTAAGTATGACTCTAAAGGGAATGTAGAAAAGTATAAATCACGAATTGTGGCAAAAGGATTTACACAAAGAGAAGGGATAGATTACAATGAGACTTTTCCCCCAGTCTCATGTAAGGATTCCTTCAGGATCATAATGGCATTAGTTGCACATTTTGATTTAGAGTTACATTATCATGGAAGGCAAGGAAGATAGGGGATGGCACCTAAAGAAATCCATTTATGGATTAAGGCAAGCCTCTAGACAGTGGTATCTAAAGTTTAATGAAACAATTAAAAATTTTGGATTTAAAGAGAATATTGAGGACAACTGCATTTATGCAAAGTTTAAAAATGGGAAATATAATTTCCTAATCTTGTATGTGGATGACATCTTGCTTGCTAGCAGCAATGTTAGTCTGCTACAAGAAACAAAGAAGTTCTTGTCCTCAAATTTTGATACAACAGATCTTGGTGAAGCATCATATGTTTTGGGCATAGAAATTCACCAAGATAGGAAAATGGAGTTTTAGGACTATCACAGAAGGCATATTTAGAAAAGGTTCTTAAAAAGTATAATATGCATGCGATTAAAGACACACCTGCTCCTATAGTCAAGGGCATCAGTTTTGGGAAATTCCAATGTCCCAAGAACCAGCACGAGGCCGATCAAATGAAAGCAGTACCATATGCTTCGGCTATTGGAAGCTTACAGTATGCGCAAGTGTGCACTCGCCCTGATTTAGCTTTTATCACCAGGGTACTCGGTAGATATCAAGACAATCCTGGCACAAAGCACTAGAAGATGGTAAAGAAAGCTTTGTGTTATGCGCAAGGCACAAAGGACCTCATGCTAACATAAAGAAGATCTGATTCCCTAGAGATAAGAGGGTATTCAGACGCAGATTTTGCAGGGGACAGAGATGATAGAAAATCCATGCCTGGATACATGTTCACTCTCGCTGGAGGGGCTATTTCATGGAGAAGCTCAGTCAATAGTTGCATCATCCATGATGTATGCAGAATTCATAGCATGTTATGAGGCCACGGGGCAGGCGATATGGTTAAAGAAATTGATACCCGACTTGAAAGTGCTAGATTGTATTGACAAACCACTAAAGATGTACTGTGACAACCAGCTCACAGTAATTTTTGCTCACAACAACAAGTCGAGTAATGCTGCCAAAACAATCGAGATAAGGTATTATGCTGTGAAAGATAAAATCCAGGATCACACTATAAGTCTCGAGCATATAAGTACAAAGGATATGCTTGCGGATCCGCTCACGAAAGGCCTATCACCCAATGTGTTCAAGGAACACTTAGCCGACATGGGTTTAAGGGAAAGCCTATGATTCCTGGATCATGAGAGGCCCAAAAGGAACATAATTGTTTCAAAATAGAGAGGTATGTTTTAGCTGTCTGATTCTATCGGCAATTGAGCTATGACGATGAAACATGCTCTATGTATTGATCTGTGATGAAACAAGTAAAGTAAAAAGTACATGGTTAAAAGTGAAGATTGAGATCTGGGGGAAGAATGTTAGGTTGATCTCCTCCCGATCGAGCCCAACGGCTCGACGGGCCCCTGACTCACACCCTGATCGGGGGCGCCCAACCGTTCTCTAGTTGGTGGGCCCCTATCGTGCTGTGCAATATAAAGAGGTGGGGGGCCGGGGCACGCAACACGAGGTCATCGCACAACCACCAACCCCACCAACATCCCCTATCGATCTAGGGTTCACGCAGAGCGCCGGAAGCTCCGCCGCCACCACTGCCCACTCTGCCATCACCGTCGTAGACATCCACCATGGCCACCTCGGCGGGTTCATCAACTCAAGGTGAAGGTAGGACTACCGGAAATCACTAGCCTACTCTGATCCACATAGATCTATCAGAAACTCTACCCAATTATGGCATGACACATGGCATGGATTGCCTCTAATGCTGATTTGGCCACAGCTGCACTCATTTACCAAAGATAGCACTATTTCCATATCTAAGCTTTGGAACTTGGAGGAACCATCAGATCATTTCCACTTGCCTCTCTTAGAGGAGGCTTTTCTATGGTACTATGAATTGCAATCCCTAATCATTGATATTCAATTAATTTCTACAGATAATGATACTTGGCATTGTCCTACTGGTGCTCCTAATTTTAAGGTTGCTAAGGTCTACAAACTGTTCATGGGGAAACATAATGTCCTGCCTGCAATTCTTTGGCTATGGAAGACCTACTGTCAACTAAACCATAAGATATTTCTTTTGGCTTCTCCTCAATAACCGGTTAAACACTAGAGCCCTTCTGCAGTGTAAAATCTTCTTCATCGAGGACTACTCTTGTGTGTTATGTCACAGATAGGGTTTAGAGACTAGATACTACATTTTCTTCCATTGCCTCATTTCCAAGATCTGTTCGTCATATACATGTCCAACATGGGCTCGTATTCATCAAGGCTTGTAGATAGAGATTTAGCACCTAAAAACCCTTTTGGCTCTGCCTTTCTCACTTGAGATCATTATCCCTGTTTGCTGGGCAATCTAGACAACTCAAAATGATTTTGTCTTCAAGGGATCTGCTCCGAGTCTTTACACTTGCACGAAGAATTCAAGGATGAACTCAGATGATTGATTTTGAGGGCTCACATACGTGGTTACAACAACTTTGAAGTTTGGGTCAATACTCTTGTATAACACCCCCCTTTTGCTTTGTACATGTTCCTCTTATTGTTCTATTTACTCTCATGTATAGTATTTTCTTCTCTTTCATTTTTCTTCTTTTGAGATGTACTCTCTTGTACTATTTTCAAAAGATTAATAAAAATATGCAACAGAGTCCCACTATTTCCCCGAAATAGGCATGGAGCGCGGAATCGAGGGTGCCGGCGGAGGAACATGATGCGCTCATGGCCTATTTTCCTAATTTGCGACTGGTCTTTTACCAGTGGCTAACATGATCATTCATCCTAAACAAACATCGTTCATTTGGGGAAGAAGCATCCTCAATGGGACATTGGTTCTCCATGAGATTTGGTGCAAGAACGAGGAAACTTTTGTTCTCAAATTAGACTATGAGAAAGCATACGACATAGTTGATTGGAGATTCATGTACGGGTTCTTGCTTAAGCGAGGATTTGACCCTAGGTGGACTTGCTGGATGATGAACCTAGTTAAAGGTAGCCAAACCACCATCAATATTAATGTATTAATGACCAGATTGGGCTGTTTTTAGGAAGGCGGCGGCGGGGGGTGGGGGTGGGGTGGGGGTGGGTAGACAAGGATCCTCTCCCCCTCCCATTAAACATCGTGTAACTCCATTGACCACCATGTTTGATGAGTCCAAGGCCGTTGTTCACATCCATGGTATGTCACATCATATTTATGCCGGTGAGATTACTCACCTCGAGTACGCAAATGATACCTTCATCCTTGTTCGAAACGATCGAGTGTGGATCATTAGTCATTAACCCAAGTTCCTTCTCCTGTGTTTCGAGGCGATGCTAAGATTAAAGATCAATTTTTAGAAAGGTCATGCACTTGTCATGAGAAGGGACCTTGGGGTCCAACTTAGCATGGCCAATATCTTGAATTGTAGACTTGGGGAGATGCCCATAAAATACTTAGGTATTTTGGTCTCTGATCGCAACCTTACCATTGCTGACATGGATCCAATATCTGATCACCCAAACCCTCTTCTTTAGGCACTGTCCACCTCAATATCTTATCATTGCCCGATTTTGCTCTCAGCAAAAATCATGTTACACTCCAAAAGGCGCTTTCACTTTACGCGGGATGAAATTCTCGGGATTCATTGAGGTGGTTCAGGATGTATCATTCTCGGTCCACCCCAATGTTGATTCTCTCATGTACTTAAATGGTTGTTCACATCCAACAGACAGAGCTCTTACCAGCTGGAGCACTAGAAAAATTAGCAATGTTAAGTAGCAGATTCTTCTTGCCTCTGAAATTATCCTTCAACTCCACATTGCTCAATATTCTCGTGCTATTTAAAGCGGAGGAGGTGTGGCTGGGGAATGCCCTTAAGGTAAAAGTGGTCAGTTTGGCCTCCCTTGAGCGTATAATTGCTCGCCAACGGTCAAGGATTAGAATGCTAGCTGAAGGGGACACAAATACCTCTTTCTTCCATCAACACAGAAGCTACCCATGTATTAAGATATACCTTTTCAGGCTAGCTTGGGATGGTTTGGAAGCAACATAACAAGCGGATAAGGAAGAGCTAAGATGCTATTTTTCCCCAAGATATTATTGGAACCCCGACTGAACATGTTCTAGACCTCAACCTTGAGAGGTTGTAGCGACCAGAGTGTATCCTTTGAGACCTCATAGACACTTCAAGACTCAAGAAATTTTGGAGGTTGTTCAATCTTTGCCAGCGGACAAGGAACTGGGGCCCAATGGTTTCATGCATGGTTCCACCAAGTCAGCTGGCTAGTGATCATGGACTTGGTGGTCAAGGCCTTTGATCAACTCACTTTGGCTGATGGGAGACATTTCCATCTCCTAAACAGGGCTCTGATTACTTTGTTACCAAAAAATATGGGGCAATATACATACAAGATTTTAGACCCATCATCTTCGACCATAGTTTTGCCAAAATCTTTACAAAAGGTCTTGCAAATTTCCTTGCACAAAATTTGAATGAGTCGGTTGGCAAGAATCAGAATGTTTTTAGTGTCAGACCTTGCATACAAGACAATTACTTAATGGTACAACAGTCCCGTGTGTTCTCTGCATCGTAAGAAGACTCCGACCCTTCTTCTGAAATTAGACATTGCACGTGCTTTCTGACACGGTTGCAAGACCTTCCTTGATCGTGATTCTACGTTTTCAGATTTGTTCCAAGATGGTTGCTTTGTAACGCCACTCTTTTATCAACTATAGGTACAAAAGTTGTTGTAAATGGTGGCACTGACAATTCTATTTTTGCATGTTGGAGGTTTGAGGCAGGGAGATCCGATATCTCTGATGTTGTTCCTAGTTATGGACATTCTGAGTCATATTATCTGAAGCAAAGTGAAAGACGTTCAAGTTTTGGGGTCAATGCGCAATCTTGACATTCGGTATCGCATTTCCCTATTCACCAATGATGTGGTCATTTTTCTTAGACATGTGTAGCATGAATGTGTCGCCACTAGAGAGCTTCTTTTCAATTTTGCAGCAGCTTTCTGGAATGCTTGGTAATATGGATAAGAGCCAAGCATCAGGTGCGAGGAGGATAAAGTACACCTTGCTAGCCTTTTGCCAAGCCCCATTGGAACATTCCTGTGCAAATATTTCGGTCTTCCCCTTAGTCCGTGGAGGCTGCGGAAAGCAAATCCTCAGCCGTTGGTCGACAGTGTTGCTCGTGCAATTTCCACCTGGAAAACTTTGATGCTTAAGCATGCTGATCGACTCATCTTAACTAGTTTTGTCCTCTTGTCCACTCCGTTTTTTTCGTATGCTGTCACTTGATCTTCCAACATGGATGATTAAATGCCTCAATAAGCTTTGTCGGGATTTCTATGGAGAGGTGTGATGATGCCAAGGGGGGCCATTGTCTAGTGGCTTGGGAGGTGGTTTGCAGACCAAAATCCCTAGGTGAGCTCGACTTGCCTAATTTCAAATTGATGAATGCGGCCTTGCGTGCTTGATGGTTCTAGCTCGCGCGATCTAAGGAGGATCGGCCATGGAAATACCTCAAAATCGACGCGCTGAGACTACCTAAGGAGATCTTCTACTATACCAGGACCAAATTCAATTTGTGGAATGATATGAAAATTGCAATCTGGCAAGATGCATGGATTAATGGGGTTGCAAGTTAATATTGTCCCTAATCTACTTCCTTTCATGTGCCCCAAAGCACTATCTTACACTGTGGTGCTCGCTCTTGAGGAGGGAAAATGGGTCCGAAATTCATGGTCAATTTTCATTACCGGCAATTGCACAATTCTGTATCTTATGGGAAGAACTCAACCATGTTCAATTGAATAAAATGGTTGAGGATCAATTCACCTAGAAGGTTGAAATTAATGGTAATTTCTAATCTCAATTTGCCTACAAAGTCTTGTTTACATGGCTTGAGGAATTCCCTAATCTGGAACAAGTGTGGTCCTTGCATGCGTATCATTAGGCTAAAGTGTTCATTTGGCCAGTACTGCATAACAACTGCTGGACTACAGATAGGCGAGCCCAGAGGGTATTCCCGCATCAACCATTAGTCCACTTTGCTGCCAAGAACCAGAGAGAATGCATCACCTATTGGTGTAGCGCCCCTTTTCACAACGAGTTTGGTATGATGTTATGCATAATTTAATCTACAACCTTTGACTCCATTAGGGGATTCGGCTATATGCGAATGGTTGTTTCATATGGGCATGGTCACCCTTGCCAAAAGGCGTGCTATTGTTTTCTCTAAGGCCATCTTAGGCATGCATAAACTATGGCTTGAGCGCAGTGGTAGGACCTTTGACAGAATTGCATCAAGCCAGCAGGTGGTGGTGGACAAAATCTTATAGGAAATCAACCTAGGGGAATTCATGTAGAGTGCTAGTAGATGTTTGCGATATCTTGTGGGGCCTTTTAGCCATGTAATATCCTCCTACAAATGTAAAACTCTTCTTCACTCTTAATATAAAAGACGCGATAAGCTTTTGCGGGTTCTAGAAAAAATATCAACCTAACAACCAACTTCCAATAAGAGAACTATCACTTACGCGCCATTCCACTAGCATTCTTACAACATTTCTTTGTATGTACAAATTTCACTTCCATCCCCACCATAGTTTTTCTTCAAAAGACATGTTCAAAAATAACTTTCGAAACATGTCTATCAAGTATGTAGGAAGGGCAATTAGCAACATAGTAACAACTTTTCACAATACTCCAGAAGGTTTGCTTCATGTTGTTACTTGCTATATCATCATATGTCTGAAGAATATTTTGGGCAAGTTCTTGCATGTCCACCTGAATTTTCTTGTCCATGCGACTTGTTACTGCCTTGTTCTCCTCGGTGTCCTATAAATTGCATCATTAGTACAATGGCTAAAGATGTAGAAGTTGAAAAATTATATTTAGTTATAAAAAGCAACTTGTAGCTATGAGGTATGAAATATGTGGACCAGCTCACAATAGTTATCATAAATATATTACATGTCCATGTAATACGGAATTGTAGGTTATATCGAAAATATGTGGCTCTTTTTCCAATAGGAGGTACCTTTTGTAGTTTGTGTGTACATGCAAATATTGTATGGAGCAAATAGCAACAAAAGAAAACACCCGTTGCACCGACAAATGAAAAGAAAAATACAATCACCAATGTATCACATGGTTAACCACAAAAATGTCAAGAAAATTGAGCATAAAAGTTACCTGCGAAAGTAACATCCTGTGGTGAAGGCTGTCACAGATAGAGGATGCAAGTTGAATAAACCAAGTATTGTCCTTGCTATTTAACATAGATGATGCTTCACCAATTCGTCCAGCACAAATCTCGATAATTTTAACTAGAAGCAAAGATGTTTGTTTGTCATGAACCATGAACGACCCCGCTTCAATAACGCTCATACTATTTGTGCCATCATCTCTATTTATCTCTTGCATCATCCATTCGATCCACTAGAAGTTCACAGATATATATTAGAATTAGTATCTAAGAGAGACCATTGCATTTAATAACTCCTAGACATGCACAATTGCTCATTTAACTTACAACGCAACGTAACAAATTGTTGATGTGCATAGGTTCTTCACCAACATGTAGCGCCTTTTGTGACAATAAATCAATAAGCTTCTCAAGTGCGCCCACAAGAATTTCCACTTCTGCATCTCCTTTAAGCCTAGATGCACAATTTGTGTCATACGAAGCATATTTAAAATGAAAAGGGTCTATAGCCAATGACTATGATTTTCTAATAGTACAGTGACAAATTACTACATGGTTGTGCTTAAAGATATTACGTGACATTTTATCAAGTAAAAAGGAATTATTATTCAAATATGGGGATCTTAATTTCTACAAAAGAAAAATGTATTGCACATATGTATCTTAATTTCACTGGTGGAAATCATATACCAAATTACTAGGATTAGTCAAAAGTGGTCCAATTAAGCATGCAAATATTTACCATTTGACGTGATGGTTTAGACTATATATAGGGATGCTCGGTTAATGTACTTACCATGATACATCATTATTTCCTTCATAGAGGCCACCATGCATAAACCGTTCCAGCATTTTATTACCCGACAAATCGCTATGAAGATATTTAGAAATAATGTGGGCCATCACTGATGCTCTGGCCCATGCAAGTCGCTCTGTGGCACGACTTGGTTCAAAAATGCAAGCGGCGGCTAGAAAATAAGCTCTCAATACATCTCTTGGAGCCACCCCAAAAACCTCGAGGCCATTCTCTGTAAACCACCTACGTACATGGAGATATAAGTCCTTTTCTAAAAAATACATGGAGATATAAGTTCTCATGCAGGAAAACGAGATATAATTAACAAAATACAGAGTATTACGTAAGATTGATGCATACTTTTGTAGGCCATGCCACTCAAGCTGATGTTGGACTTGGCAGCGATTGAAATCACGCTTTGCTAGCTCGAGATAGGTGTTGTTGTTCACAAGTGGCATCCTGCCAAAGCCATTCAGCTTATCACATATTGGTAAGTTTTACATTGCTTTTGTTGTGCAACGAACAAACTAAAATTGTTTAAAATTGATTGATGCATCGTCGAAAACCATTATTGTATTACCTGTAGAGCGTCTTCCCAATCCAGACATCATCATCACCGCCATATTGATCTAGGTAGATTCTTGCTTCTACACGCGGCAAGCTTGCATACCAAGGAAAGTCCAGTGCATATTGTACCTATGATAGGGTTCAAAAAAAAAGTACCTATGATCCATATGGAGTTATTTATGTTCTTGTACGTATCCATATAAGGTTATTTTGTTTTGGTGTTTAAAATAGTTATTTTTTTTAAACGAGTAGAATAGTTATATTAATAGCAACTGCAATCCCTCTCTAGGTGTTCAGAGCTACGTTCTTCACTTCCCATTTTCTATCTAAAGCGATTGATTAGTAGGATGATGTACCGTAAAAAGTCTCGTGTTTAATTACCTCGCCTGGGAGATCCTTTGAAATGATCCATTTGTCTCGGATCGTGCCCTGGGCCTCCCTTTCTCTGAGGAACTCATAGGAGAATCTGCCAGCACGCTGCAACACGTCCTCTTCAGGAAATCTTACCTGAGAGGCCCTGTTCAGGTTGTACATCCCAGTGACCGCCTGTGTTGATTGCCCCACGAAACAGAAGAAGTCCCCATCCTTCTCAAAGTTCTCGAACACACCTGCGGATCGGCATCGGTTTTGTTTTGTTTGTCACGTGACGTAAAATACTTGCACTCGGGAGATAATATAATGCACAACATGACAACACCAGTATTTTGATTCAGAAGAGGGAAAACTATGGGTCGAGGTCGCAACCTCTGCCCGCTTTACAAGCAAGTCCAGGAAACCGCGGCACACCTTCTCTTCCAATGCAGGTTCTCCCAGCATGTCTAGATCGAGGTCGCAACATGGCTTGGTATACATGGTGATGTGGTGAGGAGCTGGCGAAATGAGGCTACGGATTAAGAATGGTGGATTAAAAATGTGATTGAGCGTGGAGATCAGAGAAAGGCTATCGTCTCCTTGTTCATGTTTATGTCTTGGGAGATTTGGAAAGAGCGTAATGAAAGGGTTTTTTTGTAACACCGCTGCTACGACGATGATGCTCGTCGCGAAGATAAAAGAGGAGGCCCATCTTTGGGCTATTGCCGGTGCCACGCACTTGAGTATTGTAATGTCGCGAGAGTAGATATTTGTCTCCTGCTTTGCGGTTATTTGTCTTAAACCTTCTCCCTTAATCAATGAAAATGGCAAATCTTTTGCCTTGTTTCAAAAAAAAAAACTATGGGTCGTACGTACGTGGGGAGACGTTGTATCGGTGCAGCCGCAGCAGCCGGAACGCCATGGCTGTGTCGTCCACGTCTACTACAGTAGAGTTCCTCGCCCAGCATATCCCGCCCTCAGTCCAGTGCCTACAGCATATATGAGCAGAGAGGTTAGAACAAACTTTGGTCATGGAGCGAGAAGAAGTTTAGGGTCAGCAAAACACGGTTATGAAGGAGGAACCAAACCTGTGGACATAGTCCAAGCACTGTTTGATTTCTTGCTTGAAGTAGCGCGAAATCCCAAGACGCTCCAGCCGATCGACGGCCCAGATGTGCTCGAAGAGATCGACCGGGTAAACATTGGGAACTGAAAAATGCATGGTCAGTCAAAGAGGAACAATGCACTCCAATCCAATATCAGTGCTGCATGCATCGATCGAACGGGGAACGGGTTTCATTAATTGATCTCTTACCCGCTCCGTCGAACTTCTTCACGATCCTGTCTATATACTCGAAGCATTTTGTGTCACCGGTCTGCATGAGGGCAGAGGCTGTAGCCGCCGGAGAAAACAGGAAGGACCCGTCGCTGGACTGGAGCCTGAGGATCTTGCGCCAGTCCACCCCGGGCATCCCTTCAAGGGAATGCAGGATCGTCGTCGGAATGCTGTGCATCATCTCCATCGGAATCCTACGGGTCAAATTAATCAGAAATGTTAGCCTCCATCGACATGGAAAGAAACTGAAGGGAAAGGTGCTGCACTTGTCTAGGAGGACATATACTTTTTGAGCTTCACTTCTCTGTTGGCATATATGCGCTGCAGAGCATGGTGGTCATACGGGAAGACAACGTCCAGCCTCCTGGCCGCCTCCAGGAGAGAAGGGAAGGCGATCTCGAAGCCGATGGGCATCGACTCCGAGTCTTCCTCGGCGAGCCTCCACATGTTGTCCTCCAGATAACTCAGCCCTGATCGAGTGAAGAAAACACGCGTTCAGTTTCACCAAACACATTCGTGGTTCAGTGTGCGTGCATGCGTACCTCTCCTGCAGTTTTCGGGGCCGAGCGACCACTTGGTGAGAGCCACGACGCAGGCGAGGGTGTTGGTGATCCGGTCGTAGGCGGAGAAGAGGGCCGCGTCGCCCCAGGAGCCGTCGGGCAGCTGGTTCCCGAGGATCCACCGGAGGGCGGCGGGGAACTGGGCCCCGTCGCCGCCGTCGAGCCTCGGCACCAGGGCCACCCAGGCCGTGTCGTACGCTGACACGCTGATCTCGCCGTCGCCCATCGACCCGAGCATGGCCTTCACCTGGTCGATCAGCGGCTGCTCGAGCTCTGTCCCAGGAATCACATGGTACTCGTCGAGGTAGCGTGCTTCCTCTTCGGGCCGTTCTAGAATCTGGACGTCGTTCCCGGTAGGGTTCGCTTGCAGCCGTGCAGGTACTACATCGAACAAACCAACGCACGATTACAAATTTACAAGGTTGACATATCAAAAATAATCAAATAGGCGTACAGAGCGTCAGAGCCACACGTGCACACTGAGAACTGTTTAACCTAGAATAATGGTTAAAATGTACCCCCTCTGTTTTTATTTAATCTCTATATTGGTTTTGACTGAAGTCAAACTTGTAGAGAACAATATGAACATTTGGAATAACAAATTTATATGATGTGAAAATATATTCGGTGATGAATCTAACGGTGTTGACTGGGTGATGCATATGTCAATACATTTTTCTACAAATTTGATTAATTTTTTATCAACTTTGACTTTAGACAAATAGTAAATAAAAACGGAGTATCAAACTATATGACTTTTAGATGACCACAAGTCAAACGTGCGTACCACTATCTTTTCACTAGGGCCCCCTGGTCGTCCCCGCTAGGGCGACTCGGGTGGTGCCCAAACCCTAGTCGCCGGGGGGCGTGAACTCCCTTTTCCCCTTCCTTCTCCGCCGCTGGTGGTGCAAACTCCCTTTTCCCCTTCCTTCTTCGCCGCCAGGGGACGCTGCCGGGCTAAGCCCGGGGCTGACGGCGGTGGCGGGGCACTCCCTCTCTCCCGTGTCTTAGGGGTGGCGCGGCTGATCCAGTCTTTGCGGTGCGACGGCGATGGCCGCCGCGAGTGACGACCTGTTGGCCAGCCCTGCCTCGGCCAGCGGCGGCTGCATGCGTGGCGGACGACCCAGTCACGGGCTACGGTGTGGGCTGTGGGCGCCGAGGCCGGCCCTGATCGGGCGGGGCGGCGGCCGGTTATGCTCCGGCGGCGCGCCATCGGGTTTCGGATCGGCGGTGGCGGCGTGTAGGGCCTGGAGGACTGGTCGGCGGCGCCTTCGGTCCTATCTGATCTGGCCGGTGCAGTCGGCAGTTGTGGTAATCTCCGTCGACGGAGGTGGTCGGCCTGAGGCTGGGTGGTCAGATCACGAGATCCGCCGTCTAGTCCCGGCTGCGAGTCGGGGAGACATAGTTGCTGGTGAAAGCCGAGCCGATGGACGAAATGGCGGTGTTCTGCGCCGTTACCTTGATGAAGGCATTGTCGTGTAACTACTGTCGACCCATTCGTGCTGCTTCGGGGGAAACCCTAGGATCTGGTCTTCCAAGTTGGACGATGGCAGCACTACAGTGTCGTTTCTCTCTTGGGAGCAACGTTTGTGGAGCAGTACCGGAAAACAGAGGCAGGGGTGGAGCGGCTTCGCCTTGCACGGAGCTTTAGTAGAGATGTCAAGTCATGCTTGGCCGACATGTGCTAAGCTATGTCATGCCTGTTCGGCAGGTGCTACACACGACAGATCTTCCAGAGACTTCAAGCTGTGTCGGCTGGTGGTACTTGGAGGCATGGTGCTGCGGTGTACCGGCGGCGACCATGACATCGTGCTCAGCAGTTTGCGCGCAGGGAGGTGATGCCGTTAGGCGCCATCGGACTGGCAAGGATGATGCGGATCTCTTTCCTGAAGATGGGCCAAGGGTTCGATGATGATGGCGGCTTCTAAATGTTTGCATGTGGTGTATCCTTTAGGTTTGCTGCACCAGCTGTAGATTTTGATACGTTATGTGGATGGATCAGCAATGACACCGATTTTAGATATGTGGAGTGAGAGCACTCCACATTATCGAGTTTGTAGGTGTGAGTGACGGCTTTGGATGGCTTGATGTATGTTCTTATCAGAGCTTTATTAAATAATTAATAAAGATGGTTGTATGCATCGATTGATGCAGAGGCCGGAGGTTTTAACCTCCTTTCCAAAAAAAAAACTTACATGACTTTGACTCTGACTTGACTTATAACTAGTCCTACATGACTTTGACTTGTAACTATAGAATAATGATAGGAGTATCAAAGCTTCAGCTCCAGGCCCAGTTTGACGTGACCAACAAGGAATTGCACGCAAAGTTGGCAGAAGTAACATGGGCGGCCGCAATCTCGTACCGACTTTCAACCGATAAGAAAGGCAGGGAATTTCATCGTTTTTGCCACAGAGCCTCCCTGATTTCTATCAGTGGGAGCATGAAGTTGTGTGCTAGCTAAAGGCACCTTATCCAAAGAAATCAAACGAAACCTTTTCTGATCACGTCTCTTTTTGTGGGCATATGAACTTTGCATAAGCACACCCTCTACTATCCGATCTAATATATCCTTCCTAACTTTCACGTGCCAGTCTTAGTCGAATCTCTGATCATATTATTCGGTAACCAAATTGGTAGACCGGCCGGATATTCGGCTCAAAAGAACGCCGGGCCCATACTTACTTAGAGACCAAGTTCGGCGCCAGGAAAGCATGCATCGATCCTACGTAGTACTAAGATAGCGTGAGCTTAATGGAATGGGTGAGCTTCACCTAGCTACGATTTTGTTACAACGATCAACGATGGTGATGACAGTATCATATCATCATAGTACTGACGGTAACAATGGTACGTCGAGGATCTTTCTATCATCGGATTGACTTTTAATAAACTGAAGAAGCATTTCCCCCCCTGTAGTTGCATGCTTTTGGATCTGATGAGGAAAAGCCAAATTCTTTGTTCAACTGTGGATTTTTCATACAGGTTTCGATACCTTTTCTTCATGAGGCCGAAAACCGTGTAGACCTGCTAAATATCTGGGGCTCCCGTGCGAGCTCCACCATTGGATCTTGATCCGGTGGTTATCTGCGGAGCACTTGAACCTGCGCGTAATTAAGGGACTCTTAAGAGGGGCTTTTCGCAAATTTCTAGAGCACCTCAAGTGACCGTTGGGTTGAGATCAAATGGCCGAGCTCGCACAAGAGCACCTAGGTTGATATTCTGCACCCCCCCCCCCCCTCCCTTCCTTTTCACTTGTATACATTCTCTTGTGTTTCTGACTACTCTGTTGGCATCTTTCCGTCTCCTCGGTGAAATCCGAACCCTACCCTCTTGGTACTTTGTCGCTATCTTTCAAACTCCTCCTGCTGATAATTGACACAATATGTCATTTTGCCAAAAATAGAAATACTTAGATTTGCTTGACGGATAATTTATTCTTGTCTCACCCCGGACTCTAGTACATATTCTTCTCGTGTTTTCTTTGTACTTTGTCATTATTTTTCGAACTCCCGTTGGCGATAATTGACATAATATGTTGTTTTATTAAAAAAAGAAATTCTTAGATTCACTTGACGGATAATTTGTTTTCGTCTCACTGACCCCCCCCCCCCCCGCGTACTATGTATTTTCTCATCTTTTCTTTGTACTTTATCGGTATCTTTCGAATTTTGGCAATAAATGAGTAGATGCTGCTATATGTTGTTTTGAAAAAAAAATCCTTAGATTCACTTAACGGATAATTTGTTCTTGTCTCACCGACCCCCTCCCTCCAGTAGGTATATTTCTCGTGTTTTCTCTGTATACTTTGTCTATACCTTTCGAATCTTGGTGATAGCTGACACTATATGTTGTTTTGTAAAGAGAAATCCTTCGATTCACTTAAGGGATAATTTGTTATGGTCTCACGGACAACCCCCACCTACTACTAGGTATTTTTCTCGTGTTTTCTTTGTACTTTTGTCGGTATCTTTCAAATCTTGGCGATAAATGTCACTATAAGTCGTTTTGTAAAAAAGGAAACCCTTAGATTCACTTAACGAATAATTTGTTCTCGTCTCACACCCCCCCTATAGTAGGTATTTTTCTCATGTTTTCTTGTACTTTGTAGGTATCTTTCAAATCTTGGCGATAAGAATTCTTCGGATTCACTTAACGGACAATTTGTTCTTGTCTCACCGACCCCCCTCCCCCCACCCTCTAGTTGGTATTTTTCTCGTGTCATCTTTGTACTTTGTCGGTATCTTTTCGAATCTTGGCGATAAATGACACTATATTTCATTTTGTAAAAAATGAAACCCTTAGATTCACTTAACGGATAATTTGTTCTTGTCTTGCTGACCTCCACCCTTCTATAGTATGTTTCAAACTCCTCTTGGCGACAATTGAGAGAATGTGTTATTTTGTAAAAAAAAAAAAAAACTTAGATTCACCGATGGATCATTTTTTTCTTATCACGCCAACCAATTAACATGTTGTGTGCTCCAAAAGTCCGAACTACCCCCCGTCTCTTCTACTATATATTTTCTTAGCTTTTTTGTGTACCCTGTTGTTTTACCCCCCAAAAAAAATCATATTTACTTGTTGTTTTTAGAGACCTAAAAAAATTGGTCCACAGCTGGTACAATTAAGACGCAAGTATGAAGTCACCGGAGGCCCTTTTTGTTGACAGACACCGGAGGCCCTTTTTGTTGGCAGACACCGGAGGCCCTTGGATGAACTAATACGAGCACGTGTGGTAATGTGTGAGTATGGCAATAAAAAGGGACATAATGATATGAGAAAGAAAAAGAAAAGAAAAACATCATTAACTGCCTATTTCGTGGAGTGCGTAGGCTGGCATATTTATATGACAGACAGGGAAACAAGACACCAACACGGAGCCGGCTAAGACTCCCTCCGTCCGGAAATACTTGTCCTAGAAATGCATAAAATTGATGTATCTATAACTGAAATAAGTCTAAATACAACCATTTCTAGGACAAGTATTTTCGAACGGAGGGAGTAATTGGCATATGCTACGACGCTTGTTGGCCAAGTATAGTAACGTATAAGACGCTTGCGGTGCTAGTAGCTCCTAGCTGTAGATAGATACTCCTAGATGGTAACGCTAAAGCATTTTATTTATTTTTTGAGGGAAAGATGGTAACGCTAAGCAAAAAAGGACAGTAGTAGTAAGGGTAAAAGCGATCGATGGAGCGATGGAGAAGAGCGGCGGGCATAAAGCAAAGTGAGAGACAAGACACAAGATTACCGGGCCCCAGCCCAAGTCAAGGCAATGATACGTACCTTTGCTACTGGATACACTGCTGGTCCGTCGAGCGACGCGCGTGCCGCCGGCATCTCCTTTGCCGCGCAAACGGCATGGACCTGATTGTTCAAAGCCAAAGTGATCAGACCCAATCCAATCTTTTCTCAACACAAGTATATATCATCCTCCCCAAAAAAAAGGAAAGAGAAGGCACAAGCTACAAAGATGTGTAGATATACACACGTAACCCAGCAAAAAAGAAAAAAATAATCACGAAGAACTCTCGTTTGCCAGCTTCGTTTCAAGCTCAATACGGCACGGCCGGCATTCGTACGCAGCACGTACGTGAACAGGGCGGAACGGCTGTCAGCTGCAGGCAGGGAATTGCACCTGCTGCAGCCATCGCAATCTGCCGGCGAGTGACAGACAAGAACTCGTGCCATGCCACACAGAAGGTGAGAGGTGGAGCTGCATGCTGGCGCGCACGAAAATATTGCGAGGTCGATCTTACCGGAGAAGAAAAGATTGGCGAATCCGTAGAAAAGAGTACTCGCAGAATTGGGCGAAAATTAATCCGTACGTTGAGCATGCAGTGGTCCTGACCCGTTTGTACATGCGTATATACGCTGCACCCGCAGAATTAATGGCGGGGACAAAGCTAGAAAAAAAAAATGCTTGGTGGACCATGTATATGACACTGAGGAGTGATCAATACTATGCCAGTGAAGGATTTTCCAATTTCCAAATTTTTAATGGCCATACACACAAAGAAAATCGTATAGCAGAAGAAATTAAACCAGCGTTCCGTTTGAAGAAACTAAGAAGAAACCAGCGCCGGCGGCAAGCGAAAAGCATGGCAGGAACGGACATCCATCACCTTTGACGAGAGCACGCGGCAGCAGCCCGGGTTGGAAGGGCGCCCCCGCCGGCGGAGAGAGGCGGAGCTGCATGCTGGCCGGGCTGCAATATGCATGCACGTGCCTCAATCCCACCGCCTGCGGGTCGCTCTATTTATAACCGTGGATCCAGCCCCGACGAGGAGTTAAGGACGATGATGAGCTGATGGTGATGGCGATCGAGCGAGGGGATAAGGATCGGAGCGCGCTGGTTTGGGCAAGTGATTAACAGGGGCAGTTAATGAGCAAAAAGCAGGAAAAACACGAGGTTTATTTGGAGGGATACCCATGTGTTGGTGGGTGCATCTATATATGCAAGGGGTAGCGAGAGAATGGGCTGGGCAGGGTTGGAGATGGTTAGCGAGGAAGGAGGAGAAAGACAGAGGGGTAGCGCCTGTGCGAGTGGGAGAAGGGAATGATTCCGGTGCGGGGAAAGCTCCTGGTAGTGGACAAAAACCTTAAAACGTCTCCCTTGTGAACGGGTGGTGCGAGGGCGACATTCTCTTCCCACACACGATGATGCCCCTCTATAATCAGTCCAGAGACTTCTTTTTTCTTCAAGTGTTGTTGATCTGTTTTGGAGTGAAGAGAGGGTAACCGTAATCTATATGTATGGGAAATATGATATTACTGTCCACCGTGTGGTATCTCCCGATCAATCGTCGTCCTTGCCGAAACACTAATTTCATATCTTGGTAAAGCCGAATCCACGTAAACAAGGATTCAAACAAGATTCGAACTCACTATTCCTCACTAGTAGTCCCAGGTAGGTAACCACTGGAGCTCACCTCCGCTAGTGTCAAACTAGTAAAAATGCCCGTGCGTTGCAGCGGGAGAAAAAAAAAACACCTCTAATTCAATGAAAAAAACTCACACCATCAATCCAAGAAGTACGGCTCAAAACCCCCACTTGTCAATTCCAAGTTCCTCGCAAAAAAAAGACCATCACACGAGACACATGCCATTGGAAGGAAATGTTTGAAACTGAAAAATCTATTCTCCTTGAGCTGGATGTGAGGGCCGCCCTTCACAAGCTACACCATGCACCTGGTATGCATCGCATTGCAACCGCAGTGAGAAACCGTTATCAACACAAGCGTGGTGTTGTCAGCATTGACGGAGTAGAGTCCGTCTACTGCTCGCACTCAGCAACATTTACACCAGCTCTAGCTAAAAGATGAGCACACATATTTGCTACTCTGCATCAAACGAACTCCACCTGAATATTACTCGCACAGATCTCCTTAATTTCCTCAATAAAAGGGATTACATGATATCTCTCAAGCCCATCACACTGATATTTTTTTACTACCTCCGCATAGTCAAGCTCAATAATCATGTTCAAAAAAGTGGCCATGAGAAGTAACAAATTTGTTCCAGCTCCCTACATGCCTCTTTGACATAAATACAGTCCCAAAAACAGGGATAAAAGATTCTCCTGAAGCAATACAAACAACTTACCAGATCTTTACTCTTTCGCCTCTTAAGCTCATCTCCAACAGCAATACTCCAAAGAAAAATAAACCAAAAATAGATTTGTACACACACCGTGGTAGCATCATATCCATCCACACACACATAACGCTAACATCAAACCCAAACATGAGAGCGAGAGGAGATGAGACAGCAAGGCCAGCACACGAGAGCGGTGTCGCTGCCGCCAGAGGGTTGCGGTTGCCAGCAGGAGCAGAAGGGCAGGGGTGCTGCTGTGGCCTCAAGGCGAGGCAGATGCAGATGGGTACGTCGTGGGCTCATGGCAGACCACAAACAATCAGTCAAGAAAGATAGTATTGAAATTTTGCAAGCCAATAGACATTTTTTCAGTGTCTCACACAAAAATAAATCACATTTTTTGAATTGTTTTTCCATTTTTTTATTTATTTTACTGTTCACCCGAGCTCACATGACCTCGGGTGTAGAACAACACTTTCGATATAATGCCCACAACTTAATATACTTCATTGATAAAACTACAATAAATCAGTCTAATTGAAAATATAAATTATGCACATGAATTAGTCCAAACAGTCAAAAAACAAATTTTTAACAGATGATTTTTTTAGTTCTCATGTACCCATAAAAAGTGGCTAAGGTTAATGAAGTCCTTGTGGTGTTAGTCTGTTATTTGCACTGACAAAGAGCCTGATCGTCGTGATGGTGGTGATGATCTACTCCTAAAATCTAGAAACAAGATGGAATTGAAGACAGAGTTGTTGCCAGCTTTTGTATGTTCAGGTACTGCTTTATATCCCTACAATTTCAGTTCGCCTACTATGATCGTAATGGTTGTTTTCAGCTTTTATGCACATTATATATTTTATTTTATGCACTAAGGGATGCAATAAGGGAAAAATTTGCAGTCCCGGGCCAAAACTAAACAACAAGATGACAGTTTTGCTCGTGTGAGGCCTTGTTGTAAAGAAAATACTACACGGTAAGCTGAACCTGCAGTAGTTCAGTAGGGCTTCCCTGATATTGCAGCCGTCGAGCTCGCCTTCAAAATCATCCACCCTGAACGATTTGCCGATGTACGCCGTCGGTTTCGCCAGCATCTAAATACCACAGTGGTACCTGGCAACATCCCAACCACAGCTCTCGAGTGTCTGTTCATCGCACGAAACCAGAGAAAGACAACAAAAAGGATAGGTATGTCAGGGACTAACCTTCGTCAGTTTGTTGGCGTGATGAGATTAGAGAAATGTTGATCCCTCTTGTTCTTCAGAACCAACAGCTTCCTATAAGTGCATTTCAAAGTGCCATGTGGTCGGCTTGGGCTTGTGAAAATATCCTCCTTTTCGAAGAAAAAAAGTACTTGTGAAATATGTCGACTTGGGCTTGTGAAAATATCATCCTTTTTGAAGAAAAAAAAAATTACTTGTGTATGTTCGACCAAGGAAAGGTCATATAAGCAAATGCTATAATAAAAAAATTACCCGTTCCGCAAAATCCAGCCATCTCTGTTGTGGAACTCCAGACCAGAGAAGGTGTCTATCACTACCCAAGCTCCATGCTCAGCACAAACAGAAAGCATATCTTTTATCTCGCCCTCACCATACAGGAAAAAACAAAAGGGTTAACTGTAGGGCCAGAAATATCCAATCGCTGATATGCATTATCCAGATCTGCTGGTAGGGCGCTCGGCTCAATCTTGAAGCCTGAACCTACATTTGCTCGAATCGTCAATGTCTTCGCATTCTTGGTGCCCATGGGTGATAGAGGCAAAGGTGTCCCGTCTTTCGATGAGATGGTGGATTTCGCTTGGGTGGAAGTCGACTTTGACAATCCGACTACGAGCGTGCGAGGACGTCACGCCTTAGCAATCGCTAAACCAACTCCGAGAGGTTATTGACCACGCCGGAGCACGATCAACCTGACCACGAGGGTCTATTTCCTGCGAGCAAACGAAGAACAAGCAAGAAACTGAGATTGCAATCTGGATATTGCGAATATAAGATGAAAGCTTTATTGATCAAGGTGGGGTTCTGTGACGCCTTTGTCTGGTCGTTGAACACAAACGAAGTACGCGAAGTTGCAGCTATGGCGAACTTTTGATCTAAACAAAACCCAAAGTCTAAACGGTGCCCTAAGGGCTGTATATATGGAGGAAGAGGGGAGAATTTCGTGGCCCTTGGTGGAGGGTCCAAACTAACCCTATCTCTTGTTTCCCACACATACGGACTCTAAAAATAGCCTATACTAATGTATTTCGAAATTACATGGGCCTGGCCCAATAATAAGGTGACGCAGCACCTAGAATAGCCTCTGGACGAAATTTATGAAGTGGCATCTTGTATATTTCGTCCAAGGCTTCATGCACTCATTATGGTGGCTTCAAAGTCCTGAAATCATCACTTGTAACTCCATTCTTGTCCCCTTGCGCATGCCATCATCTCCATGCTTGTTCTTGCTCCAATGTTCATCCTTCTCCAAGCTAGGCCCTTCATTTGTAAGCAAAACAAATGTATCCAATTTAGGCAGCATCATATTCTCATGAACATTAGAATCATTACCAAGAAACGAAAGTACACGGTAATTTAGTTGGCGTCTTGTGAGCTCTAGTAATTGGTCCAAGATGTATAGCAGCAGGGCTGTGGGTGTAACAATGGTATTGATGTCCTCATCATCCTCCCCTTCTTGAAATGAAGTCGTCCTCGACGGAAGTTCATCTTCCTCACCCAAATATGGCTTCAAATCTGCAATGTTAAAAGTGGGACTAACCCCAAAATCTGCAGGCAGCTCAAGTTTATATGCATTATCATTTACTTTCTCCAACACCTTAAAGGGACCAGAGCACGTGGCATTAGCTTTGATTTGCGCAAATCAGAAATCTATCCTTACGCAAATGTAACCAAACAAGATCTCCGGTGCAAACACAACATGTTTTCTACCCTTATCTCCAGCAAGTTTATATTTAGCATTCATACGCTCAATGTTTTCCTTAGTTAACTCATGCATTTTTAAAATCAATTCAGCACGTTCGTAGCATCAAAATTAACCTTCTCCGAAGATGGAAGAGGCAACAAATCAATAGGTGCACGAGGTAGGAAACCATACACAACTTCAAAAGGGCACATCTTAGTAGTAGAATGCAATGAACGATTATAAGCAAATTCAATATGAGGCAAGCATTCCTCCCACATTTTCTTATTTTTCTTTAGAACAGCCCTAAGCATAGTAGACAATGTTCTATTGACTACTTCAGTTTGTCCATCAGTTTGGGGTGACAAGTAGTACTAAAAGCAGTTTAGTCCCCAACTTAGCCCATAAACATCTCCAAAAGTGGCTAAGAAATTTAGTATCACGATCTGAAACAATAGTATTTGGCACACCATGCAAGCGAATAATTTCACGAAAGAACAAATCAGCAACATTGACAAGATCATCGCTTTTATGACATGGTATAAAGTGTGTCATTTTCGAGAATCTATCCACGACAACAAATATGCTATCCCTCCCCTTCTTTGTTCTAGGTAAACCTAAAACAAAGTCCATCGATATATCCTCCCAAGGAACACTAGGTACAGGCAAAGGCATATATAAACCATGAGGATTGAGTCGTGACTTAGCTTTTTGACATGTAGTGCAGCGAGCAATAAAACGCTCAACATCCCGTCTCATCTTTGGCCAAAAGAAATGTGTAGCAAGTACGTCCTCCGTCTTCTTCACGCCAAAGTGTCCCATTAGTCCTCCTCCATGCGCCTCCTGCAACAATAGAAGACGAACGGAGCTAGCTGGAATGCATAGCTTGTTAGCACGGAACACAAATCCATCATTAACGACAAACTTGTTCCATGTTCTTCCTTCTTTACAATTCTGCAATACATCTTTAAAATCAGCATCATGCACATATTGATCTTTGATGGTCTCCAAACCAAATATTTTGAAGTCAAGTTGTGAAAGCATAGTATAGCGACGAGACAATGCATCAGCAATAACATTTTCTTTACCCTTCTTGTGTTTAATGACATAAGGAAAGTCTCAATGAATTCAACCCATTTAGCATGTCTACGATTCAGTTTAGCTTGACTTTTAATATGTTTCAAAGATTCATGATCGAATGTATAACAAATTCTTTGGGCCATAAATAATGTTGCCATGTTTCTAAAGTCCGAACAAGAGCATATAATTCTTTATCATAAGTAGAGTAATTCAGACTAGGCCCACTCAATTTTTCAAAAAAGTATGCAACAGGTTTGCCATCTTGTAATAACACACCTCCTAATCCAATTCCACTAGCATCACATTCAAGCTCAAAAGTCTTATTAAAATCAGGAAGTTGGAGTAAAGGAGCATGTGTCAACTTATCTTTCAATACCGTGAAGGCTTCTTCCGTGCGGTACCCCAAACAAAAGGCACATCCTTCTTTGTAAGCTCATTGAGAGGTGCAGCAATGGTGCTGAAATCTCTCACAAAACGCCTATAGAAACCAGCGAGGCCAAGGAAACTCCTCACTTGTGTGGCCGTTTTGGGCTGCGGCCAACTCTCAATAGCTTCAATCTTGGCTTTATCAACTTCAATTCCCTGTGGAGTAACAACATAGCCAAGAAAAGATACTCGGTCGGTGCAAAAGGTGCACTTCCCAAGGTTACCAAACAAACGTGCATCACGTAGAGCATTAAAAACAGCACGTAAATGTTCCAAATGTTTTTCCAAAGATTTGCTATAAATCAGTATATCATCAAAATAGACTACCACAAATCGTCCAATGAAAGCACGTAAAACTTCGTTCATTAATCTCATGAAAGTACTAGGTGCATTAGTTAACCCAAAAGGCATGACTAACCACTCATATAATCCAAACTTAGTTTTAAATGCTGTTTTCCATTCATCTCCCAATTTCATACGAATTTGATGGTATCCACTACGCAAATCAACTTTGGAGAATATTGTAGAGCCACTCAATTCATCAAGCATATCATCTAGCCTAGGAATAGGGTGACGATAACGAATAGTAATATTATTAATGCCTCTACAATCAACACACATACGTGACGTACCATCCTTTTTCGGCACTAGAATAATAGGAACAGCACAAGGACTAAGGGATTCGCGATATAACCTTTGTCGAGCAGCTCCTGACTTGACGATAATCTCCTTCGTCTCCTCCGGATTGGTGCGGTATGGTGCACGGTTGGGTAATGATGCACCGAATTAAGTCAATTTGATGCTCAATCCTCGAATAGGTGATAATCCGGTGGCACGTCTTGTGGAAAGACGTCGTGAACTCCTGCAAAATGTTAGTGACAGCAGGGGCAAAGAGGAAGGCACGTCCTCGAATGAAAATAATGCCTCTTTGCACACAAAAGCATAGCAAATAGATTTGCTAAAATCTAGCTCATCAATATCAGATTTGGTGGCAAGTAAACATGCACTTTTCAATTTAATTTCGAAGCAACAGTAGATGGTTTATTATTAGGCTTCATGTGTTGCTCAAATTCTTTTGCCACAATCTGATTTTTCACTCTTATTTTCTCCTGTTTTGCTTTATTAGCTCTATTAATATCATCTTTCAAAATGGACTCAGGAGTCATAGGAAGCAAAGTAATATTTTTATCCTTATGAACAAGAGTATACTGATTGTTTCTACCATGGTGTACAGAATTTTTATCAAATTGCCATGGTCTACCAAGTAACAAGGAACATGCTTGCATAGGTACCACATCACAATCAACATAATCAGCATATGTAGAGATACTAAAATGCACACGAACAGACGTGTTACCTTCACCTTGCCGCTGTTGTTGAACCATTGGATGTAGTAAGGATGTGGATGTGGTCTTGTGGTGAGAGATAGCTTCTCCACCATCTCCATGCTAGCCAAGTTGTTGCAGCTCCGTCCATCTATGATGACGCGAACAGAACGTTCCTTCACAACTCCTTTGTATGGAACAAATTATGCCTCTGATTTTGCTCAGCTTGTGTAACCTGCACACTCAAAACACGTTGAGCAACTAAACATTCATACTGTCAAGATCTTCAGCAGCCATGTATTGTGTCTCATGATCGAATCATCTCCACCGTGTTCCTCATGTGTAATAAGAGCCAAAGTCTCCTCATCATAGTCACTAGCGGACTCATACCCACCATCCTCGTGAGCAATCATCACACGCTGAGATTTGCATTCTCTCAAAAATGTCCTCTTCCCTTACAACGACGACAAATAATATCACTTGTGTGCCTGTTGACGCCATGGAAGAAGAAGAGCTCTGGCAGGCCCGGCAGTGTGCTCTTGGCGATAGTGGTGGTTGTGCTCGCTTTCTTGTATCACGGTTGGAGGTGGCACCTGAAGGAGGTGATGGTGCAAAGGAAGTAGATGATGCACGTGGTGTCCACGATGAAGGTCGACTGCGAGAAAAGTTAGTGCGCCCAATGCTCATCGATCCTGCACTTCACGCTCAGCTTTACAAGCAAGATGGAATAAACGAGTGATATTATTATAATCCTTATAGTCTAGAATGGTCTGAATCTCTATTTAATCCACCCGAAAACGTGCAAGCATAGCTTCATTCTCCTCAACAATACCACATCTAATCAAGCCGGTTTGTAATTCCGATAATATTCTTCTACGAATTTTTCCTTGTCTTAAACGCTGCAATTTTTGAAGTAATTCACGTTGATAATATGGTGGAACCCAACGAGTACGCATAGCAGTTTTCAAAGCAGCCCAAGTAGTGGAACAGGATATAGTCTACAATGTTCGACCACCAAACACATGCAAAGCTAGTGAAAGCACAAACAAAGCAGCAGAACACGTCTCTCCTCGGGATATTGTAAACATGTAAATCGTTGTTCAGTTTCTAACTCCCAAGTAAGATATATATCAGGAACATATCTACCCTCAAATGGTGGAATATTCAATTTCAGTTTAGGGAGATGGTCATGATCTCGCACTGAGGGGAGCCCTAACATTGCCATTATTTGCATGTGGACGACCGGTGGTTGTGGTGCTGGTGGTTGCACGTAGTTTTGATGTTGATCAACCTCATCCTCGTAATCTTCCACATAATCATCCTCGTCGGTACCAAAGCAGCAGCAGTGGCAGAGCCAAAGAAGCACCAACAGCAGATGGCAGCGGCACCAGAATTTTGTCCTGGCTCAATAGGAACACGCTGAGCTCGTCCATACTGATTTGGAAGGGGGCGTAGTTGTTGTCGTTGCAGAGGCGCGATAGGTGCAGCCGGCGGCGGTTGTGGAAAACGCGCGAGCAATTCATCAAACTTGCTATCAAGCTTTGTTTCAAACGTCTTCTCAATGCCATCTATCTTCTCCATGGCCTCGTCAAATCTGTTTACCACATCTTGCACTGTCCAATCATCATTTGTTGAAACTTATCATGTAGCTGTTTGTTTGTCGTTCTCCCAATCAGTCTCATCGGCTGTGTTCCTGCCATGGTTAGCAGCAATAGAAACACACAAGAATATGATCCTCTGAGACTACTAGGAAGTGGTGGTGTTGGTGTGGTGGATAGTCACAAATCCGTGAAGCAAATCTCAAATTCTTACCGTTCTTACCCAAGAGAAGGTGGTGATCGGCAACCGTTGTAGTCAAAACTCTCAAAGCTTGGCTATAGCGATTACGGGGAGAATCAAACGCACGACGTAGATGTATGTGGAGCTGGGAAGGCTTATAATATGGTAGCAAAAGGGTCGAGAATAATCAAATCGAGAGATGCAAAGTTGAATAAACGCTCAACGACGATCTTGTCTTTGGTCCTAGGCTAGACCGTGCTAGAGACGCGAGCCTAGAACACTAACAAAATCACGACGCTGCACGTAAACAAAGGAAAAGCACACTCTGAATTTTTTTTTCGCTTTTTTTTTGCTTTTTTTTTTGCTGCTCTTTTTTTTTGCGAAAAATCACTATAATGGCGAGTGTCTCAAAACTCTTCCTGTAAAAGCGACAGGATGGGCACGAAATTTTTCGACCAAATTTTTTTTCGATTGCCGGACCCAAAAAGCTGAAACGGGTCAAAAAACTTTCTATAACGGCGATCGCTCAATACGCTTAGAAACACCTAAAAATAGGATAGCCAGAAAAATTTTTATCCCGTGCGTTTTTGGAAAATTTTGGGCCTAAACGGAGGGTGGTTTCCGGACTCTTTTTTTTTTTTGAAACCAACCTCTTCTACGGACGGCAAAAGATTGCTGGAATCCGAAACCTACTCAGACAAGGAAACACGAATCGGAAATTAGATGGATCCCGAAAACAAATCGAATACGCAAGGAACTCGGATTGGTGGTGGATATATGGTGGTGGTATATGGCAACGGTGGTGGTATATGGCAGCGGTGGTGGTATATGGATACGGATTCGAAGCGGTGGCGGATAAGCGGTGGTGGTAGATGGCGGGGCGATGATAATGGTGCGGCGGCGTGACAACTTATGACCGAACTCAAACTCTAAAAGACTAGACTCTAAGACCAAAGACTAGACACGACGATGCAACCGCAAATTCAACAACGCAAATACGAAAAAGATTATGCAAAGGCTCAGATTGGTTCGGATATGATGACCTAACCCTAATTTTTTTGGCTTTTTCGTGGATCTGTAGGTATGAAGAACAGACTCGATCTAAACTACGAAAAACGTAAAATCTCACCGAAAGCAACCCCAAAACCGATACCACTTGATAGAGGCAAAGGTGTCCCGTCTTTCGATGAGATGGTGGATTTCGCTTGGTGGAAGTCGACTTTGACGATCCGACTACGAAGTCGCGAGGACGTCGCGCTTTAGCAATCGCTAAACCAACTCCGAGAGGTTATTGACCACGCCGAGCACGATCAACCTCGACCACGAGGGTCTATTTCCTGCGAGCAAACGAAGAACAAGCAAGAAACCGAGATTGCAATCTGGATATTGCGAATATAAGATGAAAGCTTTATTGATCAAGGTGGGGTTCTGTGAAGCCTTTGTTTGGTCGTTGAACACAAACGGCACGCTGTGAAGTTGCAGCTATGGCGAACTTTTGATCTAAACAAAACCCAAAGTCTAAACGGTGCCCTAAGGGCTGTATATATGGAGGAAGAGGGGAGAATTTCGTGGCCCTTGGTGGAGGGTCCAAACTAACCCTATCTCTTGTTTCCCACACATACGGACTCTAAAATAGCCTATACTAATGTATTTCGAAATTACATGGGCTGGCCCAATAATAAGGTGACGCAGACACCTAGAATAGCCTCTGGACGAAATTTATGAAGTGGCATCTTGTATATTTCGTCCAAGGCTTTATGCACTCATTATGGTGGCTTCAAAGTCCTGAAATCATCACTTGTAACTCCATTCTTGTCCCCTTAGCATGCCATCATCTCCATGCTTGTTCTTGCTCCAATGTTCATCCTTCTCCAAGCTAGGCCCTTCATTTGTAAGCAAAACAAATGTATCCAATTTAGGCAGCATCATATTCTCATGAACATTAGAATCATTACCAAGAAACGAAAGTACCTGGTAATTTAGTTGGCGTGCGCGAGCTCTAGTAATTGGTCCAGTATGTATAGCAGCAGGGGCTGTGGGTGTAACAATGGTATTGATGTCCTCATCAATGGGGAATAGAAGGTGCCTTGTTCTAGCATAAGGCAAAGGACAAGCTTTGTTCAAAATACTTTAGCACAACATTGGAGCTTGTCAGGTAAGACCACTCTAGTTGCTCTGAAATATCTAGGAACAATCGGGAACCCATCTTCGGTTGTACTGGGCATCCTGTAATGGCAACACTCATTTAGTTCAACACCAGTCAATGAAAAAAATTAAGGAGCAGCATAAAAAATCAACCAAATGTTACAAAATGATTTAAAAACATAAGGCCCAAATCAGGAATGGTCATTGTGAATTGGCTCAGAGAATGTGAACCATATAACCAGCAAAGTGCTATACATAACAGTATAACCGAAGATTATCACAAAATTTATTAACTGTCAACCTCTACCGGCACAGTTGTGCCCATTCAAAATATCATCAAATTTGACGGTTACATAATATTTCAGCAGCACTACATGAAAGTTGAAAGAATCATGAGCCGAGACCCGAGCAAGTTAGGTGCGAGCTTTTGTGTTGAAGTATCTTTGTGCATAGTACTATGATACATTACACGGAGGTGAAAATTAAATTTAACAAACACGGTGATCACTAAGCTGCCATTGTCAGCAAAGTTAACAATAGCATGCATGGACACCATGCTTAAATGGAAACCTTACTTGATGAGGACCTGAAGTGCTACATTCTTCATGCTATTAAGACATTGGAGGAATTAGGAATATATACTACATTATACACCTGTCAATATCTGTCGGCATATAATTATACCACATCCAAGAAAATGAGCCTGCTATCGAGCAAAAGGAACCGGTAACAAATGATGGAATCGTGCTTGTTTCAGCACTACAGCTGGTATTGTTGGCCCTGAACCAAGTTCATATAAATACACCTTAGCATAGAAATTACGATGTATATGTGCGAACACAAATACATATAATTAGGCTACTTCTGGATAATTATTGTTTCCGCATAGAAATTGAGAAATTGAGATTTGTTTAGAAATCAGAATACGTGCAAACCCCCAGCAGTGAAATAACACGACATACTGAGACATACCTTAATCATCATTTAAAATGCATGCCAATGAATATCTTTTAAAATTTCAGAAATATATGATAGACTTGTAACAATAGTTTATGTTGCTCTTTGCCAATGGAAACAACTTAAATTTCTTCAGATTATCTCAAGAGAAAGATAAACTTAAACAAAAAAACATGATTTGCAAGATTAGGGACTATTGGGATTATCTGATATAGCCAATGATAGAAAAACATTTGGCTTCAGATATTCAGGTGAGCAATCGAAAACAAATACAGACAACTATATTGAGCATGAATGGTATACTCACCATAGGAATGTCCAGTCTTTCTGCCTTAGAGGAGAATCATGAATGCATACATCATTTGGCTTCAGATATTTAGTTGAGCAATCAAAAACAAACACGGACAACTTTATTGACCATAAATGGTAGTCAACATAGGAACGTCCAGTCTGGTGCCTTAGGAATTAGAAGAACCTCCTTCGCCTCCACCTGAGACGCCTTTGGCACCTGCACGCGCACAAACAACAGAGACATCAAAACCAATCATCCTACACTTCAAGAGCATGCTAAAATTCAGAATCAGCATGCTGCGCACGGGCTCGCCAGGAATCCAGTGGACTTAACAAAAGAATGGAAACTGAACCAAGTGTGCGCACGCTTAGATTTATATTGGATTCTAAATTATGTGTTATTTTTCATGTTTGCATTTCAGTGCAACGCTTACAATCAAGATACTTCTACTATTCAGCATGATTTCACATGAATCTTTGTGACAGTTGTGTTTGACTTGTATCGAAACATCCGATGGCTGAAACATTGAGTAAGGAAGAGTGATGAAAATTCGAAAAGCAGAGACAATTACGCCCCATGACCAAAAGAATAACAAATTCTTCAAGAAGGTTCAACCAGATCGAGACTGGAATAATCAACAGAGGAATTGCAACTGAAACCAAGGTGCTTATCAACTAAGCAGAACCAAGAATATCTTCCAATCAACAAGATTCAGGAAGCTGAGGCAGACATGAGCAATTTAGAGGACCTGAAACAACATGCACTTTACAAGAAAAAATGGACTGGTCTCTCATGTCTGATATTATAGTATAGATTGATTGACGCTCTTGCCTAACATGCTGAATTCTACACATGAAAAAGCATCACCTCGAGGGTCAATTCTAGACATGAAAATTAACGTAATGTATTGGATTTGGAGGATGATTGACGCTCAGGTCTGGTGTGCATACATGGCTGAATCAAATGTTGGACTTGGCCGGTGTCTACTCGGCTCAAGGCGCTTGTTAACAGGGGTCAAGTGGAAGCATACCTCTGGTGCAGACGCCGTAGGCGACATTGGAGTGCTCGACGGATGTTTGTGTACCTCCGGCGAACTCGGAGCTTCTTCCTCTTGCGAACGTGAGACAGGTGATGCCCCTGACATGGACTTAAATCGGTGCGTGTCCCATGCCTTTCTGTAGTTGCAGTGTCCCGCGTTATGTGTCTTGACTATCGTATCTGAAACGGATGAGAATTTTGTTTGCAATCAATTAGGTGATGATATGAAGACTACTGTACCCACTCAACAATTGGAAAAGCAGGCCATGGATCTACAGAAAGAAGAGCAAAATAAGCTAGTTGAGGACCAGTGTCAGGAAGATGCAGCAGAAACACTGAAGAAATAGAAGAAGAGGCCATGGATCCTCATAACGTGTTAACAGGGGTCAAAGCTGTTTGCCCAGGAGCTGCTGAATGGGTTCGCCGGTTACGTGCTGAAAGACGTGGCTGAGATGGCTGCCAATTCAGTTCAGTGACATTGGCAGCGAGGCGAGCCTCCTGCTCTCGTCGAGCTGCTCGGCAAGGACGCCGTCCTCAGTGAGCTCGAGGGCGAGGACCGCCGCGCCACCTCCAGCGCCCGCGGCGAACGTGCGCTTTAGGAGAAGGTGGAGGATGAAGGCGGCGCTGGACCCGTGGCCGCCGGCGGCGACGCCGGTTGTCGCACGGAGAGGCGAGGTCGAGGAGGAGGCCCGGGTTGTGGAGGACGGCTGCGCGGCCTGGCTGGGGCCTCCGAGTGGCGCGCGGAGAGGCGCGACGGGCGCTGCTGGTGGTCGCCGGCGACGGCGGATGGCGAGCGGCTGCCGGAGCGGTGCAAGGAGGCGCGAGGCGTGGGAGGGAGGGGGAGTCGGGGACGGAGCGAGCGGGTAGGAACGATTGTGGGGATTTTTTGGTGGGGGCGAAGCAGTACATCGTAGTTTTTTTTTGACGGGAGATCGATCGTGGGTGGGATTAGTGGGCTGCTCTGTCTGTGTTTGATGTCAAACATTAGAAAGATCTTGATCGTTAGATTCTAGGATTAGATGGATAAGATGAACTGGTTCTCCGCCTTCTCTTTCTTTTATAGTGGTAGTAGATATGCAGCGCGAAAACTATTAGAACTAACAATACCGGCATAAACAAATATTTTCTCCTTTTTCAAAAATTTAAAGAAAATTCTGTATATTGGCTTTTAAAAGCTCTGAAAAAAATTCAAAAATCACGAACAAATATTGGAAAAATACCATTTTTTTTATTTTAACCAAATTTCAAAACGAAAAAATGTATGAATTTGTGAACAACTTTTAAAAAACGAGAACATTTTTTCAATTCAAATATTTGAAACTCCAAACAATTTTTTGAATTTTCATGAATATGTGAACAATTTTTAAAACATAAACATTTTCTAAAAAGTTCTCAACAAAAGTTGAAAACATGAACAATTTTTGGAAATGCGAGCATTGTTTTGAAAAACATGAACAATATTTCTAAAATGTTTTTGTAAATCAAATTTTTAAAAATTGAACATTTTGTAAATCCAATTTTTAAAAAACAGGAAGAAAAACGCAAACATTTTGTGAAATTACCGAATAATTTCTGAGATTATGAACAGTTTTAAATTTTGGAACAAAAATTTGAAACAAGAACATTTTTAAATTCAGAACAAAAAGTTAAAACATGAACACTTTTTTGGAAATGGCGAAGAAAGTACGTATTGGTATGATTTTTTTGGAACATGGGAACATTTTTTGCAATAGAGAAAAAAATGCTGAAACTGTGTACATTTATGAAAAAATGTGAACAAAATTTGATAACACGAACATTTTGTGAAATTACGAACATTTTTTCGTCAAATGCAAACATTTCCTAAATTCCCCAAACATAGTGTGAATTCGTGAACAAATTTAAAAAACATGAACAAACTTTAAAAACAAGAACAATTATTGAAATTCTAGAAACTTTCTAAATTTGTGAACAAATTTTAAAAATATGGACATTTTTTATCTGTGAATAAACTTTTAAAATGGGAACATTTTTTGAAATTGTGAACAAAATTTAAAGTGAAAACATTTTCTTAAATGTTATACAGATTTATCATATTATATAAAATTCGAAAATATTAAACCTTGCTTGAAAATAAGGGAACAAATTTTAAAATTTTAAACTTTTTTGAATTTTGAACATTTTTGCCATTTTCTGAAGAAAAACTGAAAATCTGAACATGTGAAATTTGGAACAAATTTTGTAAAATGTGTTTTTTGAAAAAATCTGAACATATTTCGAAAAAAGAAAAAAAGTGAAAAAGTAAATAAAGAAAGTAAAACAAATAGACAATAAAAATAGAAACAAAAAAAGAAGCAAAAAAAGAAAAAAGAAAACCGAGAAAACCGAGAAAACCCGAAAGGAAACAGCACATGAAAAAACCCTGTTCAGGGAACCTTCTAGAAGGTTCCAAAAACCGTTGGCCGCAGTGCATAAAGCTTTAAGTGGGCCGGCCCATGACTTGTCGCAAGCCCCTATGCGAAACCCCGGCAATTCTCCGCAGAGAGCGGCGAATACGATTTTCCCTCGTTTGCTCCCGGTACGTGGACTAATGGTACAGTGTGCACATGGGCTGAACATTAATACGTGGTGGGTTTAAAAGTGTAGATAATAGTTGATATACAGCCCTTGGCCCGTATACCAAAACATCTATATCTGGGAGCTTTTTTGCCCTGAGATTGCTCCACTTGGATGAAAACGACCCCTTGGTAATTACTCATGTGGCACGTGTATTTTTTTGGTACGTGGCTGTGTACGAATGCGTGGTGTCTTCAACTTTTCGTTTCAAATTTTTTGAACTAGCGTACGGCTTCTCTTGGTAGGTTTGGAGTGCATTTAGCGATTGTTTGATGGCTGTTGGACATTCCTTTTGTCGCACATGGGACCGAGATATAACCACCTTCTGCAAGTAGTATGGTTTTGTCTTTTTTGTGGGGATGAGCCCCTTAATTATCGCTATTCAGATTCATGCAGATCCAATTTTTGTTTTTGTGCGTGATTGAACTACATGCAAGTGCATGCACGATGCATCACCTGGTTTCTCGTGGGGCTTCTTTTTTATCTTGACTGAAAGGGTGTAGGCGTTTATGGATATTTCTCGATTGATATCGTTCGCTGTTGCGTGCGTGTTTCTCGATTCGTTTCCGTTTCTTCATGTGTCCCGTCGTCCCGTGTTTACTCGAAGCCTCTGGCCAAATCGTCCACCATATAACATCGCCTATAAAAGCTTACATTCCCTCCCATCAAAGGCACTGACTATGATCTGTCTCTCTCCCTCGCGCGGTCTTCTCATTCTAACATGCAGGTTGCCTTTTCTTCGTTGCGCTACACCGCCATTGTCCGCCGTCTCATGGTCGCAGACCATTAGCCCGCTCCATTTCTTCCCACCTCTCCCCACCCGCATGGAGCCCACAATGTAGTTCTCGGCCCGGTTCTACTTGCCGGCAGCTTTCAACGGCAGTGCCCCTTCTTCCTGAGACACGACAATGACGGCGTCATTTTTGCACCTCCTGCGGACTTCCATGGTGAGTGGTGCCGGACAAGCTCAAGGTCAACCTGATAGCCGTCTTGTTGGTGACGACCCCGAGGATCACCGCGAGGTCCGCCGCCAAGGGACAACAGGTGTAGCCCTACACGCCATCCACCATGCCATGGTCCTTCAGCAGTGGCGGCTGCACTAGCTCCACATGCTGCTACTCCTCAAAATTGCGCTTCATGCGAGAAAGCAGTGGCGCCGTGGCGGACGGAGGTCGCAGATGGCCTGGCAAGCGGCAGCGCGAGGCGGGCACAGGCGTGGTGGGCTGGTGGCGGTAGGAGACCGGACGTGGAGGTAACATGACAGGCAGAGCATCTCGGGTCTGCCCTGCGGTGTGTCGGCAACAACTCCGGGCCACATGCCGGGGAAGGACATGGCTTTCTCTGTTTCTCCATCTTCTCCCTTCCATGGAGGGCGTGTGGTGTTGCGCCATGCCATGTGCATCCTATCCGATGACGATGAAGCATGCAAGTTCATGGGCGGGAACCGTGGACCGTGCGGACGGCGACGGGGCAGTGGGAGGAAGGCGCGGCGTGAGAGATGGAGATTGGGCAGCTCCGTGTCAATGACACCATGGTCGTAGAAGAGATGGTGGTGGTGAGCTTAGAGGTGTTGTGGTGGTAGCCCAATCGCAGGCTCATCGTGGAGGCCGGCGAGTTTGGCGAGTATAATATTCTTCTTGATGTACGAGGGCGCCGTGTTCATACATGTTCGTGCATGGTGTGTATCTGTTCTTGAGCTGGTTCGTCTCCCACCGAGCATAGTTGCCTTGCGCTTTCTATACACACTAATTTCTGCAGTTTCTATACACTGAAACATGGCGTTGGCACTGGCCCTTGGTCTATCGTAAGTCGAGCCAGGGGTTTCTCTCCCGTGGAGGGCTCCGCGCATACGTGCCTACCGCACCCGCGTCCCTCTAGATTGCGAGGGGCGTGCTATGGCCGCGTTGCTGGGGAAAGGGACGGGCCAATCCCGAAAGCGCAAGCCGGCTCGCTCGCTCCGCCAAAGGATGTGCGTTGTTGTTCGTTATCGATGATATCTGCCCTGCAGGAATCTCCTTCTCTTCAGTTCTCAGTTATCGATGACCGCGTGCTCTGTGATGGCCTCGACGGCGTCCACTTCTTTACACGGGAGTAGTCCTTCCATCCAATGGACAACGATGCCACAATGAGGTCGACACCACGCTAGGTCGACAACTATCTCGGCAGGCTTGGTTCAGTGCTCAAAATGTGGCTAGAGGGACAGGGAGATTGCCGCCTTTGGGATGTTCGATGGTGAGGAGGTGCCGGTAGCCGGTGGTATGGAGGTTGTACTCAACACAATGCTATCATTTTTTTACGAGGCATACTTTGAAGCTCAAACATGTTCTATTGCTCTAACAAACAAGCATGCTCTATTGCTATGATGTTTTTAGAAAATAAGCATGCTCGCAAGTTACCACGCTCAAGGCAAAGAATAAGTTTTGTCACACAACTAAATCAATTTTAGAGGCTGTAAGTAGGCAGAAGGAGAAGATCCACTCATGTTCTGGTATAATACTAGTGGTACTCGGAAAAACTAAAAGTTGTAGCAACAAGAACCCATGATTGCTGTTTCGGGTGGAATTATAAGTTGTGTTCATCAAAATTCATTCATGAAATGCCTGGGATTTAGGTGGGCACTTTTGTGTCTACTCATAATAAATATGAAGGTCTTGGTGCTTCTCAAAATACATTGGGTGCCATGATTTGTCTCATCATTTTATCTTCCGAGCAAAATTAAACTGGATGAAGAGATGCACAGCATGAATCCATGTACCAGTAAATTCAGTTGGGGAATGACAAGTTCCGTATATAACTGTCATAAACTCATCAAGCAATCCAGCCATTTTTCTTTCTGATTTATTTGGGTTGAGAAATTGTAATGGTTGATTCTCTATTTCTAGGTCAATTTTTTGTGTGTGGATTGTTTTTACAGCCATGTCGGTTAATATGACTATATGAGATGGACATGTGGTATTACTGGAATATGGCAAGATACAAGGGGCGTGTGTGTGTTGCGTCTTCCTTCTGATTTGTCTATTTAGACAAACACATGTCCTCTCCCCTTTGAGTGGTGGTTGGTCATTGTATGGACGGAGGGGTGGGGATTGATTTGATACGTGCATGCCGGTGTGTTTTCCAGTGTTTTCTCGGCGGCGGATTAGTTTAGGATTGTTCTTTATCTTCTTCTTTGTGCGTCGAATCTTCTCTAGAATACTCAAGATGCATATCTCAATCTCATTGTCCGCCTCCCCGTCGACTAAGCACAACTCCAATAAATTTGCCCAAGCCTATAGAACTGTCAACTTAGTATCATAAAAAAGATAATTATTTTATTCATGTAATGTGCTATATGCACTTCACCGAATAAATCTATGTTCTGTTTGACTAGACATGATTTATCCATCAGTGCCGTTTTTACATCTTCATATTATGCATTCCATTGTTGTTGTCTTCCAAACAACAGTACTTTTGTATTTAAATCACACCAGTCTTCTATACTAGAAAAAATTCGCTCGCAAGTTTAACTCTCTACAAAAAATACAGTCATTTTTGGTACTCCCTAAAAAAATTGTTACCTCCATTACATTCTTATGACACAATAAAAAACTGATGACTTGGTTGTAAATTTTCCCAAATTACACAATACCATTACTATTAAAACATTCAACCTTTTTAGACAACATCTTTACCTACAATTTATAGTCTACCTAATATTTTAGGCTTGAGCCTCTTTTCGGCCTATGTGAAAAAATAAACACCGAATATTTCAAAAGACGAATGCACATTCTACAGTCGATACATACAAAACCGAGCCAAAAAATAGCACATACACACGTGCCGTATCGATGGGGCGCGGCGTGCCGCCGCGCAGGTATGGCTAGTAATGGGATTACGGCACCAAGCCTTGCCGTGACGGGAACTGACGAGCCGTTTCGTTGGGACCACACACATCAGGGAGACGCACGCGCGGGCTGCCTCAACCATGCAGAAGCAGAAGCAGGCAGAGCAGGAGTATGCGGCGATCGACGTGCTGGACCTCGGCCGACCAAGCGGCTGGTGTTGGGGTTCGAGCGCCGCCTTCAGGAAAACCTCGGCGCGCGGATGAAGCACCCGGACGAGGACGACCCGCCTTGTTCGCCGACTCAGAGCTCGCCCTCCTCACCGAGGCGTATAGACTTCGTCTCATCGCGACATGCCCGAGATCTTCCCCGATCTCATCCTGCTCTGCGTCGCATCGTCCCTCTCCAGCGACCAGCGGCGTCATCCCGCCGCCTCCCAATAGGCATCCAAGTGGTAACAGATGTGGAGCTTCATGGGATGAGGTACTTCCTCTCCTCATCTTTCTCTCATCATGTTCTTAGTGCTGACTGCAATGTGAAGCGTAGTAGTACTGAACCGTACTGTCAAAATGTGAGCATACTCTTATTTTTCTCTATTTAGGTTCAGTCCAGTTCAGTTAGGTTCAGGTTCACCTTACTGGCATGACAACATGGGGCTCTGAAGATTGCATCTGAAGCATAGTAGTAATGTGTACGCTACCAATCTGTATCTACCTTGGCCATTGTTTTGAAAACGTCTTGTAGTGGTCCATGGAATTCGTGAGCGAATGTTTTTTCCAAAGAAATTTTTATTGGTCATACAGCAAATTCAGAAAATTATGTTCCCCAACACATGGCAAATTTTATGAAAAATTGTAATTGTCACACGACAATTTACGAATTCTTTTTTCTAAATCATGACAATTCTTGAAACAAATTTATAGTTGTCTCATGGCAATTGTCGAAACAAATTGTGTTTCCTAACGAATGGCCATTGTTGAAACAAATTGTGTTTTCTATAGTTGAAACACATTTATTATATCTGACCATGGAAACATTATTGTATCCATGTCAATTTTATTTGTGGCTAACATCACAAACGATTTTTTTGGGACCTGGCATGTAAAATTTCTTGTACAAGATATACGAATTTTGCTATGTCATTAGTTGCCATCATTTTAGAAAAATAGGGAAGTGAATTTTTCATCACATGAAAAGATAACAAAAAAATTTAAGTTGCCTTGGTCCACTATCTAGTTTTGCCAGCAAAGTCATAGAAAAAAAATAGTTGCCATTGTGTAAAAATAGTAGGGGTGTTTCGAGAATTTTTGTTCATGAATGCCATGCGAGCATTACAAAAATTGCCATGTGAACAACAAAGAAAATATGAATGTGTGCGCTTGTAGAGAAATAGCAAAAAACATTTTTGAAATTTTCCATTTGAGCATTGGAAAATTTTTTGTTATTATTTTTTCCATGCTTTTTTCATAAACGAAAATCTTCTTAACTTGCCATTATAAGTACAATGGACTCGTAGGTCATCTGGGTCGTGCTAACATTAATGATTTTTATATAATGTTTATGGCACCTTCCTATGTATGTAGCATGACAATTTTATTTTTAAAAGCATGGCTATCTATATTATCTAGATCATATGTCATTGCGGCGTCCGCGAAAAGCAACTACTATTTGGCTAAAACCGGTTTCAGTTTGACGGAAAGTGATTTCTATTTAGGCTGCGTTTGGCAACAAAGTTTTTTTAAAGTTTCCTGAGAATACCACAGTTTCTGAAAAAAGCCATGGTTTTGAATACTTTGATGTGTTTGGCTTCAGCAGAAATTAAAGTTTTGTAAACCACCGTATCCTAGAAACCATGGTATTTTTGCTGTATCTGAAAAAGAGGTCCCGACCTCTTTTTTCTGAACAGAGCGGAGAGTAATCATCGGGGCGATCGCATTTGATGTTGCCCTCTACGTGGAGATAAGATATCCAGCTGGGATCCATCCTATTTTCGTTCTTTTTGTTATATGGTAAACGACCTGTATTATTATATCTCCTAGCGAGTAGCACACTGATTAGATCGATTGATCCATCTGGAGAACACTCGTACGCAGCAGGCTATATATGCTAGCTAGCCGATTCAGTGTAAACAACGGCACAGAAGAATTTAGGACCGGCTGGGAGTACATGCACGTATAGACATATAATGGCAACACGCTCCTAGGATTGTATTGCCTTTTGAATGACTTGGTCAAAACTTTGATAAATCAACACAAGCCAAACACATGTAAAACTGAGAAAAACGTTGGTTTTAGGAAACCGTAGTATTCCTTGCCCACCCATAGGAATACTGTGGTTTTCAGTTACCACGGTTTTTAAAAAACTTTGCTGCCAAACTAGCCCTTAGTGTAAAGCGGATTGACAATTTTTCAATAAAGACGGATACTGAAGGTATGAGGTTGGATGGCCGGCTTCCACATTCGTGTCCACGAAGAGTCCGCGGATGAATACAACTACCTTCGTCCTGGTTTATTGGTCCTCATTGTATTTTGTGCCGAATTTTGACCATAAATTTAACTAATAAAATTTTCATGCATGTCACAAAAAATTATATCATTGAAAACTAGGTTTAAATACAAATCCAATATATAATTTTTATATGCATTAACACTTTGTTAGTTAAATCTTTGATCAAAATTTGACACAAATTATAAAGGGGACTAATGAACCAGGACGGAGGTAGTAGTTCTATTTTACGGCACCCCATTGGAGATGCTCTTATTGCCCGCTCATGCACAAGTTGATGTATCAAGTCTCCTGATCTGTACCCTTAAAAAAAATTCTCGTCATCTGTTGTTGGTGTGCCAAATTATAGGCGGGGACGTGGAGCAACCCTGGTATTTCCAGTCGCATGTGCCGGCTCGCACATGTTGGTCCACGACGTCCTCGCTCCTACGCCGTGATACACCCATTAGTTTTTTTTTTGAGTAACATTAGTGTTTTCTTTTTGAGGGGTGATACATCCGTTAGTTAATCACGTAGGTCCTGTCCTACATGGGCCGAAATCACTATTCTAACCTTGTCAGAGAATCTTCGCACAAAATGAACTCGAAACGAAACTATTTCACAATCTGATCCTTTTAAAAACGCCATAGTCCGTGACGTTGCTTCTCCATATAAAAACGCCAAGCCAGCTCGCGTTGCTGCAACACATAAAAACGCCGAGCTAGCCCGCGTTGCTGATCTGGCCCATCGTCAGGCCTTGTTGACGTGGCAGAGCAGGAAACGCCACAGCTAATGGCGTTTCTATTGCTTACACCAACGCCATAGTACATGACGTTTCATGCGTAAGCTTACTCCCTATCTTGTTTATTTTATTCCGATGACACATGCGCGTTTTCACTGCTCACTACAGCGCCAAAGTGTTTGGGGTTTGATGTGTACAAAGCTTACTCTGATGTGTCCTACATGGGACTCATTCTAGTGATTGTCTCCTCTCTTCTTCAGGTTTATTTTATTTCTTTTATTTCACCAGGCCTACCACATTCAGCATGCACGTATTTTTGCTTCTTTCACATAGATAGAAGACCTAAGACCATCTACAACCGGACCCCTCAAACCCGTCTCAAATGCCCGGGCAGGCCGATCGAACGTTGTCCGGTCACGAAATTTGAACCCAGATAGGCCCCTCAAACGGCCATCAAACGCCCGGGCTGACCGGCACCCCCCTTATTCAGGCCAAATATGGGGTGGATATGAGGGCGCCGGGGCACGCCCGCCACGTCGGCCTGACGGCGTGGTCCCACACGAAAACGCCCGGAAACCCGGCGGTTCGACGGCCGCCGCGTCCATCTGCGCGGTGGGAACGCCGCGTGGCGCCACTCCGGCTCGCCGCCCAAGACAACATCCGACTATTTAAGCCGGTCGGCGTCCCGCAACCCTAACCCATCCCCTCCCCCTCTCCGTGCCGCCAGTCCGAGCCCTTCCGCGTCCTCCCTCTCTCGCTCTGGCGTTCTGCCCACGCTCCGGCACTCCACCATGGTTTGGAGCAAGATCATCTACTATGCCATGCTGACGCCGAAGCGGCGCTACGAGATCCAGCAGCAAATCCGGGCGAGGGAAGCCGCGCGCTTTGCCCGCATCACTTCATGGATATAAGAATCTAGTATGAGATGTCCGGATGCAAGAAGTAAAATTTGAGGCGTTCCTGGTCACTACCCGCAGACGTTTGAGGGGCCAAATTTGCCATATGTGGCTGTAGATGCTCTAATGCATGCGTTCGCGCCCATCCTCCATTTGCATCAAATAAGATTCATTTTAAATATGTTTTAATGAATTTTGAAAGTAAATTTTAAATTTCAACTATTGAAACATAGTATTCCGTATGAGCGATCGATAAAATCATGAGTGTTGTGCTTACAAACAACAAAAAGTTGTATCAAAATTTATCTATGAAACTTAGTAAGAGCGAGCGAAAAAATCGCAAGTTTGAGATAAAAAGTCATATGTTTCAATGACTGGAACTTAAAATTTATTTGTGGCCCTGTGCAAGACTTGACTACTTTGCGAATCGCGAGGCAATCAAGCAGCCCGGCAGGTCTGACGTTTGCGTGCCACCGTGAATTTTCGCATTGTACAATTGAACATTCCCTGAATGTGTCTCTTTTATACAAAAACTAGCAAAATATTATATTTTTCTGCCCATTACACTATTCATCTATCATGATGTTTTATGTTCTGCACTCGTATTTCTATGTTGAAAAGGTTCGTGACATGATATTGCGTTCGAGGCTACCAGTGTGCAAAGGATGGATGTGAGCGTGCGCATGTGTGAGGCTACCACCTACCAGTGCAAAGGATTCAATTTCTCCTATCTCTAGGAATGATTCAAAAAGTACGCGCATGCTGCATGTTGTGGGGGGCGTGGGGCTAGTGGAAAAGAAATAAAATAAACAAGGTAGAGAGTAAGCTTTCACATCAAACGTCAGGTATGTTGGCGTTGGAGTAAGCAGTGGAAACACCATTACTTGTGGCGTTTCTTGCTCTGCCACGTCGGCGAGGCTTGGCGGTGGGCCGGGTTAGCAACGCGAGCTATCTCGGCGTTTCATGTGGTGCAGCAACGCTACCTGGCTTGGCGTTTTCGTGTGAAGCAGCAACGTCACGGGCTGTGGCGTTTCTAAAAGGGTCAGATTGTGAAATAGTTTCGTTTCGAGTTTATTTTGTGCGAAGATTCCCTAATAAGGTCAAAACAGTGATTTCGGCCTCCTACATGCAAAGCCCAATACATAGCTATACATCCGACAATACCTGACACGGCCCAATCCCCGCGAGAACGACGAGCGCCTAGCGATTCTAGGAGCAGGCGAGCTCGTCCGCTCCTATGGATTTTTGGGTGTGGAACTTCATTTTCAGTGCTATCATGCACGCATGGAAGCAGTGGCGGAGCTACAAACAGAAGACTGGGCGGGATAGGCTGAATTTGATGCTAAATCTTGGTTGCTGCCTTGTAGCGTTGTGTATTCATGGGCTGGGACTAGATGAATATCTATATTTTTTTTGTCAAAAGTTGGGCAGGCCACGGCCATTCCGTCACAACGTAGCTGCACCGCGGGCGACGCCCATCGGTCCCAACATCACCCCCTAGCGCTACAAGGCTGCCTCCCACACTCATCTCCTTTACTACATGTCGGTTGCCTATACGGGGAGGCCGAGGTGCTCTTCACTAGCCGCATCTCCCACCATGACCGCAAGGTGTTCGACACTTTTCTCGCAAGGTACCATGGATATATAGTGGGGACGAGTATTTTTGCAACAACTTCATTTGTTCATCGGATGACTCGTCGCTGGACGACGAGTAGCTTGTGGTTCCTGCATTGGTGGTCAATTGTCGGATTAAGGGCTCCGCAGACCCAAGAAAGGTTCGAACTCAGGGGCGTGTGCCAAGAACTAAACCTCTCAAGCTGATCGATCCGCTGCTCTCACGACCTAGCTCGATGAACACGACAGAGAAAGACACAACAGTTTATCCAGGTTTGGGCCACCTTGCGGTGTAATACCCTACTCCTGCTTTGTGCTGGATTAGCCTCGCGAGGAGCTGAGGATGAACTAGTACAAGTGGAAGAACAACCTCAGGAGGCTTGTTCTTGTGATGAGCTCTTGGTGGCTCGATGAGCTGATCACCTGATGAGTCGATCCCTCTCAATGGCTAGGCTATATTTATAGTGGCCTTGGTCCTCTTCCTCCAAAACTTAGGCGGCAAGGGATCCCACAATGGACAAATTTGAAAGGGAACAAGTACATCTAATCCTAACGAAAGGTGGTCTTCGCTTGCAAAGCCTCTGAGTGTGACGTCGTGGTGGGCTCGGCGATGACATCCTTCTTGCCGTTCTGGCGGTTTTGGTCTTGTTGCACGCAAATGGCAACTTTTGGCTGATTCCTTGGGACTCCACATCTGCGCTTGCCTCCTTCGCACCAAAGAGGAAACCTGCCGCTCTGTGCCCGCTGGCGCGCCTGGCCTTGATCGTCATGGCTGATGTCATTTCAGCCTCGTGAGCCTTGGTCTTGCATAGAAATCTCCGCTCCGCTCAGGAGGTCGCCTGAAGAGGCCGCTCCCTCGGGAGGTCTTGATGTCGCCCGCCTCGTGAGGCTTGGCCCCTCGTGAGGGTCTTGCCTTGCCGTAGTCTAAACTGGGCCATACCAGGCCGTCGATCAAGCCATGTCATAGGCCGCAGGCAGGCAGGTCTGGGTACCCCGGTTCGCAGAACACCGACAGAAGCCCCCGGGCCCAAGGCGCACTCGCACTTGGCTTCGAGGCGAAGCCAAAGGGCGAGTGCGGAATGCCGCGGGCCCCAATCGCCCGCGGGTCGGGTTGACGCGTGGCGCTTGACAAGACGTGGGCGCCTCCGCTTCCCCATGCTGCCTCAGCAACCGTCTGATTTGACAACTGCCTGCTGCGAGCGCAGCCTTGCCTTCATTGTTCGCCGCACTCACTCTCTGCTTCCTCCTCCCTTGTGAGCTTGTGCGCCCTTCTCCAGTCGCCTCATCTTGCTCATCTTCCTCTGTTGCCATGGCTCCAAAGTCAAAGAAGAAGAGCAGAGCTCGCGCGCCCAAGGATCCATTGCCGGAGCTGGAGCCTGCGCTAGATCGATCAATAGTGGTCAACCAGGAAGGGCTGGACAATGTCCGCTTGTCCCTTGCAGCTGATTCCAATGAGTGGAAGGCAACGAAAGCCTGGCCTGCTTCCCGCAGTTCGATCGAGATGGGGGCCACTGAAATTCCTCTTCATCTTCATGCCCTCTCCACGGTTCTGATCCCTCCCTTCTCTGATTTCTTCAACGCCGTGCTCTCTCATTACCAGATCCATGCGCTACATCTGGATCCTTCGTCCTCCTTTCCTTCTTCGCCTTCTTGTGCGAGGCCCTCGTGGGCATAGCCCCCTTCGTGGCCTTGCTCTGCCACTTCTTCTTGCTTCATCTTGTTGACAGCTGGTAGCGCTCCGCGTGCGTGTCGTTCTAGGCGGTGGCGGCGACGGCAGGCTCCGGTATCGACTTCACGCTCCGCATGGATACCACGGGGTTTCGAAAGCAGTGGATGTATGTGGACGGCACTGTGCTCAGCCCCCTGCTCCTTCTTTCGAGCGCGCCGGCGATCCCGAGCTCCGGTTGGGAGCACGCGAGGTTGGTCGACTGTCGGCTTGGGCACGTTTGGTCCACACTGGCCAAGTTGTGGGAGGCGAGCGTGATGGCGCCAATGGTGGCGAGGGAGTTCATCCGACGGCGCATCGCACCGCTTCAGCGCCATTCGCACCCAATGTGGGCCTTCACAGGCTCTAAAGATCCCATGAGGCTCCGGGTGATTGCGCTTCCCGCTGAGACATTGGGCGCCGTACTCAAGCTCCTGACGGGCTACCCGGATCCCGCGGTGATCCCTGCTAAGGCGGGCCTCCTCTTGTATTAGTGCTCGAACGCGGAGGACTTCGTCAGGCAGATGTCACGCTTTGACAAGTGGGGGCCACTCCCCGTGGTCCATGAGGGGCCTTGCGAGAACCCTATTGGGGTGGCCCCGTTCCTGCCCTTCAAATGGTGGCGGTGACGCATGCGCCGCCGATCGCTCCCGAGGTGGCCCCGGGAGGCCAGCCGCCTCCTCATGCCCCCGAGTCGGCCCCCGAGGGCCTGGTGCCGCTAGGTGCTCCCAAGGCGACTCCACTTGGTTCTGAGGGTGACCCGAGGAGGGTCCCGTCCTTCGCCATGATCGCCTCCGCCGCCTCCGGGGGCATCACGCCCCCCTCCGGCACGCCTCCTCCAGTCATCAAGGTCTCCCACAAGAGAAGGCTTGGGAGCTGCCTCGGTGTCGCCCCGCGGGCCCTGAAACAGAGGATTTGGATGGCCGATGATGAGTGAGTACCTTTCCTCCCGAGGCTTTTGCATGACGGGTTTCCTCCTGACGTTTTCCCTTCAGGCTTCCTCCTTCCCTGGTGACAAGCCTGCTCTTGTCGCGCCCTACAAGAGCCCCGGAGCCGATCGCCGCCCCAAGCCTCCTGAAGCAGGCGTCCGCTCGAGATGTGGCGCCGCCCCGAGAGCCATGGTCGTCAGAGGAGGGTCGCGAGCCCGTTCTCCCAACGTCTCTCCACAATGGCAGCCCCCGAGTCGTGGAGGCTGCACCGGAGGCCCTTCTAATGATCCTTGCGAGCAGCTGGGAGTCCCACGTGGTGGCTTTGTCTTTGAGTGGCGGAGCCACGCCTCATGGCGTGGGTGGAGTCTGAGGAGTGGCCGAAGAAGCTCCGGCCACCGAGCCCTTGCCGGGGACAGGCGAGTTGCCCCACTCCTCTTCGGCAAGCCATGGTGCAGAAGAGAGGCCCGACCACGCACTGGAGCTTGCACGCCGGCGGAGCGCAGTCCGCCACAACCTCTTTCAGGTAGCTGCAGGCGCCCTTAGCCAGCTTGGAGCGGAGCTTGACGACGTCGACTCCCGCCTTGAGGTGGAAAACCTTCGTCTTGCGTGCGGGTGGCGTCAGCTGGAGGTCGCGGTCAACCTTGGGTGCCTGCAGCATGAGCGTGACCGCACGGATGTCGAGGGGTTCCTGGCGGCCTCTTGTGAGGCCTGTATCCGTGCTCAGGAGGGGGCGCGGGCCGCGGAGCAGCGCCGCGAGTGATACGTCTCCGTCGTATCTATAATTTTGATTGTTCCATGCCAATATTCTACAACTTTTACATACTTTTGGCAACTTTTTATACTATTTTTGGGACTAACATATTGATCTAGTGCCCAGTGTCGGTTCCTGTTTGTTGCATGTTTTTTGTTTCGCAGAAACCCATATCAAACAGAGTCCAAACGGGATAAAAACTTACGGAGATTTTTTTGGAATATTTATGAATTTTGGGAAGAAGAATCAACGCGAGACGATGCCCGAGGGGGCCACGAGGCAGGGGGCGTGCCCTGGGCCCTCGTGGACACCCCGTAAGGCGGTTGGTGCCCTTCTTTTGCCGCAAGAAAGCTAATATCCAGATAGAGATCGTGTTAAAATTTCAGCCTAATCGGAGTTACGGATCTCCGGGAATATAAGAAACGGTGAAAGGCCAAAATCTGGAACGCAAAAACAGAGAGAGACAAAGAGACAGATCCAATCTCAGAGGGGCTCTCGCCCCTCCCACGCCATGGAGACCATGGACCAGAGGGTAAACCCTTCTCCCATCTAGGGAGAAGGTCAAGGAAGAAGAAGAAGAAGGGGGGCTCTCTCCCCCTCTCTCTCCCGGTGGCGCCGAAACGTCGTCGGGGCCATCATCATCACCGCAATCTACACAACACCTCCGTCATCTTCCCCAACATCGTCATCACCTTCCCCCATCTATATTCAGCAGTCCACTCTCCCGCAACCCGCTGTACCCTCTACTTGAACATGGTGCTTTATGCTTCATATTTTTATCCAATGATGTGTTGCCATCCTATGATATCTGAGTAGATTTTCATTGTCCTATTGGTAATTGGTGAATTGCTATGATTGGTTTAATTTGCTTGTGGTTATGTTGTTGTCCTTTGGTGCCCATCATATGAGCGCGTGCATGGATCACACCATAGGGTTAGTTGTATGTTGATAGGACTATGTATTGGAGGGCAAGAGTGACAGAAGCTTCAACCTAGCATAGAAATTGATGCATACGGGATTGAAGGGGGACCAATATATCTTAATGCTATGGTTGGGTTTTACCTTAATGAACGTTAGTAGTTGCGGATGCTTGCTAATAGTTTGAATCATAAGTGCATAGAATTCCAAGTCAGGGATGACATGCTAGCAGTGGCCTCTCCCACATAAAACTTGCTATCGGTCTAGTAAAGTAGTCAATTGCTTAGGGACAATTTCGCAACTCCTACCACAACTTTTCCACACTTGCTATACTAACTTTATTCCGTCCTTATCTAAACAACCCCTAGTTTTTATTTACGTGCTCTTTATATTCTTACAAACCTATCCAACAACACCTATAAAGTCCTTCTAGTTTCATACTTGTTTTAGGTAAAGCGAACGTTAAGCGCGTGTAGAGTTGTATCGGTGGTCGATAGAACTTGAGGGAATATTTGTTCTACCTTTAGCTCCTCATTGGGTTCGACACTCTTACTTATCGAAAGAGGCTACAATTGATCCCCTATACTTGTGGGTTATCAACGAGGCAACCGAGAAATGCGAGAAGGAGCTCTGACCCTTGAATGCTGATCTTGAACGGTAGGTTCAGACACGCAAGGCCGCCCTCGTGGTGCGGCCAGTCGGGGCTCCTAGCGACGCGACCGAGACTCGGAGTCACGAGGAGGCGTTGGCATTTGAAGCGATGGCGCAAAGCTTGGAGTGCGACCGACTGGAGGTGATGGAGCGTCAAGTGGCTTCGGACGAGGATGCCCTTGCTTCCCGGGAGGCGAAGATCCAGCTTGAGGTTGACCAGAAGGTGGCAGAGATTCGCGAGTCCTTTGTCGCGGAGTATCGCCGGAAGTTAGGGCTTCTAGAGGCCCGCTTCAAGCAACGGCAGGCCGAGCTGCAAGGCAAAGCCAATGCTCTCCAAGCCCAGCTTGCTGCGGCAGAGCGGCACGAGAAGGTCGTCGAGGAAGCCCGAGCCGTTGCCGAGGCCGAGCTGTCTTCTCTTCGACATCAGGTCACGGGCGTCTCATCTCTCGTGGAGAGGGCGTCGGCCGACGTGAACCACCGCCGAACGCTGCAGCGAGAGCGCTCCAAGATGCTTGAAGACCTCAAGGCGAGGGTCAACTGCGCCTTGGACATCATCTGTGACTCGTTGAGGAGAAGTGTCAGGATCTCCTTGGGTGCGTGTTCTCGCGCATCTTCAACTACCTTCTCATCTGTGACCCGAATGTCGGAGTAATGGGCCACGGGTAGGCCGACCCGGGACCCAGGACCTTTCAAGACATCGGGGCAAGCCGCGCCCCTCCTGCCGAGTCCCAGCTGGCAACCTTCGGGGAGGCCGAGTCCCAGCTGGCGACCTTTGGAGAAGCCGAGTCCAGGACGGCGACTCTGAAGCGAGCCAACTCCGGGCTTGCGACCTTCGGGGGCCGACTATAGGAGTCGGCCCGCGACCTTTCTCGAAGACCGGTGCAGGGTACAACCCTGACGTGGCTGTCCCCTCCGACCCACAAGGGGTAGGCATGGCTACAGTGAGCCGTATCGCCGGGAGATCTCCGGTGAGGCGCGACACTGTTGCCATGCCTCCCCTGACCTCAGCCACAGTGCGCGAGGCACTGTGCCCACGACGGTGGCCTGTACGGCCCGAAGATCGTCGGGCCCCCTGTCAGTGGGAGAGTTGAGGACGGCCAGAGCACCTGGAGTCGGGCCTGTGGGAGTCGGCCTCCTCAGAGTCGGCCGCCTCCCCGCCAGGGCCCCACAAGCCATAAACCAGATTGGATGGGGAGTGGTGACAGTGATCGCCCGACATACGGCGGCACTGTTCCCACGACCCCATGACCGAGCCTGTGTCACCAGAGCGCCAGACAAGGATTTACTGTCTGGGACCCACCAACGGCGGGCCCAAGCCGTGGGAAGGACAACGGCGTGAGAGATGACGGTGGGGGCCACACCCAACAGACATTATTGTACCCCCGGGGGGGTAGGCCTATATAAACCCCCCGGGGCACCCATGCAAAGGGTTGGGACTTGGATAGATTTAGCCACATAGCAAGGGGGGAGAGAGCCAGCCTTGCTCCCTCCTCGCCTCCCGATACAGCTCTAGGAGCACCTTTGTAACCATCTCACCATAGTGATCATGCGGAGACCCAGCAGAGCAGCAGAGGGGTGTTATTTCCCGAGAGCCCCGGCTGGGTAAGATTCGCGGCGTGCATGTCTGCGCCTCATCCGCTTTCGAGCACCGTGACGTTCTACTCGCCCCACCATGATAAGCCACCCATTGGCATATGTCGATCCAACCCCGACATTTGGCGCCCACCGTAGGCGAGGTGCACCGTCGTCCGGAGATCTGCTTCGACGGGAACCCTTTTCCTCCCTAGCGAAGCGCAGCCAGCCCGACTTCGCCAGATGGAGTTCAGACGACACGCTGCGCGCGGCGCGAAGCCGCCTGGTCGCGAAGCGGCCTCGCCGAACTCATCGGCGAGGTGCGTCTCTCCGACGAGCCTGCACCAAGCGCAGGCACGGGTGGCCCCGAGAACCTTCTCACGGGCCTCCTCGACCAACTCCACGTTGCCGGCGAGCTTGCCGTAGATTTGGAGTCCGTAGGCTCCTCCGACCCGATGCTGGTCGACTCCGACGCCGTATCACTCGTTATCTTCCCCACCAACGTGGTGGTCTACGACGAGCCGCTTCCGTACAAGGAGAGTCGCGGAAGCGCCGTCACGGAAGTGCTCGTCATCGGCCACGGCGAGCACTCCAAATGAAGACGCCAGACTCCGCTGCCGCGGTCTCAAGAAGACCGACCGCGCCCATTCCAGAGGACGCGACGCCGAGACGCCAGAAGAACGCCGCCAGATAATCGAAGGCGCCAAGAAGTTGGCAAGAATGAGACGCTTGTCAGAAGCATACCAGCGCGAGATGGATCGCGCTGTAGGTGGCTCGCCGGCTCCAACTGGGCCGAGCCGTCTAGGTGCGGTCCAGCAGCGCGGCGCGGCCATCGCCGACTTGCTCGGGGCGAAGCGCCCCGTGTACGCCACCCCTGCGGAGAACATCCGCACCGCCCAAGCGGCGACCGAAGAGCTGAAGAACTTCGAGGGCGAAGAGCGCCGTGTGATGACGGAGCGAGTCCAGCAGCTCCTCGACGCAGTTGCTGCGCAAAATGCGGCCGGCGGCCGCGCGGACGCGCTGCAGCAGCAAAATGACGACTTACCCCCTCGCCGAGATCAAGGCGCGACCTCCCGGACGCCGACTGGCGGAGTCCGCGGAAGGAAAGAGAAGGAGCCGGCTGTCAGTCACAGCCGGACTCGCATCACCATCGAAGCGCGATTAAGACGGCCGCCTAAGGGCGGTGGAACGACGGACGATTATCCGCCTCCCCGCCCAAGAGAGCGGCGAAGTTTCTCCACCACCCGCTGAGCATCCGACTTCGAGGTCGCCTTAACCGAGAGGAGTCGGAGAGAATGACGCCCGCCATCGGATCGACCGACTTCACCGATCCTGGCGCCGAAGAAGAAGATGAGTTGGTCCGCTTTGCTTCGGCCCCGCATCGAGACGAGCCCTTCCCAAAGGGTTCACACTCCCGAGACACGCCCAAGTACACCGCCCGGAAGCCGGAGGATCGCCGATAGACTACTCCACCGCCGTCAACATAGCAAACGGCAACAAGCGAAGTTGCCGTGAAGTACGTTCCTCTCATGCTCTGTGGCACGGCCCGACATGGCTGAATAGCTCAAGCCCCGCAAATCAACAAATGGGTCGATTTCACCGAGGCCTTCATTCAGTAATTTCACCAAAGACGCATGTTTACCTCCCAAGCTCGCCATCTCTCCTTGTGCGTGCAAGGTCTCGAAGAATCAACGCGACTACCTCACGCTACCGGGCGAACTTCAAACTCCTGCGAGGCGCGCACGAGGTACAGAGCCATCGAGTACTTCATCGCCGGTGCCGAGAGGAACCCTCCTCAAGCACAAGCTCCTCTGCGACGAGCCCGAAACCCTTGACGAACTGCTAGTCATAGCGGATAAGTACGCCACGGCCGACTCTTCCATGAAGACGGAGATTCAAGTCAACGCGGCTGGCAAAGTGACTCCCAGTGCTCCGGAACCCCGATCGAGACGCCACCACGACAATGAAAGAAAAACGACAACAAGCGCAAGGCCCCAGCCGACTTCCAACAATCGGCGTCGCAGCCGTAGAAGATCGGCAATGGAGGGCAGCCTCCGACCAAGCGCGTAAAGGCGGCAAGTCCAATTGGTTGCCAGCTTTCTCCTATGAGCAGACTTTGGATGGTCCTTGCAAGTTCCACAGCGGCGCGAAGCCTTCGAACCACACCACAAGAAAGTGCCATTGGCTCGCCAGAATCGCCAAGGGAGACGGCCTTACTCCTCCGCCGTCTGCAGGGCTGCCGCCTCCACCGCCGCCCCAGCAGCCGGTGGCCCGGCCAGTCGGCGCCGTCCAAGATGAGTTCCCAAAAGAGCACGGAGCCTACGTAGTGTTCACCAGTGTGGCAGATGACCGGCGCAGCAGGCGCCAACAACAACAAGAAGTAAATGCAATAGCAACGGATGCTCCAGAGTTCATGCATTGGTCCGAGAAGCCTATCAGTTGGAGTCGGGCGGATCACCCAGAGGTGATGCCGAATCCAGGCTCCTATGCCCTGGTCTTAGGCGCGACCTTGGCCACTGATAGGCGGGCCGCCCGTTTCTCACGGGTCCTGATAGACGGAGGCAACAGCATAAACATCCTGTACAAAGACACCATGGAGAAGCTCGGAATCAGGCGAAGGCAGCTGCAGAGCAGCCGCACAGTGTTCCATGGAATTGTACCCGACCTCTCTTGTTCCCCGATCGGCAAAATCATGATAGACGTCCTCCTCGGAGACAAAGATCACTTCCGCCGAGAGCCGGTCTGGTTCGAGGTAGTGGACTTGGAGAGCCCGTACCACGCACTGCTTGGCCGGCCTGCCTTGGCCAAGTTCATGGCGGTTCCCCACTACGCCTACCTCAAGATGAAGATGCCGAGTTCCAAGGGGATTCTGACCATTGCCGGCGACTACAAGAAGTCGTCCGCTTGCGCGGCCGAGAGCAGTCGGCTGGCCGAGTCTTTGGTGATCGCAGCCGAGAAGCGGCTCCTTGACCGGGTCGTGGCAATGGCCGGAAAGCAGCCAGAGATGTCGCCCGACCCCAAGGTGTCGGAGGCAGAAGGATCATTCAAGCCGGCTAAAGAAACCAAGAAGATACCCTTGGACCCAGAGCACCCAGAGAGATACGCTGTCGTAGGCACAGGCCTTGATAGCAAATAGGAAGGCGAGCTCGTCGATTTCCTCCATGAGAATCGGGACATCTTCGCATGGTCCCCCAAGGACATGCCGGGTGTACCGACGGAATTCGCCGAGCACAAGCTACACGTCAGGCCGGATGTGAAGCCCGTCAAGCAGCCCTTGCGCCGCCTGTCAGAAGAGAAGAGAAGAGTCGTTGGAGAAGAGATAGCCCGGCTCCTGGCGGCCGGATTCATTATGGAAGTGTTTTTTCCAGAGTGGCTAGCAAACCCAGTGCTGGTACTGAAGAAGAACAAGCAGTGGCGGATGTGTATCGACTACACAAGCCTCAATAAAGCCTGCCCGAAGGACCCATTTGCCCTGCCAAGGATTGATCAGGTGATAGACTCCACAGCCTGATGCGAGCTGTTGAGTTTCCTAGACGATACTCGGGATATCACCAGATCAAGCTGAATCCAAGAGACAGATCAAGACCGCATTCATCATGCCATTTGGAGCCTTCGCTGCCGACCATGACGCTCGCTTAAGGAATGCCGCGCCACCTTTCAGCGTTGCATGCGTATGCCTCCTCAAGCAACTCGGCAGAACGCCCACGCCTATGTGGATGATGTGGTGGTGAAGACGGAAAAGCATGGGACGCTGCCGAAGACCTCAAAGAGACCTTCAAAATTTGCGCTGATTCCGAGATCAAGCTCAACCTCGAGAAGTGCGTGTTCGAGTCCCACCGCCAGCTCCTTGGCTTCCCGTCTCCGAACGCAGCATAGAGTGCAACCCGTGAAGATCAAGGCCATTGAGAGAATGGAGGTACCCAGCCGATCGTTGGATGTGCGGTTCACCGGTCTGCTGGCGCCCATCACCGATTTATCACCGGGTCACAGGCGAAAGCTCGCTTTGTATCAACGATGAAGAAGACCACCTTTTTGAGTGGAACCACAAGGCGATGAGGCATTTCTCCAACTAAAGAAGATGTTGGCGACTCCCCACGTGTTGGCGGCTTGACTCCCAAAGAGCCCATGTTTGTACATCGCCGCCACCACCGGGTAGTCAAGACTGATTATTGTAGTCGAGCGCAAGGAGGAAGGTATATGCGCTTCGGTCCGAGACCGTGTATTACCTCGGTAATCATCGCGACCTCCAAGCAAAACTACCCTCACTACCAGAAGATGTGCTACGGCGTGCATTTTGCCGCCAAGAAGCTGAAGCCCTATTTTCAAGAGCATCCAATCACTGTGGTTTGCACGGCCCCACTCGCCGAGATCATTGGAAGCCGAGATGCCTCCGGCCGAGTGGCCAAATGGGCTATAGACCTAGCCCCTTATACAATCTACTATCAACCTCGCACCGCCATCAAGTCGCAGGCGCTGGCCGACTTCCTCGTCGACTGGGCCGAGACCCAAGACTACGCCGCCAAATACCGACTCCACTCATTGGCGATGCACTTCGACGGCTCCAAGATGTGCACCGCCTCGAGCCGCGTCGTCCTCACCTCCCCAAGGGCGACAAGCTCAAGTCGTCGCCGCAAATCCACTTAGCCGCCTCCAACAACGCCGCCAATATGAAGCGCCATCCACGGGCTCGCTTGCCAAAGAACTCAGCATTGGCCGGATCACGTGCTATGGCGACTCCGACTTGGTGGTTCAGAATCATCCGCGATCGGGGCGCCAAAGACGCAAACATGGCAAGCTACCGCTTCCTGGTGCAGCAACTCAGCGGATACTTTGAGGGGTGTGAATTCCTTCACGTGCCAAGAAACGACAACGATCAAGCAGACGCCTTGGCACGAGTCGGCTCCACTCGCCAAGCGATACCTTCCGCGCCGCCCTTCAGCCTCCTCAAGCCGCCTATCAAGCCCTCACCAGTCGACTCCATCTTCGTGCCGGCTCCGCCAGAAATAGCCGGATCCGACTCCAAGGTCCCAGCAAGCAACCTCAAGAAAGCCACAGTTGAAACAAGCCCGGGGACTACGCCACGGCCGACCAGGACTTCAGAGCCAGCCCGGGATCGGCCGGCCCGGGACTTCCGAGCCCGCCCGGGATCTGCGCCCGGTCGGCCGGGAGCTGCCCTGACTGCCCCAGATTCCTCAATCCAAAGAAGCGGCGACAGACTCCAACCTGCCGCCTCCCAGCCCAGCCACCCTTGTCCAAGTCGCTGTGGTAGCAGTTGAAGAGATAGCAGCACCTTCATGGGTATAGCCCATCCTCAAATTCCTAGTGAACAAAGAATTACCAGCAGATGAGATCTTGGCTCGGCAAGTGCAGCGCCGAGCAACAGCATACACCATAGTCAACAGAGAGCTAGTCAGGCGCAGTGTCACTGGTGTCTACCAGCGCTGCGTAGAGTCAGAGCAAGGCCAAGCGATCCTCACAGACATCCATCGTATGCGGCGTGGTCACCATGCGGCTTCAAGGGCACTTCGTGGCCAAAGCCTTTCGCACGGTTTCTTTTGGCCGATCGCCTCGAAGAAGCTAAAGAGCTAGTTCAGAAATGCAAGGTGCCGATGTTCCGCTCCAAGCCCCTTCACCGGCTTCACACAAGACAATCCCCATTGCTCGCCCTTCGCAGTTTGGGGCCTGGACATGGTGGGACCATTCAAGACGGCCCGAGGCGGCCTAACCCATTTGCTTGTCGCGGTGGACAAGTTCACCAAGTGGGTGGAAGCAAGGCCTATCAAGAAATTAAACGGACCTACTGCAGTAACCTTCATTGCTGACATCACAGTGCGGTACGGCATACCACACAACATCATCACCGACAACGGCACCAACTTCGCCACATCTTCACCGACTTCAGCAGTCGGCCCCGAACTCGGGGACTACACCCAGTGGGTGCGCTGGTGCGCCCCCGCGGAAAAAGACAGAAATTAAAAAAGGGAAACGAAACATACCCGGACGGAGGTCCGCAGGGCCAGATGCGCTCTGGTGCAGAGTTGGAGGGCGAAAGTGATTTGGACCGGTGGGACCAGCTGGCAAGCCGGCCAGTCAGAGGCTCGGGGTCGAAGGACGGCAGGTTGACCCAGTCACCGTCGGTGGAGATGTTCTTCACGTAGAAGTAAGACTTCTGCCACATCTTCACCGACTTCACCAACGGGATGGGTGGAAAAGGATTGTCGGCCGTCGAGCACCGCACCGCGATGTAGGTGCCGCACTGAGCCGGCGTGCCGGCGGCCTGAGTACCCAGTTTTGAAGAAAAGAACTCCCCCCGCAGTTCGAGGGTGGGGAGAACGCCGATGTAGCCTTCGCACAGAGTGGCGAAGGCGGAAATAAGCACCACCGCGTTGGGGGTGAGGTGGTGCGGCTGCAGCCAGAAACTCCAGAACAAGCGGAAGAATCCGCCGCCGAAGCCCCAGCCCGCGCATTAGGTGCGAGCGGAAGATGACCCGCTCGCCCTCCTCCGGCGCGGGCCGGATCTCTCCCGCCGGCGCGGGACGGGCGTGCACCAGGTCCGTGCTCGGGAGACGGCGGGTCCGGCGGAGAAAGTCGATGTGCTCCGCCTCCACGTCGGAGCCATCCCACACGCCGGAGCGCGAGGTGGGGGGCGCGGCGGAAGAAGAACTCATCGCCAGCGAGGAAGAATGCCTTGGCTCGCGGCGGAAGAAGGAGAGAAGGCAGGAGAGCGGGGGAGGGGGTGTGCGTGCAGTGCCGCCCTGCTCCTCCCCGCCTATTTATAGCCCTGCGGGCTGAGGAGCCGAGGGGGCGGACGTGGGATTAACTGCGCCCGAGGCCCCACGCCGCCCCACGATTAACCCCCACAAATTTACTGCGTGCAGTAACTACGTGGGGATGCCAACCGTCCGCGGCCACAGCGGATTCGCTCGGGGGTCGAGGTGCGATAGTGGCGGGCCCCACCTGGCAGCCCGTCCCGTCACACGCGTGGGTAGGCAGACTATCGCCCCCACGTGGCGCCGTGCGATAGGACCGTCTCAATAATGGCAGGGAAGCGTAACCGATACGCCGCCCGTTTCCCGCCGCGACTTGCAAACAGCAGCTCCTCGCAGAACTAGTCCGACTTCGGCGAGGCGGCCCAAAGAAGCAGCGGCCGAGTCTCAGAGTCGGCACTGGGAAAATTGAAATTGTTGAAGCCCCACGAGGCAGCGCCCGCAGGGCTTCACCAGCTTCGGGGACTACTGTCGGAGTAATGGGCCACGGGTAGGCTGACCCGGGACCCAGGACCTTTCAAGACATCGGGACAAGCCGCGCCCCTCCTGCCGAGTCCCAGCTGGCAACCTTCGGGGAGGCCGAGTCCCAGCTGGCGACCTTCGGAGAAGCCGAGTCCAGGACGGCGACTCTGAAGCGAGCCGACTCCGGGCTTGCGACCTTCGGGGGCCGACTATGGGAGTCGGCCCGCGACCTTTCTCGAAGACCGGTGCAGGGTACGGCCCCGACGTGGCCGTCCCCTCCGACACACGAGGGGTAGGCATGGCTACAGTGAGCCAGACGCCGGAGATCTCCGTGAGGCGCGACATCGCTGCCATGCCTCCTCGACCTCAGCCACAATCTGCGAGCGTGCCCACGACAAGCTGTGCACGCCCGAAGATCGTCGGGCCCCCTGTCAGTGGGAGAGTTGAAGACGGCCAAAGTGCCTGGAGTCGGGCCTGTGGGAGTCGGCCTCCTCAGAGTCGGCCGCCTCCCCGCTAGGGCCCCACAAGCCATAAACCAGATTGGATGGGGAGTGGCGACAGTGATCGCCCGACAGACGGCGGCACTGTTCCCACGACCCCATGACCGAGCCTACGTCCACTGTGAGCGCCAGACAAGGATTTACCTGTCCATGGGACCCACCAACAAGCGGGCCCCAGATGCAGTGGGAAGGACGACGTGAGTGAGAGACAGACGGTGGGGCCATGCCCAACAGACATTATTGTACCCCCGGGGGGGTAGGCCTATATAAACCCCCCGGGGCACCCATGCAAAGGGTTGGGACTTGGATAGATTTAGCCACATAGCAAGCAGGGGAGAGAGCCAGCCTTGCTCCCTCCTGCCTCCCGATACAGCTCTAGGAGCACCTTTGTAACCATCTCACCATAGTGATCATGCGGAGACCCCGCAGAGCAGCAGTAGGGGTGTTATCTCCCCGGAGAGCCCCGAAGCTGGGTAAGATTCACCGGCGTGCATGTCTACGCCTCATCCCGTTTCCAGGCACCGGCGACGTTCTACTCTCCCCCACCGTGATAAGCCACCCGTTGGCATATGTCGCATCCAACCCCCGACACCGAACTTTGACTTCAATGCCGCGATAGCCCCCCTGCCCGGAGTCGTTCAGCGCAACCTTGCGAGCAGGGTGGATGACCACGTGGATGACCTCGTCAGGGAGTTTGCTCTTGCTGACGACATGGTTGTGCCCGCGACCTAGGAGGACGGAGCTGATGATGATGGCGACGACGACGACACAGGCGACAGCGCGTCCTGCTAGGCATGTACTTCTCTGTTCTTCATGTAAAAGATTTTTGGATGTGCCCCCTCGGGGAGTGAAAGCATTTTTCCTAAGGGCAAGGATGATCTCCTTATGGTGCATGGAATGATGATATATTTCCTGAGTTAATTTCAGAATGCATTGTCACGAGCCAAGGGGCTCTCAACTAGAGTAGCCGGTACAATTTACCTTTCATGTTCATGGCCTTGGGTTGGTACTTGCGCCGCGGAGACGCCCTTCTGCCCCAGCGAGCCTTCTAGGGACTCTCGCGGGAGGGGCTTCTTGACATGGTTGCTGGCCCGATCGCGGGCGTCGCGCGAGGAGCTAACGCCAAAACCCTTGGCGAGGTGTGCGCGTAGGCGGGCTCGCGACAGTAGCATCCTTGGCCCCGAGGGGGCCTTGGCCTGCCTAGATGCGCATGCCACACCCAGCCCCCGCTCGCGGGGCGCTCGCTAGGAGGTGTAGCAAGCAGGCACTATGCTTTCCATGCGAAAATCGAAGAGCAAAAACACCACAAGTAAAAAAAATCACCCATTTTCTTTTAATAAGAAACTCCAAATTCATTCAAAGGCAACAAACCGGGTTACAGAAAAAGGGCAAAGAGAACAGTCGCGTTTGGCGCCTATGCTAGTCTTCTCACCAGCACAGAGCTAAGTTCTTCCACTGGGCATGGGCATAGTCATTGGGGACAGTGTCGATGGCCAGCGCGGAGCATGATGTTTCCACTAGGAGGTGGGCGGGAGCCCCCGTGAGGCCCAAGGGCGGCACTCAGGAGACCCCCGGGCGTGTGCGACCGCACTCATTATTACGTGAAAGTGTCACGGGTGGAGATCTTCGCGTGGGCCCCTCGCTCCTTGCAGCGACCCCACCAAGCGCATCCTGTTGCCACCGTTGGGTAGTCCAAAAACCAGGACGAGACCAATGGGAAACGGGGTATGCTGGCAGTGGTCGGGCGATTGCAGGCCCTCCATCAGGGGAAGGGCTCGCCGACGCCTTCCCCGACATCGGGCCTACCTCCGGACAGCGTGCGCCACCGCTGGGGTGGTGCCCTGCACCGTGAGGCGCAGAGGAGCTCCGGCGCCAGGCTCCCTCCACGCGGCTCCCAGAAAGCTCCTCCTGCCCTGGGCAGGTCCAGTGTCTCGAGATACTCCGTCGTGGCGAGATTCACCTACGACACAAGATTAGCGTAATTGCGTGTGAAATAGGTTGACTGTGACCGGTGGTTGTTGGCGTCGAAGATGTCGGTGGAGTGCTGAGCCAACTCGCGAGGGGCCCGCATCTCTTGTGACCTTGATGATCCTGATGCCGAAACCAGCACAGGAAGCATGGACGGGCTTCCGCCTTGCTTGCACAGCATGCCAGCCATGGGTGGTGCTCAGACCTCAGGGGCTATTGGCTTGACACTAGCCCCGAGGCCCATGCCACGTCACCCGCCATGCATGGGGCCATGACTCGCCGGCCTGAGAGTGACTCCTCATTGTCGTTGAGGTAGAAGCCACCTGCCCCAATTGCCCCATGGGAATGGATGGTCTCGTATGCCGAGCTGCCTCAACGGGGCCCCTCGGGCTCCTCCCGGAGGGGAGAGTGGGCACGGCTGGTGTGAGGGTGAGCGTCTTGAGGTGTCCGTGCAGCTGGTGTGATGCGGAAAGGTGTCGTGCCTTCACAAGCGGCGTCGAGTAGTTCGGCAACGTGGGAGAGCAGGGCGTCACGACCGCCCTTGGCCAGCCTACAACGCAACAACTCAGGAGCCACGACTAGCATGGTCCGCGTGTTCACCTGGTCCCGGCGAGTGCGCAGAGACGTCGCTGCGGCGTAGCTGGAGGACCTTGCCACCGCTCAGTTTTAGCGCTGAGTGGGAGGGTATGGAAGCGGCCCATGGCGCCGGCGGCTGCTGTCGTCAGTACCCATCCCCGCTCCGCAAGCGGGAGGTGACGACAGATTTCGTGGTCGGGCAGAGTCGCCTGAATAGCGTGGGCGGCCCATTGCCCACTGCCAGCTCGTGGAACTTCTTCCATAAGGACTGCAGAGCAGGGGCGGGGCGACTGATGGAAGAGAGGCTTCGACACGCCCCCTACCTGGCGCACCAAATGTCAGATTCCGGGCTCCGCAGACCCAAGAAAGGTTCGAACTCAGGGGCGTGTGCAAAGAACTCAACCTCTCAAGCCGATCGATCAGCTGCTCTCACGACCTAGCTCGATGAACACGACAGAGAAAGACATTGCAGTTTACCCAGGTTTAGGCCACCTTGCGGTGTAATACCCTACTCCTGCTTTGTGGTGGAGTAGCCTCGCGAGGGGGTGAGGATGAACTAGTACAAGTGGAAGAACAGCATCAGGAGGCGTGTTCTTGTGATGAGCTCTTGGTGGTTCGATGAGTTGATCACCAGATGAGTCGATCCCTCTCTACGGTGGTGGATAGGCTATATTTATAGTGGCCCTGGTCCTCTTCCTCCAGAACTTAGGTGGGAAGGGATCCCACAACGGACAAATTTGAAAGGGGACAAGAAGTACATCTAATCCTGATGAAATGTGGCCTTCGCCTGCAAAGCGTCTGAGCGTGACGTCGTGGTAGGCTTAGCGATGACATCCTTCCTGCCGTTCTGGCGGTCTTGGTCTTGTTGCACGCAAATGGCAACCTTTGGCTGATTCCTTGGGACTCCACATCTGCGCTTGCCTCCTTTGCACCAAAGAGGAAACCTTCCGCTCTACACCCGTTGGCGCGCGCCTAGCCTTGGTCGTCATGGCTAATGTCATTTCAGCCTCGTGAGGCTGGGCCTTGCATAGAAATCTCCGCTCCGCTCAGCTCCTGAGGAGGCCGCTTCCTCAGGAGGTTTTGATGTCACCCGCCTCACGAGGCTTGGCCCCTCGCGAGGGTCTTGTCTTGTCATAGTCGAATCTAGGCCGTACGAGGCCGTCGATGGAGCCACGTAATGGGCCACAGGCAGGCAGGTCTGGGTACCCTAGTTCCCAGAATGCCGACATCAATGGCCACATTGCTAGGCAGCTGCCTAGGTTCAGGGGATCAATCTTGGGCCATGCTCCTATGTTGAACCACAATAGAAAGAGCGGTCATTCCCAACTCTATGTCGATTACTTTGAGAGTTCCCCACTCTTCAAACCCCATCTTTTCCAGCGCCATGCTACGTCTTGAGCTTGTGTTGGTTTTCCTTGAAGAGGAAAGGGTGATGCAGCAAAGTAGCGTAAGTATTTCCCTCAGTTTTTGAGAACCAAGGTATCAATCCAGTAGGAGGCTCCTCAAAAGTCCCACGCACCTACACAAATAAACAGAGAACTCGCAACCAACCCAATAAAGGGGTTGTCAATCCCTTCATGGCCACTTGCAAAAGTGAGATCTGATAGAGATAGTATGGTAAGATAAATATATTTTGGTATTTTATAATATAGATGCAAAAAGTAAAGATGCAAATAAAAGTAGATTGAAAGCTTAGATGATAAAAGATAGACCCGGGGGCCATAGATTTCACTAGTGGCTTCTCTCAAGATAGCATAAGTATTACGATGAGTGAACAAATTACTATCGAGCAATTGATAGAAAATCGAATAATTATGAGATTATCTAGGCATGATCATGTATATAGGCATCACGTCCGTGACAAGTAGACCGACTCCTGCCTGCATCTACTACAATTACTCCACACATCGACCGCTATCCAGCATGCATCTAGAGTATTAAGTTCATAAGAACAGAGTAACGCATAAGAAAGATGACATGATGTAGAGGGATAAACTCATGCAATATGATATAAAGCCCATGTTTTTATCCTCAATGGCAACAATACAATACGTGCCTTGCAACCCTTTCTGTCACTGGGTAAGGATACCACAAGATTGAACCCAAAGCTAAGCACTTCTCCCATGGCAAGAAAGATCAATCTAGTAGGCCAAACCAAACTGATAATTTGAAGAGACTTGCAAAGATAACTCAATCATACATAAAAGAATTCATAGAAGATTGAAATATTTCTCATAGATAAACTTGATCATAAACCCACAATTCATCGGATCTCGACAAACACACCGCAAAAAGAGTTACATCAAATAGATCTCCACAAGAGAGGGGGAGAACATTGTATTGAGATCCAAAAAGAGAGAATAAGCCATCTAGCTACTAACTATGGACCCGAAGGTCTGTGGTAAACTACTCACAACTCATGAAGGGGCTATGGTGTTGATGTAGAAGCCCTCCGTGGTCGATTCCCCCTCTGGCAGAGCACCGACGAAGGCTCCAAGATGGGATCTCACGGATACATAAGGTTACGGCGGTGGAAATTGTTTTTCGTTGGCTCCCTAGATGTTTTCGGGGTACGTAGGTATATATAGGAGGAAGAAGTACGTCGGTGGCCGCTCGTGGGGCCCAGGAGACGGGGGGTGCGCCCAGGAGGGGTGGGCGCGCCCTCATATCTCCTAGCCGCCTCGTTTGCTTCTTGACTTGCACTCCATGTTCTCCGGATCACGTTCGTTCCAAAAATCACGCTCCCAAAGGTTTCATTCCGTTTGGACTCCGTTTGGTATTCCTTTTCTTCGAAATACTGAAATAGGCAAAAAAAACAGCAATACGGGCTGGGCCTCCGGTTAGTAGGTTGGTCCCAAAAATGATATAAATATGTAAAATAAAGCCCATAAACATCCAAAAGGGGTAATATAATAGCATGGAACAATCAAAAATTATAGATACGTTGGAGACGTATCAGGCATCCCCAAGCTTAATTCTTGCTCGTCCTCGAGTAGGTAAATTATAAAAACAAAATTTTTGATGTGGAATGCTACCTAGCATAATTCTGAATGTAATTTTCTTTATTGCGGCATGAATGTTCATATCCTAATGATTCAAAATAAAAGTTCATATTGATAAAAGAAATAGTAACACTTCAAGCATACTAATAAAAGCAATCATGTCTTCTCAAGATAACATGGCTAAAGAAAGTTCATCCCTACAAAATCATATAGTTAGGCTATGCTTCATTTTCGTCACACAAAGATGTTCCCAAATTCTGCACCCCCGATGACAAGCCAAGCAATTGTTTCGTACTTAAATAATCTCAAACTTTTTCAAATTTCACGTAATACATGAGCGTGAGCCATGGATATAACACTATGGGTGGAATAGAATATGATGATGGGGATTGTGTGGATAAGACAAAAAAAGGAGAAAGTCTCACATTGACGAGGATAATCAATGGGCTATGGAGATGCCCATCAATTGATGTCAACATGAGGAGTAGGGATTGCCATGCAATGGATGCACTAGAGCTATAAATGAATGAAAGCTCAACAAAAAAAAACTAGTGGGTGTGCATCCAACTTGCTTGTTCACGAAGACCTAGGACATTTGAGAAAGCCCATCATAGGAATATACAATCCAAGTTCCAATAATGAAAAGTTCCCACTAGTATATGAAAGTGACAACATATGAGACTCACTATATGAAAAACATGGTGCTACTTTGAAGCACAATATATGAGACTCACTACATGAAGAACAAGGTGCTACTTTGAAGCACAAGTGTGGAAAAAGAGATAGTAATATTTTCCCTTTTATTTATTTTCTTTTATTTTCTTTTTTTTCTTTCTTTGGCCTTTTCTTTTGGACCTTTTTTGGGCAATGCTCTAATAATGATGATCATCACACTTTTATTGTTACAACACATGAATTACAACTCGAAACTAGAACAAGATATGACTCTATATGAATGCCTCCGGCGGTGTACCGGGATGGTGCAATGAATCAAGAGTGACATGTATGAAAAATTATGCATGGTAGCTTTGCCACGAATACGATGTCAACTACATGATCATGCAATGGCAATATGACAAAAGTAAAGCATGTCATGATGATGAACAGAACGGTGGAAAGTTGCATGGCAATATATCTCGGAATGGCTATGGAAATGCCATTATAGGTAGGTATGGTGGCTGTTTTGAGGAAGATATAAGGAGGTTTATGTGTGATAGAGCATATTATATCACGGGGTTTGGATGCACCAGCGAAGTTTGCACCAACTCTCAAGGTGAGAAAGGGCAATGCACGGTACCGAAGAGGCTAGCAAAGGTGGAAAGGTAAAAGTGCGTATAATCCATGGACTCAAGGTTAGTAAAAAGAACTCATATACTTATTGCAAAAATTTAGAAGTCATCAAAAATCAAGCACTACGCACATGCTCCTAGTAGGATAGATTGGTAGGAAACGACCATCGCTCGTCCCCGACCGCCACTCATAAGGATGCACAAGCCAGGTACACTTCATGTTTCAAATTTGTTACACAACTTTAACCATACGTGCATGCTACGAGACTTGCTAACTTCAACATAAGAATTATTTAAATTCATAATCACCCAACTAGCATGACTTTAATATCACTACCTCCATATCTCAAAACAATTATCAAATATCAAATTGATCATAGCATCCAATTCACTTCCTATGATAGTTTTTATTATACCCAACTTGGATGCCTACCATTCTAGGACCAATTTTATAACATAGCAAATACCATGCTATTCTAAAAGACTCTCAAAATAATATAAGTGAAGCATGAGAGACTAGCAATTTCTACAAAATTAAGCCACCGCCGTGCTCTAAAAGATATAAGTGAAGCACTAGAGTAAAAACTATCTAGCTCAAAAGATATAAGTGAAGCACATAGAGTATTCTAATAAATTCTAATCAAGTAGGCTTCTCCCAAAAGGTATGTACAGCAAGGATGATTGTGGTAAACTAAAAATCAAAGACTAATATAATACAGGACGCTCCAAGCAAAACACATATCATGTGGTGAATAAAAATATAGCTCCAAGTAAAGTTACCAATGAACGAAGACGAAAGAGGGGATGCCTTCCCGGGGCATCCCCAAGCTTAGGCTTTTGGCTATTCTTGAATATCTTGGGGTGCCATGGGCATCTCCAAGCTTAGGCTCTTGCCACTCCTTATTTCATAGTCCATCAAATCTTTACCCAAAACTTGAAAACTTCACAACACAAAACTCAACAAGAAATCTTATAAGCTCCGTTACTGAAAGAAAACAAAACCACCACATAAGGTACTATAATGAACTCATTATTTATTTATTTTGGTGTTAAACCTACTGTATTCCAAGTTCTCTATGGTTCATACCACTTAATACTAGCCATAGATGCATCAAAATAAGGAAACAACACACAAAAACAGAATCTGTCAAAAACAGAACAGTCTGTAGCAATCTGTAACTAACGCAAACTTCTGGAACTCTAAAAATTGTACCAAAATAGGAAGTCCTGGACAATTTGTCTATTGATCATCGGCAAAAAGAGTCAACGCAAAAACATGTTTCTGTGATTTAACAAAACTAATTTTGTGCGTGCAAAGTTTCTGTTTTTCAGCAGAATCAAATTAACTATCACCATAGGTTATCCTATAGGTTCTACTTGGCACAAACACTAATTAAATCATAAAGACACATGTAAACATAAGGTAGATGTAAAAATTTATTACTAAATAGAAACAAAAACAAAAAACACAAATAAAATTGGGTTGCCTCCCAACTAGCGCTATGGTTTAAACCCCCTAGCTAGACATAAAAGCGAAGATAGATCTAAGTAGTGCCATCTTTGGCACTAAAATCCTCAATAGAGCACTTATGGTCTTTAGGGGTTTCTCCCTTTTTAGCAATGATTAAACCTTTAGGCAAAAATTCAAGAAATTCGTTTGTAGCAAAAGGTTCCTTAACGATAGAGAGACAATTGGGATGAACATTTATGGATTTGAGATCCGCGTCTCCCTTACTAGAAGATTCACCCTTATTTTTAGGAACATAAATAAACTTGGCGGTTTTAGTAGAGGGTTTTGGAGTGTTTTTCATGGAAGAAAACGCCGAACCTAAGTTGGTAATGATATCCTCAAGTTTGCCGATTCTAGCAGAATCTAGATCTATTTTTTCATTAACTATAGGTTCTTTCTCTTTAAGATTTTTTAAAGTAACTCCAACCCTAGATCGATATTGAGTAATGTGATTATGAATCTTTTTATCCAAATTTTCAATCAACTCAACAGTGGCAATTTTATTTTTAATAATCTCAAGCCGTTGCATAACATGTTCTAAAGTTAAAACAGTCCCATTAACCAAAAGAGGTGGTGGGCCAAACAAATCTAACATAGCACTATAAGCATCAAACGTATGGCTACTCAAGAAATCCCCTCCGGTAACGGTATCAAGAACACATCTATTCCAAGGGGTAATGCCCACATAAAAATTGCGAAGAAGAACGGAAGTAGAAAGCTTCCTAGTAGATCTATTTTGATCATTGCAAATTCTATGCCAAGCATCTTTTAAATTTTCTCCCTCCCTTTGCTTAAAATTGAGAATTTCATGTTCGGGAGTGATAACAAGGATAGAAGGACTAGCCATAACGACAAGGTAAACGATCTAACACACGAGCAAAACGGAAAAAGGCAAGCAAAAAAGAGAGGAGAAGATTGGGAAAGAGAGGGCGAATAAAACAGCAAGGGTGAAGTGGGGGAGAGGAAAATGAGAGGCAAATGGCAAATAATGTTAATGCGAGGGAGATGAGTTTGTGATGGGTACTTGGTATGTCTTGACTTGAGCGAAGACCTCCCCGACAACGGCGCCAGAAATCCTTCTTGCTACGTCTTGAGCTTGCGTTGGTTTTCCTTGAAGAGGAAAGGGTGATGCAACAAAGTAGCGTAAGTATTTCCCTCGGTTTTTGAGAACCAAGGTATCAATCCAGTAGGAGGCTCCTCAAAAGTCCCACGCACCTACACAAACAAACAAAGAACTCACAACCAACGCAATAAAGGGGTTGTCAATCCCTTCACGGCCACTTGCGAAAGTGAGATCTGATAGAGATAGTATGATAGGATAAATATATTTTTGGTATTTTATAATATAGATGCAAAAAGTAAAGATGCAAATAAAAGTAGATTGAAATCTTATATGACAAAATAGACCCGGGGGCCATAGGTTTCACTAGTGGCTTCTCTCAAGATAGCATAAGTATTACAGTGGGTGAACAAATTACTGTCGAGCAATTGATAGAAAAGCAAATAATTATGAGATTATCTAGGCATGATCATGTATATAGGCATCACGTCTGTGACAAGTAGACCGACTCACCTGCATCTACTACTATTACTCCACACATCGACCGCTATCCAAAGATGCATCTAGAGTATTAAGTTCATAAGAACAGAGTAACACATTAAGAAAGATGACATGATGTAGAGGATAAACTCATGCAATATGATATAAACCCCATATTTTTATCCTCGATGGCAACAATACAATACGTGCCTTGCAACCCTTTACATCACATGGTAAGGACACCGCAAGATTGAACCCAAAGCTAAGCACTTCTCCCATGGCAAGAAAGATCAATCTAGTAGGCCAAACCAAACTGATAATTCGAAGAGACTTGCAAAGATAACTCAATCATACATAAAAGAATTCAGAGAAGATTCAAATATTTCTCATAGATAAACTTGATCATAAACCCACAATTCATTGGATCTTGACAAACACACCGCAAAAAGAGTTACATCAAATAGATCTCCACAAGAGAGGGGGAGAACATTGTATTGAGATCCAAAAAGATAGAAGAAGCCACCTAGCTAATAACTATGGACCCAAAGGTCTGTGGTAAACTACTCACAACTCAACGGAGGGGCTATGGTGTTGATGTAGAAGCCCTCCATGGCCGATTCCCCCTCCGGCGGAGCACCGGCGAAGGCTCCAAGATGGGATCTCGCGGATACATAAGGTTACGGTGGTGGAAATTGTTTTTCGTTGGCTCCCTAGATGTTTTCGGGGTACGTAGGTATATATAGGAGGAAGAAGTACGTCGGTGGCCGCTAGTGGGGCCCAGAGAGGCAGGCGCGCCAGGGAGGGGTGGCGTGCCCTCCTATCTCCTGACCGCCTCGTTTGCTTCTTGACTTGCACTCCAAGTTCTCCGGATCACGTTCGTTCCAAAAATCACACTCCTGAAGGTTTCATTCCGTTTGGACTCCGTTTGACATTCCTTTTCTTCGAAATACTGAAATAGGCAAAAAAACAGCAATACGGGCTAGGCCTCCGGTTAGTAGGTTAGTCCCAAAAATGAGATAAATATGTAAAATAAAGCCCATAAACATCCAAAAGGGGTAATATAATAGCATGGAACAATCAAAAATTATAGATACGTTGGAGACGTATCACGCTGCTTTCGGACGGCGAGGCATGTGTTCAATTGTATTCGGGAGGGAGTGGTAGCATATGATAATTACTTGAGTGCAAGGAGGATGCCCTTGGTAAGGTTGGCTTCTCCTCTTATCAGAAATGCACAACGGCTATTCGTATGCTTGCATACAGAATTCTAGTGATCTTGTGGATGAGTATGTCTGCATGAGTGAGTCCATATGTCTCATATCAATGTATAGGTTCTGCAGGGCCGTGGTGGCAGTGTTTCGCCTAAGTACCTGAGAGAGCCAAATGTCGCAGATACATACTGGTTGTTGGTGACCAATGCAGATAGAGGCTTTTCGGGAATGCTTGGCAGCATAAATTGTATGCGTCAGAAGTGGTAGAACTGTGCATTAGCTTTGCATGGGTAGTACAAGGGGCATGTGAAAGGCTGCACTATCATACTTGAAGCGATGGCTTCACAAGATCTTTGGATATGTCACTCTTTCTTCGGCATGGATGGTTCTCAGACATCATCGTGCTTCAGCGTTCTCCAGTGTCCGCATGGCTTGCAGAAGGCCACTATTCAGAGGTCAACATTGAGATCAATGGCCACATGGACAACAAGGGATACTACCTAGGTGATGGTATTTATCCTCAGTAGTCAACTCTTATGAATACAATATCCAATCCGGAAGGAGAGAAGAAACAGAGATTTGCCCAAGCACAAGAGAGTGCTAGGAAGGACGTGTGATGTCTACTACACAACCTTCTTCTTGTAGACGTTGTTGTGCCTCCAAGTGCAGAGGTTTGTAGGACAATAGCAAATTTCCCTCAAGCGGATGACCTAAGGTTTATCAATCCGTGGGAGGCGTAGGATGAAGATGGTCTCTCTCAAACAACCCTGCAACCAAATAACAAAGAGTCTCTTGTGTCCCCAACACACCCAATACAATGGTAAATTGTATAGGTGCGCTAGTTCGGCGAGGAGATGGTGATATAAGTGCAATATGGATGGTAGATATGAGTATTTGTAATCTGAAAATATAAAAACAGCAAGGTGACTATGGATAAAAGTGAGCACAAACGGTATTGCAATGCTAGGAAACAAGGCCTAGGGTTCATACTTTCACTAGTGCAAGTTCTCTCAACAATAATAACATACTTGGATCATATAACTATCCCTCAACATGCAACAAAGAGTCACTCAAAAGTCACTAATAGTGGAGAACAAACGAAGAGATTATTGTAGGGCATGAAACCACCTCAAAGTTATCCTTTCTGATTGATCTATTCAAGAGTCCGTAGTAAAATAACACGAAGCTATTCTTTCCGTTCGATCTATCATAGAGTTTGTACTAGAATAACACCTTAAGACACAAATCAACCAAAACCCTAATGTCACCTAGATACCCCAATGTCACCTCAAGTATCCGTGGGTATGATTATACGATATGCATCACACGATCTCAGATTCATCTATTGAAACCAACACAAAGTACTTCAAAGAGTGCCCCAAAGTTTCTACCGGAGAGTCAAGACGAAAACGTGTGCCAAACCCTATGCATAAGTTCATAAGGTCACTGAACCCGCAAGTTGATCACCAAAACGTACATCAAGTAGATCACGTGATATCCCATTGTCACCACAGATAAGCACGACAAGACATACATCAAGTGTTCTCAAATCCTTAAAGACTCAATCCGATAAGATAACTTCAAAGGGAAAACTCAATCCATTACAAGAGAGTAGAGGGGGAGAAACACCATAAGATCCAACTATAATAGCAAAGCTCGCGATACATCAAGATCGTATCACCTCAAGAACATGAGAGAGAGAGAGAGCAAACACATAGCTACTGGTACATACCCTCAGTCCCGAGGGTGAACTACTCCCTCCCCGTCATGGAGAGCGTCGGGATGATGAAGATGGCCACGGTGAGGATCCCTCCCAGGTGCCTAACAGGTCCCGATTGGTTTTGGTGGCTACAGAGGCTTGCGGTGGCGGACCTCCCGATCTATTGTGCTCCTCGATGTTTTTAGGGTATATGGACATATATAGGTGAAAGAAGTCGGTCAGGGGAGCCACGAGGGGCCCACGAGGGTGGGAGGCATGCCCAGGGGGGTAGGGCGCGCCTCCCTACCTCGTGGCTTCCTCGTTGCTTCCCTTACGTGCACTCCAAGTCTCTTGGATTGCTTCCGTTCCAAAAATAACTCTCCTGAAGGTTTCATTCCGTTTGGACTCGGTATGATATTCCTTTTCTTCAAAACACTGAAATAGGTAAGAAAACAACAATTTGGGCTGGGCCTCCGGTTAACAGGTTAGTCCCAAAAATGATATAGAAGTGTAAAGTAAAGCCCGTAAACATCCAAAACGGGTAATATAATAGCATGGAACAAAATAATATTATAGATACGTTGGAGACGTGTCAACGTGGAGTGTGCTTCTGGTGTGTTTCAATCTTGAAGGGCTATCATTCGACATCCTGCACTGACATGGAGCACCGAGAAGCTTTGGGAGGTGATGACTGCTTGTTTGATCATGCACAACATGATCGTTAAGGATGAGAGTGATAACAACATCTATGCCCAAGGGTTTGAATACCAGGGAAAAAGTGTTTTTTTGACACCTGAAACAGTAGGAGAGCCTCCTACTGCAATTTAATAAAAGAATGCAAGTATGTTACATGAGATCATTTACAAGTCATCCCCTTTGGGAATGAGGGTGGGGAGGGGGGGACCCACTACAGAGAGTTAATGAAGGATGAAAGAAAGGGTTTGTGTCTATCCCCTACTCTATAAGTTAGGAGAAAAAGATCTTCCTTCAGTCTAGCAAGCCAGGAGGCTTGAGAGGGGAGCACTCCTCTGAAGTGCTTATTATTGCGTTCCTTCCAGATACTCCAGGCAGCAAGCATAAAGATTTCCATGAACAGAGGTTTATTCCAAGAGATTTTAGTTTGTTCCACCCAATCTAGACGTGTATGCGCCGCGCGGCCCATAATCTGGAGCTTGTCCCAGCATTGAAGGCTGAAAGTGCATTGTAAGAAGAGATGCTCCACTGTCTCGTTGTTGCAATTTGTGCATAGGAGGCACCCAAAGTCATTGCCAATGTTATAGTGCCTCCTTTTGAGCATGTCTCGAGTGTTGAGTCTATCAGAGAGTAGCAGCCAGCCAAATACTTTGATCTTCATTGTTGCTTTAGATTTCCAGATCCATTTGTATGTTCGGTGTGCATGAACATCTTTGAAGTAAAAAGCATAGAACCTGTTAGCTGAATAGTAGTTGGTCCCCCAAACGCATGTCCATTCATCATTGGTCGTGGGGTTTAGAAGTTCAATGTGCCTAGTTTTCTGCTGTAGGTCTCTTGTCTCCCCGAGGGCTTGAATGGAGAGTGGCAGGTGGAATGTTTCAGTAAGAGACGTGCTGCCCAAGAAATCTCGCACGGATACATCCTCCTGTAGCGCGAAGGAGAAGGCTCTGGGATGTGTCTCAGCCAAAACATCGCCAATCCATACATCCTTCCAGAATAAAGCCGAAGATCCATTTCGAATAGTCACATTGGTGATCCCTCTATAGACTGGCATGAGTTTTGTGACGTCGCGCCACCAGAAGGAACCGCACAGATCAGTTGCATGTGGGATTTTATGGGTGTAGTATGTGTTCCAAATCAACTCCACCCAAGGTAGGTCCCAGTGGTTGTAAAACTTGTGTAGAAATTTGAGGAGTAGTGCATCACTTTGCACCTAAAGATTAAGAATGCCAAGTCCTCCACACTCTTTAGGTTTGCAAATCATATCCCATGAGGCCAGGGAGTTACACTTGTCACCTTGGTCTGTTTTCTTTGTCCATAAGCACTTTCTTCTGATTTTGTCAATGAGCTCAAGAATGCCAGCCAGGAGTTTGAGCGTGCAAAGAGCGAAAATTATCAAAGATGTTATGACTGAATTCACAAGTGTGAGTTTCCCTCCGTATGAAATCATATTAAGGGTGGCTGACAGTCGTCTCTCCATATGACAAACCAGGGGCATGAGATCCAGGATGGTTGGTTTAGTAGTGCCCATTGGGAGGCCGAGATAGGTGAACGTCAACTTGCCAACAACGCAACCAAAAATAGTTGCCAATGCGCTCGTAGTGTCCGGGTCACAGTTCAGTGGTATTAAGGTGGACTTGTGGAAATTTATCTTCAAGCCAATCGAAGTAGCATGTCTGAGAGTATATTCTTGATGGTTGTGGCTTGGGCAGGGCAAGCAGGCATAGCAAGAATAGTATCGTCTGCGACAGGCGACAGATAGTCTTTTGGGTGGTACAAGGAAAAGGTAAACTGATCTCACCACGTGAAAAAGCATCATTTATCGCCGCTTGTAATAGGTCAGCCGCAAGGACAAAAATTAGTGGAGACAGGGGGTCACTTTGGCGTACACCACATTTGCAGTGGAATTGCCTTCCAGGTACACCATTGAGCAGGACTGCAGATTTGCCTGATGAGAAGATACATTCTATCCAGCCGAGCCATTTGTCATTAAACCCCATGTTCTTCATGATAACCAGCATTGCCTCATGATCTATTGTATCAAATGCTTTAGCAAAATCAAGTTTGAGAAGCACTATTTCTTTCTTGGAGCTTTGACATTGGTAGATATATTCAAAAGCCCATGCAAGGCAGTCTTGTATGGTACGACCTTTGAGAAAACCATACTGGTTGCGATGAATTATTTTGAGAATAATTTTCTACAATCGATTGGCCAATAGCTTTGTGATCACTTTTAGACAGCAGTTTAGAAGTGTAATCGGCCTGAAATCATTCACAGTGCTGGGAGCATTGTTTTTTGGGATTAGAGTGATAAACCCATCATTAATGCTTTCAAGGTTGAGATTTCCATCAAAGAACTGGTTGCAAAGTTTATAGAAATCCTCTTTTATTATAGGCCAACAAGCTTTAAGGAATGCTCCATTGAATCCATCCGGGCCAGGTGCACGATCAGCAGGCATTGTTTTAATAACATGATCAATCTCAGCTTGGGTGAATGGGACAGTCAACTCATCAAGACCTTCAATCCTTTTGATAATTCTATGAAGGTCAAATTTCATATCATTGTGAGAGGAGGTGCCAAGTCTCTGTTTAAATGAGTGGAACAGAAGAGCTTCTTTCCCCGAGTGATCATCCACACAAATACCATCATCTGTGGACATGTTGCAATATTATTTCTGCGGTACCTCTTGGAAGCCATTGCCTAAAAAAACTTGGAATTTTCATCTCCGAACTGCACCCATCGAATGGTGCATCGTTTCTTCCAATATAATTTTTGGTAGTTAAGCAGTCTGATTAGGTGGGCCTTGAGAATTTTTCTGAAATTCATTTCAGGTGTGGACAATTGTCGTTTGTTTTCCAGTCCATCAATTTCCAACAAAGCCCTGTTTGAATTTTCTATGGCAATGGAGAGTTTTGAGATGCTTTTGCTCCAGTGTTTGAGGTCGTGTCTTAAAGTTTTGAATTTTCTGCATAGCACTGTTGCCATGTTGTGGGAAGACACAGGTTTTGACCAGGCGTTTTAAACAGTTTGCATGAAACCTGGATGTTGTAACCAGAAAGATTCAAACCTGAATAATTTGGAGCGAGGTATGGAAGTTTCAATGTTAATGAAGCAAGGGATGTGGTCGGATACCGGTCTTCCGAGAGGTTTAACCATTGTATGAGGGTAAGTGCTTGTCCAATTATTGCTCGTGAAGAACCAATCAATCTGTTCGAGGAGCGGATCAATTTGCATGTTACTCCAGGTATACTCACGGCCTTTAATGGGTAGTTCAATTAAAGCTTGTGACCGAATAAAGTCATTGAAAGTAATCATGTCACTATAATTACCACCAGGCTTGTTTCTATTATCAGGGCTTCTAATGAAGTTAAAATCACTGACCAAAAGCCAATCTTCATTAGTGGGAATATTTAATGCCATTAGCCAATTCATCGGTTAATCTGGTCGACCCTTGACATGGGCCATATACATTAACCAGGGTCCAAAAGTGAGCCGATTGAGTTGATTGAAAGCGTGTAACCAGGGCAAATTCTTCGTGAGCGATGGTGGTGGCCGTGAAAATGGCACTGTTCCAGATCGTGGCTAGTCCTCCCGAAGCCCCCCGAGAAGGCACAAAATCAAACTGATCAAAACGTTTAGGGCAACAAGACTTAATGAAAGTGTGATCAAAAGTTGTTTTTTTGGTCTCTTGCAAACAGATAACAGCACAACCACACAAGTTGATTGCATTTGAAAGTGCTAATTGCTTGGCATCAGAATTTAAACCGCGAACGTTCCAACAAAGTACGTTCCAATTAACATGAAGGACCATAGGTAATATAGGATAATGTGAAAGTACGAGCAGATAAACACCAAAAGGGTGAGCCTAAAGACCAAACGGACGAGCCTCGGACAGAGGGCTTAAGATTGGTCTAAGGGTGGACCATCTTCAGGAGAGGCCTGGAGCTGCTCCTCAGTAAGCTCATCAGCAGGAATTCCACACATGGCAGTACCAATGTGCTGAATAACTGGTATCGCCATGGGTGGTGGTATCTCTAAAGTTGCAGATAACTCAGAAACATTAGTGGTGGAAGCGGCGGGAATCACCCTGGGTTTTACCTTTGAGACCTTGAGTTTGGTGTCTGAGAGAGGTGGAACTTTGAACCCATCGTACTTATTGGATCTGCTGCTGCGGCGAAGAGGAATGACAGATTCAGGTGCAGGTGCTTTGCCACGACGACTTGCAGAGGCAGCAAGAACAGGCGCAGGTGGGTCAGGCGCTGGCATAGCGATTTGCATCGCCAAATTGAGAGCAGAGCTCTCCACATGAGGATCTACCATATGTGGACCATCAGCCATCTCCATTCCAAGATCAGAATTATGGTCCGTAAGTGCAACAATGGCAGAGTTATCAGGAGAGACAGCTTCATTTGCTACTGACAGTGGCTCAGGTAGTTCAGTTAAGCTTAGGGTGGGAGGAGCAGACAGTGGGAGAGCCCGGACACTGCCAAAATCAGTCACAAGCTGAGTAGCTTCACACAGTTGCAGAACACCATCCTTCTCAATAATGGTCAGCCTCATATCAACTCTTTCATACTTGAAGCCATAACCAGTACTCCAAGGTCCATAGGCAGCAATGATGGACATAATTGCAGCAGAGAGAAAAGTATTGAGATTTCTTACAGAGATACCTTGGTTAATCAGCATAGAGGACATGATATCACCATTAGTTGTCATCTCAAAATGAAGGCCAGCAGCAGAAATTGAGATCTGCACATCCAGTGAGCTAGGTTGTGGTGCTCTGACAGCAGAACTCTCTCCTTCTTCATAGTGGGCTGCAATACTGTTGAGGATGTTCTGAGGCACGAGGACATATGTGTCCGAGACGGTAGCACTAGAGTCGGAAGATCCAAAAGCAGAAATGGAGTCATTCCAGGCCATACCTGGACTGTCCTGCAGGTTGTTGGCTGGAAGAATGCCATCTTGCACTTGTAACCCCTCAGCAGCAAGCCAAGCCTGGTAATTATGGACAGCAGGTGGTGGGGAAGGCGGCCAAACTCCCCAATTGGGCTGGAAGTGAATTTCATTACCCTGTTGAACCTCCTCATTGTTCTGGTTAGGAGCTGCATTTTGCGCCAGCCAATTGTGTAGCTGCGCTTGGTACATCTGTTCAGCCGTCATACCCTCTCTAAACAAAGGATGTGGGATCCCATCTACAGGTGGAGGATCAATGCCTGCCGGAGGGACATCAGGGATGTGCGCATTCCAGTCACTGCTTCTCAAGATCGTGACACAAACAGTCCAGCATTGCCGTCCTCCACCAAGTTGGTGCATGACAAAACTTTTAGGCACCCGACGAAGACTGATTACTCTGGCTTTGATCAATACCACCTTCCTATCTCCTCTAGGATTGTTCTAGGTAATCAGCTCACCAAACTTATCTACTGATTTGTGAATGTAATGCGAAGTCTGATAATCGTGAGGGAAACCAATGTAAAGGAGCCACACCGGAGGACCATAAGTAGTCAACCTCATGTTAATAGCAGCATCATGAGGGACAACAGAGACGACAGTGTTCAGGTTTTCCTCATCTTCATCAAGCTCAAAAGTAGTACCAACCACAACATCTCTAATGACTGAATTCGAAAATCCAAAGATCGCAATGCCTAGTGGATAATCATCCACCTCAGTGGGGAAGAAATGGGACTCATGGAGCAACCTTCAATGGTGTGGTGCAACGCAGCTTTCTGGTGGAACGGGACGGAGCGATTGACTTCTGCCACCGCCAAGAAGTCATGGCGCAGCGGTGGAGTGGGACTGACGACCATCTCGTCCCGCACGACACGATCCTCGGGGCCCAGCTCGATTGTCATCCCTTGTGGCAGGTATGGAACGACATTGGCAGGGTAGTTCGCCATGGGCGAGGGCTGGCGAGGAACCAGAGGAACGTCAGAGGAGGTGGTGGGTGTAGCAGAGGAAGAATGCGTATCGGCGGAGCTGAATCTAGTCTTTTGGACCCAAATGCCCTACGCGGACCACCGAGCAGACCAGCAAGAGGTCACCACGTGTCCAGGAGCAGCACACGATGCACAGCGGACGGTCACTCTTCCACGGTCACCAGTGCGGCGCCTTGTGGAAAGGGTATCATTATTATCTGTCAAGATGATTTCTTGCCGTTGTGATTGTGCCAAGTCCAGTGCAAGAATAGAACGAGGATTATTATTGATGCTGTGAGGATTTGTATCCAAATTATTCCCAGAAAAATTTGGTACAGCATCCCTGAAATCTTGGTCATTCCGAGTATGTGACGAGGCCACAGTAGATGGGCCATCGTGGGGATCTGGTACACGGGCTATTGTATAAGCTGTGGGCCGAGACTTGGGCTTCCAAAACATGTAGAGTGCCTTATTACGCGCACACTGACGTTTATTATGGCCCAACCAACCACAGCGATTGCAAAGGACCAGAGCCGGATAGTCATAAAAATATTGTTCACTGGATCCACAAGTGTTGCATGGAGAGGTTCCAATTGTTGGTGACACATATGCATTAGCATGAGTGAATATGTCCATGTTCTCATGCGGTTCACATTGGCAAGATGTTTCTGAGCAAGATGGGCAAGCAATATCCGGGCAAGACTCAGCCAGATGTCCCAAAAGAGTGCACTTAGAGCAGATATTAAGCCTTTTGTAAATATAATCTAATGTTGGTATAGAAGACAGTGACCATATCGTGGCAATGTGACTTCGGGAATAACCAAACTTCATTTGATCAAGAATATGGAACACCATAATAGTTGGTATATTATCCCAATAGAGATGTTTAAAAGACTGACCTTCAAAAACACGTCGTGTATCCTCAGAATTAGTGGATAAGTCAAACTTGAGAGCACCGAGACATAAATCTTGAGGTAATGAATGCTGATTGTCCGGATTGCTGTTATTGCGCGGGGGAGTATTGACATGATGGAAACTCCCAAAATGAAGGCCGACCACAGAATTATTGTCATAAATGTTATTAAGACCATTAATGTTAGGAATCTGGTTGCTCTGAATGGTCTCGCCGGCGTTTCTCGACGGAATACACGTCGTCGGTGACACCAAAGAAGATTGCAAAGAATGACCATCATCAGAGTCCCTTGAAACGTAAAAAATTCAAATTTGATCTAATTGCAATGGGAGATCGAGCGCAGACCGCTTGGATAACCATATCTGAATGCCAGTGATGATCATTCCAAGGAGTAGAGCCCATGGAAGATCGAAAAAGTTGAAAATGGCAAACGAAGTCCGGTCAAATCCGATCTTTGAGATGGTATATGAAATGTCCAACTTTGTTGGAGGCTACTAAGAACCGAAAACTTCTTCCACCAATGGATTTGACATTGAATCCCGATGGTAAACCTCCAATGCAACATTGCAAAGCAATACCCATAGATTCTTCGGACAAGGGGAAGGAAGCTGAGGAGAAGTGAACCACCAAGAAAAACTCCTTGGTACCCAAAGAAGGTGAGAAATGGATCGTAGAGCCGAACCTTCGACGCACCTGATCAGCAATGGAGAGCCCAGGCTTGAAATCCCAGTGTAGGAGGCCCTCCATGGTGGTACAAAACTATAGATCGCCATTGTTGGGGTGGGAGGGCAGGTGGAGAGGGGAGGAGGAGGAGATCGCCATCCTCCAGTTCCAGGGAAAAAGTGTTGTGAGTGAACACCAAGAACCGGCAATGTTTGAACAGTTCACCCAGTTTCACCATGAAATGCGTGATTGGCATACTCATATGCAAGTCCAAAATGACTTGGTTGAGCACACATGGATTCATATTGGCAACCAGTAGATGTATCGGTTCATTTTCTTTCGATGTATTCGTGACATTTTAAATTTAGTTGTATACTTTGTGTTTTTTATTTGGTTGTGAAACTATTATGGTACTATGTGATTTATTTGGTTGTAAAACTATATGCAATGTTTCTTTTTAGTTTAAAAATTGTCAACAATTAGTTGCCGGCCGGACCAAATGCGTCGGCCATGTTGAGCATACTGGCAATGCATCTCAAAAGAGGCAGCACGACGCCCCTTTGCCTAACCCAAATGAACAAAATTTAGACAAAACAGATGTTTGTTTGGGGTCGCCCATTGGAGTTGGGCTGAGTACGAGGTGTAGATATGGATTACTTTGTGAGAAAGAATACAATGATGCGTACAAAAGTATGTGAATCTCCGATTCCGATGGAACACTACCCTGTCTCGTCCCAAGCCGCCTCTTCTCAAAACCCTAGCCACTTCTAGCCCCCACCTCTGTCATCCCCTCTTTCGTCGTCATCGGAGCATGCATCATATAAACGCCCTCGATGCGGCTATATCTCCCACGTGTCGAAGCACGACTTAGAGGCATAACCGCATTGAAAGCAATGTCGCAAGTGAGGTAATCTTCACACAACCCAAGTAGTACATAAGGGAAAGAGATACATAGTTGGCTTACACTCGCCACTTCACACAAATACATGAATAAAGCATTACATCATCCAGATACAATCAAGGTCCGACTACGGAACCAAAATAAAAGAAGAACCCCCAAATGCGACAAACGGTCCCCGATCGACCCCAACTGGGCTCCACTACTGATCAACTTGAACGAAACAACACAAAGGGGCAAGATCTTCATCGAGCTCCTCCTTGAGCTTGATTGCGTCACCTGCTCGGTAACATAGGCACCTGCAAAACTGGTTTTGGAAGTATCTGGTGAGTCACGAGGACTCAGCAATCTCACACCCGCGAGATCAAGACTATTTAAGCTTATGGGTAAGGTAAAGGCATGAGGTGGAGCTGCAGCAAGCGACTAGCATATACGAAGGCTAACATACGCAAATGAGAGCGAGAAGAGAAGGCAAAGCACGGTCGTCAAAAGTATGATCAAGAAGTGATCCTATAGCAACTCGTCAAGCATAACTCCAACATCAGTTCACTTCCGGACTCACGGAAAGAGACCATCACGGTAACACACACGGTTGATGTATTTTAATTAAGGTCAACTTCAGGTTTTCTACAACCGACATTAACAAATTCCCATCTGCCACATAACCGCTGCACGGCTCTCGAAAGTTTATACCTGCAGGGTGTCCCAACTTAGCCCATGACAAGCTCTCGCGATCATCGAAGGAATAGACCTTCACCCGAGACTCTCCGATCGACTCGAATCCCGTACATCAAGACATTTCACAATGGTAAAACAAGACCAGAAGACCTCCCGCGTGCCGACATCCCGATAGTAGCCGCAGCAGATCTCGCCTCGTGCCACGACCGGATGAGCAAGACGCATAACTAAAACCAGCCCTCAAGTTTCCCGAGGTGGCGCTGCAAGTGGTTCTAGTTTGGACCAACGCTAGACAAGCAATCGCCCGGGGCTAAATAAAGATGACCCTCGAGAGAGCGACTCCCAAGGGAAAAAGTAGGTGGTGGTGAGGCAAATGGTAAAAGGCAATGTTGGGCCTTGCTGGACAAGTTTTATTCAAAGCGAACTGTCAGGGGGGTCCCATAAATCACCCGACCGCGTAAGGGACGCAAAATCCGGGAACATAACACCGTATGACGGAAACTAGGCGGCAAGAGTGGAACAAAACACTGCATAAGGCCGAGCCTTCCACCCTTTACCAAATATATAGATGCATTAATAATATAAGAGATATTGTGATATCCCAACAAGTAAACATGTTCCAACAAGGAACAACATCTCCATGTTCCAACAAGGAACAATCTTCAATCTTCACCTGCAACTAACAACGCTATAAGAGGGCCGAGCAAAGCGGTAACATAGCCAATCAACGGTTTGCTAGGAATGGTGTCAAAGGTTAGAGGTTTGACATGGCAATTTGGGAGGCTGACAAGCAAAAGGTAGGCATCGTAGCATTGGCATAGCAAAAGAGCGAGCAAACTAGCATAGCAAAGATAGTAGTGATTTCGAGGGTATGATCATCTTGCTCGCAAGGTTCTCGAGTGTCGAAGGCTTGATCCTCGTGAGGCGTTCTCAACAGGTTCCTCGCTCACGCACTCGCCTCCGGCTCTACCCAAAGCAAGAACACAAGCAACGGAACCACAATCAAACAAGGAACAATGCACAAGCAATATGATGCAATACATGACATGCTATGCGAGATGTGATATGCAATGCATATGTATGCTCCGGAAGGAGAATGATGAACCGGGCATCAACTTGGCAAACCAAGTATGCCGCTAGAAAGATGAGATGATTTCGGTTGAAATCGATATAAAGATCACCAGAATCGGATGCACGGTTTGCAAATGACAAGCAAAACAAGAATGACGCAAATCTGCGTTTAACAGCCCGATGCTACTTAGCACGCAACACGAAACTATGCTACAGCACCCCAACATAAAAACTAAGCATATGACAACGAACTACAGGAGATGCTTAACAATAGAGGAACACTGAACTACGGCTAAATCGCATCATAACATGTTCAAACAAGCAAGGTGAAAGTGCTCAAAATATCAGGTTCACTGACTTAGTGAAAATACTAACATGGCAGGAATTAACATCAGGAAGGCATGTTTAGAGCAAGCAAACAACATGCTACAGGAACTTATAATAGCAAAGCAAGGCATGGCATGAAACTACTAATTGCATATATCAAAAGACCCTTACTGACCATAAGCCAAAAAGGACTCTAAGAAATGATGGCACCCATGTAAACATTGCAAGTTTTATTACAGATTTCAGACTTAGTGAAATATCAGGACATGGCAAAAACAGATTCAACATGGCATGTTCGTGAGCTCGATGCACTCACTACAGAGCAATACATGGCATGGCAAGGCAACCAACAGTAAGAAGGCATGATTATGAAGCTAAGCATGGCAAGAGCAAGGTCATAGCATACACGGATCAACTACAACGACCTCGTGAAAATTGAATCTAATGCAAACAATCTGTCAGGAAACATTTTCAAGCAACTTTGGAGCAAGAAATGAACATGTTCCAGCAGGCTATAATTTCAAACAAGGGCATGAATGGATAGAGCATGACATGTATATCAAAACATGTTTATAGAGCATCTCCAGATTATGCATAGAATGGTTAGTGGAAGCATGTTAACATGGCATCAAATTAATCAGAATCTGTCTAGCAAAACAGCAACAGAAACTACCCTACTTTACAAGCTCGATGCACTCAGCACACAACTCACAAAAATACAAGGTCAACACCTCTGGAAAGATGGCATGACAAAGTCCAACATTCATGTAGAGCTCATACTCATAGGATGCACACATAAATCATGGCAAAAATGACAAAAGAGCTCGAGCTGATAAGATTCTGAAACTAACGATCTGAAGCCATCTTCCAACAGCATTTCGGGCACCAAGATGATCTCAAATGCAAATGATGCAATGGAATGAAATGATGTACTCGTCGAGACGAACAATTTGACATATTATACGCGCAAAACGGAGCTACGGTTGCAGAGATGTGATGCTATGAAAAATGCACGAAATATCAGAAAACTGGGACTTAGTGGTTTCGGGGAGGGAAAAGTCAACCTCCAGATCTGCACGGAAATCGAAGATCGCCGGAGTTTCGCCGGAGAACGTGCGGGGGCGGCGGATCTGGGGCCCTTCCGGCCGGATCTCGCCGATCCGTCCGGTCGAGGCGGAGGCGACGTAGGCGCGGCAGAGGCTTAAGGCGGCCGGGCGAGTTTTGCGAGAGGGGCGGCCGGCCTTCATGGCGCGCGGGGCGGGCGGCGAGGCGGAGGCCGGGCGGGCGGCGGCGAGGCGGAGGCCGGGCGGCTGACACGGCAGAGGCGACGGGAGGCGGCTCGGCGCGGATGGCGGAGGGCGCGGCGCGGCGGGCGGCGAAGCCATGGCGGCGGCAAGCAGCAAGTCCGGCAGCGAGGCGGGCGAGGCGGCGGCGGCCAGCGCGCTGGCTGGAGGCGAGGCGCGGCGGCGTGCCGGCGACAGGCGGCGGGCGCAGCAGCGGCGGCGGGCGCGGAATGGCCCAGGCTGGGTTCGGATGGGCTCCATGGCGGCGGCGGCGGCGAAGCGGAGGGACACGTGGCGCGATCTCGATTGGTCCGGCGAGCGGGCGGACACGTCCGGCGGCGGGCGGACGGTCCGTCGGCGGGAGGAGAAGAAGCTAGGGTTTGGACCCAAAATTCGGAGGAGGCCACATATTTATAGGTAGAGGAGCTAGGAGAGTCCAAATGAGGAGCGGTTTTGCCACGCGATCGTGATCGAACGACCGAGAGCATGGAGGGAGTTAGATGGGTTTTGGGCCACTTTGGAAGGGTGTTGGGCTGCAACAAAGAGGGCTTTACTTGCCGGTTAGCTAACTGCTGAGTACCAAACGAGCTCCAAATGGCACGAAACTTGACAAAGCGGTTCACCGGTGCTATACCAAGGCCGCTTGGCAAACCTCGGCCATTCCGAGAAAGTTTAATACCCGCACATGAAAAGGGAGAAGAAGGAACACCGGAGGACATAGGAGCGCCGGATTGCAAAACGGACAACGGGGAAAAGGCTCGGATGCATGAGACGAACATGTATGCAAAATGAAATGCACATGATGACATGATATGAAATGCATATGATGACATGGAAAAGTGCAACACGCAAGCACATGACATGGCAACAACGGCGAATAACTGGCAGACACCTGGCGCATCGGATCCGGGGTGTTACAACACTCCACCACTACGAGAGGATCTCGTCCCGAGATCTAGGATGACACCGGAGGGAAAACGGAAGAGAAAGAAAAGAGGTAAAACTAAGTTGCTTCTTCGGCAAACGAGTGAAACCACGGACCTTGGGAGGTTGAGCAAAATGAAAGGAAGAAAATAACGAAGATGAGCAAAGTTGAAAACATTCCGTTAAGAAAGAGGAACAAGGGATACAACGAGAACCAAGAGGTTTAGTGATAAGATAGATATTGAAACCACTCCTGTTAAAACTAGATAGAGAAGGAATACTTTGGGCAGCACTCCGACTGAAAGAAGGAAAACTTGATAAGATGAAAAGCACTTGAAGAGATGACACAACACTCCGGTTAAATGGATAAGAATGAAAAGAACACGATGCTCACAATTCGAGATGATGTGTGAAAAGAGCAACATCACAATGCCTCCGGAAGAAAGAATAGAAGATAGATCATAGGAATAACAGAATGTAGGAGAAAATGCCAACTCCTGCCACAAATGAGCTCGGAAAGCACACTTCCAAGAAGAATCAAACGGAGTTGTTGGAAAATCAACAACTAGAAGCACAAGCTTGTTGTGGGCTTATGACAAACATCTCGCAACTTGAGGTGAAATTCTGCCACTAACGAAAAACAATTGCTTGCTTGAGATCAAAGAAGAGATGAAAAGCTGCTTTCGCCGAGAGGATAGCAGAAAACTTGGATCATTGATAAACACCATAATAGCAACATTCCTTAGGGACGGCTTTAGGTGAAATCTGACACAAGATAACTCCAACGAAGAAGTTGATTGATGGATTTAAAATACCTCATTCTTGACAACATGCGAATCATGAAACATGAATGGAAATCGTCAAGAATGATATAATACCACCTCAAAAGCTAAGGTAGAAGAATTGCACTTCGAAATGCAAGATGAAGAATGCTTGAACTCCTCAAAACAAGACATGTGTTGAGTACCATGTTTATTTTTGAGTATAGCTTGGCGGATCATAACTTCGAGAGAAATCATGAAGAACAATTGAAGAATGAAAGGAATCCTTGATGAAGCACCATGTAGAGCCTCCATGAAGAACTCCGGTAAACAAAAGGACTGAAAAGAAAGAGAAATTGGAAACGCAGGGTGAATCCTTGCAATGATTTAGATGGATCTGCGTGATAATTAGAGCTTGGAACTCCGGGAAAAAGAGAAGATGAAACAAATGAAACCGAGAATTTTAAGGGCCTCCGGAATAAAGAATTAATCACTTGGATGAACAAGAATAAGAATTATGTTATGCTTATCCTTCACCAGTTAAATTGATGACCCACAATGGATTTGGCATACCACTTATTCCCGTAGAAAGGATTAAAAGAGATATATCGAAACTTGAGAAGGTCTTCAACGAACCACCGGTAGGATTGGAACAACAAATGAATCACCGTAAGAATTGAAAATGAACGAAGTAGGGGTGCATCACCGGTAAGAATTAGCAAATGAACGAAGATACTTGAGGGTATTTAGATACAAATGAACGAATAGATCACGAGCTGATAAGAGAATACTTGAATGATGCACTGGTATGATTTGGAGAACGAGAGCTGAAAGCTTGAAAGAATAATACTGAGATGGTGGGCTCCGAAGAATCAAACTGAAAAGACTCCTGAAATGCTCCGGATGGGTGAAAAGATTCTCACAATCGAAAACAATTATGAGGGGATGGCATCAAGCTAGAACCATGAATCTTGAAGAGAATAGAGCAAGATTAACGAGAAACTCTTCTTCGGTCTTCAAATGATGAGAATGACAACGAGAAACACCACCAAGAATTATTGAGGCACACCGGAAGAATCAAAAGCGAAGAGGTTGAGCCAACTATGAAAAGAATTTGGAAGAACTTGGAGAAAAGTATTTGACTGATGATAACTCATTCTTACGTCAAACTTGGAGAAGAATTTAGGATAGCTCCGGGAAAATAGAAGAGTCAGGTAAGATCCTGGGAAAAGACCTGTGGGTTAGGGCCCACTCAAAAGAACACTGTTGAAAAGATTTAAAGAGATGTTGCACCGGTTGAATTAAATGACTTGAATGAGATACCAATCTCGAAAAAGCTCGAACGAATGCAGAGTGGAAACACGAATCTTCGAGATATCTTGAGCACTCCGGAATAACAAATAGCGAGAAGTAGAATGATAATGAGGTGCACCGGTATGAGAAAACATTAGGAACGTGGAAAGGAATATGACGAATATCGAAAGCTTGAATAGGATCCACCGGAGAAGAAACAACAATGAAGGATGATGAACGTGAAACTGTTGAGCACCTTCATGGGAAATCACCAGATAAGAACATTGATTGAAAAGAATGAAGAGACTTCACATGAATAAATGGATACTTGATTAAGAAAACTGTGTCCTTGAAGAAAAAGGGTGGGTGGGCGGGAAAAACAAAGACAACTTGGGATGAACGAAAGAAACACCGTTGAGAAAAACTTAGATTTGATCTTGCGGATGGGAAAAAATGATGGGATCATCTCGAAGAGAAACACACCGGTTGGAAAGGAGTTGACAAGACAACCTCAATGATCAAGAAGGATTAGTATTCACATAGAAATATGAGAACACCGTTTAGGAAAGGTATGGATTCAACATCTGACATTGAAGCAACTCGAATACCACAAATAAAATAAAACAAAGGATTGGCTTGCAGAATAAGCCGGAACAAACATATGATAGAGATTTCGTCCGAAGTTTTCGTGGTGGGGCCTACACGGGCTCAATCAGACAAAGACCATCATGTACAAGGCAATGGCACATGACATACGAAGCGCCCCAGTCGGCATAGCCAAGGACTCTTTAAGACACAACGAGACCATCAGAAACCAACCGTGAATAGGCGGACCACTAGACGCCGAGCCCCAATTTCATATCATACATCCGTCGGAAAGATATCCTAAGAGCTACTTGAATTCCCACCTATGAAACTCCCGAAACTTTCTCGGTTATGCAATGCGGTGTTGGGGATACAGGGAGCAATATATATCACCCAAACTAACAATCCCTACATCCAATTGTATCCATCCGTCAACACATAACCAAGAAACCTTCGAAATCGTCTACCTCAACCTTCAAAAGCATCCGTTATACAAGTCATGGCAATACTCCGTACTCACCTCAAGATCGGGTTAGCGGGTTATCTCACCAACAACTGCATAAAAGAGATTTTCGATGTCGGCGTACTAAACTCGTATTCCGAACTGCAACAATAAAATTATGACGACAACACCTCGGAGCTCAACTCCCGGGACACCGCCACAACCCCTAAATGTCGAGGCAACCAAGACAATGTTGTCATCATAAAACCATCGAACGATTCTAAGATACCAGCGTGATCCTAAAAAATTTTTTAGTGAAATTTGAGAAGAGAAGAGTCAAAACTCTACGTCAGATACCTCACCGTAAGGTCGAAGGACCGGGAGTAAAAGACTTCCTAACTCTCCGATATATATAATCCTAAATGACTCAAAATATTTTTCTAGACACAACTCGCCACTAAAAACGATCAAGCGTTGGGGCTCTTAAGGTCGGGAAGGCTCGATACCAACTTATAACGCCTCGATGCGGCTATATCTCCCACGTGTCGGGCACGACTTAGAGGCATAACCGCATTGAAAGCAATGTCGCAAGTGAGGTAATCTTCACACAACCCAAGTAGTACATAAGGGAAAGAGATACATAGTTGGCTTACACTCGCCACTTCACACAAATACATGAATAAAGCATTACATCATCCAGATACAATCAAGGTCCGACTACGGAACCAAAATAAAAGAAGAACCCCCAAATGCGACAAACGGTCCCCGATCGACCCCAACTGGGCTCCACTACTGATCAACTTGAACGAAACAACACAAAGGGGCAAGATCTTCATCGAGCTCCTCCTTGAGCTTGATTGCGCACACCGCCGGTAACATAGGCACCGCAAAACTGGTTTTGAAGTATCCGTGAGTCACGAGGACTCAGCAATCTCACACCCGCGAGATCAAGACTATTTAAGCTTATGGGTAAGGTAAAGGCATGAGGTGGAGCTGCAGCAAGCGACTAGCATATACGAAGGCTAACATACGCAAATGAGAGCGAGAAGAGAAGGCAAAGCACGGTCGTCAAAAGTATGATCAAGAAGTGATCCTATAGCAACTCGCGTCAAGCATAACTCCAACATCAGTGTTCACTTCCGGACTCACGGAAAGAGACCATCACGGTAACACACACGGTTGATGTATTTTAATTAAGGTCAACTTCAGGTTTTCTACAACCGACATTAACAAATTCCCATCTGCCACATAACCGCAGCACGGCTCTCGAAAGTTTATACCTGCAGGGTGTCCCAACTTAGCCCATGACAAGCTCTCGCGATCATCGAAGAATAGACCTTCACCCGAGACTCTCCGATCGACTCGAATCCCGTACATCAAGACATTTCACAATGGTAAAACAAGACCAAGAAGACCTCCCGGCGTGCGTCGACATCCCGATAGTAGCCACAGATCTCGCCTCGTGCCACGACCGGATGAGCAAGACGTATAACTAAAACCAGCCCTCAAGTTTCCCGGGTGGCGCTGCAAGTGGTTCTAGTTTGGACCAACGCTAGACAAGCAATCGCCCGGGGCTAAAATAAAGATGACCCTCGAGAGAGCGACTCCCAAGGAAAAAAGTAGGTGGTGGTGAGGCAAATGGTAAAAGGCAATGTTGGGCCTTGCTGGACAAGTTTTATTCAAAGCGAACCGTCGGGGGTCCCATAAATCACCCGACCGCGTAAGGGACGCAAAATCCGGAACATAACACCGGTATGACGGAAACTAGGGCGGCAAGAGTGGAACAAAACACTGCATAAGGCCGAGCCTTCCACCCTTTACCAAATATATAGATGCATTAATAATATAAGAGATATTGTGATATCCCAACAAGTAAACATGTTCCAACAAGGAACAACATCTCCATGTTCCAACAAGGAACAATCTTCAATCTTCACCGCAACTAACAACGCTATAAGAGGGCCGAGCAAAGCGGTAACATAGCCAATCAACGGTTTGCTAGGAATGGTGTCAAAGGTTAGAGGTTTGACATGGCAATTTGGGAGGCTGACAAGCAAAAGGTAGGCATCGTAGCATTGGCATAGCAAAAGAGCGAGCAAACTAGCATAGCAAAGATAGTAGTGATTTCGAGGGTATGATCATCTTGCCTGCAAGGTTCTCAGAGTGTCGAAGGCTTGATCCTCGTAGGCGTTCTCAACAGGTTCCTCGCTCACGCACTCGCCTCTCGGCTCTACCCAAAGCAAGAACACAAGCAACGGAACCACAATCAAACAAGGAACAATGCACAAGCAATATGATGCAATACATGACATGCTATGCGAGATGTGATATGCAATGCATATGTATGTCGGAAGGAGAATGATGAACTGGCATCAACTTGGCAAACCAAGTATGCCGCTAGAAAGATGAGATGATTTCGTTGAAATCGATATAAAGATCACCAGAATCGGATGCACGGTTTGCAAATGACAAGCAAAACAAGAATGACGCAAATCTGCGTTTAACAGCCCGATGCTACTTAGCACGCAACACGAAACTATGCTACAGCACCCCAACATAAAAACTAAGCATATGACAACGAACTACAGGAGATGCTTAACAATAGAGGAACACTGAACTACGGCTAAATCGCATCATAACATGTTCAAACAAGCAAGGTGAAAGTGCTCAAAATATCAGGTTCACTGACTTAGTGAAAATACTAACATGGCAGGAATTAACATCAGGAAGGCATGTTTAGAGCAAGCAAACAACATGCTACAGGAACTTATAATAGCAAAGCAAGGCATGGCATGAAACTACTAATTGCATATATCAAAAGACCCTTACTGACCATAAGCCAAAAAGGACTCTAAGAAATGATGGCACCCATGTAAACATTGCAAGTTTTATTACAGATTTCAGACTTAGTGAAATATCAGGACATGGCAAAAACAGATTCAACATGGCATGTTCGTGAGCTCGATGCACTCACTACAGAGCAATACATGGCATGGCAAGGCAACCAACAGTAAGAAGGCATGATTATGAAGCTAAGCATGGCAAGAGCAAGGTCATAGCATACACGTATCAACTACAACGACCTCGTGAAAATTGAATCTAATGCAAACAATCTGTCAGGAAACATTTTCAAGCAACTTTGGAGCAAGAAATGAACATGTTCCAGCAGGCTATAATTTCAAAAAAGGGCATGAATGGATAGAGCATGACATGTATATCAAAACATGTTTATAGAGCATCTCCAGATTATGCATAGAATGGTTAGTGGAAGCATGTTAACATGGCATCAAATTAATCAGAATCTGTCTAGCAAAACAGCAACAGAAACTACCCTACTTTACAAGCTCGATGCACTCAGCACACAACTCACAAAAATACAAGGTCAACACCTCTGGAAAGATGGCATGACAAAGTCCAACATTCATGTAGAGCTCATACTCATAGGATGCACACATAAATCATGGCAAAATGACAAAAGAGCTCGAGCTGATAAGATTCTGAAACTAACGATCTGAAGCCATCTTCCAACAGCATTTCGGGCACCAAGATGATCTCAAATGCAAATGATGCAATGGAATGAAATGATGTACTCGTCGAGACGAACAATTTGACATATTATACGCGCAAAACGGAGCTACGGTTGCAGAGATGTGATGCTATGAAAAATGCACGAAATATCAGAAAACTGGGACTTAGTGGTTTCGGGGAGGGAAAAGTCAACCTCCAGATCTGCACGGAAATCGAAGATCGCCGGAGTTTCGCCGGAGAACGTGCGGGGGCGGCGGATCTGGGGCCCTTCCGGCCGGATCTCGCCGGATCCGGTCCGGGTCGAGGCGGAGGGGCGACGGGGAGGCGCGGCAGAGGCTTAAGGCGGCCGCGGCGAAGCTTTGCGAGGCGGCGGCGGGCGCGCGGGCGCGGCCGGCTGGGCGGCGAGGCCGAGGCCGGCGGGCGGCGTAGGCGGAGGCGGCGTCCGACACGGCAGAGGCGACGGAGGCGGCTCAGCGGCGGATGGCGGAGAGCCTTGAAGGCTTGGCGGCGGCGAAGCCTGCTGCGCAGGCAGCAGAAGTCCGGCAGCGAGCGGCGGCGGCGGCGGCGCGCGCAACGGCTGCGAGGCGAGGCGCGCGGCGTGCAGGGCGACAGGGCGGCGGCGCAGCTGGCGGCGGCGGGCGCGAGCCTGGCCCTGGCCTTTTGATGGGCTCCATGGGCAGCAGCGGGCGGCGAAGCGAGGAGGACACGGGCGCGATTCGATTGGTCCGGCGGAGCGGGCGGACACGTCCGGGCGGCGGGTGGACGTGTCCGTCGGCGGGAGGAAGAAGAAGCTAGGGTTTGGACCCGAAAATTCGGAGGAGGCCACATATTTATAGGTAGAGGGAGCTAGGAGAGTCCAAATGAGGAGCGGTTTTCGGCCACGCGATCGTGATCGAACGACCGAGAGCATGGAGGGGAGTTAGATGGGTTTTGGGCCACTTTGGAAGGGGTGTTGGGCTGCAACAAAAGAGGGCTTTACTGATCACCCTGCTAACCGCTGAGTACCAAACGAGCTCCAAATGGCACGAAACTTGACAGGCGGTCTACCGGTGCTATACCAAGGCCGCTTGGCAAACCTCGGGCCATTCCGAGAAAGTTTAATACCCGCACATGAAAAGGGAGAAGAAGGGAACACCGGAGGACATAGGAGCGCCGGATTGCAAAACGGACAACGGGGAAAAGGCTCGGATGCATGAGACGAACATGTATGCAAAATGAAATGCACATGATGACATGATATGAAATGCATATGATGACATGGAAAAGTGCAACACGCAAGCACATGACATGGCAACAACGGCGAATAACTGGCAGACACCTGGCGCATCGGATCCGGGGTGTTACACATCAGGCTAAAGGCGTTGCGGTGGATGGCACCAACATGAGCCTCTCGCTCATATCCCTTTGTGGCAGGGTGCCTGTTGCAGTCACTAGCGGTGCCAAGATCAAAACCTTGTGTTTTCAACTAGCTCTTATAATGATAGACTTATAGTCGAATTCCCAGAGTTATTTGTTTAGTACCATGTTGTACACACACATGGGGTCATTAAGTTACGAGATTCTTGTGTAGTCAACGACTACACAGTTTAACATGGCTTCACCACTACTTGGAGTTCCCCATTGGGGAGGGGGTTGTGGTGGTGTAAGATGAGACACCTATCTAGGCGAGTCGTGATGTTACACATGTTCTTTTCTGTGAGGTGTATTGGTTCATTTTCAATGTCTATCAAGCATGCATGAAAACTATTTAATACAAGCCATAGATATGGATAAGTTCCTCAGAAAGAATACAATAATGCATACAAAAGTATCTCTCGTTCTATCAGAACCTAATTACCCCTCTCGTCCAAGTCACCTCTTCCTAAAATCACAGCTACTTCTAGCCCCCACCCCTCTCATATCCTCCCTTCCACCGCCACAGGAGGATGACTTGGGCTAAAGTCTTGTGTGAATAGCAGCAGCGAGGGATTATGAGGTCTTGCAAGTGCACATGGTTCGTTGTAGTTCTTTTCAAGTAAGTGTATCGATCCCACGAGGAGCTGAGGAAATGGCCATTTGCTCTTTGTAGAGGTTCATCGTCATGTGCCTGCATGTTATTTCCTTTTTCCGGGTGAGGGCAAAATTTTGGTTGAATGAATAGATAGTGATTAATAGTAACGAACATTGCATAATTACTTAAGTAAAGAATATAGGAAACTGTAGTACAGATGAAGATATTCTTGATGGGGAACGTTGCATGAAAATCAAAAATTTTCCTACAAAACACCCAAGATCCAATCTACGAGATGCATAGCTACAAGAGGGGAGTGTGTCTACATACCCTTGTAGACCAAAAGCATTAGTGTCGTAACACGGTTGATGTAGTCGTGCCCTTCACGATCCAATAGCGATCCAATCTGATCTAGTGTCGAACGGACGACACCTCCGAGTATAGCACAAGTACGACTCAACGATGTCCTCTCCTTCTTGATCCAACAAGTGAGGGTGAGGAGGTAGATGAGATCAGGACCAAAATGACGGTATGGTGGTGGTGGTGGCAGCGGAATTCCGGCAGGGCTTCGCCAAGCGTGTACCGGTGAAACGTGGGAGGAGTTGGGAGAGGTAACGATCAAGGGTCCAAGGGGGCTACCCCAACGCCTCCCCACCTTTATAAAGGCATGGAGGGGGCTGGTGGCTTGCCCTCAAAGTCCCTAGGGTCGTTGGCCAAAGGGGGAGGAAGGAATCCCTCCTTTCCTTCCCCACCGATCGCTATCTGCTACCTCTTGAGCACTGCGTTGGTTTTCCCTTGAAGAGGAAAGGGTGATGCAAAAAAGTAGCGTAAGTATTTCCCTCAGTTTTTGAGAACCAAGGTATCAATCTAGTAGGAAGCTCCTCACATGTCCCTTGTACCTACACAAACAAACAAGAACCTCGCAACCAACACAATAAAGGGGTTGTTAATCCCTTCACGGCCACTTGCGAAAGTGAGATTTGATAGAGATAACAAGATAAGATAAATATTTTTGGTATTTTTATGATATAGATTGGAAAGTAAAGATTGCAACATAAAGTAGATAGGAAACTTATATGACGGAAGATAGACCCAGGGGCCATAGGTTTCGCTAGTGGCTTCTCTCAAGATAGCATAAGTATCACGGGGGGTGAACAAATTACTGTCGAGCAATTGATAGAAAAGTGCATAGTTATGGGAATATCTAGGCATGCTCATGTATATAGGCATCACGTCCGTGACAAGTAGATCGAAACGATTCTGCATCTACTACTATTACTCCACACATCGACCGCTATCCAACATGCATCTAGATATTAAGTTCATAAGAACAGAGTAACGCATTAGGCAAGATGACATGATGTAGAGGGGTAAACTCAAGCAATATGATATAAACCCCACCTTTTTATCCTCGATGGCAACAATACAATACGTGCCTTGCTGCCCTCTAACATCACTTTGGGAAAGGACACCGCAAGATTGAACCCAAAGCTAAGCACTTCTCCCATGCCAAGAAAGATCAATCTAGTAGGCCAAACCAAACTGATAATTTGAAGAGACTTGCAAAGATAACCAATCATACATGAAAGAATTCAGAGGAGATTCAAATATTTCTCATAGATAAACTTGATCATAAACCCACAATTCATCGGATCTCGAGAAACATACCGCAAAAAGAGTTGCATCAAATAGATCTCCAAGAAGATCGAGGAGAACATTGTATTGAGATTCAAAGAGAGAGAATAAGCCATCTAGCTAATAACTATGGACCCGAAGGTCTATGGTAAACTACTCACAACTCATCGGAGAGGCTATGGTGTTGATGTAGAAGCCCTCTGTGATCGATTCCCCCTCCGTCGGAGCGCCAACGAAGGCTCCAAGATGGGATCTCGCAGATACAGAAGGTTTCGGTGGAAATAGGTTTTCGTGGTGCTCCTGGATGTTTTCAGGGTACGTAAGTATATATAGGCGAAGGAGGTCGGTCAGGGGAGCCACGAGGGGCCCACGAGGGTGGGGGGTGCGCCCACCCCCCTAGGGCGCGCCTTGCACCCTCGTATCCGCCTCGGCTGCTTCTTGACGTCCACTCAAAGTTTCCTGGATTGCGTTTGTTCCAAAAAGATCGCTCCTGAAGGTTTCATTCCGTTTGGACTCCATTTGATATTTCTTTTCTTCGAACACTGAAATAGGCAAAAAAACAGCAATTCAGGTTGGGCCTCCGGTTAGTAGGTTAGTCCCAAAAATGATATAAAAGTGTAAAGTAGAGCCCATAAACATCCAAAACGGGTAATGTAATAGCTTGGAACAATCAAAATTATAGATACGTTGGAGACGTATCAAGCATCCCCAAGCTTAATTCCTGCTCGTCCTCGAGTAGGTAAATGATAAAAACAGAATTTTTGATATGGAATGCTACCTAGCATATTTCTCAATGTAATTTTCTTTATTGTGGCAGGAATATTCAGATCCAAATGATTCAAGACAAAAGTTCATATTGACATGAAAACATAATACTTCAAGTATACTAACAAAGCAATCATGTCTTCTCAAAATAACATGGCTAAAGAAAGGTATCCCTACAAAATCATATAGTCTGGTTATGCTCTATCTTCATCACACAAAGTATTTAATCATGCACAACCCCGATGACAAGCCAAGCAATTGTTTCATACATGAGTGTGAGCCATGGACATAGCACTATATATGGAATAGAGTGGTGGTTGTGGAGAAGACAAAAAAGGAGAAGATAGTCTCACATCAACTAGGCATATCAATGGGCTATGGAGATGCCCATTAATAGAAATCAATATGAGTGAGCAGGGATTGCCATGCAACGGATGCACTAGAGCTATAAGTGTATGAAAGCTCAACAAAAGAAACTAAGTGGGTGCATCCAACTTGCTTGCTCACGACGACCTAGGGCATTTTGAGGAAGCCCATCATTGGAATATACAAGCCAAGTTCTATAATTAAAAATTCCCACTAGTATATGAAAGTGACAACATAGGATACTCTCTATCATGAAGATCATGGTGCTACTTTGAAGCACAAGTGTGGTAAAAGGATAGTAACATTGTCCCTTCTCTCTTTTTCTGTTATTTTTTTATTTTGGCGGGCTTCTTTGGCCTCTCTTTTTTTATTTGGGCTTTTTGGCCTCTTTTTTTTTATAAACTCCGAAGTCTCATCCCGACTTGTGGGGGAATTGATACGTCTCCAACGTATCTACTTTTACAAACACTTTTGCCCTTGTTTTGGACTCTAATTTGCATGGTTTGAATGAAACTAACCCGGACTGACGCTGTTTTCAGCAGAACTGCCATGGTGTTGTTTATTGTGCGAAAATGTAAGTTCTCGAAATGACCGAAAATCCACGGAGATAACTTTTGGAATATATAAAAAATACTGGCGAAAGAATCAAGGCCAGGGGGCCCACACCCTGTCCACGAGGGTGGGGGGCGCGCCCCCTGTCTCGTGGGCCCCCTGCCGCTCCACCGACCTCAACTCCAACTCTATATATTCCTTTTCACGGAGAAAAAAATCAGAGAGAAATTTCATCGCATTTTACGATACAGAGCCGCCGCCAAGCCCTAATCTCTCTCGGGAGGGCTGATTTGGAGTCCGTTCGGGGCTCCAGAGAGGGGGATTCGTCGCCGTTGTCATCATCAACCATCCTCCATCACCAATTCATGATGCTCACCGCCGTGCGTGAGTAAATTCATCGTAGGCTTGCTGGACAGTGATGGGTTGGATGAGATTTACCATGTAATCAAGTTAGTTTTGTTAGGGTTTGATCCCTAGTATCCACTATATTATGAGATTGATGTTGCTATGACTTTGCTATGCTTAATGCTTGTCACTAGGGCCCGAGTGCCATGATTTCAGATCTGAACCTATTATGTTTTCATGAATATATGTGAGTTCTTGATCCTATCTTGCAAGTCTATAGTCACCTATTATGTGTTATGATCCGACAACCCCGAAGTGACAATAATCGGGATACTTCTCAGTGATGATCGTAGTTTGAGGAGTTCATGTATTCACTATGTGTTAATGCTTTTGTCCGGCACTCTATTAAAAGGAGGCCTTAATATCCCTTTGTTTCCACTAGGACCCCGCTACCACGGGAGGGTAGGACAAAAGATGTCATGCAAGTTCTTTTCCATAAGCACGTATGACTATATTTGGAATACATGCCTACATTACATTGATGAACTGGAGCTAGTCCTATGTCACCCTATGTTATAGCTATTACATGAGGAATCGCATCCGACATAATTATCCATCACTGATCCAATGCCTATGAGCTTTTCACATATTGTGCTTCGCTTATTTACTTTTCTGTTGCTACTATTACAACTACTACAAAACTGCTATCTTTACTTTTGCCACTGTTAATATTACTATCATACTACTTTTCTACTAAATACTTTGCTGCAGATACTAAGTTATCCAGGTGTGGTTGAATTGATAACTCAACTGCTAATACTTGAGAATATTATTTGGCTCCCCTTGTGTCGAATCAATAAACTTGGGTTGAATACTCTACCCTCGAAAGCTGTTGCGATCCCCTACACTTGTGGGTTATCAAGACTAATTTCTGGCTCCGTTGCCGGGGAGCGTAGCTCTATTCTTTGAGTCACTTGGGATTTATATCTGCTGATCACTATGAAGAACTTGAAAGACGCAAGAACTAAGATTTTTCCCTCAACTACGAGGGGAGGTAAGGAACTGCCATCTAGCTCTGCACTAGATTCTCCTTTTGTTATGAGTAAGCTTGTGACACCTAAACCTGCTACTGCTTTGAATTCTGATATGTCGCATGTTATTGATGATGCCACTTCTACTGTGCATGATACTTATGATGATACTACTTCTATGCTTGATACTACTGTGCCATTAGGTGAATATCTTGATGAACAACTTGCTAGGGTTAGAGAGAATGAAATTATTGAAGATGAAATTATTGATGATAGTGATGATGAAGGTTCTCCCCCTAATTATGAATTTCTTGTTGTTCCTGAGGGTTATGTTATGGATGAAGAAACTGCTAGAGATCTTTTTGCTTGCAATGATAGATCTGATCTTAAGAAGTTACTAGCTAAACTTAAACAGAAAACTCTAAATGCTAGAATGAAATATGACCCTGCTTTTGCTACTTCACCTATCTGTGTTACTGATAAGGATTATGAATTCTCTGTTGATCCTGAGATAATTACTTTGGTTGAATCTGATCCTTTTTATGGCAATGAATCTGAAACTGTTGTGGCACATCTTACCAAGTTAAATGATATAGACACCCTGTTTACTAATGATGAGAGGTCTCGCTACTATTATATCCTTAAGATATTTCCGTTCTCATTAAAGGGTGATGCTAAAACTTGGTTTAATTCTCTTGATCCTGGTTGTGTGCGTAGTCCCCAGGATATGATTTATTACTTCTCTGCTAAATATTTCCTGCTCATAAGAAACAAGCTGCCTTATGGAAATATATAATTTTGTGCAAATCAAAGAAGAGAGTCTCCCACAAGCTTGGGGGAGGCTTCTCCGATTACTTAATGCTTTGCCTGATCATCCTCTTAAGAAAAATGAAATACTTGATATCTTTTATAATGGACTAACCGATGCTTCCAATGACTACTTGGATAGTTTTGCTGGTTGTGTTTTCAGGGAAAGAACAGTTGACCAAGCTGAATTGCTATTGAATAATATGTTGACTAATGAAAATAATTGGACTTTTCCTGAGCCAATTCCTGAGCCAATTGAGCCAACTCCTGAGCCTATTCCTAAACCAACTCCGAAGAAGAGGTGTGTTCTATTTCTCAGTCCCGAAGATATGCAGGAGGCAAAGAAATCTATGAAAGAAAAAGGTATTAAAGCTGAAGATGTTAAGAATTTACCTCCTATTGAAGAAATACATGGTCTTAATATACCGCCTGTTGAAGAAACACATTGTCTTGATAACCCAACATAGGTAGTAAAGTAAATTCTCTCTATAGATATGATAAAGTTGAAATCCCGTCTACTAAATTTCATAGCCCATGCTTAGATGAATTTGATGACTTTATGGCTAGACAAGAAAGTTTTAATGCTTATGTTGGTAGAGAATTAAAGAATAATGCTTTCAAGATAGGACGCTTGAGTGATTATATGGCTAGAGTTAAAGGTGAACTTAAACTCATTAGCAAATATGCTTCTATGGTTACCACTCAAGCTGAGCAAGTGCTTAAAGCTCAAAGTGATTTGCTGAATGAATTAAATAATAAACATGATTTTGCTATTAGAGTGGCTATTAGAACTGGTAGAATGACTCAGGAACCTTTGTATCCTAAAGGAAACCCTAAGAGAATCGAGCAGGATTCTCAGGGAAATAATTTAGAGGCACCTAGTTCTTCTAAAAAGAAGAAAAAGAAAAACGATAGGACTTTGCATGCTTCTAGTGAACCTATTGTAGACACACCCTAGAATCCCAATGATATTTCTATCTCTGATGCTGAAACACAATCAGGTGATGAACATGAACCTGGTGATAATGTTAATGATAATGTTCATGTGGATGCTCAACCTAGCAATAACAATGATGTAGAGGTTGAACCTGCTGTTGATCTTGATAACCCACAATCAAAGAATCAACGTTATGATAAGAGAGATTTTGTTGTTAGGAAGCACTGTAGAGAGAGAGAGAACCATGGGTTCAGAAACCCATGCCCTTTCCTCCTAAACCATCCAAGACAAAGGATGATGAGGATTTTGAGCGCTTTGCCAAAATGATTAGACCTATTTTCTTACGTATGCGCTTAACATATATGCTTAAATCAAATCCTTATGCTAAATACGTGAAGGATATCATTACAAATAAAAGAAAGATACTGGAAGCTGAAATTTCCACCATGCTTGCTAATTACACTTTTCAGGGTGGAATACCAAAGAAAGTTGGAGATCCAGGGGTGCCAACTATACCATGCTCCATTAAAAGAAATTATGTTAAAACTGCTTTATGTGATCTCGGAGCCGGTGTTAGTGTTATGCCTCTCTCTTTATATCGTTGACTTGAATTGAATAAGTCAACACCTACTGAAATATCTTTGCAAATGGCTGATAAATCAACTGCTATACCTGTCAGTATTTGTGAGGATGTGCCTGTTGTGGTTGCAAATGTCACTATCTTAATGGACTTTGTTATTCTTGATATTCCCGAGGACGATAGTATGTTGATTATCCTTGGTAGACCCTTTTTGAATACTGCAGGGGCTGTTATTGATTGCAACAAAGGCAATATCACTTTTCATGTTAATGGTAATGAGCATACGGTACACTTTCCGAGGAAACAACCTCAAGTTCATATCATCAATTCTATTGGAAAAGTTCCAACTATTATTATTGGAGGTTTTGAATTTCCTCTTCCTACTATCAAGAAAAAAATATGATATTCTTATTGTTGGGGATGTGCATATCCCCGTTGAGGTAACCTAGTGTTATTCGAAATTTCTCCGGTTCCATGTTATTCGGAATGAGTTTGTTAACAAGACTTGATCAACCTTGTTAGTGGATTCATTTTGATGGTCATGAGATGGATGAAACTAGAAGGCACAACCTTTTGTACCCTCTTTTTACTTTCTATTTTTTTAGAATAAATAAAGCAAAAATAGTATTATCTGTCTATTTTCTGAATTATCCGTGCAATAAAAAATATCCCAAAAATAAAAGTGCTCCAAATGCCCTGCAAATTTAGTCTGATTTTTATGGAATATTTGAGGATTTTAGGCACTGAGAACACTCCAGGGGGGCAAGCACGTGGCAACGAGGGTGGAGGGCCCGCCCACACCCCTTGGGCGCACCCCCATGTCTCGTGGGCCCACGGTGGCCCCCCTCCACTTACTCCTGCACCCACACACTTCATCTTCCTCCCATAAAAATCCCCATCCAGCTCAAGCACGAGTTCTAGCTCATTTTGCTGCGATTTTCGATCTCCTTGCTCAAAGCTCCATTCACAAAACTGCTTTGGGAGATTGTTGCTTGGTATGTGACTCCTCCATTGGTCCAATTAGTTTTTGTTCTAGTGCTTTATTCATTGCAATTTTTTGCTGCATAGGTGACCCTGTTCTTGAGCTTGCATGTGAAATTTATGAGGTCCCAAGTAATTCTAATGCATGATATAGGCTCTAGGCACTTGTAGGAGTAGTTGCTACCAATCTTGTTTAATTTTATTCACTTTTATTTTGAAGTTACTAAAAGTTTCAGAAAATGATAAGGAGATTTTTGAGGGGCTCTTCTAGCCAAGGCTCCAAGGATAAACAAGCTAAAGAGAAGGAAAAGGCCAAGTATAATCTTCCTCACGTAGCGGAAGTACGGCCGTGTGAATGGCCTTGTGATAATTTCTTGAGAGAAGCCGAGATTTATGAAGACTTTAATTCTTTGGTTCAAAATGCGGGCCTCACTGACTTCCTCCACGACCGGATCGATCAGTATCTCTTACTCACCAATACTTTCGTGCAAAACTTTTATTATCATCCCAAGAATTCACCTCCGTCGGTATCATTTCATTTATATGATGAATTCAAGGAAATGTCTTTACATAATTTTTGCGCGGTATGTAGAATATCCTTTGAGGGCAGCTTAGATGAATCACATTGTAAAGATGTTGATGGTTTTGTTAACACCATTAATGTAGGGGATCCGAAGAAGGGTTCCGATGCGAGAATCACTAGCATACACTTTCCTGTTTGCTAGTCGATGCTTAATTGGTCGTGGAAATAGTGGAAACTTCAGTGTTCTTGATATTATTATTCTGTTCCATGCCTTGTTTGGTGATAAAATTTTTTGTATGGGTGCCATTATTGCTAAACGGCTAAGCCTGAACCGTACAAAGGGCCCCATCTTTGGAGGTATCTATGTTGCACGCCTTGCTAAGCATTTTGAGATACCTATTAGGCACTATGAGAAAGAGGAGACATTGTTGCCTCGTACCTTTTTAGATTACAGGAGCATGGTAGCACATGAGTTTATTGTTCATAATGATGATAAGATGCTCCTGTATAACCTGAGATTTAATAAGAAACACAATGAGATTATTACCCTGCCTGCGCCTCTATTGTTTGATTTGATCAGAAGTTAATTATCTTGTCTTGCCGTAAGCGATGTACGCCATCGAGGCGGACATCCGCCTCGAGCTGAGCCGAACCTCCATCGGACCCTTATCGCCCATCATCTTATCGATGGGATCCAGAGGAGATCGCTAGCGATGGTATGTTGATGACACTCCTCAAGACACCGGGAGAGTAGCCACGATGAAGTCATGTACCTAGGGTAGGGTCGTGGACCTGCCCAAAGTACCCTCCCAAGGACATCTTTAGAAGAAGCTGCCTTCAATCGACCAAGAGGGATTCCACTCGACGGACTCAAGACAATCGACCATGAAGACTCACTCGACCACCAGAGATCAAGAGCCACTTTGTATCCAAACGGTGCAGTAATTAAGTAGTCATTATGGCCATGATGACACTTTATGTAAGCGTTACAGTAACGCCTGCCTTAATGTACTTTAAACCCTCATTGCTTGAAGTCGGCTGGGTCCCGTGGACACTATATAAGCCACCCTCCATCGCGTAAGGGTTCGCACCTCAGAACTCATACACATATAATTCAGTCGACCGCCTCCGGGCTCCGAGACGTAGGGCTGTTGCTTCCTCCGAGAAGGGCCTGAACTCATAAATCCCTTGCGTATACAACTACTCCATAGCTAGGATCTTGCCTCTCCATACCTACCCCCCATTCTACTGTCAGTCTTAGTACCACGATAGTTGGCACCCACCGTGGGGCAGGTGTCTTAGCGACTTTTTGGAGAAGTTGCAATTGTTTCGATCGCCTTCATCATGGTTTCTGGCAGAGTTCTGGTCGAGGGCCGCGAGATCCGTCTCGGCGCGCTCACGTTCATCGCCGACGACTCTGCTTGGATCCCCACTCGACATTGACGCGCTCCCCGTCCGCGGTGCGACACATTTTCGTGCGTGTGTCCGCGGCGTCCTGCTGCGGCAACCGTCGACTCCGTATCGGTCGACTCTGTGTCGTCCTCCCTCCTCGCTCTCCCGCCAAAAGAATCGCTCTGGCGGTCGAGGCTCCAGCGGTGGGTGAGACACACGATGGCTCGCCAATCGCCACCACTCAAGTCGCGTAATCGAGCTCGACGAATCTCTCTGACTGTTCGATCTGTTGATCGCTCCAGAGAGATCGCATCCGAAAAGTGCGACACCAGTGATCCAGCGGTGGAGGTTCTGATGGTCAATGGGCCTCGTAGTCCTCCTGGCTTCCCCCGCACCGACGGGATAGACAGCGGAGGCGACCCCGCTCAGGCCCACGAGGAATATCAACCCGAGCCACTCACTTCTCTGCAAAGGGAAGATCTTCGGCGCCGGAACATGGATGCCGTGCATACTCCCATCGCAGGAGAAACTCCCGAGGCTCGTGCCTTGGAAGAGGCGCGTTTGGCCAACTTGGCTGAACGCACTCGACTAGAGAACCTCCAGCGAGCACTCGACGAGCGTGCGCGGCAACGAGTACCCGACTCCAGTCGACGTCAACTCTTTCCGCAACCAACTCAGGTATATTGAACCCCGATTCAGAATTTAGCAGCTGTGGCCCGTATAGCAGAGTCAATTCAGCCCTCTCAGTCGGAGGCTGGCAGAGGCTTGATGCAGATCCGGGATTTGCTCCGAGCAGCAGGGGATCAGAATTCAGCTGTGTCACAGTCGCGCAATAGGATTCACAGTCGATCCGTCGTTGCGAATACAGTCCAGTCAGCTCATAGCCCAAGATTGCCTCCGCGGCGTGAGGGACGTGGAGGTCGACGTGATCAGTATGATGACCGATTCGATCGCGATGATCGACGTCGAGTGCCCACCTCCCCAAGGGGTGGGTCTTCGCCCGACGGCAACAAGATGACAAAGGCCAACACGTTGTTAGGCGGAGAGCTCCGGTCGACCCCAGGGAACCAGGCTTTGATGCGAGATCCATCATCGTGCAAGGCTTGGTCGACCGGAACAGAGCTCATCGAGAAGGACACAACAGAGATGCGCCCACCAGCAGCCGAGTCCATGTTTCGGGACTAGAATGTTTCAGTAGAGCCATCAGAGCCGCAGTGATCCCTCCCAACTTCAGGTTGGCAACTGGGGTAAGTAAGTTCACTGGTGAGTCCAAGCCTGAAACTTGGCTTGAGGACTACCGAGTGGCCGTGCAGATCGGCGGTGGCAATGATGAGGTGGCTATGGAACACCTACCACTCATGTTGGAGGGTTCGGCCAGAGCCTGGTTGAATCAGTTGGCTCCTAGCAGCATTTACACTTGGGAAGATCTTGCCCGAGTGTTCGTCAAGACATTTGAGGGAACTTGCAAGCGACCAGCAGGATTGACAGAGTTGCAGGTCTGCGTGCAAAAGTCGAATGAGACCTTGAGAGATTACATACAGAGATGGATCACTTTGCATCATACGGTGGAGAACGTGTCTGATCATCAGGCAGTCTGTGCCTTCAAGGATGGCGTTAAGAATAGAGAGTTAAGTTTGAAGTTTGGTTGGACCGGAGATATGACCCTAAGTCGAATGATGGAGATTGCCACCAAGTATGCCAATGGTTAAGAAGAGGATCGACTCCGGAGTGGCAAGTACAAGCCGAGTCAGTCGGAAAAAGGAAACTCCAGTCGGAAACATAAGCGGAAGGCCGAGCCGGCTACTCCTGGGGAGGCTCTGGCCGTGACTCAGGGCAAATTCAAAGGGAAGCCCAAAGGATCCTGGAACCCCAAGAGGGTAAAGGACAAGGAAGGAAACGACGTGATGGATTTGCCATGTCACATCCACACGAAGAAAGACGAAGAGGGTAACTTCATCTACCCAAAGCATACCACTCGCCAATGCCGGCTCTTAATTCAGCAGTTTCAAGGGAAACAACCCAAGGATAAAGAAAAGGAGTCGGACAAGGCAGTGGACAAAGAGGACAATGATGGAGGATACCCCCATGTCAATTCCACCCTGATGATTTTTGCTGATGTGGAGAGCAAAAGTCGATTGAAAGTTATCAACCGTGAGGTAAATATGGTCGCTCCGGCAACACCAAGTTATCTGAAATGGTCTCAGACTGCCATTACATTCGACCAGTCTGATCATCTAACACACATAGCCACCCCTGGGAGGCAAGCTTTGGTGGTCGACCCGGTCGTCGAAGGCACTCGACTAACTAAAGTGCTGATGGATGGTGGCAGTGGATTGAATATATTGTATGCGGAGACGCTGAAAGGAATGGGCATTCTGATGTCCAGACTCAGTTCTAGCAACATGAGCTTCCATGGAGTCATTCCTGGAAAGAAAGCTGAGTCACTCAGCCAAATAGCTCTAGATGTGGTTTTCGGCGATTCGAAGCACTTCCATAAAGAGAAGCTGACATTTGAAGTTGTGGATTTCCAGAGTGCTTATCACGCTATTTTGGGCAGGCCATCTTATGCACGTTTGATGGCTCGACCATGTTACATGTACCTCAAACTGAAGATGCCTGGCCCCAAGGGTGTGATCACCATCACTGGCAACCGGAAAAAGGCCAAAGAGTGCTTTCAGAAGGGCTCAAAGATTGCCGATTCCCAGATAACAGTGGTGGAGCTGGAAGAGTATAAGAAAAATGTAGATCCGAGTGATTTATTGCGGGCCAAGAAGCCCGCCACGGAGTCAGCATTCCAGTCGTCTGGTGAGACGGCCCCGCTCACATTCACCGCCGATCCCAAAGGCTCGACCCATATTTCCACCACACTCGACTCTAAATAGGAAGAAGCGCCATCCGGTTCCTCCGTGAGAATGGGACATCTTTGCATGGAAGCTCACGACATGCCGGGTGTTCCCAGGGGGCTAGCTGAGCATCGTTTACGAGTCGACCCAAAGGCAAAACCTGTCAAAGAACACCTTCGACGGTCCGCCGTCCAGAAGAGAAAAGCCATTGGCGAGGAGGTGGCTCGGCTCCTGGCAGCGGAGTTTATCCGAGAGATTTACCATTCCGAGTGGCTCGCCAATGTTGTCATGGTCCCCAAGAAGGACAAGTCACTTCGCATGTGCATTGATTTCAAACACATCAATCGGGCCTGCCCGAAAGATCATTTTCCTCTCCCTCGCATCGACCAAATTGTCGACTCGACTGCGGGATGTGAGAGATTGTCTTTTTTAGACGCCTATTCCGGGTACCATCAGATCCATCTGTATGGACCCGACAAAATCAAAACAGCTTTCATCACTCCATTCGGGAGCTTCTGCTATGTCACCATGCCATTCGGTCTCAAGAATGCCGGAGCCACATTCATGAGGATGATTCAAAAGTGTTTACTCACCAAATCACCGGAATGTGGAAGCGCATATGGATGATATTGTGGTCAAGTCACGAAAGGGTTCCGACCTGTTGATTGACCTAGCTGAAACATTTGCCAATCTCAGGAGGTATGATATCAAGCTTAATCCGTCAAAGTGCACATTCGGAGTTCCTGGTGGAAAGTTACTCGGTTTTCTCGTTTCAGAACGAGGAATCGACGCTAACCTAGAAAAAGTTGGCACCATACTCCGAATGAAACGCCCTGTGCATGTGCACGATGTCGAGAAGCTTACTGGATGCTTGGCCGCGTTAAGTCGATTCATCTCTCGCCTCGGTGAAAAGGCATTGCCTCTTTACCGACTGATGAAGAAGGCCGACAAGTTCGAGTGGACTCCAGAAGCTGATGCAGCGTTTGCCGAGCTAAAAGCTCTGCTCTCCACCCAGCCGGTGCTTGCTGCTCCAATCAGCAAAGAGCCTCTGTTGCTTTACGTTGCAGCCACAGGACAAGTCGTCGAGACAAGATTTACGGTCGGCGGGAAGAAGAAGGAAAGCCTTCAAAGTTCAGCGCCCAAAGTATTATCTTTCCAAGTTTTGACCCCATCAAGCAAAGATATCCTCATTATCGAAGCTTGTGTATGGGATCTACATGACCACGAAGAAGGTTGCTCATTATTTCTCCGATCATTCCATTACGATTAAACGACGCCCATCGTCGAGAGATTCTGCACAACAGAGATGCAACTGGTCGAGTGGCGAAATGGGCGATTGAACTCCTTCCCCTTGATATCAAGTTTGAGGCAAAGAAAGCCATTAAGTCCCAAGCAATAGCAGATTTCCTTGCCGAGTGGATTGAACAACAGCAGCCGACTCAACTTCACTCGGAGCATTGGACCATGTTCTTTGATGACTCTAAGATGTTAAATGGTTCCGTCTCAGTAGTTTTGGTTTCCCCGAGGAGATAAGCTCGGATATGTGCTCCAGATCCACTTTGATTCCTCCAATAATGAAGCAGAATATGAAGCACTTTTGTATGGGTTGCGCATGGCCATTTCACTCGGCGTCCGTCGCCTTATGGTCTATGGCGACTCAGATTTGGTGGTCAATCAGGTGATGAAGGAGTGGGGCGTTAGAAGCCCAAATGATGATGGATATCGCAATGCAAAGGAGGAAGCTTGAAAAGAAATTCAAGGGTTAGAGCTCCACCATATACCCCGATCAAGAATCAAGCGGTGATGATTTAGCGAAGATAGGTTCCAAGAGAGAAGCCATTCCCAGTGATGTGTTCTTGGAGCATATCCATACTCCATCAGTCAAAGAAGATCCTTTTACCAAAGAAGCTCCACAGCCTAAAAGTGTCACGGATCCGACTGTAGTTGAAGTTCCAGCAGTGGTCGACCTAATCATGGAAGTTCTGGTGGTCACTCCCGATTGGACAGTGCCGTATATCGTGCATATCTAAGGAAAGAGCTCCCAGAGGATGAAGAGGAGGCTCGACAGATCGTTCGCCGATCTAAAGCCTTTACCGTGATAAGGGGACAGTTGTACAGAGAAAGTGCGACTGGAGTTGGTCAGAAATGCATAACGCCAGAAGAAGGTCGAATGATCCTTGACGATATCCACTCGGGGACCTGTGGCCATCATGCGTCCTCTCGGACCATTGTAGCCAAAGCATACCGAGCCGGATTTTACTGGCCAAGGGCGAATGAAATGGCAAAGGAGATAGTCGACAAGTGTGAAGGATGTCAATTTTACTCCAATATGTCACACAAGCCCGCCTCAGCCTTAAAGACCATACCACTCATCTGGCCCTTCGCTGTATGGGGATTGGATATGGTTGGACCTCTGAGAACAGGCAGAAGCGGTTTCACCCATGTGCTGGTAGCAATCGACAAGTTCACCAAATGGTGAGGCTAAACCCATCAAAAACCTTGATGCCGGTACTGCTGTCAGCTTCATCAGAGAGTTGATATTCAGATATGGAGTCCCGCACAGCATCATCACTGACAATGGGTCAAACTTCGATTCCGAGGAATTCAGAGCGTTCTGCACATCTTAGGGCACACGAGTCGATTATGCTTCAGTCGCTCATCCTCAGTCGAATGGACAGGCAGAACGAGCGAATGGCCTGATTCTCAAAGGGTTGAAACCTCGATTGATGCTTGATATCAAGCATGCTGCTGGTGCATGGGTCGACGAGCTTCCGTCGGTGCTTTGGGGGTTAAGGACCACGCCTAACCGGTCGACTGGGAGAACTCCGTTCTTCTTGGTCTACGGAGCTGAAGCGGTCTTGCCGAGTGACCGGCTTCACAACGCTCCCCGAGTCGAGCTCTACACCGAAGCTGAAGCAGAACAAGCCCGGCAGGACTTAGTCAACCTTCTGGAGGAAGAAAGGGAGATGGCTTTGATCCGATCGACCATTTACCAGCAGGACTTACGTCGATTCCACGCCAAAAACGTGAGGAGTCGAGCTTTCCAGGAAGGAGATTTGGTTCTCCAAGTGGATCAGCAGAAACCACACAAGCTCGCTCCTTCTTGGGAAGGCCCCTTCGTCGTCACCAAGGTTCTCCACAACGGAGCGTACCGACTTTACAATGTCGAGCACAAGATCGACGAGCCCCGAGCTTGGAACGCGGAGCTGCTCCGCCCCTTTTACACTTAAGTGTGCACTCGGAAATGTAATAAAAGTACTTCTGTAGTTCATTTTTCAAAGACAATAGTGTTATAATTTTCCCAGTGATTGTTTTTTACTTTTTCTTGTTCAATAAAATTCCCCCCAGTGGGTGGCTTAGCTGCGAATCCGTTTCGCCTAAGTTTGTAAAAATCCTACCGAGTGATGAGCCAGCCTCTCACTCGGAGGCTTAGCCGCGAATCCGTTTCGCCTAAGTTCAATAAAATCCTACCGAGTGGTGAGCCAGCCTTTCACTCGGGAGCTTAGCCGCGAATCCGTTTCGCCTAAGCTTCAATAAAATCCTACTGAGTGGTGAGCCAGCCTCTCACTCGGAGGCTTAGCCACGAATCCGTTTCGCCTAAGTTCAATAAAATCCTACCGAGTGGTGAGCCAGCCTTTCACTCGGGAGCTTAGCCGCGAATCCGTTTCGCCTAAGCTTCAATAAAATCCTACCGAGTGGTGAGCCAGCCTCCCACTCGAAGGCTTAGCTGCAGTCCAAGTACTCGCCTAAGTTTCAATAAAATCCTACCGAGTGGTGAGCCAGCCTCGCACTCGGAGGCTTAGCTGCAGTCCAAGTACTCGCCTAAGTTTCAATAAAATCCTGCCGAGTGGCGAGCCAGCCTCCCACTCGGAGGCTTAGCTGCAGCATAGCGCTCGCCTAACTACAAGTATAACGTGCGCTCCGCAAGGTAGACGAGGTGCAAGTCGACTGCTACCCTCCTCTTCCGAGCTACGTCACAAGTATAATGTGTTCTCCGCAAGGAGGACAAGGTACAGGTCGACTGCCACTTCTCCTTCCGAGCTACGCCACAAGTATAATGTGTGCTCATCAAGGAAGATGAGGTGCAGGTTGATCGATGCCGCAAACATCCTTCCGAGTGGAGAGCAGACCTCCCACTCGGGGGCTTAGCCGCAGCCTAGTGCTCGCCTAAGTTTTTGAAAATCCTACCGAGTGGAGAGCAGACCTCCCACTCGGGGGCTTAGCTAGCCCAGTGCTCGCCTAAGTTTTTGAAAATCCTACCGAGTGGAGAGCAGACCTCCCACTCGGGGGCTTAGCTGCAGCCCAGTGCTCGCCTAAGTTTTTGAAAATCCTACCGAGTGGAGAGCAGACCTCCCACTGGGGCTTAGCTGTGGCCAGTGCTCGCCTAAGTTTTTGAAAATCCTACCGAGCGGAGAGCAGACCTCCCACTCGGGGGCTTAGCTGCGGCCCAGTGCTCGCCTAAGTTTTTGAAAATCCTATCGAGTGGAGAGCAGACGTCCCACTCGGGGGCTTAGCTGCAGCCCAGTGCTCGCCTAAGTTTTTGAAAATCCTACCGAGTGGAGAGCAGACCTCCCACTCGGGGGCTTAGCTGTGGCCCAGTGCTCGCCTAAGTTTTTGAAAATCCTACCGAGCGGAGAGCAGACCTCCCACTCGGGGGCTTAGCTACGGCCCAGTGCTCGCCTAAGTTTTTGAAAATCCTACCGAGTGGAGAGCAGACCTCCCACTCGGGGGCTTAGCTGCCGCCCAGTGCTCGCCTAAGTTTTTGAAAATCCTACCGAGTGGAGAGCAAACCTCCCACTCGGGGGCTTAGCTGCAGCCCAGTGCTCGCCTAAGTTTTTGAAAATCCTACCGAGTGGAGAGCAAACCTCCCACTCGGGGGCTTAGCTGTAGCCCAGTGCTCGCCTAAGTATGTTGAGGAACAAGTCAATTGCAATAAGTGCTTCATCCTAGCCCACAAAATACACCTCAAACCAGATGCAAACATATTCAACGTCGCATCCAAGTCCAGATAAAGTCTTATGGAACCGAAAGTGCTCAGGCGCTAAGCCTGTTAAGGTTTATCGGTTACAAAAACCACTCGGCATACCGAGGCAAATTTAAAGTATCAAGAATAGAAGTTTTTTACCCCTCCTGCGGAGGGCTGGAAGGCACAACGAATTCGTCCAGGTCGATTCCATCTGCGATCCGAGTGGCAGCAGCGATAAAGGTATCCATGAAGGATCGGAAATCATGCTTCTTAGTATTGGCCACCCTGAGGACTGCCAGCTTGTCCTCTCGCCCTTCCTTGTAGTGAACACGGGCCAGAGATAGAGCAACATCTGCACCACACCTGGCAGAACACTTCTTCCATTCTTGCACTCGACTTGGAACATTGTTCAGTCGAGTCATCAGAGACTGGAGGTTGTTCTGAAGCGTCTCTCCTGGCCAGAGTGTTGTGTTGATGCGGGAAGTTGCAACCTTCAGCCTTGCGAGATAGTCGACAACGGTAGTGACGCGAGACTCGAGTCGGAGCACATTCATGGCGGCTTCGTCTTCCACAGGAGAGTTGATGGGATCCAGGTTTATTTCCAGTCGACCAGTCTCCTCCTCAAAGTTCTGGCAGAACTCTGCAAGCACAACCCCAAAGTCAAGACAACAGTTTGATGGTATGATCATAGTTAAGATGCCTGTTTGGTACAAAGAGTTACCTTCGAGCATGAGGAATAGCTTCTTGGCGAGTCCTCCCAGATAAGCCTCCAGATCATTCTTCTTTCCCACTAACTCGCTGGCCTTGTCACTCAAAGCAATCTTGTCACTCTTCAGTCGACTTACCTCCTTGTTGGCCGCATCAAGAGCAGCTTTCAGATTGGTATTTTCCTCTTCAAGCTTGGTGATTGAAGCCAGCTTCTCCTCCGCGGGCTTGGTCTTCTCTAAAGCCGCTTTCCGCGCCTCAGCCAAGTCAAGGTCTTTCTTCTTCAGAGCATCCCTCAGTTTGTCTACAAAGTCACAGTGAGATCAGACTCAGAAATGGGCAAGAGACAAAAGCAGTCATCGAGATTCTCACCAAACATACCTTTTGCCTCCTCCTTTGCCTTTGTGAAGTTCTCCTGGACAAGTTTCAGATCAAGTTCGAGCTAGATATGCTTGTTCTCCAACTCAGTATAACAAGCTGCGATCTCACAAGATTTCTGCGAAGAACCAATCGACAGATGTCAAAGACAGGTCACTTCCGAGTGACTAAGGAAAAATCATAGCATTTCTAAGACTACAGCCGAATTTAAAACATTCGACCATAGTCTCGGGGACTACACCAAGTTGGTGCACTCAGCGTGCCCACACTAGTTCTATCAGTTAGAGTCGATCAGTCGACCAACAAATATCCAAAAAAGAGAGAGGTGTTCTTAAGACTGTAGTCGACTGCCAGCAGTCGACCACATCTCGGGACGACACCTAGTGGGTGCACTCAGCGTGCCCCCACCGGTCTATGAATCCATTCGACCTGATCGAGTAAAGGAAAACCTTAAGACATAAAGACTATGGTCGACTGCCAGCAGTCCACCATAGCCTTGGGGACTACACCCAGTGGGTGCACTCAGCGTGCCCCCACCAATCCGAAATTTCAATCGACGCACCCAGTGGGTGTACGGCAGATACTAAGATTTTCAGAAATCATATCCTAACAGCACAGGCGGTGACCGACTAACCTGAACATTGCTCTGAAGAGCTGAATCAAGGCCATAAGCCGCTGGATCAAGCGTCCCGGATCGCCTTCACTTGCTCCATCATGACCCCCGCCTGGCGTATTGCTTCTTTAGCAGCGCTTGCTTGGTCTTCTGGGACGTGGTGGGTCGAGAAAAGTGAAGGCTGAGCAGCACTCGACGACGCAGGGCGAGCACTCGTTAGCGGCACCGCAAAGGGTACGGTAGGCCGAGTGACGCTGTCCCCTTCCACAACCAATGTCTTGAAGGAAATATGCCCTAGAGGCAATAATAAAGTTATTATTTATTTCCTTATTTCATGATAAATGTTTATCATTCATGCTAGAATTGTATTAACCGGAAACATGATACATGTGTGAATGTATAGACAAACAAGATGTCACTAGTATGCCTCTACTAGACTAGCTTGTTAATCAAAGACGGTTATGTTTCCTGACCATGAACAAGGAGTTGTTATTTGATTAACAAGGTCACATCATTAGAAGAATGATCGATTGACATGACCCATTCCATTAGCTTAGCACACGATCGCTTAGTATGTTGCTACCGCTTTTATCCATGACATATACATGTTCCTCGTAACTATGAGATTATGCAACTCCGCTTACGGAGGAACACTTTGGTGCTACCAAACGTCACAACGAATCGGGTGATTATAAAGGAGTACTACAGTGTCTCCAAAGGCGATGTTGGGTTGGCGATTTGAGATTAGGTTTTGTCACTCCGATTGTCGGAGAGGTATCTCTGGGCCCTCTCGGTAATACACATCACTTAAGCCTTGCAAGCATTGCAACTAATGAGTTAGTTGTGAGATGATGTATTACGGAACGAGTAAAGAGACTTGCCAGTAACGAGATTGAACTAGGTATTGGATACCGACGATCGAATCTCGGGCAAGTAACATACCGATGACAAAGGGAACAACGTATGTTGTTATGCGGTCTGACCGATAAAGATCTTCGTAGAATATGTAGGAGCCAATATGGGCATCCAGGTCCCGCTATTGGTTATTGACCGGAGACGTGTCTCGGTCATGTCTACATTGTTCTCGAACCGTAGGGTCCGCACGCTTAAGGTTTCGATGATCATTATTATGAGTTTATGTATTTTGATGTACCAAGAAGTTCGAGTCCCGGATGTGATCACGGACATGACGAGGAGTCTCGAAATGGTCGAGACATAAAGATTGATATATTGGACGGCTATATTCGACACACGGAAGGTTCCGGAGAAAACGAGTGCCGGAGGGTTACCGAACCCCGGGGAAGTTATGGGCCTTAGTGGGCCAAGAGGGAGAGAGAGGGCCGCACCGGGAGGTGGCGCGCCCCTCCCTGTGGGAGTCCGAATAGGACAAGGAGGGGGCGCCCCCTTCCCTCTCCTCTCTCCTCCCTTCCCCCCCTTCCTCCTTCCTAGTTGGACTAGGAAAGGGAGTCCTACTCCCACTAGGAGGAGGACTCCCCCCCTGGCGCGCCCCTAGGGCCGGCCGGCCTCCCCCTTGCTCCTTTATATACGGGGGCAGGGGGCACCCTAGGACACACAAGTTTGATCTACGGATCGTTCCTTAGCCGTGTGCGGTGCCCCCCCTCCACCATATTCCACCTCGGTCATATCGTCGCGAAGCTTAGGCGAAGCCCTGCGCCGGTAACACATCAAGATCGTCACCACGCCGTCGGCTTGACGGAACTCTCCCTCGACACTCGGCTGGATCGAGTACGAGGGACGCCATCGAGCTGTCGTGTGTCAAGAACTGGGGCGCCGGAGTAACGGCGCCGGATCGGTCGGATCGCGAGGAGAACGTCGACTACTTCCTCCTCTACGCCAGATCGCTTCCGCCCGGTCTACAAGGGTACGTAGACAACACTCTCCCTCTCGCTGCTATGCATCACCATGATCTTGCGTGTGCGTAGGAAAATTTCTGAAATTACTACGCTCCCTAACAAAGGGTATCGAGCCTAGGTTTTATGGTTTGATGTTTTGCACGAGTAGAACACAAGTGAGTTGTGGGCGATACAAGTCATACTACCTACCAGCATGTCATACTTTGGTTCAGCGGTATTGTGAGATGAAGCGCCCGGACCGACATTACGCCAGACGCTTACGCGAGACTGGTTTCACCGCTCTGAGCACTCGTTGCTTAAAGGTGATTGGCGGGTGTCTGTCTCTCTCACTTTAGTTGAACTGAGTGTGGCTACGCCCGGTCCTTGAGAAGGTTAAAACGAGTCTATTTGACAAAGTATCGCTGTGGTTTTGATGCGAGGTGAGACCGGTTCTTGCTTAAGCCCGTAGCAGCCACGTAAAATTTGCAACAACAAAGTAGAGGACGCCTAACTTGTTTTTGCAGGGCATGTTGTGATGTGATATGGTCAAGACGTGATGCTATATTTTATTGTATGAGATGATCATGTTTTGTATCCGGTTATCGGCAATCGCGAGGAGCCATATGGTTGTCGCTTATTGTATGAAATGCATCGCTTACAGTAATGCTTTACTTTATCACTAAGCGGTAGCGATAGTCGAGAAGCATTAGATTGGCGAGACGACAACGATGCTATGATGGAGATCAAGGTGTCGCGCCGGTGACGATGGTGATCATGGTGGTGCTACAGAGATGGAGATCACGAAGCACAAGATGATGATGACCATATCATATCACTTATATTGATTTGCATGTGATGTTTATCTTTTATGCATCTTATCTTGCTTTGATCGACGGTAGCATTATAAGATGATCTCTCACTAAATTATCAAGAAGTGTTCTCCCGAGTATGCACCGCTGCCAAAGTTCGTCGTGCCTGCACACCACGTGATGATCGGGTGTGATAAGCTCTCGTCCATCTACAACGGGTGCAAGCCAGTTTTGCACACGCAGAATACTCGGGTTATACTTGACGAGCCTAGCATATGCGAGATATGGCCTCGGAACACGGAGACCGAAGGTCGAAGCGTGAATCATATAGTAGATATGATCAACATAAGATGTTCACCATTGAAAACTACTCCATTTCACGTGATGATCGGTTATGGTTTAGTTGATTTGGATCACGTGATCACTTAGATGACTAGAGAGATGTCTGCCTAAGTGGGAGTTCTTAAGTAATATGATTAATTGAACTTAAATTTATCATGAACTTAGTACCGATAGTATCTTGCTTGTTTATGTTTGATTGTAGATAGATGGCTCGTCTTTGTTGTTCCGTTGAATTTTAATGCGTTCCTTGAGAAAGCAAAGTTGAAAGATGATGGTAGCAATTACACGGATCGGGTCCGTAATCTCGAGGATTATCCTCATTGCTGCACGTAAGAGTTACGCCCCGGATGCACCGCTAGGTGCCAGACTCTTCTTTGGAGCAACACCGGATGTTGTGAACGTCTGGCGAGCAAAGCTGATGACTACTCTATAGTTCGATGTGCCATGCTTTACGGCTTAGAACCGGGACTTCAACGACGTTTTGAACGTCATGGAGCATATGAGATGTTCCAGAGTTGAAGTTAATATTCCAACAGTAATGCCCGGATTGAGAGATATGAAGTCTCCAATAAGTTCTATAGCTGCAAGATGGAGGAGAATAGTTCATTAGTGAGCACATACTCGTAATGTCCGGGTACTACAATCACTTGACACAATTGGGAGTTAATCTTCCGGATGATTGTGTCATTGATGTAATTCTTCAATCACGCCACCAAGCTACAAAGGCTTCGTGATGAACTATAATATGCAAGGGTTAGTAAAGACTATACCGAGCTCTTCGCAATGCTAAAGGCTGGAGGTAGAAATCAAGAAGGAGCATCAAGTGTTGATGGTCAATAAGACCACTAGTTTCAAGAAGAAAGGCAAAGGGAAGAAGAAGGAACTTCAAGAAGAACAGCAAGCAAGTTGTTGCTCAGAGAAGAAACCCAAGTCTGGACCTAAGCCTGAAATCGAGTGCTTTTACCGCAAGCGAGTCGTCACTGAAGCGGAACTGCCCCAAGTATTTGGCGGATAAGAAGGATGGCAAGGTGAACAAAGGTATATGTGATATACATGTTATCGATGTGTACCTTACTAGAGCTCGCAGAGCACTGGTATTTGATATCGGGTTCTGCTAATATTTGCAACTCAAACAGGACTACGGATTGCTTAACACCGCAAAGGACGAGGTGACGATGCGCGTGGGAAATGGTTCCAAAGTCGATGTGATCGCGGTCGGCGCGCTACCTCTACATCTACCTTCGGATTAGTTTTAGACCTAAATAATTGTTATTTGGTGCTGCGTTGAGCATGAACATTATATCTGGATCTTGTTTGATGCGAGACGGTTATTCATTTAAATCGAGAGAATAATGGTTGTTCTATTTATATGAGTAATATCTTTTATGGTCATGCACCCTTGAAGAGTGGTCTATTTTGATGAATCTCGATAGTAGTGATACACATATTCATAATGTTGAAGCCAAAAGATGCAGAGTTGATAATGATAGTGCAACTTATTTGTGGCAATCGCCGTTTAGGTCATATCGGTGTAAAGCGCATGAAGAAACTCCATATTGATGGACTTTTGGAGTCACTTGATTATGAATCACTTGGCACTTATGAACCGTGCCTCATGGGCAAGATGACTAAAACCCGCTTCTCGGTACTATGGAGAGAGCAACAGATTTGTTGGAAATCATACATACGAGATGTATGTGGTCCGATGAATGTTGAGGCTCGTGGCGGATATCGTTATTTTCTCACCTTCACAGATGACTTAAGCAGATATGGGTATATCTACTTAATGAAACATAAGTCTGAAACATTTGAAAAGTTCAAAGAATTTCAGAGTGAAGTTGAAAATCATCGTAACAAGAAAATTAAGTTTCTGCGATCTGATCGTGGAGGTGAATATTTGAGTTACGAGTTTGGTCTACATTTGAAACAATGCGGAATAGTTTAGCAACTCACGCCACCCGAACACCACATCGTAATGGTGTGTCCGAACGTCGTGTCGTACTTTACTAGATATGGTGCGATCTATGATGTCTCTTACAGATTTACCGCTATCGCTTTGGGGTTATGCTCTAGAGACGGCCGCATTCACACTGAATAGAACACCGTCGAAATCCGTTGAGGCGACACCTTATGAACTGTGGTTTAGCAAGAAACCAAAGTTGTCGTTTCTTAAAGTTTGGGGATGCGATGCTTATGTGAAAAAGCTTCAACCCGATAAGCTCGAACCCAAATCGAGAAATGTGTCTTCATAGGATACCCAAAGGAGACAGTTGGGTACACCTTCTATCACAGATCCAAGGCAAGACATCCGTTGCTAAGAATGGATCCTTTCTAGAGAAGGAGTTTATCTCGAAAGAAGTGAGTGGGAGGAAAGTAGAACTTGATGAGGTAATTGTACCTTCTCCCTTACTTGAAAGTAATTTGTCGCAGAAACCGTTTACGAGACACCTACACCAAGTAGTGAGGAAGTTGATGATGTTGATCATGAAACTTCGATCAAGTTACTACGAACCTCGTAGATCAACCAGAGTAAGATCCGCACTGAGTGGTACGGTAATCCTGCTCGGAAATCATGCTACTAGATCATGATGAACCTCGAACTATGAAGAAGCGATGGTGAGCCCAGATTCCGCCAAATGGCTTGAGGCCATGAAATCGAGATGGGATCCATGTATGAAAACAAAGTATGGACTTTGGTTGACTTGCCCGAGGGTAGGCAAGCAATAGAAAACAAGTGGATCTTCAAGAAGAAGATCGACGACGACAAATAATGTTATCGTCTACAAAGCTCGACTTGTCGCAAAAGGGTTTTCGACAAGTTCAAGGGATTGACTACGATGAGACCTTCTCACCAGTGGCGATGCTTAAGTCCGTCTCAATCATGTTAGCGATTGCGCATTTTATGATTATGAAATTTGGCAAATGGATGTAAAGACCGCATTCTGAATGGATTTACGGAAGAAGAGTTGTATATGATGCAACGAGAAGGTTTTATTGATCCAAAGGAGCTAACAAAGTGTGCAAGCTCCAATGATCCATTTATGGACTGGTGCAAGCATCTCGAGTTGGAATAAACGCTTTGATAGTGTGATCAAAGCATTTGGGTTCATCTGCACTTTTGGAGAAGCTCAGTATTTACAAGAAAGTGAGTGGGAGCTCAGTAGCATTTCGATATTATATGTAGATGACATATTGCTGATCGGAAATGATATAGAATTCTGGATAGCATAAAGGGATACTTGAATAAGAGTTTTCAATGAAAGACCTTGGTGAAGCTGCTTACATATTGGGCATTAAGATCTATAGAGATAGATCAAGACGCTTAATTGGACTTTCACAAAGCACATACCTTGACAAAATTTTGAAGAAGTTCAAAATGGATCAAGCAAAGAAAGGGTTCTTGCACGTGTTACAAGGTGTGAAGTTGAGTAAGACTCAATGCCCGACCACTGCAGAAGATAGAGAGAAATGAAAGATGTTCCTATGCTTCAGCCATAGGCTCTATCATGTATGCAATCTTGTGTACCGACTGATGTGTGCCTTGCTATAAGTTTAGCAGGAGGTACCAAAGTAATCCAGAGTGGATCATCGACAGCGGTCAAGAACATCCCAAATACGAAAAGGACTAAGGATATGTTTCTCGATATGGAGGTGACAAAGAGCTCATCGTGGCAGTTACGTTGATGCAAGCTTTGACAACGATCCGACGATTCTAAATCGTAGACCGGATACGATTTACACTAAACGGAGGAGCCGTCGGTTGGTGCGGTTCTAAACAAAGCGTCGAAGCGGGATCTACATGTGAAGCGGAGTACATAGCAGCTTCGAAGCAGCTAATGAAGGAGTCTCGGATGAAGGAGTTCATATCCGATCTAGGTGTCATACCTAGTGCATCGGGTCCAATGAAAATCTTCGTGACAATCTTTGGAGCAATTGCCTTAGCGAAGGAATCCAGATTTCACAAGAGGACCAAGCACATCAAGAGACGCTTCAATTCCATCCGGACTTAGTCGGTGGGAGACATAGAGATTTGCAAGATACATACGGATCTGAATGTTGCAGACCGTTGACTAAGCCTCTTCCACGAGCAAAACATGATCAGCACCAAGACTCCATGGGTGTTAGAATCATTACTATGTAATCTAGATTATTGACTCTAGTGCAAGTGGGAGATCAAGGAAATATGCCCTAGAGGCAATAATAAAGTTATTATTTATTTCCTTATTTCATGATAAATGTTTATCATTCATGCTAGAATTGTATTAACCGGAAACATGATACATGTGTGAATGTATAGACAAACAAGATGTCACTAGTATGCCTCTACTAGACTAGCTTGTTAATCAAAGATGGTTATGTTTCCTACCATGAACAAGGAGTTGTTATTTGATTAACAAGGTCACATCATTAGAAGAATGATCGATTGACATGACCCATTCCATTAGCTTAGCACACGATCGTTTAGTATGTTGCTACTTGCTTTTATCCATGACATATACATGTTCCTGTAACTATGAGATTATGCAACTCCGTTTACGGAGGAACACTTTGGTGCTACCAAACGTCACAACGTAATCGGGTGATTATAAAGGAGTACTACATGTGTCTCCAAAGGCGGATGTTGGGTTGGCGTATTTCGAGATTAGGTTTTGTCACTCCGATTGTCGGAGAGGTATCTCTGGGCCCTCTCGGTAATACACATCACTTAAGCCTTGCAAGCATTGCAACTAATGAGTTAGTTGTGAGATGATGTATTACGGAACGAGTAAAGAGACTTGCGTAAACGAGATTGAACTAGGTATTGGATACCGACGATCGAATCTCGGGCAAGTAACATACCGATGACAAAGGAACAACGTATGTTGTTATGCGGTCCGACCGATAAAGATCTTCGTAGAATATGTAGGAGCCAATATGGGCATCCAGGTCCCGCTATTGGTTATTGACCGAGACGTGTCTCGGTCATGTCTACATTGTTCTCGAACCGTAGGGTCCGCACGCTTAAGGTTTCGATGGATCATTATTATGAGTTTATGTATTTTGATGTACCAAGAAGTTCGAGTCCCGGATGTGATCACGGACATGACGAGGAGTCTCGAAATGGTCGAGACATAAAGATTGATATATTGGACGGCTATATTCGGACACGGAAAGGTTCCGGAGAAAACCGGAGTGCCGGGGGGTTACTGGAACCCCGAAGTTATGGGCCTTAGTGGGCCAAGAGGGAGAGAGAGGGCCGCACCAGGAGGTGGCGCGCCCCCCTGTGGGAGTCCGAATAGGACAAGGAGGGGGCGCCCCCTTCCTCTCCCTCTCCTCTCCTTCCTTCCCCTTCCTCCTTCCTAGTTGGACTAGGAAAGGGAGTCCTACTCCCACTAGGAGGAGGACTCCCCCCTTGGCGCGCCCCTAGGGCGGCCGCCTCCCCTTGCTCCTTTATATACGGGGGCAGGGGGGCACCCTAGGACACACAACTTTGATATACGGATCGTTCCTTAGCCGTGTGCGGTGCCCCCCTCCACCATATTCCACCTCGGTCATATCGTCGCGAAGCTTAGGCGAAGCCTTGCGCCGGTAACACATCAAGATCGTCACCACGCCGTCGTGCTGACGGAACTCTCCCTCGACACTCGGCTGGATCGGAGTACGAGGGACGTCATCGAGCTGTACGTGTGTCAAGAACTCGGGGGCGCCGGAGTAACGGCGCCGGGATCGGTCGGATCGCGAGGAGAACGTACGACTACTTCCTCTACGCCAGATCGCTTCGCTTGGTCTACAAGGGTACGTAGACAACACTCTCCCCTCTCGTTGCTATGCATCACCATGATCTTGCGTGTGCGTAGGAAATTTTTTGAAATTACTACGTTCCCTAACATGTCTCAGGTGCTGACACGTCCTGAGTTGCCTTGCTAGAAGACGCTTTCCTATTCCTCCTCTGCCTCAGTGGTTCCTCGTCATCGTCATCAGGAAGGTCAATGATGATGTTAGTTGGAGCTGCAGAAAAGATTCAAAGTTAAAAATGAAGATCCTACCAACTGAAAACGAAGCTACAAAGGCCATACCAGGGTTGGTAATGATAGCATCCTCCATTTCATGATCCTCAGGTCTGGTCGAGGTATCAGAAGTAGCAGCACTGCAGTTCCAGAAGTCAGTCGGTCAGCTCGTGAATCGGCCAAGTATAAATCCATGTGAAACAAGATAACTCAAGTTACGTCATTACCCTGAGATAGTGGGGATAACCATCTTCATCTTCGGCAAGGCCTTCGTCGGCTTCGACGGTGCCACTCGAGATTGCTTCGGTGCTTTCTCAGTCGGCACCGGAGAAGTCGTCCGAGGACGCTTGGTCGACTGCATGACAGGCGCGACCCCTTACCGCGTTCAACCGCAGGGTCATGGACAAGCTTCGAGCGTCTTTCAGAACGGGGAGGTGCAACTTCCTCCTCCTCTTCCTCTTCCTCCTCATAAGAGTCGTCATCTTCATCGTCGTCATCACCATCCGAATCCCACTCCTCCGGGCTTTCGCCTCCACTTCCTTCCTCCTCCTCAGTCGGTGCCTGTGCCCCATTGGGCATCGAGTACAATTCAGTGGTGGCCTGACAGACAACAAAACAAGACAAAGGTCAATTGACCGATTTGCAGTGAAACAGAATGAATAAAACAGGACCACAACTAGGGATAAGTGGTCATACCTTGTCCGGCTCGTAGGTATGGTCGAGTGGGATCCTCCTAGCCCCACGAGGGTTATCCTTATTCCCTGTGATGGTGGTCATCCACCTCTTCAGTGTGGCGTCGCTGACCGCTTCTGGATGGACCTGAGTGGCATCTTCAGTACCGCAGTACAGCCACATCGGGTGGCCTCGGTATTAGAATGGTTGAATACACCGTCGAAGGAAAACCTCCAGAAGGTCCATGCCAGTCACTCCGTCCCGAATGAGCTGGACTAAGCGCTCCATCAGCATTTTAACCTGAGCCTTCTCCTCCGGAAGCACCTTCAGGGAAGATGGCTTGTTCACTCGGTCCATGGAAAACGGAGGGAGACCAGTCGACTGCCCCGGCGTCGACTCATCTTGGCAGTAGAACCAGGTCGACTGCCACCCTCTAACCGACTCGGGAAGGGTCATGGCCGGAAAAGCACTCTTACTCCTCATTTGGATCCCAAGACCCCCGCACATCTGGATAACCTTGGTCCTCTCATCATCCGGACTCGCCTTTTTCACCGTCTGAGAGCGACAAGTGAATATGTGCTTAAAGAGACCCCAGTGCGGCCGACAACCCAGGAAGTTTTCACATAGAGGCACGAAAGCGGTGAGGTAGGCAATGGAATTGGGAGTGAAATGGTGGAGTTGTGCCCCAAAGAAGTTCAGAAACCCTCGGAAGAAAAGACTCGGTGGTAGGGAAAATCCGCGATCTACATGAGTGGCTAAGAGAACGCACTCACCCTCCAGCGGATGCGGTTGCCACTCGGTCCCCGGAAGTCTGGCTGACCCGTGGGAGATCAGTCCCTCATTGGCCAGATCGTCGAGATCCTGCTGGGTGATGGTCGAGCGGATCCAATCTCCTTGGACCCAACCCTGCGGCAGGCGGGACCCCGACAAAGATCCACCCCGACTGGTCGCTCTCCCCTTTGCTTTCGCCGTCGCCGTCGCCTTCTTCGCTCGCTCCAAGGCCGCCGTATTCTCCTTCACCATTATCGCCGGCGAGGCGTGCGAGGAGTGGGTGGGCGGAGGTAAAAGCGGGCACAGCAGGCGAAGGTGAGGAAGGTGGAGAGGGGAATGGAGACGCACTGTTCAAAAACCCTCGTCCGGCACCTTATATAGGGGCACTTCCGAGTGGCTGACAGGTAGGCCCGGGCGATCCTGTCAAATCCCGAAACAGTTGCGCGCGCGATACATGGTGAAAAAGGCGGCGCAGAAATCGAGGTGTCTTTGCCTTATCCCATCCGAGTACCACGGTCCTCCCCGCTTCGCGCGCTTCCCAAAATTCAGATCCCACTAAATCCGCTAACAGCAGAGCAACCTGTCAGACGGTAGATTTCCTACGATCCGTCGCTCGGAAGTCCACCAAGTTCAAAAGTTCACTCGACAGAGGAAAAGAATGGATCAAGGCGACTGAAAGAAAAGTTGATGCCATTGCTAAAAAGTCATTGATCCAGAGTGAGGCATACTCAGAACACAAAAACAGGTCGGAAAGATTATCAACTCCTTCCTCACTCAAACCTTGATCCATTCGGGGGCTAATGATGAAGTCATGTACCTAGGGTAGGGTCGTGGACCTGTCCAAAGTACCCTCCCCAAGGACATCTTTAGAAGAAGCTGCCTTCCAGTCGACCAAGAGGGATTCCACTCGACGGACTCGAAGACAGTCGACCATGAAGACTCACTCGACCACCAGGAGATCAAGAGCCACTTTGTATCCAAACAGTCTGTAATTAAGTAGTCTTTATGGCCATGATGACACTTTATGTAAGGCGTTACAGGTAACGTCTGGCCTTAATGTACTTTAAACCCTCCGTTGCGTAGGCTGGCTAGGGTCCTGGCGGACACTATATAAGCCACCCCCTCCACTGCAGAAGGGTTCGCACCCTGTAACTCATACACATATAATTAAGTCGACTGCCTCCGGGCTCCGAGACGTAGGGCTGTTACTTCCTCCGAGAAGGGCCTGAACTCGTAAATCCCTTGCGTATACAACTACTCCATAGCTAGGATCTTGCCTCTCCATACCTACCCCCCATTCTACTGTCAGTCTTAGTACCACGACAGCCGCGGTCCTTGGCAATAGACCAACTTAGGCCAAAAGCCTAAGCTTGGGGGAGTACGTATTTCTCACCGACTTTACATTCATGTTCACACACTATTCTAGTCATCGATGCTCACACTCTTTCATTGTATTATCCATGCTAGTTTAAATTTCTTTTTCTAGTTTTCTTCTTGTGTGTTTGATAAACCTTAAGAAAAACCAAAAAAAAATAGTTGGTTTAATTTCCATGCTTGTAGTAGTAATTGAAATGAAACCCCAAAAAGATTTCTCGTTCTTCTTTTACTTGTTGGGAGCTTTCCCATGTAAATAGTTTTATTTCTTTTCTTTCCTTTGGGGGTTGAGAGTGGAAGACCATATTGAAAATGTTTAGTGGCTCTCATATGCATGATTATTGATTTAACTTAGAGCCCATATTACTTTGTCTTCTCTCTTGAACTGAATGCTTGCAGATTCCAGCTTAGTCCAATGCACGTGCACTATTATTATTATACACACTGTTCGGTCATGCAAGTGATAGGCAATAATGACGATATATGATGGACTGATTGGGATGAGAGAAGCTGGTATGAACTCGACCTCTCTTGTTTTTGTAAATAGGATGAGTTCATCGTTCCTGATTCAGCCTATTATGAATAAACATGTTTGCAATGACATTTAGAGATTATAGTTGCTTATGCCATGCTTAATTAGCTATGAGTTTATAATGGTTTACCTTGCGTGCCAACATGCTATTAAAATGATTATGATGTGGTATGATGGGATGGTATCCTCCTTTCAATGAATTGAGTGACTCGACTTGGCACATGGTCTCACATTTGGTTGAAAACAAATCAACATAGCCTTCATAATATTTATGTTCATGGTGGATTATATCCTACTCATGCTTGTACTTGGTGTAAATTAATTTTAATGCATGTTCATGACTGTTGTCGCTCTCTCAGTTGGTCGCTTCCCAGTCTTTTTCTAGCCTTCACCTATACTAAGCGGGAATACTGCTTGTGCATCCAAACTCCATAAACCCCAAAGTTATTCCATATGAGTCCACCATACCTTCCTATATGCGGTATCTACCTGCCGTTCCAAGTAAATTTGTATGTGCCAAACTCCCAACCTTCAAATGAAATTCTGTTTTGTATGCTCGAGCAGCTCATGTTTCAACTAGGGTTGTCTGTATCTTCCATGCTAGGTGGGTTATTGTCAAGGGGAGTGGACTCCGCTCCTCATTCACGAGAAAATGGCTGGTAACCGGGATGCTCAGTCCCATGATCAAAAAGATTAAAGCAAATCAAAATAATTAAAACAAAACTCCCCCAGGGCTCTTGCTAGTTGGAGGCACTCGTTGTTTCGAGCAAGCCATGGATTGATGCTTGTTGGTGGTGGGGGAGTATAAAATTTTACCATTCTGTTTGGGAACCGCCTATAATGTATGTAGCATGGAAGATATTGCCATCTCATATTTGTTGCGTTGATAGTGAAAGTATGCCGCTCAAAATGTTATTCATCTCTATTTTAAAATCGAGCTCTAGCACCTCTACAAATCGCTGCTTCCCTCTGCGAAGGGCCTATCTATTTACTTCTATGTTGAGTCATCACCTTATTAAAAAGCGCCCGCTAGAGAGCACACTGTCATTTGCATTCATTACTATTAGTTTATATTGGGTATGACTTGACTGGATCTCTTTTAAAATGAATTACAATCTTAAGTCAGTCCTTGATCTTTAAAGGTGCTCTGCATTTATGTTGTGCGGTCTCAGAAAGGGCTAGCAAGATACCATCTTGTTATATCATATTATGATTGTTTTGAGAAAGTGTTGTCATCCGAGTTTTATTATTATTGCTCGCTATTTGATTATGCCATTGATATGAGTAAACATGGGACCTAAGTGTTATTGTGAATATGGTTAGTTCATAATCTTTGCTGAAAACTTGAATGATGGCTTTACATATTTACAACAGCAAGAGCAAACCGAGTTTGTAAAAGTTTTTCTTTATCACTTTCAGTTTATCAACTGAATTGCTTGAGGAGAAGCAAAGGTTTAAGCTTGGGGGAGTTGATACGTCTCCAACGTATCTACTTTTCCAAACACTTTTGCCCTTATTTTGGACTCTAATTTGCATGATTTGAATGAAACTAACCTGATCGCGCTGTTTTCAGAGAACTGCCATGGTGTTGTTTATTGTGCAGAAAACAAAAGTTCTCGGAATGACCTGAAAATCCACGGAGATAACTTTTGGAAAATATAAAAAATACTGGCGAAAGAATCAAGGCCAGGGGGCCCACACCCTGTCCACAAGGGTGGGGGGCGCGCCCCCTGTCTCGTGGGCTGCCTGCTGCGCCATCGACCTCAACTCCAACTCTATATATTTCGTTTCGTGGAGAAAAAAATCAGAGAGAAAGTTTCATCGCATTTTACGATACGGAGCCGCCGCCAAGCCCTAATCTCTCCCGGGAGGGCTGATTTGGAGTCTGTTCGAGGCTCCGGAGAGGGGGATTCATCGCCGTCGTCATCATCAACCATCCTCCATCATCAATTTCATGATGCTCACCGCCGTGCGTGAGTAATTCCATCGTAGGCTTGTTGGACGGTGATGGGTTGCATGAGATTTACCATGTAATCAAGTTAGTTTTGTTAGGGTTTGATCCCTAGTATCCACTATGTTCTGAGATTGATGTTGCTATGACTTTGCTATGCTTAATGCTTGTCACTAGGGCCCGAGTGCCATGATTTCAGATCTGAACCTATTATGTTTTCATGAATACATGTGAGTTCTTGATCCTATCTTGCAAGTCTATAGTCACCTATTATGTGTTATGATCCGACAACCCCGAAGTGACAATAATCGGGATACTTCTTGGTGATGATCGTAGTTTGAGGAGTTCATGTATTCACTATGTGTTAATGCTTTGGTCTGGTACTCTATTAAAAGGAGGCCTTAATATCCCTTAGTTTCCACTAGGACCCTGCTGCCATGGGAGGGTAGGACAAAAGATGTCATGCAAGTTCTTTTCCATAAACACGTATGACTATATTCGGAATACATGCATACATTACATTGATGAACTGGAGCTAGTTCTGTGTCACCCTATGTTATAGCTATTACATGAGGAATCGCATCCGACATAATTATACATCACTGATCCAATGCCTACGAGCTTTTCACATATTGTGCTTCGCTTATTTACTTTTCCATTGCTACTGTTACAACTACTACAAAACTGCTATCTTTACTTTTGCCACTGTTACCATTACTATCATACTACTTTGCTACTAAATACTTTGCTGCAGATACTAAGTTATCCAGGTGTGGTTGAATTGACAACTCAACTGCTAATACTTGAGAATATTCTTTGGCTCCCCTTGTGTCGAATTAATAAATGTGGGTCGAATACTCTACCCTCGAAAGCTGTTGCGATCCCCTACACTTGTGGGTTATCAGGAATCATAGTCTCCATCATCCTTTCCTCACTTGGGACAATGCTCTAATAATGGAGATCATCACACTTTTATTTACTTACAACTCAAGAATTACAACTCAACACTTAGAACACAATATGACTCCATGTGGATGCCTCTGGCGGTGTACCGGGATATGCAATGAATCATGAGTGACATGTATGAAAGAATTATCAAGGTGGCTTTTCCACAAATACGATGTCAACTACATGATCATGCAAAAGCAATATGACAATGATGGAGCATGTCATAATAAACGGAATGGTGGAAAGTTGCATGGCAATGTATCTCGGAATGGCTATGGAAATGCCATAATAGGTAGGTATGGTGGATGTTTTGAGGAAGGTATGGTGGGTTTATGGTACCGGTGAAAGTTGTGCGGCACAAGAGAGGCTAGCAATGATGGAAGGGTGAGAGAGCGTATAATCCATGGACTCAACATTAGTCATAAAGAACTCATATACTTATTGCAAAAATCTACAAGTTATCGAAACGAAGTACTACGCGCATGCTCCTATGGGGGTAGATTGGTAGGAAAAGGCCATCGCTCGTCCCCGACCGCCACTCATAAGGAAGACAATCAATAAATAAATCATGCTCCAACTTCATCACATAACGGTTCATCATAAGTGCATGCTACGGGAATCATAAACTTCAACACAAGTATTCCTCAAATTCACAACTACTTAACTAGCATGACTCTAATATCACCATCCTCAAATCTCAAAACAATTATCAAGCATCAAATTGATCATAGCATCCAATTCACTTTCTATGATAGTTTTTATTATACCCAACTTGGATGCCCATCATTCTAGGACCAATTTTATATCCATAGAAAATACCATGCTGTTCTAGAAGACTCTCAAAATAATATAAATGAAGCATGAGAGATCAATAATTTCTACAAAATAAAACCACCGCCGTGCTCTAAAAAGATATAAGTGAAGCACTAGAGCAAAATTGCCTAGCTCAAAAGATATAAGTGAAGCACATAGAGTATTCTAATAAATTCCGAATCATGTTGTGTCTCTCCCAAAAGGTGTGTACAGCAAGGATGATTGTGGTAAACTAAAAAGCAAAGGCTCATATCATACAAGATGCTCCAAGCAAAACACATATCATGTGGTGAATAAAAATATAGCTCCAAGTAAAGTTCTTGATGATTTAAGATTTAAAGAGGGATGCCTTCCGAGGCATCCCCAAGCTTAGGCTTTTGGTTGTCCTTGAATTATCTTGGGGTGCCATGGGCATCCCCAGGCTTAGGCTCTTACTACTCCTTATTCCATAGTCTACCAAATCTTTACCCAAAACTTGAAAACTTCACAACACAAAACTCAACAGGAAATCTCATAAGCTCCGTTAGTGCAAGAAAGAAAAACCACCACTTAAGGTACTGTAATGAACTCATTCTTTATTTATATTGGTGTTAAACCTACTGTATTCCAAGTTCTCTATAGTTCATACCCCCGATACTAGCCATAGATTCATCCAAATTAGCAAACAACACACGAAAAACAGAATCTGTCAAAAACAGAATAGTCTGTAGCAATCTGTAACTTTAGAATACTTATGGAACTCCAAAAATCCTACCAAAAGAGGACGTCCTGGGAAATTTGTCTTTTGATCTAATGCAAAAAGAATCAACTAAAAATCATGTTTCTGTGATTTATGAAAATTATTCTCGTGCGTGCAAAAGTTCCTGTTTTTCAGCAAGATCAAATTAACTATCACCGTAGGTTATCCTATAGGTTCTACTTGGCACAAACACTAATTAAAACATAAAACCAAATCTAAACAGAAGCTAGATGAATTATTTATTAGTAAACAGAAGCAAAAAAGCAAAGAACAAAAATAAAGTTGGGTTGCCTCCCAACAAGCGCTATCGTTTAACGCCCCTAGCTAGGCATAAAAGCGAGAATAGATCCAAGTATTGCCATCTTTGGTATTGGGAAAGAAAAGAGAAAATTTCCTTTCTATAGCATTCATCCTTCTATTTTGGAAAAGTACATTGCCATTAATGGAGGAATAAAGATTAAGCACGTTACGGAAATGTGCATCTAAGTTAGCCTTCATATCTTTGATAATTTCGTTTTGATAAAAGCATAAGAGAGTGGTGGATTCAACCTTATCATTCATGGGGTGCCCAAATATAGTTTTCATTTTTTCATAAGTATATATAGCATCCCCTTTAAGAAAACCTCCCTCAAAAATAGAATCTAGAACTTGCTTGAAAGAAGCGGGTAAGCCAACATAAAAGCTTTTTAAATATATCTCAATTTGATATTGAGGCACATAGCTAGCTCGAATCCTTAATAGCCTATCCCAAGCATCTTTTAAAGTCTCATCAAGTAAATAACGAAAAATTCCAGATTCATCTTCATTGAAATTACTCAAACTTTCATTGATAACCTTGGTAGTTCTTTCCATAGCATCATTATTTATGAGCTTAGAGAGGATAGAGGGACTATCCAAGGTACTAAAACCCTGGAAAGAACCCTTAGTTCTTTTAGATTCGGCCATGGCAACGGGAAGGCAAACGGTAAAGAGAGGGCAAATAAAACGGCAAGGGTGAAGTGGGGGAGAGGAAAACGAGAGGCAAATGGCAAATAATGTACTGCGAGGGAGATGAGTCTGTGATGGGTAATTGGTATGTCTTGACTTGAGCGAAGACCTCCCCGGCAACGGCGCCAGAAATCCTTATTGCTACCTCTTGAGCACTGCGTCGGTTTTCCCTTCAAGAGGAAAGGGTGATGCAGCAAAGTAGCGTAAGTATTTCCCTCACTTTTTGAGAACCAAGATATCAATCCAGTAGGAGGCTCCTCACAAGTCCCTCGTACCTACACAAACAAACAAGAACCTCGCAACCAATGCAATAAAGGGGTTGTCAATCCCTTCATGACCACTTGCGAAAGTGAGATCTAATAGAGATAATAAAATAAGATAAATATTTTTGGTATTTTTATGATATAGATTGGAAAGTAAAGATTGCAAAGTAAAGTAGATAGGAAACTTATATGACGGAAGATAGACCCGGGGGGCATAGGTTTCACTAGTGGCTTCTCTCAAGATAGCATAAGTATTACGGTGGGTGAACAAATTACTATCGAGCAATTGATAGAAAATTGCATAGTTATGAGAATATCTAGGCATGATCATGTATATAGGCATCACGTCCGCGACAAGTAGATCAAAGTGATTCTGCATCTACTACTATTACTCCACACATCAACCGCTATCCAGCATGCCTCTAGAGTATTAAGTTCATAAGAACATAGTAACGCATTAGGCAAGATGACATGATGTAGAGGGATAAACTCAAGCAATATGATATAAACCCCATCTTTTTATCCTCGATGGCAACAATACAATATGTGCCTTGCTGCCCCTGCTGTCACTGGGAAAGGACACTGCAAGATTTAACCGAAAGCTAAGCACTTCTCCCATTGCAAGAAAGATCAATCTAGTAGGCCAAACTAAACTGATAATTTGAAGAGACTTGCAAAGATAACCAATCATACATAAAAGAATTCGGAGGAGATTCAAATATTTCTCATAGATAAACTTGATCATAAACCCACAATTCATCGGATCTCGACAAACACACCGCAAAAAGAGTTACATCAAATAGATCTCCAAGAAGAGCAAGGAGAACATTGTATTGAGATTCAAAGAGAGAGAAGAAGCCATCTAGCTAATAGCTATGGACCTGAAGGTCTGTGGTAAACTACTCACAACTCATCAGAGAGGCTATGGTGTTGATGTAGAAGCCCACCATGATCGATTCCCATCCCTCGGAGCACCGACGAAGGCTCCAAGATGGGATCTCGCAGATATAGAAGGGTGCGGCGGTGGAAATAGGTTTTCGTGGTGCTCCTGGATGTTTTCAGCGTATGTAAGTATATATAGGCGAAGGAGGTCGGTCAGGGGAGCCACGAGGGGCCCACGAGGGTGGGGGCGCGCCACCCCCCTAGGGTGCGCCTTGCACCCTCGTGGCCGCCTCGACTGCTTCTTGACGTCCACTCCAAGTCTCCTGGATTGTGTTTGTTCCAAAAAGATCGCTCCCGAAGGTTTCATTCTGTTTGGACTCCGTTTGATATTCCTTTTCTTCGAAACACCGAAATAGGCAAAAAAAACAGCAATTCGGGCTGGGCCTCCGGTTAGTAGGTTAGTCCCAAAAATGATATAAAAGTGTAAAGTAAAGCCCATAAACATCCAAAACGGGTAATATAATAGCATGGAACAATAATAAATTATAGATACATTGGAGACGTATCACTATCCCCCTTTTTAGGGATCCCGATCTTATCCCTTCAGGATATAATACTATTCCTTTTAAGGGAGGATCTTGATTGTGCCTAGACAAGGGGTGTGGGGCCTTTCCACACTACTCACATTCATGTGGGTCCCTCATGCATGTGGGCCCCACTCCGAAACCTTATAGAACCTTCCCGATACAATACCAAAAAAACCCGAACATTTTCCAGAATCTCGATAACAACTTTCCATATATGAATCTTTACCTACGGACCATTCTGGAGCTCCTCGTGACGTCTCGGATCCCATCCAGGACTCTGAACAACCTTCAGAGCTTCCATTATTATATCTCAATACTACCCTAGCGCTAACAAACGTTAAGCGTGTGACCCTATGGGTTCAAGAATCATGTAGACATGGCCGAGACTCCTCTCCGGTCAATAACTAATAGCGGGACCTGGATTCCCATATTGGTTCCCACATATTCCATGGAGATCTTTATTGGTTGAACCACGATGTCAAGGATTCAGTTAATCTCGTATACTATTCCCTTTGTCCAGTGATATGTTACTTGCCCGAGATTCGATCATCGGTATCTCCATACCTAGTTCAATCTCGATACCGGAAAGTCTCTTTACTTGTACCGTAATACAAGATCCCATGACTAAACTCATTAGTCACATGCTAGCAAGATTCTTGTGATGTTGTATTACCGAGAGGGCCTAGAGATATCTCTCCGTCACACGAAGCGACAAATCCCATTCTCGATCGGTGCAACCCAACAAACGCCTTCTGAGATACCTATAGAGCACCTTTATAATCACCCAGTTACAAAGTGACGTTTGGATACACACTATCTATTCATCCGGTGTCAGAGAGTTGCACGATCTCATGGTCTAAGGAACATATACTTGACATGATGAAAGTTGTAGCAAATAACTAAATAATCTGATGCTAAGCTTATGGTTGGGTCTGTCCATCACATCATTCTCCTAATGATGTGATCCCATTATCAAATAAACACTCATGTCAATTGTTAGGAAACCTTAACCATCTTTGATCAACGAGCTAGTCTAGTAGAGGCATAATAGGGACATGGTGTAGTTTATGTATTCACACATGTACTTAAGTTTCCGATCAATACATTTCTAGCATGAATAATAAACATTTATCATGAACTGGGAAATATGATAATAACCAATTTATTATTGCCTCTAGAGAATATTTCCAATAGTCTCCCACTTGCCTAGAGTCAATAATCTAGTTCACATCGCCATGTGATTAACACCCAATGTCTTTGGGGTTTGATCATGTTTTGTGTTGTGAGAGAGGTTTTAGTCAATGGGTTTGCAACATTCAGATCTGTGTGTACTTTGCAAATCTCTATGCCATACTATAGATGCTGCAGCCGCGCTCCATTTAAAGTTATTCCAAATGACTGCTCCACTATACGTATCCGATTTGCGACTCAGAGTCATCCAGATCAGTGTCAAAGTTTGCATCGATGTAACCCTTTACGAAGAACTCTTTATCACCTCCATAACCAAGAAACATTTCCTTAGTCCTCCTAAGGATAATTTTGACTGCTATCCACTGATCCACTCCTGGATCACTCTTGTACCCCCTTGCCAGGCTCATCACAAGGCACACATCAAGTATTCTACACATTATGGCATACATTATAGAGCCTATGGCTGAGGCATAGGGGACGACCTTCATCCTTTCTCTTTCTTTTGCCATGGTCGAGCTTTCGGCCTTACTCAACTTCATACCTTACAATACAAGAAAGAACTCCTTCTTTGCTTGGTCCATTTTGAACTCCTTCAAAATCTTGTCAAGGTATGTGCTCTGTGAAAGTCTTATCAGGTGTCTTGATCTATCTCTATAGATCTTCATGCCCGATATGTAAACAACTTTACCCAGGTCTTCCTTTGAAAAACTCCTTTCAAACAACCCTTTATGATTTCCAGAAATTCTGCATCATTTCTAATCAACAATATGTCATCCACATATATTATCAGAAATGCTATAGAGCTCCCACTCACTTTCTTGTAAATACAAGTTTCATCAAAAACTTTGTATAAACCCAAAAGCTTTGATCACCTCATCAAAGCGTATATTCCAACTCCGAGATGCTTGCACCAATCCATAGATGGATCACTAGAGCTTGCATTCTTTGTTAGCATCCTCAGGATCGACACAACCTTCTGGTTGCATCATATACAACTCTTCCTTAAGAAACCTGTTAAGGAATGTCGTTTTGACGTCATTTTCCAGATTTCGTAATCATAGTATGTGGCAATTGCTAACATAATTCTAACAGACTCAAGCATCGCTATGGGTGAGAAAGTCTGATCGTAGTCAAATCCTTGAATTTGTTAAAAACCTTTTGCGACAAGTCAAGCTTTATAGACATTGACATTACCATCAGCGTCTGTCTTCTTCCCAAATATCCATTAATTCTCAATGGCTTGCTGGTCAATGGGCAAGTCCACCAAAGTCCACACTTTGTTCTCATACATGGATCCTATCTCGGATTTCATGGACTCAAGCCATTTGCCAGAATCCGGGCTCATCATTGCTTCTTCATAGTTCGTAGGTTTGCCGTTGTCTAACAACATGTCCTCCAGGATGGGATTACCATACCATTCTAGTGTGGAACGTGTCCTGGTCAACCTACGATGTTCAGTAGTAACTTGATCCGAAGTTTCATGATCATCATCATTAGCTTCCTCTCTGGTTGGTGTAGGCATCACGGGAACTACTTTCTATGACGTGCTACTCTCCAGTTCGAGAGAAGGTACAATTACTCATCAAGTTCTACTTTCCTCCCACTCACTTTTTTCAAGAGAAACTCCTTCTCTAGAAAGGACCCATTTTTAGCAACAAAGATCTTGCCCTCATATCTGTGATAGAACGTATACCCAATGTTATCTTTAGGGCATCCTATGAAGACGCACTTCTCCACTTTGGGTTTGAGCTTATTAGGGAAGCCTCTTGACATAAGCATGGCATCCCAAACTTTAAGAAATGACAACTTAGGTTTCTGCGAAACCATAATTCATATGCTGTCATCTCAATGGATTTAGACGATGCCCTATTTAAAGGGAATGCAATTATCTCTAATTCATAACCCCAAAACAATAGTGGCAAATAGGTAAGAGACATCCTAGAATGCACCATATCCAGTAAGGTATTCGGACACACCATTACGCTATGGTGTTCCAAGTGGCGTGAGTTGTGAAAAAATTCCACATTATCTTAAATGAGCGCCAAACTCGTAACTCAAATATTCACCTCCACAATCAGATCGTAGAACTCTATTTTCTTGTTACAATGATTCTCCAGTTTAATATGAAACTCCTTGAACTTTTCAAATGTTTCAGACTTGTGTTTTATTAAATATACCCGTATCTACTCAAATCATCTATGAAGGTAAGAAAATAATGATATCCACTGCGTGCTTTAACCACTACTGCAGGATGCTGCTTACGCGACACTACAATCAGAGACCCTTCGACAAAATTGTGTGTGAATCATTAATCGCAAACGGTGATGCAAAAAAAACTATGAAAAAAGATGCAAAACATTTGCGATGGCGGATACATCAAACACAGTTTAGATTTTAGTTGCGTGTGCGATGTAGGGCATATAGTTCAGTTCAATGAACTGTTGCGATGAGGAAGAACAACAGAAACGGGCAGCCAGATGAAGGTGTGTGTGATATACGGCATACAGTTAACTCAGATAAACTGTTTGTGATGAGGCAGCACAACAGTAACGAGCAGCCGGATGAAGGCGTGTGCAATATACGGCATACAGTTCACTCGGATGAACTGTTTGTGATTAGGCGGAACAAAAGAAACGGTCAGCCAGATCAAGGTGTGTGTAATAGAGGGCGAACAATCCACTCGGATGAACCGTTTGCGTTGAGCAAAGAGAATAGAAATGATTTAATTTAACAAGATGTGTGTGATACGCGACAAATAGGTCTGTAATAAGAAATGTGTGCAAAGACCGCAATAACACAGACAATTGCTACTAATAAGACGTGTGTGTTGTGCGATGGGATTGCATACAGAACAACAACATACACACACACACACACACACACACACACACACACACACACACACACACACACACACTTATAAGGACATGGTTGCATAACCAAATTAAACATCGAATTACATAGGTGGCTACTACACACATGACAGTTGCACACACCAAAGTAAACTATTACATGCATAATTACATAGGTGGCTACTACACACATGGCATTTCCACACACCAAAGAAAACTATATATTACATGCATAATTAACTAGGATAAATGATCATATGATCATCATCTACTTCTTGTGACGCTTGCCGCTACTGCTCTGCTTATGGCTCGATCCGGCCTCGTCGATTTCGGAGATGAGGCACTTCCTCATGTCAACGGTCCGCTGATCGTCTCCAACGTATCTATAATTTTTGATTGTCCCATGCTATTATATTATCTGTTTTGGATGTTTAATGGGCTTTATTATACACTTTTATACTATTTTTGGGACTAACCTATTAACCGGAGGCCCAGTCCAAATTGCATTTGCCTATTTCAGTGTTTCACAGAAAAGGAATATCAAACGGAGTCCAAACGGAATGAAACCTTCGAGAAAGTCATTTTTGGAACAAACGCAATCCAGGAGACTTGGAGTGGACGTCAAGGAAGCAATGAGGTGGCCATGAGGTAGGGAGGCGCGCCCAGGGGGGTAGGCACGCACCCACCCTCCTGGGCCCCTCGTGGCTCCCCTGACCGACTTCTTTCGCCTATATATACTCATATACCCTGAAAACATGCAAGAGCACCACGAAACCCTATTGCCACCGCCGCAACCTTCTGTACCCATGAGATCCCATCTTGGGGCCTTTTCCGGCGCTCCGCCGGAGGAGGAATTGATCATGGAGGGCTTCTACATCGACACCATAGCCTCTCCGATGATGTGTCAGTAGTCTACCTCAGACCTTCGGGTCCATAGTTATTAGCTAGATGGCTTCTTCTCTCTCTTTGGATCTCAATACAAAGTTCTCCTCGATCTTCTTGGAGATCTATTTGATGTAATTCTTTTTGCGGTGTGTTTGTCGAGATCCAATGAATAGTGGGTTTATGATCAAGATTATCTATGAACAATATTTGAATCTCCTCTGAATTCTTTTATGTATGATTTGTTATCTTTGCAAGTCTCTTTGAATTATCAGTTTGGTTTGGCCTACTAGATTGATCTTTCTTGCAATGGAAGAAGTGCTTAGCTTTGGGTTCAATCTTGCGGTGTCCTTTCCCAAAGGATGTAGGGCAAAGAAGGCACGTATTGTATTGTTGCGATCGAGGATAAAAAGATGGGGTTTATATCATATTGCTTGAGTTTATCCTCTACATCATGTCATCTTGCCTAATGCGTTACTCTGTTCTTATGAACTTAATACTCTAGATGCATCTTTGGATAGCGGTCGATGTGTGGAGTAATAGTAGCGTATGCGTAATCGTTTTGATCTACTTGTCGCGACGTGATGCCTATATACATGATCATGCCTAGATATTCTCATAACTATGCACTTTTCTATCAATTGCTCGACAGTAATTTGTTCACCCACCGTAATACTTATGCTATCTTGAGAGAAGCCACTAGCGAAACCTGTGGCCCCTGGGTCTATTTTCCATCATATAAGTTTCCGATCTATTTTGTGTTTGCAATCTTTACTTTCCAATCTATATCATAAAAATACCAAAAATATTTATCTTATTATCTCTATCAGATCTCACTTTTGCATGTGGCCGTGAAGGGATTGACAACCCTTTATCACGTTGGTTGCAAGGTTCTTATTTGTTTGTGCAGGTACGAGGGATTTGAGTGTAGCCTCCTACTGAATTGATACCTTGGTTCTCAAAAACTGAGGGAAATATTTACGCTACTTTGCTGCATCACCCTTTCCTCTTCAAGGAAAAACCAACGCATGCTCAAGAGGTAGCAAGAAGGATTTCTGGCGCCTTTGCCGGGGAGTCTACGCACAAGTCAAGACATACCAAGTACCCATCACAAACTGTTATCCCCTCGCATTACATTATTTGCCATTTGCCTCTTGTTTTCCCCTACCTCACTTCACCCTTGCTGTTTTATTCGCCCTCTTTTTCCCGTTCGCCTCTTTTTCGCTTGCTTCTTGTGTCGTCGTTCGTCGTCATGGATAGTCCTTCTATCATTGTTAGTACTCCTGATCATGAAGTTCTTAATTTTAAACAAAGGGAGGGAGAAAATCTAAAAGATGCTTGGCATAGAATTTGCAATGCTCAGAATAGATCTACTAGGAAGCAATCTACTTCCGTTCTTCTTCGCAATTTTTATGTAGGCATTACTCCTTGGAATAGATATATTCTTGATATCATTACCGAAGGGAATTTCTTGGGTAGCCATACTTTTGATTCCTATAATGCTATGATAGATTTGTTTGGTCCACCACCTCTTTTGGTTAATGGAACTGTTTTAACTTTGAAACATGTGATGCAAAGGCTTAAAATTATTGAAAATAAAGTTGCCACCGAACCATCCACTCCATACCATCCATGCACGATGTCACGTGGAGTGCAAGAGGACCAAAGGACTTTTGCTTTGAATCCAAAGATCAGTATCAGCCACGTGGGCCATGGCACTTGGGGTTGCGCCAAGTCTACTCACGCGCCAGCTCTCAAGAAGGCCTGCGGCTTGGCCTGCCAACCGACCCGTGGACAATTTCCTTTGACCAGCAGCAGTCAGGGCGGAACACGTCGACGTACTCATTCAGCGCCGACTCTTAATAAATAGACGCCATCTATTAGGGTTTAGACTCGGGTTTTGTTTAGAGAAGTTTAGCTATATTGCTACTTTTATTTGTCTTCGCTCGTAGCGGCTAGTGCGACCGTCAAGACATCATATCGGAACCCCATCTTGTGAGATTAATCCCATCTAGCATATTCGCAATTTTGAGATTGCTTGGCTATTATTTTCTTGCATGTTCTTCGATTTGCTTGCAGGAAAAATCCTTCTTGGATACGTCGATTGCGCCGTTGGCTCGCTCGATAACGTCGTGGAGTTGGTTCAGCGATTGTCGTGGATATTAGTCGTGTACGGTTCTCCCTGTACGGTTGGTAGCCGGATCGTTAGGGTCAAGTCCTACCCAAAATCGTAGTTATCTCTCTCTCATCGAAAGATTGGGCCCCAGTTCACATCAAGTGGTATCAGTTTTCAGGTTCATCAGTGAGAGATTTACAGTTTTGTTAGATTAGTTTATTTTTTAGTCCTACAACCCACAAAAAATCCAGAAAAAATTAGATTAGTTCATCCGCTGCACCTACCTTTTTAGCCTCTAGCAATTTTTGCATCTAGTATTTGAGTAGTTGAATTTTTGGTTCATTCATTCTAGATTAGTGCCGGTTTAGATTCGTTTGGGTGAGAAAATTATCTACTAGATCAAACTTTTTTTCTCACCTACCTTTTTCTGTCGCAAGTTCGTTGGTCATCTCAAAAGCAAAAAAAAACTATAGTAGATTCCCATCGGACGCCGCTGTTCCCTTTGATATTCATCCCAGTGTGTCCGCTTGTGCGTTTGCTACGCTAGATCTTCATTAAAAATTCCCAATATTTGTTGCATGCAGTCCGACGCCGCCATCGAACCCATTTAGGGCATCTCCATCATTGGCCCCAGTATGTTTAAAAGCGCCGCTGGGGAGCCGGCAGAAAAAAACCCTACGGCGAAGTCGTCAAACCGTCGACCCTGGGCTGCCCACAAAGTGTAAAAAAGGGGCCCGTTCGTGAAGTTATGACAAAGAGTAGTTAAATTTAAATCGAAAATGGCGAATTTCGCCAAATCGCCCTTTTCATTACATTATTAAGCTAATCTAAAAATAAAGGGTTGAAGTCGTCGCCGCCGCCGCCATCGTCGTCGGCGACCTTCTCCTCCTTGACGCGAACGCCCGGCTGACCCGACGCCGCCATGGTGGATCGGCGGCGGCGTCGTCGTCGTTGCCGCGCAGACAGACGACTCCGTCTTCGTCGCGGCGCGTCGGCGCTCCTCGGCGGCGGCGCAGGCGGTCTGTTGGCGCTCGCTTTCTTCTCCGCGCGCTTTCTCCATCGCATGGAGTCTGGCGCGCCCATTCGTGGTCGCGTCGTCATCGATGAGCTCGCCGCCGCGCTGCAGACCGCTCCGTCCTCACGGCGCCGGCCCGCTCCGTCTTCACGGCGCGGCCCCGGCTCCGTCTTGACGAGCGCGGCGAGCCGAGGAGGAAGCGCGCTGCCGCCCTCGTTGATGACGATGCCGACATCGCGAAAGCGCTGACGAGCGGCGACTCCGCCGCAGCTTCGGCCTTGACGGCGGCGGCGGAGCGCCGAGGAGGCGAAGGATCGGAGGAGGAGGAAGAGGAGGAGAAGACCCAACCGCTTTGGCGCCGTGTTCCGATCTGCGCGGTCGTCGCCGGGTATGCTAACGGCGGTCGTTGCCGCCGAGAGTGCATGAGCACGCTCGAGTGTCTTGGCGGGGCGCTTACCGAGGTGGCGCCGCCGTTGATACGCCGCCGCCGACCACCGCGCGCCGTTAGTGGGCGCCAACGCTGCCGATGGCGGCGCTGAAATACGCCGCCAGTGGCGTGGTTGTCGGCGGCGTCTTGGGATGGGCGTTAGGCGTCGGTGAGGATCGCGACGATCGCGACCTCCTGCCGGCATACTCGCAGCCGCCATGGCGTCGGCAACGAAATGGGCACTCCGGGCCGAGCTCCCACCGATGGCGGCGCGCATGTCCGACGGCGCCGGATGTTCGCCGAACAGAGCCAGACTCGAATATGAAGCGAACGGCGGCCGGCCGTTGCCGCCGCCGTCCCGTAAACGTTACGCCATGGCGACGGCGACGGCGAGGAGAGGCAGGAGAGGGCGGCCGGACGGCGGCGAGGGCTGGTGGGCTGCCGGGCACCGGAGAGTGGAGCGAGCCCGCCGCTTTATAAGCCGGCAGCGCCGTGTGTCTGCGTCGTGCGAGGAGGCGTCGGCGCCGCTTCGTGAAGCGCCGCCGTGAAGGAATCAATGGCAAAGTGACCGTGGCAGCACTTTGCCATTGATTCCCCGCGAAACCGAGGTCATTGGGGAGACGAGGCGCCGAAGTCGCCGACGCGGCCGGCCGCGGCTTCTTCGCGCCAAAACAACTTCGCCCGGCGCCCGGCGCCCTCCAATAGCCGGGTTCATTTGGTCCGCCGGCGCTTTTTTGCCAAGCCGGCGATTTTCGGCGTCTGAAGACGGGCCGGGCGTTTTTTTCGACGTGCGAAAAAATCGCGTGAGGAGGCCTTCTTGGGGCGCGGCTGGAGATGCCCTTAGAGTCGCGGAATGTGCGCTCGCTCGCCGTGTCCACGTCGGCAGCCTGTACTGTGCCGGCGAGAGAAAAAAAAATGCAGCGATTGGTTAGGTTGTGGCCAATGAATTTCTAGGAAACTTCCTCGTCCTTGTTTCCTTCGCTACCAAGCCAGCTCCACATCGACCGGCACGCCAAGGTCCTCCGCTCATCTTCTCTCACAGCCAAATCCTCTCTCCCTCGCCTCGTCTCCTACGATTTCGCCTCTCAATAACGAATCCGGATCCGTGGAGATCGACCTTAGAGGCCACGCCGGGAGGCACCAGAAAGAGGAGAGGTCGCGACTGACTGCTGATGAGGAGAGGGCGCAGCGGTGGATGAAAGCATGTGTCGCGCGGCCGCCTCATGGACGTCGGCGCCGACTCCTGCTCCTTCGGCTCGCCTTCCTCGCTTCGTCGCCGCACAATCGGTTCCTCCCTCTCGGCCTCCTCTTTCCCCATCCCTCTTTGCCGTACACGGCGGCAGAAGGTTCGCATCTATGAGTAGTTTCTTTGATTCATGTGGCTGTGTTTTCTTAGTTCATTTTGCGCCAATCCCATGCTCTTCGCCTATTCGTTGTTATGCTGCATCGTTGTATGGCTGTGTATGCATCTTGTATTGCTGGTCTGATTTCCCCCCTTTTGCCTTCAAAGTGCTCTGCTTCATGATGCGTCTCCTCTACACAGGTATGCTTGTTCGTACATCTGGCATGTATATACGCCAGCTTTCGTATGCTCATAATTTGTTTACTGCAGTTTACTTTCATTATTAGAATATATCAAATTTATTAGTTTGACCGACTGTTGTCTATTGTGCGTGTGCGCATGATATGAATGGAACCAATCCTGCGCTGATCGTGTTGTTGTGGCTAAAGGGTTCGCTTCTCGGCGGTGTAGCGTAGTCTCTACTCGTACTGCTATGTTCCAGTGTGCATGCATACTTTCATGAACTTGTGAGGATCATGGTATTAAATGTTTTCTGTATGAGTAATTCCTTTTTGCTTCTGGTGTTATTTTTTGTGCTAATTTATTTTGGATTTTCTTTGTTTCATGGGTCATGGCTATTTTCATATGATCACAAGTGACTTCTGGCAAAAGATTGGGAACAAAGCTATGCAAGAATTATTATTTTTGGTCCTGTGGAAGGTATGATTCTTGTGTAGAACCCCACTAGACTTCTTAATTCTCAGGTCAAGAATCATCTTCCTTCAACAAGATTCAATTTGTATGCATTTCTTTAGTTCATCCATATCCTGGTTAGGTCCATGGCCAGCCTGCTCGGTTCAGGCTTCGAGTTTCACTCGGTTGCCGCCTAGTGGAATTTCCTTTTACTTTCTTTTGCTTGAAATCGAAAGCCGCCTTCTAGAGCATATCACTTGTTTGCCAATTCGACCGCAGAGGAGACAAACAAGGGATGTCGCCCACTGACGAGGAGGGGAGCAGGATGTCGCCCACCGCCCGGCGCGGCCACCCGGCGCTGGTGAATAACGATGGGGCCGCCTGGCGGGGACGGCGAGGTTGGTGTTGGCAACTGCAGCGAGAGACTGTTAGATACGTCATCGGTGTCGTTCTTCTGCTCGAGGCAGCCATCTTCCACGTGCTCCTCTGAAAGTTCCTCCTCACCACCACGGGTGGATGCCGGTGAGGCCAGTCTTCCCTCCACACGCACTTACTCCCTTGCTCCCCTCGACGCCCTCTCCCTTACCCTATCTCTCTTCCCTGGCCCTCTCTCTCTGTTGTACACAATGAGAGTCATGGTGTCAGCATAACAGTGTACAAAATTGAAGGCTAAATACGCATATTTGTCCAATTCTCAGACTAGATTTAATGAATGAAGCTGCAGTTCATTAGACCAGCAATTATGGATATGGATCCATCCTCTTGTGCTGGATGAAGGGGTCTAATTGTGAGTAAGTATAGAGAAGAGCACATGACGTTATTTCTTTGCAATTTAATCTTACAAAAGCACTATGATGTTATACCTTATATTATAGCTATGACAACTTTGCACCAATTGTTTCTTGGAATTTGTTTCATTTTTTTATTAATGTGTTGTAGGTCGTTGAAAGTAACTTAACCCTTTTAGGTAAAACAAATATGAGTAGTTTATTTTTCTTAAAGCAATTACCTTGGCCTCTGTTTGTTCAGTTTGAACATTGTAAGTATTGGCTTTGCATAATGATTAATTAATTTGATACAGGCCTTGTCCAGGCTATGCCAACATGGTGACTTACAGCTAACGTATCTGGTGTCGCACAAACCTTTAAAATAGTATAGTGGATTGATTGTGGTGCTACTATTTTTTGGAGTCATGATGTTTACTGACTCTTGTTTGGTTAATGTCAGGGACTAAACTGGGACCAAGAAGGTTTTGTTGCATTGTTATCCTTTTCTAACTCGCCACACTAGGTTCAGTTCACTTCTCATCAAAGCCATCGTCAACCAGTGGAACTTCAAGAAACTTCCTCTCTAATTGTTAGGTATAATGGTACTAATTACTTAAAACGTCAATGATATTAATTACCTAAAGCTGATTACTTCAGCATATTTTTACTTTGACTTGTGTCATCTTTATTTGTCCAACTCTTATTCAGACATTGGCATTTACTCCCTCCGTTCCAAAATAAGTGGTTTTAGTTCAAATTTGAACTAAAACCACGACACTTATTTTGGAATGGAGGGAGTAGCATTTATATTTATCATTACTGAAGGGCATTTTATTAACTTTGGTGTATGTTCTCTGAAATCAGATACCTCAAAATAGGGTGCTGATTTTTTCCGTACTGAATTTTTGTTAAACTATATCATTGCAACTTATAGCAAACCACATGTTAGCTGCATCCTTGGAAATTCATTCTCCATGCAATTGTTCTTGTCACTGTTGCGCACGTCAATGCTACATCATTCAATTGTAGTTTCTCTACTTACTTAAATTGTCATGGGCGGAGGTGCTGGTGTTTCTATACATGCAAGATTTTGGCACATGGAACATGGTATATTCTGTGAATCATACTCAAATGGACTTTTGCTTCCCATGTTGCTTATATATTTATATAATTTAATTGAGGTTGTAGAAGTTCACAGAATGTTTATTTATCACGAAGTAGCTTAAATCTGCTTGTTTGGATTTCTCACACATGCTGTCCAGTTTTTGACTGTGTAATGATGGCATATCATCTTCTTTGAGTCACTCTTTAAAATGTTCCCTCTCCTTATTCGGAGATGAGATTGCCAACACTGCATGTGTGCCACAAATAGACCACTTACCCCATTGTGCCAATGTGCTCAATGAAAAGTGTTTCTTCATTTGAAGGTTACCCATACTCTATCGTATCTATATCACAAACCCTTTCGTTATACCTCATATACTTAAACATGGATACATCGTAATAATTCCGGTACTATGTGTAGCCGATGTACATTATACAGGCCACTGCTGAATCCAACGATACTGTAATCCCCTTTTGAAAATAAATAATTTTGGTCCAGCATCTAAAAACGATCCAATCACACATACATTGAATTTTACTTATCGTAGTCTCACGTGATGACGTGCACATCATGCACTTCTGAAAATTTTCTCATGTCAGCAGTGTTTTCTTCGCTCCCTCATAAATCAACTGTTCGTTACTTTGATTTTATTACTACAAGTCCTACTTCAGTAAAACAATTTTCATCTCATGTCCACAAGTGCTGAACTACATCTATCGATCTATGTTGTAAAGAGAAAATAACATGTTTATGGTTGTATGTTGTCTGGGTGAGGGCTAATATGCATGATCCAGTAGACTTGAACTGGTACATAATCCGTTTATTGTTTCATGCCGCTGGCCACTACAACGGTTCTTCAGTATATAGAGTTTCATGTTGAGATTTCGATAATCCCAGGACACCAGATCTCTTTGCCATGCCTGATGGCCTAATGGAGTTGTGCAACATATGTAAGGAAGGTGAAGGACTGAGTACTAAGATTGTAAGAATGGGGTGATATCATCCAGATGTAAATTGAATGTTTTAGTTACCATGTACTGTAGTTTTGATCTCTTATTTTTGGCAAATGATTCTTAGTAGTCAGTCACATATCGTGTAGTCCAGATTTTGTAATTTTTGGTTGCATGCTCATACTAATATTTATTCTTTCTGCTACTGCATCTGGCAGTGTCATATGTGCAATCTCAGATGAATACATGATAAGTTCTGCAAGTTTATTTCAAGATATTTTTTTGTAAAATTTATTGTAGAATAGCATGATAGAGCGAGTAATGTAACAGAACATGTTACTTAAATACCTACCATATTGTCATGGGTTTTAGTTGATTATTACAATCTTTGGTGTTTTACATGCTCATTTATGTTATTTATCATTTTCACGTACGAGCTTTATGTAATTGTGGTGAGGACTAGTGATGGTTGTACTGTCGGTTATCCTATCATTGAAACCATTCATAAGTAATATATCACATATATGGTGCCATTACAATGTCAAGGAGCATTATATTTGAAATCACATATATGTTTATGGATCATTATGAGTTCTAAATTATCATTTTTACATGGACAGAGGCGAACAACCTCAAGGGAAGTAATCATTTAAGGTTTTCCATTTTTTTTGTTTGCAACACAATGCACTCAAGAAGGGTAATCGCGAGTTTTTGAATCCAAGGAGGTTGACCATTGTCTTTTATGGCGAGTTCTATAACTAAGCACTCTAATTGACATGGATGAGGTTAGATGATTCAACTAGCTGTTTGTATCAAAATAGAGGGATTTTTGTAGGCTTCATTGGAACGTTGTTGCAGAAGATCAGAAACTTATTTTAGTGAATCTTATTATGTGGTACACTTGTGACTTGTTGCTAGAAGTGAGAAGAGGTCAAATGAATCTCTGTAAGATTTTAAACTACGCTGTAAGAAAAATTCAGTTCGTACACTCTTGTAACATATGCAGATGGCCTTATCTTTGTTTCTGGGTTGATCGATCTAAGCTATTAACATATTCTGATGTTATATATCTAAACTAACATTTCTAACTCTAATCATTCTGGATCGAAATTGAGAATCAAATAAGGAAGCCCAATGTGCTCAAAAAAGATAGGAGCGCACATGAACGCCTCAAGAGGCGCGCGAGGGCACGCCCCAACCACTAGTCAATTAACATCCTTGCTGTCTGCCGTCTTCCGCATGGGCGTACATGTCCACGCTGTAGCACGCGTTTTCTCTGTACACAGTACTAAATCTGCTCCTCCTGCTGCCGCGTACAGCCTGCCGCGCCGCTTGCCCTTGCATGCATGCAACGCCACTCTTGAATTTTTTACTCCCAACCCGATCTTGCATGCATGCAGAATCATCTTGTGTACTTGCCTTTTGCTAGTAACGGGCTTGGTAGTATCTGTTTCAATTCCTGCTAATTCATCTTGTGTACTTGCCTTTTGCTTGTAACCGACTTGGTAAGAAAAAAGGAAAATAGAGTAAAAAAAGAAAAAAAGGAACAAAGAGAAAGAAACAAAAAAGAGAAAAAAAGGTGAGAACAGAAACAGGCCGGCCAGCTTCTGTTTTGGACCGTTTCACTCAGGCTACTCAGTACTGGTTACTCAGGACGTTGTTTTTCTGCTACTTGATTGAAGTACCATCTCATCTAATTTCCAGAGTAGTTTATACACTCGCGTGTCCATCCATTTATATCCACTCTTGCATACAATCATATTTTTTTCACAAGTTTCACTCATTTGATTCAGTATCTGGGATTAGATTGTTTTCTCTCTTACTAGTCGACTGCCAGCACTCACTACAAAAAAAGACACATCCGTGACATTTTGGGCCGAACGAATTTTTTTTCTGTCATACATACGACACTTCTATGATGATAATTGTGACAAAACGCGGTATCATCATAGATGTGGTGGGCTCCTACTTTTATGACAAAAATCATGATGTAAAATGGGCTTTTCGCCCTGGCGGGCCGGAGACGCAATGCATGACATTCTTTGGGCCGCCCAGACGGAAAAAACCGTGGTAGAAGCGAGGGAGGAAATTTTTGGGAGTTGCGGTTACGGTGGGAGGTCGGGGCGGAGCGATCGCGTTTCTCTCGTATAGATAGGCAGCGTGTGTGCGCGGCGTTAGCTCATCAACCCGAAGCGAGGCGTTGGGCTCTAATCAACCGAGCGATCGATCGATGGTCGTTAATCGAACCCGATGGAGCGATTCTTCGCTAGTGCTACTAATCAAGCCGATCGATTGATGAACATGGCGCGCCGGGGGGGTGGATGAACAAGGAGCGGTGGCGTTGCCTCTGGATGAACAGAACCCGTGGTGTGGAGGTCGGATGAACGATGAGACGATGAGGGGTGGCCGTGGAGGGTGGTTGAACAGACCTCGTGGTGTGGAGGGCTGGATGAACGAGAGACGGTGGAGGGTGCCCGTGGAGGGTGGTTGAACAAGAGCGGTGGAGTAGCGCGGTGGAGGCCGGATGAACAGGAGCCCGTGGAGGCCGGAGGAGGTCGATGGTAGCCCGTGGAGGCCGGAGGAGGTCGACGGTGGAGATGAATAGATCCCGTGGAGTCCGCTTTGCGGTACACCACACCCTCCACCCGTTTCGGCTGTGAAGCGCCCAACACAAGTCTGCTTTCGTCCGCTTTTGCGGTACACCACACCCTCCCGATAAACCAGGACCCCGTTTCGACCGTAGGAGGTCCGCTTCTCCGTTTTGCGATCGCCACACCCTCCCGATCAACAGACCCTGTTTCGACCGGAGGAGGTCCGCTTCTCCGCTTCACGATGACGCCAGCCCTCCCGATCAGCAGACCCCGCTTTGACGTGGCGGTCGAACACAAGGCCGTTTCCTCCATTGTGCGGTACGCCAGGCCTCGTTTCCATCGCCTGTTCCGTCCAAGCCATCCCGATGAACACGATCACACATTCCGTTCCGACCCAGCCGGTTGGCTCCCCATGAACACGACGACGACGCCGTTTCTCCGTTCCGACCCAGCCATGTACGTATGCGTGATAGGCGTTAGAGACCCTGCCCGTATGTACATACATGGCCGTATTTTCTTTCTTGCACCCTCGCCGCTGTACGTACGTGTACATGCTACATGCGCGCCTCTACTACGACATGTGCGCGCCTCTACATCCACCAGTATATATGTACGTACACGTTCGCGACCAGAATGACAACGCTACGTACGCTTCGACCAGGTGGGTCCCAACTGTCAGGCACTTCCTTGCGTGCGAAGATGTAGCTGGTGGGTCCCAGCAGTCAGGGGGGCGAATCTTTTTTTTGGACGCACTTCCTTGCGTGCGAAGATGTAATTGGTGGGTCCCAGCAGACAGGGGGAAACGTTTTTTCGCTAAATACGGTGGCCCATCCGGTGGGTCCCCGCTGTCAGGTGGAGGAATAATTATTTTGCGCGTAATAAGGAGGCACTTCCTTGTTGCGGCCGTGGACCCACCGCGGCCTCTCCACGTCTGATCCACGTCCGATGGAAGCCATTCCTTGACCACGTTGACCACGCCGTGCCGAGAGCACCAGGGCGGTGGACGACGGCGTGGCCTGGGAAGGGGACGACGCAGAGCCGAGGAAGACGCGGCAGTGGATGCCCACTCGTAGAGGAGTATGAGGGTTCACTCGTTCGGCTGCGGTGTGAGGCTGCCGTCGCCGTAGAATAATAGGGGGTGTGGGTGCGTAGAGGGATGGCCCGGCCAGCGGTGGGAGTAGTAGGGGGAAGTGAGGCCTCCGCGGCATCACAGCCGGCCACGGGCGACAGGAGCAGGCGGCACGACCGGCGCTGCTTTGGGCGGCTGGAGCAAGAAGACGAGAGGTTGAAGAAGCACTACGGCCGTTGGATGGACATCGTACGGTCACTGGAGCTAGAATCGTTCATATATTGACTAAAGTTGACAAAGGCCTCCATCCTAGTCAACTTAGTAGGCCCACAAGTCAGCCTCCCACCAAGGTTGGTCCCAGCTAGGAGGGGGGTATTCATTTTTTTGTGCGTAATAGGGAGGCACTTCCGGTGGGTCCAAGCTGACAGCGGGGGGAACGTTTTTTCGCGAAATACGGTGGCCCGTCCCTGGGTCCCAGCAATGTCGGAAACGTTTTTGCAAATCTCGGTGACCCGTCCGATGGGTCCCTGCTGTCGTGGAGGAATAATTATTTTCAGCGTAATAAGGAGGCACTTCCTTGTGGCTGCCGTGGACCCAGCTTGTCGACCACTCCACGTCTGAAGACTCTTCCGATGGAAGTCGGTCATTGACCACATTGACCACGCCGCGCCGAGAGCACCACAGCGGTGGACGATGGCGAGGCCTAGGAAGGGGACGACGGGGAGCCGGGGAAGACGCGGCAGTGGAAGCCCGCGCGGAGAGGAGTACGAGGGTTCACTGGTTTGGCTGCGGTGTGAGGCTGCCATCGCCGCAGGGCCTGGCCAGCGGTGGGAATAGTAGGGGGCGGTGAGGCCTCCGCGGCAGCACAGCCGGCCATGGGAGGCAGGAGCATGTGGCACGACCGGTGCTGCTTTGGGCGGCTGGAGCAAGAACACTAGAGGTTGAAGAAGCACTACGGCCTTTGGATGGCCATCGTACGGTCACTGGAACTAGAATCGTTCATATTGACTAAAGTTGACAAAGGCCCCCGTCCCAGTCAACTTAGTAGGCCCACAAGTCAGCCTCCCACCATGGTGGGTCCCAGCTAGCAGGGGGAGTATTCATTTTTTTGTGCGTAATAAGGAGCCACTTCCGGTGGGTCCGAGCTGACTGCGCGGGGAACGTTTTTTTCGCGAAATACGCTGGCCCGTCCGGTGGGTCCCAGCAGTCAGGGGGAAACTTTTTTTTTAGCAAAATAAGGTGGCCCGTCCAGTGGGTCCCTGCTGTCAGGTGGAGGAATAATTATTTTGCGCGTAATAAGGAGGCACTTCCTTGCGGCCGCCTGGACCCATCGGCAAGATTTATCGCGACAAGATTTCTTCCGATGGAAGTCGGTCGTTGACCATGTTGACCACGCTGCGCCGAGAGCACCAGGGCGGTGGTCTGGACGATGGCGAGGCCTAGGAAGGGGACGACGCGGAGCCGGGGAAGACGCAGCAGTGGTAGCCCGCATGTTGAGGAGTACGAGGGTTCACTGGTTCGGCTGCGGTGTGAGGCTGCCGTCGCCGCAGAATAACAGGGGGTGTGGGTGAGTGGAGGGATGACCTGGCCAGCGGTGGGAGTAGTACGGGGCGGTGAGGCCTTTGCGGCATCACAGCCGGCCATGGGATGCAGGAGCACGCGACATGACCGGCGCTGCTTTGGGCGGCTGGAGCAAGAAGACCAGAGGTTAAAGAAGCACTACGGCCGTTGGATGGACATCGTACGATCACTGCAGCTAGAATCGTTCATATTGACTAAGTTGACAAAGCCCTTGGTACGCATCAACTTAGTAGGCCCACAGCTCGGATTTGGCAGAGAACATATAGCCCATTTGCGATTTGTAAGAATGTACATCCCATTTTTCAATTCTAATGGAATTTACTACAGCCCATTTACGGGTTCGTTTAAAGTACAACCCAACTTCTAGCTAGGACAACAATTAATAATTTCAAACAACCGCTCAAAACAAAATTCAAAAAAAAAATTCCACATTTTGATGGGATCCGAAATATTTTTATCCGAAATTTCTAGTCAGGTTAAATATAATTTCAAAATAAAGTTGTATCACGTTAAAATCCAACGAAATATTGCGCGCACAACAAGTAATGAAATTAAAATTTCCAAATTCCAAAAATAATATATTTTTCAAACTAATTACGTGTTTGGTGCATAGTAATTGCCCAATTATTATAATTACATCCCATTTATTATTTCTTAAAATCCATTTTCTTGTTAAGCCTAATGGACACCTCCTAGGAAACTTTGCAGCCCAGCGGGGCGGATAACAAGTTGACCCGAATATTGTGTACAACCGTCGGCCCAATTGCATTGCTGATGTTGAAAAAAAGGCATGTGTAGTACAGTACAACCTAACATGGTTACTCAGCCGACATTCAGGGACGTCGGAAAGGCCCAAACAAGGCTTCTGTACAACTTTTTGAAGTCACTGAGCTCAATTAATAAATTAAGAAAGAAGTTAGATTACAGTGGAACCTAATTAAAAGCTGTCACGAGCAAATAAATAATTCAACGGGTCCCACTTGTGGGTGTGCGCGTGTGTGTGTGTGTGTGTGTGTGTGTGTGTGTGTGTGAGAGAGAGAGAGAGAGAGAGAGAGAGAGAGAGAGAGAGAGAGAGAGAGAGAGAGAGAGAGACCCATCGGTCGATGCTCATAAATACATCTTTCAGCCATATGCATTGCTGATGCTCAGTAAAAACTTATATAGTTGACACAATCATATAGAACATCATAGCACACTGAACTTGCATACAAAAATTTCACGCAGGCAGCACAATCAGGATGGAAGCAGTGGATCGCTATGGGAAGGGCTATGTTGAAACCAACGAAGTCATACATAACGGTTCATCGTCTTTATAAATGACGGGGAAATATCTTGAATGTTGTGCAAAGAAAATAGATAGACAACACAATAAGTTCTGCTAGCACATTAAGTTGACATACAACCCTTTCTAAAAAAAGTTCAGGTACAAAATTAGAACAGGTCACAATCAAATGTACTGGCATATCAGTGCTTCAGACCCATAGCTCGGATTTAATTAGTACTATCTGACAAGATTCAATTGTTACCTCAAATTAGAGCACATCCAGGCAGCCAGCCCTGCCTCTTCTTCCAAAGAAGTAGTGGCCTCCGCCGCGCGATGGAGTAGGCCCTGTGCCATCCATCGTTCCGAGCAACACGGGGAAAGTCTGATGTTGACTCCTGTAATGGACGTCATCAACGGACCCTGGCACCAGCGGGGGCGGTAGGACTTTGATTGATGGATTGACCACTTCTTCGACATGCACGAACACTCGATATAGGTACATCCCTAACGTGGTCCGCGGCGGCCTTGATTGCGACGAATAGTACAACCACGGTTCCTGCACTGGTATCTCAACACCAATCACCTTCGATATAGTGGACGGCTTCTTCATCCATGCCATAACCGTCAGAGCCCAGCTGTCTGGAGGAACAAACATACTTACGAGCTCACCTCCAAGGTCGTTCATAAGCTCGTTCATGGACTCGCTGTTCCAAGCACGTCGAGGCATGCCGTGGAAGGTAAGCTTTGTTAAAAACTCAAGCTCAGAGGGCACCGAGCCCCATCCTGGGTGCCACCGATCAAAGCTCACCAGCGCGCCATCGCAGAACAAACGCCGGGAAGATTCGAACACACGACTGCAATCGAAAGTTATTCGAAACCTGACGAAGAAATCAGCCGGTGGTGGACAGACTTCGACGAGCAAGTCACTTATTTGGATGCCGTGCGCAATGCTAAGAGTTTTGACAAGGTCGTCCGGCGAGACGGGAGGCCAGTCGCCATTGATGGTTACCATCAGCACTTTGCCGACAAACTGGTCGTCAAGCGCCGCCATGCCACTGTTGAGCGACAGCACACAGCGACCGAAGGCAGGACGGACCTCAGGATCTCTGGCTCGGAGATCCGCGTTGACCGGCGACATGATAGTGCGCTTGAGTACAGGGAGTACAGGAGGGGTATTTGGGGGAACTGGAGTAGGAATCGAGATTCCAGAGGTGGGGAGGGCGGAGACGGGGATGAAAAGGTAGCATGAATTTCGAGCACGCGCCGATATGCTCTCGGCGCGCAAGCGCACGAAAACACCGGTGGCGCCCACATGTCGGCCTAAGAGTCCTTATTCTTTCTTTTTTGGAGAGCCTGGCCTTTTTGTTCAGGATCTTTTGAGAGCCCGACCCGAGAGTCGTAATTGACCTGTTTGGCATTGCGTTACTACTCGGCCCATATTCAACGACACCTCACTGGCCCAAACAAGTGTACATCATCGAAAAGACAGTGATCTCAAATTATATAACTTGAAAAAGGAGATATACTCAACAACGGAGAATGGTGATGCCTCATTTAGCCCACCAAGAGTTTGAGACAATAAACAGTTCAAACAACGATATATACAACATTCAAACATTGACTAGTGACTACTATTGACATAAACAAAGAAGACATGATAGTTCATAAGAAGTCTTGCTACACCACCAAAACGTGCCCATCTGCATCTCTTTCGCCGACTCTCTTGATCCGCATTTAGAATGACATTCTAAATAGAAGCAACTATTACATAGAAAGAGTGACATAGACGAGGATGACCAAATGACAAGGAATATGCATAACAAAAGAAAGAACTACCCATCCAGAACCAGCAACAAAGACAACAAAGTCATTCGAAGAGATGATCCAACACCATCATAATTTGCAGCCCCGCTTCAGCGACAAGTGGTCCGGAGACACCAGTACTCTACCCTTTCGATGCAACAACCCAATTACCTATCAACTCAAGGCTTGAACCACATCATCGCACAGTCAGAATTGAGACATCCAAGGATCAAAGTTAATCCGGATGCCTTTGTCATTCTAACCTTCTTTTGGCTGCAGGCTGTATCGTTGACAATCAGGAGAGTATGCTCCCGAACTCCTAGGGCTCGCCGTGTAGACACAGTTTTCCATAGCAAACAGAGCCTCTCTGCCATCAAGGTCCTTGCCAACGGTGATCTCCTGGTTAATCGGATAATTGAGTCCGAGAAACAGAGAGTGTGAACCAAGGTTGTTTACCCGCCTCCAACTAAAAAAATCCTAAAGGCCCCAACAAGCTGGTATCCTGCTCATAGACGTAACAACCACTGTCTGGATACTCACGTATTACACGGTGCTTGTATACAGTGGGTTTTTGCAATATAACTTTTCCGGCTCATGTGTCCGAATGATCATCATTTTTTCCGTCTGTCGATCGAGCGAGGAACCAGTTGTGCTTCCTGTTTTTGGCAAAGGTGGTGTAATTACAAAGGGCATGAATCGAGGGACACTTGCATCATATCAAAAGGACGAGCATTGTTAATGTAAGATCAACATTGTTCAGAGTATGAGTAGGATAATGCAAGAAACATCATTGATATCTCCCTGTTGGAACTGGGAGGAAAATACAGGGAAATGTATACTGGGTTCGAAAATCTAGAAGTTCCATGCATGGTTATACTCATGTTATCTCGCAATCGATTCTTCACAGGAAACTACCATGTCATGCATGTTATGTAATCATGTTCTGTCCTCACAAACAAATTCTTCAAGGTAACTAACAGACCATGCATTGTTATATACTCGTGTTCTGTGGGCTAAATTTTTGTGAGGATATTATTCTAGCCATTGATTGCTGAAGGGGCGAATATAGGTATGTACACATGGTAAGCATTGCAGGATTTCACTACTTCCAAATATAGAGTTCTCCATATGCACATTTACTTCCCTAATGTATGGTTAGATGAAACCAACAGTGTGGTGCATGTTTCTACATCATTAAAATGAGGAAACTAACATGGACATTGATACACATTGATATTTAGTAGTAGTATATAGATTACTGTAAAATAAGGATAATATCCATATATTCCTAACCGTTTGATTATTCAGGGTACAAATTGGCTGTAATGACATGGTCACAATCGCATGAATTAACTCATTCCAAATATAGCTGATTCACGGCGTCTCTAATATATTGCCATAGTTCTACTCAAATTCTGCTCAAACAGGGATATGCCAATCATCAAAAAAAGTTCAAACAGTGTCATGGCGTCATCATTAACATGAGACGGAAACAACTTACACGTGCCGTCCCAGCAATACATGGTGCCATCTTCTTTGTCGATCGCGTAGATGATGCCATTGTGTTCAATAGCATCACAGAAGTGTGTATCAGCTTTGACGATGATCCACTGCGAGCCGAGTTGTCTCCAGCTAAATAAGGCACCGGCGTAAAGATAGGCGAGTCCGCGGTCGAACAAGGCAATTAGCTTGAAGTCTGCGTAATTCGCATGTCGTGTGGGTACTTGGCAGATTACAATCTTCTGCAAAACAAGGTCCATCCAACTGGCATAGTAATATAGATGACCTGGACCGCGATGGTAATACTCTATATAATCCAACGGAGGAAGGATAATCTCATGGGAGGTCTAGAAGTTCACGAGCACCAACTTTTTACCGTCTTCTCTGAAGGCAGCCATCTAGTGGGAGTTCATGCCGACCCAGTACATACCTGCCAAGAAGTTTCGGGCGATGGTGATTGGATCGATGTCGAGGGAAATGATGTACAGCGACACACTACATACCTGCAAATAAGTTTCGGCTAATGGAGATTGGATTGAAGTCGAGGGGCATCATGCACGCCTCCATATCATGGTGAGCCAATCTCGCAAGACCGGATAGCAGCAAGCGTGGTGTCTTGAAAAGCTTAGGCCTCGCTCGATGATGGCGTGTGCATGTCCCTCGAGCATGCAGCCAGCCGTAAGGCGGTCAACATATCCATACACAAACAACAGAGGTCGAGGATGTCATTTGGGGAGATTGCTCCAATCGCGGCTCATATGGATGTTTGCGCGTTCGCGGCCGCCATGGTGGAGTTTGGAAGGGGGCTTGATTTACGGGGGAGAAGGATGTCGGTGCTGGAGCAGCTAGCGAGGGAATAGTGGTACTGGGGGAGGTGAGTGAGGCGACGGTACACGGGGGCACAGTGAGATGGAGACGGAGACGGAGAAGGAGATGGAGATGGAGTGGTGCTATGGGAGCAGAGAGGGGGACGAGGCAAGGCGCCAATGTGCTGTATGGCGGCGGTGACAGACTGCACAGTGCACAGGGTGAGGCTGACTTTGGTAACCCGAACACGCCGCCTCGCCTGGACTAGTGTCAGGTGCAGGGTGTTGTCACTTCACTGTGAGGACCAGATGAATAGTATTTTGACCATCAAGTGTACCACAGTTGTACTAATACTACTACTACTACTACTACTACTACTACTACTACTACTACTACTACTACTACTACTACTACTACTACTACTACTAGTAGTAGTAGTAGTAGGAACATGAGTACTCCAGTATTGTATAGTGGAAATAGGTCTCCCGTGCTAGCATGCCTGTTCACTTCATCGTTCAAGTATCATCCATTTTGCGAGCAGAACCAAATTCTTGTGCATGCCCAATCAACACCTTGCCGTGATGCATGCAGTGGTCGTTCTGGTGCATCAAGGACGGCATGCAGATCATTCCACACTTGAGAAGAGGAAAAATGGAAAGGTAGAACGCGGCAGCAGAGGAAGAGAACGCTGGCTAACGAGGCTGGGAGGGGATCGAGCAAGAAGTTAATGCTCCACGCCTAAAGGTTTTGGGAAAACCTGATTTTCATAAGGTGACTTATACTCACCTAAACGGAGGGAGTATTCCTTAACCAGAGAATGTTGTGTCTCCCACTCACGCGCTCAAAAATAAAGCTACGACACATTTTTTTATCTGTTTGCATAGGTCCCACCTATCAGCAAGGATGGGCACGTACATGAACAGGTACGACTCCTCAGTCTACCCGCATAGCCTTTTCGTTTAGTCTACCTAGCCGTCTAATCAACTGCCTGCACGCCACTTCTCCCATTTACTTCTCCATCGGGAACCGATTCGCGTTGGCTTCTTCACCTCCCCTTCGTCTTCATTTGCATCCAAACCCCACTGCGTTCACATTGTTTTAACCTCTTTAAATAATCATCTACTACTTCAGTTAGACTAGTCATCTAATCCTAATTCTCCAAACCATAGCCCTCCGTTCCAGCGGTTCCAAATGGCGAAAGAGATCGAGATGCAGGTTTTTAGCGTCCAACATGTCCTCGTCGAAGGATCGATGCGCATAGTTGCCACCGTCACCGTCCACCCAAGGGTTGTTCGGCAGTGGATCAACAATGTATCCAACTCCTCAAAAGGTAGAGACGAGGTCATCGGTCTCGACGCAGAGTACACGGGCGTGCCCTCGAAGATCTAGCGCGCCGCCGTCCTTCAGCTGTGCCTCAAAGATGATGTTTTGGTGTACCACATCATACACTCGCCCTCCATACCTGGTGAGCTTCACGTTTTGTTGTCTCGGGAGGACGTATACTTCTATGGGGCAGCCATTGAAGGGGACAAACAGAAGCTGGAGCCATACAACCTTGATTTGAAAAGCATCGCTGACCTACAAACCAGAATCAAAATTCCTGTAGAAGATTGTGCTAAACAGACACCATCCCTATTCGACGTAGCAAATTTTGTGCTCGGTACAAATCTTCAGAAGGGTGATGAGAGGATGGCATTAAGGTCATCTGGATGGGAGAATGATCCCTTGACGTATGAGCGGATAAAATATGCTGCCCTCGATGCCCCTGTGAGTTTCGAGATAGCTGCAAGGTCCAAAGAGCTTGTTGCGAAGCCGTCTCCCACAGAGAATGAGAAGAAGAAGAAGAAGAAGAAGAAGAAGAAGAAGAAGAAGAAGAAGAAGAAGAAGAAACGCTGCACCAGCAGGAGGGCATTATGGATGGATGAACTATTTCCTCTCTTGTAAAAACAATTATTCCCTCTCGGTGTATATTGATATAGATGGACTATTTCGATGGTGTGCATGTCTTTGGAACAGAGTAGTAGCGTGGGTCCACTTGACTATAAGGAACTATTTATCCGCATATATAGCTTTCTCTGCTACTCCTTCCAATGATCGGTATACAGTGCATGTGTCCGTGGACATGACAACTTGTCCATGGAAGTTCAACTACGGCGACCATCACGTTTCATCTCGCAATTCCCACGACGCCTCTCCAACCCACGGCACCACGCCCCCGACGTGTGCCTCACCCCTCTCGGCCGCACCGCCCCTCTGCCTTTGTGTGCATGACATGTGGGCTACCTAAAATGCTGCGAGCATCAAGTTTCTACCACAGCCACCCGCGATTCCTACGACGCCGCTCGAACCCATGAAATCACACGTCCCCCGACCTGCGGATCACCCCTTTTGGCCCCACTGCCCCTCTGCCTTCGGGAGCATTACATGTGGACCACCACCTATCGGGTCCACATGTTATTGACTCAAAGGTAGGTGTAGTATAGCTCAAGCTCACCCGACGGCCCCGAGAGGAAATGTAACTCTGCGCTAAGGCTTGTGGTGCTCTCAAGAGCACTAACTCGTGCCAAACTCGAGATTTGTTTCTTTACTATACATGCACGCAACGATTTAATGGACATTGTAATCTCAACATGTGATGGGGAGCTCTAAATTTGAATTTGAAACTTATAAAACGAAAAGATTCAAAACAAATAAACTGGGAGAGAGGGAGTATATCGTAGGATGTGTCCCATACAAAATAAGTCCCCTGGTTTGTCACCATGAAGATGCGGTTAGAAAGGAGCACATCGTCTTCCTACTCGTACGGCAACAAATCGGCCGCAGACAGCATGGTCCGCCTTTGACCGCCATGTGCAAGGTTCATGCTATCTTTTATTCAATCTCACCGTGGTTCCATCGTACCAATTCATGCAGTGGCCCGTTGCATGGCTGATCCCAATGTTCGACAAAGGTTCTACGGGAATGGTGTCACCGTTGTAAATGTTGTGCAAATTGATGTTGGTACCCTCCCGTACATATGCAAGCCAATCTCCACTCGCACCGAGCCTAGCCTGTGAAACAGTGGGCAGGGGAGAATTAGGAAATGGACACGGAAGTAGTCTTTAGAATGCATTTACTACGTAATCAAACTCATTTTACCTGCTCATCGAAGGAAATCCGGGTGCCCCTCAATGTCGGCATCTCAAGGGGCGTCAACTTACAACTACGGCCACGCTGCACTGAAGAGACCCCCAAGGAAACATCCTCGTGCGTTCCACGGAACATCAAGATGCATTTGTATGAGTAGTTTATCTTGTGAGAGAAAAGGATGAACAAGGGAAGGCCTCTAGAGATAGAGATGGACACTACTACTACCAATGTGCTGGCCCGTGCGTTGCAATGGATCCAAACTAGTAGAATAATACTTGTTCACGTGCTTGAAATATAAACACTCTAGTTTTGATATACATGTGTCAGCAGACACGACAGCTTGTCCATGGACGTTGAACCACGGTGACCATCACGTTTCTTGTTTCTACCACTGCCACACCCACACGCGATTCCCACGACGCCGCTCCAACCCACGGGACGACGTCCCCTAACATCGACATGGATCCTCTGACGTGGCTATCACTGCCTTGCCCTGCCTTTCCTTCGCTGACAGGTAGGACCCACGCTTATGGGTCCCACATGTCAGTGAAAGAATGGTAGGATTCTTTGTGCCCCTCACCCCTCTCGGCCCCATCGCTCCTCTGCCTTTGTGTGCATGACATGCGGGCCAGCTGAACTGTGGCGACTATCAACTTTCTACCACAGACACACCCGATTGGATGCGGTTTGCCTGCTCCGCTGTTGTGCTCCGATCCGTACTCCCGCACCATCGAATTTTCATCCAGCGGCTGTGACACATTTCGTCCCGGGCATCAATCCTTAGCTGGAGTACTTATGTACTACATGTAGTACCCGCCGGTGTGGCCATCTACGCCTCGTAACGCCCCGACGCCCAGCTGTGGTACCCTGGCCACGGCTACGCCACCACCGGCCGGTTCATCTCGAATGAGTGAGTCGCGAATCACGCCACCACCATGAGAATGACATGTGGGCCAGCCGCATTTAAGGCCCACATGTCATTGACTCATAGGCCGGGCACTAAGCCACTGAAGTTCGGTCCCGTGGGTCTTGAGAGGAAAATGTAACTCCTGTGGCAGGCCTTGTGGTGCTCCCGCACTACGAGCTCGTGCCAAAACTGGAATTTGTTTCTTACTACTACTAGTACTAGTAGTAAGGTACACGTGCATTGCACGCATGAGATTCTGGTGGTTTGTGCATTATGCTTCTACATGTGGAGTTTTCTGGATTCTAACATGTGGCAAAATTTGGTGGAATGTAAGGTTAGGCAAGTTTGATTAACTTAGGTGAGTGTTTGGTTCAAGCCACACCTTAGGCAAGCGACACTGGCCCCACATGACATACACACAAAAAATGTGGCAAGATTCCCTTAGGCTTGCCAACTTGTGGCAAAATTTGGTGGAATGTAAGGTTAGCCAAGTTTGATTAACTTAGGTGAGTGTTTGGTTCAAGCCACACCTTAGGCTAGCCACACTGGCCCCACATGACATACGCACAAAAAATGTGGCAAGATTCCCTTAGGCTTGCCAACTTGTGGCTCTCATATTGAATAACTTATTAATAACTTTGCCTGAGCTTAGTTGTGGCAAAGTTAGTCATGAATTAAGTTCAACCATGGAGTCTTCTAGATAATACATGTGGCAGAATCTGGTGGATGATATCCAATGGCCAGTAGTGCTCGGATTTGCCATCTTTGTACCGTCGGATTGGCTTCATCCAATGACCAACTTTCAAAGTTTTTCACACACTATATACGGGGTATAGATATAGATGTGCCGGTCCGTTGCAATGGATCCAAAGTATATATATTTAGTGGAGTGCACTCTAAACACATTACCTATTTATTTTTCTCTAACCTTCCATAGCCATGCAACCAAGCCACATAAGCTTCATGGGTGCCCCCCACATCATATTATTCATACTACGTTGATTGAAAAAAAGATAAATCACCTAAAACAAGATCTTCCCGTTTTTTGTTCCTACGATGTTGTGCCGTGCACGTATCTACTAGTTGTATAGTGGTAGTACTAGTAATATAATAGTATTAGGAGTACAAACTTGGTAAGTACTAGTAGGAGTAGTACTAGTACAGAGTGCTCCTACTCTATCAATGAGCCCCGTCTGACATAAAATTTCTTGGCTTCCGTGCTACAGCTAGATCTTCCCCTTCTTTCTGTTTTCCAACCCGGCCGCGGGCGGGGTGTCGGTTTGCTCAACGGGCGGTCCCACATGAAAGTGAAAATGCTAGGCACAGGGGCGGAGCTACGTGAGGGCCAACACGTGCCCTGGCCCGCCCAACCTAGCAGGATTTTCGTAGTTGTACATCCAGTTTTGAGGCATGGAACGTCAACGCAAGGGTAATTTCTATAGCCTGGCTAGACTGGCACGCCCAACGTTTTGCTTCAAGCTCCGCCACTGCTAGGCAACACGCTTTCGCTAAGCTATGTGTCGTGCCGGACAGGCCGTGTTGTACTCCCGATTCCCGACGTGTGGGGGTGCGACGCGAACGTGGCAGGCCTTTTCCTTTTACTAGCAATGTGCCCGTGCGTTGCGACGGATCCAAAGTAGTAGAATAGTAGTATGTGTTCACAAACCTAAAAGAAATCACTATTGTTTTTATATACTCCTAATATATTACTCCCTCCGTACCTAAATATTTGTCTTTTTTGAGATTTCAAATGGACTATCACATACGGATTATATAGACATATTCTAGTGTTTCTAGCAAGATGCCCGCGCGTTGCATGAAGTTGATGGAAAAGGTAAGCACAACTTATAAATTGACGGATGGAGTACTAGCTACAATGATGCATATAATTAAGCAAAGGGATCGCACATGTCGGTATTGACTGGAATGAGAATGCAACAGCACAATAAGAATTAAGGCCACGATGATGCGATCGCAGTGGTGGTTACAGAAGGCAAGAAGAAAGATGGATCCACGAACGTACGACCTCCTCCTCCTCAACTTAGTGCGCCAGGCCACCGACCGGCGGCTAAGGAGCGGCGGCTTTTGTGGCGAGGTCGAGGTGCTTCTCAACAAAGGCATCCAAGGCTTCTAGCTGGTTGAGGAAGGCCAACGTCGTAGTGTCCTCACTGGCCTTGTAGATACCTATGTACACGATTTTCTCGTACGCGTGGATGTGTAGGTCGAAGAATTCTTGCAGGGCAAGGCGCCTCGCGGCGAGCGCGACCTCCAGGTGGACATTCTTTGTGGCGTCGGCGGGCAGTCGCAGGGCCACCAGTGCTTGAAAGAGGTTCCGGCCATGGAGGCCGATTAGGGTGGCAGGCAATGAGGAGCCCGGGCACGCGGGCTGGAGGAGTACGGCGATGTCGTCCGCGAGCTTCTTGAGGACGGTGAACTTGTTGCTGGTGGCAACGATCATCTGGTCCAACTAAGAGTCGTAGTTGGCGTCGACGGCGGCCATCCACCAGCCGGTCTCCAACACCGTCTAGAGACGATCCTCGGCGCCATGCCGCAGGCCGGCGTCGTGGACCATCTGGCGCAGCCGCTGGCCGCTCACGTGCATCGCCGCCATGGGTCTGGAGCGAGCTCTTTTGCGCTTAGTGTAGGTGTTTAGGCAAGTGCTTAGGTGCGTACGATGTGGTAGATGCATTGGTATGGAGGAGGGGCGCCTTTATATGAGGGAAATGAGGGCAAACTGCGTTGCATTCACATCGTGCAGCCTCTTTTCCCGGACCTCCTCCCATTACTTCCCTCGCATTAATTGAAGGAGGATGCATTGGCCGTTCAACATATCAGGAACCGCTCCTCCTAAATGCGCATTAAAGGCGTGTCGGGAATCTGCGCCGCCATTGTCAAATCCAATACTCCCTCCGTCTAGGTGAGTATTATAAGTCATCTTACGAAAACCAAATACTAGTAAGACTAGCCACAGTGGGAGTAACTTCAGCAGTAACATCGAGTCCAACTCAGCAAATTTACTTATGTGGCAGTGAGTTAATGAGGAGAGAGGTAGTTATAATAAGCTAGTTACTCTAACATCACATGTCCCAATGCAATATGAGTCTATACCTAATGAATGAAGCTTTGCATGTTACCACACTTATGTTACTACTACCTCTATCCGGGTTTATTGGTCCCCATTGTATTTCGTGCCAAATTTTGACCATAGATTAAACTAAGAAAATGTTCACGCATGTCACCAAACATTATATTTTTCAAAACTATGTTCAAATACGAATCCAATGAGATAATTTTTCTTGACATGCATTAACATTTTGTTAGTTAAATCTTTAGTCAAAATTTGGCACAAACTATAAAAGGGACCGATAAACCAGGACGGAGGTAGTACGCACTATGAAGCTAGTAACATAGTCTAGGGATATGTGTATGTTACTAGTGTATGTTACTCACCATTGTGGCTAGTCTAAACACATAGACGTGGTGCATTAACTCTCACGTTGTTTCTTATTTTTTGACAAAAATAGAGGAATCAACCAAGAAGAGATGTGGGGCTTGTATGCTTTTAATGACTTGAGACTATCAAACATGACATGCAGTGGTCAGTTCGTTGCACAAGAACAAATATAACTCACGTCAGCACACTCGCATCTTATAGCATCACATCCAATGGCTATAAAAGATGAATGAGGCCAAAACTGCATTAACTCTCACGTTCTAGCAAAACTGTATTAATAATACTTAGTACTCCTGGGCCATGTATCATATAAGTATCATGTAGTACTTTATTTATTGCCATGTATGACACATAGTTCACGAGCGCTCTCTATATGTACCACCTTTTTTTTTAATTTCAAGTTTTGCTCCATGGCGCAATCCATCGATACTACTACTATTGTACAAAAGCGGAGTATATACATTTTTTAAAAGGCTAGAGGGCGGGGCAGTCTAGCTCAGTCGGTTTCACGAGAGGCGAGGGCCTTTGTGATTTGACGGCTCATTAATGTTGTCAAATCAAATAATCTTGCGCGCCGCCACGCACGCCTCGACGCCTCCATTAAACCCCTCCGTTAAACCCGCATGCAAATCGAGAATCCTACTCCGGCCACACGTCCGTTCATGAGTGGGCCGGAATTAAACGTAACACCGGCCGAGCTCCTCCCGTCCGCCCTCAGTTTAAACGAGGCTAGACGCCGGCCAAGCTCCTACCGTCCGCCCTCTATTTACACGAGGCCAGACAGACAGCGGGCAAGAATCGCACCCCTCCGCCACTCCCCCATCTCCTCCTTCACCATTTTCTCCACCCTTTCGATGGCTTCCAATGAGCCGTTCTCCGGCATATTATCCGGCTGGGTGGCTCGCCGAGCCCTCCGGATACGGGCAAGGCCGCTCGGTGCTTCACCAACCTTGCTTGGCCCGACGGAGCCAGTTGCCACCCAAGCAGGCGCGTGGTTCAGCAACTCGCCGCTCTAGTTTAGCTCGATGAGGAGTGGTGATTTGCTCCACGCCGGCACGGCGGCGAGCACGCCGGTATGGGTGCCGTCGCTGCCGCATCGTATCGTGCCACCAGTGTCTGCGGTGGCCGCGCCTCCCCTTTCTGTGGGCGTGCCTCCCATGCTTGCGGCAGCGCCATGCAGGCAGAGAGAGAAGCCGGGTGCGTGGAGAGCGACGAGTCGGTGGCCAGCTTCTCCCCGTCCGCCGCCATCATCGAGGAGAAGTAGAACTCGGGAGGCCGCCGCCACTTGGGACCCATGAAGGCCACCGCCGAGGCGACGACCACGGATTCAGGTGGTTTCTTTGCTGCTTCTTCTCTTCCGAGGACCTTCGTCGACCCCGCAAGTGTCCGACGGACATGAGGAAGACAAAGGGATCCGCGGGTGGCCATTTAGAACTGAAATAAGTCTAGATATATCCATTTCTAGGACAAGTATTTCTGGACGGAGGGAGTATTAATTATACAAGAGAGCCGGATTGGCACCTCTTAGTTCATGTAAATGTAATGAAATCCATCATGTTTATATGAAGATCCGGTTTTTTATACGAAATCCTTCATGCTTATATGAAATCAGTCCGTGTTTGCACGAATTTCATCTGGTTGGTTAGAGTTGTAAAAATGTATGCCGCTGGCGTTTGATGTCGTCCTCCGCGGAAGGAAGCGGGAGGAAATTTGCAGGCTGCCGTTGGAGATGCTCTTTATGCTGGAAATAATAGTGACATCCAATCCATTTGAGTTAATTGCCTGTATGATTGTCCCTCTATAACAAGTTAATTGCATGTACAATGTACACGTGACTTGCAGGGTGGCTACAGCTTCGTACAGAAAGTTAAAAAGAAACAAGTCCATCCTTAGTATTCTAAGTAATCTGTGGGTTCAACTGTCAGTACAGTGGCGAAAGAAGTATATATTAAATAAGTAGAGTAATATATAATATACAAATCTAAAGTTAAAAGACAGAATTCGAACTCATGTCATCGCGTTGCGAGCATCCGCGCTAACCAGCCCAAAGACATTTTTGTTGTAGACCATCTTTGAGATATATCTCCATGTCTACTCTTATATATACTCCATTCGTTCCTAAATATTTGTCTTTTTCAGATTTCAAATGGACTACCACATACGGATGTGTATGTAGACATTATTTAGAGTGTAGATTCACTCATTTTGCTATGTATGTCTTTTCAGGAAGGGGTCAGATTTGTCCTTGATTTATTTATGAGGTATCCAGATGGCACTGCACCGCCAAGAAAAGAGGGTAATATCAAAATTATGGACTACTTTTTTGAGTATGTTGGTAAGATCCGGTCATAGTCACTTGTTGAAATCTCTAAAAAGACAAATACTCCCTCCGTCCGGAAATACTTGTCATCAAAATGGATAAAAGGAAATGTATCTAGATGTATTTTAGTTTTAGATACATCTATTTTTATCCATTTTGATGACAAGTATTTTTGGACGGAGGGAGTAGAAAACAGAGTTGGTGATGATGGTGTGCGTGCCATCCTGCAATATAGGCCGTCGGATTTATATCTAACGGATAGGAAAGAAACTATGGCAATTTTGCAAAAATATACCCACACGTCTCTCCACGTTCGCAAATAAGGCCTTCCCTCGTTCAACCTTTTCTCTCACAAGATAAACTACTCATACAAATGCATCTTGATGTTCCATGCAACGCACGGGCAGCTAGCTAATATCTTTTAAAATAGTTGCTGCGATAATTGGGTTGAAGTGATATATTTTATGTCTGCCCCGAATGATTTCAGATTCACTAGTAGTAACAAAGAAAAGGTTCCCTTGTTAATTAACAGAAAATAGGGTGAAAACTATCACATGAGGCCGGTAAAAACAAGGCACACTGGGTTCAGCGTCATTGTCTACAGTTGTGCGCGCGTGAGAAGTCTACATATCGAGGGGGCTATCGAGCGAGGCACCAAGACACAATGTTTGAGAGAGAAACCAATTAACAGATTATGATCAGATCGAGTTGTCACCCTTCTGTTGTCATTGTTGGGGGGGGGGGGGGAGGGAGAGAAAGATGTATCGAGAGTGTGCGCGGTAGGCACAGAGGCACAACTAGCGAGTGTGTGTGTGTGTTTGAAAAAGGAGTCGATAGATTATTATCAAGATCGATGTGCCACCCTACTCCTTCGGTGCCGGGTAGTGTGTGTGTGTATGTTTGAGAGAGAATCCAGTCGATAGATTAGTATCAAGATCGAGGTGTCACCCTACTCCTTCGGTGCCGGGTAGTGTGTGTGTGTATGTTTGAGAGAGAAGCCAGTCGATAGATTAGTATCAAGATCGAGGTGTCACCCTACTCCTTCGGTGTTGGGAAGTGTGGGTGTGTGTGTGTGTGGGGGGGGGGCAGTGACACTCACATATCTCTACTCTTATAAAAAACAGAGTTGGTGATGATGGTGTTCCTGCCATCCTGCAATATAGGCCATCCGATTTATATTCGACGGACATGAAGGAAAATATGGCAATTTTGCAAAAAGATACCCACACCCCTCTCCGCATTTGCAAATAAGGCATTCCCTCGTTCATCCTTTTCTCCCACAAGATAAACTTCTCATACAAATGCATCTTGATGTTCCGTGCAACGCACATGGGCATCTTGCTAGTAGGGAGGAGTTTGTGTGACACATATCTAGCTATATTAAGGGATAGGTAGATAGCATATGTGTGAGAGACATTATTATACTTTGAGACATTAGTGGCTGTGAGTGGGCGGAATTAAAGGGGTGGGCGTGTTAAACATAGAGAGAGTGTGTGTTTCTGTGTGAGAGACTTGTAGGACGGGGTAGAAAGACGAATTTAACCCTGACGGAGGGAGAGAAATACACGAAGTGCGCGTGTGTGATTCTGATGCCCACAGGGAAATGAGATATGTATGCGTGTGAGAGAGATTGCACAATTCATTCACGTATCACTATCTAGCGATCGTGGACGTGCATCGCTTGAACATAAGTCAATATCTACTTTGTATCGTGGCCAAAGGTACAATATCGATTCAATGCTATAAAGATTGGACACTCACATATCACATTTTTTCTATTTACATAAACCTTTTTCAGTTGTGCATGCCAAAGTTACAGTGATGTTTCTTCAAACAACCAATGTAGCTATCATGTACATGCACCATTGTAACTCTTGCATTCAAATTCATTAGTCGTGGATGATTTAAGTTTCTATTTTGAAGTAATATATGTAATATTCATATATGAATTCAATGGGTACGCAATTTATGAAATGGAGGCTATGTAATCATATGAGGTAACACTTTTAAGTAGCTAACTACAATATCCATTTCTTTTTGTGCGCCTCTACACTAACATGTCAATGCATTATGTTTAAAGTAAATAACCAATGGCACTAAATTATCTATTTACACGAGAAATACATAGGCTGAGCATTTGATCCCTTTTTTTGTGAACGCGCCACTACACCCGTACAATTGGCCGCGCCCATGTGAACGTCCAAGTTATCGGCGCATCATCCCGAGTTATTGTCTTTTTTTCTGGGGTGGACTTCACACCAGTTATTAACTGCTGACGCGTGCCCGTGTACACAGTCTAGCATGACCTTCCCGCTAGCACGGTCAAAAAGTAGTTGAAACTGGATACAAATGATCCCGCGGGCGGCAAAATCCCCCGCCTCCTTCTAAAATTTCGGCCACCTTAGTCTTTAGCATGCGAAATCCCCCTTCTGTCCTTGGTGCACGGAGACCAACAGTTACAATACCGCCCTCATCTACATGATAGGTCGGGGCTGCTTTGGTAACTTCCAGTTCCCCCCACTACATGGCACCCCCATTTCCTCTCCCCCTCCCGCAAAAGCGACTAACTCCACAACACCAGAGCATCTTACATCACGCCATCCGTACTTCATCGCCCTTTCTCCCCTCCCATCTCGAAACCCTAGACTTCTCATCCACCGGCATACCATAGCCCATTCACTGCCAGTGGCGTCCACCTCGCCGGATCTGCTTCTGCGGCCGCATCTACCCCTCCCACCTCCCCTAGAAACAAGTAGACTGCTCATCCACCACTGTACCATAGCCCATTCAGTGCCGGCCTTGTCCACGGCGCCGGATCTGCTTCGCTGGTACTCTCGTCAACCGCCGCACATCTGCAGCGGCTCATTCATACTCCCCACCAGAGACGCTTCATCCACACCCCCCGGAGCCGCCCCACCAACGCCCCCGTCGACGGCCTTTGATCCTCTTTGCCGACACCTTCCTCAACCCTATCGGAGCCGCTTCGCCGACACCTTTCTCAACCCTACCGGAGCCGCTTCGCCGACACCAGCATCAACCCTACCGGAGTAGCTTTGCCTATACCATTCTCAACCCTACCGGGGCCGCTTTGCCAACTCACAAGTCCATGGCCTCAGATCTGCTTCCTCGCACCCTCATCCAACCTATCGGAGCAGCTTCTGACGCCCCATCCACGGCCGCAGATCCGCATCATCGACACCACCCTTAACCCAACCACCGGAGCAGCTTCTGACGCCCCGTCCACGGCCGCAGAGCATCATCGACACCATCCTTAACACAACCACCGGAGCAGCTTCACCTACGCCCACACCGGAGTCCACCCTACTGGAGCCGCTCCACAAACACCCTACTCGACGGTTCTAGATCTCCTTACCGGACCCCGACAGCCAGTGCAGCATCATCACCCGCGACGTTTCTAACCTGATTCCCACCGTCTGGAGAGATGCCAAGCACCCGCCACGGCCTAGGTACTTGTCACCTTTAAACCCGTCCAACATCACCTGCCCGATGTACTTCAAATATACTAACCGGTCGTTGTTACCTGTTATGTAGTTGGCAAAAACTACAAGGACGATGTTTCTTCTGGATCCAACAGCTTGTCCAACCAAGATCCTGGACTGAGGCATTGCTATGATCTTGTAAGCGCGTCTCTCTCTCTTGTATTGTTCTGTGCCTGCCAGCGTGCTTTGCTTGGATTTTCGACCAGTAATCCCTTTGTGTAGACAATGATTTCTACTAGTGGCTGTTAAATTAGATATGTAGATGTCATACATGATACTACCTCGTACCTCCGTTCCTAAATATAAGTCTTTATAGAGATTCCACTATAGGCTACATACGGAGCAAAATGAGTGAATCTACACTCAAAAATGCATCTATATACATCTGTATGTGGTCCATAATCGAATCTCTACAAAGACATATATTTAGGAACAGGGCAAGACATTACAAAAATCATAGGTGGCATGTAGGAATTCCATTGCACTACATTAGGCTCCCTTAGAGTACCTTGCCACCAAAGATCTGAGTCATGGCTAGTTTATGGTACGCACACAATCGTTAATTGGTGGTTTAAATATGCAAGGGATATGCAATGTAGTATCATGTAGAGATGTCTAAAATTAGCCGTGTCAACTTGCGTATAGGGTTACACAATGAAAAAGTACAAGATGTATGTGGCAATTTCATGGAACATCGCAAAAAGGAGAGGCAACGGTGAGCCTATACGATTAAGCTATGGTACGTCACTCCTCCATTGCAATCATCGTGACATGTTATTTGTATGCAGTTCTATTAGCCAAGTTTCTTAGGGACAGTTATTATGAGTTATCCTAAGAAAATAAGCACCTGTGAATATAAGCTCCATGTAATACGCCAACCAGTTCTTTTCATTGCGTTTTCAGCTTATCTTTGGTATGATCAGTGGAAAGTCTAGATTGCATTATATATATTTTTCATTTTGCTGCACATATGGAAATTAGTTTGACTTGCAAACATCACAAATTGAACCTAGTGCAGTAATTAATATGATAGGAAAACAGACCATCACCATTTGCTCAAAATGCAAATACAAAGATACCATCTACTTGGCACAATCTACTTTGATCAATGTTTTCCATAGAGATCCCATTGCCTAATTTAAACGAAGAATGCATGACCCACATTTAAATGAAGAACAATTATTTGTTGAAATTCGATGGTCCAAGTGGCTGGTTATTATCATATAGCAGCACCACCTGAAAGCATCATATAGCAACAGCAGCAGCTCATAGCAACTCATCATATAGCAGCAGTCTGCAATTCATCATATACCAGCAGCAGCTCATAGCAATTCATCATATAGCAGCAGCAAGAGCAGCTCATAGGCAGACAACAGAGTCATTTCACTATTCCCCTTCCCTTCAATTTTTAGTGAGGTTCTACCCGAAACACCCCCCCTCCAAAGTGAAATTAGTTAAGCCCAAGCCCATAACTCAAAAATGACTTCTTTACATCTTTTATGGCTTATTTTGACAATATACCCTGAAAAGGGGGAATCGAACTGGCCCCTAACCTGCAATTCAATTGTGCGTGCAATGATGAGTCACTCCTGCCTGCTATCTGTACATTTAGGCATCATCATACACGGCATAACCTAATACATGTGCATTCCATTGTAGAATCTGGAATACGCAATGTTTATGTTAGTTCATACATTGCACATGATGTTTAAATGCCCCTTAAATCTGGTCAGTCAAGTGATGGTCTTTAAGCCTCCTTCTTTGCTTCTTTTCTTGATATGAAAGATTTGCTCACACATCTGTTCAATTGCTTGTTTGCATCAGCCAGCCATACTAGGACTGTTTGCTTTGATTACTTGTTGTTCTTGACCTAACAGTCTAACAGAGTTTGTCAATGATTTAAACACTAAGGGCTGCTATAGTGGGGCCTTGTCTAACTCATAGGTGAATAAAGGTTTGGCTGTACACTATAGTAGGCTCTCCAAGAGTACCTGGAGATCCACTTCAAAGGTATGCCTAGTTTTTACATAGTGCAGACATAGTAAATGCTCATTTCATTGTGTGCAAGTGCAAGAGATGCGGCATGTTTCATTATGTGGTGTTGTTTTGTTATAATCTCATCCTTTTGTGTTCACAGACTGGAAAGTATGCATATTTATCTTCCAAGGAGACGAGTAACTAGTTTGTGTCACCTTGTAGAGGGGGTGCAATGAAGATAAGAATGAGGATTTCCATGTACAAGATGTTAGGAACGCGCCTTGCAAGAGAAGTAGGAGCTGCGCTGAGCCTCTTCAACCTGCTAAGGTAAGTCACTGTATGCAACTCAACAGTTCAATTCCTTGTTTGTTTCAGGCATAGTTAATTTTCTCTTTTCAATTGCTTTATTTGTCCTCACTTAATGAGATGCCCAAATAATTATGCCTGATGTTTGGTACTTGTATCACTATTAGTTGACATAATTAAAGGCCTTACCATTTAATTACTCTGCCAAAGTGTGCCTAAAGCTTTGAAGTCTATTAACCAACTATTATTGCATGAGGCTCACAATCTAGTTTATACTATGCTAATGATTGCATAGTTTTGCATGCTGTAGTATGTTTGTATGAAACCCTCTGCTGTTCATTATGCTCCGTAAAACTTTAATCGAGGTACATAATGGCCAACTACTTGCTTTCTTATACGCAACGTGTTGTCTAAATTTGTAACTTGTCTGTGTTTTTGATTGGGCCCCAACATCATGCTCCTCTGGTGAGCTAAGAGGGATTTCTGTATGCAGGCTGCATAGACTATCTTTTTTATAATTTTTAAAATATCACCTGCTTATGCTTCATGACGTGTAACATTTTTTTGTGAAAGTGACGTGTAACATTATTGTTAGTCCTGTTTTGCCATGTAGTACAAAATAGTGTCTTGTTCGCTTCACTGTTGTAACTATATTTTTGCCCTAGTCATGTGTACTTACAGAAACATTTCAGGATGAAGTGACATCAACACAAAAATCTATGAGCAGTGCGGCATGGCCGTTACCGGATGATTACGGATTGGAATTGGAATGTGCTGATGTTCTCGAGCATCAACTAGAGGTGGCAAGACAACGTGTACATGATTGTCAACGTATAATCAACAAGTTGAGACTGGACATGCATGTATTAGATGCAGGAGTCAAAAAATGAAACAAGACACCGAGGTAACCATGAAGGAATTGGAGATTTTGCAGACTGAAATTTGTGCTATCTGAATCCGGCCAATCCTATTTTCTGAAGAGATTATAGTTCAAATGGAGTTAAGTTGATGCGCGTCCATGATGTATGAGCCGTATTTGCCCAATGTATGTAATTTACTGTTTGTGTATGCTTTATTATCATCTGTGCCGTACCATAATGCCTACTGGGTATAATCGGCTGTAATTTCTTTATTGTATAGTGTAGGATTATTCTACCTTTCTATGCCTTGATCTCTTTGTTGTATAGTGTATGCTTTTTAGAGGTGATAGTATTGAGTAGGATAATTCCTTGAATATGCTATATCGTTTAACGGGGGCCAACTCGCCCGACCATTGGCCTTCTACGTCTCGGAGGATCCATGTGCCTTCTACGTCTCGTAGGATCCATGGGCCTTGTATGTCTCGCAGTGTCCATGGGCCTTCTACGTCTCACAGGATCCATGGGCCTTCTACGTCACGTAGGATCCATGGGCTGCCGACTCATTTATGGGTATTGTACTGGCCTTTAATGGGCCGTAAACGGGCCTACAATGGAAATCGTACGTTTTATTGGCTGACCATAACGGGCCGTTAATAGGCCGTATTTGGTGATGCTATGAAAATGGCCCAACAGACTAACGGACCACAAACGGGCCGACTATAACGACGGGCTGAATTTGGCCCACAAGCAGAAAATGACAGTAACGGGCCATAAGTAACCGAATGCTGCAAATGATCCCAAGAATAAATGGGCTCTGAGAAGGCCGAAAGATAATATGGGCTGGAAACGGCCCAACTGAATAACGGGATCTTAATGGGTATAAAGTGATACACTGTTCATACGGGCCAGTTTCACCACGGGCCGTTAATGGGGCTAAAGTAATACACTGTTCATTGCGGGCCAATTTCACCATGGGCCGTTAATAGGCCAAGAGTTACATAGGGCCTCATATGGGCCGAAAGACGTCATGGGCCATACATGGGCGAGAAGTGAAAATGGGCTGGAATCATATTGGATGGCCCAGATGACGCTACTGGGCCTAATTCGGATAGGGCGTAACGGGCCTTGGGTTAGCGGGCTGTAAATGGGCTATATGCGGACAGGCCGTTAATAGGCTTTCCATGGGTCGGCCCATCACCTTTTGACCAAGTCAAACGGGCCGGCCTTTTCACAGGAATGGGCCTCTGTTGGGCCGTGCCACATGTCGACGTATCATAGGCGCCTTCTGTCCAATGAGTGGATGACATCTGTCCCAACAATGAGCCGACACGTGTTTCCTCTAGCCAATGATGATTTTACACGTGGAAAATCCCCATTGGTCGGGGCTGTTAACGGGTTATCGGATCCAAAACCCGACCCGATAGCTTAACGGCGTTCCGTTACGGTGGATGCCACGTGTCGGTCACCCTTGATGAAAGCAATTCCGTGACGCGCGATTTATCATCATGGAAGTGGACACTTCCGTGATGATAATTTTGGTAATGTCATGGAACACTTCTATGACAGCACTGGTATGACTATCTTGATTCTGTCATAAATTTGTCATGGATGTACATGGATGACAAAAAACGTGACCTACTGTGACAAACACGTATCATCACGGAAGTGTATTTTTTTGTAGTGACTAGTTAGGAGTTTGAGCAATTATTCAACTTGCATTGCTTTTTGCTAAAATCTGCCACTAATATTGTGAGTTGAGAAGCCTTTTCCAAGACATTTTTTCCTACCAATAAGTACATGTCCCGGTTCTACTGATTCCTGGTTATCGCTCCATCCAATCTTCATCTGTAGTTTGAAGCCAACACCAACGCGCCGATCACCACCTATTGCATTGGTAAGAACAAGTAAGAATTTGATACTAAGCTTGAGTGTGAGCGATTTTTCTTCACCACGTCCTCCTAGTTGATAGGGTTATACACTGTGTGTTTTTCTTCTCTTTCGCTAACAATGGCACATGATCAACCCACACTTGAGGGCCTCACCGCGGATGTGAAAGTCACCAGGGAGCGTCTCGCCCAACTTGAGGGTGCTCAGATTGTGGCTGAAGGAAGGCTCAAGGCTATCGAGGATGCACAAGGTGTTGCTAACACACAACTATAGGACATCTTGTCACGTTTGGACGAGTTGCGGACTGCACCCCCCCATCAATAACAACCCCATTCCTCACAATTCCACACGTGTTGCCGCTACTTCATGAGCTCGACGTGTGCCCATGGGTCATCCACAACACCCAGCTACTACCACCGGTGCCTCCACCATAAATCAGCACCAACGCATTCCTCCCCATGTCAATGACGAATATGGGGACAACTACAAGGATTATTCTGGTGACACCGAAGACGACCAAATGGTCAACCACCACAATGACCGTGCTCATCGACAACTACATTTCAACCGTCAAGGTATGGCACGAGGTCCACACAGGTATGATGTTCGAGAGTATGACCACTCCCATGCTAAAATTAAATTTACTATGCCTGCTTTTAATGGTAAATAATATAGATGCTTATCTTGATTGGGAACTTTCAGTTGAACAAAAATTTGCATGTCATGATAGTCCTGAGAACCAAAGAGTTAGGGCATCCACTAGTGAATTTAAAAACTTTGCTTCCATGTGGTGGAGTGAATATTGTCGTATTAATGCAAATAATATACTCCCTCCATCCGGAATAGCTTGTCCTAAACTTGTCTTTCAAATGGATGTATCTAGCACTATTTGGTGCTACATACATCCTTTTAAGGGACAAGATTTTTCGGACGGAGGGAGTGAAGGAAATTACCCTAGAGGCAATAATAAAGTTATTATTTATTTCCTTATATCATGATAAATGTTTATTATTCATGCTAGAATTGTATTAACCGGAAACATAATACATGTGTGAATACATAGACAAACATAGTGTCACTAGTATGCCTCTACTTGACTAGCTCGTTTATCAAAGATGGTTATGTTTCCTAGCCATGGACAAAAGAGTTGTCATTTGATTAATGGGATCACATCATTAGGAGAATGATGTGATTGACTTGACCCATTCCGTTAGCCTTAGCACTTGATCGTTTAGTATGTTGCTATTGCTTTCTTCATGACTTTATACATGTTCCTATGACTATGAGATTATGCAACTCCCGTTTACCGGAGGAACACTTTGTGTGCTACCAAACGTCACAACGTAACTGGGTGATTATAAAGGAGCTCTACAGGTGTCTCCGAAGGTACATGTTGGGTTGGCGTATTTCGAGATTAGGATTTGTCACTCCGATTGTCGGAGAGGTATCTCTAGGCCCACTCGGTATTGCACATCACTATAAGCCTTACAAGCATTGCAACTAATTAGTTAGTTGCGGGATGATGTATTACGGAACGAGTAAAGAGACTTGCCAGTAACGAGATTGAAATAGGTATTGAGATACCGACGATCGAATCTCGGGCAAGTAACATACCGATGACAAAGGGAACAACGTATGTTGTTATGCGGTTTGACCGATAAAGATCATCGTAGAATATGTGGGAGCCAATATGAGCATCCAGGTTCCGCTATTGGTTATTGACCAGAAACGTGTCTCGGTCATGTCTACATAGTTCTCGAACCCGTAGGGTCCGCACGCTTAAGGTTTCGATGACAGTTTTATTATGAGTTTATGAGTTTTGATGTACCAAAGGAGTTTGGAGTCCCGGATGAGATCGGGGACATGAAGAGGAGTCTCGAAATGGTTGAGACGTAAAGATCGATATATTGGATGACTATATTTGGACTTCGGAAAGGTTCCGAGTGATTCGGGTATTTTTCGGAGTACCAGAGAGTTACGGGAATTCGCCGGGAGAAGTATTGGGCCTTATTGGGCCACACGGGAAAGAGAGTGGGGCTGCCTAGGGCAGGTCGCGCGCCCCCAAGGCCTAGTCCGAATTGGACTAGGGGGAGGGGCTGCGCCCCCTCCTTCCTTCCCTTCTCTATTCCCTTTCCTTCTCTCCTACTCCTACTACATGAAAGGGATCCTAGTTCTACTAGGAAAAGGGGAATCCAACTCCTGGTGGGAGTAGGGCTCCCCTAGGGCGCGCCATAGAGAGGGCCGACCCTCTCCCTCCTCTACTCCCTTATATACGGGGGCAGGGGGCACCCCATAGACACACAAGTTGATCATCGTGATCGTTCCTTAGCCGTGTGCGGTGCCCCCTTCCACCATATTCCACCTCGGTCATATCGTCGCGGAGTTTAGGCGAAGCCTTGCGTCGGTAGAACATCATCATCGTCACCACGCCGTCGTGCTGATGGAACTCATCCCCGACACCCTGCTGGATCGGAGTCCAGGGAACGTCATCGAGCTGAACGTGTGCAGAACACGGAGGTGCCGTACGTTCGGTACTTGGATCGGTCGGATCGTGAAGACGTACGACTACATCAACCGCGTTGTCATAATACTTCCGCTTACGGTCTACGAGGGTACGTAGACATCACTCTCCCCTCTCGTTGCTATGCATCACCATGATCTTGCATGTGCGTAGGATTTTTTTTTAAATTACTATGTTCCCCAATAGTGGTATCAGAGCCTTGGTTTTATGTGTTGATGTTATATGCACGAGTAGAACACAAGTGAGTTGTGGGCGATACAAGTCATACTGCTTACCAGCATGTCATACTTTGGTTCGGCGGTATTATTGGATGAAGCGGCCGGATGACATTACGCGTCGCGCTTCGCGAGACTGGTTCTATCGACGTGTTTTGCACACGGTGGCTGGCGGTGTCGGTTTCTCAACTTAAGTTGAACCGAGTGTGGCTACGCTCGGTCCTTCGAAGGTTAAAACATCACTAACTTGACGAACTATCGTTGTGGTTTTGATGCGTGGTAAAACGGTTCTTGCTCAGCCCGTAGCAGCCACGTAAAACTTGCAACAACAAAGTAGAGGACGTCTAACTTGTTTTTGCAGGGCATGTTGTGATGTGATATGGTCAAGACGTGATGCTATATTTTATTGTATGAGATGATCATGTTTTGTAACCGAGTTATCGCAATCGCGAGAGCCATATGGTTGTCGCTTTATTGTATGAAATGCAAATGCCCTGTAATTGCTTTACTTTATCACTAAGCGGTAGCGATAGTCATAGAAGCAATAGTTGGCGAGACGACAACGATGCTACGATGGAGATCAAGGTGTCGCGCCGGTGACGATGGTGATTGTCGGGGATATGCCCCGCGGCGTAAACCATACGGAAGGATAAACCGGCCGGACTTGGCGATTCGCCGACACCGCATGCACTGCACGATTCTGATTCATTGGTAATCCGCAGCGGGCGGAGGAGCAACAAGACCCGGTGGCCCGTCTGGCGGTTCATGAAGGCCAGTTCAACCATTGTGGGCCGGTTTAAGAGGAAAGGAATATTTGCCTTACAAGGAGTTAAGACTAGGACTTGTATCCGGTTTATATTAGAGATAGACTAGTCCTAATCCTAATAGGACTCCACATGTAAACCGCCCCTTCAACATATATAAGGAGGGGCAGGGCTCCCCAAAGAGGGACAAGCTAGCAACAAGAAGAAACAATCTTAGGGCTAGACACAAAGAGGAGAGCCGGTTTACGGCGACTCCCTCGTGGTGATAATGAGACCTAGCCTCAAACATCATGTAGGGTTTTTACCGGATGATGTTTCCCGGGGCCCGAAGCTGTCTAAACCCTTGTCTTGTGTGTTGATCCGCCCTGCGTCTCTCGTCCCACTCAACCCCTCTCAAGCTACCACATAGATGCGTTGGCCTCGCGACTAAGTCCTGACACTAAGGACATCTGCCGTGACAATTCTACGACAGTTGGCGCCCACCTTGGGGCTCGCGCATGGTGGTGTTATGTTCTTGGAGGGATCTTTCTCAAGGGTCGAGAAATTCGCAATTTTCAAGAGGAGGAATTCCCGTTTAGAAGGATCTACGTCAGTTTCAGATTCGCCAGTCTGGATTGGCAATATACGAGATTTGAGAAGCTAGGGTTCGGCATCCTGTGTGCCGCCACCAACGCGGCGTGGAGAACAAAAGCCAGATTGATAAGGGAAGCCGAGACCGACAAATTTTAATACTGATTCAGCTCGTACGTGGAGATTGATCAGAAGCGACCCGCTGAACCGTTGTTCCGGCACGTACTGTCTTCAAGGCCCGAGGAAGCCAACACTATTATTATGTGATTTCCAATCGATCTCGGCAGCTAGCACTTACGGGATATTACAAGGTTTCAGTGTTGCTGCTATGTCACATCAAGCCATCAATCAACCGGATCAAGTACTACAGGGATACTACTTTCTCACGTGAGGCTGTACTAGATATAATCGCTAAAGTCCAGATTTTTTGTTCTGTGTTCAACTGCTGGTCCGGTTTCGCTTTCCTCTGCCTTGGCCGTCCTCGAGTATGCCCGCGGCTCGCACGAGTTGTTGGTTTCTGCGCCTCGCTGTTGCCACAGCCGGCTGCGTCTCTCTCCACCAGGCGTTTACAGCACGTTTCGCGCGTCTCCTGATCACGTTGAGCCGGCCTCCGGCTCTGCCCGCTTCCCAATAGCCACTGCGCACACATAAGAGGAGAAGTGGCCGGGCGCGCGGGTGAAGAGCTGTTTGTCAAAAAAAAAAAACGAGTGCTGAAGTTGTTAACCCCCGGTTTGGCCTGGCCTCCGTTTCAAGTGGCCGCCTTGGGCCGCTGTGCCAAGTCGCTTGCTGCCGCGTAATTGCTGGTAATACTGTCCTCAACTTATCACCGGACTGCACTCTGGAAATTGGAACAACTACCATTCGAGCAAGTTATCAGGTGCTATACCTTCTACATTATTGCTCTGCAAATTAATTCTATTAAGAATTTTATTATCCGTTGTGCAATCTTGTGTACGCAGGTTCAGGACATTTATTATTTTCTATGGCCAAGCCGTCTTGCCCCGTTTCACGCCGGCTTACAAATGCCATGCTAGACGTCCACATTTACATCGGCTTACAGCACCACATTTAAATTGCCGCGCTGAGCACCACGTTTAAATTGCCACGCCGAGTACCACGTTCATCCGTCCGCGCCGGTTTACAACACGGAGGGCAGCTTGCTCGTCCGCATCGGTTTACAACGCCGCGGTCGATTCATCCGTTTGCTCGTATGGCCGACTCGCCCATCTGTGTCGGCTTACAAACATCACGGCCGACTCGCCCGTCCGCGCCGGTTTACCACGCTGCGGCCGGTTCACCCGTGATTGATTTTAGCTTCATACAATTATCATCAACTTCATGGCGGGTTATTTCCGGCCCAAACGAATCAGGTGATATCCATCTAAATCTATTTTTTGACATATATTGTTTCTATAAAAAGAACAATTACGTTGGTTTTGCATATTTTTATATGCAGGACAATTATTGGCCACAACATTGGTGTTACACCATGCATATGGAGCGTGCACCGACGTCATTATATACTGGCTTTTGACCATTCCACACTGCTTAACGGATGCGCGCAAGCCGCCGGTGGTCCGGTTTACATCAACACGCGGCCGGTTCTCCATCTGCGCCGGCTTATAATACCTGCGGTCGACTCTCCGTCTGCGCCGGTTTATAATGCCTGCAGGCGACTCTCCGTCCGCGCCGGTTTACAACTCCCGCGGCCGACTCGGCCGTGATTAATTTCAAGCTTCACCATGGTGATCATCAACTCTACGGTGGATAACCCCTGGCATGATATATCAGGTGAAATCCATCCGGTACATTTTATATTATATATTGCTTTCTTTAAAAAGAGTAATTACTCCTGTTTGCAAAGCTATCTAATGCAGGACCTTAAATCGACATATTGGTGCAAATTTAAAGGCCGTCAGAAAATTTCCGGCTTACTCCCTCCGTTCCTAAATATAAGGTGTATTAGTTTTTTCAAAAAGTCAACTGTTGTCTATGTTTGACCAACTTTACAGCAAAATTTATAAAAATTTATAATACTAAATATATAAAATGTAAAAATATAGTCCATGACGAATCTAGTGATAATGATTTGGTATTCTAGATATTGATATTTTTGTCTATAAACTTGGTCAAACTTAGAGAAGTTTGACTTTTTGGAAAAATAATACACCTTATATTGAGGAACGGAGGGAGTAAAAAGAAGGATTCCGGTTTAATATCCGGTTCAAGCGGAAGATATCTCCCACAAAGCTTTGAAGCTCTCAATATCCGGTTTAAGAATTTCCGGTTCAAGAAGGATTTATCTCTTGCAAAAAAGTAAAAGGTGCCAAAGAGAACCTGCTGCCATGATGCGCGGTTCAAACATGGGTATCATGCCTTATTGGTTTATCATGTCATTGGTCACTTGGGGGCTTGGTCGTATCCGAACCATAGCTACACCTCTTGATCGGCGCAATGCCACAATATCGCTTGGGGGCTTGGTCGTATCCGAACAAATGCAACACCTTTTGATAGGTGAAAGCCACCAGATCATTTGGGGACATGGTCAAGTCTGAACCAGTCACGCCTCTTGATCGGCCTAAGGCCACAGAATCATTTGGGGGCTTTGGTCGAACCCGAACCATCGTCACTCCTCTTGATCGGCATAATGCCAATGAATCACTTGGGGACTTGTGGTCACGTCTGAACCATAGTCACGCCTCTTGATCGGCCTAAGGCCACAGAATCACTTGGGGGCTTTGGTCGAACCCGAACCATCGCCACTCCTCTTGATCGGCATAACGCCAATGCATCATTTGGGAACCTGGCTGACTTAAACCATAGCCACGCCTACTGGGGGCTTGGTCGTGTCCGACCATGGTAATGCCACTTGATCGGTTTAAATAGCCTCTTTTTTGCAAATGATTTTATATTTGCCTTTGATTGACTCCTGTCTTTCTTTTGATAAATATTTCTTTTGTTGCGTTTTTAAACCAACAAAATTCTCAAGCCGGTTCGACTATCAATTGACGGAACACGGTCAAATCTTAATCCGGAGATTATCTGCCCGGTTTGATTTTCTATTACCATCTTATTATGGAGTTAACCGGCGTTCATTAACCCGGTTCAACTTTCAATTACGAGTTGTCAATACTCGATCAAGTTGTAATCCGGAGACTATCAGCCCGGTCTGGTTTGACTACAAGTTGCCAGTATTTTATATTGTTAAACCGGTGTTTATCACAACCCAGTACGGTTTTATTATAAACTGGCACAGTATGAAAGGAGTTATCATTACTCAAAATTCCCCTACTACAAAAAGTTGGTAAACTGACTATGTGATTCAATATCACAGGTATGATATATTTCATATTTGATTATTCTTAAGTGCAGCCTTGGTTATAAACCTGGGTTATCTGTTGGGCATTATGACCCGTCCGGCGGTAAACCGCCAGGACACTTTAAACTTGTTGTATGCAGAGACAGGTTGAATAAAGCATGATGATAAATTATCCGGTGTTTATTAAACCGGCCTGGCTTTAAGACGATAAGTCGCCAGTATATGATGACAAATTATCCGGTGTTTATTAAACCGGCCTGGCTTGGGACTATAAGTCGCCAGTATATATTTGGATTGCGCCATTGGAATCATGCGCTTATAAATCATTGGGTTATATTATTCAAATAGCCACACTTGGCTGAATTTTCATTATGATATTGAATGAATAAGGTTTCCATACCGGATTATATTATCTTGAATAGCCAACATGGCTGGATTTTATTATGGTTATTAATAACCGATATTATTGAGGTTTTGAAAGTCGCTTTAGCGCAATGGCTATCATATTATCAATGGATATGATTTATTCTACAATTGAAGGAATAGTCCCGAGTTGCTGCAAGCTTACAACCCGGCACTTGGGAGCTACATTATTTAAGTTGAGATTACATCAAATACACAAGTCTCATGTCACTGCAAGCATGCACCATGACACTTGGGAGCTAATGCAAAGTCATTTTTTGCTCATATTATTGAAGACCCAGCTCATCACATTATAATGAGTTGGCCCTTGGGGGCTACCAATTGCTCATGTCAACAATTCAAGGTACACAAATTTTCATTTTATTGAGGGGTCCACTGCTCAGTTGGTAAAGCACAAGGCTCTTAACCTTATGGACGTGGATTCAAGCCCCATGATGGGGGTTACATCATATGATGTTATTTTCATTGAAGTATATATCAAGTCCCAGTTCAATATTATCTTACTGAACCGGCCCTTGGGGGCTACACTGGTTGAAGTTTTTATGAGCATCAGGAAATTACAAGTCCCAGGTCGCTGCAAGCATGACAACCCGACACTTGGGGGCTACATAATATGGAGTATTCAGTTTTTGCTAGTGACTGGGATGAACAACATGGATTTCTTCGATAGTGACCGTATTTATATTGAAGCAAGTCTTAAGCCATCACTTTGTTCTACTCAAGACTTGGGGGCTACAGGTATTATATTATTATCAAGGAAATATTTTCAAATTCTCTGTTTGAGCAAACTAGATTGACCCGGCGTCACCAATCATTATGACCCTGTGGCTGCAACCTGGTGTCATCAATAGTCATAAACCGGTGTTGGCAACAATCATGAACCGGTATCTGCAACAATCATGACCTAGAATTATCAGTTTTTATAACCCGACAGTTTTTGGCAATGATAAACCGGCAAGTTCTACATCTTCAAGCTGGTTGAATATCATATAAGTATCTCAAGACCAATAATTCTTAAACCGGCGCTTTGGAAGCCGACTCAAGTGGATTATTCTTCACAATATTTTTATATGAGAAACCAACGTTAGCAATTTAAAGTATGAAGCTGGTTATTGACCCGGAATTTCTAGAAGGAGGAAATAACAAGGACTTAAGGACGATCAGGTGCCGGTCTACAAGAATTCTTAACCCGGAGCACAACCTGACAAATTTGTTCTGGTGTTTATTTGCAGCATAAGTTTACCATGGATAAATCCAAGCTAAACTTGGGGGCTAATGTCGGGGATATGCCCCGCGGTGTAAACCGGACGGAAGGATAAACCGGCCGGACTTGGCGATTCGCCGGTGACCTGCATGCACCGCACGATTTGATTCATTGGTAATCCGGCAGGCGGGCCAGAGGAGCAACAAGATCCGGTGGCCCGTCTGGCGGTTCATGAAGGCCGGTTCAACCATTGTGGGCCGGTTTAAGAGGAAAGGAATATTTGCCTTACAAGGAGTTAAGACTAGGACTTGTATTCGGTTTATATTAGAGATAGACTAGTCCTAATCCTAATAGGACTCCACATGTAAACCGCCCCTTCAACATATATAAGGAGGGGCAGGGCTCCCCAAAGAGGGACAAGCTAGCAACAAGAAGAAACAATCTTAGGGCTAGACACAAAGAGGAGAGTCGGTTTACGGTGACTCCCTCATGATGATAATCAGACTTAGCCTCAAACAACATGCAGGGTTTTTACCGGATGATGTTTCCCGGGGCCCGAAGCTGTCTAAACCCTTGTCTTGTGTGTTGATCCGCCCTGCGTCTCTCGTCCCACTCAACCCCTCTCAAGCTACCACATAGATGCGTTGGCCTTGCGACTAAGTCCTGACACTAAGGACATCTGCCGTGACAATTCTACGACAGTGATCATGATGGTGCTTCGGAGATGGAGATCACAAGGACAAGATGATGATGGCCATATCATATCACTTATATTGATTGCATGTGATGTTTATCCTTTATGCATCTTATCTTGCTTTGATTGACGGTAGCATTTTAAGATGATCTCTCACTAAAATTATCAAGAAGTGTTCTCCCGAGTATGCACCGTTGCCAAAGTTAAATCGTGCCCGGACACCACGTGATGATCGGGTGTGATAAGTGAGCGTCCATCTACAACGGGTGCAAGCCAGTTTTGCACACGCGAATACTCGAAGTTAAACTTGACGAGCCTAGCATATGCGGATATGGCCTCGGAACACGGAGACCAAAAGGTCGAGCGTGAATCATATAGTAGATATGATCAACATAGTGATGTTCACTATTGAAAACTACTCCATCTCACGTGATGATCGGTTATGGTTTAGTTGATTTGGATCACGTGATCACTTAGATGACTAGAGAGATGTCTGTCTAAGTGGGAGTTCTTAAGTAATATGATTATTTGAACATAAATTTATCATGAACTTAGTCCTGGTAGTATTTTGCAAATTATGTTGTAGATCAATAGCTCGCGTTGTTGCTTTCATATGTTTATTTTGATATGTTCCTAGAAAATTGTGTTGAAAGATGTTAGTAGCAATGATGCGGATTGGATCCGTGATCTGAGGTTTATCCTCATTGCTGCCTGTAAGAATTATGTCCTTGATGCCTTTGCTTTCGGTGATGCACCTATTGCAAGAGCAGTCTGCGGCGTTATGAATGTTTGGCTAGCTCAAAATGATTACTTGATAGTTTAGTGCACCATGCTTAACGACTTAGAATCGGGACTTCAAAGACGTTTTGAACGTCATGGACCATATGAGATGTTCCATGAATTGAAGTTAATATTTCAAGCAAATACCCGAGTTGAGAGATATGAAGTCTCCAACAAGTTCTATAGCTAAAAGATGGAGGAGAATCGCTCAACTAGTGAGTATGTGCTCAGATTGTTTGGGTACTACAATCGCTTGAATCAAGTGGGAGTTAATCTTCCAGATAAGATAGTGATTGACAGAACTCTCTAGTCACCACCACCAAGTTAGTAGAACTTCGTGATGAACTATAATATGCAAGGGATGATGAAAACAATTCCCAAGCTCTTCGCGATGCAAAAATCGTCGAAGGTAGAAATCAAAGAAAAACATCAAAGTGTTGATGGTGGACAAGATCACTAGTTTCAAGAAAAAGGGCAAAGGGAAGAAGGGGAACTTCAAGAAGAACAGCAAGCAAGTTGCTGCTCAAGTGAAGAAGCCCAAGTCTGGACCTAATCCTAAGACTAAGTGATTCTACTGCAAAGGGACTGGTCACTGGAAGTAGAACTACCCCAAGTATTTGGCGGATAAGAAGGATGGCAAAGTGAACGTAGGTATATTTGATATACATGTTATTGATGTGTACTTTACTAGTGTTTATAGCAACCCCTTGGTATTTGATACTGGTTCAGTTGCTAAGAGTAGTAACGCGAAACGGGAGTTGCAGAATAAACGGAAACTAGTTGAGGGTGAGGTGACGATGTGTGTTGGAAGTGGTTCCAAGATTAATATGATCATCATCACACACTCCCTATACTTTCGGGATTAGTGTTAAACCTAAATAAATGTTATTTGGCGTTTGCGTTGAGCATGAATATGATTTGACCATGTTTATTGCGATACGGTTATTCATTTGAAGTTAAAGAATAATTGTTATTCTATTTACATGAATAAGACCTTCGATGGTCATACACCCAATGAACTTAGTTTGTTGGATCTCGATCATAGTGATACACATATTCATAATATTGATGCTAAAAGATGCAAAGTTAATAATGATAGTGCAACTTATTTGTGGCACTGTCTTTTGGGTCATATCGGTGTAAAGCGCATGAAGAAACTCCATAAAGATGGATTTTCGGAATCACTTGGTTATGAATCATTTGATGCTTGCGAACCGTGCCTTTTGGGCAAGATGACTAAAACTCCGTTCTTTGGAACAATGGAACGAGCTACTGACTTATTGGAAATAATACATACCGATGTATACGATCCAATGAGTGTTGATGCTCGTGGCACGTATCGTTATTTTTTGACCTTCACAAGATGATTTGAGCAGATATGGGTATATCTACTTGATGAAACATAAGTCTGAAATAGTTGAAAAGTTCAAAGAATTTCAGAGTAAAGTGGAGAATCATCGTAACAAGAAAATAAAGTTTCTACGATCTGATCGTGGAGGAGAATATTTGAGTTATGAGTTTGGCCTTCATATAAAACAATGTGGAATAGTTTCACAGCTCACGCCACCTGGAACACCACAATGTAATGGTGTGTCCGAACGTCGTAATCGTACTTTACTAGATATGGTGCGATCTATGATGTCTCTTATCAGTTTACCACTATCATTTTGGGGTTATGCATTAGAGACAGCTGCATTCACGTTTAATAGGGCACCATCTAAATCTGTTGAGACGACACCGTATGAACTATGGTTTAGCAGTAAACCTAAGCTGTCATTTCTTAAAGTTTGGAGTTGCGATGCTTATATGAAAAAGGTTTTCGACCTGATAAGCTCAAACCCAAATCAGAGAAGTGCGTCTTCATAGAATACCCAAAGGAAACTATTTAGTACTCCTTCTATCACAGATCCGAAGGCAAAACATTCGTTGCTAAGAATGGATCCTTTCTAGAGAAGGAGTTTCTCTCGAAAGAAGTGAGTGGGAGGAAAGTAGAACTTGATAAGGTAATTGTACCTTCTCCTGAATTGGAAAATAGTTCATCGCTGAAATCAGTTCCAGTGATTCCTACACCAATTAGTGAGGAAGCTAATGATGATGATCATGAAACTTCAGATCAAGTGATTACAGAACCTCGTAGGTCTTCCAGAGTACGGTCCGCACCAGAGTGGTACGGTAATCCTGTTTTGGAAGTCATGTTACTAGACCATGATGAACCTACGAACTATGAGAAAGCAATGATGAGCCCAGATTCCGCGAAATGGCTGGAGGCCATGAAATCCGAGATAGGATCCATGTATGAGAAACAAAGTGTGGACTTTGGTGGACTTGCCCGATAATCGGCAATCCATAGAAAATAAATGGATCTTCAAGAAGAAGACGAACGTTGATAGTAGTGTTACTATCTACAAAGCTCGAATTGTCGAAAAAGGTTTTTCGACAAGTTCAAGGTGTTGAATACAATGAGATTTTTCTCACTCGTATCGATGCTTAAAAGTCTGTCCGAATCATGTTAGCAATTGCCGCATTTTATGATTATGAAGTATGGCAGATGGATGTCAAAACTGCATTTCTGAATGGGTTTCTGGAAGAAGAGTTGTATATGATGCAGCCAGAAGGTTTTGTCGATCCAAAGGGAGCTAACAAAGTGTGCAAGCTCCAGCGATCCATTTATGGACTGGTGCAAGCCTCTCGAAGTTGGAATAAATGCTTCGATAGTGTGATCAAAGCATTTGGTTTTGTACAGACATTTGGAGAAGCCTGTATTTACAAGAAAGTGAGTGGGAGCACTACAACATTTCTGATAAGTATATGTGAATGACATATTGTTGATCAGAAATAATGTAGAATTATTCTGCAAAGCATAAAGGAGTGTTTGAAAGGAGTTTTTCAAAGAAAGACCTCGGTGAAGCTGCTTACATATTGAGCATCAAGATCTATTGAGATAGATCAAGACGCTTGATAAGATTTTCAATGAGTACATACTTTGACAAGATTTTGAAGTAGTTCAAAATGGAACAGTCAAAGAAAGAGTTCTTGCCTGTGTTGTAAAGGTATGAAATTGAGTAAGACTCAAATCCCGACCACAACATAAAATAGAAAGAGAATGAAAGTCATTCCCTATGCATCAGTCATAGGTTTTATAAAAGTATGCCATGCTATGGACCAGACCTATTGTATACTCTGCCCTGGTTTGGAAAGGGAGTACAATAGTGATCTAGGAGTAGATCACTGGACATTGGTCAAAATTATCCTTAGTGGAATAAGAATATGTTTCTCAGTTATGGAGGTGACAAAAGGTTCATCGTAAAGGGTTACGTCGATACAAGTTTTGGCACTGATCCAGATGACTCTAAGTCTTAATCTGGATACATATTGAAAGTGGGAGCTATTAGCTAGAGTAGCTCCGTGCAGAGCATTGTAGACATAGAATATTTGCAAAATACATACGGCTCTGAATGTGACAGACCCGTTGACTAAACTTCTCTCACGAGCAAAACATGATCATACCTTAGTACTCTTTGGGTGTTAATCACATAGCGATGTGAACTAGATTATTGACTCTAGTAAACCCTTTGGGTGTTGGTCATATGACGATGTGAACTATGGGTGTTAATCACATACAGATGTGAATATTGGTGTTAAATCACATGGTGATGTGAAATAGATTATTGACTCTAGTGCAAGTGGGAGACTGAAGGAAATATGCCCTAGAGGCAATAATAAAGTTATTATTTATTTCCTTATTTCATGATAAATGTTTATTATTCATGCTAGAATTGTATTAACCGGAAACATAATACATGTGTGAATACATAGACAAACATAGTGCCACTAGTATGCCTCTACTTGACTAGCTCGTTTATCAAAGATGGTTATGTTTCCTAGCCATGGACAACAGAGTTGTCATTTGATTAACGGGATCACATCATTAGGAGAATGATGTGATTGACTTGACCCATTCCGTTAGCCTTAGCACTTGATCGTTTAGTATGTTGCTATTGCTTTCTTCATGACTTATACATGTTCCTATGACTATGAGATTATGCAACTCCCGTTTACCGGAGGAACACTTTGTGTGCTACCAAACGTCACAACGTAACTGGGTGATTATAAAGGAGCTCTACAGGTGTCTCCGAAGGTACATGTTGGGTTGGCTTATTTCGAGATTAGGATTTTTCGCTCCGATTGTCGGAGAGGTATCTCTGGGCCCACTCGATATTGCACATCACTATAAGCCTTGCAAGCATTGCAACTAATTAGTTAGTTGCGGGATGATGTATTACTGAGCAGTAAAGAGACTTGCGATGCGAGATTGAACTAGGTATTGAGATACCGGCGATCGAATCTCGGGCAAGTAACATACCGATGACAAAGGGAACAACGTATGTTGTTATGCGGTTTGACCGATAAAGATCTTCGTGGAATATGTGGGAGCCAATATGAGCATTCCAGGTTCCGCTATTGGTTATTGACCGGAAACGTGTCTCGGTCATGTCTACATAGTTCTCGAACCCGTAGGGTCCGCACGCTTAAGGTTTCGATGACAGTTTTATTATGAGTTTATGAGTTTTGATGTACCGAAAGAGTTCGGAGTCCCGGATGAGATCGGGGACATGACGAGGAGTCTCGAAATGGTCGAGACGTAAAGATCGATATATTGGACGACTATATTCGGACTTCAGAAAGGTTCCGAGTGATTCGGGTATTTTTCGGAGTACCGGAGAGTTACGGGAATTCGCCGGGAGAAGTATTGGGCGTTATTGGGCCATACGGGAAAGAGAGAGGGGCTGCCTAGGCCAGGCCGCGCCCCCCAAGGCGTAGTCCTAATTGGAATAGGGGGAGGGGCTGCGTCCCCTCCTTCCTTCCCTTCTCTCTTCCCTTTCCTTCTCTCCTACTCCTACTACATGGAAGGGATCCTAGTTCTACTAGGAAAAGGGGAATCCTACTCCTGGTGGGAGTAGGACTCCCCTAGGGCGCGCCATAGAGAGGGCCGCCCTCTCCTCCTCCACTCCTTTATATCACGGGGCAGGGGCACCCATAGACACACAAGTTGATCATCGTGATCGTTCCTTAGCCGTGTGCGGTGCCCCCTTCCACCATATTCCACCTCGGTCATATCATCGCGGAGTTTAGGCGAAGCACTGCGTCGGTAGAACATCATCATCGTCACCACGCCGTCGTGCTGACGGAACTCATCCCCGAAACCCTGCTGGATCGGAGTCCGGGGAACGTCATCGAGCTGAACGTGTGCACAACACGGAGGTGCCGTACGTTCGGTACTTGGATCGGTCAGATCGTGAAGACGTACGACTACATCAACCGCGTTGTCATAACGCTTCCGCTTACGGTCTACGAGTGTACGTAGACATCACTCTCCCCTCTAGTTGCTATGCATCACCATGATCTTGCGTGTGCATAGGAATTTTTTTGAAATTACTACGTTCCCCAACAGGGAGTACCTACTACTTGGGATGCTTTGAAATGAGCTATGCGACAACATTATGTTCCTTCATATTATGCTCGTGATAAACTAAATGAATTGCAATGTTTAAAACAAGATAGTAGTTCTGTAGAGGATTATTATCAAGAATTGCAAACTGGCTTAGTGCGATGTGGATTAGTTGAAACCGAAGATGCTATGATTGCTAGATTTTTAGGTGGTTTGAATCGTGATATTCAGGATATATTGGACTATAAGGAGTACAATTCTATTACTCGTTTGTTTCATTTTGCTTGTAAAGCTGAAAGGGAAGTACAGGGACGACACAACAAAGGACGAGGTAACTTTTCTGTAGGTCGCCGCTCATCATGGACACCCTCTCCTACCGTTCCGTCCACTACTGAGTCAACACCACCTATTTTTAACAATGGTGCACACCCATCAAGTTCAAAATCAGCTCCACAATCATCCGAGGCTTCAAAAGCAGTTTCTCTAGCACCCACCACTTCGTCTGGACGCACAAGGGACATGAAGTGTCATATATGCAAATGTGGCGGGCACTTGATGAAGGACTGCCCAAATAAACGAACATTCATTGTGCGGGAAGATGGTGAGTACTCATCTGCTAGTGATTTGGATGAAGATACGCGTGCTATGCTTCCCACTAATAATGCAGGTGACACCAAGGAGCATGACACGGAGGCGATACATGTTAATGTTGCGATGGCAAATCAATACCCAAGCCTTGTCACCATGCGAGTACTTAGTGCCCAGGTTGGGCATACTGAGATGCTTCAACTTCATAATCTTTTTCAAACTAAGTTTGTTGTCAAAGGGCATTCCGTTCGTGTGATCATTGATGGTGGAAGCTGCAATAATTTGGCGAGTATAGAGATGGTCGAGAAACTTTGCCTTACCACTACGAGACACCCCCATCCATATTACATCCAATGGTTCAACGACTGTGGTAAGTTGAAAGTAACACGTCGTGTGCGAGTACAATTTACACTTGGTTCATATCATGATTACGTCGACTGTGATGTTGTACCTATGCAAGCTTGTTCTTTATTGTTAGGTCGACCTTGGTAATATGATAATAGTGTTGTCCATCATGGTAGAACAAATTCGTATATTCTCGTGTTTGAAGGAAAAACCATTAACTTGCTTCCCATGACCCCCGATGAAATAATAAATGATGAGAAAGCTAAATCATCGGATCGTACTACGCACATGATGCTTGCCATCAATTCTGAAATTTTTCCATTAAATGTCCCAACCTGTGCTCTGGATATACACTGTGCCCAAATAGTTAATTTACATCCATATCATTCATATGTAGACTATGTGTGGGATAAAATTTGTCATGATATTCATAATGGTGTTACTATAAAATTATCACCCCCCTCATGCGCTAATGCCTTTGGAACGGCCTATATGTGTTGCATCTATTTTTGCTTTGCTCTATGATGTGTTTCAGATAAATAAAAGTCGAGGACGGCTTTGTTTTCAAGGAAGGGAGGCTGATGCGGACATAGCTATCTTTGAAACATCTACGAATATTACATGTCAATTTATTAACCAGGTAGTTTCGTTCTTTTGAATATATTATTTAACTAACAGAAATATGACATTACACTCATGTTGTGATTTACTTGTACTCAAAAATAAAAGAATGAAAAAAGCGAGGGACTATTGTGTTTTAAAACCAGATGAATTAATCCTTGCATGCATGCGCTCCATCTTCCATGCATCTCCATACCATCCATGCACGATGTCACATGCAGTGCAAGAGGACCAAAGGACTTTTGATTTGAATCCAAAGATCAGTATCAGCCACGTGGGCCATGGCACTTTGGGATGCGCCAAGTCTACTCACGCGCCAGCTCTCAAGAAGGCCTGCGGCTTGGCCTGCCAACCGACCCGTGGACAATTTTCTTTGACCAGCAGCAGTCCGAGCGGAACACGTCGACGTACTTGTTCAGCGCCGACTCTTAATAAATAGACACCATCTGTTAGGGTTTAGACTCGGGTTTTGTTTAGAGAAGTTTAGCTATATTGCTACTTCTATTTATCTTCGCTCGTAGCGGCTAGTGCGACCATCAAGACATCGTATTGGAACCCCATCTTGTGAGATTAATCCCATCTAGCATATTCACAATTTTGAGATTGGTTGGCTATTATTTTCTTGCATGTTCTTCGATTTGCTTGCAGAAAAAAAATCCTTCATGGATAGGTCGATCGCGTCATTGGCTCGCTCGATAACGTCGTGGAATTGGTTCAGTGATTGCCGTGGATATCAGTCGTGTATGGTTCTCCTTGTACGGTTGGTAGCCGGATCGTGAGGGTCAAGTCCCACCCAAAATCGGGCCCCAGTTCACATCACGTAAACTTGAGGATATTATTACCAACTTAGGGTCTGCCTTTTCATCCGTGAAAAATACTCCAAATCCTCCTACTACCAAAATTGCCAAATTAATGTATGTTCCTAAAAATAAGTGTGAATCTTCTAGTAAGGAAAATGTGGATCTCAAATCAATAAGTGTTCACCCCAGCTTTTTTGCTATCATTAAGGAACCTTTTGCTACAAATGAATTTCTTGATTTCTTTCCTAGGAGTTTATTCATTCATAAAAAGAAGGAAACTCCTAAGGGTTATAAGTGTTCCATTGAATAATTGAATACCAAAGATGGCAACACTTAGATCTATTCTCGCTTTTATGCCTAGTTAGGGGCGTTAAATGATAGCGCTTGTTGGGAGGCAACCCAATTTTTTTTGTTCTTTGCTTTTTGTTCCTGTTTGGTAATAAATAATTCATCTAGACTCTGGTTAGATGTGGTTTTATGTTTTAATTAGTGTTTGTGCCAAGTAAAACCCATAGGATCTTCTTGGGTGATAGTTAATTTGATCTTGCTGAAAAACAGAAACCCTGGCGCGCACGAGAATAATTTTCATAAATCACAGAAACGTGATTTTTAGTTCATTCTTTTTACAGAGGATTAATAAACAAATTATATACGACTTCCTATTTTGGTAGAATTTCTGGAGTTCGAGAAGTATTCGAAAGTTACAGATTGCTACAGACTGTTCTGTTTTTGACATATTCTGTTTTTCGTGTGTTGTTTGCTTATTTTGATGAATCTATGGCTAATATCGGGGGGTATGAACCATAGAGAAGTTGGAATACAGTAGTTTTAACACCACTATAAATAAAGAATGAGTTCATTACAGTACCTTAAAGTGGTGGTTTGTTTTATTTCGCTAACGGAGCTCATGAGATTTTCTGTTGAGTTTTGTGTTGTGAAGTTTTCAAGTTTTTGGGTAAAGATTTGATGGATTATGGAATAAGGAGTGGCAAGAGCCTAAGCTTGGGGATGCCCAAGGCACCCCAAGGTAAAATTCAAGGACAACCAAAAGCCTAAGCTTGGGGATGCCCCAGAAGGCATCCCCTCTTTCTTCTTTGTCCATCGGTAACTTTACTTGATGCTATATTTTTATTCACCACATGATATGTGTTTTGCTTGGAGCGTATTGTATGATTTGACTCTTTGCTTTTTAGTTTACCAGAATCATCTTTGCTGTACACACCTTTTGGGAGACACACACATGAATCGTAATTTATTAGAATACTCTATGTGCTTCACTTATATCTTTTGAGCTAGATAATTTTGCTCTAGTACTTCACTTATATCTTTTTAGAGCATGGCGGTGGTTTTATTTTATAGAAATTATTGATCTCTCATGCTTCACTTATATTACTTTGAGAGTCCTTTATAACAGCATGGTAATTGCTTTGGTTAAAATTTTAGTCCTAATATGATGAGCATTCAAGATAGGTATAATAAAAACTATCATATAAAGTGCATTGAATACTATGAGAAGTTTGATATTTGATGATTGTTTTGAGATATGATGATGGTAATATTAGGATCATGCTAGTTGAGTAGTTGTGAATTTGAGGAATACTTATGTTAAAAGTTTGTGATTCCCGTAGCATGCACGTATGGTGAACCGTTATGTGATAAAGTTGGAGCATGATTTATTTATTGATTGTCTTCCTTATGCGTGGAGGTCGGGATCGCGAGATGGTTAACTTCTACCAACCATTCCCCTAGGAGCATGTGTGTAGTACTTTGTTTTGATAACTTGTAGATTTTTGTAATAAGTATGTGAGTTCTTCATGACTAATGTTGAGTTCATGGATTATACGCACTCTCACCCTTCCACCATTGCTCTTGTGCCGCACAACTTTCGCCGGTATCATACACCCACCATATACCTTCCTCAAAACAGCCACCATACCTACCTATTATGGCATTTCCATAGCCATTCCGAGATATATTGCCATGCAACTTTCCACCATTATGTTTATTATGACACGCTCCTCCATTGTCATATTGCTTTGCATGATCATTTAGTTGACATCGTATTTGTGGCAAAGCCACCATTCATAATTCTTTCATACATGTCACTCTGGATTCATTATCCCGGTACACCGCCGGAGGCATCCACATAGAGTCATATTTTGTTCTAAGATTCTTGAGTTTTAAGTAGATAAATGTGTGATGATCTTCATTATTAGAGCATTGTCCCATGTGAGGAAAGGATGATGGAAGCAATGATTCCCTCACAAGTTGGGATGAGTCTCCGGACTTTATGGAAAATAAAAGAGGCCAAAGAAGCCCAAATAAAAAAAGGCCAAAGAAGCCCACCAAAAAAAAGAGAGAAAAAGAGAGAAGGGACAATGTTACTATCCATTTACCACACTTGTGCTTCAAAGTAGCACCATGATCTTCATGATAGAGAGTCTCCTATGTTGTCACCTTCATATACTAGTGGGTATTTTTCATTATAGAACTTGGCTTGTATATTCCAATGATGGGCTTCCTCAAATTGCCCTAGGTCTTCGTGAGCAAGCAAGTTGGATGCACACTCACTTAGTTTCTTTTGATGAGCTTTCATACTTATAGCTCTAGTGCATCCGTTGCATGGCAATCCCTACTCACTCACATTGATATCTATTAATGGGCATCTCCATAGCCTGTTGATATGCCTAGTTGATGTGAGACTATCTTCTCCTTTTTTGTCTTCTCCACAACCACCATCTTATTCCACCTATAGTGCTATGTCCATGGCTCACGCTCATGTATTGCGTGAACATTGAAAAAGTTTGAGAATACTAAAGTATGAAACAATTGCTTGGCTAAAACCAGGGTTGTGCATGATTTAGATATTTTGTGTGATGAAGATAGAGCATAGCCAGACTATACGATTTTGTAGGGATAACTTTGTTTGGCCATGCTATTTTGAGAAGACATGATTAATTTGTTAGTATGATTGAAGTATTATTACTCTTATGTCAATATTAAACTTTTGTCTAGAATCTTTTGGATCTGAACATTCATGCCACAATAAAGAAAATTACATTGAGAATTATGCTTGGTAGCATTCCACATCAGAATTCTGTTTTAATCATTTACCTACTCGAGGACGAACAGGAATTAAGCTTGGGGATGCTTGATATGTCTCCAACATATCTATAATTTTTGATTGTTCCATGCTATTATATTATCTGTTTTGGATGTTTAATGGGCTTTATTATACACTTTTATACTACTTTTGGGACTAACCTATTAACCGGAGGCCCAGTCCAAATTGCTGTTTTTTTGCCTATTTCAGTGTTTCGCAGAAAAGGAATATCAAACGGAGTCCAAACGGAATGAAACCTTCGGGAGAGTCGTTTTTGGTAAACACAATCCAGGAGACTTGGAGTGGACGTCAAGGAAGCAACGAGGCGGCCACGAGGCAGGAAGGCGTGCCCAAGGGGGGTAGGCGCGCCCCCACCCTCGTGGGCCCCTCGTGGTTCCCCTGACCGACTTCTTTCGCCCATCTATACTCATATACCCTGAAAACATCCGAGAGCACCACGAAACCCTATTTCCACCGACGCAACCTTCTGTACCTGTGAGATCCCATCTTGGGGCCTTTTCCGGTGCTCCGCTGGAGGGGGAATCGATCATGGAGGGCTTCTACATCAACACTATAGCCTCTCCGATGATGTGTGAGTAGTCTACCTCAGACCTTCGGGTCCATAGTTATTAGCTAGATGGCTTCTTCTCTCTTTGGATCTCAATACAAAGTTCTCCTCGATCTCTTGGAGATCTATTCGATGTAATTCTTTTTGTGGTGTGTTTGTCGAGATCCGATGAATTGTGGGTTTATGATCAAGATTATCTATGAACAATATTTGAATCTCCTCTAAATTCTTTTATGTATGATTTGTTATCTTTGCAAGTCTCTTCGAATTATCAATTTGGTTTGGCCTACTAGATTGATCTTTCTTGCAATGGGAGAAGTGCTTAGCTTCGGGTTTAATCTTGTGGTGTCCTTTCATAGTGACAGCAGGGGCAGCAAGGCATGTATTGTATTGTTTCCATTGAGGACAAAAAATGGGGTTTATACCATATTGCTTGAGTTTATCCCTCTACATAATGTCATCTTGCCTAATGCGTTACTCTGTTCTTATGAACTTAATACTCTAGATGCATGCTGGATAGCGGTCGATGTGTGGAGTAATAGTAATTGATGCAGAATCGTTTCGATCTACTTGTCACGGACGTGATGCCTATATACATGATCATGCCTAGATATTCTCATAACTATGCACTTTTCTATCAATTGCTCGACAGTAATTTGTTCACCCACCGTAATACTTATGCTATCTTGAGAGAAGCCACTAGTGAAACCTATGCCCCCGGGTCTATTTTCCATCATATAAGTTTCCGATCTATTTTATTTTTGCAGTCTTTACTTTCCAATCTATATCATAAAAATACCAAAAATATTTATCTTATTATCTCTATCAGATCTCACTTTTGCATGTGGCCACGAAGGGATTGACAACCCCTTTATCGCGTGGGTTGCAAGGTTCTTATTTGTTTGTGTAGATACGAGGGATTGGAGTGCAACCTCCTACTGGATTGATACCTTGGTTCTCAAAAACTGAGGGGAATACTTACGCTACTTTTTTGCATCACCCTTTCCTCTTCAAGGGAAAACCAACGCATGCTCAAGAGGTAGCATCCGCCTGTGCATCTGGTAGCATGTGCACACACTCTTGGCCACGAACCTGAGGTGAGGTTCATCCAGTTGCTGCATCCAGGCCCGGTGCCAGGATACGGGACTTGTTTTGTTGGCATCATGCTTCATTTTTTTCGTTGGGTTCAAACATCATGTAAAAATGAGAGGAAAATAGCTATTCCAGGGCCTACTCATATTCTACCATAGCAGTTACTATTGTTCTCATATGAACTCTAACAATAACATGCGTGGTTGTAAAAGTCTTGGAAATGAGAGTAACACATAGCAATCATGAGGTTATACTCATAATATCTATTCTAACAATCATTAGATGCCAATTGTTCTCATATCAACTCTAACAATAAAATGTGTGGTCATAAAAATCTAGGAAATGAGAGGAACATATAGCAATGATGTGGTGATAGACATACTATCTATTCTAAATTTATAACAATCAATAGGTAGTCGTATTCATAAGGTAAAGATTAAATGAGATAGAACAATTACACGACGATAGATTCCGCCAGTATATGCAGCCAATCTGTGCGTCGACCGCGTAAACGATGCCACCGTGCACTATAGCATCAGACAGAAATGGAGAATCAACATGATTGATGATGAGCCATAACCAAGTATGGCAACCGGACTCCAGATAGACTAGTCCCATGTCAAACAAGGCAATGAGCTTGTAATCCATGTAGTCTTCTGATGGTGTGGGCACTTTGCAGATTACAACCTTCAGCAAATGGAGGTCGCACCAAAAGCTCGACGCGTCTCGTGTGTAGTAGGCAGGAGTGTCCGGCGGGCCACGAGGCTCGATGCCGGCGGTATGCAATGATGGAAGGGAGATCTCTTGCTGGGTGTAGATATCCACGAGACGCCATGGACTACTAGACTAATGGATGAGGACGATCTAGTTGGCCTTCATGCCCTCCCAGTAGTGGCCGTGCATGAAGGACAAGTGGATGGGTAGTGGTAGCATGTCAAGGGGCACGACGACAATCTCCGTAGGATCATCAAGTCGGTGTCTGGGCCACTTGCCAGGATCGGGCATCAACAAGCAGGGTGTCAAAACGGCCGGCCGGTTGCAGACGAGTAGATGGTACATAGACACCGAGCATGCAACCATACGCCCGGTGCTGAGCAGGTCCATACGATTACATATCTGCTCCAAGAGAACATCAGGGAGGGAATTCCAATCACAGCTCTGCGTGTCAGTCGGTTCTGCCATAGGGTTTTTTAGGGCGCTGAGTGATTGGGGTTTTCGGTAACTGCGAGCGAGCGGGGAAGTGGATTCGGGCGGGCAAGCAAAGAAGATGGTGTGTGGCGCCGAGCAGTGAGCGGGGGGATATGGTATGCGCGAGCTACCGAGGAAGATGGTGCAGGCGAGCGAGCAGTGAGCGAGGGGAAATGGTGTGCGGCCGACGACAGGTTAAAGAGGAGGAAGAAGAAGAGAGGAAGAAGAAGAAGAGAGGAGGAAGAAGAGGGAAAGATAGGCAAAAAAGCGCATTAAATCTCAATTCTAGTAGTACTAGTACCAGGATATACCGTCCTTCGGAGTGTAAATAGTTAAGCCGATGACATGTGGGTCTACCTCAAGAGGGCCTATATGTTAGTTAATGGAAGAGAGAGGTGCGTAGGCGAATTTTTGAAAGCGGTCTCCACTTGAAAACATGGTGGCAGTACAGGGTAAGGTGGATTTAGTAACACCAACACACTGGCTCAGCTTATTAATTAAGTGTCCCATCTGCTGCAGCCTGTATTGTCACTTCACTGTGAAGACTAGTTGAATAGTTTTCTCTGACCGAGATGGGGAATAATGGATCGCCAAGACTTCCTATTGCTAGTATCCCTATGCCTCTACTCTCATCCTGTCCAAGAACAAGAAACATTGGCCAAGGAACCCGGTGCCAATAATTTAGGAGTACTACTAGTATATTGTGTAAAACTTTGACCATCTATTTAACTAATAATATGTTAATGCATGTCACCAAAAATCATATCAGTAGATTCGTATTTGAACATAGTTTTTAATGGTATAGTTTTTTATGAGATGCATTGACACTTTGTTAGTTAAATTTACGGTGAAAATTTTACACTTAGTACGAGGCGGACCAATATACCAGGATGGAGGTTTATATACAAGTCAATAAAAAGATCATCAACCAAGGTAGTAGTAAATGATGAGTGCCCGAAGATTTTTTTTCAAAAGTAGAACTCAACAATGGGCTCGTTTTCCTCTAGAAAATTGTGTTTACGAACATATTAGTAATTGGAATGCATGCATGAGGAACAAAAGACCTACACACACTGGTGAGTTTTCTCTTAATTCTTGCATGCAACGTTTTAACGAAGCTTGAAATATGAACATGTCAATGGTAGGGAGTAAAAGCCTCAGGCTGGTTGTAATGGGGAGTATCATGTACTAGTATCATGCATATGATACTAGTATATGATACTACATCCCTAATGCATACTATCATATATTAGTATCATGTAGTACTTTATTTATTGCCATGCATGACACATAGTAGCATAACATTTATAGTGATACTGTATCATAATATGATACTCAACCCTCTCTTTCTTCACTTAATTCTATGATACCTCGTCAAAATTGCCTAGTTGACATGCATGATACTATCTATGATACTACCATTATGACCAGTCTTATGCATGCATGCAACACTTACTCGTACACATGCACGCACGCAAGACTCACGCATCCATGCGGCACACAACACACGACACAACACACACGCTCACGCTCAAGCTTGTCCTCGTTTGGCGAGTTGACTTATGGGTGCATGCAACCATTGAGAGAAGAAGACTAATAAATGAAGATTGTTGCATGCTGTAATTAAAGATAGACATGCAGCCTATAGGTACATCACAAGTTGGTGCATTAGTCAATCAATGCTGATTAGATTAAAGGCTAAGTGCATTGGAAGTGTAGGTGTACACTCTTTGTTGGAAAAATTTCACAGTTTTTCATGGACCGAGGGAGTACACGTGCATGCACTCGCATAAACAGCCAGGGTGGTTGGCGCACAAGGATTGGACTCCTGTCGCGCCTGCGTAAAGTTTTGCTTAACTGATTTCTTTGCTCTGCCACCTGAAAGGTGGGACCCAGAAACCAGGTGTCAATTTAACCAGTCAACAAAGTGCCACGTCGACTATGTGGCCGGTCAGCAGGGTGCAATACGGTGCTCTACGGTGAGCTAGTGACTGTATAATCACCGCAAAACTATATAGTGACCGTAATGAGCGTATGTGTTACATACGTTGACTGCCAGTGTGTTTTTCTCATTTAAAATTAAGCCATATTAACCGGAAAGGACGCAGTATGAACTAGTACTACTTTGATGTGTCCTGTCAACTCGCCGAATGAGGAGAAGCTTGCTTTACTACGCCCTCTCCCTCGCCCGTGCGCGGTGGCTCACAGGACGAGGAGAAGCTTGCTTACCATGTATGCCTATGCCCTCTCCCTCGCCCACGTGCGCGGTGGCTCGCAGGACAAGGAGAGGGTTTTGACTACAGTGCCCTCTCCCTCTCCCTCTCCCTCGCCCTCACCCTCGCCGTGGACGTGCAACAGTTCATTCGGTGTCAGATTGCCAGAAGCATATTGTACTGTAGTATCATCATTGTTGGACATTCCAAAGAGGTGAAGAGCCAAGTGCAAGGTTCACACGAGTATGAGTTGTTGAACCTCCCTAAGAGGCAAAGAGCCAAGCGAAGGTTTATAGGAGTTTTCATCCTAGTACTACAACTATAGCGAACGATCGCTATTGTACGATGCCACACGTCACCTATAACCAAAGCTCTACCACCTTTTTTTCTCACAAAGCTTGTTGGAGCTCGTACAATAGCCACACAAGTTGCACGTACACATAACACAATTACTAGTAATAAATTCTAAAGGACAAATGCCAGTATGCCACACAAGTTCATCTCCACTTCATGTGATAAATTTGTGCACAAATAGTCTACATATATTTACAACGCCACCATTCACAATTTACCATACTCCACTTACACGATATAGATGGGCTCCATGTCCTCCTCTAGGTTCCAGTCCCAGGTGTTCTTCATAGATGGCACGATCCATAGCGGTGAGCAACGGGAATCATTGTCGCAACTTTCTAGTCCGGTTCCACACGATGGAGACTCATCCAAGCTGAAGCGGCATAAATCAGGGATAGCATGTCCCAGCATGTCGTTCATCCGGCGGTGCACACTAAAGACATAACCATGCTTCATGAAAGGCAGGCCTTCAGTGTCGTGCACGGAAGGTGGCATCCTCTTCACAATGGGGTAGCTGTCCCGAATGAAAAGTGAGTACTCTCCAAGCTTGTTCCTCGGCACCCACATAGCATCACGGGGTTGAACTCGGTGCTGTTCATCTGGAACACGCGACATCTCAGATCTGGACAGATGGTGACGTACATGGTCAAGGTCCATGCATAATAATGTTGTGCTCAAATATGGTGGTCAGTAATATTGTGTAGCAAATAGGACTACTCCAGAATAGAGGAAGTAAAATAACTGACTTATTACATATAGCCACTCTTGACTACATGAATGAGATAGTAAGACATGGAAAAACAAAAATGGTGGGAGCTAGTGGGTTCAAGTCTTCAAGGGCCTAGCTAGCTATACGTGTCCTCCAAGGTAAAAAGTACTAGTACTACTAAATAGTACTACAATGAAAGAGAAGGCGAGAGGGTTAAAAAATCTAATACTACTTGTAGTACTATTACAGTAAACATGTCCTAGTCAAGAAAAGAAAAGAACTAACAAGTACTACTACTCTAACACACAGTAATGAGAAAATGGAATATCCAGGTAGATGGTGACGGTCCGATTGGGTAGATCGTGTGACCATGTTGCACATCAGTGGTACCATGGGTAACGACTGCTAAGATAACCGATCCAAATTTACCAAAATCAGCTACACGGTTCCATTAGACCGAATCGCGGATGCAAATGCACATCCAAGATCAATGATCTTATTTTGATCGGGGGATGATTGGTCCCTGCAAAATAATGGAGTACCGTTAGGGATGCAAATGATGGTTTGTGCATTTTGTTTGTAATCTCCCACACAATAGGATGGCAACCAGATGAAACAAGTCCCCCGGCTTGTCACAGCAAAGATGCTGCCTACATGGCACACGGCGTCTTCGAACGTGTAGGGGTACAAATCTGCCACGGCCAACATGTGCCAGCCTATGCCGTTACTGCCTTTTGTATTAATGGCAATCCTTATGTCGAACACCGCGATGAGATAGTAATCATCATAGCCGCGTTGCTTTGTTGGAAGGTCCGCAATTGCTATCTTCTTTAATCTCATGTAGGCATCATCATACATATTCAAGCCCAGCCAGTCCGGAAGGCCGATCCCAATGGTGGAGAAGGGGTCTACGGGAACGGCTGCACTGCTGTGGATGTTGTGCAAAATGATGGTGGTATCCGGCCGGTGGTATGCGAGCCAATCTTCGTTGGCACCAACCCAGAACTATATATAAGACGGTGGGAGAGCGGAGAAATTATGGGATGGAATAACGAAGTACTATATTTAGAATATATGCTACATGATCAAACTCCATGACTGACCTGCTTATCGGACAAAATCCGACTACCTCTCAACGTCGGCTACTCTAGATGAGTCAATATGCAAGCATGACCGTGCGGTGGACTATTCAATGGATTGCCCCATCGAATAACCTTCTCCTTGAGGACACATGGAAGGCCAACAAGCATGGCCTTTTCCCAAGCTTGTTTAAGCACCATCTTAAAATAGTTGGTGCAGGAAGCACCGAGTCTTGCGGCAGTGAGGACGTCGGAGCGGCGTGTGATTTCTCCTAGAGGATCATCGTCCAAGGTCTCCCAGCACGACGAGGAGGAGAACACCTGGCGTATCCATGGGAGCAGCGACGAACTGCCTTGGTCTCTTCGAGGGGAGGGGGACTGGCGAGGAGGAGACAAGAGCGTAACCTCATGGCCTCATCCCTTCGTTAAGAGCGTAACCTCATGGCCTCATCCCTCATGCATAGTGGTAGTGCATAGTGCCCCGCGATGGTGTGACTATTATTTACTACGTAGTACTGTAGCAGTAGTAGTACTACTTTTTCAACTAGTAGTGCGATGTACTGTACTTCTATAGTGCACCAGTTTTGAACCCTTGAATCTCAAGACCAAGGAGCTACAGTTGCGAGTGGAGGGTACTACTGTTCTCTAGAACCGTCGTTGTACTATCAATGCAGGGATAGTACACCTGCATAGTGCATACTCTCCGTGCTCTATTCAAGCGCGTAGCTGGCCTACTCAGCCGCTCCTCTCATGCACACACTAGCAGCCTATTTATCAGCGATGGTTACTGCGGGGGCAGAACATTTGAGTTCTTTGATACAGCGAGACTAGGCTTTTCGCTTCCATTTGTGGAGGTGTATGTTGGGGAACATAGTAATTTCAAAAAAATTTCTACGCACACGCAAGATCATGGTGATGAATGGCAGTGAGAGGGGAGAGTGATGTCTACGTACCCTCATAGACCATATGCGGAAGCGTTATGACAACGCGGTTGATGTAGTCGTACGTCTTCACGATCCGACCGATCCAAGTACCGAACGTACGACACCTCCATGTTCTGCACACGTTCAGCTCAATGACGTTCCCCGGAATCCGATCCAGCAGGGTGTCGGGGATGAGTTCCGTCAGCACGACGGCGTGGTGACGATGATGATGTTCTACCGATGCAGGGCTTCGCCTAAACTCCGCAACGATATGACCGAGGTGGAATAATGTGGAAGGAGGCATCGCACACGGCTAAGGAACGATCACGATGATCAACTTGTGTGTCCTAGGGTGCCCCTGCCCCCGTATATAAAGGAGCAAGGGGGGAGGCCGGCCGGACCTTGGGGCGCGCCAAGGAGGAGGAGTTCTCCTCCTAGTAGGAGTAGGACTCCCTCTTTCCTACTCCTACTAGGAGGGGGAAAGGAAGGGGAGAGGGAGAGGGAAAGAGGGGGGCGCTGCCCCCCCTCTCCTAGTCCAATTCGGACCAGAGGGGGAGGGGGAGCGCGGCCCATGCTGGCTGCCCCCCCCTCTCTCTCTCTCTCCACTAAAGCCCATAAGGCCCATTACTTCTCCCGTGGGGGTTCCGGTAACCCTCCGGCACTCCGGTTTTCTCCGAAATCACCCGGAACACTTCCGGTGTCTCAATATAGTCATCCAATATATCGATCTTTATGTCTCGACCATTACGAGACTCCTCGTCATGTCCGTGATCACATCCGGGACTCCGAACAACCTTCGGTACATCAAAACTTGTAAACTCATAATAAAACTGTCATCGTAACGTTAAGCGTGCGGACCCTACGGGTTCGAGAACTATGTAGACATGACCTAGAACTGTTTCCGGTCAATAACCAATAGTGGAACCTGGATGTTCATATTGGCTCCTACATATTCTACGAAGATCTTTATCGGTCAAACTGCATAACAACATACGTTGTTCCCTTGTCATCGGTATGTTACTTGCCCGAGATTCACTAATCCCGAAAGTATAGGGAGTGTGCAATGATGATGATATCAATCTTGGAACTATTTCCAACACTTATCATCACTTCCCCTTCAACTAGTCTCTGTTTATTCTGTAACTCCTGTTTCGAGTTACTAACCTTAGCAACCGAACAAGTATCAAATACTCAAGGGCTACTATAAACACTAGCAAGGCACACATCAATAACCTGTATATCAAATATACCCTTGTTCACTTTGCCATCCTTCTTATCCACCAAATATTCAGGGCATTTCCGTTTCTAGTGACCATTTCCTTTCCAGTGTAAGCACTCAGTTTCAGGCTTTGGTCCTGCTTTGGTCTTCTTCACGGGAGTGACAACTTGTTTGCCATTCTACTTGAAGTTTCCCTTTCTTTCCCTTTGCCCTTTTCTTGAAACTAGTGGTCTTGTCAATCATCAACACTTGATGCTCTTTCTTGATTTCTACCTTCGTCGATTTCAACATCACGAAGAGCTCGGGAATCGTTTTCGTCATCCCTTGCATACTGTAGTTCATCACGAAGTTCTAGTAACTTAGTGATGGTGAATAGAGAATTCTGTCAATCACTATCTTCTCGAAGATTAACTCCCACTTGATTCAGCGATTGAAGTACCTAGACAATCTGAGCACATGCTCACTGGTTGAGTGATTCTCCTCCATCTTTTAGCTATAGAACTTGTTGGAGACTTTATATCTCCCAACTCGGGTATTTGCTGGAAATATTAACTTCAACTCCTGGAACATCTCATATGGTCCATGACGTTCAAAACGTCTTTGAAGTCCCGATTCTAAGCCATTTAAGCATGGTGCACTAAACTATCAAGTAGTCATCATTTTTAGCTGGCCAAACGTTCATAACGTCTGCATCTGCTCGTGCAATAGGGTTGTCACCTAGCGGTGCATCAAGGACATAATTCTTCTGTGCAGCAATGAGGATAAACCTCAGATCACGGATCCAATCCGCATCATTGCTACTAACATCTTTCAACACAATTTTATCTAGGAACATATCAAAATAAACATATGAAAGCAACAACGCGAGCTATTGATCTACAACATAATTTGCAAAATACTTCCAGGACTAAGTTCATGATAAATTTAAGTCCAATTAATCATATTACTTAAGAACTCCCACTTAGATAGACATCTCTCTAATCATCTAAGTGATCACGTGATCCAAATCAACTAAACCATAACCGATCATCACGTGAGATGGAGTAGTTTTCAATGGTGAACATCACTATGTTGATCATATCTACTATATGATTCACGCTCGACCTTTCGGTCTCCGTGTTCCGAGGCCATATCTGCATATGCTAGGCTCGTCAAGTTTAACCTGAGTATTCCGCGTGTGCAAAACTGGCTTGCACCCGTTGTAGATGGACGTTGAGCTTATCACAGCCGATCATCACGTGGTGTCTGGGCACGACGAACTTTGGCAACGGTGCATACTTAGGGAGAACACTTCTTGATAATTTTAGTGAGAGATCATCTTAAAATTCTACCGTCAATCAAAGCAAGATAAGATGCATAAAGGATAAACATCACATGCAATCAATATAAGTGATATGATATGGCCATCATCATCTTGTGCTTGTGATCTCCATCTCCGAAGAACCGTCATGATCACCATCGTCACAGGCGCGACACCTTGATCTCCATCGTAGCATCGTTGTCGTCTCGCCAACTATTTCTTCTACGACTATCGCTACTGCTTAGTGATAAAGTAAAGCAATTACAGGGCATTTGCATTTCATACAATAAAGCAACAACCATATGGCTCCTGCCAGTTGCCAATAACTCGGTTACAAAACATGATCATCTCATACAATAAAATATAGCATCACGTCTTGACCATATCACATCACAACATGCCCTGCAAAAACAAGTTAGACATCCTCTACTTTCTTGTTGCAAGTTTTACGTGGCTGCTACGGGCTGAGCAAGAACCGTTCTTACCTACGCATCAAAACCACAACGATAGTTCGTCTAGTTAGTGTTGTTTTAACCTTCGCAAGGACCAGGCGTAGCCACACTCGGTTCAACTAAAGTTGGAGAAACTAACACCCGCCAGCCACCTGTGTGCAAAGCACGTCGGCAGAACCAATCTTGCATAAGCGTACGCGTAATGTTGGTCCGGGCTGCTTCATCCAACAATACCGCCGAACCAAAGTATGACATGCTGGTAAGCAGTATGACTTGTATCGCCCACAACTCACTTGTGTTCTACTCGTGCATACAACATCAACGCATAAAACCTAGGCTCTGATACCACTGTTGGGGAACATATTAATTTCCAAAAATTTCCTACGCACACGCAAGATCATGGTGATGCATAGCAACGAGAGGGGGAGTGATGTCTACGTACCCTCAAAGACCATAAGCGGAAGCATTATGACAACACGGTTGATGTAGTCGTATGTCTTCACGATTCGACCGATCCAAGTACCGAACGTACGGCACCTCCGTGTTCTGCACACGTTCAGCTCAATGACGTTCCCCGGACTCCGATCCAGCAGGGTGTCGGGGATGAGTTATGTCAGCATGACGGTATGGTGACGATGATGATGTTCTACCGACGCAGGGCTTCGCCTAAACTCCGCGACGATATGACCGAGGTGGAATATGGTGGAAGTGGGCACCACACATAGCTAAGGAACGATCATGATGATCAACTTGTGTGTCCTAGGGTGCCCCCCTGCCCCCGTATATAAAGGAGCAAGGGGGGAGGCCGGCCGGCCCTTGTGGCGCGCCAAGGAGGAGGAGGTCTCCTCCTAGTAGGAGTAGGACTCCCTCTTTCCTACTCCTACTAGGAGGGGGAAAGGAAGGGGAGGAGAGGAAAGAGGGGCGCCGCCTCTCCTAGTCCAATTAGGACCAGTGGGGGAGGGGGCGCGCGGCCCATGCTGGCTGCCCCTCTCTCTCTCTCCACTAAAGCCCATAAGGCCCATTACTTCTCCCGGGTGGGGGGGGGGGGTTCCGATAACCCTCCGGCACTTTGGTTTTCTCCGAAATCACCCGGAACACTTCCGGTGTCTGAATATAGTCGTCCAATATATCGATCTTTATGTCTCGACCATTTCGAGACTCCTCGTCATGTCTGTGATCACATCCGGGACTCCGAATAACCTTTGGTACATCAAAACTTGTAAACTCATAATAAAACTTTCATCGTAACGTTAAACGTGCGGACCCTACGGGTTCGAGAACTATGTAGACATGACCTAAAACTGTTTTCGGTCAATAACCAATAGTGGAACCTGGATGTTCATATTGGCTCCTACATATTCTACGAAGATCTTTATCGGTCAAACTGCATAACAACATACGTTGTTCCCTTTGTCATCGGTATGTTACTTGCCCGAGATTCGATCGTCGGTATCCAATACCTAGTTCAATCTCGTTACCGGCAAGTCTCTTTACTCGTTCCGTAATACATCATCCCGTAACTAACTCATTAGTTACAATGCTTGCAAGGCTTAGGTGATGTGTATTACCGAGAGGGCCCAGAGATACCTCTCCGACAATCGGAGTGACAAAACCTAATCTCGAAATACGCCAACCCAACATGTACCTTCAGAGACACCTGTAGAGCACCTTTATAATCACCCAGTTACGTTGTGATGTTTGGTAGCACACAAAGTGTTCCTCCGGTAAACGGGAGTTGCATAATCTCATAGTCATAGGAACATGTATAAGTCATGAAGAAAGCAATAGCAACATACTAAATGATTAAGTGCTAAGTTAATGGAATGGGTCAAGTCAATCACATCATTCTCCTAATGATGTGATCCTGCTAATCAAATGACAACTCATGTCTATGGTTAGGAAACATAACAATCTTTAATTAACGAGCTAGTCAAGTAGAGGCATACTAGTGACAATTTGTTTGTCTATGTATTCATACATGTATTATGTTTCCGGTTAATACAATTCTAGCATGAATAATAAACATTTATCATGAAATAAGGAAATAAATAATAACTTTATTATTGCCTCTAGGGCATATTTCCTTTAGTGTAATGGATCTCTTTGAACTTTGTTAGTTCCTTCTTTTGCCTCCTTTTCAGAAAAATCATGTCAAGAGGAATTTATTTTGTAGAGTTTAGAGCCGATAATGGAGCGAAGTCCATGCGTGCAACGCCACAAGCTACAGAGTAGTAGAAGTTTACGTACAAAGCCATATTGCATAGTTCCCAATGCCACGCCAGGCTTTTCCTGCTCCTCGGGCTTAATTGGCGCTAGTTTAAATATGGTTGCTGATGAGGAAGCTGCAAGCGAGGTGCGGCTAGGGCAAGTACGCGGGCGAGAAACTTTGCACGGTGTGAATTGATATATAGGAGTACTACTCTAGTACACGAGCCATGAGATGATGGGAGGGAAAACCCGTTCACGTGGCTGGGCTATCCAGTGCACCCAAATTGTGGTGCGACACGTCCGTTCGACTTCAAAAGTCAAACTACCGGTGTACAATATTGGCTCGCAGCGAGGTTACTATTTAAAAAAAAGCCGCAGTGCGTTCGGCCGGGATCGAACCCACAAAACAAGCTATACACTCCTGTGACCACTTGTAGTACTCGTTGGAGTACAACACAACCTAGAATTGCCTTTTTTGCTAGTACATTATTCCTTACAAGAAACCACGAGCAAGAAACTACCACTTTCCAACCATCCCTACCAAGAAACCACTACTCTACAAAAATTAGCCAAAACATCCCAAAATTTTCTTAATCCGTCGCAATAAACTACCAAGTGCATTCTAGGCACGTTTCAACCCATGTGGCCCTTAAGTTAATGCCTTCTATTTGACCAAAAAGTTAGGCGTTATGACTTGTGGGACCTACATGTCAGTCTTGACAAAAATCCCCGAGTGACCTCCTACCTCCGACCCGTCCACCTAGTCATCCTCGGCCATGGGACACAGCTACCACTGCTGGCAGAAGGCGAGGTCAAAAGCACCGGCGGTGCAGAGCCCATCTTGCGGCTGCCCGGATGGGATCTCCATCTGGCGCTCACGGCCGTTAGCTAGCCAAGCTAGCACACACCCTGTTGGATGCATCCAGCTGCTTGTCTGCAAGGTTTGCAAGCTAGGTTGGCACGATGGTGCGGCGGCTTGCTCGCATGCGCCGCGCTAGTGCCAGCAATCTGGCTCGAGCGAAGGCCAGCGCGGCGGCTTGCTCGCGCGTGAGCCATGCTCGGGCGAGCCAGCCAACCCGTTTTGAGGCCAGCGCGGCGTCTACCCCGTCTGACGGAGCGGCGGCCAACTCGCTCACCACTGTCGCCACCGACGAACATGCATAAGAACTGTTTGAAGTAATATTCAGGAAAAATAATGATTGGAGGAGGAAGAAGAGGATAGAAGCTCATATGTGGGTCCCTCGTGTCAACAGTCAAACAAACAGTGTTGGTTTAAGGTGCCTTGTTAGCACGGACATGTGGGCCAACCCTGTCATAAATAGGTTTAAACGAACCTAATTGGCACTAGGTAGTAGTTTTTTGGCATGGATTAAGAAATTTTGGGTAGGTTTTTGCTATTTTTGTACAATAGTTTCTTCTTAGGGCTGGTTGAAAGTGGTAGTTTTTTGTTAAATACTCTACATACTGTAAGTAGGAATGAAAGTTAAGCTTTGGAAGCCAATAAGCACGGCTAGTTACATAGTGCCTATGTGTATGTAATTCAAACTAAATATCAACCATGAGTGACTAATATCTTGATGGAAAACTCGAAACTATGGAAATACTAGCAATTTTTTTGCATGGTTGGAAATACTAGCAACATGCACGTGCATTGCAACGGATCATAATTAGAATAATACTTAGTCACAAACCTGATAGAAAACACTCTAATTTTGATATACATATATCACTAGAAATATATTATGTTTCAATCAGAATATATTCCTTGGGCTGTTTTGGTGAGATGAGGGAGGGATGTTGTTGGTTTTAAGAAACTAGTTAAGGGGATTTCTGCAAATTGGGTAGAGAAGTGAGATGTTGTTGAGAAAAGGCAACAACTTACCTCACAGTCATTAGATGTAGATCTAATGGTCAGAAATGACGGATGGTAGACACACCCTCATCACCAACTAAGTCTTCTATAGGAGTACTAGCAAGATGCCCGTGCATTGCACAGAACATCAAGGTGGATTTTTTTTATAAAACACCTATTGTGATTGACCCATGCGGGAGTAATCCCATGTGTAAAAACTAATGATATCTCGAGAAAGAGGAGAGATAATGTGAGGAGGAGTGGGGTGTGGTGGTGATTGGTGGTTGGACTGAGCGGAGGCATGGTGATGGATGACGCCGGCAGCGACCAGCATGCCAGATTGTTCCGAAGGCTTTCCTTTTTTAATTGCTCAACAATGAGGTTGTGGGAGATAAGGATGAACGAGGGAATGCCTTGTCTACAGATGTGGAGAGAGGTGCGGGTATCTTTTAGTTTGCTTTCTATCCGTCAGATATAGATCAGACGGTCTATATTGCAAGATGGTAGGCATACCATCATCACCAACTTGGTTTTCTCTACTCATATAAAAAAGGGATAATTAGATTTATGCCCCTAGTTGTGTCCCACTCGTCTGTTTTACCCCTAATTCCCCAAAGTCACCGGTTCTGTCCAAGTCACTTTGCTCCTCTTATGCTTTTGCCCTTTGACCGTTTGACTGTCAGTTTGAAAACTTCATAACTAATTCATACTAAATCAGAAAAATGCAAATAAGATACCAAAATGTTCAAAAAAACATCACCTATATGTCAGTGTCATTTGCATTCATGAAAAAAGTGTTGAACAGGGCACATCTGAGTTTTAGCTCTTTTGATACCACCATGAATAGTAAACTCTAAAAAAGTTCAAAACCATTCAAAAAAAATCGGTGGCAAAGAATGACAAATGTTTTAAGTGTCTGCCAAGTTTCATCAAGGAATGACATTCGCGGGTGCCGCGGCAAAAAACCCAATCAGCTCTCCAAAATAGATTTTTTTTCCACGACTTCCACGAATGTCGTTCCCTAATGAAACTTGGCAAGCACTTAGAACATTTGTCGTTCTTTGCCACCATATTTTTTTGAATCTTTTTGAATTTTTTTAGAGTTTACTATTCATGATGGTATCAAAATAGCTAAAACTCAGATGTGTACTTTTCAACACTTTTTTCATGGGGGCAAATGACACTGACATATAGGTGATGTTTTTCTGGATGTTTTGGTATCTTATTTGCATTTTTCTGATTTAGTATGAATTAGTTATGAAGTTTTCAAACTGACGGTCAAACAGTCAAAGGGCAAAAGCATAAGAGGAGCAAAGTGACTTGGACAGAACCAGTGACTTTTGGGAATTAGGGGTAAAACAGACGAGTGGGACACAACTAGGGGCATAAATCTAATTATCCCAATATAAAAAACAAACTTGGTGATGATGGTGTGCCTGCCATCCTGCAATATAGGCCATTCGATTTATATCTTACGGATAGGAAGGAAACTAGGGCAATTTTGCAAAAAGATACCCACACCCCTATCCACATTTGCAAATAAGGCCCTCGTTCATCCTTTTCCCTGACAAGATAAACTACTCATACAAATGCATCTTGATGTTCCGTGCAAGGCACGGGCATCTCGCTAGTTATCTCTACTCTTATAAAATACCGAGTTGGTGATGATGGTGTGCTTTCCATCATGTAATATAGACCGTGCGATCTATAACTGACGGATCAAAAGCAAACTATGGCAATTTTGCAAAAAGATACCCGCATCTCTCACCATACTTGCAGATGAGGACTTCCCTCGTTCATCCTTTTCTCTCACAAGATAAACTACTCATACAAATGCATCTTGATGTTCTGTGAAATGCACGGACAACTTTCTAGTTTTTTATAAGAGAGAGAAGAGATATAAGTATGGAGATACATACATATTATCCATACTTGTTTGCATAAACTTGGATCTACATTCTATTCAACGGCTGAGCATGTGGGGCCTTAGCACGATGACTTCCCGACGGTGTAAAACAAAGGTTTTCCCGTCGCCGATAAGGAGGGGGTGACGGCGGCGCGCTTTCGGCTCGCTCTAGTCCTAGTAGTCATACTAGGTGGTCTATGGACGTGTAGATTTATTCGTTTTCACGTCTCGTGTTCGTCGTACTGCCACGACTATTGATGAATAGACGGTAAGTTATTCACGATAAAACCTTGGTTGAGCGTGTGTGCGAGAGAGAGACAGTGTGTGCGTGTGTGATATGTGTAGAGACCGAGGCAATGACAAGAGATTCTTTGTGTATGTGTGTGTGGAGGATAGAGAGAGACATGTGCATGGGGCTTTGTGTTGTGTAACATGGAGACACATAGACACAATCAGAGAGTGAGTGTGTGAGATACACATGCGGACATGGGGAGAGATGTTTGAGTTAGAGAGATGGAGAATTTTGGTGTGAATGTGAGCTAGAGAGGGGGGATATATACATACCTAGAGCTGGAGAGAATATGCAGGGGTGTGTGTCTTAAAAGAAGGATCTAGATAGATGGGTGTTTGTGCATGTCTATGTGTGTGTTTGTGCCTGAGCGTGTGTGTGAGCGGGAGTGTGTGTCTGGGGAGAAGAGAGACCACTGATGATATAAACCTAGTAGGGAAGGGTAAATGGTGTGACATGTGTGTCCAAGAGAGAGAAAGGCATGTGTAGTAGCGGGATAGCATGGGTGCGGGCGGGGAGCAGACTATTTGGAAGAGACATCGAGTGTGTGTGTGAGAGGGGTGTGAGAGCGAGAGAGAGAGCTAGCGAGGGAGAGAGAGAGAGAGAGGTAGAGAGGGGGGGGGAGGGGTCGTTTGTGTGCGGAAGTGGCGTATAGATAGGGAGACAAGGTTGATGTTGTTCGAAATTGGCCTATGTATGGAGACACAAGGGAAGCGAGTCATCATGTGTGTGATAGAGACTTCATGAGAGATCTAGAATAGACGGTGTATAGAATAACGTACGAGATTGAGAACGATGATACGTTAGGGAGCTATGGAAAGAGTCACGACATATATGTATATGGGGAAGGATCTCGGTCGGGTCCGCATGTGGGAGAGATAGAAAGAGGAGAGTGGTGCACAAGGAGAGAAATGGTGCTTGTTTGCAGTGGGGGTGGTGAGTGAGGTGAGTGTGTGAGAACCACGTAACTAGGGAGATAGATGTTTGGGGGCGACGTTTTGTGTGTGGGAAAGATACACTCTATATAGTGCGTGTGCTTGGGAAAGAGAGATGCCGGGAGACCTAGAGAGTGGGGGAAGAGATGTGTGCATGCCCGAGAGACAAAGTGATAGAGACCTATATTGGGGTCCGGACTTAGAAGAGAGAGGGGGGTTAATGTGCTCCTGTGTTCGTGTCCGGGGGAGAGAACGACTTGTGTGTGTGGGGGGGGGGGACGGGGTGGGTGGCTTCAGACAAAAGAGTGAGGTGTCTATATTTGAGAGACTTTAGCGTAACTGAGATATTTTATGGTCAATAGTGTGTGCACTCATGGTTGATCAATTTGTTTCACAGTTTGGACTATGAGATAACGATACTTTTGAACATGTGTGATATAGTTTGAAGTACCAGAATTAAAAACCTCAGATTGGAATTTTTGGAATTTGACTCCATCATTAGCTTTTGCAATTCATTTAAACGGAGGTACATTTTTTAAGCCGGGATTTCGTGATTTCAAATTCATATATCAAACCTAGAGATATACACATACGAGCATGTTCAAACCTTATAATCATCCACTTTATTCATACACATACACATTTTGTTTTTGTCATCATATTTATGATAAACACATTTGGAATTTCGTCTGAACTGGACCATATGATGGTATTAGCTTCCACTAGCTCAATGATCCATATTTGAATTGAATGGACAATCTAAGTTTCGAGTTGGAGACACTAATTTTAGAAACTTGCACTTTTTTTGCATTCAAAACTAATAAATTCTTCGCCGTGATATCATAGTCGGCCGTACAAGAGTAGAACACTTAATTTCAGTCGCCAAAAGCTTTCAAACTTCCCGGTCACATCAAAATATCTCGCGCCGGAAAGTTTAGCCCTACAATATTCCTGTTTTACCCCTGCCACATGAATGGAAAAGGGCTGCTTTGGTAACTCCATTGTGTCCCCCTCTTTACCCCCAACATTCTTCCCCAAAGCCCCTCCCCTTCCCCTCCCCGCCTCCTCCCCCCAACCACGCCAAGTCGCCGAATCTAGTCCTCCGCCGCAGCGGTGGACCTTACACCCCACCGGATCTACCTTCCGCACCTTGGAACCCCAACTGCCAACTCATCACTTCACCGGAGCCGCTTGAGCGACTGGCTTGCTGATACATCTCCAACGTATCTATAAATTTTGATTGTTCCATGCTATTATATTACCTGTTTTAGATGTTTTATATGCATTTATATGCTATTTTATATTATTTTTGGGACTAACCTATTAACCTAGAGCCTAGTGCCAGTTTCTGTTTTTTGGCTGTTTTAGAGTTTCGCAGAAAAGGAATACCAAACGGAGTCCAAATGGAATAAAACATTCACGATGATCTTTCTTGGACCAGAAGCAAACCAGGAGACTTGGAGATGAAGTCGGAGAAGCAACAAGGCAGCCACGAGGGTCGAGGGCGCGCCCAGGGGGGTAGGGCGCACCCTGATGTAGGGTGGAACCCTAGATGCCCGATCTTTCATGATTGGAGGGGATCCTACGAAGAACACGAAGAACACGAGGAGAAAAAGAGGGGAACATGAGGGAAAACACAAGAGAAATCACTCAACCAACAAGATCCGGTCACAGATATGCTAGATCCTCGAAACACAAAGTGTGATACATGATTGAAAGTCAACAAGGGATGATACAAAAGGTCTTCTCCGTGAGGAGGTCTTGAAGGGTCTTCCTGTGATGGGGTCTTGAATCCGCTTGGGGGATCTTCTCCGAAGAGGTCGTGAGCTCTTAGGAGAAGTAACCAAGTGGATGAGAAAAGATCTATCTGAAATATGAGCTATCACAATGCTAACCCTAGAAAGAGGGCGGAGGAGGAGTATATATAGTCTAGGGGGGCGAAGGGGTACATGGGTCTCGGCCCTTTACATTGTGCGCAGATAGGGAACGTCGGATGTCCGGGCGTCTGACCGGATGTCCGGGTACTCGAGAGGCGCCGGATGTCCGGGCTATCGGGCCGGATGTCTGGGCTGGCCTGGCGCCATCTTGGAGCTCCCTGGATAGATCTAGTCTGGATGTCTGGGCGTCGGCCAGATGTCCGGGGCGTCGTGAAGGGCCGGATGTCCAGGGTTGTGGCTGGATGTCCAAGCTGGCGGGGCAGGCTTCAGTACTCCCTGGACGACTTGTCCAGATGTCCGGGCTCGGAGCCGGATTTCCCGGGCGACGGGCCGGATGTCCGGGCTGGCCGCTGGATGTCCAGGCCCTGTAGCTTTGGCCGCTGGTCCTTGGTTGCAGGCGATACCTCCAGTAGCCGGATGTCCGGGGCCATGGCCGGATGCCCGGGACCTGGAAGCTGTTCGCGTCTTCTTCCGGTGGTTCTCTTCATCCGTGGACTTGGGAGCTTGACCATCTTCATGTGCATCCTCAGGAGGGTTCTCTTGGTACCTAATCATGCACAACATGCTAGACTTATGTAGTAGCCATGTCTCGAGTGGATCATATGAGATATCACTAAGGAAAGAAGTCACATCGGTCTCGAGAGCTCTAGCTCGTGCTCGTGTCATGGGTCCTCTTGGGACTTGGTGTGATGATGGTAGGTCCATGGGGATGTCCGTAGGATGCTCTGCATCATCTCCCCTCCCTTGGTAAAGATCCGACCTCGGATCGAAATCCTCATCACCATGGTATGGGGAGAGATCTTTGATGTTGAAAATGTCGCTCACAGAGTACTTGTTGCGTGGGATGTCGATCTTGTAGGCGTTTTTGTTGTAGCGTTCAAGCACCTTGAAGGGTCCATCGGCTCGTGGTAGATGTTTGGACTTGCTTTTGTTGGGGAAGCGCTCCTTGCAAAGGTGTAGCCACACAAGACCTCCAATGTTGAATATCATGGGTTGCTTGTTGATGTTGAGCTTGGTCGCGAGTCGTTGTACTTGGCGCTTGATGGTGTGCCTTGTATCTTCATGCATCTTTTTGAGGTAATTCACTCGGGCACTCGCATCCATGTTGATGCGCTCTTGTAGTGGTAGAGGAAGAATGTCCAATGGGGACAATAGGTTGAAACCGTAGACGACCTCGAAGGGGGACTTGCCGGTAGTAGAATGTCTTGTGCGGTTGTAGGCATACTCGGTGATGGGTAGACACTCCTCCCATTCCTTGATGTTCCTCTTGATCAACACGCGTAGTAGAGTGGAGAGTGTTCGGTTCGTCACTTCTGTTTGGCCGTCGGTTTGAGGATGGTATGCCCAAGAGAACAAGAGCTTGATTCCGAGCATGGCACATAGAGTCTTCCAAAGCTAACTCAATAACTTGACATCGCAGTTCGAGACAATCGTCTTTGGTACTCCATGGAGGGTAAGATTTCCCTACAAAAGATATTTGCAATATGTGAAGCATCATCTATCTTGTTGCATGGGATAAAATGAGCCATCTTAGAGAATCGGTCCACAACAACAAACACAAAATCCTTTCCATTTTGACTTCTAGGCAAAGCAAGTACAAAATCCATGCTAATGTCTTCCCAAGGTTGATAAGGAATAGGAAGGGGCATGTAAAGACCATGGGATTGAGCTTTTGACTTAGCTTTGCGACATGTAGAGCATCGGTTGGTGAAGCGTGAGACGTCACGGAACATCTTGGGCCAAAAATAGTTCTTGGAGAGCATAGCGAATGTCTTGTCGCGTCCAAAGTGTCCCATCCGCCTCCGTGAGCCTCTTGCAAAAGGAGCAAACGAAGAGAAGACTTAGGAATGCAAAGTTTGTTAGCTCTCATAATATAATCATCCTTGATGTAATATCGTTCCTAAGATGTACGCGTGAAAAACTTAGCATAAAGAATAGCAAAAGTAGGATCATGCAAGCATGCATACGCGGGAAAGAGCATCCGCCACTACATTTTCCTTACCTTTGATTTAATTGATGACATAAGGAAAAGACTCAATGAATTCACTTCATTTAGCATCACGCTTGTTCAACTTAGTTTGACCCTTTAAGTACTTAGGCATTTCATGATCGGTATGAATGATAAATTCATCAAGGAGAACATAATGTTCCCACTCACGAAAAACTCGAAGGCATATAGCTCTTTGTCATAGATGGGATAATTGAGTTGCGCTCCGGAAAGTTTCTCACTAAAGTATGCTATGGGGCGCTTTTCTTGCGTTAACACACCTCCTATGCCATTACCACTAGCATCACAATGTATTTCAAAGGGTTTGTCAAAGTTGGGTAATGCAAGCACGGGAGAATGAGTAAGCAAATTCTTAAGATCATTAAATGTGGTATCTTGGGATGGTCCCAAACAAATGGCGCATTTTTCTTACTCAAAGAATGCAAAGGCGAAGCAATGGTGCTAAAATCCTTCACAAATCTACGATAGAAACTGGCTAAACCAAGAAAACTACGCACTTGTTGCAAGTTGGTTGGTTGGGGCCAAGTTTTAATAGCATTGATCTTAGATTCGTCTACATGAACACCCTTAGAAGACACAACGAAACCCAAGAAAACAAGCTTATCAACACCAAAAAGGCATTTGTCCATATTAGCATAAAGTCGCTCTTTCCTAAGGGTTTGCAACATGGTTCTAAGATGGGTGACATGATCTTTGAGGGGTTTGCTAAAGACAAGAATATCATCAAAATAGACCACAACAAATACACCAATATAGGGACGAAGAACAAAGTGCATGACTCGCATGAAAGTACCGGGTGCTTCGGATAAACCCATTGGCATAACTAGCCATTCATATAAGCCAAATTTAGTCTTAAATGCGGTTTTCCATTCATCACCTTCTTGGATGTGTATTTGATAGTAGCCACTCTTAAGATCAATCTTAGAGAAAATGGTGGCTCCGCTAAGCTCATCAAGCATATCATCTAAGCGTGGAATAGGGTAATGATATCTAACAGTGATAACATTGATGGGACGGCAATCGAAAACTATGCAATAAGGACTGTCTTTCTTTGGAACAAGAATGACCGGAATGGCACAACGACTCAAGCTTTCACGTACTTGACCATTGTCGATGAGTTTTTGTACTTGCTCTTGGATCTCCATAGTTTCCTCGGGGTTGACGCGGTAGGGAGCCTTGTTAGGTAGAGGTGCTCCGGGGATAAGGTCGATTTGATGCTCAATGCCTCGTAGTGGAGGTAGACCCGGAGGTAGCTCGTCGGGGAAAACATCTTGGAATTCCTGCAAAAGAGAAGATAACACGAAAGGTAGATTGTGAGTGTTGTTAGTCTTTGGTGCCTCGTCCTTGCACACAAGGACATAGTGCATAGCACTTGATGGGTTCTCACACACTTCTCTCATCTCACTTTTGGTGGCAAATAGGACTAATTTTTTCTTGTCGTTCATCATGGAGGCACTCGATTTTGGCTTGTGGCACTCACTATCTTTTGGGTGGGTCATTCTCTCACTCTTTTCTCCATGATGGGTGGCTTGCTTGTCGGCGATCACTTGACTTGGAGACATAGGTCATAGCACGTACTCCTTTCCTTTCATCTTGAAGCTATAGTGATTGGTACGCCTGTTGTGGATGACTCCGCGGTCAAATTGCCATGGTCGACCAATAAGGAGGTGGCAAACGGACATCGGGACGACATCACACTCCAAATTGTATTCATATGCTCCGATCTTGAAGGAGACTTTGACCGTATGCTCAACTTGGATAGTGCCGGAATCGCTTAGCCATTGAACCTTGTAGGGGTGCGAGTGCTTCATCTTGAACAATTGGAGCTTGGAGAATAGTTCTTCACTTGCCAAGTTGTGACAACTCCCTCCATTGATGATGACCTTGACGGACCTTCCATTGATGCCAGCCTTGGTGTGGAAGATGTGGCATATTTGGTCTTCGTCTTGTTGATGTTGAATAGTCAAGGCTTTGGAGACAGCGAGAGCGGGGCTCGAATCCTCATCACAAAAGACTTGATCATCTTCATCTTCGTTCACGTGCCAGTGCATGGCCACTTGCTCAAGGGCTTCCATCTCCCCTTCACTCATGGAGTCATAGGTTCCGTCGTCGTTGAGGATAATGGTGCGCTTGTTGGTACACTCAAAGGACTTGTGTCCTCAGCCGCTGCATGTGGAACACTTGATGGAGCTTGTCTTGATGGTCTCATCGGTTGGAGTAGATGATGAAGCGCGCGGCTTGAAGTTTCTTGTAGTAGGAGGATGACTTGAGTTTGTCGAAGTTTTCTTGTAACTCGACTTGTCGCCGTTGCTTGTAGATGTCTTGGTTGAGGTAGAAGTTGTTGGAGTCGTTGAAGATTGGGTGTTGGAGAAGTTGTAGCTCTTGGATGAGTACTTGGCATACTAGAAGTCATCTTTCACTTGGTGTTCCGCTTTTGTAGCTTGATGCATGAGCTCAGTGAGGTTGGATAGGGTTGGAAGTCAGAAATCTTCTTGATGGGAGGATTGAGGCCTGATAATCCCCAAGTGCAGGGAATCATTGTAGCAATTTACAAAGGTGGAAGTGATAAGCATGGAGTGTCGAACCCACAAGGAGCTAAAGGCAAGATCAATATTCTCTCAAGTCCTATCTGCCACTGATACGACTCTACGTACACCGAACTTTTGCTTCCAACTAGAAACGAGAAATAAAACTACGTTGTGGGTATGAAGAGGATAACTTTGTATGATATCGAAGAGCTAAAATATAAAAGTAGGTGCTGTTATCATAAATATAGAATATATTACTAAATATTATAAATAGCGAGTGTGGAATAATGATGGGTCGGTGTGCGGAATTATACTAGGAAATTGTTAACAAGACCGGTAATCACTATTGCAATTTCATATGAGGGAGAGGCATAAGCTAACATCTTTCTCTTCTTGGATCATATGCACTTATGATTGGAACTCTAGCAAGCATCCACAACTACTAAAGATCATTAAGGTAAAACCCAACCATAGCATTAACATATCAAGTCCCCTTTATTCCCATACGCCGTGACCCACTTATCTGTGTTTATGCTTCTATCACTCAAGCAACACAGATAATAAGTAAACCATGGACATATTGCAACACCCTACAGCAGGAGTCCCTCACGCTTGCGCGACACGAAGGGCACAATAGGACAACACCAAAATAAATCATACAACTCATACCAATCTAGATCATCAATCAACCCAAAGACAAAGGATATCTACTCAAAACATCATAATATGGCAACACATAATTGGATCATAATATGTGGCATAAAGCACCATGTTCAAGTAGGGATTACAGCGGGGTGCGGGAGAGTGGACCGCCTAAAAGAGATGAGGATGGTGGTGATGATGGTGATGTTGATGAAGACGATCACCGCGGCGGTGATTCCCGTCCCGATGGCACTCCGGCGCCACCGAAAGAGAGGAGGAGAAGTTCTCCCCCTTGTGCTTCCTCCTCCATGGACTCCCCCCTTTATGGGGAGAGGTTCCCCCTCTGGTCCTTGGCCTTCATGGCCTCCGATGATCATGGCCCCCTCCGGCAGGGTGCGAGAGACGGCCTAGATTGATTTCTCGTGGCTACAGAGGCTTGTGGAGGCGGAACTTCCGATCTAGGTTATTTTTTGGAGGTTTGGGTATTTATAGAAGAGGTTGGCGTCGAGACAAGTCAAGGGGCCCCATAGGGAGTCCACGAGGCATAGGGGCGTGCCCCAGGGGGGTGGGCGCACCCCCACCCTTGTGGAGCCCACGGGACTCCCCTCCGGTAGATTTTTGTCCCAGTATTTTTTACATTTTCCCAAAAAAATCTCCGTTGATTTTCAGTGCATTTCGAGAACTTTTATTTCTGCACAAAAACAAAACCACGGTAGTTCTGCTAAAAATAGCGTCAGTCCGGGTTAGTTCTAATCAAATCATGCCAAAATCATATAAAACTATTGTAAACGTGGCATGAATACTTCATAAATTATAGATACGTTGGAGACGTATCAGCATCCCCAAGCTTAATTCCTGCTCATCCTCGAGTAGGTAAATGATAAAAGTAATAATTTATGAAGTGGGAATGCTAGCAAGTGCTTAAGTTTGATCAATGATAGTTTCAATCACTTTTTCTAGCATCATTATATATCATAGAAGTTGCTCAACTCATAAAACTTTTCATGATCACGTAACAAGCTATTCACAAGTTAAACTATAGATCATAAACTTTCTTGAAAACTAACAAACCATGCTCTTAGTCATCAAACAATTGCAATTCATTTTATTTTTGGGAAGGGTCTATGTAAGAGCTTTGATTCAACAAACTCCACATACTCAACTATCATTTAATCTTTCACAATTGCTAACACTCATGTGATATTTATGGTTTCAAAGTTTAAATCGGACATAGAGAAGATAGGGGCTTATAGTTTCACCTCCCAACCTTTTACCTCAAGGGTAATGTCAACAATAATAATTTATGAAAACCTACATCCAAGTGGATATATCTGGATCACTCCAACACAAAGTGCTTGCCAAAGGAAAAAGTGTAAAAAGGAAAGGTGATGATTGCCATGACTCTTGTATAAGGGTAGAAGATAAAAGTAAAAGATAGGCCCTTCGCAGAGGGAAGCATAGGTTGTCATGCGCTTTTATGGTTGGATGCACAAAATCTTAATGCAAAAGAATGTCACTTTATATTGCTGCTTGTGATAAAGACCTTTATTATGCAGTCTGTCGCTTTTATTTCTTCCCTATCACAAGTTCGTATAAAGCTTATTTTCTTCGCACTAATAGATCATACATATTTAATAAGCAATTTTTATTGCATGCACGATGACAACTTACTTGAAGGATCTTACTCAATCCATAGGTAGGTATGGTGGACTCTCATGGTAAAACTGGTTTAAGGGATGTTTGGAAGCACAAGTAGTATCTCTACTTGATGCAAAGAATTTGGCTAGCATGAGAGGGAAAGGCATGCTCAACATGTTGGATGATCCAAGACAATATAACGTTTAGGATATAGGAAAACATAACCCATTAAGTTGTCTTCCTTGTCCAACATCAACCTTTTAGCATGTCTTATTTCAATGAGTGCTCACAATTACAAAATATGTCCAAGATAGTTTATTTATATGTGAAATCTCTCTTCCTTTAATATTCTTTCATGAATTGTTCAAGAGACCAATGCTGCGTTTGCTGACTTTCAATAAGTTTACTACCTATACTAATTATTCATGAAGTCATTACTCCCCATGTTATAATCATATGAAACATATATAAATTTAGATTTATGATATTCAATTCATTCAACCATTTACTCATAGGATATACGTGAAGCACGTGAGTAAATGGCAAACTACTCCAAAAAGATATAAGTGAAGAACACTAAGTAGTCAAATAATTAAATAGACATGGGAGGATTCTTTTTCATTCAAGATTTCAGATCCAATGATTTTATTCAAACAGCAAGTAAAATGAAAATACGCGCCAAGCAAAACACATATCATGTGACGAATAACAATATAGCTCCAGGTAAGGTATACCGATGGTTTTGAAGACGAAAGAGGGGATGCCTTCCAGGGCATCCCCAAGTTTAGGCGCTTGGGTCTTCCTTGAGTATTACCTTGGGGTGCCTTGGGCATCCCCAAGCTTAGAGTATTTCCACTCCTTATTTTCCTCATATCGATATCTCACTCAAAACTTGAAAACTTCAATCACACAAACTTAACGGAACTTCGTGAGATGGGTTAGTATGATAAAGAGTAAATCATTCACTTTGGTACGGTCAAAGACAATATTCATAATTGTTCTCACACAATTCCTACTGTACCATATCATTTCTACAATTTATATTGAGCAATATAAGCCATAGAAACTAGAAAACAAGCAAACTATGCATTAAAAACAGAATCTGCCAGAAACAGAACAGTCTGTAATGATCTGAACAACAACCATACTTCTGATACTCCAAAAATTCTGAAATAAGTTAATGGACGTGAGGAATTTGTCTATTAATCTTCTGCAAAAAGAATCAACTCAAAAACACTCTTATGTAAAATATGACAGCTAATCTCGTGAGCACAAAGTTTATGTTTTTTTACAGCAAGATCACATTAACTTTCACCCAAGTCTTCCCAAAGGTCTTACTTGGCACTTTATTGAAACAAAAGCTATAAAACTTGATTACTACAGTGGCTTAATCATGTGGACACACAAAAATAGTGAAGTTAAATATTGGGTTGTCTCCCTACAAGCGCTTTTCTTTAATGCCTTTTAGCTAGGCATGATGATTTCAATGATGCTCACATAAAAGATAAGAATTGAAACATAAAGAGAGCATCATGAAGAATGTGACTAGCAAATTTAAACCTAACCCACTTCCTATTCCTAGGGATTTTGTTAGCACACAACATAAGGTAACAAGAATCAACTAGCATAGGAAGGCAAAACAAGTATAACTTTGAAACTTTAAGCACATAGAGAGGAAACTTGATATTATTGCAACTCCTACAAGCATATATTCGTCCCTCATAATAATTTTCAGTAGCATCATGAATGAGTTTAACAATACAACCATCACATATAGCATACTTTTCATGATCTACAAGCATAGAAATTTTACTACTCTCCACATAAGCAAAAATTCTTCTCATTCGGAATAGTGAGAGCAAACTCAACAAAATAACCGTCATGTGAGGCATAGTCCAATTGAAAATTAAAATCATGATGACAAGTTTCATGGTTAACATTATTCTTTATAGCATATATGTCATCGCATTAATAATCATAGATAGCAACTTTGTTCTCATAATCAATTGGAACCTCTTCCGAAATAGTGGAATCATTACCAACTAAAGTTGACACTCTTCCAAATCCACTTTCATAAATATCACACTAAGATTCAACACCCTCCATGTCACACCCTGCATTTTGTAACATTTCACTTGCATGAAAATTTGGACCAACAAAAACTTTTTGCTTTATTTGGCTTTTATTTGGAGTTGGTTTTCTCTATGTGGTTTTTCAAGTGCTCTTAATAGTCAACTACTCCACCTTCTATACTTCATCTCCTTGCCCCAAACTTCTGTCCAATGATCATGCCATGTGTGTAGAGCAATATAGTATTTTCTTATAAAATAATTTGGCCAAAAAGTATTTTATAAAATTAGCTTTCCAAAAACGCTTGAATTAAGATTTGCACTGCAAGTACTTGATTTGAGGTGTGAAAAATCTTTCCAAAAGTATATTTGAAACCTATTAGATATAGGATACCCAGAAACAACAAAAAGATAATTTTAAAAGCTATTTCTCTATTTTATTTAAAAGCTTTTTCTTAAGGCCAGAAATGGTCTTTAATAGGTAAAAATTATTTTATTGTTTCAAAAATATTTGACAAAAATCAGGGAAACTCAGTGGACATATATTTTCCATATATAAGAGTTTCAACATATGGTTATGATCAAAATATTGGACAAAACCCCCCAAAACCATTTCTGCCCATTTCAAGGATTTGAAATATTTCTACAGGAAATATTTTCACAAAAATCCAAGAAAAATCCAGCAAGTCACAAATACATGCTGTGATCACCTTGCAAAGCCTCATGTCAATTAAAGTCATTTTGGTTCACCAAAATGCCCCAAAACCCTCTCTGACCAGGATCAAGTTTGAGCAACTTTGTACTACCAACTTTCTCCCATTGACCCCAACTTTTGTGAGAATGTTCACATGACCAAATGAGGCCACTACGCAAAGTGGTGCATCAAGGAGAAGTGTTATGCTCAACTAGATCTACTCAAGTTTATTTCTGCTCATTTTTAGGGTTTACAAAAGTTGCATTCGCAACTTTGCCCAAATAATCTCCAAATTGGTGGAAGGCTATATTTATATGAGTCATTTCACCTTGTGGAGTCTCATGGCAATTGGAGTCCAATTGCTTGCTCAAAACTCTATCAAACACCTTCCGACATTTTGCAAAACCACTGCTTTTGACCCTTTCACTATTCTTGGTGAGCTCTAATTTTACCATAGCCCCTTCTAGTCATATTTTACCTCCAGAGGTTCTCCTAGCTCAAACTCAATTGTTGGGGATGAAAATCTCTCTCTCCCTCTCTGGACAGCTATTTTCTCCCTCTTCCTCACCTCCCTCCTCCATCCAAGTGGCCATCCAGGCATCCAATGCCCTCCCCATTTGTTTACTTCCCCTAGAGCCCCAGACACTAGTGGCCAAGCCCAGGCTGGGAAAATGGCCATGCCGGCCATATGCACGCTCTGAGCTGCCACAAGGATCCTCAAGACAGTAGCCGCCCTTCCAGCCGCTTCCGCCACCTCGGCCCTCCCCTCACGCCAACCGACACGCCTCGACGTCCGCGACACGCCACGGCACCGTCCCCCTCCTCTCTCCTCCTCCCCGCGCCTCCGCGCTAGCGAACAAGGGCCGCCCGAGCGCACCAGTGAGCGTGCTCACACGCGCGGTGCCTCTGGCCCCTTGCTCCCTCTCTCTCTCTTCTTCCCATGGGCGTAGTCGACCCCCACGAACACCCCAGACACGATGCAGCACCCTCCCGAGGCCCGTAGCAACGAGCACAAGCCCGCCGGCGCACGAGCCCACGGTGGACCGCCGTTCGCCTACTTAAGGGCATCCCGAGCCCTCTCTCTCGCCAATCACTCCTGCACCACCAAGTAACCCCCACCCCAGTTCTTCTCCAGAGCGCCTGAGCTCGAGATCGAGCTCGAGCTCCGCCGCCTCGGACTCCGGCGAACTCGTGGTACAGCCTCCGTTGTTGTCTCTCTCTCCGATCCGACTCTCCGACCTTCCCGATCATTTCCCTCCGTTTCCCCTCATTTGCAGCTGAAACGACCGGAGCCGTCGACACCCGAAGCTCCTCCGCCGCGAACCTCGTCACCGGCGAACCCCTGCACTCCGGCGGCCAACTCCGGCACCACCCGAACGACGACACGACGAGGAGTCTAGCGGTGATATCAGCTCGACCCGCCGTGCCTCATGCCGTCGGTGAGCACGCCCGCCCTCTGTCACGAGTCGAGATGACAGCGGGCCCCGCCGTCATCCTCACCTCTCTCTCCCTCTCTCTCCCATCGGCAGTGGGCCCGCCCACAAGTTTAAAACTGGGCGCGTCTTGTATTGCTGGCTCGGCTGGGCCGGCTCTTTGGTTGGGCGCGCCTGCTGGGCTATTCTCGGCCCGGCAGCACAAAGTGCCCTTTTCCTTTTCCTTTCTGTCACTTTTTCCAAAAATTCCACTGGATTAAATAATAATCCAAATGCAATAATTCCAACTCCTAAATTCTTATAAAAATCGCACCTATTCATTGGTGTAACTTTCACAAGTATCCATCAAACTTTTCTGTATAGTTCAAATTTAAATTCAAATTTGAGCATTTAAATCTATCTTTGAAAATCCATTTCTCCCATTCTACCACACCAAATCCCAAACTAGGAATTTTCCCCTTCTTAGTTTTCACCCTAGTATTTTACAAAATCAAGTTGACATTTTTCTGAGCACTTTGACTTTTCTGTTTCTATTATTACCTTATTTTTCTCGTTATTATTTTGCGACGATAGATTGCGTTGTTGACGAAGGGGTTGGACCAGAAGACTTTGAAGACCCAGAAGACTTTGTTGAGCCAGGCAAGCAGCCCTTTGACCATGTCTATGAAACCCTTTTTATGCATGTCATATAGCACTTATTATTGTTGCATCGGAATCATGAAGGAAGGGTAACCACTTTGGTGGGTTGCCTCCGTTAGTTTTCTCGTTGACACTTGCATTGTGCATGACCCTACCTTCTTATGAGGGTTATGCCGATGGGAGTAGATAGGATGCTAAGTAGTTTGCTACGCAAAAAGGGATGGGAATATGCATGTGATGGAGACAAAGTATTTTCAAAAGTCTTTTGAAAACCCGTCGGGTGCCACTTATGCCCGCGGAGATGATCAAATGGGTAACCACTTGATGACGAAGTGGTGTACCGAGGCAAGTGTGTGTGTTGTTTTCGAAAACGGATTAGATTTAAGATTTGTCGACTGTCCCAACCTTACATGCGCAACCACTCTACCCTTATATGGGAAAGTGCATTATTGATTACCTAGGTCGATACTAGCTTGGAGCCCGCATTACTAGTGACGGGGGAGAGTTGGTGCTCTCTCTCGGGACGGGGTCGTGCCAGGTAGGGCGGCCATGACTGTTTTCACAGGGCACCGAACACACCGTTGGTACCCCGTGCTTGTGGTATATGATGAATATGGGAGCGAGGCTCCCCAACTTTATGACGTGAAATGTTGGGCACGGGGGTTACTACGAATCGAGTGGACTCCATGTTAGTGTCGTCTAGGGAAAGGTAGTGATCGGGTGCTTACCCCGGGTACTTGAGGTACCGCGGGTCGTGGATGACACGGAAGTTCCCCGGATCTTGTGGGTACAGTGTGCAACCTCTGCAGAGTGTAAAACTATTTGAATAGCCGTGTCCACGGTCAAGGACAGTTGGGCGGTGCTGCTTAAACTACGTCCAGAGTTTTCAACCGTGTGTGTGTGTGTTGATAAAACTACTTGGGTCAAGTCAAGGGACTTGACACGATTGAGATGGATTGGTGCCCACACTGTTTGTGATAAATGGGTTGGTGCCCACTATATTTATGTTGATATCTGTAACCAGTCCTCATGGTTACTGGACTCTCTTGATACATGCTTTATAGGATGTTGAACCTGTCATTACACTCAAAACTAGCTTTATGCAAAATTTACCTATGTCATGCATTGTTGTACCTTGAACCATAACATGGGTTGCTTGCGAGTACATTCAAAGTACTCATTGGCTTGCCACTGGTTATTTAATTGACCAGGCATGGAAGAACCGGAGTTCGAAGAAGAGTTCTTTGGAGACGAACATGCGAACTAGGATGTTTCCCAATGTGAGTGCTGTAGGGTTAAGGCAGATGGCATGGGTTCTACTTATCGTCAAGATTTCCGCCGCTTGTGTTTCATTTGATGTTCAGCCCTTAAGGCTTTATCAATGTAAGACTTGACCATAATGGTCATAATTTGTGTAAGACGGTATGTATGGATGTAAGACTCTTGTTATTCAGCTTCGTGTGTTCAAGTGAGCATTGATCTCGGGATCATCAGACACGTGCATTCGGTGATCACGACGTATGAGTCGGGTCCCCACAGAGCTGGTATCGAGCCATCCCGACCGTAGGAAGCCTTAGTTAGCATGGACGTTAGTTAACTTGAGACCATCTAAACCTCTCTTCTTTTCTGAAGCTTACCCCACCCAAGATGCATTTTCCCTTATTGACCTCTCCCATTCAACCTTTGTAGATGGCTGCCGTACCCGAAGACTTCCTCACCACCGGATTTCCCGTGCTTCTCGAGGATAGCCTCAAGAAGTGCCAGTTCCACCGAGCCCCCACTTTCACCTACCATGAGCATTGGATCAATGACGCCGAGACGGAGTATCATGTGGAAGTGATCGTGAAGGCCAATGACTCTCCAACAAGCTGGTTCTTCGAGGGACCCCAGATGGCAACACTAGTTCTTGCCGTCGAGACGGCAACCCTCAAGGCACTCACCGCCTTGAGACCTTCTTCCAGAGATGGCGCGACGAGTTGGCAACCCGCTTCTTGCCTTATCGGAAGGAAGGTGAGGATGAGAGCAATGCACCAGCTCCACCATTAGAAGAAGGACTTCCACCCGATTCCGACCTACTTCAGCCTTTGTGCCGATAGTTTGGCGCAACACTTGGCCGCGAATCAATGGAACTCCGAAAGGAACTTCATGAGACCAAGGCACTTCTTCGCCAAGCACAAGAGAAGACAGATAGGATCAAGAAGGAAGGTGCTCCCCACGACAGCCCGCAATCGCATACAGAGGCGGAAGACCCCAAAGGATGAAGAACCACCACAAAGAACCCCAAGATGAGCGCAAGGGATTACCGCAGCTCTTCACCCCACCAAAGAAAAGCACGCCGCGTTGAGCTCCTCCACTCCCCACCCCTTCAAGCAATGAAGAAAGCCGCTCTCTCGATGAAGAGGAGGAAGGCCCAGAGAGCCAGACTACGCGACCGAGCATTCCACCACTTAGGCATCATTCACAACTTAGATATGCCCGTTAGTAACCCTACGGTAGGATAGGTCGTGTACCCCTATGCGAAGTCGAGTCCATGTAATGGTTCTTATGAAACCATGTAGTGTTGTGTTTGCTTTTGTTGTGTTTGATGGATGTCGTGCTTTCCTTCGGGAACTTGTAAACGACTACATCACCCATTTGGACTTTAATGAATGTGTTTGGCCCCTTTTGGCCCTTGCATGAAAACAATTAGTGTCATACCAACTCCCTTACTAGGCATCCCATCTATGTTGCTTTCCCCATCTTTCCCCAATCATGAAACCTTGACCACTCCAACAGATGCTGTTGTAACACGATCGGGTACCTCTACCCAAAGAAGAAGAAGCCGGAGGTTCTGCTGAAGCGGAGTCACCAGACAAAGCCCAGGACAGACTCCACCCCACCACCTCCTCCAAGCATGGACATGGCTCAGCTTCTCCAAGCCTTCCGAGAGGAACGCCAAGCCAACACTGCAGCCCTTCAGGTGATTGCTCAAGCTGTTAACCGCCAGCCGGCGGGACACGGCAATGGACGGTCCACGTTGGTGGAGTTCAAGAAGCATGCGCCACCCACCTTCGTCGAGACTGCTGAACCCTCGGATGCGCACTCTACGGGTCCGCACTATTGAGGACTTGTTGGACCTAGTCGGCTGCATCAAGACCGTGAGAGGGTGGCATATGCTGCCAACTGTCTCGGGGGAACTGCCAGAGCTTGGTGGGATGGATTCAAGGCCATGCATGCTGAGCAAAACATCACTTGGAATGACTTCAAGGCAGAATTCCACAAGGCCCACATTCCTTCTGGAATCATGGCCATCAAGAAGCGTGAGTTTTGAGCCTTGAAGCAAGGTAGTAGCACCGTCAAGGAGTACATGCGAAGTTCGGTGTTCTCTCAAGGTATGCTCTCGAGGATGTCAAGATCTTTGCCAAAAGGGAGCGCTTCATGGAAGGCCTTAACCGGACTCTGCAGACTCGCTTGTTGTGTGTGACCGCCCGACCTTTCCCGATCTGGTGAACAAGGCACTCATGCTTGAGGACAAGCGACGTGCTCGATGATACCCGCAAGCGCAAGATGACCAGCAAGGGTAGCTCCAAGAACGAAGCCTCGCCGTGGCAGCCAGCCCCGTCAAGCCAACCTATCGGCAGAGCCAAGAGCTCCTGCACCTCGCGCCAACTATCCACCTCAGCGGTATGCCAACCCCTGTGCCAGCTTACAACCCCCAATAACAATGCAGGCGGGGAGCAAAGAACCCCAACCAAGTCACTTGCTTTGATGTGGACAGCCAGACATTACTCCAAGAATTGCCCCAACAAGAAGCCCGACGCCCGCACCCCAATGCGCAGAATCCAGGACAAGGCCGTGGAATGCCACCAAGGAACCAAGCTCCCCCCAACCTGCCCAACAATGGCATGGGTCGTGTGAATCATGTCACTGCAGAAGAAGCCCAGAAGACCGGACGTCAGACTGGTACGCCTTGTCAATTCAGCACCTGCAACTGTCTTGTTTGATTCTGGAGCCACGCATTCATTTGTCACCCAAAAGTTTGCATTAAAAAGTGGCATGACCCCTACACCCCTGAATAACCCCATGGTGGTACAAACCCCCGGAGCAGAGATGAGAGCCAAGATAGGATGTAAAGGTGTCGGGATTGTTATCAATGGGGTAGACTTCTTAGCAGATCTTATCATCTTAAGATCGCAGGGCTTGGATGTGATCTTAGGAATGGATTGGCTCATCAAGCACCAAGGCTTGTTAGATTGTGCCAACCGGTCATCCTTCGTGACTAATGGCCAAGGAGTCGGGTTAAATTCTCCTCCAACCCTCCTCTGCTCAAGCCAACCAAGTCAACTGTCTGAAGTTGGATTGGAGCAAGTGCCGTGGTATGCGAATACCCGATGTCTTTCCCGATGAGCTACCGGAATGCCTCCCGACCGAGACATTGAGTTCATCATTGAGCTCACACTGAAGGGACCCATCTATAAGAAGCCTTATAGAATGGGATCGAGAGGAGTTAGCGAGTTGAAGAAGCAACTGGAAGAGCAGTTGAGGAAGGATTTATCCGCCCAAAGCCTCCCCTTGGGGATCGCCTGCTTGCTTTGTGGCAAAGAAGGACGGTACCATCCGCTTGTGCATTGACTACCGCTCCCTCAATGAAGTTACAATCAAGAACAAGTACCCACTTCCCAAGATTGAAGATCTGTTTGATCAACTTAACGGGCCAAGGTGTTCTCCAAGATCGACCTCGGATCTGGGTACTACCAATCAAGATCGACCCCAAGATATTCAAGACGACATTTGTAACCAGATATGGCTTGTATGAGTGCACGGTCATGTCCTTTGATTGACCAATGCCCCACTTACTTCATGTATCTCATGAATAAGGTCTTCATGGAATATTTGGACAAGTTCGTTGTTGTCTTCATTGATGACATTCTTGTCTTCTCAAAGTCGAGGAAGAGCACGAGCGACACTTGAAGATGGTCCTAGACAAGCTTCAAGAGCACCAACCGTATGCCAAGTTCAGCAAGTGTGAATTTTGGCTGCGTGAAGTTGGATTCTTGGGTCATGTTTTGATGAAGAAGGATTGTCACGATCCCGCTAAGATTGAAGCCGTGGTCGAATGGCAATCCCGAGCAATGTGAAGGAAGTCGAAGCTTCCTCGGACTCGCGGATATTACCGCAAGTTCGTTGAAGGATTCTCAAGCATTGCCCGACCCATGACTCAGCTCTTGAAGAAGGACAAAAAGTTCGAATGGACGCCGAAGTGCGAAGAGAGCTTCCAGGAGCTGAAGAAGAGACTAACCACCGCCCCAGTTCTAGCCACACCAGATATACACAAGGAGTTTGTGATATATTGTGATGCATCAAGAACCGGACTGGGAGGTGCTCTGATGCAAGAAGGCAGAGTCGTAGCTTACCTTTCAAGGCAACTACGGCCTCATGAAGAGAACTATGCTACTCATGACCTTGAGCTAGCAGCAAGTGGTTCATGCCTCAAGACATGGCGACATTACCTCTTAGGGAAGCGGTGTGAGATATACACGGATCACAAAAGTCTGAAGTATATTTTCACTCAAAAGGAATTGAACATGAGGCAAAGAAGATGGCTAGAGTTGATCAAGGATTATGACCTCAGTGTTCAATACCACCCTGGGAAGGCTAATGTGGTTGCAGATGCATTAAGCAGGAAGGCTTGTTCCTTGAATGCTATGTTTAAAGACAAGCTACCCGCCTTGTATGAGGAACTTGAAAGCTTCGGGTTGGAATTGGTTGCACCAGGATTCTTAGCCAACCTCGAAGTCAAGCCTACCTTGATGGATGATATTAAGGAAGCTCAGAAGGGACACGAAAGTATTGAAGGCATCAAGAGGAAGATCAAGGCGTGCAAAGCCCGAGTGATTCTCGAGAGGATGAGGAAGGAATTGTGTGGTTTGGGAATCGATCTGCGTGCCCAACAAGGTTGAGCTCAAGAATTTGATCTTGCAAGAAGCTCATGACACCCGTATTCCATCCACCTGGAGGAACCAAGATGTATCAAGACCAAGGAAAGATTTTGGTGGCACGGGATGAAAAGGAGATTGCCACCTATGTTGCAAAGTGTGATGTATGCCAAAGAGTCAAGGCTGAATATCGGCGACCACCGGATTGCTCCAACCACTCAAGGTTCCCGAGTGGAAATGGGATAAAGTCGGAATGGACTTCATCACTGGACTACCTAGGTCGAACAAGGGACATGACTCCATCTGGGTCATAGTCGATCATTTGACCAAAGTAGCCCACTTCATTCCTGTTAAGACTACCTATAGTGGCGACCAGCTAGCAACTCTATACATCAGCATGTAATCGTAAGCCTTCATGGTGTGCCCAAGGAGATTGTGTCTGATCGAGGAACCCAGTTTACCTCAAGGTTCTGGAAGAAGTTCCAAGAGGCCCTGGGAACCAAGTTGTCCTTCAGCACTGCTTTCCACCCGCAGACCGGAGGTCAGACAGAACGAGTAAATCAGATACTCGAAGACATGCTCCGAGCCTGTGTCTTAGCATATGGGGCTAAGTGGGAAGATTGCCTCCCATTTGCCGAATTCTCCTACAACAACAGTTATCAGTCAAGCCTTCAGATGGCATCATTTGAGGTGTTATATGGACGGAAATGCCGCACACCCCTCAATTGGTCAGAGACCGGAGAAGGACTTGTCTTTGGGCCCGATATCCTCCGTGAAGCAGAAGAGCAAGTTCAGCTAGTCAGAGAGAGACTGAAGACCGCCAAGTCAAGGCAGAAGAGCTATGCTGACGCTCGTCGCCGACTAGTAGACTTCCAAGTCGGAGACCATGTATACCTGCGAGTAACTCCTCTTAAGGGAACGAAGCGTTTCCACGTTAAGGGAAAGCTCGCACCAAGGTTTATTGGTCCCTTCGAGATCACAGCACGACGAGGAGAAGTGGCTTACCAATTGAATTGCCACGAACTATCCGATGTGCACAACGATTCCACGTGTCACAACTCCGGAAGTGTCTCCAAGTTCCGCATAAGCCCGATCTCTACAAGGACGCCAATCACCAAGCCATTGACCTTCAGCCTGATTTGACTTATCGTGAGAGGCCCATCTGCATTCTGGATGAGGCCGAGCGACACACTCGAAGCCGCACCATCAAGTATTTCAAGGTCCAGTGGAGCAACCACTCTGAAGCGTAGCAACTTGGGAGCGTGGAGACTACCTTAGAACCGAAGTTCGTATCTCTTTAAAGTTTAGTTTAGGAATCTCGGGACGAGATTCTTGTAAGGGGGTAGGTTTGTCACACCTGCATTTTGTAACATTTCACTTGCATGAAAATTTGGACCAACAAAAACTTTTTGCTTTATTTGGCTTTTATTTGGAGTTGGTTTTCTCTGTGGTTTTTCAAGTGCTCTTAATAGTCAACTACTCCACCTTCTATACTTCATCTCCTTGCCCCAAACTTCATCCAATGATCATGCCATGTGTGTAGAGCAATATAGTATTTTCTTATAAAAATAATTTGGCCAAAAAGTATTTTCTAAAATTAGCTTTCAAAAACCCTTGAATTAAGATTTGCACCGCAAGTACTTGATTTGAGGTGTGAAAAATCTTTCCAAAAGTATATTTGAAACCTATTAGATATAGGATACCCGAAACAACAAAAGATAATTTTAAAAGCTATTTCTCTATTTTATTTAAAAGCTTTTTCCTAAGGCCGAAATGGTCTTTAATAGGTAAAAATTATTTTATTGTTTCAAAAATATTTGACAAAAATCAGGAAACTCAAGGACATATATTTTCCATATATAAGAGTTTCAACATATGGTTATGATCAAAATATTGGACAAAACCCCCCAAAACCATTTCTGCCCATTTCAAGGATTTGAAATATTTCTACAGGAAATATTTTCACAAAAATCCAAGAAAAATCCAGCAAGTCACAAATACATGCTGTGATCACCTTGCAAAGCCTCATGTCAATTAAAGTCATTTTGGTTCACCAAAATGCCCCAAAACCCTCTCTGACCAGGATCAAGTTTGAGCAACTTTGTACTACCAACTTTCTCCCATTGACCCCAACTTTTGTGAGCATGTTCACATGACCAAATGAGGCCACTACACAAAGTGGTGCATCAAGGAGAAGTGTTATGCTCAACTAGATCTACTCAAGTTTATTTCTGCTCATTTTTAGGGTTTACAAAAGTTGCATTGGCAACTTTGCCCAAATAATCTCCAAATTGGTGGAAGGCTATATTTATATGAGTCATTTCACCTTGTGGAGTCTCATGGCAATTGGAGTCCAATTGCTTGCTCAAAACTCTATCAAACACCTTCTCGACATTTTGCAAAAACCACTGCTTTTGACCCCTTTCACTATTCTTGGTGAGCTCTAATTTTTACCACAGCCCCTTCTAGTCATATTTTACTTCCAAGAGGTTCTCCTAGCTAAAACTCAATTGTTGGGGATGAAAATCTCTCTCTCCTCTCTGACAGCCATTTTCTCCTCTTCCTCACCTCCCTCCTCCATCCAAGGCCATCCAGGCATCCAATGCCCCTCCCCATTTGTTTACTTCCCCTAGAGCCCCAGACACTAGTGGCCAAGCCCAGAGCCTTGGGAAAAATGGCCATGCCGCCATATGCACGCTCTGAGGCGTGCTTCTGATCGCCCAAGACTGTAGCCGCCCCCTTCCAGCCGCTTCCGGCCACCTCGGCCCTCCCCCTCATGCCAACCGATACGCCTCGACGTCCGCGACACGCCACGACACCGTCCCCCTCCTCTCTCCTCCTCCCCGCGCCTCCGCGCTAGCGAACAAGGGCCGCCCGAGCGCACCAGTGAGCGTGCTCACACGCGCGGTGCCTCTGGCCCCTTGCTCCCTCTCTCTCTTCTTCCCCTGGGCGTAGTCGACCCCCATGAACACCCCAGACACGGTGCAGCACCCTCCCGAGGCCCATAGCAACGAGCACAAGCCCGCCGGCGCACGAGCCCATGGTGGACCGCCATTCGCCTACTTAAGGGCATCCCCGAGCCCCTCTCTCCTCGCCAATCACTCCCTGCACCACCAAGTAACCCCCCTGCACCCCCAGTTCTTCTCCATGAGCGCCCGAGCTCGAGATCGAGCTCGAGCTCCGCCGGCCCTCTGGTCGCGAGGTCAGAGATGACAGGCGGGCCCCGCCTGTCATCCTCACCTCTCTCGCCCTCTCTCTCCCATCGGCAGTTGGCCCCGCCGTCAAGTTTAAAACTTTGGCGCGGCTGTGCTGCTGGCTCGGCTGGCCGGGTCTTGGTCGGGCGGCCGCCTCTGGGCTGTTTCGGCCCGGCGAATACAAGGTGCCTTTTCCTTTTCCTTTCTGTCACTTTTTCCAAAAATTCCACTGGATTAAATAATAATCCAAATGCAATAATTCCAACTCCTAAATTCTTATAAAAATCCCACCTATTCATTGGTGTAACTTTCATAAGTATCCATCAAACTTTTCTGTATAGTTCAAATTTAAATTCAAATTTGAGCATTTAAATCTATCTTTGAAAATCCATTTCTCCCATTCTACCACACCAAATCCCAAACTAGGAATTTTCCCCTTCTTAGTTTTCACCCTAGTATTTTACAAAATCAAGTTGACATTTTTCTGAGCACTTTGACTTTTCTGTTTCTATTATTACCTTATTTTTCTCGTTATTATTTTGCGACGATAGATTGCGTTGTTGACGAAGGGGTTGGACCAGAAGACTTTGAAGACCCAGAAGACTTTGTTGAGCCAGGCAAGCAGCCCTTTGACCATGTCTATGAAACCCTTTTATGCATGTCATATAGCACTTATTATTGTTGCATCGGAATCATGAAGGAAGGGTAACCACTTTTGTGGGTTGCCTCCGTTACTTTTCTCGTTGACACTTGCATTGTGCATGACCCTACCTTCTTATGAGGGTTATGCCGATGGGAGTAGATAGGATGCTAAGTAGTTTGCTACGCAAAAAGGGATGGGAATATGCATGTGATGGAGACAAAGTATTTTCAAAAGTCTTTTCGAAAACCCCGTCGGGTGCCACTTATGCCCGCGGGAGATGATGAAATGGGTAACCACTTGATGACGAAGTGGTGTACCGAGGCAAGTGTGTGTGTTGTTTTCGAAAACGGATTAGATTTAAGATTTGTCGACTGTCCCAACCTTACATGCGCAACCACTCTACCCTTATATGGGAAAGGGCATTATTGATTACCTAGGTCGATACTAGCTTGGAGCCCGCATTACTAGTGATGGGGGAGAGTTGGTGCTCTCTCTCGGGACGGGGTCGTGCCAGGTAGGGCGGCCATGACTGTTTTCACAGGGCACCGAACACACCGTTGGTACCCCGTGCTTGTGGTATATGATGAATATGGGAGCGAGGCTCCCCAACTTTATGACGTGAAATGTTGGGCACGGGGGTTACTACCAATCGAGTGGACTCCATGTTAGTGTCGTCGAGGGAAAGGTAGTGATCGGGTGCTTACCCCGGGTACTTGAGGTACCGCGGGTCGTGGATGACACGGAAGTTCCCGGATCTTGTGGGTACAGCAGCAACCTCTGCAGAGTGTAAAACTATTCGAATAGCCGTGTCCACGGTCAAGGACAGTTGGGCGGTGCTGCTTAAACTACGTCCAGAGTTTTCAACCGTGTGTGTGTGTGTGTTGATAAAACTACTTGGGTCAAGTCAAGGGACTTGACACGATTGAGATGGGTTGGTGCCCACACTGTTTGTGATAAATGGGTTGGTGCCCACTATATTTATGTTGATATCTGTAACCAGTCCTCATGGTTACTGGACTCTCTTGATACATGCTTTATAGGATGTTGAACCTGTCATTACACTCAAAACTAGCTTTATGAAAAATTTACCTATGTCATGCATTGTTGTACCTTGAACCACAAAATGGGTTGCTTGCGAGTACATTCAAAGTACTCATTGGCTTGCCACTGGTTATTTAATTGACCAGGCATGGAAGAACCGGAGTTCGAAGAAGAGTTCTTTGGAGACGAACATGCGAACTAGGACGCTTCCTACCAGTCGAGTGCCTCAGTAGGGTTAAGGCAGATGGCATGGGTTCTACTTATCGTCGAAGATTTCCGCTGCTTGTGTTTCATTTGATGTTCAGCCCTTAAGGCTTTATCAATGTAAGACTTGACCATAATGGTCATAATTTTTGTAAGACGGTATGTATGGATGTAAGACTCTTGTTATTCAGCTTCTGTGTGTTCAGTGAGCATTGATATCTGGGATCACTGTACACGTGCATTCGGTGATCACGACGTATGAGTCGGGGTCCCCACACTCCAAAATAGTGGGATCAATAATTCCTAAATTTGACACTCTTCCAAACCCACTTTAGATTATAGTATTATTCGTACTCCAAAAGATATAAGTGAAGATCATGGAGCACTCTACAATTAATATAGACTAACCAGTATCCAAGCTCAAAATATATAAGTCAAGCACACGAAACATTCTGTAAAACCATACTCAAAAGATATAAGTAAAGCACATGAAGCATTCTACTCCCTCCGTTCGGAATTACTTGTCTTGGAAATGGATGTATCTAGAACTAAAATACATCTAGATACATCCGTTTCTACGACAAGTAATTCCGAATGGAGGGAGTATAAATCAATGAAGGGCTATCTCATACTAGCATGGTTCCTAAAGAAAAATAAAAACACAAGGGACACAAATCATGTGAACAAAACAGAAACCGAGGTATACCGATAATTGTTGAAGAAGAAAGATGGGATGCCAACCGGGGCATCCCCAAGCTTAGATGCTTAAGTATCCTTGAAGTATTTACTTTGGGTGCCTTGGGCATCACCAATCTTGAACTCTTGCCTCTCTTTATTCTTCTCACATTAGTAACTCCTCGTTCTTCGAACACTTCATCCACACAAAACTTAACAAAAACTTTGTGAGATCCATTAGTATAATAAAGCAAATCACTACCTTTAGGTACTGTTGCAAACTCATTTCAATTTAATATTATCACTTTATATAATGTATTCCAAATTAACCATGGTTCATACCCCCCTCTACTACCCATGGATTCATCAAAATAAGCGAACAACACATAGAAAACAGAATCTGTCAAAAACAGGACAGTCTGTAGTAATATGGAAATTTAGTAAACTTATGTAACTCCAAAAATTTAAATAAAATATGAAAATTTAAACAATTTGTACAGAAGTAAAGTGCAAAAAGTTCCAGACCCATTTGACCTCCCAGTAAAAAATGTAAATTCGTGCGCTACAGCCGAAGTTTCTGTTTTTGTACTGCACATAGTAAATAAGCAATCTAATCATCCTAAAACCAAAGCTTGGCACATTATTTTTATAATAGAAAGGATATATATATATATATATATATATATATATATATATATATATATATATATATATATATATATATATATATATAGGGTATAATTATTTACAGAGAAACTTTCATGAAAAATTCTACATTTTTTCCATGAGCTTTAACACAAGTGCTCAAGGTTGACCCTCACTTCTCCAATGCATAACTTTCCAATCACTTCTCTTCTTGAAGAACTTTTTAGGCATATGAGGCAAGTGCATCTTTTTGTATTTTCATTTTTTTGAATTTTTTGTATGTTTCACCCACAACTAAGAAAATCAAAAAGGTAAAACAAACACTACTTAGTGAAGAAAGCAAACAAGCACACACGAGAATATCAACCCCATGTTATTGCTCCCCGGCAATGGCGCCAAAAAAGAGCTTGATAATCCTCAAGTGCATGGAATCATCGTAGCAATTTCCAAAGGTGGAAGTGATAAGCATGGAGTGTTGAACCTACAAGGAGCTAAAGGCAAGATCAATAATCTCTCAAGTCCTAACTGCCACTGATACGACTCTACGTACACCGAACATTTGCTTCCAACTAGAAACGAGAAATAAAACTATGTTGTGGGTATGAAGACGATAACTTCGTATGATATCTTAGAGCTAAAATATAAAAGTAGGTGCTGTTATCATAAATTTAGAATATATTACTAAATATTATAAATAGCGAGTGTGGAATAATGATGGGTCGGTGTGCGGAATTATCCTAGGCAATTGTTAACAAGACCGGTAATCACTATTGCAATTTCATATGAGGGAGAGGCATAAGCTAACATACTTTCTCTTCTTGGATCATATGCACTTATGATTGGAACTCTAGCAAGCATCCGCAACTACTAAAGATCATTAAGGTAAAACCCAACCATAGCATTAACATATCAAGTCCCCTTTATTCCCATACGCCGTGACCCACTTATCCGTGTTTATGCTTCTATCACTCAAGCAACACAGACAATAAGTAAACCATGGACATATTGCAACACCCTACGGTGGGAATCCCTCATGCTTGCGCGACACGGAGGGCACAATAGGACAGCACAAAAATAAATCATACAATTCATACCAATCTAGATCATCAATCAACCCAAAGACAAAGGATATCTACTCAAAACATCATAAGATGGCAACACATCATTGGATCATAATATGTGGCATAAAGCACCATGTTCAAGTAGGGATTACAGCTGGGTGCAGGAGAGTGGACTGCGTAAAAGAGATGAGGATGGTGATGATGATGGTGATGTTGATGAAGATGATCACCGTGGCGGTGATTCCCCTCCCGATGGCACTCCGGCACCACCGAGAGAGAGAGGAGAAGTTCTCCCCCTTGTGTTTCCTCCTCCATGGCCTCCCCCTAGATGGGGAGAGGTTCCCCTCTGGTCCTTGGCTTTCAATGCGATGATGGCCCCTCCGAGATCCTTCCCCATGGCCTTCGGTGATGATGGCCCCCTCCGGCAGGGTGCCAGAGAGGGCCTAGATTGATTTCTCGTGGCTACAGAGGCTTGCGGCGACGGAACTTCCGATCTAGGTTATTTTCTGGAGGTTTGGGTATTTATAGAAGAGGTTGGCATCGAGGACAAGTCAAGGGGCTCCACAGGGAGTCCACGAGGCACAAGGGCGCGCCCCAGGGGGGTGGGCGCGCCCTCCACCCTCGTGGACTCCAAGGGACTCCCATCCGGTAGATTTTTGTTCTAGTATTTTTCATAATCCCAAAAAAATCTCCGTTGATTTTCTGCGCATTCCGAGAACTTTTATTTCTGCACAAAAACAACACCGCGGTAGTTCTGTTGAAAACAACGTCAGTCCAGGTTAGTTCTAATCGAATCATACCAAAATCATATAAAACTATTGTAAACATGGCATGAATACTTCATAAATTATAGATACGTTGGAGACGTATCAAGGCCATTCAAGAAACGGGCCATAGTTTGCTCATCATCTTCCGTGACATTGGCTCTTATCATGGCAATCTCCATTTCCTTGTAGTATTCTTCAACACTCTTTGTTCCTTGCTTGAGGAGTTGGAGTTTCTTGAAGAGATTGCGGTTGTCGTAGTTTGGCACAAAGCATGTGCTCATGCAATCTTTCATTTCCTCCCATGTGGTGATTGGTGGTTCGCCTCTTGCTTCTCGGCGCTCAAGGACTTGTTCCCACCATATGAGCACATAGTCTTGGAACTCAAGGGATACCATAGCGATCTTCTTCTCTTCCTCATAGTTGTGCAAACGAAAGATCTTGTCGACCTTCAATGCCCATGAAAGGTACTCTTCGGGATCATTGCTTCCATTGAACTTGGGCATGGTGAACTTGAGCTTGCCATAGCGTTGCTCTTCATTGTGTTGTGGTTGAGGGTGATGATGATGCCCTTGACATGGAGGATTGTCAACCTCATATTGCTCTTGACATGGAGGATTCCCGTAGTCATCATGCTCTTGATGAACTTGAGGTTGCGGAGGAGCTTGTCGATCTTGTGGGGGAGCTTGAGGAACTTGACAATGCACTCTTTCTTGGTAGTTTTGCTCTTGAATTTTTTCATGAAGTGCTTACTCTTTATTGCACCTATCTCGGTTGCGGTTGGCAATGGCTCGACTTGATCTTGAAGGGCACGTTACGCCTCAAGTGCTTGTGCGTCACGTTGCTATTGTTGAAGACGTAGAGCCTCGGTGTCTTGTTCGTGTTGATGTTGGCGCGCTCGATCTTCCTCTTGGATAGGTTGACGCTGCCTTTCTTGTGCTTGTGCAAGAGGAGCTTGGTTTTGGTGATGAAGATGTGCTTGTTTGTCAAATTGCTCTTGTGGGTGATTGCCGTGTAGAGGATTACGAGTTGCTTGACGGTCTTGGCACGCGGCTCGATGTAGAGTGTTTGATGTCGGTGTACTTGAGCCGAAGAAGGTGTCGTCGGAGTGTCGACTCGAGCGGCTCCATCTTGAGTAGGACTAAGTGGTAGAATGGAGGTTCACCAACAAGGCACAAATCTCGTCCATTCTTGCATTGTTCTCTTGTTTGTGAGCATCGAGCTTCTTGTCGAAGTAGTCTCTTGTTCGTTGCTTAGAGAGTTGCAAGTCAGTGGCGAGAATGTCAATGCGGTCACTCATTCCTTGTTGTTCTTGATGCAAAGCTCGTTGTGCACCGAAGAGGTGGTTCTTGGTGACATAGGATGACGTGCCGTCGTCTTGCTCGATGAAGAGTGGGTTGGTAGAAGAACTTGGCCTGTCCATCATTCCAAGCAAATATGTGAGTGGGAGAAAGAGAAGAACTTATACCAAATGTACCTTGACCGATGTTGAAGATGGATCAATGATCACTCAAATGTGGAACAAGGAAATAGCACAATTGGTACCAATTCTTGTCGGTTCTCACACTTACAAAAGTAAAAGCTTATGGTGGAGCTCGGTTAGGATGGTGGCACAAAATTTGATGCAATTGTTAGTGAGCCTCAATAATGTTAGAAAAGATTCACAAATTTACAAGTGCAACAAGTACACGCAAATAGACAAGTGGGGTCATGCAACCAAGGAATGATCCAAAATGTGGAATCCGCGAAAATGCTCTTGTTGCACAATACTAGGGAGACGCTAGCACGATTGCACAATTGGCAGATACAAAACTTGTGCACAACCTACAACGCAAAAATGCAACGACTTCTATCCCAAGTATGGTATATGTATGGTATTTCGATGGTATGATCCAAGATGATCGGATATGACATTCTTAGTGTAGTATGATGCTATGGTTTTTTGCTCATAATCTCTTTGCTTATCTTTCACTTTTGCTTAAAAGCTTGTTTAGCTCTTTCTCTTTTGAGCTCTTTTCTCATGCAAAACTTCACGAACCAAGATAGCAATTGTGTATGTGATGACAACTTTGTGACACAAAAGATGATACCAAGATACGCACCACTCTGATATGGTATGTATGCTATGGAGAGTATGATCACTAATGTGCACAAGTCACATTGCCGACAATACTCAAAGGCTAGTCTCGATGGGTAAGCAACACAAAAGTAAGGCTATGGTGGTTATCAATGCAATGGCAAGGAATGTACCATGAAAGGATACCACGATACCAAGATGAAATAGAGGTTACCGTTCTTGCTTATAGTCGAGGTGTCAAAATTATGTAGCGGTTGATGTTGGAGATGATGAGTCCTTGATGAAGATGAGCGGTGGTGATGTCAATGTTGATCCGTACCTATATAGCCGAAACACACTAGGGCAGGGAACCGCAACTCAAAATCCCAAAGACCAAAACAGGTCAAAATTGTCAGTGTTGATAGCGGCTCAGCTATGGTGGTGCTTGCGGAAAGCGGTGGTGGTATGCAGAAGTGAGGGTGGTATGCGGAAGTGTATGTGGGCACCCGAACAAAATTTGCAAAAGTTAGGCGGAAAACGGGGCGGTGGATGGAGTTGTTGCTGTCAGGGGCCGGATGTCCGGGCCAGGTGGCCGGATATCCAAGGTCGCCGGATGTCCGGGTGTCACGGGCCGGATGTCCGGGCTCGGTATCCGTGGACGAACTCGATGAACTCCGCGGGGAAACGTCAATTCCGGGGCAAAATTCAGGGGATTTTGTGGATGGAAATTGCGGAGATGATGGGGGAAAGCTAGATCCATAGTGGCAAAGCAAATCCATGGATCAAATCCAACAAAACTTCATCACACCAGTAAATCACAAAAAAATTAGGACTATTTTTGGTTGGGATTTTCGAAATTGGGACAAAATCAACAAAATCAAGCTAGAAAAAGAGGGGTAGGGGCTCCAAATACGTGATCAACGTGGCTCATGATACCAAGATGATGTAGGGTGGAACCCTAGATGCCCGATCTTTCATGATTGAAGGAGATCCTACGAAGAACACGAGGGAAAAACGAGGGGAACATGAGGGAAAACACAAGAGAAATCACTCAACGAATAAGATCCGACCACACATATGCTAGATCCTCGAAACAAAGAGTGATACTCGCTTCAAAGTCAACAAGGGACGATACAAAAGGTCTTCTCCGTGAGGAGGTCTTGAAGGGTCTTCCCATGATGGGGTCTTGAATCCGCTTGGGGGTTATTCTACGAAGAGGTCGTGAGCTCCGAGGAGAAGTAACCAAGTGGATGAGCAAAGCTCTATCTCAAATATGAGCTATGGCAACGCTAACCTTAGAAAGATGGTGGAGGAGGAGTATATATAGTCTAGGGGGCGAAGGGGTACATGGGCCTTGGCCCTTTACACTGTGCGCAGAGAGGGAATGCCGGATGTCCGGGCGTCGGGCCGGATGTTCGTGCGCTTGCGAGGTGCCGGATGTCCGGGCTGTCAGCTCGGACGTCCGGGCTGGCCTGGCACCGTCTTGGAGCTCCCTGGATAGGGCTGGTCCGGATGTCCGGGCGTCGGCCGGATGTCCGGGGCGTCATGAGGGACCGGATGTCCGGGGTTGTGGCCGGATGTCCGGGCTGGCGGGGCCGTCTTTGGTACTCCTTGGATGACTTGTCTGGATGTCTTGGATGGGAGCCGGATTTCCGGGGCGACGGGCCAGATGTCTGGGCCCTGTAGCTTTGGCCGCTAGTCCTTGGCTGCAGGCGACACCTCCAGGGGCCGGTTGTCCGGGACCTAGAAGTTGTTCTCGTCTTCTTCTGTTGGTTATCTTCATCCGTGGACTTGGGAGCTTGACCATCTTCATGTGCATCCTCGGGAGGGTTCTCTTGGTACCTAATCATGCACAACATTCTAGACTTAGGTAGTAACCATGTATCGAGTGGATCATATTAAATATCACTAAGGAAAGAAGTCACCTCGGTCTCGAGAGCTCTAGGTCGTGCTCATGTCATGGGTCCTCTTGGCACTTGGTGTGACAATGGTAGGTCCATGGGGATGACCGTAGGATGCTCTCCATCACGCCCTACCTCGTGGGCCCCTCATGGGTCTCCTGACCTAATTCTTTCGCCCATATATACTCTTATACCCCGAAACCATCAGGGGGAGCCACGAAAATAATTTTACACCGCCGCAACCTTCTGTACCCGTGAGATCCCATCTAGGGGCCTTTTTCGGTGTCCTGCCAGAGGGGGATTCGGTCACGAAGGGCGTCTACATCAACACCATTCAGTACAAAAAAATACACATCCGTGACATTTTGGGCCGAATGAATTTTTTCTATCATACTTATGACACTTCTATGATGATAATTGTGACAAAACCCGGTATCATCATAGATGTGGTGGGCTCCTACTTCTATGACAAAAAATCATGACAGAAAATGGGCTTTTCGTCCTGGGTGGGCCGGAGACGCAGCTGCATGACTTCTTTGGGCCGTCCATGACGGAAAAAACCATGGTAGAAGCGAGGGCAAGGAAAATATCGGGGTGTTCCGATTACGGTGGGTGGTCGGGGCCGAGCAATGCACGGAGGTTTGCATGTTTCTCTCGTACACGCACGTGCATGGGTGCAAGGCGTTGGGATCTAACTAAACCCGAGCAAGGCATTCGCCTACTGAACCCGAGCGATTGCACTGCAGGCTACACATTACTGAACCTGAGTGATCAATCGATGGCTGTTACCTGAACCCGATCAAGCAATTCCTTCACTACTGCTGCTAACTGAAGCCGATCGATGCTGCCTCTAGATGAATAGTGAGCGTTGTTGGGGGGGGGGTTTGGATGAACAGTTCCCAATGGGGTGGATGAACAGGACCCTATGGTGTTGCCTCTGGATGAACAGGACCCCGATCGATCAAGCCGGTTGGGGCTGGATGAACAGGACCCCGTGGAGGGCTGGATGAACAGGACGACCCCGTGGAGGGCTGGTTGAACAGTATTCGGTGGAGGGGTGGATGAACAGTAGCCCATGGAGGGGTGGTTGAACAGGTGCCCGTGGAGAGGGCTGGTTGAACAGTAGCCGGTGGAGTAGCGCGCGGTGGAGGCTGGATGAACAGGAGCCCGTGGATGAACAGTCGCAGGTGGAGGCTGGAGGAGGTCGACGGTGGATGAACAGTAGCCTGTGGAGGCTGGAGGAGGTCAATCGACGATGGCGATGAACTGTATCCCGTGGAGTCCCATTTTGCGGTACGCCACACCCCTCCTAATGAACAGGACCCCCGTTTCGACCGTAGCGCTCCAACACAAGTCTGTTTTCTCTGTTTTGCGGTACGCCACACCCCTCCCGATCAACAGGACCCCGTTTCGACCGTAGAAGGTCGAACACAAGTTCGTTTCCACCGTTTTGTGGTACGCCAAAACCCTCCCGATGAACAGGATCCCGTTTCGAATGTGGCCGGTCGAACACAAGGCCGTTTCCTCCGTTTTGCGGTTCGTGAGGCCTCGTTTCCATCGGCTGTTCCGTCCAAGCCCTCCCAATGAACATGACGACGCATTCTGTTCTGACCCAGTCGGTTGGCTCCCCATGAACATGACGACGACGCTGTTTCTCCATTCCGACCCAGCCATGTACACGAGCCCTGGCCGTACGTATGCACGAGTAGGCATTCAAGACCCCGCCCGTATGTACGTACGTTGCCGTATTTTCTTTCTTGCACACTGGTCGCTGTACGTATATGTACATGCTATGTGCGCGCCTCTACTATGACACGTCCGCGCCTCTACCTCGATCAGTATGTACGTACATGTTTGCGACCAGAATGACAACGCTACGTATGCTTCGACCAGGTGGGTCCCGACTGTTAGGCACTTCCATACGTGTGAAGATGTAGCTGGTGGGTCCCAGCAGTCAGGGGGGCGAATCATTTTTTTTGCCCAGACGCACTTCCTTGCGTGCGAAGATGTAGCTGGTGGGTCCCAGTATTCAGGGGAGAAACATTTTTTTTGCGAAATACGGTGGCCCGTCCGGTGGGTCCCCGCGGTCAGGTGCAGGAATAATTATTTTGCGCGTAATAAGGAGGCACTTCCTTGCGGCTGCCGTGGACCCAGCTGTCAGCCTCTCCACGTATAGTACTCTACTGATGGAAGTCGGTCATTGACCACATTGACCACGCCGTGCCGAGAGCACCAAGGCGGTGGATAACGTCGAGGCGTAGGAAGGGGACGACGCGGAGCCGGGGAAGACGCGGCAGTGGATGCCCACGCGGAGAGGAGTACGAGGGTTCACTGGTTCGGCTGCGGTGTGAGGCTGTCATCTCCGCAGAATAACGGGGGGTGTGGGTGAGTATAGGGATGTCCTGGCCAGCGGTGGGAGTAGTAGGGGGCGGTGAGGCCTCCGCGGCATCACAGCCGGCCACAGGAGGCAGGAGCACGCGGCACGACCGGTGTTGGTTTGGGTGGCTGGAGCAAGAAGACCAGAGGTTGAAGAAGCACTACGGTCGTTAGATGGACATCGTACGGTCACTGGAGCAAGAATCATTCATATATTGACTAAGTTGACAAAGCCCTCCATCCCCGTCAACTTAGTAGGCCCACAAGTCAGCCTCCCACTATGGTAGGTCCCAGCTGGCAGGGGGTATTCATTTTTTGTGCGCAATAAGGAGGAACTTCCTTGCGTGCGAAGATATAGTTGGTGGGTCCGACCTGTCAGCGGAGGGAACTTTTTTTATTGAAATACAAAGGCCCTTCCGGCGGGTCCTAGATGTCAGGTGGAGGAATCATTATTTTGCGCATAATAAGGAGGAATTTCCTTGTGCGGCTGTGGACCCAGCTATCAGCCTCTCCACGTACAGTCCACTTCCGATGGATGTCGTTCGTTGACCACGTTGACCACGCCGCGCCGAGAGCACCAGGGCGGTGGACGATGGCGAGGCCTACGAAGGGAACGACACCGAGCCGGGGAAGACACAGTAGTGGCTGCCCACACGGTGTAGAGTACGAGGGTTGACTGGTTCGGCTGCCTTCGCCGAAAAATAACAGGAGGTGTGGGTTAGTAGAGGGATTGACATGGCAGGGATGTGAGTATGATGGGGCCGTGTGGCTTGCCCATAAGCACAACCGTCCACGGGAGGCGGGAGCAGGCGGTTCCGACGGCGCTGGTTTGGGCGGCTGGGGCAGGAAGATCAGAGACTGAAGAAGCACGATTGCCATTAGATTGACATCAAACGGTCTGACGTTGGTAGAGTTGATTGTTGACTAAGTTTATTTTTTGAGAAACCTTGTTTGCGCATGAACTTAGTAGGCCCACAAGTCAGCCTCCAAATCTTTGGCAGACAACATAGAGCCCATTTGCTATTTTTTAATAATTTGCAGCCCATTTGCTAATTCTTAAGTAATTTATTACAACCCATTTTCTGCCCAGGATCACGGTCAAAAAGTCCAACCTTATTTTGCATAATTCGGTGGAGTCCGAACTATTGTAATCCCGAAATGATAAACATTTTTTAAGGACTTTTTGTTTTTATAAGCAAATAAGACGTGGGACAATTGAGTTGGTTTAAGGGAAAAACCAGTGGTAAAAAAATCAGCACTGGGAGGGAAAAAAACAACAAAAATAAGGATGTAAATATGAAAAGGGAATTTTATGTATTTTCAATATAATGATACGTGTATATGAACTAGTAAAACTATAGGTAGAGATTAAAGAAAACGGATGTAGGACATGCGTTTCAAGAGGAAAATAGAACTGGGTTGTGTGTTTGATTCAATAAAAAAACTGCCTGCGGATGTTGTAAGACAAAATATAACTAATGCTGGCGGGCAAGAGGCTAGTAGATACTTGCTGGATCTTTGTGCCCTGTTGTTGTCATGGGCTGGGCCTGTTAAAAACAAAAGTAAGCCTGGGCAGTCTACAAGCCAGTTGAAACTTGCTCGACCTGAAAAAACAATATACGTGCTTCATAAACGAGAGAATTCTGCAAGTACAGACTGATAACTGGGATGCAGTAGGGATATTGTTTTTTCATCGTGATAATAAGTGCATGCACTTGTTTCGGAAAATTTGGAGAACTGGGAATTCAAACGGCAGGTGCTTATGCTACCCATAAAATAAAAATCAGGTGCCTGAAAATTCGTTTCAAAACAAATGATTTAGTTTTATATCCACGTCGACCGTCGGCATGATGGTTGGAAGCAAATGCCAAGTTCATACCAAAAGATCATTAACAACAATACCAACTTGCAGACGACAAGGTAGTATAAGTACCAATACAAAACTAACTTATAATCTTTTTACTCCTGGCCCTAGTGTTTGTCTGGTAGAAAATCTTGCAGAGGACCAGCTCCCGCTCCTTCTCTTGCTCCAGGTCCCCGAGGTGGTACTGGTGCATCACCCAGTTGGTCCTCTGTTGGTCGAAGTTCTTGTTGGTGTGCAGCACCAGAACCTTTTTGCTGCCCGTCTGCCGGCCATTAACCATCATCGGCAAGGTATTGCCGGTCTTGTGCCACATCAATGCATGTCGCACTCTGACTGTATCTTGCGAGACATCCACGTGCTCTTTTTGAACGCCCTGGAATTGCGGTGGAAGAAATGCTTGCTTAGGCCACTCAGTGTGATACCTGAAGTATTGTCGAATACAAGTTTTAGTGTATGTAGTTGGCATTTCATAACATCTTTGGCATGTTGCAGTCACTTGTTTTACTTTTTATTAACTGTCAAATTGTAATTGCTTCACCAGGTCTGTGTCTAAAAAGAAAAATAGAGCTATAAACAAAGGAATATGTTTGTGCAAGTAGACGGCCGATCAGTGTCTTACCTGGAAGTTTCTCAGGATGGGTGTAGCATATGCCGTGCTCGTTGTTGATGGGTTGGTATGAACAAATTGATGAGAGGGTGAGATCTCGTGCTGTCAGCACTCACTTTGGCCTCAAGGTGTTCGATCAGCTCCTGATCCATGGGATCGAACTTGATGCCAGCCGGTAGCACCGTCCAATCCTTCTTCGACTTGCATCGGTTAATTCCAGTTATATGGTACTCAATGTATGATCAATCGACTGTTTTAAGTGAATGATGAAAGATTTAGACAGATAAGTGGTACTCCAAATCTGAAGTCCAGAATACCCGAACACGCCGTCGGGATTCTTGTGTCACCTCACGCGCATCGTGTTGTCACGTCAATTCAATGTGTGGACATGATGAATAATTTGACCGACGTATAATAGTACTGCTACTGTACTACTTACTAGTCATATTTAGTGTCACATTTTAACCATAGGTTTAACTAACAAGTCGGCACTTGGCTTCTGCACAGCATCTCCATCATCATTATTAGTACATCCTACGCAGGTGAGTTAGGATGCACTTGATCCCAGAAAGGTGTAACGCCCCGGATACAACTTTCCATATCTGTAACTCCGACTCTTGCCTTTTCCGGAGATGTGTTTTGATTTTTCCTCCGTGGTTGGGTTTTTGTTTTTTTTGTTTTGCATTTTGTTCATGTGTTGCATTTCATATCATAGCATCATGCGCATTGCATCAGCATTGTTTTCTTAAACTTGCACCCGTTCGTAGTTGCCGCGCCTCCCTTGCCTTCATTGACCGTTCCGAGACCAACCGTGTTTTCGTTTCCCTCTTGTCAAACCACCTAACCTCTCTTGCCAGCTCGCAGCACCCTCGTATGCGTGTCCGAAACTTGCCCGAACCCGACCCGCTCAGTCTTTACCGATGGATCCGGATCATCCCCAAACATCCCGAAAATATCTCCGTTTTCTTATTTGGACTCCCTACCTAGTTATTCTCATCCGTCGGATTTCGATCCGATGATCCGAACTCCTCTTTTCCTTATATATATATACTCCACTCGAGTCATTTTTGGCAAACCCTAGAACCTAGGCCTCCTGTCCCATCCACCCTCGCACCACCGCCACTCCTCTCCCTCGGGATCCAAGCCCGCAGCCAGCCTCTCTCCCTCCCTCGTTTTCAGCATCACTAACCAGAGCCCGATCCAGATCCTCTCCAACCTCCGACCACCTCCTCTGTTTTCCACGCCGGCCAAGTCATCAGTAGCCAACCAGCGCACTCCCCTGCCCCCACCTTCCCGATCCACCACAGCAGCACCTCCCCTCCCTGCCGTCTCTGCCTCCCTCGACCTCGCCGACCGGAGCACCAGGTCATGCTGCAGCTCCCCGTCGCCTCCATCTCTTTCCCTTTCTTCTCCTGGTTTCTTTCCCTCTCATGCTCCCTCTCTCTGCAGGAAACGATCAGCATCGCCCGGATCCGTGCCTCCCCTCGCCTCCCTGCGGCCGAGGCCCCGCGCCAAGCCCCGAACGCCATGGCCTCTTTGATCTAGGCCAAGCCGACGCCCTGCGCCCTCGGGTCTCCGCCGGACCTCCTTCCTCCGTCGCCAAGCCATCGCCTGCCGCCGCGTACCGCTCGTCCCGGCCTCCTCTACACCCGACTCGCCTAGCCCCTCCTCTGCTTTGAACAGAGGAGGAGGACACCTGCGCCGTCGCCTGCTCGAACTGCTCGAGCAGCTGCGCAGCCCGTGACCCCAAGGCTCAGCAGCACCTCTCGCCGACCTTCCGCTCTGCTTTCCCCAAGCCGCACCCTCGCCGGCCGGGGTTCCTGCTGCCGCCATCATCATTCGAGGCCGGCGCCTCGCCCTCTGCTTCGCGCTGCGTCCCGCGCCTCGACCTTCCCCAAGGCCGGCCGGATCCATCTTCCCGCGCCCGGATCCGCCCGTTCCGGCCGGTTCCCGCCGACACCGTCGCCAAAACCTTCCTCGGCGCCGCCTCTCAGATCGCCGGACTCGACTGCTGCTTCGTTCTTCGTTCTTGAAGAAGAGCAGCAGCGGCTCGCTTCAGTAGAGCTGCGTTGACCGCAGCACCCCTGCCCAGCCTTTCATGGCGCGTGGGCCACCAAAGAAGATGGCCCAGCCCGCCTCCTCCAAATCTCCACCAACCAGGCCTTGGCCCGATGTGAGCAGCCCCAACCAGCCCAGTTCACCTCGATTCAGCCCGATACGTGTTTTTTTTTCCTGTTGCGATTTTGCTAATTAACGAGGATTTGCAGATTTGCGAAACCCCTTGCACTTCATGCATATAATAACTCACAAACTATGCATCTTATGTAAAAACATTATATATGAAAAATGATTAGAATTACATCTAGTTTCATAATCTGCTATTTTCATCCATGTTTAAAATGTTTAAAGTGCTGTTTGATTAAATTTGCTCAAATGCCATGTTAAAATGATTTAATTCATAACTAAATAACCGTAGCTCGGTTTTAAATGTTCTTTATATGTAAATGGGGTGGAAAAATGCATAGATTAACTTGCTGCACTTTGTTTCACTGTTTAACAACATTAAAATATGTTTTAGGGCAGAACAGTACCAAATACATAATTTGCATATGAGGATTTTCCGGAAATGTTGTTTGTTGTTCTGGCCTCATTTAAACTTGCCTAAATAGTTAGTTTAATTATGCTTCATCTCTTGCCATGCTTAATAACATTTAATATTGTTGAGTACCTAAACGAGAGCGAACTAAATAACTCGGATGTGGTGTTTCGTCAATATGCAACTCGTTGCATATTGAGCTCCACTTAACTTGTAGTATTGTGTGTTGCACTTTGCCATGCCATGCCTCATTAAACCGCACATGCGTCATACTTGATTGTGCATCATGCCATATTTATGCTTGTGTGTTTACCATGTTGTTTGTTTCTTTCCGGTGTTGCTTCTTAGACCCGGTAATGTTGCGATTGTGAGGATTCGTTCGACTACGTCCGTTTGTCTTCTTCATGGACTCGTTCTTCTTCCTAGCGGGATTTCAGGCTAGATGACCGCTACCCTGGATCTCACTACTATCATTGCTATGCTAGTTGCTTCGTTCTATCGCTATGCTGCGCTACCTATTACCTGTTTATCAAGCCTCCCAAATTGCCATGAACCTCTAACCTTTGACACCCTTCCTAGCAAACCATTGTTTGGCTATGTTACCGCTTTGCTCAGCCCTCTTATAGCGTTGCTAGTTGCAGGTGAAGTTGAAGATTGCTCCATGATGGACAGGATTATGTTGGGATATCACAATATCTCTTATATTATTAATGCATCTATATATTTGGTAAAGGGTGGAAGGCTCGGCCTTATGCCTGGTGTTTTGTTCCACTCTTGCCGCCCTAGTTTCCGTCATACCGATATTATGTTCCCGGATTTTGCGTTCCTAACGCGGTCGGGTGATTTATGGGACCCCCCTGATAGTTCACTTTGAATAAAACTTGTCCAGCAAGGCCCAACATTGGTTTTACCATTTGCCTCACCACCACCTACTTTTTCCCTTGGGAGTCGCTCTCTCGAGGGTCATCTTTATTTTAGCCCCGGGCGGTGCTTGTCTAAGTGCTGGTCCGAACCGAGTAGATCAAGGGCCCCTCGGGAAACTCGAGGTCTGGTTTTACTCAGAGGATGTCTCATCCGGTGTTGCCCTGAGAACGAGATATGTGCAGCTCCTATCGGGATTGTCGGCGCATCGGGCGGCTTTGCTGGTCTTGTTTTACCATTGTCGAAATGTCTTGTAAACCGGGATTCCGAGACTGATCGGGTCTTCCTGGGAGAAGGTCTATTCCTTCGTTGATGGCGAGAGCTTGTCATGGGCTAAGTTGGGACACCCCTGCAGGGCATAAACTTTCGAGAGCCGTGCCCGCGGTTATGTGGCAGATGGGAATTTGTTAATGTCTGGTTGTAGATAACTCGACATCAGATCCGAATTAAAATGCATCAACCGCGTGTGTAGCCGTGATGGTCTCTTCTCGGCGGAGTCCGGGAAGTGAACACGGTTTCTGGGTTATGTTTGACGTAAGTAGGAGTTCAGGATCGCCCCTTGATCATTGCTAGCTTCACGACCATTCCTTTGCTTCTCTTCTCGCTCTTATTTGCGTATGTTAGCCACCATATCATGCTTAGCCGCTGCTGCTGCAACCTCACCACTTTACCCCTTCGTTACCCATTAAGCTTTGCTAGTCTTGATACCCATGGTAATGGGATTGCTGAGTCCTCGTGGCTCACAGATACTTCCAAAACCAGTTTGCAGGTGCCGATGAAACCGTGCAGGTGACGCATCCGAGCTCAAGGAGGAGCTCGATGAAGATCTTGCCCTTGTGTTCTTTCGTTCTAGTTGATCAGTAGTGGAGCCCAGTTGGGGTCGATCGGGGACCTTTGTCGCATTTGGGGTTCTTCTGTTATTTTGGTTTCGTAGTCGGACCTTGATTGTATCTGGATGATGTAATGCTTTATTCATGTAATTGTGTGAAGTGGCGATTGTAAGCCAACTATGTATCTCTTTCCCTTATGTATTACATGGGTTGTGTGAAGATTACCTCACTTGCGACATTGCTTTCAATGCGGTTATGCCTCTAAGTCGTGCTTCGACACGTGGGAGATATAGCCGCATCGAGGGCGTTACAAGTTGGTAATTAAAGCCTTCCCCGACCTTAGGAGCCCCACTGCTTGATTGTTTTTAGCGGCCGAGTTGTGTCTAGAAAAATGTTTTGACTCATTTAGGATTATATATATCGGAGAGTTAGGAATTCTTTTTACTCCCCAGTCTCTTCATCGCTCGTAAGGCATCCCGACGAGAGTTTTGACTCTTCTCTTCTCAAATTTCACTGAATTTTTTTAGGATCACGCGGGTATCTTGGAATCGTTCCGATGGTTTTATGATGAGAACATTGTCTTGGTGCCTCCTGTCAGGGGTTTAGTGGAAGTGTCCCGGGGAGTTGAGCTCTGAGGTGTTGTCGTCATAATTTTATCGTTGCAGTTCTGGAATACCTGAGTTTAGTATGCCGACATCGAAAATCTCTTTTATGCAGTTGTTGGTGAGATAACCCCGATAACCCAGTACTGAGGTGAGTACGGGAGTATTGCCATAGCTCATATAACGGATGCTTTTTGAAGGTTGAGGTACACGATTTCCGAAGGTTTCTTGGTTATGTGTTGACGGATGGATACAACTGGATGTAGGGTTTGTTAGTTTTGGGTGAGATATATATATATTGCTTCCCCTGTATCTCCAACACCTGATTGCATAACCGGAAAATTTCGGGAGTTTCATAGGTGAGAATTCAAGTAGCTCTTAGGATATCTTTCCGGCGGATGTATGATGTGAAATTGGGGTTTGACGTCTAGTGGTCCGCCTATTCACGGTTGGTTTTACAGTGGTCTCGTTGTGTCTTAAAGAGTCCTTGGCTATGCCGACTCGGGGACACTTCGTATGTCATGTGCACTGCCTTGTACATGATGGTGTTGTACGATCGAGCCCGTGTAGGCCCCACCACGAAAACTTCGGACGAAATCTCTACCATATGTTTGTTCCGGCTTATTCTGCAAGCCAGTCCTTTGTTTTGTTTTAGTTGTGGTATTCGAGTTGCGTCGAAGTCAAATGTTGAATCCATACCTTTCCTAAACGGTGTTCTCATATTTCTATGGGATTACTAATCCTTTTGATCATCGAGATTGTCATGTCAATTCTTTTCCAACCGGTGCGCTTCTCTTCGAGATGATCCCATCATTCTCCCCATCCGCAAGATCAATTCTAAGTTTTCTCAACGGTGTTTGTTTCCTTCATCCCAAGTTGTCTTTGTTTTTTCCCACCCTCCCACCCTTTTCTTCAAGGACTCATTTATTTTAATCAAGTATCCATTTATTCATGTGAAGTCACTTCACCGTTTTCCGTCAATGTTCTTATCCGGTGAGCCCTCGTGAAGATACTAACGGAGCTTTGAGTTCATCATCCTTTGTTCTTTTTTCTTCTCCGGTGGATTCAACTCAAGCTTTCAGTGTCGATCATTTTCCCTTCCTCGTTTCAAGTGTTTTCGTATATCGGTGTATCTCTTAATCATTCCCCGCTTGCTATTCAATTGTTCTGTAGTGCTGAAGATATCTTTGAAGATTCGTGTTTTCACTCCGCATCAATTCTAACTATTTCGAGGTTGTTACCTCATTCAAGCCATTTAATTCAACCGGTGCAATATCTCTTTAAAATCATTTCCAATGGTGTTTTCTTTTGAGTGGGCCCTAACCCACAGGTCTTTTCCCAGGATCTTACCTGACTCTTCTATTTTCCCAGAGCTATCCTAAATTCTTCTCCAAGTTTGATGTAAGAACGAATTTTCATCAGTCACATGCCTTCTCCAAGATCTTTCAAATTATTTTTCATTGTTGGCTCAACAACCTTATTTTTTTCATTCTCCCGGAGTATCTCAACAATTCATGGTGATTCTCATCTTCTTTCTCAACATGTGAAGACCGAAGAAGGATTTCTCTTAAATCTTGGTCCATTCTCTTGAATATTCATGGTTCTAGCTTCATGCTATCCTCATAATTGTTTTGATTGTGACAATTCTGTTCTTACCATCCGGAGCATTTCATGAGTTGTTTCCATTTCTTTCCTCCGAAGGCCATCATGTCATAATTCTTCATTCTCAGTGTGTAGCTATCATTCTCCAAATCCCACCAGTGGTTCCATCGATACCTTCTCAAGTTCGCGCTATATCTCTTTTAGTCCTTTTTCAATGGGAATAAGTAGTATGCTAAATCCATTGCTTGTCATCAATTTAATTTGATGAAGGATAAGCGTACAATAAATCTTATTCTTATTTCCTCGAGGTGATTAATTATTTTCTTCCGGAGATTATTCATGATGAATAAATTCTTGATTACAAGTGATTCATCTTTCTTTCCGGAGTTGGTCATCACATCACATTCTCGGTTCGAGATGTTTCATCTTTTTTTTCGGAGTTCCAAGTTTTCCGCTTTATCTTGTCGTGAAGCTCCATCTAAATCATCGCAAGGCTTCACCTTGTGTTTTTCAACTTCCCTTTCTTTTTGTCATCCTTTTATTACCGGAGTTCCTCATGGAGGCTCTACATGGTGATCCGTCAAGGATTCTTTTCATTCTTCAATTGTTCTTCAAGATTTCTCTTGAAGTTATGACCCGCCAAGTTATACTCTAAAATAAACATGGTGCTCAACACATGTTTTGTTTTGAGGAGCTCAAGTATTCTTCTTCTTGCATTCCGAAGTGCAATTCTTTCTACCTTATCATTTGAGGTGGTGTTATGTCATTCTTGAATATTTGAGTTCGTGTTTCATGATTCACATGTTATCAAGAATGAGGTATTTTAAATCCACCAATCTTTTCATTGGAGTTATCTTGGTATAGATTTCACCTAAAGCCTTCCCTAAGGAGTGTTGATATTTGTGGTGCTTATCAATGATCCAAGTTTTCTCCTATCCCCTCGGCGAAAGCAATTTTCATCTCTTCACTGATCTCAAGCAAGCAATCGTTTTTCGTTAGTGGCAGAATTTCACCTCAAGTGTTGAGATGTTTCCATAAGCCCACTATAAGTTTATTCCTTTCGTTGTTTGTTTTCCAACAACTCCGTTCTAGAATTTCTTGTAAGCATGCTCTTTCAAGATATTGTTTCCATCCGTTCATTCCATTCCATTCTTTCATTTCTTCCGGAGGCATTGTGATGTCGCTCTTTTCTCTCATCATCTCGGATTGTGAGGATCATGTTCTTCATGCTTATCCATTTAACCGGCGTGTCGTGTCCTCCATTCAAGTTCTTTTCATCTTATCAAGTTTTCCTTCTTCTTTCAGTCGGAGTGCTGCCCAAATTATATCATTCTTCCTCTGTCATCTTGTTATAACCGGAGTGGTTTCCAATTCTATCTTGTCCATTAAACTCTTGATTCAAGTCTTTGCAACCTCTTGGTTCTCATCATATTCCTTGTTCCTCTTGTCCAACGAATTGTTTGCAATCTTGGTCATCTCTGTTGTTTCGTTTCTTTCAATTTGTTCAACCTCTCAAGGTTCTTTGGTTTCACTCATTGGTCAAAGAAGCAACTTAGTTTTACCTCTTCTCTTCCTCTTCCGTTTTCCCTCCGGTGCCATCCTAGATCTCGGGACGAGATCCTCTCGTAGTGGTGGAGTGTTGTAACGCCCCGGATACAACTTTCCATATCTGTAACTCCGACTCTTGCCTTTTCTGGAGATGTGTTTAGATTTTTCCTCCGTGGTTGGGTTTTTGTTTTTTTTTGTTTTGCATTTTGTTCATGTGTTGCATTTCATCTCATAGCATCATGCGCATTGCATCAGCATTGTTTTCTTAAACTTGCACCCGTTCGTAGTTGCCGCTTCCCCCTTGCCTTCATTGACCGTTCCGAGACCAACCGTGTTTTCGTTTCCCTCTTGTCAAACCACCTAACCTCTCTTGCCAGCTCGCAACACCCTCGTATGCGTGTCCGAAACTTGCCCGAACCTGACCCGCTCAGTCTTTACTGATGGATCCGGATCATCCCCAAACATCCCGAAAATATCTCTGTTTTCTTATTTGGACTCCCTACCTATTTATTCTCATCCGTCGGATTTCGATCCGATGATCCGAACTCCTCTTTTCCTTATATATATAGTCCACTCGAGTCATTTTTGGCAAACCCTAGAACCTAGGCCTCATGTCCCATCCACCCTCGCACCGCCACCACTCCTCTCCCTCGGGATCCAAGCCCGCAGCCAGCCTCTCTCCCTCCCTCGTTTTCAGCATCACCAACCAGAGCCCGATCCAGATCCTCTCCAACCTCCGACCACCTCCTCTGTTTTCCACGCCGGCCAAGTCATCAGCAGCCAACCAGCACACTCCCCTGCCCCCACCGTCCCGATCCACCACAACATCACCTCCCCTCCCCGCCGTCTCTGCCTCCCTCGACCTCTCCGACCGGAGCACCAGGTCATGCTGCAGCTCCCCGTCGCCTCCATCTCTTTCCCTTTCTTCTCCTGGTTTCTTTCCCTCTCATGCTCCCTCTCTCTGCAAGAAACGATCAGCATCGCCCGGATCCATGCCTCCCCTCGCCTCCCTGCAGTCGAGGCCCCACGCCAAGCCCCGAATGCCATGGCCTCTTTGATCTAGGCCAAGCCGACGCCCTGCGCCCTCGGGTCTCCGCCGGACCTCCTTCCTCCGTCGCCAAGCCATCGCCTGCCGCCGCGTACCGCTCGTCCCGGCCTCCTCTACACCTGACTCGCCTAGCCCCCCCTCTGCTTCGAACAGAGGAGGAGGACACCTGCGCCGTCGCCTGCTCGAACTGCTCGAGCAGCTGCCCAGCCCGTGACCCCAAGGCTCAGCAGCACCTCTCGCCGACCTTCCGCTCTGCTTTCCCCAAGCCGCACCCTCGCCGGCCGGGGTTCCTGCTGCCGCCATCGTCGTTCGAGGCCGGCGCCTCGCCCTCTGCTTCGCGCTGCGTCCCGCACCTAGATCTTCCCCAAGGCCGGCCGGATCCATCTTCCCGCGCCCGGATTCGCCCGTTCCGGCCGGTTCCCGCCGACCCCGTCGCCAAAACCTTCCCTGGCGCCGTCTTCTGCGTCGCCGTGACTCTCTCGCTCTCAAGAAGAGCGTAGCAGCTTCGCTTCAGTAGAGCCGCGCGTTGACCAGCAGCAAGACCTCGCCCGGCTTGGTGGCGCGTGGGCCACCAGCAAGATGGCCCAGCCCGGCCTCCTCCAGCCTCTCCACCAACCAGGCCTTGGCCCGATGTGAGCAGCCCCAACCAGCCCAGTTCACCTCAGATTCAGCCCGCATACGTGTTTTTTTTCCTGTTGCGATTTTGCTAATTAACCAGGGATTTGCAGATTTGCAGAAACCCCCTTGCACTTCATGCATATAATAACTCACAAACTATGCATCTTATGTAAAAACATTATATATGAAAAATGATTAGAATTACATCTAGTTTCATAATCTGCTATTTTCATCCATGTTTAAAATGTTTAAAGTGCTGTTTGATTAAATTTGCTCAAATGCCATGTTAAAATGATTTAATTCATAACTAAATAACCGTAGCTCAGTTTTAAATGTTCTTTATATGTAAATGGGGTGGAAAAATGCATAGATTAACTTGCTGCACTTTGTTTCACTGTTTAACAACATTAAAATATGTTTTAGGGCAGAACAGTACCAAATACATAATTTGCATATGAGGATTTTCCGGAAATGTTGTTTGTTGTTCCGGCCTCATTTAAACTTGCCTAAATAGTTAGTTTAATTATGCTTCATCTCTTGCCATGCTTAATAACATTTAATATTGTTGAGTACCTAAACGAGAGCGAACTAAATAACTCGGATGTGGTGTTTCATCAATATGCAACTCGTTGCATATTGAGCTCCACTTAACTTGTAGTATTGTGTGTTGCACTTTGCCATGCCATGCCTCATTAAACCGCACATGCATCATACTTGATTGTGCATCATGCCATATTTATGCTTGTGTGTTTACCATGTTGTTTGTTTCTTTTCGGTGTTGCTTCTTAGACCCGGTAATGTTGCGATTGTGAGGATTCGTTCGACTACGTCCGTTTGTCTTCTTCATGGACTCGTTCTTCTTCCTAGCGGGATTTCAGGCAAGATGACCGCTACCCTGGATCTCACTACTATCATTGCTATGCTAGTTGCTTCATTCTATCGCTATGCTGCGCTACCTATTACCTGTTTATCAAGCCTCCCAAATTGCCATGAACCTCTATCCTTTGACACCCTTCCTAGCAAACCATTGTTTGGCTATGTTACCGCTTTGCTCAGCCCTCTTATAGCGTTGCTAGTTGCAGGTGAAGTTGAAGATTGCTCCATGATGGACAGGATTATGTTGGGATATCACAATATCTCTTATATTATTAATGCATCTATATATTTGGTAAAGGGTGGAAGGCTCGGCCTTATGCAGTGTTTTGTTCCACTCTTGCCGCCTAGTTTCCGTCATACCGTGTTATGTTCCCAGATTTTGTGTTCCTAACGCGGTCGGGTGATTTATGGGACCCCCGACAGCTCGCTTTGAATAAAACTTGTCCAAAGAAGGCCCAACCTTGGTTTTACCATTTGCCTCACCACCACCTATACCCTTCCTTGGGTCGGCCAACCCAAGGGTCATCTTTATTTTAGCCCCGGGCGATGCTTGTCTAAGTGTTGGTCCGAACGAGCAACTTCTTGGGGCCACCTCGGGAAACTCAAGTCTGGTTTTACTCGTAGCTTGACTTATCCGGTGTTGCCACGAGAACGAGATATGTGCCGCTCCTATCGGGATTGTCGGCGATCGGGCGGCTTTGCTGGTCTTGTTTTACCATTGTTGAAATGTCTTGTAAACCGGGATTCCGAGACTGATCGGGTCTTCTGGGAGAAGGTCTATTCTTCGTTGATCGCGAGAGCTTGTCATGGGCTAAGTTGGGACACCCTGCGGGTATAAACTTTCGAGAGCCGTGCCCGCGTTATGTGGCAGATGGGAATTTGTTAATGTCCGGTTGTAGATAACTCGACACCAGATCCAAATTAAAATGCATCAACCGCGTGTGTAGCCGTGATGGTCTCTTCTCTGCGGAGTCCGAGAAGTGAACACGGTTTAGGGGTTATGTTTGAAGTAAGTAGGAGTTCAGGATCGCCTCTTGATCATTGCTAGCTTCACGACCGTTCCTTTGCTTCTCTTCTCGCTCTTATTTGCGTATGTTAGCCACCATATCATGCTTAGCCGCTACTGCTGCAACCTCACCACTTTACCCCTTCCTTACCCATTAAGCTTTGCTAGTCTTGATACCCATGGTAATGTGATTGCTGAGTCCTCGAGGCTCACAGATACTTCCAAAACCAGTTTGCAGGTGCCGATGAAACCGTGCAGGTGACGCATCCGAGCTCAAGGAGGAGCTCGATGAAGATCTTGCCCTTGTGTTGTTTCGTTCTAGTTGATCAGTAGTGGAGCCCAGTTGGGGTCCATCGGGGACCTTTGTCACATTTGGGGTTCTTCTTTTATTTTGGTTCCGTAGTCGGACCTTGATTGTATCTGGATGATGTAATGCTTTATTCATGTAATTGTGTGAAGTGGCGATTGTAAGCCAACTATGTATCTCTTTTCCTTATGTATTACATGGGTTGTGTGAAGATTACCTCACTTGCGACATTGCTTTCAATGCGGTTATGCCTCTAAGTCATGCTTCGACACGTGGGAGATATAGCCGCATCGAGGGCGTTACAAAAGGTATCTATCCTTCAAACCAGAGGAGTGCTTCAAACTAGCAACAATACATAATATCCAACAAAAGAGGGTCATGCTACAATAGCAGAATACATGGCTCAGTCTAGATATCAGTACGAATCAAGTTGTGCATATTTGCTGTTGGCATGAACCACATCGCCGCATGTCGGGTTTGCAAAGGCCATCCATCGCATGGAAGCTTGATGCCTTTGACACATGGAAGATTATCTAGCAACAAGCTGTGTCAACGAATCTCTGGATATGGTGATTCATGAAACCCATGGTATGATGTGTAAACACAGCCCCCCTGGCGAATGGAAGTTGCATAGCACGGTAATCATCGCCGGTGATATGATCGATGATTGGTTGGATGATCGGATAATTGTTGCCGAGGAACATGGAGTGGTTGCCGAGGCTGTGAACCCGCCTCCAGTTGAATACGCCTGGCCCAATAGAGCTGGGATCTTTCTCGAACATGAAGCAGCCATAGCCATCAATGTCACGAACGCCCCAGGCATTGTACTACATGTGGTTTGATATAATGTGTCGGTGTCAAAACCGGCAGATCTTGAGTAGGGGGTCCCGAACTGTGCGTCTAGGCGGATGGTAACAGGAGACAAGGGACATGATGTTTTTACCCAGGTTCGGGCCCTCTCTATGGAGGTAAAACCCTACTCCTGCTTGATTTGATATTGATGATATGGGTAGTACAAGAGTGGATCTACCACGAGATCAAGGAGGCTAAACCCTAGAAGCTAGCCTATGGTATGATTGTTGTAATGGTTGTGTGTCCTATGGACTAAAACTCTTCGGTTTATATAGACACCGGAGAGGGCTAGGGTTACACAGAGTCGGTTACAATGGTAGGAGATCTACATATCCGTATCGCCAAGCTTGCCTTCCACGCCAAGGAAAGTCCCATCCGGACACGGGACAAAGTCTTCAATCTTGTATCTTCATAGTCTTGGAGTCCGGCTAACGATGATAGTCCGGCTGTACGGACAACCCCTAGTCCAGGACTCCCTCAGTAGACCCCGAACCAGGCTTCAATGACGACAAGTCTAGCGCGTATATAGTCTTAGGCGTTGCAAGGCGGATTCTCCTTTAAATTCCATGTACCTGCCGAATAGTGTCTGGCACTTTTGTAAACGTTGCGCTCCTTGGCTTCCACGCCCAATAATGGCCTTCTTCCACGCGTTGCACGAATGCGAAAAGCCTGGGTATCTTTTACGTTTTACCCCTAGCTGCGCAAATAATCTGCCTATAAGAGAGGCAAGAATCCAGATCCAAATCACACCATCTTCCTTCCGTGAGTACTCACCGGAGCGCCTCTGACCAAAAATCCATTCCATCATGGACCGTCGACGCGGCTCCTCCTCTCGCGCTCCCAGCCCTCTGCCGGGAGATTGGAGGAGATGTTCTGTCCCTAACAACGAGCTAGTGACGCTTCAAGCGGAGGGATATCTTCCTCCCGCCTTTATGGTTCCGGTTCGAGCCGGGCTGGCCACCTACAAAGGTGGGAAGCAAGCAGAGGCTACCCCAAGTCCCAACAAAGGGGAGCGGGTATGCTTCGTCCCCTATCTGATAAGGGGGCTCGGATTTCCTATACATCCATTCCTCCGCGGGCTTCTGGAGTTCTACGGACTCCAGCTCCATCACCTCACACCCGCCTCGATTCTGCATATAGCGGGCTTCGTAGCTCTTTGCGAGCTGTTTCTGGGCATCGAGCCCCATTTTGCGCTGTGGAAGAGGTTATTTTGCCTCGTACCCCGTTCTCACGAGGGGTCCATATATCAAGTGGGCGGTGCCGAAATGTGGCGCATCGCCGGGACCGGATATCCATCCGGAACCCCTAAGAAGGCGTCCGAAGACTGGCCTTCAGAATGGTTTTATGCAGAAGACACTCCGTTGTCGGACCCTGTTCGGATCGGCCTCTCGGAGTTCAGTAATGCTCCTCTGAAGAAACGCCTGAGTTGGCGTCCGCGGAGCCCCCAGCTGGAGGAAGACAAGAGCATCCATTATTTGATGGACCGGATAAGGTTACTGGCCCATTCCGGACTGACCATGATTGGAGTCATGGCCACGTGCATTATGCGGGGGGTGCAGCCGCTGCAATACAGGGGCCACCCCATGTGGGATTTCAATGGGGAGAATGATGCCACTCGTCATGGCCGCCAAGGGCCGGGATCGGCCGAAGACTTGGTGAAGATTCTGTCCGGCCTGTACAAGGGGGAGAAGGAGGACTTCCTCCAGACGAGCCCATTGAATGGGTTCTCCATGAACAACCCTCAAAGTTGGGTAAGCGAATGTTCATTTATCCGATCCGCACTTTCAAAGTTAAGTACCTTACTTTATGGTTTTGACGCAGGATCTGCGCCAGACTGTGGAGAGCATTCATAGCCCGGCTCCACAGCCCGAGGATCCAGAAAGATCCCTTGATCCGTCCTCCGAAGAGGATCCGGACATAAAGGTGGAGCTAATCGACGGGGTGTTTCATCAACTCAGCATGGACAATGCTCGAGTCGCCATTATGGCTGACTAACCCGGCCTATCTCCGGTTCCCCAGGTGATTGTGACCGAAGTCCTGACACCATTATTCCATCCTTGCGCATTTCTGACCACCGTATACAATGGTGTCTCGCAGGGGGTGCCTTCAGGGCAGGAGGCCGAGGCCACGGCGGCTGGCCAACAAAGGTCAGTCCGGCCCAGCAGGCGGAAGAGGAGTGCGGCGCGGATCGAGACATCGCCACAACAGTATAGCTCGCGGTTGTTATTTAGGACAAAGTTCCTAGGAAGTGTTTGAATGCTCATGAATTTTGCAGGAGAAAGAGTGCCCGCCGGACTGTGGGCGTAGGAGTTGCCAACCCAGCTTCTACCAGCCAGGCTCCAACGCCTGGTCTGGAGGGGGAGGCGAGCGCAAGACGCGAGCCGGATACTCCTCCAACAAAGGATGCCGATAGACTATCCGCCACCAGATCTGAGGTGGAGAGCGCTATGAACCATAGGCGCCGCCGGACAGTTTTTCGTGACGCGTGCTTCTCCCCCGAGGCGTTGAATGCCTTTAACGCAGGGGACACGCACCTCCGTGCTGCTCAAGATGGTTTGGCCAGAGCGACGGAGCAGTATGTAAAGGACATACGGGTAAGATATTTTAATAGTTGTATATGCCAGTAGCCCCCGAGACTTAAAGTAGTTGGAATAACTGATTTAAGGATCATTTGATATGCAGGATCTTACGAAGAAGAATACCCGATTGTCCCAGGAGCTACAAGAGTGCAACGCCCAACTTGAGGCCGCACTAGCTGCCGCAGGAGGAAACACAGAGACCCCTCCTGGTAACACATCATTTCAAAGAGATAATCGGTGTGCGGCGTGCGTGTAAGTCTGACAATGACATTGCAGGTGTTGCGGACAGGATCGAACAGTAAGAACTATCGCGCCACCAAGGCGGCGAGAGGGTGCTAACGAGGGTGCAACAGAAAGGAACAAGCTCCAGATGCCCACGCCCAGCTTGGCGAAGAGTTGAAAGGTCTTCGGCCGAGCTGTGCGGTTCCGTGAAGGAGAATCAGCGGCTTCGCGGCATCTATAGTAGTGCTTGAGCGAACTCCTTTGAAAAGAAGAGTTCGGCGAGGAAGTCAATTGACAAAATATGTCTCGTAGGTGTGCTCACAGTGTCGCCCAATGAGGAGATGCCCGTGTCAACGGGTGATCAACTTCCCGAGCTGGTGCAATTGCTCGAACGAGTGCGGCAGGCAATGAGCGGCGTCGTCCAGGCCTTATGGTCGTCCCTCTCCCTACCCTAGGGCCCTGGAGAGCTTGCGGAGAAGCTTCAGGGAGCGTGGCAGCACTTCCGTTTATGGAAGATTTCGGCCTGCCGCCAAGGTGCCAGGCAGGCCTGGGCCATGATGAAGACGCGGTACAAGAAGGCGGATCCCAACCACATGGCCGAGGTCGGACCTGTGGGGCCCGATGGGAAGGAGATCCCTGTGAGTTTAGTGTACGGCCAAGTAGAGTTGGCTGCTAAATATTCCCAACGTGACTGTAAATTAGACAGCCTGTTAGACGGGATTGAGGAGGAATACAGTCAGTCGATTTGACAATGTATTTTAAAATGACATGTAAAATGCCTTCTAGCCGGATTGTAGATCGTTTGTCTTTGCCGACCTTTTCGCTTCAACCTCGAGACCCTAGAGTCCGGAGTGTGTCCGAATACCTTCTCGATTAAGAAAAAACCGGGGCATGCATGGAGACCAGGCGTAGGGGTCATTAGTGCTTTATCAGACAAGTGCCCAACTAGTTATGTTATATTACATGGTTAGTAAGAAACATCTTCCAGGAGAATAGTTCCGTTAAGGGTTCCTTTCTCGAGGCATGCCCTAAAGTGCATGTCCGGACTGCGAAAAAGAGCAGGAAAACATCTTGGGGCAGATAAATAAATAGGTAAAAATCATCTTTCAAGTCACCAATCGAATATTCCCTTAAGAACGCTTAGCTTTCGGCTTCACCCACCGAGGTACACATTTGGTCAACCCGCAAGAATAATCGCAGAGGTGCTCCTTTACCTCCTAGCCAAACAATCGGGAACGAGGGGTAAGCACAGAGCCAGCAACCCAGCTTGGCGAAACTTAAGTCATATCGATGCATATAATGGTGAATAAAAGGTACATGTGGAAGTTTGACACATGTGCTGGGCATGAAGCCCTTATAATTAAGCTTCTGGTAAAGAAGCCCCCAGGTATAATGAGTGCGGATAGCACATCAAGTGTTTGCGAACACTGCGCAAGTAGGCCTTTAAGGGCTTTTATGAAAAGGGGTGAGAGAAAAAAGAGAAACAAAAGACAGCTGAAGTATAAAAATTTGGACGGGGAAGGGGCGAACTCTTAGTCCGCGCTAGGCGAGAATCTTCGGAGGCGGGCTGCGTTCCATGGGTTCGGCTCGAGTCGGTTGTCCGACGATTTCATGAGACGGTGCGCTCCGCGGTCGAGGACTTGATCGATAATGAAGGGACCTTCCCATTTGGGCTTGAGCTTGTCCTTTTTCTTGTCCGGCAGCGAGAACTAGTTCGCCAACATTGTAAGTCTTAGCCCGTATTTCTGCTTTGATATCTTCGAGCTCGCTGGCGATAGAATGCGGAACGAGCCTTGGCGACGCCGCGCTCTTCCTCCAATGCGTCCAAGCTGTCCTGCCGATCCAGCTCGGCTTCTCTTTCTTCGTATATGCGCTTTCGAGGTGAGTCATGTATAATGTCGCAGGAAAAACTGCCTCTGCGCCAGATACCATAAAAATGGTGTGAATCCAGAGTACGGTTGGGCGTTGTCCGCAGCCCCAGTAGTACGGAGTCAAGCTCCTCTACCCGGCGTGTCGATTTCGTAAGGGACCGCACTAGTCCGGGTTTGATGCCGCCATTATTAGACCATTTGCTCGCTCCACTTGACCGTTGGTTTGAGGATGATAGATCAAGCGTAATCGAGCTTAATGCCCATATTTTTGCACCATAATTTAACCTCGCCGGCCGTGAAGTTCGTGCCATTATCGGTAATGATGCTATGGGGATACCATAACGATGTACTACCCGGATATGAAATCTATCACTGGTCCGGACTCTGCCGCTTTAATCGGCTTGGCCTCTATCCATTTGGTGAATTTGTCCACCATGGCCAAGAGGTACCTTTGCTTGTGGGTTCCACCTTTAAGGGTCCGACCATGTCAAGCCCTGCATCATGAACGCCGGTAATGGGTATAGTTTTGAGGGCGGTGGGTGGCATATGGCTCGATTAGCAAATAGTCGACAACCGACGATCTTTGACTAAGTCCTAAGATCTGCCGGGCCGTCGGCCAATAAAATCCTCAGACGGAATGCCTTGCCTACAAGGGCCCAAGCTGCGGCGTGGTGTCCGCCTAGTCCGCATGAATTTGAGCCGAAGGTTTCGCCCTTCCTCTTGGAGATACACCGTTGAAGGACTCGGTTGTGCTTTTCTTATAGAGTTCTCCTCGTGGACCTTGTAGGCTTTGGATCGCGGACTATGCAATGGGCCTCATTTTGGTCTTCGGAAGTTCTGCTGAGTAAGTAGGCTAGGAATGGCTCATCCCCCAGGCGATTACTGCCATTATTTCGTGGGCTGAAGGTGTTATTTCATCGGCTGAGTCGCCGCTTATGTCGATTGCTCAGATTGGGTGGTGCGGCTGCCTCCGGGTTGTTATTTCCTGACTCTTCTTCCCATAGTACGGATGGCTTAAAGAGCCGCTCGGTGAAGATGTTTGGGGGACAGCGTCGCGTTTAGCGCCGATGTGCTAATCGCCGGCTGCTTGGTTATTATCTCGGGCTACGTGGTGGAATTCGAGTCCTTTGAACCGAGCTGACATTTTTAGGACAGCGTTACGATAGGCTGCCATTTTCGGATCCTTGGCGTCAAAGTCCCCATTTACTTGGGATATTGCAAGGTTTGAATCCCCGCGCACCTCTAGGCGTTGAATGCCCATGGAGATTGCCATCCGGAGGCCATGTAGGAGGGCCTCGATTCGCCGCGTTGTTGGAGTCCGTACATTATCTCGGCACGATTGGATCAGGTCCCCGGTTGGGGACGTCAATACGACGCCAGTCCCCAAGCCGGCCAACATTTTGGATCCGTCAAAGTGCATAATCCAATTTGAGTATGCGCCGTACTCTTTAGGGAGTTCGGCTTCAGTCCATTCGGTGACAAAGTCACCCAAGACTTGCGACTTTATTGCTCGCCGAGGTTTGTAAGTTATATCGAATGGTAAGAGCTCAATGGCCCATTTTGCAATCCTGCCCGTCGCGTCGCGGTTGTTTATAATGTCATAGAGGGGCACTTCGGAGGCCACTGTTATCGAACACTCTTGAAAGTAGTGTCGAAGCTTCCGGGATGCCATGAACACCGGATACGCTATCTTTTGATAGTGCGGGTACCGGGACTTGCAGGGAGTTAAGACAGTGGATACGTAGTACACTGCTTTTTGAAGAGGGAATTTGTGCCCTTTTGTTTCTCGTTCGACGACGAGTACCGCGCTTACAACTTGATGTGTTGCCGCGATGTATAACAACAGTGGTTCGCCCAAGTTAGGCGCAGCCAGTACCGGATTTGTTGCCAATATGGCTTTGATTTCTCCGAGTCCGGCAGTGGCAGCATCCGTCCACTTGAAGTGTTCTGTGCGCCTGAGGAGGCGATAGAGGGGCAATGCCTTTTCTCCCAAATGGGAGATAAAGCGGCTTAAGGCCGCCATGCATCCAGTCAATTTTTGAATTTGTTTGAGGTCTTTTGGAATATCTAGCTGTGACAGAGCTCGGATCTTGGCTGGGTTTGCTTCAATTCCTCTATCGGATACAATGAAGCCCAGGAGCTTTCCGGCTGGTACGCCGAAAATGCATTTTTTCGGATTCAGCTTGATTTCATATGCTCGGAGGTTGTCGAATGTGAGCCTCAAATCGTCTACTAGAGTCTCAACGTGTTTGGTTTTGACGACTACGTCGTCTACGTATGCTTCTACTGTTTTGCCGATCTGGGTAGCCAGACATGTCTGAATCATGCACTGATATGTTGCACCGGCGTTTTTGAGTCCGAAGGGCATCGTGTTGAAGCAGAATGGTCCATATGGAGTGATGAATGCCGTTGCGGCTTGGTCCGCTTCCGCCATCTTGATTTGATGGTAGCCGGAATATCGTCCAAGGAAGCACAATGAATCGTGCCTCGCAAAGAGCATCGATTATTTGGTCGATGCGGGGAGGGAAGGATCCTTTAGGCAGGCCTTGTTGAGGTCTTTAAAATCGACACATAGGCGCCGATTTGTCCTTCTTGGTACCATTACCGGTTTGCTAGCCAGTCCGGATGTTTGATGTCTCCGATGAATCCGGCTTCCGAGTTTGGCTAGCTCTTCTCCCATTGCTGTCTGTTGGGTTCGAAAATCGCCAAGAGCCTCGCTTGATCGGCTTGAACTTTTAGGATGTTTAGGTTGTGTTCTCGCCAATCTGCATGGGATTCCCGCATATCTGAAGGGTGCCAAAGAAGATGTCCCAATTTTCCGGCGAATTCTCGTAGTCGACATCTACATCGTGGTTTAACCGTGCCCGATGGAGGCCGTCTTTGTTGGGTCCGTTGGGTGGACCTGGAATTTGACTATTTCGTCCGCTGGTTTGAAAGAGGTGGACTTGGATCTCTTATCGAGTATCACATCGTCCCTATTCACCATAGAGCGCAGCGCAGTGAGTTCTTCTGCCGCTAGGGCTTCGGATAGTGCCTCCAGGGCTAATGCGGCTGTCTTGTTTTCGGCGTGGAGTGCTATGTCCGGATCACTAGCGAGAGTGATTGTTCCGCCGGGCCCAGGCATCTTAAGCTTCATGTACCCGTAATGGGGTATGGCTTGAAAAATTGTGAATGCCTCCCGTCCTAATATGGCGTGATATCCGCTGCTGAACGGGCCCACTTGGAACGTGACCTCTTTGGACCTATAATTGTCCGGCGAGCTGAACACCACATCAAGTGTGATTTTTCCTGTGCAGCGCGCTTCCCGGCTAGGGACTATTCCTCTAAAGGTTGTGCTGCTTCGCTCAATGGGGCTCCGGTCTATTTCCATTTTTTGAAGAGTTTCCTCGTAGATGAGGTTTAGTCTGCTGCCGCCATCCATGAGTACCTTGGTAAGACGAAAGCCGTCCACTATTGGACCGAGGACCAGTCGGGTGGTGCTCGGGCTGTTCGAATTTAGGTTCGTCGCCGGCGTTGAAGGTGATGGCCGTGTCGCTCCATGGATTTGTTGTTGCTACTTGGTAGACTTCGCGAGGTCTGCGATTGTTCGCTGTGATATTATTTGATGCGAAAGTCTCAAGACTATTGACACCGTCTTCGGTACTGTTGGAGTGGTTTTCGGGGCTAGAAGCTCCTCGCCACTTTTGGCCACCTGCCGCAATATCCAACATGCTCGAAGGCTATGTGTTGGGGTGGCGCCTTCTGTACTGTGAATTTTACAGGGTCCGCTGAGCCATCCCTCCAGTATGGTTCCTTGCCCTTTATGGGGTTTTTGCTTTTTGGTTTTTGCACCTGGTGCCTGAGTGTGCTGCACCCTTTTATTACGGACTATGGTTGTATTCGGGGCCGGATTGTCCCAAAACTTAGTTTCGGTTTTCCGGAAACTCTCCATCGCACAATACTTTCGTACTATTGACGCCAGGTCGGAGAAGCGTGTAATTTCACGGCGACTGACGGCGTTCAAGATTCCCTCGTCCGTGCAATTATTGCAGAAAATTGAAATTGTGTTTTCCTCTCGGCAGTCCTTTATCCTGTTCATAACCAGGAGGAATCTGGCCCAGTAATGATGTACTGTTTAAGCGGGCTCTTGCCGATTTGAGATAGATTGCATCTGTCTGGGTGGGTGGGTGGAATTAAGTCCGGAATCCTACCCGTCTGGAGGCTCAAGGGCCGAGAAGTTTCCGAATTTGGAAGCTTGGATCGTTGGACATTGTCCAACGAGTCCGATGCGACGCCTGACTTTAGGTTCAGTGCTTGATCGAAGTCCGTCCCCCCGCGGGAATCCGGCATGGAGGGTTCGGAAGCCCGGACATGACTAGTTTTCAATCTAGGAGAAGAGTCGCCGTGTTGTTCCTCTACCACCACAACGTGGTGGGTAACCTGGGGAGAGTTAATCTCTCTCAGATCGGTTTTAAGCCCAATCTGATTGTAGTCTATAGCGACTCCCAGGGCGGTGATGCGATCCAAGAGCTTGTTTACGGACGAGAGCTCTATTGGATCCGACTGCTCGGCAAATTCCAAGTTAACGCGAAGATTGCTTTTGACGACCTGGGAGGTCGTCGTCGAAGCGGTGGCCGAACAGGCGGTCATGAGAAAACCACCCAGCCAGATAGTTTGGCCAGCGGCCAAGGCTCCTTTGGCGAAGATATATACCGTCTTTAAAGACGGGAAGATGCACCCTTCCTATCAGTGACGGCACAGAGGAACTCTCAACGAAAGCACCAATGTCGGTGTCAAAACCGGCGGATCTCAGGTAGGGGGTCCCGAACTGTGCGTCTAGGCGGATGGTAACAGGAGACAAGGGACACGATGTTTTTACCCAGGTTCGGGCCCTCTCGATGGAGGTAAAACCCTACTCCTGCTTGATTGATATTGATGATATGGGTAGTACAAGAGTGGATCTACCACGAGATCAAGGAGGCTAAACCCTAGAAGCTAGCCTATGGTATGATTGTTGTAATGGTTGTGTGTCCTACGGACTAAAACTCTCCGGTTTATATAGACACCGGAGAGGGCTAGGGTTACACAGAGTCGGTTACAATGGTAGGAGATCTACATATCCGTATCGCCAAGCTTGCCTTCCACGCCAAGGAAAGTCCCATCCGGACACGGGACGAAGTCTTTAATCTTGTATCTTCATAGTCTTGGAGTCCGGCTGACGATGATAGTCCGGCTGTCCGGACACCCCCTAGTCCAGGACTCCCTCATAATGGTTTGGTCAATTTGGTACGTGCGAATGAGCATCAAATGACCGCCGTCAGCTGAACGAGCGATAAACCATCACCCATCGGCTGGTATGATTCCAGGTCCTGGAATCATGAAGGCCAGCGCATTTGCATCTGCTGCAACAATTCAAATTGGAGACCAAAAGGACAAAAATAAACAATCATGTTCAGAGTATGTGTGGAATTAAGATTGTTATAACAGTGACACATATCATAGACAGAGAATTGCAATGCCGTGGTCATAATCATACCCCAAGTTAAAAACATAAGCCAATGGCTTTCATATTCTAGCAATATGACATGGTTCAAACATCATGAAACAATGAGAGGAAAACATCTATGACAGAGCCTACTCATATTCTACCATAGCACTTACTACTACTGTTCTCATATCAACTCTAAGCAATAACATGCGTTGTTATAAAAATCTTGGAAATGAGAGTAACATATAACAATCATGATGTTATGCTCATAATATATATTCTAACAATCATTAGATGCCAATTGTTCTCATATCAACTCTAACAATAACATGTGTGGTCATAAAAATCTAGGACATGAGAGGAACATATAACAGTGATGTGGTTGTAGACATACTATCTATTCTAAATTTGTAACAATGAACAGGCAGTCGTATTCATAAGGTAAAGATGAGATGAGATAGAACAATTACACGATGATAGATTCCACCAGCATAGGCAGCCAATCTGTGCGTCGACCGCATAAACGATGCCATCGTGCACTACGGCATCAGACAGAAATGTTGCCTCAACAGGATTGACAATGAGCAATAACCATGTATGGCGATCGGATTCCAGATAGACTAATCCCATGTTGAACAAGGCAATGAGCTTGTAATCCATGTAGTCTTCTGATGGTGTGGGCACTTCGCAGATTACAACTTTCAGCAAACAGAGGTCGAGCCAAAAGCTTGATGCGTCTCGTGCGTAGTAGGCAGGAGTGTCCGGTAGGCCACGAGGCTCGATGCGGCGGTATCCAATGATGGAAGGGTGATCTCTCGCTGAGTGTAGATATCCACGAGACGCCATGGACTACCAGATTGGTGGATGATGATGATCCAGTTGGCCTTCATTCCCGCCTAGAAGTGGCCGCGCATGAATGACAGGTGGACGGGTAGTAGTAGCATGTCGAGGGGCACCACGGCAACCTCTGTAGGATCGTCAAGTCGGTGTCTGGGCCACCTGCGAGGATCGGGCATCAGCAAGTAGGGTGTCTTGAAAAGAGCCGGCCGGTTGCGCATTTAGTAGACGGTACAAAGACACCGAGCATGCGCCGACGGACGGTGCTGAGTAGGTCCATACGACACAGATCTGCTCCAAGAGAACATCGGGAGGGAATTCCAATCGCGGCTCTGCGTGTCGATCGGTTCGCCATTGGGGTTTTCGTGCCATGAGCGAAGGGAAGTGGATTCAAGCGGCGAAATAAGAAGCTTCTCCTCATGTGGCCGAGTAGTGAGCGGGGGGATATGGTACATGCGAGCTACCAAGGAAGATGGCGTGGGCGGGCGAGCAGTGAGTGGGGGTAAATGGTGTGCGGTGGACGATGGGGAAGAGAGGAGGAAGAAGAGTGGAAGGCGGGGAAGAAGGTACATTAAATCTCAATTCTACTAGTACTACTACCAGGATATACTGTCCTTCGGAGTGTAAATAGTTACACCGATGACATGTGGGTCTACCACAAGAGGGCCCATATGTCAGTTAATGGAGGACAGATGTGCGTAGGCGAATCTGCGGAAGCATGCTCTATTGGTAAACATGATGGCAATACTGGGTAAGGATGATTTAGTAACACCAACACGCTAGTGCAGCTTATTAATTAAGTGTCCCATCTGCTGCAGCGTGTTTTGTCACTTCACTGCGATGACTAGTTGAATAGTTCTCTCTGACTGAGATGGGGAATAATGGATCGCGAAGACTTCCTTTCTATAGTATCCCTATGCCTCTACGCTCACTTCACTCATTTTGCTCCGTATGTAGTCACTTGTTGAAATCACTAGAAAGACAAATACTCCGTATGTGGGAACAGAGGGAGGCTTTTACTCCATATTTGGGAACAGAGGGAGTATCACCATATGGAGGGAACACAGGGAGTAAGCCCCATGCATGCATGCAACATGCAACACTCACACATACACATGGACGCACGCAACACTCACGCACCCATGCGGCACACATCACACGATGCAACTCACTCGCTCACACTCAAGTGCTCAACCTACTCCCTACGTCCGTGAAAGATTGTACATTTAGATATTTACACATTGACCAGGGCATACTTAACGCCCAAAAGTAGCAGACTTATGTGTGCATGCGACCATTGAGAGAAGAAGATTAAATGAAGGTCGTTGCATGCTGTAATTAAGGATAGACATGTAGCCTATACCTAGAGCACAAGTTGGTGCATTAGTCAATCAATATCGATTTAGATTAAAGGCTAAATGCATTGGAAGTGTAGATGTACTACAATCTTTGTTTTTTAGCCAATGTGCACTCTTTGTTGGAACAACGAGGGAGTACATGTGCATGCACTCACATACACAACCAGGGTGGTTCGCGCGCAAGGGTTGGACTCCTGTCGTGCCTGCGTAAAGTTTTGCTTAACTGATTTCTTTGCTCTGCCAACTGACAGCAGGGACCCAGAAACGAGGTGACAATTTAACCAGTCAACAAAGTGCCACGTCGACTATGTGGTCGGTCAGTAGGGTGCAATACAGTGCTCTACGATGAGCTGGTGATTGTATAATCATCGCAAAACTATATATAGTGACCGTAAAGAGCGTATTGTTACATATGTTGACCGCCAGTGTATTTTTCTCGTTTCAAATTAAGCCATATTAACCGGAAAGGATGCAGTATGGACTAGTACTAGTACTGCTTTGATGTGTCTCGTCAACTCGCCGAACGAGGAGAAGCTTGCTTACTACGCCTCTCCCTCGCCCATGCGCACGGTGGTTCGCGGGACGAGGAGAGGGTTTTGACTACAGCGTCGTCTCCCTCTCCCTCGCCCTCGCCCTCGCGGTGGACGTGCAACAGTTCAATCGGTGTCACATTGCCAGAAGCATATTGTACTGTAGTATCATCGTTGTTGGACCTTCCGAAGAGGCAAAGAGCCAAGTGCAAGGTTCACACAAGTACGAACTGTTGAACCTCCTGAAGAGGCAAAGAGCCAAGCGCAAGGTTTTATAGGAGTTGTCATCCTAGTAGGAACGTACTACAACTATAGCGAACAATGCTACTGTATGATGCCGCCACGTCACATATATCCAAAGCTGTGGCACCCTTTTTCCTCAAAGAGCATGTTGGAGCCCGTGCAAAAACCACACAAGTTGCACGTACACATAACACATTTACTACTAATAAATTCTAAAGGACAAATGCCAGTATGCCACTCAAGTTCATCTCCAATTCATGTGATAAATTTGTGCACGAGTAGTCTACATATATTCACAGCGCTACCGTTCACAATTTACCGTACTCCACTTACATGTTATAGATGGCCTACATGTCCTCCTCCAGGTTCCAGTCCTAGGTGTTCTTCATGGATGGCACGATCCATAGCGGTGGGCAACGGGAATCATTGTTGCAGCTTTCTAGTCCGGTTCCACATGATGGAGACTCATCCAAGCTGAAGTGGCTTAAATCAGGGATAGCGTGTCCTAGCATGTCGTTTATCTGGCGGTGCGCACTGAAGACACAACCATGCTTCATGAACGGCAGGCCTTCCGTGTCGTGCACGGAAGGTGGCATCCGCTTCAGAATGGGGTAGCTGTCCCCAATGAAAAGTGAGTACTCTCCGAGAGTGTTCCTTGGCACCCACGTAGCATCACAGGGGTCGAACTCGGAGCCGTTCATCTGCTACACGCGGCATCTCAGATCTGGACACATGGTGACGTACATAGTCAAGGTCCATGCATAATAATGTTGTGCTCAAATATGGCGGTCAATGTCTTGTGCAGCAAAACAAAAGACTACTGGTATAGAGGAATTAAAATAACCGTCTTATTATATATAGCTACTCTTGGCTACATGGATGAGATAGTAAGACATGGAAAAACAAAAATGGTGGCAGCTAGTGGATTCAAATCTTCAAGGGCCTAGTGTCGGTGTCAAAATCGGCGGATCTCGGGTAGGGGGTCCCGATCTGTGCGTCTTAGGCTGATGGTAACAGGAAGCAAGGGACACAATGTTTACCCAGGTTCGGGCCCTCTCGATGGAGGTAAAACCCTACTTCCTGCTTGATTAATATTGACGATATGAGTAGTACAAGAGTAGATTTACCACGAGATCGTAGAGGCCAAACCCTAGGAGCTAGCCTATGATGATTATGATTGTAATTGTGCTCGGCCTTCTAAGGACCAACCTCTCTGGTTTATATAGACACCGAAGAGGGCTAGGGTTTACAAGGAGTCGGTTATAAGGAAGGAAATGCAATATCCGGATCGCCAAGCTTGTCTTCCATGCAAAGGAGAGTCCCATCCGGACACGGGACGGAGTCTTGAGTCTTGTATCTTCACGCTCCAATAGTCCGGACGATGTATATAGTCCGCTGTCCGGATACCCCTAATCCAGACTCCTCAAGAGCCCTGAACCAGGCTTCAATGACGATGAGTCCGGCGCGCAGTCTTGTCTTCAGCATTGCAAGGCGGGTTCCATCTTCGAATACTCCAAAGTACCTGTTACGACAAATAGTGTCTGGCTTCCCATCAATGTTGTACTCCTCGGCTTCAGTGCCTCAATGATGACCATCTCCACGTGTCGAGCGAATGTGAGGAGCCGAGGAATTTTTGCATTTGCCACCCCTAATCCCTCAAGCTGGCCGTCTATTTGAAGAGACGGGGATTCTCAGATCCAAACCTCACTCTTCCCTCTCGAGCAAGCATCTAACAGAGAGCCCCGGAGGAAACCATTCCAACATGGCTGGTCGTCGCAGCTCTTCTGCTTGCTCTCCTCGCTCCAAGCCAGGGGACTGGGAAGAGTGTTCAGTTCCTCATAGCTGTTTGATAGATTTACAAACCCAAGGGTTTCTCCCACCGGCGTTCATGGTCCTCATCCGAGCCGGAATGGCCACCTATAACGGCGGGGAACAAGCGGAGGGATTTCCTAATCCATCTCCAGATGAGCGAATATGCCTCATCCCGCATCTGCTAAGGGGCGTCGGGTTTCCCATTCACCCGTTCCTTCATGGGCTCCTGGAGTTCTACGGCCTCCAGCTGCACAACTTTACCCCTGCCTCCGTACTACATATAGCAAGGTACATTGCCCTTGCGAGCTATTTCTAGGCTACGAGGCCCACTTCGGGTTGTGGAAGAAGCTGTTTTGCCTTGTCCCCCACCCCCACCAGGGAGAATCCCTATGTCAAGTGGGAGGGGCGGAAGTATGGCGCATTGCCGAGATCGGATACCTATCCGGCACTCCCAAGAAGGCACCAGAGAACTGGCCTTCGGAGTGGTTTTACATTGATGACGTTCCCCTTCCGGATCCAGTCCAGACCGGTCTCCCCAAGTTCAGTGACGCCCCACCGAGGTCACGTCTATGCTGGCGCCCCCGGGGCCCCCAAGAGGAGGATACTAGGGAAATACACTTCCTGATGAGCAGGATAAAGTTACTGGCCAAATCCGGACTGACGATAGTCGAGGTTATGGCAATATGCATAATGCGGGGAGTGCAACCGCTTCAATATCGGGGGAAGCCCATGTGGCACTTCAACGGGGAAGATGATGCCACCCACTATGGCCGTAAGGGTCCGGACTCTGCCACTGCCCTGGCAAGGATATTGTCTGATTTATACAAAGGAGAAGAGGAAGAATTCCTTCACATTAAACCGCGGGATGGATTCTCCATGTACAACCCCCCAAACTAGGTAAGTCGTCATTACTTTCACCGCTTCACTTATTGTGGCGTTCTTCGCTAAGATTATCTGCCTCGATATCTCCGAGTAGGAACTGAGGAGGGCCATAGAAGGAATTTCCAGCCCTCCCCCGCAGCCAGAGGACCCCGGAAGGGCCCTCGATCTAGGACTCGAAGAAGATCCGGATATTACCGTGGAGCTTGTCAACGGGGTATTTTATCAGGCAAGCTGCGATGGCGCCTCCGTGTCTATTATTGCCGACTATCCCGGACTGCTACCTACGTCGCATGTAAGCCAAGCCAAAAACCCCATCCTCCAAAGAGGACCCCTTTCTTATGTCATGCCTTACCCCTGAAGTGTCGTGTTTTTGCAGAGACGATGGTCGGAGCGCGGGGCCGAGCCCCTAGGGACCCGTCGGCCGCGGGCGTCCGGATTGGGCAGGCTCAAGACGAAGGAGGTTAGGGTCGAAACGCCGCTACAGAGGTAAGGCAAAAACCTGTTCCGCGATTATTGTATTTGAAGTATAACAGCGCCCTTTGTGTCCTGGTCAGGAAGGGGAGTAGCCGGACTATATCCGGGGATCCTGCTAATCACGCCTCCACCAGCCGGATTCCAAAACCGGCTTCGAGAGCGGAGGCGGACGTGGGGCCGTTGCCGCATAATTCTCCGATAGAGGATGCGGATATGCTCTCTACCATGAATTCCTAAGTAGAGAGTGCCATGAATCACCGGCACCGACGGGCCATACTTCGCAACAACATCTTTTCTGAAGAGGCATTTAATGCTTTCAATTCGGGAGACGCATACATCCGAGCTGCTCAAGGCGGGCTTGCCCGAGCGACGGACCAGTATACCAAAGATATACGGGTAAGAAAATTTGATAAGCATGTATAGCAGTAGCCCCTAAGACTTGAAACAGTTGGAACAACTATTTTAAGGATCAATTTATGCACAGGTCCTTGAAGATAAGAATGAGCAATTGTCTCGGGAGCTGGAGGAGTGCAAGGCCCAGCTGAGGGCCACGGTTGACAAGTTAGAGGAATCCCATAAGGCCTCATCTAGTAACATTTGTCTCAATTGTAAGAAGATGCACCAGTTCAAAAATGGCTGGTGTGACAGGTCTAACAGAAAATTCTGCAGACAATCCCGGGGTGAATCCGGAGGGCATAGGAGATGACGAGTCGCATCTCAAAAGGCAGCTAAAGGCCGGCAAGCGCGTTCTTATGCAAGTTAGACAGGAGAAGAACAATCCTCAAGATGCCAATGTCCGGCTGGACGTGGATTTAAAAGACGTCTGCGCTCAGCTGGCGGACTCCGTGAAGGAGAACAAAAGGCTTCAACGTGGTATTTATGGTAAGTGCCTAGACGAACTGTATTATAGTTCGGCGAGGAAGTATATTGAAAGAATTTTGCATGTAGGAATGTTAACGGGTCGCCCTGAGGAGGAGATGCCCTCATCTGCAAGCGATTTACTGCAAGACCTCTCACAACTACACGTGCGAGCTCGGCAGGTGATGCAGGGCGTTGCTCAGGCCTTGTGGCCATCAAGCGTCCTGCCGAATGGCATGTGGGAGCTTGTGGATATGCTTCAAGGAGCACGGTGGCGCTTCCGATTGTGGAAGATGTTAGCTTGCCGGCAAGGTGCAAGAGAAGCCTAGGCTATGGTGAAGACGCGCTACACCAAGCGGGACCCGAACCATATGACCGAAGTAGGACCGGCGGGGCCAGATGGGCAAGAAATTCCCGTAAGTGTGGTATATGACCAGGTAGCGTTAGCCGCCAAGTATTCTCAACAGGATTGTAAGCTAGATAGCCTGTTGGATGGTATAGAGGAGGAATATAGTCAGTCCAAGTGATTGTGTAATTCAATGGACATAAGTAGTCCCTAGCCGGATTAAAATCATTTGGCATGGCGGACCTTTTCGCTTCAGCCACCAGACCCTACAGTCCGGGGTGTGTCCGAATACCGCTCAGTTATACAGAACCGGGGTATGCGTGGAAACCAGGTGTAGGGGTCATAAGTGCTTGAACAGACAAGTACCCAACTAGTTATGTTATATTACACGGATAGTAAGAAACATCTTCCAGGGAGAATAGTTCCATTAGGGGTTCCTTTCCCTGGGTATGTGTCGGTGTACTAAAGTAGGGGTACCTTAGTATCCCGAACTTGTGCACGGGCAGTCGCAGCGTCCCGCGGCAAGGCTTGCCGGGTGCCCGCCAAGATCCTCTGTAGTTCCTATTGATGCCATTCAAGAACAAAGTGTTTTAACTGAGAAGACAAAGCCCCGGCAAGAGGAGCTTGCCGGGAAGGACAAGACCCCGGCAAGAGGAGCTTGCCGGGAAGGCCAACCGAGGCATTTCAAGGAGCTTGCCGCAACGCGCCGCGCATCCCGGCAAGACCCGACAAGCGACAACCTTCCGGGCGCAAAAAGACAATGACCGTGGCAAGGCGCTTGCCGCGGCGAAGTCACCACTCTTTGCCCACGCTCCAGCGCATCCGTCGACGTGTCGCCGCGGATACGATTCCAGCGCGCGTGGCGGGAAGCTGTCAGCCAAGCGGTCGAGGTGGCGAGTGGAGATGACGAGATGGCCATTGTGGCGACGGTGGCGCCCTAACCGTCGCTTTTACAGCCTGTTTAGGCGGCGCGGACGGCATTAAATGCTCTTGTCCCCGCCGGTTTAGGTAGGGTGCCTTTGTAGGCGGTTGTACCAACCACTCTTTTTACACTTTTACCCCTGCATGCGTTGCCACCTGTCGGTGACCCCTTGAACCTATAAAAGGAGGCCCATGTGCAATGTAGAGGGGGTTGGACTCATTCGAAACCAGAACACTCCCACGCTCTCGAGCAAGAGCATAATACAATCACAAAGCAGCAGTAGGTGTATTATCTCTCCGGAGAGCTCCGAAGCTGGGTAAAAATCGCTCGCGTGCTCCGCCTCGACCCGCTCTTCGTGCGCCCTCCGCTCCCTGCCGGACCGAAAAGGGGCCCTGCCCCATAGGTTTTCGTTTCCCACGACATCTTTGGCGCGCCAGGTAGGGGCTGTCGAGGTTGTGTGAACCCGATCCGGCGTTCACGCGAGCCAGATCTTCATCTGTTTCGTCATCTTCATCGACATGCCACCGAAGAAGAAGGCTTCGGAGGTGGCTGCTCCGTCCGCGTCGATCGCACCGCCACCGGAGCAAACGGGCGGTGGGGTAGACGCCGGCGGAGGAACGGGCGCCGACGATGGAGCTCGCGTCGTTACCAGATCCAAGGACAAGGCCCCGAAAACTTTGGCGTCCGTACACGCACCGCGCCCATCTCAGGAGGCGCGGGACCGACAGTGTCATGGTGCTCGCAGCATCGTACTCGCGTTAGAACAAGGCCATGCTGGTGGATCTCGGGGCGTTCAAGACCAGCATGCGCGCCAGCATGCCGGCACGAGTGAGGTACGGTCGCCTAGACGGGGTACTGCTCCTTCCAACCCAGTTGGAAGTCCGAGCATATCCCGCTCCTTGCACCGTTCACTGCCGCCACCGAAGACTCCAGAAGAAGCGTTGGCCCGAGCTCAACTGCTCCTGGATTACCCTCCAACAGCGGACAAGATCGACGATTGGAGGGCCACCATATAGAGCCTCATCGGCTTCGCCAACGGCGACACTCCACGGCAGCCAGCTACATCGCAGCCACGGCAAGATTGCCGGACGCGAGCCGATGGCGACAAGACCGGTGGAGGTGCAACCACCGTGCACTCCCCGCCTCGAAGGCCAAGATCACCGACTCGCCAGGTCAACCTCGACACCGACTCCACGGCGTCGTCAAATCCGCGAGCTCGTCGCGATCAACGCCAAGTTCTTCAAGAACGACAACATGAAGACGCTCGCACCCGCATCGAGCGTCGAAGAGAAGCGCGACGTCAGTCAGACCAGCGCGCTGGGCCCGCTGTTGACATGCATGCGCCAGAGAGAACCAGCGACTTGCCAGTCTGTGATAGGTTGCCCTGCATTTACTCGTGAGCTGTGGCAAGTCCAGTGGCCCAGCACAAAGAACTTCAAGCCAAATGTACCGGAAAAGTATGATGGCAGGTTGCATCCGTCAGAGTTCCTCAGCATCTACACCATCGCGGTGCAGGCTGCCGGGGGGCGCAACGAGAAGATCCTTGCCAACTACTTCCCGCTGGTACTCAAGCCCAATGTCAGATCCTGGCTCATGCACTTGCCGGACAACTCCATCTCCTCATGGGCGGATCTGTGCCATCAGTTTGTCGGCGCCTTCACAGGTGGCCACAAGCCTCATGGCCAGGAGAGCGATCTTCATCTGCTCACCCAGAAGGAAGGAGAACCCCTGCGCAAGTACATTCAGAGATTCAGCCAAGTGCAGCGCAACATCCCAGATGTCCACCCGCCCGGGTCATCGGTAGCGTTCCATCGAACGCGTCGTAATCGCAGGATGCGGAGGAGATGGCGATGTGTAAGATAAGAGACGTCGATGAGCTCTACGCTCGCCGACAAGTGCGCGCGTCGAGGAAGGAGAAACTCCCGGAGAGAACACAGGAGCAGGGGGTCCGAGCGGTGAGGATGCTGCCCGACAAAGAAAAACCGGCGGAACAATGAAGAAGGAAAGGGAAAGATGTGGTGGTTGTCGAGCGGTCCGCAACGGAGGTGGCGCCAAGGAAGCGAACTCATGGCAGCCGCCCGACAAGCGAAGCGGCTCGACAAGCAATATTGCAAGATCCATCGCCCAAGGGCCACGATCTCCAGATTTGCAAGAAAGTGGAGCAGCTTGTCGAGCAGCAGAAAGGTAAGTACGAGCGGCGCGACAAGGAGAAGGCCCAGGAAGGTACTGGTGGATCCGGCAAGAAGCGTCCCGCCAGGGAGGACGCCAGCAAGGCCAAGCAGGCGGCAAGGAGATCCCCTTCGCGGCGCGACAAGGATGAGGATGAAGATGAAGATGAGGACATGGATGATGACGAGGCCGACGAGCAGGAGTTTCGTAAGCAACAGAGGTTACGTGCGTTGGCGGTGGTGCTTCTCTGCATACCGCGACCGCCAACTCAAACGGTGGAGTGCGGGAAGTTAATGCAGCAGAACCATCGCTTGAGTCGCGCAAGCCTCTGAAGTGGTCCAGCACGCCTATCATCTTTGACATTGAGGACCACCCTGAGCGCATAACTGCGGTCGGGTGCTTGCCGATGTTGGTTTCACCAACTATCCGCAACCTCAAGGTCACAAAGATGCTAGTTGACGGCGGGGCCGGCTTGAACCTGATCTCCTCAGCGGTACTCAAGAAACTCCAGATCCCGACAGCGAGCTCGAAGAGACTGGTACATTCCAAGGAATCAATCCGGGAAGGAGCAAGCCGAAGGGGAAAATCACATTGCCAGTGACATTTGGCAGCGAGCTGAACTTCAGAATAGAGAAATTCACTTTTGACGTTGCTGATTTCCCATTACCCTACAATGGGATACTTGGACGACCAGCGCTCGCCAAGTTCATGGCAGCCTCTCACTATGCCTACAACGTGCTCAAGATGCCAGGTCCGATAAGTGTCATCTCTGTCCCTGGCGACAAGAAAGATGCCCTTATCTGTACCGACAAGATCTACCGGGAAGCAGCAGCCGCAGCAGAATGCAAGCCACTTGCCGCTGAAGCTCTCGAGGGGAAGAAGAAAACCAAGTCCGGCAAGAGCTCTGATGCCCACTCCGGCAAGCGCACCTCTTCGGAGTGCTGCGCTACCGTCAAGGACGCACCATCGAGCTCCACCGGCAAGTGTAAGAAGGCGAAGGCAGCTCCGCCAGAGACTAAGAAAGTGGCCGCCAAGGAGGACGACACTGGTGGTACCTTCACCATCAATGCCACGCTTGACCCTAAATAGGAAAGCGTGCTCGTTGCTTTCCTGCGGGGGAATGTCGATGTGTTCGCATGGCAACCATCTGACATCCCCGGTGTTCCCAGGAAAGTAATTGAGCACCACCTTGCCGTCTGTCCTCACTCGCGACCTGTCAAGCAGAAAGTCAGAAAACAAGCAGTGGAGCGCCAAGAATTCATTACAGAAGAGATCAAGAAGTTGGAAGCAGCAGGCCTTGTCAGAGGAGTGCTCCATCCTACGTGGTTGGCCAATCCTGTAGTCGTGCGCAAAGCGAATGGAAAATGGAGGCTTTGTATTGACTTCACTGATGTTAATAAAGCTTGTCCCAAGGATCCATTTCCCTTGCTGCGCATTGACCAGATTGTCGACTCCATGGTAGGATGTGATTTGCTTTCATTTCTTGATGCATATTCAGGATATCATCAAATCTTCATGGCAGAAGAGGATGAGGAAAAAACGCATTCATCACTCCATGTGGCACATACTGCTTTGTACGGATGCCTTTCGGATTAAAGAATGCTGGTTCAACATTTGCAAGGGTAGTTCACGAAGCTTTTGAGCCACAGTTGCACAGAAATGTAGAAGCTTACATGGATGACATAGTGGTCAAGAGCAAAGACAGAGCAACTCTAATCCAAGATTTGGACGAGACCTTTGCAAATCTGCGCAAGATCAACCTCAAGCTCAACCCCGAGAAGTGCGTGTTTGGAGTCCCCTCCGGCAAGCTTCTCGGGTTCTTTGTATCTCAGCGGGGGATTGAAGCCAACCCCAACAAGATCAAGGCCATTGAACAGATCAAAGCACCGAAGCGCGTCAAGGATGTGCGAAGGCTTGCGGGTCATGCGGCTGCTCTCAGCGAGTTTATCTCTAAGTCTGTTGAAGGCTACCGCCATTTTCAAAATATTGAAAAAGGCAGGTCAATGAAATGGACTCGAAGCGGAGGCTGCGCTGCAGGACTTGAAGAGATACCTGTCCTCCACTCCAATACTTGTCGCACCTAAACCACAAGAGAAGTTGTTGCTGTATCTAGCGGCAACCAATCAAGTGGTTAGTGCTGCGTTAGTGGCGGAAAGGGAGGCGATGATGAGCCGCCACGGCAAGTGCATCCAAAGACAAGCGGGGCTTCCCGACAAGCTCTAGTCCCGACAAGGATGGATCTGCAGGCAGCCACAAGAAGAGAAGCGAAGAAAATGGTGCAGCGCCCGGTTTACTTTGTCGGTTCCCTTCTGCGAGGGGCTAGATCAAGGTACTCGGTGTGCGAAATTGCTTTTCGGCCTTCTCATGTCCTCGAAAAGCTGCGCCATTACTTTCAAGCACACGAGATCACAGCTTGTCACTCGCTTTCCGTTGAAGAGGATATTGCGAATCTAGAAGCAATGAGCAGGATTGTCGAGTGGGCCTTTGGAATTGTCAAGCTTTGGCCTCAAGTTTGAGAGTACTTCAACTACCGAGCGAGCATTGGCAGAATTCATAGCAGAATGGACGCCAACACCGATGAAGAAACTCCGAGACGAGCATCCCGTCAAGGAAGCAAGCAAAGAATGGATCATGTACTTTGATGGTGCCTTCTCGCTGCAAAGGCGCCCGGTCTTGGCGTGTTACTTGTCGCGCCCACCGGAGAGCACCTCAAGTACATGGTCCGATGCACTTTCCCAAGGAGCAAGCGACAAACAATCTGCAGAGTATGAAGGTTTGTTTGCGGACTCGGATCATGGCGCGACCTTGGGATCAAGAAGCTTATTGTTAGGGGTGACTCGCAGCTTGTCGTCCGCCAAGTAAACAAAGATTATCAGAGTCCGTTGATGGAAGCTTACATTGATGAAGTGAGAAAATTGGAAGAGCATTTTGACGGCCTACAGATGGAACATGTTCCGAGAGCCCAGAACGACGTTGCCGATGGCCTGTCAAAATGCGCTGCATTAAAGTTACCTATGGAACCAGGGATCTTTGTGCTCAAGCTGACTCAACCATCTATAACACCATCAACTGGACAGAGCAAGAAGAGGAAGTTGGTTTCTGGTGATTATTTTCCGGCAGAGCTCCCCGAAGCCGCCGCCAAGAAGGTCCCCAGGATCAACACCAAAGGTGCTGAGGAGCAGTCTGCTCCGACAAGCCCTAGGTTTGTTCCGTTGAAGCAGACGCTCCCGACAAGTTTTGCTCCGGCAAGCTTGCCGGGGAACATCAAGCTCCGGCTGAGCCTCAGGTTCTTGCCGTAGAAGCAGATGTTCCCGCAGGAGCATTTGTGCCTTTAGTCCTTGTTGTTGAGCCGCAAGCTCCAAAGATGGGCACAAGAGATTGTCTGCTTCCTTGAGACGGAGAACTTCCTGAAGAGCAAGAAGAAGCGGAGAGAGTAGCCCGGCAATCAAGTATATACCAGTTTGTCGATGACATACTGTACAAAAGAAGATTCAACGGAGTGAAATTGAAGTGCATTCCCCGGGAAGATGGACAGAAGCTGTTGGCGGAGATACATGGAGGCATATGTGGTCATCACATTGGCGCAAGAGCACATGCCGGCAAAGCATTCCGGCAAGGTTTCTTTTGGCCAACAGCCCTCCAGGATGCAACTGCACAAGTAACCAAGTGTGAAGCATGCCAGTTCCACTCCAAATAGATACACCAACCAGCTCAAGCTCTCTAGACGATCCCTTTATCCTGGTCATTTTCTGTCTGGGGGCTCGACATCCTCGGCCCCTTTCCCCGAGCTGTCGGGGGCTTTGAGTACTTGTATGTTGCAATCGACAAGTTCACAAAGTGGCCGGAAGTGGAACCAGTGAGGAAGGTGACAGCACAGTCAGCAGTCAAGTTCTTTTGGTCGATTGTTTGCCGTTTCGGAGTCCCTAACAGGGTCATCACCGACAACGACACGCAATTTACAAGCCGCACCTTCATGCAGTACGTCCAAGATCTTGGCGCCAAGGTCTGCTTCGCTTCTGCTGCTCACCCGAGAAGCAACGGTCAAGCGGAGAGGGCAACGCTGAAGTCTTGCGGGGCTCAAGACCAGGACTTTCGACAAAGTTGCACAAGTGCGGAAAGAATTGGATTGAGGCTGCCGGTGGTTCTTTGGTCGATTAGGACGACGCCAAATCGAGCCACTGGCCAGACACCTTTCTCTCTAGTCTATGGAGCAGAGGCAGTTCTCCCCACGAACTTCGATATCGGATCGCCTCGAGTGCTCGCTTATGATGAGCTTGAGCAAGAGCAGCTGCGACAAGATGACGTCTGCTCCTTGAGGAAGATCGATCTTCGAGTTCTTTGTCAGACGAGCTGCTCGCTACCAGCAAGCTTTGCGCCGCTACCATAGCCGCAAAGTTAATGCCAGAAGTCTCGAGGAAGGCGACCTTGTTCTTCGGCGCGTTCAATCCGCCAAGAATTCCAACAAGTTGACGCCAAAGTGGGAAGGCCCTTATCAGGTAAAGCGAGTCACTAGGCCCCGCGCTGTCCGTCTTGAGACCGAAGATGGCTTTCTGGTGAGCAACTCCTGGAACATTGAGCATCTTCGTAAGTTTTACCCATAAGGCGCGGTTGCCGGAACCTGTTCCGGCAACCACCTTTTGTACAAGCTTTGCAGCTGTTGCATGTAACCCTTTGTACAAAGCCGGGCGCAGATCCCGTGCATAAATAAAGATCATATGCTCCGCACATCTTGTCAAATTTCATGCTTTTTTCTTTTTTGCATGTACTATCTGACACTTTGTGCAGTGCTTGCCCCCGGTAAGCAATAAGGAGCCTTAAGGCTCCATATCATTATTTTCTCTTCTTTCTTCTTTTTTCTCAAAAGGAAGGTTCCTTCGCCCACAAGTTCACCGGGGAGAAGATAATGGTGTGGACCAGGCGTCGTTCAAGAAAGTATCGCCTTGCTGGGACGAAAACGACAGAAAAGCTAAGTTGCCAAAGTTTGAGCACAAGCAGCTTTAAAGTTTTTTTAAGTTATCTTCCTTGAACGACCGTGCTTTGTATGGAAAACATGTATGCTGAGGAACCAACTCGTAGCTAGTTGCGCCCTTACTTTGTTTCGAGTCCGCTCAACAACTTAAGTGTGCTGCAGCTAGTTGCGACAAGATTTCTGCGGAGCAGCACCGCCAAAGAACTGCTGATGTTCCTTTTCTCAGCGCTTCATGGCAAGGGTGCTCGCGCCGCAAGTTCCCTAAAAGCGTGGGGTAAAACATACAAGCGAAGGAATCAAGTAAAAGAAATAACATAGCAAATACTGCCCAGGATAAAGTTATATTACAAAGTAACTTGCGGCGCTCTAATAAATTGTTCGTAACATGTCTAGCGCGGCAAGAAAAAGGAAAAGCAGGCGGCCTAATCTCGCGTACCATCAACCCTCCTGACTTCATTCACCTTGTCGACAATGGGTGCGACAAGGGCCTTGAGCTCTTCAAGATCAGCACCCGCCGGCAGCTTCTTGAGGACGTTGGTGAGGTTGAGGCCTGGATTGCGGAAGAGCACCTTCACCAACACCTTCTCCAGAACTCTGGCGCAAATTGCGTGCGACTCGTCAGCCAGCTGCTTTGGGATCCTTTCCCGGAGTTGCTAGAGAGCCGTCGCCACGCCCTTGAAGAACAGAGTGAGCTTGGCGCTGGGTTGGAGGTTCTCGTCGGAGGAGTACCCGAAGCCCTCCATGTCTAGTTGCGTCAGCTCCTCGTCAATGACCGCGGCAATGTTCACAAGGCCCTCCATCCAGAGCTCCACGGTATCCCTGAAGGTGTTCTGGCTCTCGGCGGCCCTCGTCAGCAGCGCCTCGTTGGCCTTGATCTCCCCCTTCAAGTCCTCGTCCCGCTTCTTGGCGCTGTGCAATGTCGCCGTCAGCGTGGCCAGCTTCAGCTCCAGATCAGCATTTGAGTCTTTAGCGGCGCTCAGCTCCTTGCCCCTCTCGAGGAGACGACCCTGTAGCTCACCATGGGCAAGGGCGTCCTTCTCGTGCTCGCGCTGGAGCGCGGCAAGCTCTTCATTCATCTCCTTGAGGGTGGCCTCTAGCTCCGTCACCTTCACCTCCAGCTCCTTCTTGGCATCCTCGGCAGCTGCAGCAGCATCCTTCGCTTCCTTGAGGGCCCCGCCAAGTGTCTCCTCGCGCGCGGCAAGCTCCTCCTCATAGCTGTCCAAGTTGACCTTCCTCTGCGTCAGCTCGCCTTCTCGCACGGACATCTCCTCGGCGGCAAGCCGCTGCTGCTCTTCGGCTTCAGCCTTCTCGAGGAGGAAGGCTTTCCGCACCTCGGCAAGCTGCGCCCTCTCCTCTGCAATGGACCAGAGGGCCTCTTGGTTGCGGCTCTGGAGCTCCTCCGCATGCTTCTCAATGTCCACTCCCGCCTGCGTGACAAGCACTTCCCGGGACTCCAGTTTTGCTTGTCGGGCGCGGTAGAGTGACACCAACTTCCGGAGCAGCTGCTCCTCCTCGGACTCGCCGCTGCTGCTGCTTGGCGCGTCAACCACTGTCAGCCCAGTGGAGGCGAGCACTTCCCCGTCAAAAGCTTCTCCCTCGACCGGCGCCACAGCTTGGCGCCCGGGGAGCTTGTGAAGACGTCGCCGGCCTTCAAGTAAGCGCCGGGCTGGGGCTCTTGAACTGGCGCTGCGTCGTGGCGGAGGATCGGCGATCGGCGTGGCGCCTTGCGCTCCCTGGCCCAGTCGTCAGTACAATCGCCGGACCCCTCGCCAGCTCCTGCACCAGCAGCCTTGGCGGCCTCTTCGTCGGCAGGATCATCAGCGCCGGCCCCTTCTTCGGTGGCAGTGGCTTCGTCAGTATTGCCGCGCACGTTCTCCTTGCCAGTGGCTTCGGTCTCCATCGGCTCCGTGGAGGGAGGATCTGAAGACAGGAAGAGGGAGAAAAAGTCAAGAAAATATCCAAAAAAGAAGATCAGAAGAAGAAGAACCCAAGGGAAGTTTTCTGACAAGGAAGATTACCTGTGCTGGGCTCTGTAATCATGGGCTCCACCACCGGGGGATCGCTGGTCCCGTCCCTTGCCGGAGAACTGCCCCTTGCCGGGGACCTCTCCCTTGCCGGAGAGCGCTCCCTTGTCGGGCCTGTTCTGCTCCTGGCTGTTCTGGTGGGCCTGTTCTGCTCCTACACAAGCAAACCAACAATCAAGATATCAGCAAGGAAACGAACACCCATGCGCGCCTGACAGCGGGAAGTAAAATTATGTACTTACGCTGGGGGCTGCGCTGGGGGCTGCTTCGGGGAGAGATTGCTGGGTCCCACAAGGTGGTCTCGGGCGCGTCCTCTGTTGTCACAGCAGGATCGTCCTCGATGACAACCACGGGGACCTTGGCCCTCTTTGCTGCTCTCTGGGCCAGAGTCCTGGAAAGGAACAAGGTTCAGAAGAAAACAGATCAGATACAAGACAAGAAACATCAAGAATTGAAGAAATATAAGTACGACAAAAAGAAAGTCTTACACCTCCTCCTCTTCTTCCTCCTCGTCGGAGCTAAGCGCAGAGAGGTCGAAGTCCGGTACTCTTTCAGCGCAACGAGGCGGAGGAGTAGGCTCCCTTGGACGCTTGGCGGGAGCTGCGGAAGGATCAGAAGCGGCGAGAGGACCCGCTCCGATTGCGGGCAGTATGAGATGCTCCAGCTGCAACGGTGCTTGTCATGATGGAGCGTGTCCCAGTGGGCGGCTGCTGAACCGTCTGCCACCTGCTATGTCTCCGGTCCTGCGGGGCGCCTTCTTAGTTGAGCTGGGGTGCACTGCACCGAGCTCCGCTTGCAAGTTGCTGAAGAAGGCTGGCCACTTGCGCGCCGGGCTCGCTCGATTCGGCTTCAGGTTCTCCCTCGCTGACGACCTCCCCGACAAGTGTCTCCTCCCGCTCGGCAAGGCTTGCTGCCTCGGCTGCCTCTGCCTCCTCCACAGTAAACTCGAACTTCGCCCGCCAGCCTTCCGCCGCCGCTCTTACGCCTGGCGTGGCGTCGCCGCATCTCGTCGGTGGTGTCATGGTGAGGCTCCTCTGCTCGTCGGCGCGAATCGCCACCTCCACCAAGTCATCGAAGAATTGCTGCACGACGTCGTCGGTGGGCTCCTGCCAAGTTGGGATAATCCCATGCGAGTCGCACTCTGGCATCATTGCGCGGATGCGATCGAGCTGGGAGTTGTTGCACAACGGGACGACGCCCTGCGGCAGCCTGAACCACTCTGGATGGTTGGGGTCATGCTTGAACAGTTCCTTGAGCGTCCCATTCAACTCCAAAACAGTGAAATTGAAGTTGAGGCCCGGGCGCAGCCTCATGATATTCGCCAGACCCCCGAACAACCAGGCGGGTCTCCTCCTCTCCTGCAGAGGGGAGATGCGGCGGCGAAGAAAGTCCGCGCCAACAGCCCCTACAGTGAGCCCGGCAAGCCTGAGCCGCAAGATCCGGGTGGTGGCGATCTTCAGTTTAGCATCGTCGCCGCCGAGCGCTCAATCGCCGCCAAGACTACTCAGGTTTGGCGCAAGTTGGTGAATGGCTGCGGGTTCTCATCAACAATCCAACACCAATCCGCTCTCCACTCCTCCCATTTGCTACGGAGCTCCCCCTCCAGATAGACCTCCTTCATGCCGACTCTCGAGATCCAGGCGATCCCGCCAGCTAAGGGCTCTCCCTTCTCGGCCCGGGGCATGAAGTAGTGGCGGAAAAGGGCTATGTTTGGGTGGATTCCGACGAAGTTCTCGCAGAGATGTGCGAAAACCGCCATGGTCAGAACGGCGTTGGGGGTGAAGTCAAGGAGATGAAACCCATAGGTGTTCATGATGTCACAGAAGAAATTGGAAAAGGGCGGGCAGAGCCCGCAATAGAAAAATAGAGTGAAGAAGGGGTATCCTTTTGGACACCGTTTCGAAGTGGAAGCGGTGGCGTAAAGTACCTGCGTGCGCGGATGCGCCCGCGTCTCCGTCGACCAGAAGAGATAGAACCACTCCCGCAGCTCCTTCGCGGAGAGCTTGGGAGTGCCGCCTCCTTCATGGCGCCTCAAGCCGCAGCGCCTCGGCCGACTTCGCACCCTTCCCGGTCTTCGGAGCCATGGAGGAGGCGGTGGGGTAGAGCGAGGGCGTTGGCAGCGACAGCAGCGACGGGGGGTGGAGAGCTGCTCTCTTTTCGGCTTTGGGAAGCGGAGGGGAGCGGCGGAGATTTCTGAGGAAGCAACTGCAAGTGGCGAAGGAGGGGGAACGGCCCCTGTTTCCCCTGCTTATAAAGAGGAAGAGGCGAATGTTATGTTTTTTCCGAATAAAGAATCGCCCATGATCTCTCCCATGACGCCAATGCTTCGACGCGGCTGTTCTGGGAGGGCGCTGTGAATCTGAGTTAGATATGGTGTGGACCCAGGTCAGCGTGTGCCGTGCCTGTTTGGGCTGGCCCAACAGTGCTTTCGGCACCGTGTATGGCCCAGGCCCGGGGGCTCCTATCGGTGTACTAAAGTAGGGGTCCCTTAGTATCCCAAACTTGTGCACGGGCAACAGCGGCGTCCGGCTGGCAAGGCTTGCCGGTGCCCGCCAAGATCCTCTCAGAGTTCCTATTGATGCCATTCAAGAACAAAGTGTTTTAACCGAGAAGACAAAGCCCGGCAAGAGGAGCTTGCCGGGAAGGATAAGACCCCGCAAGAGGAGCTTGCCGAAGGCCAACCGAGGCATTTCAAGGAGCTTGTCATGACGCGCCACAAGATCCCGGCAAGACCCGCAAGCGACAAGCTTCGGCGCAATAAGACAATGACCGCGGCAAAGGCGCTTTACCACGGCGGCCACCACTCGTGCTCCACGCCCAAATAAGATCCGCGACGTCGCGCAGACTGCTCCAGCGACGTGGCGGGAAGCTGTGCAGCTAAGCGGTGCGAGGTGGCGAGTGGAGATGACGAGATGGCCATCGTGGCGAACGGTGGCGCCCCTAACGGTCGCTTTTAGACCGTTAGGCGACGCGGATGGGCATTAAATGCTCTTGTCCCCGCCGTTAGAGTTAGGTAGGCGCGATCAGAGAGGCAGTTGTACCAACCACTCTTTTTACACTTTTACCCTCTGCATGCGTGCCACTGCCGGTGACCCCTTGAGCCTATAAAAGGAGGCCCATGCATACGAGGGGGGTTGGACTCACTCGAAACCGTAACACTCCCACGCCTCGAGCAAGAGCATAATACAATCACAAAGCAGCGAAGAGGGTATTATCTCCGGAGAGCTCCGAAGCTGGGTAAAAATCGCTCGTGTGCTCTGCCTCGATCCGCTCTTCGTGCGCCCTCCGCTCCCTGCCAGACCGAAAAGGAGCCCTGCCCCATAGGTGTTTGTTTCCCACGACAGTATGCATGCGGCAATGCACATGTCCGGACTGCGAACAAGGGCGTAGGATACAAAACTTTTGGGGATTTATGTTGTAATAAACGAATACATCTTTTGTTCACCGACCGAATATTCTCTTAAGGATGCTAGCTTTCGGCTTCACCCAGTCTGAGGTACACATCCGGCTGAACCGGCAGTAACAATCGTAGAGGTGCTCCCCTTATGCCCTAGCCGAATTAACGGGAACCTAGGGCATAAACACAAGAGCCAAGCAACCCAGCTTGGCCACATCTTAAGTCATATCGATGCATATAATGGTGAAGAAAAGGCACATATGGAAAAAGAAACGCATATGTGAGGGGCAAATAGCCATATAGAGTAATAATTTTTAGCTTCCGTATAGGAAGCCCCCAGGTATTGCTTACACACATAGTGCGGCTGGAGTGATCCAGGAGTCCGTACTGTATTAAATACTTTGTGCGAAGAGGAAAAAGGTCGAGAAAGGAAAATGAAAGGAGCATATTTAAAAAGGAGGGGGTAAGGAGATGAACACTGAGTTCGGCGCTAGGCGTAGAATCTCCGGAGTCTGTCCGCGTTCCATGGGTTCGGCTCAAGTCTGTTATCGGATGCATTACGAAGCGACGCCCTCCGTGAGAACTTTGTCAATGACGAAGGGACCTTCCCACTTGGGTTTGAGCTTGTCCTTCTTCTTCTCCGGTAGGCGTAGAACGAGCTCGCCAATATTATAAGTTTTGGCCCGCACTTCTCTGCTTTGATATTGTTGAGCCTGCTGCTGATAGAAAGCGGAGCGGGCTTTTGTGACGTCACGCTCCTCCTCTAGGGCATCCAAGTTATCCAGCCGATCTAACTCGGCTTCCTTCTCTTCGTACATGCATACGCGTGGCGAATCATGTATTATGTCGCAGGGTAGTACTGCTTCCGTGCCGTACACCATAAAAAATGGTGTATATCCGGTGGTGCGATTCGGTGTGGTCCGCAGCCCCCAGAGTATGGATTCAAGCTCTTCGACCCAGTGCGTGCCCGACTCAGTCAAGGATCGCACTAGTCTGGGTTTGATGCCACTCATGATGAGACCATTTGCCTGTTCGACCTGACCGTTTGTTTGGGGATGGTAAACGGAAGCGTAGTCAAGCTTAATGCCCATTTTGCTGCACCAAGATTTCACTTCATTGGCTGTGAAATTTGAGCCATTATCAGTGATGATGTTGTGGGGGATGCCGTACCGGTGTATGACCCCGGATATGAAGTCTATTTCTGGTCCGGATTCGGGCGTTTTGACTGGTTTGGCTTCTATCCATTTGGTGAACTTGTCCACCATGACCAATAAGTATTTTTTTCTTATGGCTTCCCCTTTTAAGAGGTCCGACCATATCCAGCCCCCAGACCGCGAAGGGCCAAGTTATGGGGATTGTTTGGAGAGCGGTAGGGGGCATATGACTCTGATTGGCAAAGAGCTGGCAACCGACGCAGTGTTGGACAAGGTCCTGTGCGTCTGCTCAGGCCGTCGGCCAATAGAAGCCTATACGGAAGGCTTTGCTGACTAGTGCTCGAGCCGCGGCGTGATGCCCGCCCAGTTCGGCGTGGATTTCATCCAAGAGCTACCGCCCTTCCTCTTCGGAGATGCACCTTTGGAGCACTCGGGTCGCACTTTTCTTATAGAGTTCCCCTTCATGGACTTTGTAAGCTTTAGAACGCTGGACGATGCAGCGTGCTTCATTTTGGTCTTCAGGGAGCTCCTCTCTATTTAGGTAGGCCAAGAAAGGCTCAGTCCACGGGGCGATTACGGCCATGATTTCGTGTGCCGAAGATGTTATTTCGGTGGTAGAGCCTCCGATTATGTCTGATGGTTCCGAATCTGGGGGTGTATTCGGATCCGTGCTAATATTACCAGACTCCCCTTCCCATACCACGGATGGCTTGAACAGCCTTTCCAGGAATATCTTAGGTGTGATAGGGTCGCGTTTAGCACCGACGCGGGCGAGAATGTCTGCCGCTTGATTGTTTTCTCGAGCCACATGGTGGAATTCAAGCCCCTCGATCCGAGCTGACATTTTGAGGATGGCATTACGGTAGGCCACCATTTTCGGATCCTTGGCGTCAAAGTCTCCGTTTATTTGTGATATTGCGAGGTTTGAATCCCCGCGCACTTCTAGGCGTTGAATGCCCATAGAGACTGCCATCCGAAGGCCATGTAGCAGAGCCTCGTACTCGGCTGCATTGTTGGAGTCTGTGTATTATATTTGCGAGACGTCAGGACTACACCTGCCCCCAATCGGGCCAGCATTTTAAAGCCGTCAAAGTGCATGATCCAGTTAGAGTACGCGCCATACTCTTTAGGGAGTTTGGCTTCTGTCCATTCGGCGACAAAGTCAGCCAGTACTTGCGACTTGATGGCCCACCGTGGCTTGTATGTTATGTCGAACGGAAGGAGCTCGATGGCCCATTTAGCAATCCGCCCTGTAGCATCGTGGTTATTTATTATGTCGTTGAGTGGTACTTCGGAGGCCACCATAATCGAACATTCTTGAAAGTAGTGTCGTAGCTTCCGGGATGCCATGAAGACCGTGCATGCTATTTTTTGATAGTGTGGGTATCGGGATTTGCATGGGGTGAGGACCGTGGATACGTAATAAAACGGCTTCTGGAGCGGGAATTTGTATCCGTCAACCTCTCGTTCGACGACGAGTACTACGCTTACAACTTGATGTGTTGCAGCTATGTACAGCAGCATAGGTTCGCTGATATTTGGCGCTGTTAGGACTGGATTACTGGCCAATAAGGTCTTTATTTCATCGAGTCTAGCCACGGCTGCATCCATCCACACGAAGTGTTCGGTGCACCGAAGAAGGCGGTAAAGAGGTAATGCCTTTTGTCCTAACCTGGAGATAAAGCGGCGTAAAGCAGCCACACATCCAGCAAATTTCTGGATGTGCTTGAGGTCTGTTGGTATAGCCAACTGCGACAAAGCTCGGATTTTTGCCGGATTCGCTTCAATTCCTCTATTGGAAACAATGAAGCCCAGCAGTTTCCCAGAGGGGACGTCGGAAACGCATTTTTCCGGGTTCAGGTTGATGTCGTATGTTCGGAGGTTATCGAACGTAAGCCTCAAGTCATCTATTAGGGTTTCGACGTGTCTTCTTTTTATGACCACGTCGTCCACATATGCCTCCACTGTTTTGCCGATTTGCTTTTCTAGGCATGTTTGAATCATGCGTTGGTAGGTTGCGCCGGCATTCTTAAGCCCGAAAGGCATAGTGTTGAAGCAGAAAGGGCCATATGGCATTATGAAAGCTATTGCAGCTTGGTCGGACTCTGCCATCTTTATTTGATGATATCCAGAGTATGCATCGAGGAAACATAGCGAGTCGTGTCCTGCTGTGGCGTCGATGATTTGATCAATGCAAGGGAGGGGAAAGGGATCCTTGGGGCAGGCCTTGTTAAGGTCTTTGAAGTCGACGCATAGGCACCAGGATTTGTCCTTCTTTGGTACCATTACCAGATTTGCCAGCCAATCCGGATGCTTGATATCTCTTATGAATCCGGCCTCGAGTAGCTTGGCTAGCTCTACCCCCATGGCCTGCCGTTTGGGCTCTGAAAACTGCCTTAGAGTCTGCTTGACAGGTTTGTATCCTTTTAGTATATTGAGGCTGTGTTCGGCCAATCTGCGTGGGGTGCCCGGCTGGTCCGATGGGTGCCAGGCGAAAATGTCCCAATTCTCACATAAGAAGTCTTGCAGTGTGGCGTCCATTGCGGGGCTCAAATATGTCCCGATGGAAGCTGTCTTCGTGGGGTCCCTTGGGTGGACTTGGAATTTGACTATCTCGTCTGCGGGTTTAAATGAGGTGTACTTGGGTCGCTTGTCGAGTATCACGTCATCCCTGTCCACGGTGGCACGCAGTGTTGTTAATCCCTCGGCTGTTAGGGCTTCGGATAATGCTTCCAGGGCTAGTGTTGCGGTTTTATTTTCGGCGCAAAGTGCGACGTCCGGATCACTGGCTAGAGTGATGATGCCATTGGGTCGGGGCATTTTAAGCTTCATCTACCCCTAATGGGGTATAGCTTGGAAGCTTGTAAATGCGTCCCGCCATAAAAGGGCGTGGTATCCACTGCTGAAAGGAGCCACTTCGAATGTGATTTCTTCAGACCTATAATTCTCCGGGGTGCCGAATACCACATCGAGTGTGATTTTTCCTGCACACCGCGCTTCCCGGCTAGGGATAATCCCCTTGAAGGTTCGGCCGCTTTGTTCAATGCAGCTTTTATCATTTTCCATCTTATTGAGTGTTTCTTCGTAGATCAAGTTTAATCCGCTTCCATCGTCCATCAGTACTTTAGTGAGCCGAAAGCCGTCCACGATTGGGCTAAGGACCAGAGCGGCTGGTGCTCGGACGGTCTGGGATCGAGGTTCGTCACTGGCATTGAAGGTTCAAGCAGTGTCGTTCCACGAATTTATCTTTGCCACATGGCAGATTTCAGCGGAGCTTCGATGAGCTCGCTTGCGCCTATTTTTTGAGGCGAAAGTTTCGAAGACTGTTGGTACCGTATTGTGTTCTTTAGCAGGATGTTGTTCGGCTTTATGGCTTACAAGAAGACCCTCACCACTTTTTGCTACCTGCCGGAGTATCCAACATGCCCTAAGGCTATGGGTTGGTGTTGTGTCCGGCGTACTATGGAGCTTACATGGCCCGGTAAGCCATTCTTACAATACGGTTCCACCCACTGGGGTAAGCTTTGACTTCTTGGGGATTGGATCGGTCGACTTTTGAGAGTTCGCCCATTTAGCTCGAACAAAGGTTTTGGTGAGAGCCGGACTATCCCAAAATTCTGTTTGGGTTTTCCAGGCGCTTTCCATCGCACAGTATTTCTGTACTATGGTTGCTAAGTCAGCGGAGTGTACTATGTAACGGCGACTTATGGCATTAAGAATTCCTTTATTCGTACAATTTTTGCAGAAAAGTGAGACTGCGTCCTCCTCACGACAGTCCTTGATCTTATTTAGCACAAGGAGGAATCTGGCCCAGTAGCGATGTACTGTCTAATGGGGCTCTTGTCTGATATGGGCGAGACGGTTTAAGTACGGGTGGGTGTTCGTGGCTGCATCCGGATTCGGGTCTGATCTAGCGCCTAGGGGCAGGGAAGCTTCCGAGTTTGATAGCTCAGGATCCGAGGTGCTGCCCAATTTTTCCGTCCGAATACCCGATCCTAACTCCAAGATCTAGGTCATGTCTTCCCTTGAGAGGGAGTCCGGCTCAGGGAGCTCGGTGATCTGGACATAATTTGTCCTCAAAATAGAGGGGTAATCTGCATGTGGTTCCTCCAATACCGCTATCTCATGGGTGGCTGGCGGGGATTTAATGTCTCTTCGGTCGGGTTTAAGCCCGATCCGGTCATAGTCCCTAGCGACTCCCAAAGCGGCGGTGCGATCCAAGAGCTCATTAAGGGAGGAGAGCTCTATCAGATCCATCTATTCGGCGAGTTCCGAATTGATGCAAAAGTTATGCGTGATGACCCGAGAGTCCATCGTCGGTGCAATAGCCGATGGGCGGCCATGATGAAGCCGCCAAGTCGGAGAGTTTTGCCTACAACCAGCGCTTCCCCAGAGGTAATGTTGTCCTTGACAATGAGACGAGCCATCGAGCCTTGCAGCGACGACACAGAGGAACTCTCAATGAAAGCACCAATGTCGGTGTCAAAACCGGCGGATCTCGGGTAGGGGGTTCCGATCTATGCGTCTTAGGCTGATGGTAACAGGAAGCAAGGGAAACAATGTTTACCCAGGTTCGGGCCCTCTCGATGGAGGTAAAACCCTACTTCCTGCTTGATTAATATTGACGATATGAGTAGTACAAGAGTAGATCTACCACGAGATCGTAGAGGCCAAACCCTAGGAGCTAGCCTGTGATGATTATGATTGTAATTGTGATCGGCCTTCTAAGGACCAACCTCTCCGGTTTATATAGACACCGGAGAGGGCTAGGGTTTACATGGAGTCGGTTACAAGGAAGGAAATGCAATATCCGGATCGCCAAGCTTTTCTTCCACGCAAAGGAGAGTCCCATCCAGACACGGGACGGAGTCTTGAGTCTTGTATCTTCACGCTCCAATAGTCCGGACGATGTATATAGTCCGGCTGTCCGGATACCCCCTAGTCCAGGACTCCCTCACCTAGCTAGCTATACGTGTCCTCCAACGTAAAAAGTACCTCTACTAGTACTAGTAAGTACTAGTACAACAATGAAAGAGAAGGCGAGAGGGTTAAAAATAGAATACCTGGGTAGATGGTGACGGTCTGATCGTGGTAGATTGTGTGACCATGTAATACGTCTCCGTCGTATCTATAATTTTTGATTGTTCCATGCCAATATTCTAAAACATTCATATACTTTTGGCAACTTTTTATTATTTTTGGGACTAACATATTGATCCAGTGCCAAAAGCTAGTTCCTTTTTATTGCATGTTTTATGTTTCGCAGAAACCCCATATCAAACGGAGTCCAAACGGGATAAAAAGGGACGGAGATCATTTTTGGAATATTTATGATTTTTGGGAAGAAAAATCAACGCGAGCCGGTGCCCGAGGGGGCCACGAGGCAGGGGGCGCGCCCCTGACCCTCGTGGGCACCCCGTAAGGCGGTTGGCGCTCTTCTTTTGCCGCAAGAAAGCTAATTTCCAGAGAAAAATCTGGGCGAAGGTTTCAATCCAATCGGAGTTACGGATCATCGGATATATAAGAAACGGTGAAAGGACAGACCCAGAGAACGCAGAAACAGAGAGAGACAGAGATACAGATCCAATCTTGGAGGGGGTCTCGCCCCTCCCACGCCATGGAGGCCATGGACCAGAGGGGAAACCTTTCTCCCATCTAGGGAGAAGGTTAAGGAAGAATAAGAAGGAGGGGGGCTCTCTCCCCCTCACTTCCAGTGGTGCTGGAACACCGCCGGGGGCCATCATCATCACCGCCATCTACACCAACACCTATGTCCTCTTCACCAACATCTCCATCACCTTTCCCCTTCTATATTCAGCGGTCCACCCTCCCGCAACCTGTTGTACCCTCTACTTGAACATGGTGCTTTATGCTTCATATTATTATCCAATGATGTGTTGCCATCCTATGATGTTTGAGTAGATTTTTGTTGTCCTACCGGTGACTGATGAATTGCTATGATTGGTTTAATTTGCTTGTGGTTATGTTGCTGTCCTGTTGTGCCCTCCGTGTCGCGCAAGCGTGAGGGATTCCCGCTGTAGGGTGTTGCAATACGTTCATGATTCGCTTATAGTGGGTTGCTTGAGTGATGTACATAAACCCGAGTAAGGGGCTTGTATGATGGGATAAAGGGACTTGATGCTTTAATGCTATGGTTGGGTTTTACCTTAATGATCTTTAGTAGTTGTGGATGCTTGCTAGAGTTCCAATCATAAGTGCATATGATTCAAGAAGCGAAAGTATGTTAGCTTATGCCTCTCCCACATAAAACTTGCTATCGGTCTAGTAAAGTAGTCAATTGCTTAGGGACAATTTCACAACTCCTACCACCACTTTTCCACACTCACTATATTTTTTGTTGCTTCTTTATCTAAACAGCCCCTACTTTTTATTTACGTGCTCTTTATTATCTTGCAAACCTATCCAACAACACCTCGAAAGTCCTTCTAGTTTCATACTTGTTTTAGGTAAAGCAAATGTTAAGCGTGCGTAGAGTTGTATTGGTGGTCGATAGAACTTGAGGGAATATTTGTTCTACCTTTAGCTCCTCGTTGGGTTCGACACTCTTACTTATCAAAAGAGGCTACAATTGATCCCCTACACTTGTGGGATATCAAGATCTTTTTCTGGCGCCGTTGTTGGGGAGTCATAGCGTGGGGTGAATATTCTCGTGTGTGCTTATTTGCTTTATCACTAAGTAATTTTTATTTGCTGTTCTAAGTTATTCTCTATCTTTAGTTATGGATATGGAACACGAAATACCAAAAAATTAGGTGTACTTGCTACTCATGGAGATGGGGAACCTCCTAAAACCCTCGATGCTGGTTATGTGAAAAATATTATGTACTACTTTGATAATCCTAAGAAAACCCCATTCAATTATGTTATGGGAGACACGTTGGATCAACGTGAGTACTTTAGGGATTATTGCTTGACACAAAAGGGAAACTATTATGGGATCAAATTCATACGTTGCATTGGTATGCTTGAGATATGATTATACTTGTTGCTCTAGGATGAAGGCTCCACACCTTCCCTTTTCATGCAAATTCAATGATAATAAAACCTTGGCTTCTTATGGTAATGGTATATATGATTACTATGATGTGGAACAAATAGAAGAATTTGCTGCTTTTATGGGTGCTTATGAGATTGAATCTTTGTTTAAAACATGTGAAAATCTTGATGATACTGTTTACAGACCTGAAAATTTTGCTATACTTAAATATTGCTATGAAAATTATGAATTCAATTCCATTATTGATGCATTTATTGAAGAAGTCTCCGCTGTCCAAGAAGAGATTAATATTTTGCCAGAGTCTATGGAAGAAGAAATTGATGAAACTGTGAGCTCATTGGACGAAAAAGATGATGAGGAGAGCGAAGAACAAAAGGAGGAAGAGCGGATTAGCTACCCGTGCCCACCTTCTAATGAGAGTAACTCTTCAACTCATACATTGTTTAATTCCCCTTCGTGCTTACTAAAGGATGATTGCTATGATAATTGCTATGATCCCATTGATTCTCTTGAAATATCCCTTTTTGATGATGCTTGCTATGCTTGTGGCCAAGATGCCAATATGAATTATGCTTATGGAGATGAACTTGCTATAGTTCCTTATGTTAAACATGAAATTGTTGCTATTGCACCCACGCATGATAGTCCTATTATCTTTTTGAATTCTCCCAACTACACTATATCATAGAAGTTTGTGCTTATTAAGGATTATATTGATGGGTTTCCTTTTATCATCGCACATGATAATTTTGATGGATGTGATATGCATGTGCTTGTTGATCCTACTTGCAATTATTATGGGAGAGGAACTATATCTCTGCCTCTTTATGTTTCCAACATGATAGAATTGCAAGAAACTGCTTATACTATGCATTGGCCTTTACTTGGTGTGCATGAGAGAGGAAGAGAGTTAGACTTCGTTGTTGCATGATATATGTTACTTTGTGCTCACTACTAAATTACAAATCATTGCTAATTAAAATTGGCTTTGATATACCTTGGGATCCGGGTGATTCATTACTTGAGCACTATATGCCTAGCTTAATGGCTTTAAGAAAGCACTGCCAGGGAGACAACCTGGAAGTTTTAGAGAGTCATTTATTTCTGTTGAGTGCTTTTATATAGTCTAAAAACAAAAAATATAAAGAGGGGAACCCAAAACTTTTCAAAAAGGAAAGTGAAAGTGAGAAAGACAAGCATTGTTGAAGTGGGGGAGCTCCTTGAACTTTGTTCATGCTCACGGAAACTTTGTGAATCTTAATTACAGAGACTTTTCATCAAAAATAATTATCCCCTTGTACAATTCCATTGTATTATAAAAATAATGTGCCAAGGTTTGCCTTTAGGATTGTCGGTGTCAAAACCGGCGGATCTCGGGTAGGGGGTCCCGAACTGTGCGTCTAGGCGGATGGTAACAAGAGACAAGGGACACGATGTTTTTACCTGGTTCGCCCTCTCGATGGAGGTAAAACCCTACTCCTGCTTGATTGATATTGATGATATGGGTAGTACAAGAGTGGATCTACCACGAGATCAAGGAGGCTAAACCCTAGAAGCTAGCCTATGGTATGATTGTAGTAATGGTTGTGTGTCCCACGGACTAAAACTCTCCTGTTTATATAGACACCGGAGAGGGCTAGGGTTACACGTAGTCGGTTACAATGGTAGGAGATCTACATATCCAGATCACCAAGCTTGCCTTCCACGCCAAGGAAAGTCCCATCCGGACACGGACAAAGTCTTCAATCTTGTATCTTCATAGTCTTGGAGTCCGGTCGACGATGATAGTCCGGCTTGTCCGGACACCCCTAGTCCAGACTCCTCAAGAGTCCTTTAACCAGCTTCAATGACGACAAGTCCAAATACAGATATAGTCTTCGGCGTTGCAAGGCGGGTTCTCCTTTAAGTTCCATGTACCTGCCGAATAGTGTCCGGGTCTTTTGTAAACATTGCGCTCCTTGCCTTCCACGCCCAATAATGGCCTTCTTCCATGCGTTGCACGAATGCGAAAAGCCAGGGTATCTTTTACGTTTTACCCCCTAGCTGCGCAAATAATCTGCCTATAAGAGAGGCAAGAATCAAAATCCAAATCACACCATCTTCCTTCCGCGAGTACTCATCAGAGCGCCTCTGACAAAAAATCCATTCCATCATGGACCGTCGACGTGGCTCCTCCTCTCGCGCTCCCAGCCCTCTGCCGGGAGATTGGAGGAGATGTTCTGTCCCTCACAACGAGCTAGTGACGCTTCAAGCAGAGGGATATCTTCCTCCGACCTTTATGGTTCCGGTTCGAGCCGGGCTGGACACCTACAAAGGTGGGAAGCAAGCGGAGGCTACCCCAAGTCCCAACAAAGGGGAGCGGGTATGCTTCGTCCCCTATCTGATAAGGGGGCTCGGATTTCCTATACATCCGTTCCTCCGCGGGCTTCTGGAGTTCTACGGACTCCAGCTCCATCACCTCACACCCGCCTCGATTCTGCATATTGCGGGTGTCGGTGTCAAAACTGGCGGATCTCGGGTAGGGGGTCCCAAACTGTGCGTCTAGGCGGATGGTAATAGGAGACAAGGGACACGATGTTTTACCCAGGTTCGGGCCCTCTTGATGGAGGTAAAACCCTACGTCCTGCTTGATTAATATTGATGATATGGGTAGTACAAGAGTAGATCTACCACGAGATCAAGGAGGCTAAACCCTAGAAGCTTGCCTATGGTATGAATGTTGTAATGGAGGTTATGTCCTACGGACTAAAGCCCTCCGGTTTATATAGACACCGGAGAGGGCTAGGGTTACACGTAGTCGGTTACAATGGTAGGAGATCTACATATCCGTATTGCTGCTTGCCTTCGACGCCAAGGAAAGTCTCATCCGGACACGGACGGAGTCTTCAATCTTGTATCTTCGTAGTCTTGGAGTCCGGCGATGATGATAGTCCGCTGTCCGGACACCCCTAGTCCAGACTCCTCAAGAGCTCTCTAACCTGGCTTCAATGACGATAAGTCCGACGCGCATAATGTTCGGCATTGCAAGGCGGGTTCCTCCTTTGAATGATCCGGAGAAGATTGTGAACACCCGGATAGTGTCCGGCTCTGCAAAATAAATTCCACATTCCACCGTAGAGAGAATAAAATGTACACAAGTTCAATCTGCTAACGTATTTTGCGGCATGACATCACACCACTACCAAGCCTTTACTTAAACATCGTTTTTTATTATACCACCTCAGCGCGTTTAGCGAAGCAGTTTCCTTGGCATGTCTTGTCGAAGCAGAGATCGTGTTCCCCTTATTCCAGGATTCTCATCAATACGGGCGGTAACCCAACCGCTTGCCGCCACGCCTCTATCGGCGGATCCGAATGGTCACGCGACAGCTCTTGGTATTCTCTTATAATAGGACCAAGGCTTGTTTCTTCTCTTCAATCTTCCATCGAATCTTCTCCTTGCTCTAAGTTCCAAACACTCGAGCCCTAGATACGAGCGCTTCGCCTTCAACAATGTCCGCCCCGACCTTCGTGGTCGATGGATGCCTCCTCCGCCACGGAGGAGGACGTGGCCGGCTGCGTGAGGCCAAGTACTGCCTTACGAGGTCGCAGACTGCTGCCGAAGGGCAGGCCATCCCCACCCCCGAGCCCGCGAGTATGTCGCCTTTATATCCCACCTCCATCGGGTTTAGGCTTCCGACGGATCCTTTTGTGAGAGGGCTCATGTTCTACTACGGGTTGGAATTCCACGACTTGGCTCCGAGTCTATCCTCCATATTTCCACATTCATCGCTTGTTCCGCAAAGCTTTGTTCGCTGTCACTTCCACTTCGCCTGTGGGTCAAGACCTTCAATGTGGAGCCAAGATGGTCGGGGGTGTCAAGTGAATGCGCGGGCGGCTATAAGCAGGAGGGCCGATGCCTGCGGGCCCGAGGGCTCCTTCCAAGAGGAGCTCGGCTTATGGCAGCAGGAGGGTTCTACATCACCGCCCGAGGGGCAGCAAGCCGCCGCCTCCGTTCCGCTCGGGACCTCCACGACGGTTGATGCCGTGGGTCAGCCAAGGGCTCAATTGGGGGCCGTCAAAAGACGTGCCCCTATTGCAGGGTCGGATTCGAGACCTCCAGGCGAGGGAGATCGATCTGATCGTGGTGGCGCAGGTCATGCTAATTAGGCGTCTCCTGCCCTGCAAACGCCGTCCTCTCCGGCTATGGGAGTTCAATCCGGAGGGACCAAGGATTCTCCAACACTTCAAGGGTATGACATCCATGGAGATGTACAAGTTGTTCTTCGGATCACAAGTGGTGTGTCCAGAATTGACCGAGGATGCCGGCCTAAGCTGCAATCGCCCGGATACTCGAGTAAGTAGCTCCGTGCTTGGATGTACCGTTTGTTTGCTTTTCATAATTCGCTTTTTAACCCAAGTATCCTCCAACAGGAGTAGATTGCAAGCAAAGCCGAGCAAGGTGTCCGCCCTCCCCAGAGACCGCACTGGAGCCCGTGGCTGGTCGAATGTTGGAGGTTGCGCCTGAAGGAGACGAGGGGAGAACAGAGGAGCTACCGCCCGCCTAAGGGCGCCAAGAAGGGGGGATCGAGAATCCTCCTCCGTGGGGAGAGAGGACCGCCCAAGACCCGGAGGCCAAAGCACCTAAGCGGGGAAGAAATTCGCCGAGGGTCTCAAGGTCCGGGAGACCCCGACCGCAGTCTTCTCTAAAGAATCAGCTCTCTAGCGAGCCGTGAGTAGGAAAAGGGGAATTCAATAATCAAAAACATCCCTATCTGTGCCTCTGAAGATAACCGGAAATTTTTACCTTGTAGTTCGGATCTGCAACCTTCTCAGATGAGTTCGTCTTCGGTGGATCTTCGCCCGAAGATGATGGAGAGCGAGACGCCTTCGTCTGCCACGCCGCCGGATAGGGCGGACGAGCCTGAAGTGTCGTCACGGAGGGTATCCCCGAGCCCGGAGAGTCTGGCGCCGACTAGTGTTCGGCCGGGGGAGCTGAAGGATCTGCTTGAGAGGGCGTCCGTCTCAGAAGATCATCATGCGTTGATAAGCATGGTGATTGGAAGAATTTCGTCCGCTGAAAGCGGATTGCACAGTGCCGTCAGGAGTTTGCTATCGGGGTTTGAGGTACGTGAAAACGACACGCCTTTTTGACAGTTTTGTAGATGAAAGTGCGCCCTGTATAGATAGTAGCCCGTGAGACTCGGTAGGTTGCCGGAAATGACAGCGTGCCGAGGATCAAAATTGCAGGTATTGAGCGTCGCCTTTCCTATGCAGGTGGCGGATAGTACGGGGGCTAGCCGGACTGATGGAGTTGCCGAATTAATGCGGCAACTCGATGTAGCGGATGCGGACATCGCGCTAGTCAACAAGCGACTTGACGAGTCGCAAGATAAATTAATTCTCCGCAGTCACCTATTAAGGGAGCTAAAGCTCGCCTCTTACAAGATTTATGCATGACGCAGATGGTGCTGCTGCTGTGGAGAGCCTTCGGGCAGAACTTTCTCAAGCCAAGGAGCAGGCCAGAAGAAGCAACGCGGTTGCCTCGAGGGCGACCGAGGAGTTAGAAGACGAAAGGGCTGCACACTGCCGAAGCAGGGGAGAGGTGGTCGAATTGGCCGTTAAATTGAAAGATGCTACCGACCGCAATGAGGCTCTTGAAAAGGAGTGCTTATCGGAGCGGGAAGACCTGGTGAAGGCCACCGCCGAAGCCAAGGATGCCTGTTCTGCAATGCGGGCTATGAAGGAGGAGCTGCGCCAGGCCGGAGACATTGTGGCTGGCAAGCCTTTTCTGCTATGCCGCGGGTTTACGGATCCAAAGTATGTCCAGCTTGGCCAGCTGTGGGGTCCGGAGGATCCATATATGGACTTAGCGGCGAAAAGCGGCGATGCCGCAGTGCTTTCGGCCGAAGGATCACAAGACGGAAGAGCTATTTTGGTCTCAATTCCATAGTCCGGATCGCTCACTTCGCGACCGATAGGTTGGCGAATGGGCTGAGCTGCACAAAGCTATCCGGACTTGCCATGACGGATATCGTGGCGCATGTCTGGCCAGAGAGGCCCAAGGCGACGAGCTATTTTGGCTTATTGCAGCAATTTCTTGGGGCGGTGCCGCATATCAAGGAGATGAAGCGGTCGGCCTGCATAGAGGGTGCGCGGATGGCCCTTGCCCGTGTGAAGACACATTGGACAGAGATGGATGCGGCCGCTGTAGCAACCCAGGGTTCGGACGAAAGCCGGTTACCCGCCGAGCACTATTTTGGGGAAGTTATGCGTGGTGTTCGTGTAATAGAGGCGCGGTGCTCAAAAAATGTCACGTTCAAATGAATGTTTTTTTTGTAAAACAATGATTATGATGTAATTGCTTTTTATACTTGTGCGTTCCAAGTATTGAAATATCTCCTATGCGGCCGCTTATGTATACATGTGTATAACCCGAAGATGGCAGTCTTGGTTTCAGCCCCACGCACAAGGTGCGGGGTGTTCGCAAAATAGCGATTTTCACACTTAATCCGATGTCTCGGTCCTGTGGAGGAGGTGGTAGCGTAGCAAACGAGGCAATCCGGACTATGATGCTTTATCACTTTCACTTGGCCATTAGAGTTCGAGGGTGGGGCTACGATATAGCCCCCGGGGCACCGCGCCTCCGAATTCGGGCGTATGTGCCTCGACCGAAACGGTCCTTCACAAAGCGAGGAATTCTAAACATTCCGGTGGTCGATCGAGTGGTCGACTTCTCTCGCTCATCATGACAGTCAGTTTTGGCTTTCATCGAGGTGCTTCGCCAAATTAACCGGGGCACAATCGCAGAGTTCTCCGGTGCCGTTAGCCGATGATACGGAACGTAAGGCAGCAAAACACAAGAGCCGGGCAAACCCAACATTTAACCAAAGACATGATTCGGAGCTAATGCATATAAGGCCTAACTCGAGACGCCGAACACTCCCTAAGGTGTTCGGTCTTTATAATAATGGGCAGAACAATGCCCTAAGCCCCTAGTGTCTAGGTACGGGCAGGGTCATCTGACGCGGCCGATGCCAAAATGTTAGGCTCCACTCTGGTTATAATGAGAAATGAGGGGATTATAGCAACAAGAGACAATAAAAAAGGTTTACGCAGGGTCTTAATTTGAAAAGAATCCTTGCAACGGGTCCCTACTGCACGCTCGCACATGTGTCTCCGCAGCCGTTATCCTCGACGGGTGTGCACGTTGTTCATCTCGTAAAAAGGAGGAACTTAGTTTGAAAGGAAATCGTATAAAAAAGGAATATATGAAAAATATTAATAAGTAAAGCGAGTCTATATTAGCTCGTTGTTGCTTATATGCTTAGCCCTTGTAAGGGCGTGTGGCTAGGGAGCCCCTAGCTTATTTGAGCCGACTCGCCTAGCCGTGTCCGGTCTTTACATGGCCCTCGAATGAAATGATGCCACGTGGACCGGCATTTTAAGTGTAAGAGACGCTGTAATGTGGTATGGCGTTGAAGGCATAAAAGCTTCACGCCCCAATAGTGCTTGATGCCACTTTTGAATGGGGCGACATGAAAGATTAGTTTTTGTTGGAAGTTGTTCGTGACCCAACACAACTTCTAGTAATAAGGAGCCCGTGCACTTGGCGTAAGGGCTCAAGCGTTCTCCTTTAAAGGAGGTGCGGCTATGCTTAATTTTAGTAAGGTCTATCCCCATCTTGCGGATTGTGTTTGGATATAGCAGGTTTAAATCGCTACCTCCGTCCATCAGGACTTGTGTAAATTGTAGTCCGTCGATTATGTGATCTAATGTCAGAGCAGTCCAGCCTGCATTCCGAATACTTCTAGTGTAATCCAGGTTGTCAAAAGTGGTTGGTTTTGACATCCAATCTCGAGGTCCCGCTGTGGTGGACCGTGCGGGACCCCTCTTAGCGGGTGCCGCATTGTTTTTCCGTATCATCACATGAAGTGAGTTTACTTCTTTGACATCTTGTGGGGAAGTCTTTTGTTTTTCGGTACTCTGCTTGTGGGGTTTGTCATCATCCTCGCTTGATGCGTCGAGCCCCTTGTGTTCGGCATTTAGTCGGCCGGACTGTTTGAAAACCCAACAATCTCGGTGGGTGTGGTTTGCAGGCCTTCCGGGGGTACTGTGGATTTGACATATCCGACCCAAAATTTTGCTTAAGATGGATAGCTCATCACTGTTATCCTTAAGAGGTAGTGTTTTGTTGTTTGGCCGCGAGCTTTTGAATCTGGCGTTGACCGCCGTGTTCTTTGGGCTTTTTTCCTTATTCCGGCGTTGATCCTTTCTGCGCCGTGATTTTCCGTTTCCATCTCTGATCTCGGACATACTCGGGTCACTAGTGTTGCACCTTGCTAGCCAGCTGTCTTCTCCCGCGCAAAAGCGGGTCATGAGGCTTGTTAGCGCGGACATTGTCCTTGGCTTCTCTTGGCCGAGGTGTCTGGCAAGCCATTCGTCTTGGACGTTGTGTTTAAAAGCTGCTAAGGCTTCGGCGTCCGGACAATGACTATTTGGTTCTTTTTAGTAAGGAACCTGTTCCAGAATTTATGCTACGACTCTCCCGCAGTTGAGTTATATGACTTAGATCATCTGCATCCGGAGGGCGGACATAAGTCCCTTAAAAATTTGTTCTAAACGCGTCCTCAAGCTCGTCCCAACTTCCAACAGTGTTTTCTGGGAGGCTTTTGAGCCAATGACGGGCTGGTCCTTTGAGCTTGAGGGGTAAATATTTTATGGCGTGGAGATCATCTCCTCTATCCATGTGTATGTATAGTATATAATCTTCTATCCAGACTCCATGGTCTGTTGTTCCGTCGAAAGACTCTATGTTTATGGGTTTAAACCCTGCTGGGAATTCATGATCCAGCACCTCATTGGTGAAACATAGTGGGTGTGCGGTGCCCCTATATTTGGGTGTGACGTTGTCTTCGAACACTTGGCGTGTTGTGTTCTTTAGTGGGCCCCTCTTTTTTGGCCCGTAAATAGACCTGGCCGGGCCATCCGTTTTCCCGGGGTTGTGAATCGGCTTATGTGCGGCGCCGCTTGTAGATTTGGGCCTATCATATGGCCGTCTATCCGGCCAGGTGGCCTCTTTGTTTTTTGACTGCGGGGGCTCTATGGCTTCGTCAAATTCTCGTAGTAGCTTGCGCCGGATAGTTTCTTGATTGATGGCACTTGCCGTATTTGTCTGCGGTTTTGAGCACTTTGCTCCACCTCTTTCTGAGTATGTCTTCCGCTGTTTTGAGCTTCCGTTTTTCCTTCTTCAGGCTTCTTGCGGTGGCGACGATTCTTCCGTGAAGGTTTTTGTGTTCCGGTAGTATGTCCGGTGTGAGGTCGTCCGGACTGTTGGTTTCGCCGGGATTGGATTGATTATCTGGTTCGACCTGTTCGGACGGCTGCTTGGTTGCATGTTCGTCATCCGCTGGTTTGCCCTGCTCTAACGCTGGGTCATTAGGAGTGTTGTCTTTGTCGAGGCGGGGCTTAGGGCGGCGCTTGCGTCGCCGTTTTTGTTGCTTATCGGCGGGATTGTCCTTGGCCGCACCCCGTTGTTCCTCATCGTGGCTTCCTTTTGGGGTATCCACCATATATACGTCATGTGTCGAGGTGGTCTTCCAAAGGCCTTTGTAGGCGCTGGTTCTGATCGCCTCCAAAGATCGGGCGCCCATACCGTCGATGTCTTCGGAGTCGTAGTCTAGCATGTCTGTTAGATCGTCGACAGTGGCTACAAAGTGGGTGGTGGGAGGTCTTTGAATTTCTTCGTCGTCCGCATCCCATCCATCCTAGCCATAATCCGGCCAGGGTTCTCCGGATAGCGAGAGATGCTTTAGCGAATTTAGGATTTCACCAAAGGGTGAGTGTTGGAAGATGTCCACGGCCGTGAACTCCATGATCGGTGCCCAATCAGATTCGATTGGCAGGGGCACGGGAGGTTCGGAGTCCGGCAAGGAGTCCGGCACCTTGGAGTCACTAGCTTTATAAGGGACAAGGTTAGTGTTCGGCTCCATTACCGTGGAAGGTGCAGCCCCCGAGGCGGTGTCCAGCCACCGGTCCCCGATATGGGCGATCGGCTCCGAACTAAAGGTCGGAGCGGATTCGTGTGCGGCCACCAAGGCACTGTCCGGCGGCAGAGCTAAATCATGCCCATCATGACAGCGCGGCACGCTCGGCTGTGGCTCGAGTCCATCGAAGATCAAGTTCCCGCGGATGTCGGCCGTAAAGTTTAGGCTTCCGAACCTGACCTGATGGTCAGGGGCGTGGCTTTCGATCTGCTCCAGATGGCCAAGTGAGTTGGCCCACAGTGCGAAGCCGCCGAATATGAAGATCTGTCCGAGGGGAAAAGTCTCACCCTGGACGGCGTTGTTGGTTGAAGAAGCCATCGAGCCTATCGGTGACGACACAGAGGAACTCTCAATGAAAGCACCAATGTCGGTGTCAAACCGCGGATCTCGGTAGGGGGTCCCGAACTGCGCGCCTAGGCGGATGGTAACAGAGACAAGGGACACGATGTTTTACCCAGGTTCGGGCCCTCTTGATGGACGTAAAACCCTATGTCCTGCTTGATTAATATTGATGATATGGGTAGTACAAGAGTAGATCTACAACGAGATCAAGGAGGCTTAACCCTAGAAGCTAGCCTATGGTATGAATGTTGTAATGGAGGTTATGTCCCACGGACTAAAGCCCTCCGGTTTATATAGACACCGGAGAGGGCTAGGGTTACACGTAGTCGGTTACAATGGTAGGAGATCTACATATCCGTATTGCAAGCTTGCCTTCCACGCCAAGGAAAGTCCCATCCTGACACGGACGGAGTCTTCAATCTTGTATCTTCGTAGTCTTGGAGTCCGGCGGATGATGATAGTCCCGCCGTCCGACACCCCTAGTCTGTGACTCCTCGGGCTTCAGTAGCTCTTTGCGAGCTATTTCGCATCGAGCCCCATTTTGCGCTTGTAGAAGAGGTTATTTTGGCTCGCACTCGCTCTCACGAGGGTCCATATATCAAGTGGGCGGTGCCAAATATGGCGATCGCCGACCGGATATCCATCCGAAACCCCTAAGAAGGCGCCCAAAGACCGCCTTTAGAATGGTTTTATGTAGAAGACGCCCATTGCCGGACCTGCTCGGATCGGCCTCCGGAGTTCAAGAATGCTCCTCTCAAGAAACTCCCGAGTTGTCGTCCCATGGAGCCCCCCACCGGAGGAAGACAAGAGCGCCCATTATTTGATGGGCCGGATGAGGTTATCGCCCATTCGAACTCGACCATGATTGAGTCATGGCCACGCATTATGCGGGGTGCAGCCGCTGCAATACAGGCCACCCCATGTGGGATTTCAACGGGAGAATGATGCCACTCGTCATGGCCGCCAAGGGCCGGATCGGCCAAGACTTGGTGAAGATTCTGTCCAGCCTGCATAAGGGGAGAAGGAGGACTTCCTCCGACGAGCCCATCAATGGGTTCTCCATGAACAACCTCGGTTGGGTAAGCGAATGTTCATTTATCCGACCAAGGCTTTCAAAGTTAAGTACCTTACTTTATGGTTTTGACGCAGATCTCGCGCGGACTATGGAGAGCATTCATAGTCTGCTCCACAGCCCGAGGATCCAGAAGATCCTTGATCCGTCCTCCGAAGAGGATCCGGACATAAAGGTGGAGCTAATCGACGGGGTGTTCCATCAACTCAGCATGGACAATGCTATAGTCGCCATTACGGCTGACTACCCCGGCCTATCTCCGGTTCTCCAGGTGATTGTGACCGAAGTCCTGACACCATTATTCCGTCTTTGCGCATTTCTGATCACCGTATACAATGGTGTCTCCTAGGGGGTGCCTTCAGGGCAGGAGGCCGAGGCCACGGCGGCTGGCCAACAAAGGTCAGTCCGGCCCAGCAGGCGGAAGAGGAGTGCGGCGCGGATCGAGACTTTGCCACAACGGTATAGATTGCGGTTGTTATTTAGGACAAAGTTCCTAGGAAGTGTTTGAATGCTCATGAATTTTGCAGGAGAAATAGTGCCCGCCGGATTGTGGGCGTAGGAGTTGCCAACCCAGCTTCTACCAGCCAGGCTCCAACGCCTGGTCTGGAGGGGGAGGCGAGCGCAAGACGTGAGCCGGATACTCCTCCAACGGAGGATGCCGACAGACTGTCCGCCACCAGATCTGAGGTGGAGAGCGCTATGAACCATAGGCTCCGCCGGACAGTTTTTCGTGACGCCTGCTTCTCCCCGAGGCATTGAATGCCTTTAACGCGGGGGACATGCACCTCCGTGCTGCTCAAGATGGTTTGACCAGAGCGACGGAGCAGTCTGTAAAGGACATACGGGTAAGAGATTTTAATAGTTGTATATGCCAGTAGCCCCCGAGACTTAAAGTAGTTGGAATAACTGATTTAAGGATCATTTGATATGCAGGATCTTACGGAGAAGAATACCCGATTGTCCCAGGAGCTACAAGCGTGCAAGGCCCAACTTGAGGCCGCACTAGCTGCCGCAGGAGGAAACACAGGGACCCCTCCTGGTAACACAACATTTCAAAAAGATAATCGGTGTGCGGCGTGCGTGTAAGTCTAACAATGACATTGCAGGTGTTGCGGACAGATCCGACAGTAAGAACTCATCGCGCCACCAAGGCCGACGAGAGGGTGCTGACGAGGGTGCAAAGCAGAAAGGAACAAGCTCCAGGATGACCACGCCCAGCTTGGAGAAGAGCTGAAAGGTGTTCGGGCCGAGCTGTCTCGCCCGTGAAGGAGAATCAGCGCCGTTGCGACATCTATAGTAGTGCTTGAGCGAACTCCTTTGAAAAGAAGAGTTCGGCGAGGAAGTCAATTGACAAAAATATGTCTCGAGGTGTGCTCACTGTGTCGCCTCATGAAGGAGATGCCCGTGTCAACGAAAGTGATCAACTTCCCGAGCTGGTGCAACTGCCGAACGAAAAGTGCGGCAGTAATGAGCGGCGCGCCCGTGCCTTATGGCCGCCCCTCTCCCTACCCTAGGGCCTTGGAGAGCTTATGGAGAAGCTTGTGAGCGCGCAGCGCCTGCTTATGGAAGATTTCGCCCGCCGCCAAGGTGCCGTGGAGGCCTCGGCCATGGTGAAGACGCTGCACAAGAAGGCGGATCCCAACCACATGGCCGAGGTCGGACTGTGGGGCCCGGCGGGAAGGAGATCCTGTGAGTTTAGTGTACGCCAAGTAGAGTTGGCTACTAAATATTCCTAACGGAATGTAAATTAGACAGCTGTTAGACGGGATTGAGGAGGAATACAATCAATGACGGACAATGTATTTTAAAATGACATGTAAAATGCCTTCTAGCCGGATTGTAGATTGTTTGTCTTTGCCGACCTTTTCGCTTCAACCTCGGGACCCTAGAGTCCGGAGTGTCCGAATACCTTCTCTCGTTAAGAAAAACCGGGCATGCATGGAGACCAAAGCGAGGGGTCATTAGTGCTTTATCGCATAAGTGCCCAACTAGTTATGTTATATTACATGGTTAGTAAGAAACATCTTCCAGGAGAATAGTTCTATTAAGGGTTCTTTTCTCGGGAGGCATGCCCTAAAGTGCATGTCCGGACTGCGAAAAGAGCAGGAAAACATCCGGGGCAGATAAATAAATAGGTAAAAATCATCTTTCAAGTCACCGAATCGAATATTCTCAAGAACGCTTAGCTTTCGCTTCACCCGCCTCAGTACACATCCGATCGACCGCGGTAACAATCGCAGAGGTGCTCCTTTACCTCCTAGCCAAACAATCGGGAACGTAGGGGTAAGCACAAGAGCTAGGCAACCCAGCTTGGCCAAAACTTAAGTCATATCGATGCATATAATGGTGAATAAAAGGTACATGTGGAAGTTTGACACATGCGCCGGGCATGAAGCCCTTATAAGTAAGCTTCGCAAAGAAGCCCCTGTATAATGAGTGCGGATAGCACATCAAGTGTGTGCGAACACTGCGCAAGTAGGCCTTTAAGGGCTTTTATGAAAGGGGTGAGAGAAAAAAGAGAAACAAAAGACAGCTGAAGTGTAAAAATTTGGACGGGGGAAGGGGACAAACTCTTAGTCCGGTGCTAGGCGTAGAATCTTCGGAGGAGGGCTGCGCTCCATGGGTTCAGCTCGAGTCGGTTGTCTGACGCATTTCGCAGACGGTACGCTCCGCCGGTCAGGACTTGATCGATAATGAAGGGACCTTCCCATTGGGGCTTGAGCTTGTCCTTTTTCTTGTCCGGCAGGCGTAGAACTAGTTCGCCAACATTGTAAGTCTTAGCCCGTACTTCTCTGCTTTGATATCTTCGAGCCTACTGCTGATAGAATGCGGAACGAGCCTTGGCAACGTCGCGCTCTTCCTCCAATGCCTCCAAGCTGTCCTGCCGATCCAGCTCGGCTTCTCTTTCTTCGTACATGCGCACTCGAGGTGAGTCATGAATAATGTCGCTGGGAAAAACTGCCTCTGCGCTGTATACCATAAAAAATGGTGTGAATCCGGTAGTACGGTTGGGCGTTGTTCGCAGCCCCTAGAGTACGGAGTCAAGCTCCTCTACCCAGTGTGTGTCAGATTTCGTAAGGGACCACACTAGTCTGGATTTGGTGCCGCTCATTATTAGACCATTTGCTCGTTCCACTTGACCGTTGGTTTGAGGATGATAGACTGAAGTGTAATCGAGCTTAATGCCCATATTTTTGCACCATAATTTAACCTCGTCGGCCGTGAAGTTCGTGCCATTATCGGTAATGATGCTATGGGGACACCATAACGGTGTACTACCCCGGATATGAAATCTATCACTGGTCCGGACTCGCCTTTAATCGGCTTGGCCTCTATCCATTTGGTGAATTTGTCCACCATGGCCAAGAGGTACCTTTGCTTGTGGGTTCCCTTTAAGGGGTCCGACCAGGTCAAGCCTCCGCATCATGAACCACCGTGTAATGGGTATAGTTTTGAGGGCGGTGGGCATATGGCTCGATTAGCAAAGAGCTGAAAACCGACGATCTTTGGACTAAGTCCCGAGATCCGCCCGGGCGTCACCAATAAAATCCTGATGGAATGCCTTGCCTACAAGGGCCCGAGCTGCGGCAGTGTCCGCCTAGTCCGCATGATATTCAGCCGTAAGGTTTCGCCTTTCCTCTTGGAGATACACCGCTGAAGGACTCGGTTGTGCTTTTCTTATAGAGTTCTCCTCGTGGACCTTGTAGGCTTTGGATCACGGATTATGCAGCGGGCCTCATTTTGGTCTTCGGAAGTTCCTGCCTGAGTAAGTAGGTTAGGAATGGCTCGCCCACGGGCGATTATCGCCATTATTTCGTGGGCTGAAGGTGTTATTTCATCGGCTGAGTCGCCGCTTATGTCAGACTGTTCTGCATTGGGTGGTGCGGCTGCCTCCGGGTTGTTATTTCCGGACTCTTCTTCCCATAGTACGGATGGCTTAAAGAGCCGTTCCAAGAAGATGTTTGGGGGACAGCGTCGCTTGCGTGCCGATCGCGCGCTAATACGCCGGCTGCTTGGTTATTATCTCGGCCACGTGGTGGAATTCGAGTCCTTCGAACCGAGCTGACATTTTTAGGACAGCGTTACGATAGGCTGCCATTTTCGGATCCTTGGCGTCAAAGTCCCCATTTACTTGGGATATTGCAAGGTTTGAATCCCCGCACACCTCTAGGCGTTGAATGCCCATGGAGATTGCCATCCGGAGGCCATGTAGGAGGGCATCGATTCGCCGCGTTGTTGGAGTCCGTACATTATCTGAAATGCACGATGGATCGTGTCCCCGGTTGGGGATGTCAATACGATGCCAGCCCCCAAGCCGGCCAACATTTTGGAGCCGTCGAAGTGCATAATCCAATTTGAGTATGCGCCGTACTCTTTAGGGAGTTCGGCTTCAGTCCATTCGGCGACAAAGTCAGCCAAGACTTGCGACTTTATAGCTCGCTGAGGTTTGTAAGTTATATCAAATGGTAAGAGCTCAATGGCCCATTTTGCAATCCTGCCCGTCGCGTCGCGGTTGTTTATAATGTCATTGAGGGGCACTTCGGAGGCCACTGTTATCAAACACTCTTGAAAGTAGTGTCGGAGCTTCCGGGATGCCATGAACACCGCATATGCTATCTTTTGATAGTGCGGGTACCGGGACTTGCAGGGAGTTAAGACAGTGGATACGTAGTACACTGGTTTTTTTAAGAGGGAATTTGTGCCCTTCTGTTTCTCGTTTGACGACGAGTACCGCGTTTACAACTTGATGTGTTGCCGCGATGTATAACAACATTGGTTCGCCCAAGTTAGGCGCAGCCAGTACCGGATTTGTTGCCAATATGGCTTTGATTTCTTCGAGTCCAAGAAGGGCAGATCCGCCCACTGGTGTTCGTGCGCTGAGGAGGCGATAGAGGGGCAATGCCTTTTCTCCCAAACGGGAGATAAAGCGGCTTAAGGCCGCCACGCATCCAGTCAATTTTTGTATTTGTTTGAGGTCTTTTGGAATATCTAGCTGTGACAGAGCTCGGATCTTGGCTGGGTTTGCTTCAATTCCTCTACCGGATACAATGAAGCCCATGAGCTTTCCGGCTGGTACGTCGAAAACGCATTTTTCTGGATTCAGCTTGATGTCATATGCTCGGAGGTTGTCGAATGTGAGCCTCAAATCGTCTACTAGAGTCTCGACGTGTTTGGTTTTGACGACTACGTCGTCTACGTATGCTTCTACTGTTTTGCCGATCTGGGTAGCCAGACATGTCTGAATCATGCGCTGATATGTTGCACCGGCATTTTTGAGTCCGAAGGGCATCGTGTTGAAGCAGAATGGTCCATATGGAGTGATGAATGCCGCGGCTTGGTCCGCTCGCCATCTTGATTTGATGGTAGCCGAATATCGCCAAGGAAGCACAATGAATCGTGCCTACAAAGAGCATCGATTATTTGGTCGATGCGGGGAGGGGAAGGGATCCTTTGGGCAGGCCTTGTTGAGGTCTTTAAAATCGACACATAGGCGCCAGGATTTGTCCTTCTTTGGTACCATTACCAGGTTGTTGGTAATATGCCCTAGAGGCAATAATAAATTGGTTATTATTATATTTCCTTGTTCATGATAATCGTTTATTATCCATGCTATAATTGTATTGATAGGAAACTCAGATACATGTGTGGATACATAGACAACACCATGTCCCTAGTAAGCCTCTAGTTGACTAGCTCGTTGATCAACAGATGGTTACGGTTTCCTGACCATGGACATTAGATGTTGTTGATAACGGGATCACATCATTAGGATAATCATGTGATGGACAAGACCCAATCCTAAGCCTAGCACAAAGATCGTGTAGTTCGTATGCTAAAGCTTTTCAATGTCAAGTATCTTTTCCTTAGACCATGAGATTGTGCAACTCCCGGATACTGTAGGAATGTTTTGGGTGTACCAAACGCCACAACGTAACTAGGTGGCTATAAAGGTGCACTACATGTATCTCCGAAAGTGTCTGTTGGGTTGGCACGAATCGAGACTGGGATTTGTCACTCCGGTAAAACGGAGAGGTATCTCTGGGCCCACTGTCTGTCTCCGGTGATTTGGATCACGACGAGTACGACTCCTTCAACCCCGTTCTCTTGAACGCTTCCGCTTAGCGATCTACAAGGGTATGTAGATGCACTCTCCTTCCCCTCGTTGCTGGTTTCTCCATAGATAGATCATGGTGACACGTAGGAAAATTTTGAATTTCTGCTACGTTCCCCAACACAGGTTTGCTAGCTAGTCCGGATGTTTGATGTCTTTGATGAATCCGGCTTCCAGTAGTTTGGCTAGCTCTTCTCCCATTGCCTGTCTTTTGGGTTCGGAAAATCGCCGAAGAGCCTGCTTGACTGGCTTGAATCCTTTTAGGATGTTTAGGCTATGTTCTCGCTAATCATGGGATTCTGCATATCTGAAGGGTGCCAAAGAAGATGTCCCAATTTTCCCGGCGAATTTCGCAGGCGGCATCTACATCGTGGTTTAATTGTGCCCCGATGGAGGCCGTCTTTGTTGGGTCCGTTGGGTGGACCTGGAATTTGACTATTTCGTCCGCTGGTTTGAAAGAGGTGGACTTGGATCTCTTATCGAGTATCACATCGTCCCTATTCACTGTAGAGCGCAGCGCAGTGAGTTCTTGTGCCGCTAGGGCTTCGGATAGTGCATCCAAGGCTAATGCGGCTGTCTTGTTTTCAGCGCGGAGTGCTATGTCCGGATCACTAGCAAGAGTGATTGTTCCGCGGGGCCCAGGCATCTTAAGCTTCATGTACCCGTAATGGGGTATGGCTTGAAAAATTGTGAATGCCTCCCGTCCTAATATGGCGTGATATCCGCTGCTGAACGGGCCCACTTGGAACGTGACCTGTTCGGACCTATAATTGTCCGGCGAGCCGAACACCACATCAAGTGTGATTTTTCCTGTGCAGCGCGCTTCCCGGCTAGGGATTATTCCTCTAAAGGTTGTGCTGCTTTGCTCAATGCGGCTCCGGTCTGTTTCCATTTTTTGAAGAGTTTCCTCGTAGATGAGGTTTAGTCCGCTGCCGCCATCCATGAGTACCTTGGTAAGACGAAAGCCATCCACTATTGGACTGAGGACCAGTGCGGCTGGTGCTCGGGCTGTTCGGAATTTAGGTTCGTAGCTGGCGTTGAAGGTGATGGCCGTGTCGCTCCATGGATTTGTTGTTGCTACTTGGTAGACTTTGGCGAGGCTGCGGATTGTTTGTTTTCGCATATTATTTGATGCGAAAGTCTCGAAGACTGTTGACACCGTACTGGTACTGTTGGAGTGGTTTTCCGGGGCTAGAAGCTCCTCGCCACTTTTGGCCACCTGCCGCAATATCCAACATGCACGAAGGCTATGTGTTGGGGTGCCGCCTTCTGTACTGTGAATTTTACAGGGTCCGCTGAGCCATCCCTCCAGTATGGTCCCTTGCCCTTTATGGGGTTTTTGCTCTTTGGTTTTTGCACCTGGTGCCTGAGTGTGCTGCACCATTTTGTTACGGACTAGGGTTGTATTCGGGGCCGGATTGTCCCAAAACTTAGTTTCGGTTTTCCGGAAACTCTCCATCGCCTGAGATTTCGCATTATGGACGCCAGTCGGAGAAGCGTAATTTCAATGGCGATCGACGCTGCTCAAGATTCCTCGTCTGTGCAATTATTGCAGAAAATTGAAATTGCGTTTTCCTCTCGGCAGTCCTTTATCCGGTTCATAACCAGGAGGAATCTGGCCTAGTAATGATGTACTGTTTGAGCGGGCTCCTGCCGGATTTGAGATAGATCGCATATGTCTGGGTGGGTGGGTGGAATTAAGTCCGGAATCCTACCCGTCTCGAGGCTCAAGGGCCAATAAGTTTCTGAATTTCGAAGCTTGGATCGTTGGACATTGTCCAACGAGTCCGGTCCGACGCCTGACTTTAGGTTTAGTGCTTGATCGAAGTCCGTCCCCCCCGCGGGAATCCAGCATGGAGGGTTCGGAAGCCCGGACATGACTAGTTTTCAATCTAGGAGAAGAGTCGCCGTGTTGTTCCTCTACCACCGCAACGTGGTGGGTAACCTGGGGAGAGTTAATCTCTCTCAGATCGGTTTTAAGCCCAATCTGATTGTAGTCTGTAGCGACTCCCAAGGCGGCGATGCGATCCAAGAGCTCGTTTACGGACGAGAGCTCTGTTGGATCTGACTGCTCGGCAAATTCCGAGTTAACGCGAAGATTGCTTTTGACGACCTGGGAAGTCGTCGTTGAAGCGGTGGCCGAACAGGCGGTCATGAGAAAACCACCCACCCGGATAGTTTGGCCAGTGGCCAAGGCTCCTTTGGTGAAGATACCGTCTTTAAAGACGGGAAGAGGCATCCTTCCTATCGGTGACGGCACAGCGGAACTCTCAATGAAAGCACCAATGTCGGTGTCAAAACCGGCGGATCTCAGGTAGGGGGTCCCGAACTATGCGTCTAGGTGGATGGTAACAGGAGACAAGGGACACGATGTTTTTCCCTGTGTTCGCCCTCTCGATGGAGGTAAAACCCTACTCCTGCTTGATTGATATTGATGATATGGGTAGTACAAGAGTGGATCTACCACGAGATCAAGGAGGCTAAACCCTAGAAGCTAGCCTATTGTATGATTGTTGTAATGGTTGTGTGTCCTACGGACTAAAACTCTCCGGTTTATATAGACACCGGAGAGGGCTAGGGTTACACAGAGTCGGTTACAATGGTAGGAGATCTACATATCCGTATCGCCAAGCTTGCCTTCCACGCCAAGGAAAGTCCCATTCAGACACGGGACGAAGTCTTCAATCTTGTATCTTCATAGTCTTGGAGTCCGGCTGACGATGATAGTCCGGCTGTCCGGACACCCCCTAGTCCAGGACTCCCTCAAGGATGTTTACAATGCTTGTTGGTTTGTACGGTGCAGGACAGAAACTTTGGCTGTAGTGCGCGATTTTACATTTTTTACTGGAATGTCAAACGGTTCTGATTATTTTTGCACTGTCTTTCTATACAAATGTTTTATTTTTCCAAATTGTGGTAGAATTTTTGGGGTACCAGAAGTCTGGTGAATGTTCAGATTGCTACAGACTGTTCTGTTTTTGACAGATTCTGTTTTGATGCATAGTTTACTTGTTTTGATGAAACTATAAATTTCTATCAATGGATTAAGGCATGGAAAAGCTATATTACTGTATACAAAATGCAAAAACAAAATATGAATTGGTTTGCAACAGTACTTAGAGTAGTGGTTTTCTTTATTATACTAACGGATCTTACCGAGTTTTCTGTTGAAGTTTTGTGTGGATGAAGTGTTTGATCGAGGAGGTCTCGATATGAGTAAAAGGAAGAGAGGCAAGAGTTCAAGATTGGGGATTACCAAGGCACGCCAAGTAAATATTCAAGGAGACTCAAGCGTCTAAGCTTGGGGATGCCCCGGAAGGCACCCCCTCTTTCTTCAACAAGTATCGGTATGTTTTCGGATTCGTTTCGTTCATGCGATATGTGCAAGTCTTGGAGCGTCTTTTGCATTTAGTTTTCACTTTTCTTTTATGCACCATGCTCGTATGAGATAGTCCATGGTTGATTTATAGAGTGCTCATTTCACTTCACTTATATCTTTTGAGTATGGCTTTATAGAATGCTTCACGTGCTTCACTTATATCATTTGAAGTTTGGATTGCCTGTTTCTCTTCATATAGAATACCGCCATTTGTAGAATGCTCTTTTGCTTCCCTTATATTTGTTAGAGCGTGGGCATATCTTTTGTAGAAAGAACCAAACTCTCTTGCTTCACTTATATCTATCTAGAGAGATGACATGAATTGGTCATTCACATGGTTAGTCATAAAATCCTACATAAACTTGTAGATCGCTGAATACGATATGTTTGATTCCTTGCAATAGTTTTGCGATATAAATATGGTGATATGAGAGTCATGATAGTGGGTAGTTTTGGATTGTAGAAATACTGGTGTTGAGGTTTGTGATTCCCGTAGCATGCACGTATGGTGAACCGTTATGTAACGAAGTTGGAGCAAGAGGTATTTCTTGATTGTCTTCCTTATGAGTGGCGGTCGGGGACGAGCGATGGTCTTTTCCTACCAATCCACCCCCTAGGAGCATGTGCGTAGTGCTTTGTTTTGATGACTAATAGATTTTTGCAATAAGTATGTGAGTTCTTTATGACTAATGTTGAGTCCATGGATTATACGCACTCTCACACTTCCATCATTGCTAGCCTCTCCCGTACCGTGCATTGCCCTTTCTCACCACGAGAGTTGGTGAAAACTTCGCCGGTGCATCCAAACCCCGTGATACGATACGCTCTATCACACATAAGCCTCCTTAGATATTCCTCAAAACACCACCATACCTACCTATCATGGCATTTCCATAGCCATTCCGAGATATATTGCCATGCAACTTCCATCATCATCATATACATGACTTGAAAATTCATTGTCATATTGCCTTGCATGATCGTAAGATAGCTAGCCTGATGTTTTCATGGCTTGTCCATTTTTTGATATCTTCGCTATGCTAGATCATTGCACATCCAGGTACACCACCGGAGGCATTCATATAGAGTCATATCTTTGTTCTAGTATCTAGTTGTAAGTAAATAAAGTCTGATGATCATCATTGTAGAGCATTGCCCTATAAAAAATTAAAAAAAAGAGAGGCCAAACAAGCCTAAATAAAAAAAGGGGGGCCAAAGAATCCCGCCAAAAAAAGAAAAAAGGGGCAATGTTACTATCCTTTTACCACACTTGTGCTTCAGAGTAGCACCATGTTCTTCATATAGAGAGTCTCTTGAGTTATCACTTTCATATACTAGTGGGAATTTTCATTATAGAACTTGGCTTGTATATTCTGACAATGGGCTTCCTCAAATTCCCTAGGTCTTCATGAGAAAGCACATTGGATACACACCCACTTAGTTTCAGTTTGAGCTTTCATACACTTATAGCTCTTAGTGCATCCGTTGCATGGCAATCCCTACTCCTCGCATTGACATCAATTGATGGGCATCTCCATAGCCCGTTGATTAGCCGCGTTGATGTGAGACTTTCTCCCTTTTTGTCTTCTCCACACAACCTCCACCATCATATTCTATTCCACCTATAGTGCTATATCCATGGCTCACGCTCATGTATTGAGTGAAAGTTGAAAAGGTTTTAGAACGTCAAAAGTATGAAACAATTTCTTGGCTTGTCATCGGGGTTGTGCATGATTTGAATATTTTGTGTGATGAAGATGGAGCATAGCCAGACTATATGATTTTGTAGGGATAACTTTCTTTGGCCATGTTGTTTTGAAAAGACATGATTGCTTTATTAGTACGCTCGAAGTATTATTGTTCTTATGTCAAATGATAGACTATTGCCTTGAATCACTCGTGTCTTAATATTCATGCCATGATTAGACATATGATCAAGATTATGCTAGCTAGCATTCCACGTCAAAAATTATCTTTTTTATCATTTACCTACTCGAGGACGAGCAGGAATTAAGCTTGGGGATGCTGATACGTCTCCATCGTATCTATAATTTTTGATTGTTCCATGCCAATATTCTACAACTTTCATATACTTTTGGCAACTTTTAATTATTTTTGGGACTAACATGTTGATCCAGTGCCCTGTGCGAGTTCCTATTTGTTGCATGTTTTATGTTTCGCAGAAACCCCATATCAAACGGAGTCCAAATGGGATAAAAACGGACGGAGATCATTTTGGAATATTTATGATTTTTGGGAAGAAAAATCAACGCGAGACGGTGCCTGAGGGGGCCACGAGGCAGGGGGCGCGCCCCAGGAGGGCAGTCACGCCCCTGACCCTCGTGGGCACCCCGTAAGGCGGTTGACGCTCTTCTTTTGCAGCAAGAAAGCTAATTTTCAGAGAAAATCTGGGCGAAGGTTTCAATCCAGTCGGAGTTACGGATCTCTGGATATATAAGAAATGGTGAAAGGGCAGAACCAGAGAACGCAGAAGCAGAGAGAGACAGAGAGACATATCCAATCTCGGAGGGGCTCTTGCCCTCCCACGCCATGGAGGCCATGGACCAGAGGGGAAACCCTTCTCCCATCTAGGGAGAAGGTCAAGGAAGAAGAATAAGGAGGGGGGCTCTCACCCCCTCGCTTCTGGTGGCGCCGGAACACCGTCGGGGGCCATCATCATCACTGCCATCTACACCAACACCTCCTCCATCTTCACCAACATCTCCATCACCTTCTCCCTTCTATATTCAGTGGTCCACTCTCCCACAACCCGGTGTACCCTCTGCTTGAACATGGTGCTTTATGCTTCGTATTATTATCCAATGATGTGTTGCCATCCTATGATGTTTGAATAGATTTTCGTTGTCCTACCAGTGATTGATGAAATGCTATGATTGGTTTAATTTGCTTGTGGTTATGTTGTTGTCCTCTTGTGTCTCCGTGTCGCGCAAGCGTGAGGGATTCCCGCTATAGGGTGTTGCAATACGTTCATGATTCACTTATAGTGGGTTGCTTGAGTGACAGAAGCATAAACCCGAGTAAGGGGGTTGTGGCTTATGGGATAAAGGGCACTTGATGCTTTAATGCTATGGTTGGGTTTTACCTTAATGATCTTTAGTAGTTGCGGATGCTTGCTAGAGTTCCAATCATAAGTGCATATGATCCAAGAAGAGAAAGTATGTTAGCTTACGCCTCAACCACATTAAACTTGCTATCGGTCTAGTAAAGTAGTCAATTGCTTAGGGACAATTTCACAACTCCTACCACCACTTTTCCACACTCGCCATATTTACTTTATTGCTTCTTTATCTAAACAGCCCCTACTTTTTATTTACGTGCTCTTTATTATCTTGCAAACCTATCCAACAACACCTAGAAAGTCCTTCTGGTTTCATACTTGTTTTTAGGTAAATCGAACGTTAAGCGTGCGTAGAGTTGTATCGGTGGTCGATAGAACTTGAGGGAACATTTGTTCTACCTTTAGCTCCTCGTTCGGTTCGACACTCTTACTTATCGAAAGAGGCTACTATTGATCCCCTACAGTTGTGGGTTATCACCATGTTGCACATCAGTGGTACCATGGCTAATGACTGCTAAGATAGTGATCCCAATATGCCAAAGTCAGCTACAAGGTTCCAGGATAGACTGAATCGCGGATGGAAATGCACATCCAGGATCAGTGATCTTATTTTGATCGGGGGATGACTGGTCCCTGCAAAATAATGGAGTACCGTTAGGGATGCAAATGATGGTTTGTGCATCCTGTTTGTAATCTCCTCATCAGAGGATGGCAACCAGATGAAACAAGTCCCCTGGTTTGTCACCGCGAAGATGCGGCCTAGATGGCGCACGGCGTCTTCGAACGTGTAGGGGTACAAATCTGCCACCGCCAACATGCGCCAGCCTCTGCCGTTGTGCCTCTTGCATTGATGGCAATCCTTATGTCAAACACCGTGGTGAGATAGTAATTGTCGTAGCCGCGTCGCTTTGTCGGCGGGTCCGCAATTGCTCTGTTCTTCAATCTCATGTAGGCATCATCATACGTATTCAAGCCTAGCCAGTTCGGAAGTCCAATCCCAATGGTGGAGAAGGGGTCTACCGGAACGGCCGCACTGTTGTGGATGTTGTGCAAAATGATTGTGGTATCCAGCCGGAGGTATGCAAGCCAATCTTTGTTGGCACCGACCCAGACCTATATATATAAGACAGTGGGCAGCGGAGAAATTACGGGATGGAAATGGAATAACTAAGTACTACATGATCAAACTCCATTACGGACCTGCTCATCGGACAAAATCTGACTACCTCTCAACGTCGACAACTCTAGCGGAGTCAACGTGCAACCATGGCCAGGGAGCGGCAGACTGTTCGAAGGATTCTCCCATAGAAGAACCTTCTCCTCGAGGACGCATGAAAGGCCAACAAGCATGGCCTGTTCCCAAGCCTGTTTAAGCACCGTCTTGAAAAAGTTGGTGCAGGGAGCACCGAGTCTTGCGGTGATGAGGACGTTGGAGCGGCGTGCGATTTCTCCCAGAGGATCATCGTCCAAGGTCTCCCAGCCACGACAAGGAGGAGATCCGCCTGGCGAATCCATGGGAGCAGCGACGAACTGCCTTCTCTTCGTAGGGAGGGGAACTGGCGAGGAGGAGATAAGAGCGTAGTAACCGCAGGGCCTCGTCCCTTCCAACTGTAGATCGTTCCTTAGCGATGGGGTGAGGCTATTATTTACTACTAGTACTAGCAATATGGGACGTTAAGGGATTGCATTATACTGTAAATAATAGCACTAGTAAGAAATTTTTGGCACTAGGTAGTAGTTTTTGGCGTGGATTAAGAAATTTTGGGTATGTTTTTGCTATTTTTTGTACACGCCAACTAGTGTCAAAAACGTCTTACATTATGTGACGGAGGAGTACGTACTCATACTGTAGCAGTACTAGTACTACTTTTCTCAACTAGTAGTGTGATGTACTGTACTTCTTGTCTAGTATAGTGCACCAGTTTTGAACTCTTGAATCTCAGGGCCAAGGAGCTACAGTTGGAAGTGGAGGGTACTACTGTTCTCTAGAACCATCTCTGTACTATCAATGCAGGGAAAGTACACCTGCGTAGTGGCCTACTGGGTACTCTTGGTGCTCTATTCAGCCGCTCCTCTCACGTAGCTGGCCTACTCAGCCGCTCCTCTTACGCACACACTAGCAGCCTATTTATCAGCGACGATTACTGCGCGGGCATAACATTTTAGTTACTTGATATAGCGAGACTAGGCTTTTCGCTTCCATATGTGGATTTGTAATGGATCTCGTCGAACTTTGTTAGTAGTTCCTTCTTTATGAATGAGATGAAGCAAAGCTTTTGCCTCCGTTTAAAAAAAAACACGTCAAGAGGAATTTCTTTTATAGTAGAGCCGATAATGGAGTGAAGTCCATGCGTGCAATGCCACAAGCTATAGAGTAGTAGCAGAGCACTTTACGTACAGAGCCATATTGCACAGTTCCCAATGCCCCACCAGGCTTTTCCGGCTCGGGCTTAATTGGGAGGCGCTAGTTTAAATAGGCTACTAGCTGATGAGGAAGCTGCATGCGAGGTGTAGCTAGGGCGAGCACGCGAGCCATGAGATGCTGGGAAGGAAAACCTGTTCACGTGGCTTGGCTATCCAGTGCACCCATATTGTGGTGCTGCACGTCCGTTTGACTTCAAAACTCAAACTACCCATGTAAAATATTGGCTCGCAAGGAAGTTACCATTTTAAAAAAAGGCCGCCGTGCATTCGGCCGGGATCGAACCCACAAAACGAGGTATACACTTCAGCGACCACTAGTAGTACTCGTTGGAGTACAACGCAACCTAGAATCGCCTTTTGTCGCTAGTAGTACATTGTTCCTTACAAGAAACCCCTAATAATGCAAGAAACCACTAATAATGCCAAGAAACTACTACCACTTGCCTACGTGGCAGACTTAATATAGGACTACCTTATTAACCATTGTACCTGCTCCTACCAACCAGCCCTACCAAGAAACGACTACTCTACAAAGTGCCATTATAGGCACGTTTCAACTCATGGCCCTGTTTGGATACATTTGTTGTCAATCTAACCCTGCCATCCAAACACCACTTTGGTTAGAGTTAGTTTAGGGTTAGATTCTAATTCTAACCTCTGACAGGGCCCATGTCGCCTGTCGGTGTCAAAATTGGCGGATCTTGGGTAGGGGGTCCCGAACTGTGCGTCTAGGCGGATGGTAATAGGAGACAAGGGACACGATGTTTTTACCCAGGTTCGGGCCCTCTCAATGGAGGTAAAACCCTACTCCTGCTTGATTGATATTGATGATATGGGTAGTACAAGAGTGGATCTACCACGAGATCAAGGAGGCTAAACCCTAGAAGCTAGCCTATGGTATGATTATTGTAATGGTTGTGTGTCCTACGGACTAAAACCCTCCGGTTTATATAGACACCGGAGAGGGCTAGGGTTACACAGAGTCGGTTACAACGGTAGGAGATCTACATATCCGTATCGCCAAGCTTGCCTTCCACGCCAAGGAAAGTCCCATCCGGACACGGGACGAAATCTTCAATCTTGTATCTTCATAGTCTTGGAGTCCGGCTGACGATGATAGTCCGGCTATCCGGACACCCCCTAGTCCAGGACTCCCTCCGTAGCCCCTGAACCAGGCTTCAATGACGATGAGTCCGGCGCGCATATTGTTCGGCATTGCAAGGCGGGTTCCTCCTCCGAATAACTCGTAGAAGATTGTGAACACCAGGATAGTGTCCGGCTCTGCAAAATAAATTCCACATTCCACCGTAGAGAGAATAATATGTACACACGTCACACCACTACCAAGCCTTTACTTGAATCGTTTTTTATTATACCACCTTAGCGCGTTTAGCGAAGCGGTTTCCTTGGCACGTCTTGTCGAAGCAGAGATCGTGTTCTCCTTAATCCGGGATTCCCATCAATACGGACGGGTAACCCAACTGCGCCGCTTGCCGCCTCTATCGGAGGTGAGTCCCGAACGTTCGCGGGGACGGCTCTTGGTATTCTCCCTCTTTATAATGGGACCAAGTCTTGTTTCTTTTCTTCAATCCTCAATCGAATCTATTCCTTCCCCGAGTTCCAACACCCAGAGCCCCAGATTCGAGCGCTTCGAACCTTCAACAATGTCCGGCTTCGACCTACAGGGCCGGTGGATGCCCTCCTCCGTCACGGAAGAAGACGTGCTAAAGCTGCGAGAGGCCAAGTACCTGACTTACGAGATTTCGCATAGGTTGCCCGCCGAAGGGCAAGTCATCCCCACCCCCGAGCCCGGCGAGTATGTCGTGTTTGTATCCCACCTCCGTCGGGGTTTAGGCTTCCCAATGGATCCTTTTTTGAGAGGGCTCATGTTTTACTATGGGTTGGAATTCCACGACTTGGCTCCGGAGCCCATCCTCCATATCTCTTCATTCATTGTCGTCTGCGAAGCCTTCCTCCGCGTTACCCCTCACTTCGGCTTGTGGCTTAAGACCTTCGACGTGGACCCGAAGATGATCGAGGGCGCCAAGCAGAAAAGGCGGGCGGTTAGAAGCGTAGGGCCGACTTCGCCCGAGGGCTCTTTTCTCGAGGAGCTCGGCCAGGCAGCAGGAGTGGTTCTACATAATCGCTCCCTGTGGGCAGCGTGCATAAGCCGCCCATCTTCCGCCGGGCCTTCCACATGGTGACGCTATGGGTCACCCAAGGCTCAACTGGGGCCGCAAAGGACGTGCCCCTATTGCAGGGCCGGATTCAAGACCTCCAAGCGAGGGATATTGATCTGGTCGTGGTGATGCAGATCATGCTGATTAGGCGTCTCCTGCCCTGCAAACGCCATCCTCTCCGGTTGTGGGAGTTTAATCCGGAGGGACCACGAATTCTCCAACACTTCATGGGTACGACGCCCGTGGAGATGTACAAACTGTTCTTCGGATCACAAGAGGCGTGTCCGGAATTGACCGAGGACGCCGGCCTAAGCTGCAATCGCCCGGATACACAAGTAAGTGGCTCCGTGTCCGGACATACCGTTTGTTTGCCTTTCTATGATTCGCCTTTTGACCAATTGCTCTCTAAACAGAGTGGATAGCGCAAGCAAAACTGACACGGTGTCCGCCCTCCCCGAGAGACCGCGCGATCCCATGCCGGTCAGATGTCGGGAGGTTGCGCCTTCAGAGGGGGCGAAGGGGAGAACAGAGGAACTACCGCCTCAACCAAGGAGGCTTTTGAGGAAGGATCGAGAATCCTCCTTCGAGAGGGGAGAAGAGGACTGCCTCCAAAACCCGGAGGCCAAAGCCCCAAAGCGGGGAAGAGATCTTCACAGAGGGTCCTGCGTCCCGAGAGGCTCCGCCGCATCTCCCTAAAGAATCAGCCTCCAAAGAAGCCGTAAGTAGAAAAAGGGAGTTTTGTAATAAGGACATCCCTATTTGTGCTTCGAGGATAACTTAAGTTTTACCTTCTAGTTCGGATCTCCGCCCTTCTTAGATGAGCTCGCTTCGGGGAACTCGTCCGGAGATGATGGAGAGCGAGACGCCCCCATCTCGCCGCCGCACCATCGGATAGGGCGGACGAGCCTGAAGTGTCATCACGGAGGGTATCCTCGAGTACGGCAGGCCGAATAGTTCGGCACCAACCGGTCTCTGCGGCACGGGAGTGAAGGATCTGCTTGAGAGGGCGTCTATTCAAGGTCACCGTATAATCGATGAGTACGGTGATTGAAAGAATTTCATCCGCTGAAGGCAGATTGCGTGATGCCGTCAGGAGTTTGTTGGCGGGGTTTGAGGTACGTAAAAATGACATACCCTTTGACAGTTTTACACATAATGTGCGCCCTATATACATAGTAGCCCCTGAGACTCGGTAGGGTGTCGAGAACGACAGCATGCCGAGGATCAAAAATCCCAGGTATTGATTTTCGCCTTTCCTAAGCAGGTGGCGGATAGTTCGGTGGCTAGCCGGACTGATGGAGTTGCCGAACTAAAGCGGCAGCTCGACGCTACGGATGCGGACATCGCGCTGGTCAATAAACGACTTGACGAGTCGCAAGGTAGGTTTTTTCTCCGTGGTCACCTAGTAAGGGAGCCGAAGCCCACTCCTTACAACATATGTGCTAAATGCAGATGGTGCCGCTACTGTGGAGAGACTTCGGGCAGAACTTGCTCAAGCCAAGGAGCAAGCCAGAAGGAGTGATGCGGCTGCCTCGACGGGCGTCAAGAGCTAGAGGCGAAAGGGCTGCACATTGTCGGGCGGGGAGGAGATGGCGAAATGGCCGTGAAGTTAAAAGATGCTACCGACCGCAATGAGGTTCTTGAAAAGGAACGCTTAGCGGAGCGAGAAGACTTGGGGAAGGCCACCGCCGAAGCCAAGGATGCCCGCTCGCAATGCGGCTATAAAGGAGGAGCTGCGCTAGGTCGAGACATTGTAGCCGGTAAGCCCTTTCGCTGCGCCAAGGTTTACAGATCCAAAGTATGCTCAGCTTGGCCACCGTGGGGGTCCAGAGGATCCTTATATGGACTTAGCGGCGAAAAGCGGCAGATGCCGCCAGTGCACTTCCGAAGTCAGAAGGATCACAAGATGGAAGAGCTTTTTTGGTCTCAATTCCATAGTCCAGAGCGTTCACTTCCGCTGACCGATCGGTTGGCCGAGTGGGCTGAGCTGAATAGATTGTCCGAACTTGCCATGACGGATATCATGACTCATGTATGGCTTATTGCAGCAATTTCTTGGGGCGGTGCCGCATATCAAGGTGATGAAGCGGTCGGCTTGCATAGAGGGTGCACGAATGGCCCTCCCCCGTGTGAAGACACGTTGGACAGAGATGGATGCCACCGTTGTTGCAACCCAGGGTTCGGACGAGAGCCGGTTATCCGTCGAGCACTATTTTGGGGAAGTTCTGCGTGGTGCTTGTGTAATAGAGTCGCAGTGCTCAAAAAATGTCATGTTCAAATGAACGTTTTGGCTTGTAAAACGAAGTTTATGATGTAAGCGCTTTTTTGTACTTGTGCATTCAAGTATTGAAATATCTCCTGTGCGGCCATTTATGTATACGTGTGTATAACCTAAAAGATGGCAGTCGTCGGCTTCAGCCCCCACGCACAAGGTGCGGGGCTATTCGCAAAAATACCACATTTTCACACTTAATCCGACGTCTCGGTCCTGTGAAGGAGGTGGTAGCGTAGCAAACGAGGCAACCGGACTATAATGCTTTATCACTTTCACTTAGCCATAGGAGTTCGAGGGTGGGGCTACGATATAGCCCCTAGGGGCACCGCGCTCTCCGAATTCGGGGCGCGTATGTGCCTGACCGGGAAATGGTCCTTTGTCAAAGCGGAGGAATTCTAAACATTCCGGTAGTCGATCGAGTGGTTGACCAGTCCCTCGTTGTATCATGACAGTTAGTTTTCGGCTTTCTCTACTGAGGTGCTCGCCCGGCCGAACCGGGGCACAATCGCAGTAGTTCTCTTGGTGCCGCGTTAGCCGATGATACGGAACGTAAGGCAGCAAAACACAGGAGCCGGGTAAACCCAACATTTGACCAAAGACATGATTCGGAGCTGATGCATATAAGGCCTAACTCGAGACACCGAACACTCCCTGAGGTGTTCGGTCTTTATCAATGCCCTAAGCCCCTAGTGTCCAGGAACACGCAAGGTCTTCTGACGCGGCCGATGCCAAAACGTCAGCCTCCTCTCTGGTTATGATGAGAAACCAGGGATGTATAGCAACAAGAGACAGTAAAAAGGTTTACGCAGGTCTTAATCAAAAGAATCCTTGCAGCGGGTCCCTACCGCACGCCTCACAAGATGTGTCTCCATTGTGTCAGATCCGGACGGTGTAACATGCTGTTCATCTGTAAAAGAGAGGAACTTAGTTTGAAAAGTAATCATGCAAAAAATGAATTAAAAATTGAAATATGAATGAATGAATAAAGTTGAGCTTATATTGGCTCATACGCACGGCCCCTTGTAAAGGGGTGTGCGGCAAGGGAGCCCCTGGCTTATTTATGCCGGACTCGTCTAGCCGTGTCCGGGGTCTTGGACGACCTTTTAATGAGATGATGCCGCGTGGACCGGGCATTTTAAGTGTAAGATACGCATAGTGTGGTATTGCATTAAAGCGGACAAAAGCTTCACGGCCCAATAGTGCTTGATGGCTACTTTTGAATGGGGCGACATGAAAGATTAGCTTTTCGCGTCGGAAGTTGTCGGGTGACCCGAACACAACTTCTAGTAGTAAGGAGCCCGTGCACTTGGCGTAAGGGCCTGGCGTCACTCCTTTGAAGGAAGTGCGGCTATGTCGAATTTTATTAAGGCCTATCCCCAACATGCGGATTGTGTCCGGATATAGCAGGTTTAAATCACTGCCGCCGTCCATCAGGACTTGTGTAAATTGTAGTCCGTCGATTATAGGATCCAATATCAGAGCAGTCCATCCTGCGTTTCGAATGCTTCTGGAATAGTCCAGGTGGTCGAGAGTAATTGGTTTTGACATCCAATCTCGGGGTTCCGCTGGGGTGGGCCGTGCGACACCTACTTTGGCGGGTGCCGCATTGTTGTTCCGTGTTATCACATGAAGTGAGTTCACTGTTTTGACTTCTTGTGGGCAAGTCTTCTATTTTCCGCGCTTCTCACGGTGGGGTTCGCCATCATCCTCGCTTGGCGCCGAGCCCTTTGTGTTCGGCGTTGAGTCGGCCGGACTGCTTGAAGACCCAACAATCTCGGTGGGTGTGGTTTGCGTGCCTTCCGGAGGTGCTGTGGATTTGACATATCCGATCCAAAATTTTGTTTGTTGATAGCTCTTCACCGTTGTCCTTAGGAGGCGTGTTTTTTGTTCGATCATGCTTTTGAATCCGGCGCCGACCGCCGTATTCTTTGGGCTTTTTTCTTTATTTCGCGCTGGTCCTTTCGCGCCATGATTTTCCGTTTCCATCTCTGATCTCGGATGTACTTGGGTCGCTAGTGCTGCATCTTGCTAGCCAGTTGTCTTCCCCTGTGCAAAAGCGGGTCATGAGGCTTGTTAGCGCGGCCATAGTTCTCGGCTTCTCTTGGCCGAGGTGTCTGGCGAGCCATTCGTCTCGGACATTATGTTTAAAAGCTGCTAAGGCTTCGATGTCCGGACATTCGACTATTTGGTTCTTTTTGGTAAGAAACCTGTTCCAGAATTTGCGCGCTGACTCTCCGGGCTGTTGAGTTATGTGACTTAAATCATATGCATCCGGAGGTCGGACATAAGTCCCTTGAAAATTTGCTCTAAACGCGTCCTCGAGCTCTTCCCAACTTCCAACAGTATTTTCTGGGAGGCTTTTGAGCCAATGCCGAGCTGTCCCTTTGAGCTTGAGGGGTAGATATTTTATGGCGTGTAGATCATCTCCTCTAGCCATGTGTATGTGCAGTATGTAATCCTCAATCCAGACTCCGGGGTCTGTTGTTCCGTCGTATGCCTCTATGTTTACGGGTTTGAATCCCGCTGGAAATTCGTGATCCAGCACCTCATCGGTGAAACATAGTGGGTGTGCGGCGCCCAGATTTAGGCGTGCTGCTATCTTCAAACATGCGGCGGTTGTGTTGCTTCTCGGGCCCTCTTTTTGGCCCATAAATGGACCTGACCGCCATTTGTTTTGGCGAGGATCGTGTGTCGCCTTCAGGCGGTGCCGCTTGTCGCTGGCATGTCATCTGGTCGCCTATCCGCCAGCGCCTCTTTGCTTTTTGACTGTGGGGGCTCTATGGCCTCCTCGTCGAATTCTGGCAGCAGCTTGCGCTTCGGGTAGCTCTTTGTTTGGTGGCTATTGCAATATTTGTCCGCGGTCTTGAGTACTTTGCTCTACCTCATTCTGAGTATGTCTTCCGCTGTTTTGAGCTTCCGTTTTTCCTTTTTCAGACTTCTTGCAGTGGCGACAAGTCTTTTGTGAAGGTTCTTATGCTCCGGTGGTGTGTCCGGCGTTAGGTTGTCTGGACTGTTGTTTTTGCCGGGCATGGATTGATTATCCGATTCATCCTGTTCGGACCGTTGCTTGGTTGCATGTTCGTCATCCACTGGTTTGCGCTACTCTATTGCTGGGTCATTAGGAGTGTTGTTTTTGTCGAGGCGGGACTTAGGGCAGCGTCTGCATCGCCGTTTTGGTTGTTTGTCGGCGGAATTATCCTTTGCCGCGTCCCGTTGTTCCTCGTTATCGCTTCCTTTTGGGGTGTCCACCATATATACATCATGGGTTGGGGTGGCCTTCTAGTGCTCGGTTGGCGCTGGTTCTTGGTAGTCTCCGGCATCGTCGTCCATACCGTCGATGTCTTCGAAGTCGTAGTCTAGCATGTCGGTTAGATCGTCGATAGTGCCTACAAAGTGGGTGGTGGGTGGGCTTTGAATTTCTTCGTCGTCCGCATCCCAACCATCCTGACCGTAGTCCGGCCAGGGTTCTCCTGATAAAGAAAGATGCTTTAGTGAGTTCAGGATGTCGCCAAAGGGCGAGCGCTGAAAGATGTCCGCAGCGGTGAACTCCATGATCGGCGCCCAATCGGATTCGATTGGTAGGGGCGCAGGAGGTTCGGTGTCCGGCACCTCGGAGGCATGAACTTTATAGGGGACAAGGTCAGTATTCGGCTCCATCGCTGTAGAAGTTGCAGCTCCTGAGGCGTGTCCAGCCACCGCCCTCGACCAGGCGGGTCGGTTCAACTATGGGTCGGAGCGGATTCGTAGCGGCCTCCAAGGTACTTGTCCGTGGCAGAGCTAGATCATACCCATCGTGACAAAGGCGGCACGCTGGTTAGGCTCGAATCCGTCGAAGATCAAATCTCCGCGATGTCGGCCGTGAAGTTTAGGGCTTCCAAATCGACTGATGGCGGGCGTAGCTTCGATCCGCTCCAGATGGCTGCTTAATTGCCCGCATGCAAAGCCGCCGAATATGAAGACCTGTCCGGGGAGAAAGTTCTCACACCGGACCGTGCTGTTGTTGGTTGAAGAAGCCATCAAGCCTATCGATGATGACACAGAGGAACTCTCAATGAAAGCACCAATGTCGATGTCAAACCGCGGATCTCGGTAGGGGTCCCGAATCGCATCTAGGCAGATGGTAACAGAGACAAGGGACACGATGTTTTACCTGTGTTCGCCCTCTCGATGGAGGTAAAACCCTACTATTGCTTGATTGATATTGATGATATGGGTAGTACAAGAGTGGATCTACCACGAGATCAAGGAGGCTAAGCCCTAGAAGCTAGCCTATGGTATGATTGTTGTAATGGTTGTGTGTCCTACGGACTAAAACCCTCCGGTTTATATAGACACCGGAGAGGGCTAGGGTTACACAGAGTCGGTTACAATGGTAGGAGATCTACATATCTGTATCGCCAAGCTTGCCTTCCACGCCAAGGGAAGTCCCATCCGGACACGCGACGAAGTCTTCAAGCTTGTATCTTCATAGTCTTGGAGTCCCGCTAACGATGATAGTCCGGCTATCCGGACACCCCCTAGTCCTGGACTCCCTCATCGCCCATTAAGTCAACGCCTTCAATTCGACCGGGCGTTATGACTTGTGGGACCTACATGTCAGTCTGCACAAAAATCCCCGAGTGACCTCCTACGTCCGGCTCGTCCACCTAGTCACCTCGGCCATGGGACGCAGCTACCGCCGTCGGCAAAAGCCGTGGTCAAAACCGCCGGCGTTGCGGAGCCCATCTTGCGGCAGGCCGGATGCCAGCTCCATCCTAGCTAGCCAAGATAGCTCCATCCAGCTGCTTGTCTGCAAGGTTTGCTAGCTAGATTGGCACGGCGGCTTGCTCAAGGCAAGGCTTAAGGCCAGCCATCCGCTCGGCGAAGGCCAAGCGGCGGCTTGCTCGCTTGTGAGTCACGCTTGGACCAGCCTGCCAACCCATGCGGAGGCCAGCACGGCGTCCGGCCTGTCCAGCGAAGCGGCGGCCAACTCGCTCATCACCAGCGCCATGGACGAACACGCATCAGTACTATTTGAAGTAATGTTCAGGAAAAATAATGATTTGAGGGGGAATAACATGATAGAAGGTCAGATGTGGGTCCCTCGTGTCAACGGTCAAACAAAATGTGTTGGTTCAAGCTGCCTCGTCAGCACAGACGTGTGGGCCAACCCTGTCATAAATGGGTTTAAGCGAACCTAATCGGTACTCCCTCTGTCCCATAATATAAGATGTTTTTTGCAAGCTAAACTAGCCTGCAAAAATGTCTTACATTGTGGGACGGAGGGAGCACTAGGTAGTAGTTTTTGGCGTGGATTAAGAAATTTTGGGTATGTTTTTGCTATTTTTTGTACAATAGATTCTTCCTAGGGATGGTTGAAAGTGGTAGTTTTTTGTTAAATACTCTACATATTGTAAGTAGGAGTGAAAGTTAAGCTTTGGAAGCCAATAAGCAAGGCTAGTTATATAGTGCATATGTGTACATGATTGAAAGTAAATATCAACCATGAGTGACTAATATCTTGATGGAAAACTCGAAACTATGGAATACTAGGAAAAAAATTGCATGGTTGGAAATACTAGCAATGTTCATGTGCGTTGCAACGAATCATAATTAGAATAATACTTATTCACAAACTTGATACAAAACACTCTAATTTTGATATACATATATCACTAGAGATATATTATCTTTCAATTCGAATATATTCCTTGGGCTGTTTTGGTGAGGTCAGGGAGGGATGTGGTTGGTTTTAAGATACTAATGATGGGTTTTTCTGCAAATTGGTAGACAAGTGGGATGTTGGTGAGAAAAGGCAACAACTTACCTCACAGTCGTTAGATGTAGATCTAATGGTCAGAAGCGACGGATGGCAGACACACCATCATCACCAACTTAGTCCTCTGTAGGAGTACTAGCAAGATCCGTGCATTGCACGGAACATCAAGATGCATTTTTTATAAGACACTTGTTGTGATTGACCCATGCGGGAGTAATCCCATGTGTAAAAACTATGATATATCGAGAAATAGGAGATAAGGTGAAGAGGAGTGGGGCGTGGTGGTGATTGGTGGTCGGACTGAGCGGAGGCATGGGGATTGATGACGCCGGCAGCAGCCACCAGGCCTGTTTGTTCCAGAGGCTTCCTTTCTTAATTTCTCAACAATGAGGTTGTTGGAGATAAGGATGAATGAGGGAAGGCCTTGTCTGCAAATGTGGAGAGGGGTGCGGGTATCTTTCAGTTTAATTTCCATCCGTCAGATATAGATCGGACGGTCTATATTGCAAGATGGCACGCGTACCATCATCACCAACTCGGTTTTTTTATAAGAGAAGAAATATAAGTATGGAGATACAAACGTATTATTGATACTTGTTTTCGTAAACTAGCATCTACATTCTATTCAACACCTCAGCATGTGGGGCCTTAGCACAATGACTTCTCGACTGTGTAAAACAAAGGTTTTTCCCGTCACTGATAAAGGAGGGGGTGACGGCGGCGCGCTTTTTGGCTTGCTCTAGTCCTAGTAGTCATACTAGGTGGTCTAAGAACGTGTGGATTTATTTTCTTTCACGTCTCGTGTTTGCCGTACTGCCACGACTGTTGATGAATAGATGGTAAGTTATTCAAGGGGAAACCCTTGTTGAGCGTATTTGCGAGAGAGAGAGAGAGAGAGAGAGAGAGAGAGAGCGTGTGTGATATGTCTAGAGACTAAGGCAATGATAACAGATTCTTTGTATCTATGTGTGTGGAGGATAGAGAGACATGTACATGGGGCTTTGTGTTGTGTAACGTCGAGACACATATACATAATTAGAGAGTGAGTGTGTGAGATACACATGCGGACATGGGGAGAGATGAGGATCCAGATAAATGGGTGTTTGTGCGTGTGTGTGTGTGTGTTTGTGCGCGTGTTTGTGTGTGAGAGGGAGTGTGTGTATGTGGAGTGGAGAGAGCACTAATGATGTAAACCTAGTATAAGGGAAGGGGTAATGGCGTGACATGTGTAGTAGCGAGATAACATGGGTGCGGGTGGGGGGAGTGGACTATTTGGAAGAGACATCGAGTGTTTGTGGGAGAGGGGTGTGAGAGCAAGAGAGAGAGAGAGGGAGCTAGCGACACACACACACACAGAGAGAGAGAGAGAGAGAGATAGAGAGAGAGAGAAAGAGAGAGAGAGAGAGAGAGAGAGAGAGAGTTTGTGTCCATAAATGGCGTATATATAGGGAGACAATGTTCATGTTGTTCGAAATTGGCCTATGTACGGAGACGCAAGGGAAGCGAGTCATCGTGTGTGTGATAGGGACTTCATGAGGGATCTAGAATAGATGGTGTAGAGAACAATGTGCGAGATCGAGAACGATGATACATTAGGAGCTATGGAAAGAGTCACAACATATATGCATACAGGGAAGGAGCTGGGGCAGGTCCGGATGTGGGAGAGATAGAAAGAGGAGAGTGGTGCACAAGGAGACGAAGTGTGCTTGTTTGCAGTGGGGGTGGTGTGTGAGGTGAGTGTGTGAGAACCACATAACTAGGGAGATAGATGTTTGGGGGCGACGTTTTATGTGTATGGGAAAGATACACTCTACATAGTGCGTGTGCTTGGGAAAGAGAGATGTCGGGAGACCTAGAGAGTGGGGGAAGAGATGTGTGCATGCCCGAGAGACAAAGTGATAGAGACCTATATTGGGGTCTGGACTTTAGAAGAGAGAGGGGTGTTAATGTGTGTGTTGGTGTTTGGAGGAGAGAATGACTTCTCTGTGTGTGTGGGGGGGGGGCGACGTGGGAGGGGGGGGGGTTGGCTTTAGATAAAGAGTGAGGTGTCTATATTTGAGGGCTTTAGCATAACTGAGATATACATGGTCAATAGTGTGTGAACTCATGGTTGATCAATTTGTTTCACAGTTTGGACTATGAGATAACAATACTTTTGAACATGCGTGATATACCTTGATGTACCAGAATTACAAACCTAAGATTGGAATTTGGGAATTCGACTCCATCATTAGATTTTGTAATTCATTTAAACGGAGGTACATTTTTTAAGCCGGGATTTCATGATTTCAAATTCATATATCAAACCTAGAGATATACACATACGGGCATGTTCAAACTTTATAATCATCCACTTTATTCATACACATACACATTTTTGCTTTTGTCATCATATTTAGGATAAACACATTTGGAATTTCATTTGAATTGGACCGTATGATGGTATTTGCTTGTGGTAGCTCAATGATCCATATTTGAATTGAATGGACAGTCTAAATTTCGGGTTGGAGACACTGATTTTCAAAACTTGCACTTTTTTGCGTGCAAAACAAACAAATTCTAGGCCATGATATCATAGTCGGCCATACAAGAGCAGAATATAATTTCAGGAGCCAAAAGCTTTCAAACTTCCCGCTCACATCAAAATATCTCGCGCCCGAAAGTTTAGCCCTGCAATATTCCTGTTTTACCCCTGCCACATGAACAGAAAAGGGTTGCTTTGGTAACTCCATTGTTTTCCCCTCTTTGCCCCAACATTCTTCCCCAGAGACCCTCCCCTTCCCCTTCTCGACCCCCCGCCCCCAACCACGACAAGCCACCAAATGTAGTCCTCCGCCGCAGTGGTGGACCTCACACCCTGCAGGATCTACCATCCGCACCTAGGAACCCCCAACTGCCAACTCACCACTTCACCGGAGCCGCTTCAGCGACTGGCTTTCCCACTGCTCCGGATCTCCTTGACCACCATCATGGTCCACCACACTGGATCTGCTTAACCGGCGCTGTCGGTGTCAATACCGGCGGATCTCGGGTAGGGGGTCCCGAACTATGCGTTTAGGCGGATGGTAACGGGAGACAAGGGACACGATGTTTTTACCCAGGTTCGGGCCCTCTCGATGGAGGTAAAACCCTACTCCTGCTTGATTGATATTGATGATATGGGTAGTACAAGAGTAGATCTACCACGAGATCAAGGAGGCTAAACCCTAGAAGCTAGCCTATGGTATGATTGTTGTTCGTCCTACGGACTAAAACCCTCCGGTTTATATAGACATCGGAGAGGGCTAGGGTTACACAGAATCGGATACAATGGTAGGAGATCTACATATCCGTATCGCCAAGCTTGCCTTCCACGCCAAGGAAAGTCCCATCCGGACACGGGACGAACTCTTCAATCTTGTATCTTCATAGTCTTGGAGTCCAGCCAATGATGATAGTTCGGCTATCCGGACACCCCCTAGTCCAGGACTCCCTCAGTAGCCCCTGAACTAGGCTTCAATGATGACGAGTCCGGCGCGCATATTGTCTTCGGCATTGCATGGCGAGTTCCTCCTCCGAATAATTCATAGAAGATTTTGAACACCAGGATAGTGTCCGGCTCTGCAAAATAAATTCCACATACCACCGCAGAGAGAATAATATTTACACAAGTTCAATTTGCTGACGTATTTCGTGATATGACGTCACACCACGGCCAAGCCTTTACTCGAATCGTTTGTATTGTTCCACCTCAGCGCGTTTAGCGAAGCAGTGTCCTTGGCACGTCTTGTCACAATAGAGATCGTGTCCCCTTATTTCAGGATCCTCATCAATACGGGCATGGGTAACCCAACTGCGCCATTGATTGTGGCGCTTGGGAGATAAGCGAGTTTTACCGGGCTGGTGGGGATGCGTAGTTTCGTCCGCCCATATATAAGGGGATAAAGATCCACCTTTTTACCTACGCCTTCTTCCTCCTTAGCTTATCCATCTCCGTGCACTCGAGCTCCAGCGCCCAAGTACGCACATCTCACCTCAACCTTCTCCAACCATGTCCGGAGTGGGAGGCAAGTGGATGGCCTCCTCCGTCACGGAGGGGCACATCAAGAAGCTGCGCAAGGCCGGATATTTGTCCAGCGATATCGCGCATCGGCTCCCCGACGAGGGGCAGCTCGTCCCCACCACCGGGCCCCATGAGAGGGTGGTATTCCTTCCCCATTTCCTCCGCGGACTAGGCTTCCCACTCCACCCCTTTGTCCGGGGGCTCATGTTCTACTATGGCCTGGATTTCCATGATTTGGCCCCAAATTTTATCCTCAACATCTCGGCATTTATCGTCGTGTGCGAGGCCTTCCGCTGCATCCAGCCCCACTTCGGCTTATGGCTAAAGACCTTCAATGTCAAGCCAAAGGTAGTGGGCGGCAGCCAAGCGGAGTGTGGAGGCGCCATGGTGGGCAAGATGCCCAACGTCACCTGGCTCGAGGGCGCCTTCGTGGAAACCATCAAAGGGTGGCAAACGGGGTGGTTCTACATCACCGAGCCGCGTGACCCTGAATGGGCAGCGGCCCCCCAATTAAGATCTGGCATCCCCATGCGGCTCACCTCCGGAAAGAGAAGGGCTGTTGTGGGGCGATTCGAGGAGCCGACCGACTCCAATCCTGCCTCCAAACCCCGTGAACAAGAAGCTCAAGCTTGTCAACGTGGTCCAGTCATGCTCATCCGCCGGATTCTCCCGTGCCAACAGCGGATTTCAACTTTGTGGAGTTCGATCCGGCACAAAGACAGACCTTGAGCAGGCTCTTCAACACTACGTCTGAAGAGGCACGGAGGGTGCTGTTCAAGGCGCCGAGGCGCCCATCCGCCATCAAGATCGCGGATTCAGCTCGCAGCGTCCGGCTGGCGAGGTAAGGTATATTATCCTTTACGGGACACTTGCTTTCCATAGTTTGACTCTATGTGGGATCTAAACTCCCAATACCTTTAACAGACCTGGCAGAAGACATCCTGATAGGTTAACTGTCCGGCTCCCGTTCCAGAAGACCCAGCAGATGCTCGTTTGACAGAGCTGCTGGTCCCGGCGCCTTACATGGTGCCGGAGAAGAAGGCCAAGAAGAAGGCCACGGGAACCCGGAGAAGTTCCCGGCGCCAGGTATTATCGAACTCATCGTCCGACGACTCCGAGGCGGACTCCTCCCACGAAGATGAGGAGGAGAAGAAAGAGGCCTCTCCCCCAGCGGGGGGAGAGAAGAAGAGGAAGGCTTCCCCAACGGAGGAGGCCGAAGGGTCCAAGAAGGGAAGGACCCTTCCTTCAGACTGTTCCACCAACGCCGACGACGGCGAAGAGGAGTGGCCCTCGAGTGCCAAGCCCCTGGCGAGATCGTAAGTATCCGGATTCCAGAATAACTTATGTTTTTCCTTTCATCGCATAGCGTCTTCTAACGCCGAATACAACAATGTAGTCCTCCCAAGGACGATCTCCCCGCTTCGTCGAGCGGGTCACTGGGTTCGTTGGATGTGAATAGCACTTCACTTCCGACCGCCTCCTCCCCTCGTGACAAAGACGACACCGAGGTGGGGTCCCAGAAGGGGACCAGCCAGGAGGAGGAGGCGCCGGAGGTGCCACAGGGCAACCTCCCGGACCTTGGACCGGACTCCGCACCGGAACCTTTGGTGGTTCCGGAGTCTGGCGGGCGGCCCCTTCATGAGAAGGGCAAGACACTGACGCCGGCGGCCTCCGTCCAACCGGAGGCACCGGATAGCTTGCTGGAGGTGCTCAACAGTGCTTCCATCAATGAGGGACACCGCACTGTCATGATTGCGGTGATTCAGAAGGTTCAGCTCGCCAAGAGCGGGCTGACCGAAGCCTGCACTAGCCTTCTAACAGGCTTTGAGGTATGTGATTAGGATGTGTAAAAATAGTACCGCATAGACAGTAGCCCCTGATGCTGAATTAGGTGTTCGGAAAGAAAAGCCGAACTGAGGATCTAAAAAGATATAAGCAGGAGTCTAACAAAAATATGTGAATATGGGAATGCAGGCTGCGCTGCTAACCTCTGCCGCAGTGACTGTAGAGGTTAATTCCTTGAAGCAGAGCCTCGAGCGGTCTGAGATCGAGCTCGGCCGTGCCAAGAAGCAGCTCGAGGACAAGGAAGGTGAGTAACACCTTATTAAAGTTGTACCTTATAGAAAAGGATTTGGTTGCAAGAAAAAATGACAAGAATAACGTGGGTACTCTGTGGGCTCTGAACGAGGTGGCGACCACAAGGAGGCGGTGTCCGCGACCAATCGCAATGCGGCCGCAGAATCTTGCCGAGCGAGAGAAGCGAGGCGGGTGGCGGAGAATGCGACAAGAGCTCCAGTGCTCGTGGAAAAATCTGAGAGTTTGGAGCGTGACTCAAGACTCGAGAGTCCGAGTGTCGGTGTCAAAACCGGCGGATCTCGGGTAGGGGGTCCCGAATCTGTCGTCTAGGCGGATGGTAACAGGAGACAAGGACACGATGTTTTTACCTGGTTCGGGCCCTCTCGATGGAGGTAAAACCCTACTCCTGCTTGAATGATATTGATGATATGGGTAGTACAAGAGTGGATCTACCACGAGATCAAGGAGGCTAAACCCTAGAAGCTAGCCTATGGTATGATTGTTGTAATGGTTGTGTGTCCTATGGACTAAAACCCTCCGGTTTATATAGACTCCGGAGGGGGCTAGGGTTACACGGAGTCGGTTATAATGGTAGGAGATCTACATATCCGTATCGCCAAGCTTGCCTTCCATGCCAAGGAAAGTCCCATCCGGACACGGGACGAAGTATTCAATCTTGTATCTTCATAGTCTTGGAGTCCGGCTGACGATGATAGTCCGGCTGTCCGGACACCCCTAGTCGAGACTCCTCAAGAGCCCTCGAACCAAAGCTTCAATGACAATGAGTCTGCGCATATTGTTCGGCATTGCAAGGCGGGTTCCTCCTCCGAATAATTCATAGAAGATTGTGAACACCAGGATAGTGTCCGGCTCTGCAAAATAAATTCCACATTCCACCGTAGAGAGAATGACATGTACACAAGTTCAATCTGCTGACGTATTTTGTGGCATGACGTCATACCACCACCAAGCCTTTACTTGAATCGTTTTTTATTATACCACCCCAGCGCGTTTAGCGAAGCGGTTTCCTTGGCACGTCTTGTCGAAGCAGAGATCGTGTTCCCCTTATTCCGGGATTCCCATCAATACGGACGTGGGTAACCCAACCGCGCCCGTCGCCACGCCCCCTCTATCGGAGGCGAGTCCCGAATGGTCACGGGGACGGCTCTTGGTATTCTCCCTCTTTATAATGGGACCAAGGCTTGTATCTTTTCTTCAATCCTCAATCGAATCTATTCCTCGCCCCGAGTTCCAACACCCAGAGCCTCAGATTCGTGTGCTTCGGACCTTCAACAATGTCTGTCTCCGACTTACAAGGCCGGTGGATGCCCTCCTCCGTCACGGAGGAAGACGTGCTAAAGTTGCGAGAGGCCAAGTACCTGACTTACGAGGTTTCGACCAGGTTGCCCACCGAGGGGCAAGTCATCCCCACCCCCGAGCCCGGCGAGTATGTCGTGTTTGTATCCCACCTCTGTCGGGGTTTAGGCTTCCCGATGGATCCTTTTGTGAGAGGGCTCATGTTTTACTATGGGTTGGAATTCCACGACTTGGATCCTGATTCCATCCTCCATATTTCTGCATTTATTGTCGTCTGCGAAGCCTTCCTCCGTGTCACCCCTCACTTCGGCTTGTGGCTTAAGACCTTCAACGTGAAGCCGAAGATGATCGAGGGGCGTCAAGCAGAGTCTTGACAGGCGACAGTGAGCGAAGGGCCGACGCTCCATGGCCCGAGGGCTCTTTCCAGGAGGAGCTCGGCTCGTGGCAGCAGGAGTGGTTCTACATAACCGCTCCCAGGGGCAGCAGGCAGAAGCCGCCGCCCATCTTCCGCCCAGGCCCTCCACAGCGGCTGATGTCATGGATCAGCCAAGGGCCCAACTGGGGGCTATCAAAGGACGTGCCCCTATTGCAGGGCCGGATTCGAGACCTCCAAGCGAGGGAGGTCGATCTGGTTGTGGTGATGCAGGTCATGCTGATTAGGCGTCTCCTGCCCTGCAAGCGCGGCCCTCTCCGGTTGTGGGAGTTTATTCCGGAGGGACCACGAATTCTCCAACACTTCATGGGTACGATACCCGTGGAGATGTACAAATTGTTCTTCGGATCACAAGAGGTGTGTCCGGAATTGACCGAGGATGCCGGCCTGAGCTGCCATAGCTCGGGTACACAAGTAAGTAGCTCCGTGTCCGGACATACCATTTGTTTGCCTTTCTATGATTCGCCTTTTGACCAGCCGCCCTCTAAACAGGAGTGGATAGCGCAAGCAAAACTGATACGGTGTCCGGCCCCCCTCCCAGAGACCGTGCCGGATCTCGTGCTGGTCGGGATGCTGGAGGTTGCGCCTTCAGAGGAAGGCGAAGGGGAGAACAGAGGAACTACCGCCTCAACCAAGGAGGCTTTTGAGGAAGGGGGATCGAGAATCCCTCCTTCAGAGGGAAAGAGGACTGCCTCCGAAACCCGGAGGCCAAAGCCCGGCGGGGAAGAGATCTTCACAGGAGGGTCCTGCGTCCGGAGAGGCTCCGGCCGCACAGCCTCCCCTGAAGAATCAGCCCTCCAGCGAGCCATAAGTAGAAAAAAGGGGGTTTTGTAATAAGGGACGTCCCTATTTGTGCTTCTGAGGATAACTTAAGTTTTTACCTTGTAGTTCGGATCTCCGTCCCTTTCAGATGAGCTCGTCTTCGGGGGAACTCCGTCCGAAGATGATGGAGAGCGAGACGCCTCCATCCGCCGCGCCATCGGATAGGGCGGACGAGCCTGAAGTGTCATCACGGAGGGTATCCCCGAGTCCGGCAGGGCGAATAGTTGGCACCAACGGTGTGCGGGCGGGAGCTGAAGGATCTGCTTGAGAGGGCGTCCATCTCGGAAGGTCGCCGTACAATCGATGAGTACGGTGATTGGAAGAATTACATCCGCCAAAGGCGGATTCGTGATCTTGCCGCCGAGTTTGTCAAGGGGTTTGAGGTACATAAAATGACATACCTTTTGACAGTTTTACACATGAAGTGCGCATACAGTATAGATAGTAGCCCACGAGACTCGGTAGGGTGTAGAGAACGACAAAGATGCCGAGGATAAATCCAGGTATTGATTTTCGCCTTTCCTAAGCGGTGGCGGATAGTTCGATGGCTAGCCGGACTGATGGAGTTGCCGAACTAAAGCGGCAGCTCGACATTGCGGATCGACATCGCTACTGGTCAATAAACGACTTGACGAGTCGCAAGGTAGGTTTTTTCTCCGTGGTCACCTAGTAAGGAGCCAAGCCCTCCTTTCAACATGTGTGCTAAATGCGATGGTGCCGCTGCTGTGGAGAGCCTTGGGCAGAACTTGCTCAAGCCAAGGAGCAAGCGGAAGGAGTGATCTGGCTGCCTCGAGGGAGGCGAAGAGCTACAAGCGAAAGGGCTGCACACTTGCCCGAAGCGAGGGAGGAGATGGCGAAATGGCCGTGAAGTTAAAAGATGCTACCGACCGCAATGAGGTTCTTGAAAAGGAGCGCCTAAGCGGGCGAGAGGACTGGGAAGGCCACCGCCGAAGCCAAGGATGCCCGTTCTGCAATGCGGGCTATAAAGGAGGAGCTGCGCCAGGCAGGAGACATTGTGGCTGGCAAGCCCTTTCTGCTGCGCCGAAGATTTACAGATCCAAAGTATGCTCAGCTTGGCCAGCTGTGGGGTCCGGATGATCCTTACATGGACTTAGCGGCGAGTGCAGCAGATGCCGTTGTGCACTTACGAAGTCAGAAGGATCACAAGACGGAAGAGCTATTTTGGTCTCAATTCCATAGTCCGGAGCGTTCACTTCCGCTGACCGATCGGCTGCCCGAGTGGGCTGAGCTGAATAGATTGTCCGGACATGCCATGACGGATATCGTGACTCATGTCTGGCCGGATAGGCCCAAGCCGAAGAGTTATTTTGGCTTATTGCAGCAATTTCTTGGGGCAGTGCCGCATATCAAGGCGATGAAGCGGTCGGCCTGCATAGAGGGTGCTCGGATGACCCTCGCCCGTGTGAAGACACATTGGACAGAGATGGATGCCACCGCTGTTGCGACCCAGGGTTCGGACGAGAGCCGGTTACCCGCCGAGAACTATTTTGGGGAAGTTCTGCGTGGTGCTCGTGTAATAGAGTCGCAGTGCTCGAAAAATGTCACGTTCAAATGAACGTTTTGGTTTGTAAAACGATGTTTATGATGTAAGTGCTGTTTGGTACTTGTGCGTTCAAGTATTAAAATATCTCCTCTGCGGCCGTTTATGTATACGTGTGTATAACCTGAAAGATGGCAGTCGTCAGCTTCAGCCCCCACGCACAAGGTGCGGGGTGTTCGCAAAATAGCGATTTTCACACTTAATCCGGCGTCTCGGTCCTGTGAAGGAGGTGGTAGCATAGCAAACGAGGCAACCGGGCTATAATGCTTTATCACTTTCACTTAGCCATAGGAGTTCGAGGGTGGGGCTACGATATAGCCCCTAGGGGCACCGCGCTCTCTGAATTTGGGGCGCGTATGTGCCTGACCGGGAAGCGGTCCTTCGTCAAAGCGGAGGAATTCTAAACATTCCGGTAGTCGATCGAGTGGTTGACCAGCTCTCATCAGATCATGACAATCGGTTTTCGGCTTTCTCTCTTGAGGTGCTCGCCCGGTCAAACCGGGCACAATCGCATAGTCTCCTGGTGCCGCGTTAGCCGATGATATGGAGCGTAAGGCAGCAAAACACGGAGCCGGCAAACCCAACATTTGACCAAAGACATGATTCGAGCTGATGCATATAAGGCCTAACTCGAGGGCGCCAAACATTCCCTAAGGTATTCGGTCTTTATGATAGCGGCGTAACAATGCCCTAAGCCCCTAGTGTCCAGGTACACGCAAGGTCCTCTGACGCGGCCGATGCCAAAACTTCAGTCTCCTCTCTGGTTGTAATGAGAAACCAGGAGATATATAGCAACAAGAGACAGTAAAAAAGGTTTACGCAGGGTCTTAATCTGAAAAGAATCCTTGCAACGGGTCCCTACTGCACGTCTGCGCCTATGTCTCCGTTGTGCTGTATCTTGGACGGGTGTAACACGCTGTTCATCTGTAAAAGAGAGGAACTTAGTTTGAAAAAGTAATTGTGCAAAAAAAAAATGAACTAAAAATCGAAATATGAATGAATGAATAAAGCTGAGCTTATATTAGCTCATACGTACAGCCCCTTGTAAAGGGGTGTGCGGCTAGGGAGCCCCTAGCTTATTATGCTGGACTCGTCTAGCCGTGTTCGGGGTCTTGAACGACCTTTTAATGAGATGATGCCGCGTGGATCGGGCATTTTAAGTGTAAGATACGCGTAGTGTGGTATTGCATTAAAGCGGACAAAAGCTTCACGTCCCAATAGTGCTTGATGGCTACTTTTGAATGGGGCGACATGAAAGGTTAGCTTTTCGCGTCGGAAGTTGTCGGGTGACCCGAACAGAACTTCTAGTAGTAAGGAGCCCGTGCACTTGGCGTAAGGGCCTGGCGTCACTCCTTTGAAGGAAGTGCGGCTATGTCGGATGTTAGTAGGGTCTATCCCCAACTTGCGGATTGTGTCCGGATATAGCAGGTTTAAATCACTGCCGCCGTCGATCAGGACTTTTGTGAATTGTAGTCCGTCGATTATAGGATCCAATATCAGGGCAGTCCATCCTGCGTTTCGAATACTTCTGGAATAGTCCAGGTGGTCGAAAGTAATTGGTTTTGACATCCAATCTCGAGGTTCCGCTGGGGTGGATCGTGCGATACCGAATTTGGCGGGTGCCACACTGTTGTTCCGTACTATCACATGAAGTGAGTTTACTATTTTGACTTCTTGTGGGAAAGTCTTTTGTTTTCCGGCGCTCTGCTGGTGGGGTTCGTCATCATCCTCGCTTGGTGTGTCGAGCCCCTTGTGTTCGGCGTTGAGTCGGCCAGACTGTTTGAAAACCCAACAATCTCAGTGGGTGTGGTTTGCAGGCCTTCCGGGAGTACTGTGGATTTGACATGTCCGATCCAAAATTTTGTTTAAGTTGGATAGCTCGTCACTGTTGTCCTTAAGAGGCAGTGTTTTGTTGTTCGGCCGCGAGCTTTTGAATCCGGCGTTGACCGCCGTATTCTTTGGGCTTTTTTCTTTATTTCGGCGCTGATCCTTTCTGCGCCGTGATTTTCCGTTTCCATCTCTGATCTCGGATGTACTCGGGTCGTTGGTGCTGCATCTTGCTAGCCAGCTGTCTTCCCCCGCGCAAAAGCGGGTCATGAGGCTTGTTAGCGCGGCCATTGTTCTCGGCTTCTCTTGGCCGAGGTGTCTGGCGAGCCATTCGTCTCGGACATTATGTTTAAAAGCTGCTAAGGCTTCGGCGTCCGGACAGTCAACTATTTGGTTCTTTTTGGTAAGGAACCTGTTCTAGAGTTTGCGCGCCGATTCTCCGGGCTGTTGAGTTATGTGACTCAAATCGTCTGCATTCGGAGGGCGGACATAAGTCCCTTGAAAATTTGCTCTAAACGCGTCCTCGAGCTCTTCCCAACTTCCAATAGTATTTTCTGGGAGGCTTTTGAGCCAATGCCGAGCTGGCCCTTTGAGCTTGAGGGGTAGATCTTTTATGGCGTGGAGATCATCTCCTCTGGCCATGTGTATGTGGAGGATGTAGTCCTCAATCCAGACTCCAGGGTATGTTGTTCCGTCGTATGCCTCTATGTTTACGGGTTTAAACCCCACTGGAAATTCATGATCCAGCACCTCATCGATGAAACATAGTGGGTGTGCGGTGCCCCTGTATTTGGGTGTGCCGTTGTCTTCGAACACTCGGCGTGTTGTGTTGCTTCCTCGGGCCCTCTTTTTTGGCCCATAAATGGACCTGACCGGGCCGTCTGTTTTCCGAGGATCATGAGTCGGATTGTGTCTGGCGCCGCTTATCTCTTTTGGCCTGTCATCTGGTCGTCTATCCGGCCAGGCGGCCTCTTTGCTTTTTGACTGTCGGGACTCTATGGCCTCCTCGTCGAATTCTGGCAGCAGCTTGCGCTTCGGGTAGCTCTTCGTTTGGTGTCCATTGCCATATTTGTCCGCGGTCTTGAGTACTTTGCTCCACCTCATTCTGAGTATGTCTTACGCTGTTTTGAGCTTCCGTTTTTCCTTCTTCAGGCTTCTTGCAGTGGCGACAAGTCTTTTGTTAAGGTTCTTATGCTCCGGTGGTGTGTCCGGTGTGACATCGTCTGGACTATTGTTTTCGCCGGGCTTGGATTGATTATCCGATTCGTCCTATTCGGATGGTTGCTTGGTTGCATGTTCGTCGTCCACTGGTTTGCCCTACTCTATTGCTGGGTCATTAGGAGTGTTGTTTTTGTCGAGGCGGGACTTAGGGCGGCGTCTGCGTCGCCGTTTTCGTTGTGGTCGGTGGAATTATCCTTTGCCGCGTCCCGTTGTTCCTCGTTATTGCTTCCTTTTGGGGTGTCCACCATATATACATCATGGGTTGGGGTGGTCTTCCAATGCTCGATAAGCACTGTTTCTTGGTAGTCTCCGGCATCGTCGTCCATACCGTTGATGTCTTCGGAGTCGTAGTCTAGCATGTCGGTTAGATCGTCAACAGTGGCTACAAAGTGGGTGGTGGGTGGGCTTTGAATTTCTTCGTCGTTTGAATCCCAGCCGTCCTGACCGCAGTCCGGCCAGGGTTCTCCTGATAATGAGAGATGCTTTAGCGAATTCAGGATGTCGCCAAAGGGTGAGTGCTGAAAGATGTCCGCGGCGGTGAACTCCATGATCGGCGCCCAATCGGATTCGATTGGCAGGGGCGCAGGAGGTTCGGAGTCCGGCAAGGAGTCCGGCACCTCGGAGTCACGAGCTTTATAAGGGACAAGGTCAGTATTCGGCTCCATCGCTGTAGAAGTTGCAGCTCCCGAGGCGGTGTCCAACCACCTGTCCTCGATCTGCACGGTCTGCTCCGAACTATGGGTCAGGGCGGACTCATGTGCGGCCTCCAGGGCACTGTCCGGCGGCAGAGCTAAATCATGCCCAACGTGAAAGTCCGGCATGCTTGGTTGTGGCTCGGATCCATCGAAGATCAAGTCTCCGCGGACGTTGGCCGTGAAGTTTAGGCTTCCAAACCTGACCTGATGGCCAGGGGCGTAGCTTTCGATCTGCTCGAGATGGCCAAGTGAATTGGCCCAGTGGCGCAAAGCCGCGAATCTGAAGATCTGTCCGGGAGAAAAGTCTCACCGGATGGCGTTGTTGTTGATTGAAGAAGCCATCAAGCCTATCGGACGGCGACACGGAGGAACTCTCAATGAAAGCACCAATGTCCTGTCAAAACCGGCGGATCTCGGGTAGGGGTCCCGAATCGTGCGTCTAGGCGGATGGTAACAGGAGACAAGGGACACGATGTTTTACCTGTTGGGCCCCTCTCAATGGAGGTAAAACCCTACTCCCGCTTGATTGATATTGATGATATGGGTAGTACAAGAGTGGATCTACCACGAGATCAAGGAGGCTAAACCCTAGAAGCTAGCCTATGGTATGATTGTTGTAATGGTTGTGTGTCCTACGGACTAAAACCCTCCAGTTTATATAGACACCGGAGGGGGCTAGGGTTACACAGAGTCGGTTACAATGGTAGGAGATCCACATATCCGTATCGCCAAGCTTGCATTCCACGCCAAGGAAAGTCCCATCCGGACACGGGACGAAGTCTTGAATCTTGTATCTTCATAGTCTTGGAGTTCGGCCGACGATGATAGTCCGGCTGTCCGGACACCCCGTAGTCCAGGACTCCCTCACCGAGCTTGCGTCAGCTCTTGAGAGTGCCAAAGCCGCTAAGGCCGAAGCCGGAAAGGCCCTCCAGGAAATCGTGGCAGTAAAGAAGATAGCGGCGGGTAAGGCATTCTTCATGCAAAGCAAGCATGTAAAAGTGAATTACATTACTTACCCGGTCGGAGCTCTCCAGAGCATTCGCAGATCTGCCCCATAAGCGTGTCCGATGCTGCGCGTTCTCTGAGCCGAGGAGGGAGCTCGGCAGAGAAGGTGTTACGGTCTCGATATCTTTGAGGCGGACATCCGGTGCCCTGACGACCAGTGAAGCAGCTGGTCGAGCTCCACAAGGTGGCTGAACAGGACATGAAGGGCCTCATAGTTGGTGTGGCCCAAAGAAGCCATGCACAGGAGCTACTTGATGCAGTGCGGCGGCTAGTGGGCGCCTGTCCATGGGTTGACATCATCAAGCACTCCGCCTGCATTGAAGGTGCCCGTCGGGCCCTTGCCCGCGCTAAGGTGCACTGGGGCAAGATGGACGCCGAGAAGCTTGTGACGGACGCGCCACCGCCGGGAAAGGAGTATCGCACACCCGACATGTATTATAAGGGTGTCCTGAAGGGTGCCCGCATTATTGCGGGTGAATGCTCCAAAGATGTAATTTTTGAGTAGACTCACATTTTGTTACCCTATGCGCTGAAAACTTTGTTCATATGCACTAAGCAACGCTTGTTAATTTAAAATATTACCTTATGTGCGGTCGTTTATCAAATCTGAGAGATGGCAAGTCATTGGCTTCAGCCCCCATGCCGCGAGTGCTGGGGTGTTCGGGATAAACTGGAGCGCTCTTGTTCCCATTTTTGGGTCCTTCTAGGGAGGCGCTCAACACAAGGAACGAGGCAACCGGACTTATAATGCTTGAACACTCTCACTTAGCCATAGAATTCTATAATTTTAAATTTCGGCGAAGCCCCTAGTGTTCGGAAGGTCAATTCGGGCGCTATCACGCTGGGCGGACAAAGCCGGTTCCTCGCTCTAAGCGGCATAAGTCTTTAGGGACTCGAAAAAACCACTCGAACAGCGACTGGCTCTCGCTCCATCATGACGGTCAGTTTTAGCTTTCTCCACTGAAGTGCTCAGCCCAGCTCAACTGGGGCACAATCGCAGTGGTTCTCCCAGCGCTACCTTAGCCGATATAACGGAACATAAGGTACCAAAACATGGGAGCCGGGCAAACCCAACTATTGACCCAAGACATGATCCAGAGCCGATGCATATAATGCTATAAGTTCGGGGTGCCGCACTTGTGAAAGTGTTCGGACTTATCACACCATAATTTGGGGAACTTAAGCCCCAGGTGTATTTGGCCGTACCAAAGCATATAGGTGCAACATGTCATAAGTGAACATATATAAAAAGGAATGCAATGATAGGCAAAAAGTGATGCATTGTTTATTCAAAAGATACTGCGATGAATGCAGAACGATACAAATAGTGCGATAAGCAAGGGGTGGGACTATTTAACATGTCTCCCTCCAGGGGTAGGCTGCGGAATGGTGTATAAAACAGGTATAATGCTCGTAATGGAGACCACCTGGATACTCGTCGTAGCTTTTCTACTTCCCTGGCTGCTGCATCGTGAATTCGGCAGGTCTACTGCCAGGCAGGGCTTCTGGAAAACGGAGTCCTGAGGATAAGAAAAAAAAGAAAAACGATGGCACATTTGGGAGCCCCTGGTGTGGTTGAGCCGCACTGGGCCTGCCGTGGTCGTGCCCCTCCCCCTATGCCCATGGTATCTCCAGAGCGTAGTGATGTACGCGTAGTACCGGTCTTGCAATTTTGTGAGGGCTGGGGTTGGGGCCGCATTGCTATGCGTGCTCGGAACATGCCAGGTGGTCTTGTTGTAGATTACTCCGGGTGCGCTTGGCGGTGTCCAGTCGCTTAACGGCCGGACTCGAGAATTGCCTTAAGAAGCTGCTCTGCACTTCTGCCGCGAGAGCCACTGTATGATCCTCCGTTCGGAGAGAGCGTTCAGTGTTTCCGTTGACCTTGATGACTCCTCGAGGGCCTGGCATCTTGAGCTTGAGGTATGCGTAGTGCGGCACCCCATTGAACTTTGCAAATGCGGTGCGTCCGAGCAGTGCATGATAGCCGCTGCGGAACGGAACTATGTCGAAGATTACTCTTCGCTTCGGAAGTTATCCGGGGATCCGAAGACCACTTCAAGTGTAACTGAGCCTATATAATTGCCCTCTACACCTGGTATGACGCCTTTGAAGGTCGTCTTTGTGGGTTTAATCCTTGAGGGGTCTATGCCCATCTTGTGCACTGTATCCTAGTAAAGCAGGTTCAGGCTGCTGCCGCTGTCCATCAGGACTCTAGTGAGGTGAAATCCGTCGACGACTTGGTCTAAAACCAATGTGGCGAATCCACCATGGCGGATGCTAGTGGGGTGGTCCCTTCGGTCAAAAGTGATCGGGCAGGAGGACCACGGATTGAACTTTGGGGCGACTGGCTCCATCGCGTATACGTCCCGGAGCGCACGCTTCCGCTCCCTTTTGGGTATGTGGGTTGCGTATATCATGTTCACTGTCCGCACTTGTGGGGGGAAACCCTTCTGTCCTTTATTGTTTGGCGGCTGTGTCTCCTCCTCGTCATCGCTAATGCATCCCCTTGTCGTTGCTTTCAGCGATTAACTTTCCTGCTTGCTTGAACACCCAACAATCTCTGTTGGTGTGATTAGCTGGCCTTTCGGGGGTGCCATGTATCTGGCACAAGCGATCGAGTATCCGGTCCAAATTGGACAGGCCCTGAGTAGTTCTTTTGAATGGCTTTTTCCGCTGACCAGGTTTAGAGCCTCTGAATCCAGCGTTGACTGCTGTATATTCAGTATTATTGCCATTAATGCGTCACTTGTGCTTATTGTGACGCGACCTGCCATTGCTATCTTTGGTATCCGAACTACCAGAGTTTTTGGTTAGGTTGTTACTGCGGGCTAGCCAGCTGTCATCTCCCGCACAGAAACGGGTCATGAGTGATGTGAGGGCTGCCATTGATTTCGGCTTCTCCTGTCCTAGGTGCCGGGCAAGCCATTCGTCGCGGATGTTGTGTTTGAAGGCTACAAGGGCCTCTGCGTCCGAACAGTCGATGATTTGATTTTTCTTGGTTAAGAACCGTGTCCGTAATTGTCGGCGATTAAATGCAGCTGCTGAATTATGTGGCTTAGGTCATCGGCGTCTGGTGGTCGCACATATGTGCCCTGGAAGTTATCAAGGAATGCGGCTTCCAGGTCCTCCCAACACCCAATTGATTCTGATGGCAAGCTGTTGAGCCAATGCCGAGCTAGTCCTTTAAGCTTGAGTGGGAGGTATTTGATGGCGTGAAGATCATCACCGCAGGCCATGTGGATATGAAGGAGATAGTCTTTGATCCAAACTGCGGGATCTGTTGTGCCATCGTAGGATTCAATGTTCACGAGTTTGAACCCTTCGGGGATTTGATGATCCATTACTTCATCTGTGAAGCATAGTGGGTGTGCAGCGCCTCTGTATTGGGCTATATCACGACGCAGCTCAAGTAAACTTTGTCTACTGTGTTCGGCCCGGCCGGAATTGCTATATCCGGCGTGGCGGTTATTGTCGTGTGTCGTGGGGTGCCCACGCGATCCATAGATCGATCTTGTTTGTCTTGTCTTATCCTCCAATATGTCTCGCAAGTCCGGCGCATTCCCCCATGGCTTTGTACTTTTCGAGCGATGCCGGGGTGCGGCTTTAGTGGAGGGCCTAGAGGCCTCTCTATCACGGCCATGAGGTGGCCGGTCGGCCGTATTGTGCGCTGGTGATGTAGGTTTATATGCTTCCTCCTCTAGTCGGGGCAGCAGCTTGTGTTTGGGGTAGCTTTTGGAGGGGCGTTCGAGTTCGTACTCTTCGGCTGCAAGGACTTCAGTCCATCTGTCGGCTAGCAAATCTTGATCAGCTCTAAGCTGTTGCTGCTTTTTCTTGAGGCTGCTCGCCGTGGCCATAAGCCTGCGTTTGAAAGCGCTCTTGTTCGACGGGATCCTCGAGCACGACAAATTGGTAAATAAATCGAGGCTTGCCTCGTCTCCTGAGGAGGCATGTAATTATCGTCCTCTACCTCTTTGTCTGCCGCCCTCTCACGAGGGCTGGCTTCTCCATCCTCTGTGCTGAATCTTCTTTGGAGGGGTTGTCTTCGACAACGTCCGGGTTTTATTGTCTCGGGCCGAATCTCCATTTTTGCTGTGGCAGGATTTAGGCGGCGCCCGGCGGCCTCAGGCGCTTAGGCTGTTTCTAGGAGGGGTCATCCTCCGCTGTTCCATCGCCATTCCCATCCTTTTGGATGTCCACCATATATATGTCCTATGACGAGGTGGCTTTCCAATGTCCCGTAGGCGCTGGTTCTTGGTTGTCTCCGGCATCGTCGTCCATACCGTCGATGTCTTCGGAGTCGAAGTCTAGCATGTCGGTTAAGTCGTCGACAGTGGCTACAAAGAGGGTGGTGGGTGGGCTTTGAATTTATTCGTCGTCCGCATCCCAACTGTCCCGACCGTAATCCGGCCAGGGCTCTCCTGATAAAGAGAGATACTTTAGCGAATTCAGGATGTCGCCAAAAGGCGAGTGCTGAAAGATGTCCGCAGCGGTGAACTCCATGATCGGCGCCCAATCGGATTCGATTGGAAGGGCGCGGAGGTTCGAGTCCGCGAGTCCGCACCTCAGTCACGAGCTTCACAAGGGACAGGGTCGGTATTTGGCTCCATCACCGTAGATGTAGCAGCCCCCGAGGCGGTGTCCAGCCACCCATCCTCGATCAGCGCAGTCTGCTCCGAGTTAAGGGTCAGAGCGGACTCTTGTGCGGCCTCTAGGGCACTGTCCAGCAGCAGAGCTAAATCATGCCCATCGTGACAGTGCGGCGCGCTCGGCTGTGGCTCGAATCCGTCGAAGATCAAGTCTCCGCGGATATTGGCTGTATAGTTCAAACTTCCAAACCTGACCTGATGGCCAGGCACGTAGCTTTCGATCTGCTCCAGATGGCCAAGCGAATTGGCCCGCAGTGCAAAGCCGCCGAATACAAAGATCTGTCCAGGGAGAAAAGTCTCACCCTGGACCGCGTCGTTGTTGATGATCAAAGGAGCCATCGGGCCTATGGGCGACGACACAGAGGAACTCTCAATGAAAGCACCAATGTCGGTGTCAAAACCGGCGGATCTCGGGTAGGGGGTCCCGAACTGTGTGTCCAGGCGGATGGTAACAGGAGACAAGGGACATGATGTTTTTACCCAGGTTCGGGCCCTCTTGATGGAGGTAAAACCCTACTCCTGCTTGATTGATATTGATGATATGGGTAGTACAAGAGTAGATCTACCACGAGATCAAGGAGGCTAAACCCTAGAAGCTAGCCTATGGTATGATTGTTGTTCGTCCTATGTACTAAAACCCTCCAGTTTGTATAGACACCGGTGAGATCTAGGGTTACACAGAGTCGGTTACAATGGTAGGAGATCTACATATCCGTATTGCCAAGCTTTCCTTCCACGCCAAGGAAAGTCCCATCCGGACACGGGACGAAGTCTTCAATCTTGTATCTTCATAGTCTTGGAGTCCGGCAATTGATGATAGTTCGGCTATCCGGACACCCCCTAGTCCAGGACTCCCTCAGGCGCCCTCGTCCACCACAGTGTAGGCCCTTCACTGACTCCCTCGTCCGCCCCTTTGCTGGCCCTTCATATAAGCCCTCGTCCACCACAACAGATCCGCCTCACCGAAAGCACCGTACAACGCGCCTGCCAAAGCCTTCGTCCATTGCACCGGACTCGCTCCACGGACGCCATATTCAACTCCACCGGCCCTGCTTTACCGACGCCGCAGCCTCATCAGGTTATTTTGATTTGTACTCCTTCGGTTTTTCTCTTTATCATGCAGCTATTCACTTACCACAGATGAGCTTTCTTGTATATCGACAGGCGCCACAACCATAGCACCGGAGCCGCTTCGGCGATGGCGACAGCCGGCCCAAACTCAACCGCAACACGAGCGCCATCGATGATCCTTAGCTATCAAGTATGACAACGATACCCATACGCCATCGAGAATCACGTACTATTATCCAACGGCCGGTGCCTACGTTCACTTTCTTAGCATAAGCACTGTACCTTTGAAGTTCTTCAAGGCATCATTCAGTTTTTCGTGAGACGCGTTATTCTGCTTGCACCTATAGGGCCATACTTCTGGCAGTGAACATGTTTCATGTGCTAAATTACATACCAGTGCACATATAGTTAATATGCTTTAGTTTTGTCCTAAGTATTACTATACTTCCTAGATATCACTGCCTACTATTTTACTTCTTGAATGCTATATATATGATAATGGTGTTTTATGATGCCACCTGTTGGTTCCATCAGACTGCTTAATGTTCTATATGCTTAATTACACATCAGCAAACTAGCATGTGGTTCCGCTGCTTTTTGTTTGTTTTACCCTACATTTTCTGATGGTAGCTATTACATCACTGCTTCGAGCCTCTGTTCATTACTTGTTTGTGTGTTTTTGACCTTCCCAAGTTGCATGACTAATTTGATGCTTCTATTAATTATGGAGCTGCCAACCCCATCAAGCAAAATATTTGTTCTTTTGGGGCTGGCACCTCGAACAAGCATAAAATTAGAGGGAAGAAGATATATTGTCGTGTATGCACACACTCTTCTTTAATTAGTTTAGATGAACCATTGATGATCAATTCAGACCTGTGCATGCGATTAAATTAATTCTACCTAAATAGAGGGTGCAGAATAAGCTACAACAACTACATTTGCAACCACGGGATGCTGACGATATCTTCAAAGAACATTGCAACGGCAGTGAGCTTCACAGCAACATATGGTAAGCCAGCGTGTTTTAGTACATGTGAAATGTAATGTGAGTGGCTTGCTTTCTTGGCTTGTGCCCTCAACCTGTAATCCTACATAATTACAAGTTCAGTTGTCTGCTTTGCTGTATTGCTTGATTCGACGTTTGTTTGTTGTTACGCTATACCTGAGTGGGACAATATGTCAGCAGTGCCTGCTGTAATATCGTAAAGAAATGCATGCCTAGTTCATTTGAGTCCTTAACTTTTCCTTTTGAACTTCATCACAAGACTGTCTTCGTAGTTTATATGAGGCCACAGTGTTAAGTGCTTTCTCAAATTATTTCAACTGCTTAGATGCCTTGGCAACTTAAATATAGCGGTGGTACCCTCCCTTTCAACTAGGGATGTCAACTAGGTCCCATTTAATCCCGATTAAAGTCCACTAGTGGTATGATAGTTCAAAAGAGTTTTTGTTTTTTGAGGAAAATGAACTAGGGAGCTAGCAAAAACTAACTAGATGGTACTGGCGGATGTCGTTTATTTGACACTTACATCCCTAGTTTCATCTAACCATTTTAATTACTTTTCGGCTGATGCTGCTTCGAACCATTTAAATATAGCTTGACATGCTCGGCAATAATTCATATGTCGTTTACCATGTAAGCTTATTGCATGGATCATGCGATAACTATCTCTTACTTATGTCCAGTAGGAACGTTTCAGGATGCCGTTCACACTAGGACACAATGTACAACCCCAGAATCTATTTGTGGAAGTAGTGTGCCATCCATGTTACCAGATGGTAGCAGTTCAAAGGCAACACCGCCGGAGACCAGCCTGAGCATAGATATTATAGTTCTTGAGGCTCTACTAGAGGCATAAAGAGATGGTGTGGCTGCCATGAATGAGGTAATCTTTATCTTGAGGCTGGAAATTATGGAATTAGCGACACGCATTATGCAAGTAACCCAAGAATTGGAGGAAGTAAGAATGTTGCATTTGAAGACGAAGGAGGTCCTGCCGTTTCTGCTATCTGAAGCCCAGGGTAATCCCGGTTCTTCCTTAGGTAACAGTTGAAATTGTCGTTAGATTATTGTACTTGCATGTTGTGTCATGTCTCTGAATGGATTATGTTGTAAGACCCCCTATGTTTTCCATGTGTTGTAATGATCCGAATTTTTTAGGCGAGGTAATCCCCAGTACTTGTATGATTGACATAATGTGAACTATTTTTTGTGTGCGCATATTGTATTGGATGAAATAATTGTTTGACTCAAAGTGTATCCAACCTACTGAATTCGAAGATCACGACATTTCTAAATCATAATCATATATAAAGGTGGAACAAATCTTTGTTGTGGTTTTGAAGAAATAAATAACAAAACATAGAATTATCTGTGGATATTCGTAATCGAAGACAAATTGGATTTGAAGTTAGTTTGCCAGGGCCCAGGGCAAACGTGAATGCTAATTCTCCCCAAGTTTTGAACGAAGCGGCTAAACACACACTATAATTTGTGGGCTGCCCGAAGCAAGTGTTTGCGAGATGGAAATTAATGTCTACCCCTGACACTTGACATCCTTATCAACCGGATTTACACTGCTGTCGATAGGGGTAGACTAGTAACTTCAATCAGACGTGACACGACGGCCTCTGAGCCCATTCAGACACGGTGGGCGCCAAACATGGGTGACAAAACACATTTGATTCAAGCTTGTCTGAAAGACATGTGTCCCTTCCTCCATTTCCCCATTCATAAACAATGGACGGCAAAACAAACTCTCCTCGTCCGAAATCGATGTAGGCTAATATTTTAGATAGGGGCAGATGTGTAACTTCCCTCAGACGTGACACACCCGCCCTACCTGTCAGCCCCGTTCATACACCGTGGGCGCCAACCATGGGCGGCAAAACACCCTCTCCTCGCCTGAAATAGTTATCGACAAATATTTGGGAGATGTGAGATTACCGTCCTATCCCCAACCGACGCGATGTACAAAATTTTAAACGGGGGATAAGTTCGTAACTTTGCCACATTTCAGAGAAGTGCGTCCCAAAGTTTTAGATCCCCCTCCCCACCATTTCCCAATTCATACACTGTCGGCGCAACGACAACCTCCCCACTGCGGCCAGCCTCCTCCGTCCGCCACCCCATCCTCCACCTTGCCGGAGCCGCTACCCCTACCCCGTCGTCCACTGCAAGAGATGGACGTCTCTCATCCATGGTGCTGGACCAGGATTCTTTCATCGCGTCCTCTCGCTTCATCGGCGCCATCGTCCACCTTGCCGTTCCTGCTCCTACAACCGCCTCGTCCACGGCAATAGGATTTATCCCCTGACCCGGCCGTCTGTTGTCTAAAGTCTTCTTCCCTGCCACCGACAGCCACCGCACCCGCAACACCCTCAACGTATCAGCAGAGGCCTACACGGCGTCGCAAGAGAGGTGGTACTCTTCCATATGTGCTTAAGTTATTGATCTAACCCGGAAAATAGATCGTAATTTGTTTACTGTACTTTTCTTGTCCGTACCAAATCGTAGTGGCTAGTTGAAAGAAAACATTGGTTGCGAAGTAGCTTTGTCTGGTTTGCACCTTCAGATCCGCCATGGCACGGGCACTATACTCGTAAGTCTTATGGATTCCCTCTTTATATTCACTACCATCATCATAGGTGCTTCATGTCGTGCTAGCACTGCTCCTCAAGACCTCAACCCAAAGCTTACGTGTTCAAATACGAATCTGATATGATGCTCATATCACTAAAACAGAGAACGTTTAATTGGTCACCAAATGTTCCTATATTCATTTAGAAAAGCATGTGCACCACCCACTGGTCTAGCTAGTTCCACTTTCCTGATTTTCTCTTGATGCTTAGGGTTTTCCCCTTTTATCTACTCTACTATGATATGCGTAGGTGCTTTCTGTCGTACTAGCATTACTCCACCCTTCAAGCTAAACAACACAACACTCAAAATTCGAAAGCTTAGTTGTTCAAATACGATTGCGATATGATACTGATATTAGTTAACAAACACATTTAATTGGTTAGCTAAAGATCCCACTTGAGTTTCCAAATGCATGTCGCGACATATAGAGAGACAACAGAATTGCATCTCTTTCTCACTTGTTGACTGTACTTTCTTTTCCATACCAAATCTTAGTTGTTATTTCAAAGCAAACATTTATTGCTAACTACCCTTTGCACGGTTTGCAGCTTCATATCCGCCATCCCACTGCCACGATCAACACTGTACTCATCATGCTTATGGTTTCCCCATTTTATGATGACACGATCAGCCTACGTGGTTCGTGTCGTAATAGCAATGCTCCACCCATCGAGCTAAACAAGCTTAGTTGTACAAATTCATATATGATATTATGCTGATATTAGTAAAACTGGGAGATGTTTAATTGGTCGGCTAAATGTTCCTACTTTAGTTTTGAAATGCATGTGAGCCACATATGGAAAGACCGAAAAGAATAGTATTTCTCTATGCGCTCTGGTTCATCATGGGCGGCCAACCGACATTGTATTGAAAGACTTCTAATATCTTCAATCTGCTTGCTCTTCTGCTCTTCTTTAAGATGATCCTCTTCTCCTGCGGTCGACTGGTCAGGTCGAGTTGTTCTCCCTTAGTATATTTTGAATCTGTCAGGTTAGGTCGACTTGTTCTTCTTTACCATATGTTGAAGTTGTCATCTGCGAAGTGCCATCACTTCTGGAGCTCTCATATTTTGAGTAGTAGGACACATTATATTAATGCAGACACCAAATTACAGCATGCATGGCATCTCTTAAGAGAATTGCAGAGACAACACAAAGGGGTTTACAGGGAGACAATATTGGATTAGAATCACTTCTGCATTACAAAGATAATCTCACTTGTTTTTATGTTTTCATGCATGTCAGATATTGAACATTATCAAAATGAATATAATGGGTGCATGAGAGGAATATTGCGGAATAATCAACTGGCTAACATACTTGGCATGGTGGAGAATGGCCTATCTTATTCACCCATCAAGGTGCTTGCTCTAACTTGGCAAGGTTGTATTGGTCGCACATATTTTGCATCTGGCCTCTTGCATTACTTATACTTTGTTACACCATCTACTTAGTTTAAGCATCATATATGAGTATATGCCATATCTATCCATTTTCTGTACCTATTCCATGTGTCATCATACTATGTTTTTCCAGTCAAATATTGTTCTTTCGTAATAGATGTCCAAAAGGAAGAGGGCGAGTGCAGATCCTCAAGGAGTACAAACTAGGTATTTGGAAAAGGTAGTGATACCTGTTAAATCAGATAGATTAGCAGCCACAGAAAACACAGGCCCAACTATACCACACTTTACCCCTACTCCAGTGACCAAACCCCTATTAGAACTGTTGAGAGCCCAGCGTCACGTACTGTCTATGATATCAACTCAAAATTTGAACTCCTAAATTTCTGCATCTGCCTTACCTTCTCTCTTGTATGAAAACTAATTTCAGATGAATCTCCTTGCTCAAAGGATCATACGATCTCACAACAATACTGGGCTCTGCATTGCTCTTGTCAGTACCTCTCTCCCTTTTGCCTTCTAACGTTGTACTTAATTAATTGCTATTTGATTATGTATCATCAGTCTGCACCTGAGCTTCATTATCCTCTGTTTGTTCCAATATTGTTTGATCTATATTTATTCTTTGCAAAATGTAGAATAATGGCAACGCTTATGAAGACTTTTCTTTGGGGAATTTATTGAATTATCCTTCCATCAACATGGAGAAGGGCTTTGTCCAGCCCGTGTTAACATGTAATGTAAGTTCATCCTTCTCAAGCCTTTAAACTTTGTTCTTGTATAGATTTGGATAGGCATCATTTCCTCCACTGTTGTTTGCTTTGTTGTTTACATCTGATTGGATGTTTGCAACAACTACCGGTTTCAAATTGTAGTTGTGAAAACATGTTCCTTATGCAGAACAGATCCATTTATTTGCTTATATAATTGTGAAACCTATTGCGTGTCTCCTTGTTTCTCTTTCAGAGTCGTATCTCTTATGCCAGGCAGAACTTTAGGGAAGATAGTGAGCCAAACCATCTTGAGGACAGCGAAATGACCCCAAGGTCCTGTCTTGATGAAGACAGTGAGTTGAAGCTACTCACCAGCAGGTGTGAGACAACCTATGTGCAGTCGCTGCCTCAATCAGTTAGACTTCTTCAGTCTCAACTTAAAGTGGAAAGGCTTGCTTCAGCTCAGCTCCAACTTGAAGTCAAAGATGTAATGAAGATGTCAGAGGACTGCCTTGCGCACCATCATGCCATACATCTACGGGTGATGCATCTATCGTTGACACAACTGAGGTCTAATCATCTTGTTCGTCTATTTGGGGGGCCTGACCTGGCCAGGCCTAGTGCCTTCTGAAGTGCTCTCAGTTTTGTATATTCTTTTGTCGGTGTGTTTATTTGCACTGCTGGCGAACTTTGATGCCCAGTGGATGTAATATGTGTAATAGCCGTGATAGCCTAGCGTAAGTTTGATGCTGATTTATTTCTTTGTTGTCTTGCTTATTTGTTTGTTTGTAGTCAGTGCAGTTCTTTTTCCGCAGTTTGCTAGTGGCCGCAATAACCTATTTTTTAAAACTAGGCTAGAATAACCATGGGCTACATATTTACTGTAGTGACACTGGGCCTCCTACGGGCCGTAGAAACAATGGGCGTTCTATGGGCCGTAGAAACAATGGGCCTTCTACGGGCCATATCATCAATGGGCCTTATACGAGCCGTATGATTGATTGGCCAAACATGGGCCAATAACAGACCACATTATGGCCGTAAACAGGCTAGAGTTGGAATCATCCGTTCATGGGCTGACCATAATGGGCCGTCATTAATAGGCCGTATTTGATGACGTTATGAAAACGGCCCAACATATTAATGGGCCACAAACGGGCCGACTATAACTACGGGCTGAATTTGGCCCACAAGCAAAAAATGGCAGTAACGGGCCGTAAGTAACCGAATGCTGGAAATGAGCCCAAGAATAAATGGGCCCTGAGAAGGCCGAAAGATAACATGGGCTACAAATGGCCCAATGGATTAACGGGTCGTTAATGTGTATAAAGTGATACACTGTTCATTACAGGCCAGTTTCACCACGAGCTGTTAATGGGCCAAGAGTTAGAAAGGGCCTCATATGGGCCGAAAGACGTCATGGGCCATACCTGAGCCGGAACTTAAAATGGGCTGGAATCATATTGGACGGCTCAGATGACACTACTATGCCTAATTCAGATAGGTCGTAACGGGCCCTGGATTTGCGGGCTGTAAATGGGCTATTTGCGAACATGCCGTTAATAGGCTTTCCGTGGGCCAGCCCGCCACCTTTTGACCAAGTCAAACGGGCCGGCCTTTTCACAGGAATGGGCCTCTATTGGGCCGTGCCACGTGTCGATGTATCATAGGCGCCTTCAGTCCAATGAGTGGATGAAATCTGTCCCAACGGTGAGCCAACACGTGTTTCCTCCAGCCAATGCTGATTTTACACGTGGAAAATCCCCATTGGTCGGGGCTGTTAGCGGGTTATCGGATCCAAAACCGGACCCGATAGCTTAACGGCGTTCTGTTACGGTGGATGCCACGTGTCGGTCACCCTTGACGAAAGCACTTCCGTGACGCATGATTTATCATCATGGAAGTGGACACTTCCGTGATGATAATTTTGGTAATGTCATGGAACACTACTATGACAGCACAGGTATGACTATCTTTATTCTTTCATAAAATCGTCATGGATGTACATGCATGACGAAAAACGTGACCTACTGTGACAAACATGTATCATCACGGAAGTGTATTTTTTTGTAGTGATTTCCCTTCCGATGAAGCGTGAGTAGTTTACCACAGACCTACGGGTCCATAGCTAGTAGCTAGATGGCTTTTTATCTCTCTTTGATTCTCAATACCATGTTCTCCTTGATGTTCTTGGAGATCTATACGATGTAATACTCTTTTGCGGTGTGTTTGCCGAGATCCGATGAATTATGGATTTATGATCAGATTATCTATGAATATTATTTGAATCTTCTCTGAATTCTTATATGCATGATTTGATATCTTTGTAAGTCTTTTTGAATTATCGGTTTAGTTTGGCCAACTAGATTGGTTTTTCTTGTAATGGGAGAAGTGCTTAGCTTCGGGTTCAATCTTGCGGTGTCCTTTCCCAGTGGCAGTAGGGGCAACAAGGCACGTATTGTATTGTTGCCATCAAGGATAAAAAGATGGGTTTTTCATCATATTGCTTGAGTTAATTCCTCTACATCATGTGATCTTACTTAATGTGTTACTTCGTTCTTGATGAACATAATACTCTAGATGCATGCTGGATAGCGGTCGATTTGTGGAGTAATAGTAGTAGATGCAGAATCATTTCGGTCTACTTGACACAGACATGATGCCTATGTTCATGATCATTGCCTTAGATATCGTCATAATTATGCGCTCTTCTATCAATTGCTCGGCAATAATGTGTTCACCCACCGTATTATTTGATATTTTGAGAGAAGCCACTAGTGAAACCTATGGCTCCGGGGTCTCTTTTTCATCATATTAAGTCTCCTTTCCGTCATATTAAGTCTCTTTTCCATCATCTTAGTTTCCAATCTACTATTTTGCAATCTTTTACTTTCCGATATATAAACCGAAAATACGAAAAATATTTACTTTAGCGTTTATCTATCTCTATCAAATATCATTTTTGCAAGTAACCGTGAAGGGATTGACAACCCCTTTATCGCGTTGGGTACAAGTTTTTTTGATGGTTTGTGCAGGTATTCAGTGTCTTGTGCATTGTCTCCTACTGGATTGATACATTGGTTCTCAAACTGAGGGAAATACTCGCTCTAATTTGCGGCATCACCCTTTCCTCTTCAAGGGAAAAACCAACGCAAGCTTAAGAGGTAGCACTTGTCCACCGCTCCAGATCTCCTTGACCGCCATCATGGTCCACTGCACCATATTCTTCACCGGCGCCCTCATCCATCACAGTGTAGGCCCTTCACCGACTCCCTCATCACCCACATCACTCGCCCTTCATACAAGCCCTCGTCCGCCGCAAAAGATCCGCCTCACCGAAAGCACTATACACCGCGTCGGATATGCTTCGCCGACGCCTTCGTCCACTGCACCAGACCCACTCCATGAACGCCATATTCAACTCCACCGGCCCTACTTTACTGATGCCGCAGCCTCATCAGGTTATTTTGATTTGTACTCCTTTGGTTTTTCTCTTCTTTGTCGTGGAATTGTTCACTTCCCATAGATGAGCTTTCTTGTATGTCAACGGGCACCGCAACCGAAGCACTGGAGCCCCTTCAGCAACAGCGATAGCCGGCCCAAACTCAACCTCAACACGAGCACCATCAACGATCCTTAGCTTTCAAGTATGACAATGATAGCCATATGCCGCCGAGAAGCAGGTACTATTATCCAATGGCTGGTGCCTACGTTCACTTTCTTAGCATAAGCACCGCACCTTCGAATTTCTTCAGTGAATCATTCAATTTTTCATGATATGCGTTATTCTTCTTTCACCTTTAGGGCCATACGTGTGGCAATGAACAGGTTACATGTGCTAAATTACAAACCAATGCACATATAGTTACAATGCTTTTGTTTTGTCCTAAGTATTACTATACTTCCTAGATATCACTGCCTACTATTTTACTTCTTGCATGCTATATTTATGATAATGGTGTTGTTCCGATGCCACCTGTTGGTTACATCAGACTGCTTCTATGTTCTCTATGCTTAATTACACATAAGCAAACTAGCTTTTGGTTCTGCTGCTTTTTTGTTTGTTTTACCCTACATTTTCCGATGCTAGCTATTACATCACTTCTCCAAGCCTCTGTTCATTACTTTTTTGTGTGTTCTTGATCTTCCCAAGTTGCATGACTAATTTGATGCTTCTATTAATTATGGAGCTGCCAACCCCATCAAACAAAATATTTATTCTTTTGGGGCTCGCACCTTGAACAAGTATAAAAATAGAGTGAAGAACATATATTATCGTGTACACCCTTGTTTCATTAGTTTAGATTAATAATTGATGATCAATTCGAACCAGTGCATGTGATAAAAATTAGTTTTTACCTAAATAGAGGGTGCAGAATAAACTACAACAACTAGATTTGCAACCGCGAGATGATGATGATATCTTCAAAGAACATTGCAATAGCAGCGAGGCTTCATAGCAACATATGGTAAGCCAGTGTGTTTTAGTACATGTGAAATGCAATGCGTGTGGGCTACTTTCTTGGCTTGTGCCCTCAACCTGTAATCCTACAAAATTACAAATATTTCAGTTGTCTGCTTTGCTGTATTGCTTGATTCGAATGCTTGTTTGTTACTTGTTAGGCTATACCTGAGTTGGCCAATATGTCAGCAGTGCCTCCTGAACTATCATAAAGAAATGCCTCCCTAGTTCATTTGACTCCTAAACTTTTCCTATGAACTTCATCACAAGACTGTCTTTGTAGTTTATATGAGGCCACATTGTTTAAATGCTTTCTCAGATTATTTCAACTGCTTAGATGTCTGGGCGACTTAAATATAGCGATAGTACACTGCCTTTCATCTAGGGATGTCAACTGGGTCCCGTTTAATCCCGATTAAAGTCCACTAATGGTATGATAGTTCAAAAGAGTTTTTGTTTTTTGAGGAAAATGAACTAGCGAGCTAGCAAAAACTAACTAGATGGGACTTGCAGATGCCATTTATTTGCCACTTACATCCCTACTTTCATCTTACTATTTTAATTTGTTTTTAGCTGATGCTGCTTTGAACCATTAAATATAGCTTGCCATGCTCGGCAATAATTCATATGTCATCCACCATGTAAGCTTACTGCCTGGATCATGCCATGACTATCTCTTAATTATGTACAACGGAAACCTTTCAGGATGCCGTTCACACTAGGACACAATGTACAACCCCAAAATCTATTTGTGGAAGTAGTGCGCCATCCATGTTACCAATTGGTAGCAGTTCAGAGGCAGCACCGCTGGAGAGCAGTCTGAGCGTAGATATTATAGTTCTTGAGGCTCTACTAGAGGCAGAAAGAGATGGTGTGACTGCATGAATGAGGTAATCTTGATCTTGAGGCTGGAAATTATGCAATTAGCTACAGGCATTATGCAAGCAACCCAAGAATTGGAGGAAGTAAGAATGTTGCATTTGAAGATGGAGGAGGTCCTACTACTTCTGCTATCTGAAGCCCAGGATAATCCCGATTCTTCTTTGGATACCAGTTGAAACTGTCATTAGATTAGTATACTTGCATGTTGTGTCATGTCTCTGAATGGATTATGTTGTAAGACCCCATTTTTTGTCTGTGTGTTGTAATGATCTGAATTTTTTAGGCCGGGTAATCCTCAGTACTTGTATGATTGATATAAGGTGAACTGTTTTTCGTGTGAGCATATTGTATTGGATGAAATATCTATTTGACTCAAAGTGTATCTAACCCACTGAATTCGAAGATCACGACAGTTCTTAATCATATTCATATAAAGGTGGAATAAATCTTTGTCATGGTTTTGAAGAAATAAATAACAAAACATAGAATGATGTATGGATATTCGTAATCGAATACAAAAATGGATTTGAGTTTAGTTGTCAAGGCCCAGGGTAAACGTGAATGCTAATTCTCCCAAATTTTGAACAAAGCAGCAAAACACCCACTATCATTTGTCGGCTGCCCAAAGAAAGTGTTTGCGAGATGGAAATTACTGCCTACACTTGACACTTCACATTCTAATCGACCCGATTTCCACTACTGTCGATAGAGGTAGACTAGTAACTTCAATCAGACATGACACGGCTGCCTCTGAGCCCATTCAGACATGATGGGAGCCAAACGTTGGCGGCAAAACACATTTAATTCAAGCTCGTCCGAAAGACCTATGTCTCTCCCTCCATTTCCCCATTCATACACGATGGGCGGCAAAACAAACTCTCCTCATCCAAAATTGATGTAGGAAAATATTTTAAATAGGGGCAGGTGTGTAACTTCCCTCAGACGTGACATAACCGCCCTACTTGTCAGCCCCGTTCGTACACCGTGGGCGGCAAAGCACCTCTCCTCGCTCGAAATCACTATCAGCAAATATTGGGGAGATGCAAGATTACCGTCCTATCCCCAACCGACGAGATGTCCAAAATTTTAAACAGGGGCGAAATTCGTAACTTTCCCACATTTCAGACAAGCATGTCCCAAAGTTTGAAATCCCCTCCCCCTCCCCCTCCATTTCCCCATTCATACACCGTCGGCGCCACAACAACCTTCCCACTCCGACCAGCCTCCTCCATCTGCCACCCCATCCTCCACCTTGCTGGAGCCGCTACCCCTACCCCGTCATCCGCTACAAGAGATGGACATCTCTCATCCATGGCCCTGGACCAGGATCCTTTCATCGCGTCCTCTCGCTTCATCGGCGCCGTCGTCCACCTTGTCGCTACCGCTCCTACGATTGCCTCGTCCATGACAACAAGACTTATCCCCCGACCTGGCCGTCTGCCATCTAAAGTCTTCTTCCGCATCGCCGACAGCCATTGCACCCACAGCACCCTCAACATATCAACAGGGGCCTACACTACGTCACAAGAGAGGTGGTACTCTTTCATATCTGCTTAAGTTATTGATCTCACCTGGAAAATAGATCGTAACTTGTTTACTGTAGTTTTCTTGTCCATACCAAATCGTAGTGGCTAACTGAAAGCAAACATTGGTTGCAAAGTAGCCTTTGTCCGGTTTGCACCTTCAGATCTGCCATGGCACGGTCACTATACTCGTAAAGCTTATGGTTTTCCCCCTTCATATTCACTACCATCATCTTAGGTGCTTCGTGTCGTGCTAGCACTGCTCCTCAAGACCTCAACCCATCAAGCGAAACAACATGCCACTTATAATTCCAAAGCTTAGTTGTTGAAATATGAATCTGATATGATGCTCATATTACTAAAACATAGAACATTTAATTGGTCAGCTAATGTTCCTATATTCATTTCGAAAAGCATGGGCGCCACATATAGAGAGACAACAGGGATTTGCATTTCTCCGTGCGCTCTGGTTCATCATGGGTGGGCAACACACATTGTATTACCTAAAACCTACCTGCTCTTTGTTATTATGTTCCTCTTCTATTCATCTTAGTAAATATATTACTTCCTCCGTTCCTAAATTGCCTTGGGTGCATCCATGTGTTGTGGTGGCGTGCGTTTGTACCGGGTGTTGTTCATTGTTGCTTTATTTATAAAGCGGGGCGAAAGCCTTTTTGGCTAAAATATAAGTATTTTTAGATATTCCAATAAGAACTACATACAGATGTATATATACATAATTTAGAGTGTACATTCACTCAATTTGCTCTGTATGTAGTCTGCATTCGAATCTCTAAGAGATTTATATTTAAGAACGGAGGGAGTAGTACAGTATGTTCCTTATCGAGAAGTGGAGCAGGGACATTTGCAGTCGACAGGTCTATTGGGTCACTTCAGATGGATGCTTTCAATGATTCTAGATGGTCTTCCATAATATATGAGAAATGCTGGGAGCTATGTCGTCTTTGATAGTCTAGACTGATAGTAACAGTATTGTGCCTTCAGTTGAATAGAGCTGCCCCTTTTGGGGTCGAAGCCTTTCCGAACCCTTTCTTACCGTACCGGCAATACAAGCCCATATGGCCCAACTACTTCCACTATCCTGATTTTACTCTTGATGCTTCGGGTTTAACCCTTTTATCTATCTATTATGATCTGCGTAGGTGCTTTCTGTCGTACTAGCAGTACTCCACCCTTCAAGCTAAACAACACAACACTCATAATTCCAAAGCTTAGTTGTTCAAATATGCTTGTGATATGATACTGATATTAGTTAACAGACACATTTAATTGGTTAGCTAAAGGTCCCACTTGAGTTTCCAGATGCAAGTCACGACATATAGAGAGACAACAGGAATTGCATTTCTTTGTCACTTGTTGACTGTACTTTCTTATCCATACCAAATCTTAGTCGTTATTTCAAAGTAAATATCAGTTGCTAAGTACCCTTTGCGCGGTTTGCAGCTTTAGATCTACCATCCCACTGCCACGGTCGACATTATACTCATCATGCTTACGGTTTCCCCATTTTATGATGACCATGATCAGCCTATGTGGTTCGTGTCGTAATAGCACTGCTCCACCCATCAAGCTAAACAAGCTAGTTGTTAAATTCGAATCTGATATTAGTAAAACTGAGACATGTTTAATTGGTCAGCTAAATGTTCCTACTTTAGTTTCGAAATGCATGAGAGCCACATATGGAGAGACCGGAGGAATAGTATTACCCTGTGCGCTCTGGTTCATCGTGGGTGGGCAACATGCACTATATAGAAAGACTTGTAATATCTTCAATCTGCTTGCTCTTCTGCTCTTCTTTAACATGATCCTCTTCTCTTCTTTAATAAGTATGTTCCTTGTTGGGAAGAGTACCAGAGACATTTGCGGTCGACTGGTCAGGTCGAGTTGTTCTCCCTTAGTATATTTTTAATCTGTCAGGTCAGGTCGACTTGTTCTTCTTTACTATATGAGCTCTCATATTTTGAGTAGTAGGCCACATTATATTAATGCACACACCAAATTACAGTATGCATGGCATCCCTTAGAAGAATTGCAGAGATAGCACACATGGGTTTACTGGGAGGCAGTATTGGAATAGAATCACTACTTCATACAAAGATAATCTCACGTATTTTTATGTTTTCATGCATGTCAGGTATTGAACATGATCAAAATGAATATGAATGGCCGCACGAGAGAATTTTGCGGAACAATCCACTGGCTAACAAACTTGGCATGGTGGAGGATGGCCTATCCTATTCACCCATCAAGGTGTTTGTTCTAACTTGACAAGGTTGTATTGGTCGCACATATTTTGCATATGACCTCTTGCATTACTTTTACTTTGTTACACCACATGTGTCATCATACTATGTTTTTCCAGTCAAATGTTGTTCTTTCATAATAGATGTCCAAAAGGAAGAGAGTGAGTGTAGATCCTCATGGAGTACAAACTAGGTATTTGGATAAGGTAGTGATACTTGTTAAATCAGATAGATCAACAGCCACAGAAAACACAGGCCCACTGTACCACACTTTACCCCTACTCCACTGGCCAAACCCCTTTTAGAACTGCAGAGAGCCCAGCGTCAGGTACTGTCTATGATATCAATTCAAAATTTGAACTCCAAAATTTCTGCGTGTGCCTTACCTTCTCTCTTGTATGAAAACTAATTTCAGATGAATCTCCTTTCTCAAAGGATCATAGGATCTCACAACAATACTGGGCACTTTATTGCTCTTGGCAGTACCTCTTTCCCTTTGTCAGCATACTTACACTCATTGCTGTTTGATTATGTAGCGTCACTATAAATGTTCGCTTTCTTATCCTCCCTTTGCACGAAACTATAAGATTTATATTTACTCTTAGATAAATGTAGAATTAACACAATGGTTATGAAGTTGTGGATTGCTCATGTAAGTACCTGTTGTCATGTACTCCCTCTGTATCGAATTAATTGTTTGCTCAGTTGGATGTATTTAGAACTTAATAGTGCTAGATACATCCATTTGAGCGACAAGTAATAACGGACGATGGTAGTACTACTTTACTTGCATTGCGAGATGGTTGATTGTCTAGCATTACTCTGCATCTTATCTGTCCTGCCCTCCACTTTCTCCAAATTATTAGATCTACATTTACTCTTAGCAAAATGTTGAATAAAGCCAATGCCACTGCACAAGTTGATGTCTGCATTCCTCTTGTCAGTACCTTTTGCCTTGTAATGTTGTACTTGATTAATTGCTATTTGATTATGTATCATCACTCTGCACCTGAGCTTCATTATCCTTTATTTCTTCCAATATTATTTGATCTATATTTACTCTTTACAAAATGAGAATAAATGCAATGCTTAAAAAGAAGTTTCTTTGGGGAATTTATTGAATTATCCTTCCATCGACATGGAGAAGGGCTCTGTCCAGCCCGTGTTAACATATAATGCAAGGTCATCCTTCTCAAGCCTTCAAACTTTGTTCTACTATAGATTTGGATAGGCACCATTTCCTCCACTGTTGTTTACTTTGGTGTTTACATCTGATTGGATGTTTGCAACAATTGCCAGTTTTAAATTATAGTTGTAAAACCATGTTCCTTATGCAGAATAGATCCATTTATTTGCTTATATAATTGTGAAACCTGTTACATGTCTCCTTGTTTCTCTTTCAGAGTCCTATCTCTTATGCTAGGCAGAACTTTAGGGAAGATGGTGAGACAAACCATCTTGAAGAGAGCGAGATGACCCCAAGGTCATGTCTTGATGAAGACAGTGAGTTGAAGCTACTCACCAGCAGCTGTGAGACAACCTCTGTGCAGTTACTGCCTCAATCAGTTTGACTTCTTTAGTCTCAACTTAAAGTGGTAAGTCTTGCTTCAGCTCAGCTCCGACGTGATGTCAATGATGTAAAGAAGGCTTTAGAGGACACCCATGCATGGTTTGTTTCTATGCAGCTATTGTTAGAGCATCTATCGCTGACACAACTGAGGTCTCATCAGCTTGTTCTGCTACTTTTGGTGCACGACCAACATGGGCCTATAATCATCTTGGGCCATTAGCAGGTATAAACGTATAGTAGTTTTCCGCCATTAACAGGCCGAGTAAAGTTCTGGCTAGCTGGGCCTGAGAATACCATGGGCTTTTAACAGGCTAAAAACTAGATTGGGCTAGCGTTGAGCCGAAAAATTCACGGGCCAACACAGGCTGAAACTGCCTTAGGCCCATGTTTGTCCCAAATAGAACGAGTCGTTAACAATCCAACATATATCTCAGGCCCTGTTTGGCCCAATAAAATTATGGGCTTTAAGCAGGCTGGTATCAATGCGGGCTGTAGGTCCAACAGTGTTATGAGCCATTAACAGATGGCCTGTAAGCAGGCCGGATTCAACACGGGTTGTAATTAGGCCCAACTGTTACACGGGCCATTAACAGGCCGATAGGCCAGTTGGGCCGAAATTTATCCACGAAGACTACGGGCCGTTAAGAGGCCTAAAGTTACTTCAGACAAGAAATAGCCCAGTTTCAGCATGGGCCGTTAAATGGCCTAAAGTGAAACAGGGCCAACAACAGCCCAGATGTACCACGGGCCGCTAACAGGCCGAAACTATTATCCGGGCGAACTAGTAAACGGACATTTAAGAGGCTGAAATACAAACCCGGTTTGGAATGGGCCCAAAAGAATGCCTGTTAACGGGACTGATCTGATATGGGCCATGATTTAGCCCAAAACACAACAGGTTGTGAATGGGCCTGATCTGATATGGGCCTTAATTTGACCCAAAACATGACAGGCTATTAACGTACCAGCCCACTAGTGTCTGAAAAACTATGGTGGCCCTTTAGCTGGGTCGGCCTTTTTCCCTTAAATGGGCCACTGTTGGGCTGTGCCATGTGTTGACATATCATAGGCGTCTTCCATCCATTGTAGGGATGACATCTGTCCCAATGATGAGCCGACACGTGGATCATCCGGCGAATGAGAATTTTACACGTGGAAAATCCCAATTGCCCGGGGCTGTTAACGGGTTATCAGATCCAAACCAGAACTTGATAGCTTAATGGCTACCCATTATGGTGGATGCCACGTGTCGGTTACCCTTGACGAAAACACTTCCATGACGTGCCATTTAGCATCATGGAAGTGGACACTTCCGTGATGATAATTTTGGTATTGTCATGGAACACTTGTACGACAGCACGGGTATGACTATCTTGATTCTGCCATAAAATCGTCATGGATGTACATGGATGACAGAAAACGTGACCTACTGTGACAAACACGTATCATCATAGAAGTGTAAATCTTTAGTGAAGGACTGCCTTTTTCAAATCAGATTCAACTAAAGTAGGAGAGACAGACACCCGCAAAGCCAGTTTTATGCAATACAAGTTGCATGTCAAAACAGTGGAACCGGTCTCTTGTGTGTGGACAAGTAAGGTTGGTCCGAGCCGGTTCATCCCAAAATACCACCAAATCGAAATAATAAAGGAAGTAGCAATTTGAACATCAACGCCCACAACTACTTTGTGTTCTACTCGTGCATATAGATCTACGCATAGACCTAGCTCATGATGCCATAGATGGGGAATGCTGCATGAAAATAAAAAATTCCTACAAAACACCCAAGATCCAATCTAGGATATGCATAGCTACGAGAGGGGAGTGTGTCTACATACCCTTATAGATCAAAAGTGATAGCGTCGTAACATGGTTGATGTACTTGTTCTCTTCAAGATCCAATCGCGATCCAATCCGATCTATTGCCAAATGGATGGCACCTCTGAGTTTAGCATACATACGGCTTGGTGGCATCCTCTCCTTATTTATCCATCAAGCGGGGTAGAGGTGGTAGATGAGATCGGGACCAACATGACAGTATGGTGGTGGTGGTGGTGGCAGCAGAATTCCGGCAGGGCTTTGCCAAGCGCGTACAAGTGAAACATGGGAGGAGTTGGGAGAGGTAACAGGCAAGGGTCCAAGGGGGTCTGCTCCCAATGCTTCCCCGCCTTTATATAGGCGTGGAGGGGGCTGGTGGCTTGCCCTCCAAGGCCCTAGGGTCGTTGGCCAAAGGGGGAGAAAGGAAATACCTTCTTTCCTTCCCCACCGATCGCTATCCCAATGCTAATCTTATCCCTTCGTGATATGATGCTATTCCTTTTAAGGGAGGATCTTGGTGTGCTTGACCAGGGGTGTGGGGCCTTTCCTCACTACTCACGTTCATGTGGGCCTCCTCATGCAGGTGGCCCCCACTCCGAAACCTTGTAGAACCTTCCCAGTACAACACCGGAAAAACAAGAACATTTTTCGGAATCCCGATAATAACTTTCCATATAGGGCTCTTTACCTCCGGACCATTTTGGAGCTCCTTGTGACATCCCGGATCCCATCCGGGATTCCAAAACCTTTAGAGTTTCCATATTGGTTCCCACATATTCCAATACTACCCTAGCGCTACCGAATGTTAAGCGTGCGACCCTACGGGTTCGAGAATCATGTAGACATAACCGAGACTCCTCTCCGGTCAATAACCAATAGTGGGACTTGGATGCCCATATTGGTTCCCACATATTCCACGAAGATGTTTATCGGTACAACCACGATGTCAACGATTCAGTTAATCCCGTATACAATTCCTTTTTCCGGCGATATGTTACTTGCCCGAGATTCGATCGTCGGTATCTCCATACCTAGTTCAATCTCATTACCGGCAAGTCTCTTTACTTGTTCCGTAATACAAGATCCCGTGACTAAACTCATCAGTCACATCCTTGCAAGCTTCTTGTGATATTGTATTACCGAGAGGTGTTGGAGATATGCCCTAGAGGAAATCATGTATGATGATATTTCCTATGTGTTTATGAATAAAGATAGTCCTTGGACATTATCAATGATGTGTATCAGCAAGTACGTGACTTGTTTGTGGGACTATGCATTGTATGATGACTATCCTAAAAGGTCCCTAGTTGAAAGGGTTGTGTGGACGCGCAGCCAACTAGACTAGCATATGACACGGTCGATGGCTTGGTCTCACTAGCCATGGAGCATTGGATGCTAACTAGATAATATGGACTCGGAAGGATCTGGTCGGATTCAAGGTAGTGAAATCCGAGTTGAGATAAGGTTCGAGTAGGACATACCCAACTATGAGACGCAGCGATATGTCATCTGTGAGTCTCTAGTACAACATATGTTCTCTGTCCTAAGACCTGAGCTGGCCCATGTACTCGAGATGGTGACAGACCTGCTTTGGGCCAACCAAACGCTACTATGTGGCTAGGTAGTTACAAAGGTAGATTTCGGGCTTGTCCAGACCCATGCTGCGAGACATGGTCGAGCAAGATGGGATTTGCCCCTCCGATCAAGAGAGAGATATTCTGGGCCCCTCCTGTGATCCGACCAGGATAAGCATGGCCATGCGACAAGGATTATGAGATAATCCAGTTTGTGGTCCGCATCACTAGAATGAGAAAGAGGTCGGGCTAGCACAAGGATGACAGACTCGCCTTGAGCCTGACAACATATATCGTGTGGCAAAACGAATGGAAGTGTGATGTACAGGTTAGCCAACCAGCTTCATTTTCTGATTGGTGGTCGGCACACCTTGCTAGAGGCCGCTACCAGCCGAGTAGGTCGGAGGTGATCCAACCTGTGACCAAGCTAACTTGAACCTAAGGGGTCGCGCGCTTAAGGGAAGGAACCTGTGAGGCCGGATCAGACTCCACGAGTCAGATGTGATCCTACTCAGACTCGGATCCCGGCCAAACAAATTTTTGGCTTTAGGGTCCGTGCGAGGCCCGAGTGTTGATCCCGCGATGGACGCCTATATAAAGTGGAGGAGCAGCACACTCATGGGGTTGATCGCTTCGGCGCTGTCACTAGGGTTTGCATGTGTTGCGAATAGCCACCTCCACTCGTGGCCGACTGTGTGATCAGAACTAGAAGTCCGCTGATACATCTCCAACGTACCTATAATTTATGATGTATTCATGCTGTTATATTATCATTCTTGGGGTTTCACAACCATTTTATAGCAACTTTATGTCATTTTTTGGGACTAACCTATTGACCCAGTGCCCAGTGCCAATGGCTGTTTTTTGCTTGTCTTTTACATCGCAGGAAATCCATATCAAACGGAGTCCAAACACCGTGAAACTCCTTGGAGAATTTTGATGGACCAGAACACCTAGGATGGGCCAGAGCAGCACCTGGGGGGTGCCCCGAGGGGCGCACAACCCATCAGGGGGCGCCTGGGCCCCCAGAAGCGCCCAAGATGGTTGTGCCCACCTCGGTGGCCTCCCGCATCCCTTCTTCACTCTATAAAATCTCAAATATTTCCGAACCCTTCGGGGTAGCCCTAGAGCAGAAGTTCTGCCGCTACAAGGCCTCTTTATCCACGAGATCCAATCTAGACCCCGTTCCGGCACCCTACCAGAGGGCGGAATCATCACCGGTGGCCATCTTCATCATTGTGACGGCCACCACGATGAGGAGGGAGTAGTCCACCCTTGGGGCTGAGGGTTTGTACCAGTAGCAATGTGTTTAATCTCTCTCTCTCTCTCTCTCTCTCTCTCTCTCTCTCTCTCGTGTTCTTGAGATGTCGCGATCTTGATGTATCGCGGGCTTTGTTAATACAGTTGGACCATATGGTGTTTTCCCCTCTCTATCTTGTTATGATGAATTGAGTTTTTTTCTTTGAGATTTCATTGTTATCGGATTGAATACTTTTATGGATTTGAGAACACTTGATATATGTCTTGCAATTGAATACTTGTGGTGACAATGGGGTATCGTATTGATTCACTTGATATATGTTTTGGCACTCAACTCGCAGATTTCCAAGGTGACATTGGGGTAATCTATGCATAGGGTTGATGCATGTTCTTGTCTTTATTTCTCTGGTAGAAATCTTGGGGCACTCTTTGAAGTTCTTTGTGTTGGATTGAATATTATAAATCTGAATTTGCTTTGGTGTTATTTTAGTATGAACTCTAGGATAGATCGAACGGAAAGAATAGCTTTGTGTTATTTTAGTACGAACTCTTGAATAGATCAAATGGAAAGAATAGCTTTGAGGTGGTTTCGTACCCTACAAACAATTCCCTCTTATGTTCTCCGTTAGATAGAAACTTTGGAGTGATTCTTCATCGCACTTTGAGGGATGGTTATATGATCCAACTATGTTAGCATTGTTGAGAGATTACACTAGTGAAAGTATGCAACCTAGGCCTCATTTTCAAGCATTGCAATACTATTTTTGTGCTCATTTATTATTTTCTACCTTGCTGTTTTTATTTATTCAGATTATAAAAATATATTTCTACCATCCATATTACACTTTTATCACCATCTCTTCGCCGAACTAGTGCACCTATACATTTTGTCATTGTATTGGGTGCGTTGGGGACACAAGTGATTTCTTGTATTTGGTTGCAGGGTCATTTGAGAGAGACCATCTTCATCCTACACCTCTCACGGATTGATAAACCTTAGGTCATCCACTTGAGGGAAAATTGCTCCTGTCCAACAAAACTTTGCGCTTGGAGGCCCAACATGTGTCTACAAGAATAAAGTTGCATAGTAGACATCAAGCTCTTTTCTGGCGCCGTTGCCGGGGAGGTGAGTGCTTGATGGTATATCTTAGATATTGCAATTAAATCTTTCAGTTTCTTGTTTTAACACTAGTTTGGTTTATAAAACAAAACTACATAAATAAATGGAATTGAGGTTGCATCACATTATTGATCATCTTTATAATGTCTTTCTTGAAAATGATGGTTCGGAAAATTGTGCTCAATTGTTAGAAGAAGAAGTCAATAAAATGTTTGGCACAAAATATTTGGATGATGATCATGATTGCAATGTTGTTAGTATGATTCTTTGAATATCCATGATGCTAATGATATTCAAAGCCATAAGCTTGGGGATGCTATGTTTGATGAAGATGATATTTTTAGTCTAGCAAGTTTTGATGAGAAAATTTATTATGATGAAAGCATGCCTCCTATCTATGATGATTATGGTGATGACATGTATGCTATAAAGAATAATAATAACCATGAAACTTGTCATCATGGTTTTTAATTTTCAATCACATGATAGTTATTTTGTTGAGTTTGCTCCCACTACTATTGATGAGAATAAATTTGCTTATGTGGAGAGTAACAAAAACTTTATGCTTGTGGATCATGAAAATAATGATTTATGTGATAGTTATATTTTTGAATTCATTCATGATGCTACTGAAAATTATTATGATGGAGGAACTTATGCTTGTAGGAATTGCCATAATATCAAGTTTCCTCTCTATGTGTTGAAAATCTTGAAGTTTTGCTTGTTTTGCCTTCCTATGCTAGATGATTCTTGTTCCCAAAAGTTATTTGCTCACAAAATCCCTATGAATAGGAAGTGGGTTAGGCTTAAATGTTCTTGCCATGTGATTCATGATGCTCTTTTTCATGTTTCAATTCCTATCTTTTATGCGAGCATCATTGAAATCATCATGCGTAGCTAAAAGGCATTAAAGAAAAGTGCTTGTTGGGAGACAACCCAACACTTTTATCTACTGTTTTTGTGTGTTCACATGATTATGCTACTGTACTAATCATGTTTTATTGTTGTTGTTTCTATAAAGTGCCAAGTAAAGCCTTTGGGATCATGGTGGGTGATAGTTGATTTGATCTTGCTGAAAATCAGAAACTTTTGCGCTCATGAAAATAACTCTAATTTTTAACACAAGAGTGATTTGGAGTTGATTCTTTTTTAAGAAGATTAATATACAAATTTCTCACGTGGTCCATTTTTTTAATAATTTTTGGAGTAGCAGAAGTACGGTTTGAGTACAGATTACAACAAACTGTTCTGTTTTTGACAGATTCTGTTTTCAATGCATAGTTTGCTTGTTTCCATGTTTCTATGGCTTATATTGCTCAATATAAATTGTTCAAATGATATTCTACAGTAGGAATTGTTTACAAACAACTATGAATCTTGTCTTTGACAGTACCAAAAGAGAAATGGTTTGCTCTTTATCATACTAACCTATCTCACAAGGTTTCGTTAAGTTTTGTGTGATTGAAGTCTTCAAGTTTTGGGTGAGATGTCAATATGAGGAGAATAAGGAGTGACAAGACCCTAAGCTTGGGGATGCCCAAGGCATCACAAGGTCATATTCAAGGAAGATACAAACAACTAAGCTTGGGGATGCCCCGGAAGGCATCCCCTCTTTCGTCTCCAACATTATCAGTAACATCATTTGGAGCTATGTTTCCATTCGTCACATGATATGAGTTTTACTTGGAGCATCATTTTATTTTGTTAGTATTTGCTTGATGTTATTTATAATAATGTTTTTCATCTTTTATTTCAATAAAAGTGGCAATGATAGCCTTTGCCATGCTTATTTTGCAAGTATACTTGTTGCTGTTCGAAAACAGAAAGTTTATCGCCGTTGCAAAAATTCCCTAGAAAAGTCAGAATATGATAAAATGTTGAAACTTTTTGAAAAATAAGCTCTGATAAATTTTATAAAGTTTCTAGTTTGTTTCATAAGTTTTGGGTTTAGGTAAGTATGATGAATCTTGCATTCTTTACAGACTGTATTGTTTTGGCAGATTGCTGTTATGTTTGCATTCTTTGCATATGTTTGCTTGTTTAATGATTCTATTTGAGGATATGATTATTAAATATGCATAGGCATTTAGTATGCAATGTTGAATAATAATTTTTGTGATTTTCTATAGTAGATAATGATAAGATTTTTGCATTGGTTTATACTAACTTATCTCATGAGTTCTTGTTGAGTTTTATGTGGATGAAGTTTTTGAGATTTACGGAAGCCGTGATATGAGAGGAATTAAGGAGACACAAAATCTCAAGCTTGGGGATGCCCAAGGCATCCCAAGTTAATATTTCAAGAAGTCTCTAGCATCTAAGCTTTGGGATGCCCCGGTAGGCATCCCACCTTTCTTCCTCAACAATTATCGGTTAGTATCGGTTGAGCCTAAGTTTTTGCTTCTTCACATGAGTTGTGATATTCTTAGAATGTCATTTTATTTTCATTTTGCTTTTTGTTTTAATAAAATGCTTAGACCTGAAAGTTTTTAAATAAAATAGAGTCCTCAATTAGTTGCCAGGGAGGCTAGGTAAGCGACATTCACATCCCGTCAATTAAGCTCTTTTCTATGGAATTTCTCTAGTGCTTCACTTATATCCTATGAGTGAATTGTTGAATAAATTGAATGTCATCAAGTTTAAATCATATCATGCCTAGTGGTAGCTTCACATTGGGTTTAGAAAGTGAAATGTTTTGAGGCTTGACAATCACAATATCGCTCATACAAGCAATTCCTGAATGATTACTATTAGGAAGAGAACTTTCACATGCAAATACACTATCTTGGAAATCTTTTGCGATTGCGAACCCCCATCAAAATATTATATGCCAAAATTGTTGACGTTGGACAAGGAAGAAAACGTAATGATTTATCTTTGTTCATATTCACATAGAAGTTATATTCTCATAGATACTTCAACATGTGGTGCTTGCCCCCTATCTTTGCTAGCCAAAAATTATGCACCAAGTAGAGATACTACTTGTGCATCCAAAAACCCTTAAACCCAAATCTTGTTTTGAGAGTCCACCATACCTACATAAGGATTGAGCAAGATCCTTCAAGTAAGTTGCCATCGGTGCTATAAGGCAATAAAAATTGCTTCTAAAAGTGTTAGATCATTTAGTGTAAGAGAAAATTGAGCGTTGTACGATGTGATGGCAAAGAATAAAAGCGACAGACTGCATAACAAAGGTTGCTATCATAAGGGGCAATATAACATGAAATTCTTTTGCACTAAGGGGTTGAGCATACAAAAAAAATAAGCGCATGGCAACCTTTGCTTCCCTCCGCAAAGGGCCTATCTTTTACTTTATGTATTTGCTTTTATGCAAGAGTCAAAGTTTTTCTCTCTATTACTTTTCATTTTTCTCCTTTGGCAAGCATCATGTGGCGAGGAAAGATCTAGGCACATATATCCAGTTGGATATGGGTAGCATGACTTATTATTCTTGACATTACCCAAAGGTAAATACGTTGGGAGGCGAAATTATAAGCCCCTATCTTTCTATGTGTCCGGTTGAAACGTTTTGCTCATGTGTATGCAGTGAGTGTTAGCAATCATAGAAGACTATATGATGGTTGAGTATGTGGAGCTCTTACTTAGACTCTATTGAATAAGTTGAATTGCAATAGCTTGGTGACTGAGAACATAGGTTATTGAGTTTCAAGAGAATTCATTGTTTGGACATTAACATGTGAATTGGTTGCTACTATAACATGAGAAGTTTTATAAGAAAGAATTGCTATTGTGATGCTAGGAAAAGTGATTGAAATTATCATTGATCAAACTTATGCACTTTGCTAGTGTTCACACTTCATAAATTATTTCTTTTATCATTTACCTACTCGAGGACGAGTAGGAATTAAGCTTGGGGATGCTGATAAATCTCCAACATATCTATAATTTATGAACAATTCATGCTGTTATATTCTCATTCTTGGGTGTTCTACAATCATTTTATAGCAACTTTATATCATTTGTTGGAACTAACCTATTGACCCAGTGCCCAGTGCCAGTTGCTGTTTTTTGCTTGTTTTTTACATCGCAGGAAATCAATATCAAACGGAGTCCAAATACTGCGAAACTCCTTGGAGAATATTTATGTACCAGAACACCCAGGATGGGCCAGAGCAGCACGTGGGGGTGCCCCGAGGGGGGGTACAACCCACCAGGGCACGCCCAGGTTGGTTATGCCCACCTCACTGGCATCCCAAAGCCCTTCTTTGCCCTATAAAATACCAAATATTCCAAAACCCTTCAGGGTAGCCCTAGATCAGAAGTTCCACCGCCGCAAGGCCTCTATATCCACGATATCCAATCTATACCCCATTCCGGCACCCAGCCGGAGGGGAGAATCATCATCGGTGGCCATCTTCATCATCCCGGCGGCCACCACGATGAGGAGGGAGTAGTCCACCCACGAGACTGAGGGTTTGTACCAGTAGATATGTGTTTAATATCTCTCTCTCTCTCTCTCTCTCTCTCGTGTTCTTGAGATGTCATGATCTTGATGTACCGCGGGCTTTGTTAATATAGTCGGATCATATGATGTTTTCCCCTCTCTATCTTGTTGTGATGAATTGAGTTTTTCCCTTTGAGATTTCGTTGTTATCGGATTGAATACTTTTATGGATTTTAGAACACTTGATATATGTCTTGCAATTGAATACTCGTGGTGATAATGGGGTATCGTATTAATTCACTTGATATATGTTTTGGCACTGAACTCGCGGATTCCCGAGGTGACATTGGGGTAATCTATGCATAGGGGTTGATGCACGTACTTTATTTCTCCTGTATAAATCTTGGGGCACTCTTTGTAGTTCTTTGTGTTGGATTGAATATTATAAATCTGAATTTGCTTTGGTGTTATTTTAGTACGAACTCTAGCATAGATCAAATGGAAAGAATAGCTTTGTGTTATTTTTAGTATGAACTCTTGAACAGATCGAACGGAAATAATAGCTTTGAGGTGGTTTCGTACCCTATAAACAATTCCATCTTATGTTCTCTGCTAGATAGGAACTTTGGAGTGATTCTTCATCGCACTTTGAGGGATGGTTATATGATCCAACTATGTTAGCATTGTTGAGAGATTGCACTACTAAAAGTATGCATCCTAGGCCTCATTTGCGAGCATTGCAATACCGTTTTTGTGCTTGTTTACTATTTGCTACCTTGCTATTTTTATTTATTCATATTATAAAAATATATTTCTACCATCCATATTACACTTTTATCACCATCTCTTTGCCGAACTAGTGCACCTATACAATTTGTCATTGTATTGGGTGTGCCGGGGACACAAGAGATTTCTTGTATTTGGTTGCAGGGTCGTTTGAGAGAGACTATCTTCATCCTACACCTCTCACGGATTGATAAACCTTAGGTCATCCACTTGAGGGAAAATTGCTACTGTCCTACAAAACTCTATGCTTGGAGGCCCAACATGTGTCTACAAGAATAAAGTTGCATAGTAGATATCATCCGCCGCACGCTGTTCCTCCTGCATGTGCGGATACTGTTAGTGGCGATGCACTTGCGCCGCTCCGGTCAACCAGTACGTGGGAACTGACGCCCGACTGTTCGAGGGAGATCGGATGAGGAGGAGACGATCCACGCGGACGCGCTGCCCCAACTCTTCTTCCGCTGCACGGTGCTGCGTGTCTAGTGGTAACGATCTGTGATCCATCTCCCGTAGCATGTTCATGTTGTTTTGTGCTTAGGAAAATTTTAATTTGCAGTCGACGCAACCTACCGTAGAACCCAACAGTGGTATCAGAGCCTCTGCTATAGGATTTGGTTTCATATCGTATGCATATTAGATATGTGGAGGCGGCCGATGAGATCTGTCGTCGTTTATGAGATCGGTTGTGTGCAAGGTTGACGAGATCGTCTGCACATGGGGATCGATGTGGCTATGTTTTTTGTCAATCGGAATCGATGAGGTCGTGAGACAACCTACCCTACCGGTCGGTATCCGCCATCGGGGTTAATAGTGAAATGTAAACCCGAATCGGATTCACGATGATCGATGAGATCGGTCATATCAGATAATTTGGCGTGAACGGACCGCCATGTGCATAGCGCCTTGTATTTCGTACATGATCACTCAAACTGGTAGAATGCGATTTTATGCGTAACTTTGCTTTGCAGGTTTGATGTGAATAGTATGGATCATGTGTGTGATTTATGCATGGCCTACACATCATGTGTGTCAGCCGGCAGGAGCCAATGTGTTGTCATTATAATGTATAACAACCTGCGTGTTGACTATTTGTAGTAGTTGGATTATAGAGATCAGGTTAGTGGCTTGGCATCTCGGTATGACAAACAAGATGGAGTTCCTAGATGGTCATCGGAGTTGGAGCCGACCTGGAAGAACGTCCAGAGCCATACTATTTCATTATATATGTTTATTTGTGATTGTTATGCTTCTTTATTTCTATGCATGTTAAAATGGTAGAAGTATCCCTCGTTAATATGAAGTGAATTTCCATCCCCGATGTTGCACCTTCGCACGTCAAGTACGTCTAGTGGTGGGCTCATAAAATTGGGGTGCTAATAGGTGTCCCTGAATTGAAGGGTTCGTGTCGGAGGACATGCACTGCATCAGGTTGTCTTGACAAGGCTATCAAAATGGTTTTGGGCCTTGTGGCAAAGAAGGTTGGGAGCCGGGGTATGAGATACCTTCCTGACCAACAGGAGTCGTATAGAGATACGATTAGCAAGGAGTTGCTTACCGGATAGGTATGTTGGCTAGCAGTGATGCTAAAGCTCACAAGTCGCATCCACTAGTCGGATCCTGAATCACTAAGAGTTTGCAGAGGGATGCTGACTTCAGTGGGAGTATTTCTATTTAAGGCTGGAATTACTCTACATAAACACATTGCTTAGTGATTGCATACTTTTCTGTTGTAGATCAATGGCACCACCTGCTCACCTAACATTGCATTCAAGTCAATTCTGGAAAAGGATAAACTGAATGGAACAAACTTTACCACCTAGTATAGAAATCTGAGAATTGTTCTCAAGCATGATAAAAAGGAACATGTTCTAGAGGATCCACTTCCAGATGAACCTGCTGATAATGCTAATGCCACAACCAGGAAAGCCTTCCAGAAACTCGTTGATGAATCAAATAAGATCAACTGCCTCATGTTCGCTTGTATGGAGCCCGATTTGCAGTAGCTTTTCAAAGATGTTGGGGCTTTCGATATGATCGAGAGTCTCAAGAGCATGTTTCGGGTACAGGCTAGGACCGAAAGGTTCAACATCTGGAAATCCTTGATGGATTGTAAGCTGAAGGAAGGTGATCCACTAAGCCCGCATGTGATCAAGATGATCGGATACATGCAAGCTTTGGATCGGTTGGGCTTCCCACTCTTGGATGAGCTGGCTACTAATGCAATTCTAGGTTCTCTTCCACCTAGCTATGGGATGTTCATCTCGAACTATCATATGCATGGCATGGATAAGAAGCTCACTGAATTGCATGGGATGCTCAAGGTGGCAGAGCAGGATATAAAGAAAGGCACACATCAACTGTTGATGGTGAAGAAATCGGCTAAGTTCAAGAAGAGCTGGTCTAAGAAGAAGGCTAAGCCAAAGGGCACGGAGATGGTAACCTCCACCGCTATGCCGAAGTTTGGACTGGACTCGAAGACCATTTGCCATCATTGCAAGGAAACTGTTCATTGGAAGAGGAACTATAGCAAGTGGCTTGCTGAGCATGGCAAGAAGGCCAGAAATGCTGCTTCAGGTAAAGGTACACTTGTTACATATTTTATAGACATTTACCTTGATAACATACCTATTAGCAATGAGTATTTGATATCGGATCGGTTGTTCATATTTGCAACTCGATGCAGGTGCTGGTAAGAACTAGGCGTGTGGCACAAGGGGAGATTGACATCAGGGTCGGCAACAAAGCAAGAGTTGCTGTGTTGGAGGTCGGCACGATGCAGCTCCAGCTTTGTTCTGGATTTATTTTGGAATCAAATAATTGTTATTACATTCCTGCACTTAGTCGGACCATTATTTCTGCCTCATGCTTGATGAGTCACGGTTATGAATTCAATTTAAAGGACAATGATTGTTCATTTTATTTGAATCTTATGTTCCACGGCTATGCACCCATTGTAGATGGACTATTTGTATTGAATCTGGAATGGGAAATGGTCTATAATGTGAATGTCAAGAGGCATAAGCCTAATGAGATAAATCCGACATACTTCTGGCATTGCTGTCTTAGACACATTAGTCTGAAATGCATGAAGAAGCTCCAAGATGATGGGCTCCTAACTTCGTCCGACTTTGGGTCATTCGAGACATGCGAATCATGCTTGCTCAGCAAGATGACTAAGTCTCCGTTTGCAAAGAGTTGCGAGAGGGCATCCAAGCTATTGGAGCTTATACACAGTGATGTGTGTGGTCCAATGAGCACAGCTGCCAGAGGTGGCTATCAGTACTTCGTGACTTTTACCGACGACTTGAGTAGATATGGATATATATATTTGAAAAGTTCCAAGAGTTTCAGAACGAGGTTGAGAATCATCTCGGCAAGACTATAAAGCTTCTACGATCTGATCGTGGAGGTTAGTACATGAGCCAGGAGTTTGATTTGTCAAGTGACTTATGTCAGACAAGCTTAAACCTAAGTCAGATAAATGCATGTTCATGGGATATATGAGGGAAACCTTGGGATATAGTTTCTACAACCGGGAATAGAACAAAATGTTTGTTGCTTGGAACGGGGTTTTCTGTCGGCGTCCTGGATATGGGGGTATCCAGCCCTGCCTGCCTGTGGCCCACCACATGGCTCCGTCGACGGCCTGGTATGGCCCATCATCAGCATCAACAACACAAGACCCTTGCGAGGGGCCAAGCCTCGTGAGGCGGACGACGCCAAGACCCCCGAGGGGACCGGCCTCACCAGACTGGCTCCCGAGGGGCGGAGAGTTCTATGCAAGGTTTACCTCACGATGCTCAGCTGACGTGAGCCATGATGACCGAGGCCAGGCGGGCGCCAAGCGGGCGCAGAGCGCAGGTTTCCTCTTTGGTGCAAAGGTGGCAAGCCACAGGCGCGGAGTCCTGAGGAATCAGCCAAAGGTTTCCATTCTAGTGCAACGACACCAAGACCGCCAGGATGGTAGGAGGGAGGTCATCGACGAGCCCACCGCAGTGTCACGACCAGAGGCTTTTTGCAGGCGAAGACTACTTTTGTCAGGATAGGCTATACTACTTGTGCCCTTTCAAATCCGGCTATTGTGGGATCCCTTCCCGCCAATATTTGGGAAGAGGACCAAGGCCACTATAAATAAGACTAGCCACCACCATAGAGGGGTGACAAGTTGAACTAGCTCACACCACACCAGCTCAAGAACACCTCACCTCGTGAGGCCAGTTCATCCACTATACTAGTTTCCTCAGCTTTCCGAGGCAATCCACCAAAATGCTGGAGTAGGGTATTACACCGCAAGGTGGCCCAAACCAGGATAAACTGATGTGTCTCTCTGTCTCTTTGAGCTTGTCGCGCTAGGCTTCGGAGGACCGCGAGTAGGCAGGCTGGGTATGTTGAGATCTCTGCATGCACCCAGAGTTCGAACCTCTCAAGGGTTTGCGGATCCCTTAATCCGACATTTGGCGCGCCTGGTAGAGGTGCGTCGGATCATCTCTTCTGTCGATTGATCCACCGCCACTCCGACACCTCCATGGCCGATGCGCGCCGGGCTCGCGCCGAGCGTCGGGCCATAGTCGCCGCCCGCATCGCTCAGACGGCTCCAGTGGGCGATGGCTATCACCGACGCGCTCCGTCTCCGGTGGACAACACCGCCACAGGCCCTGCCAGCCACGAGAAGCAAGCTTCATCGCTGCGCCCGTTGGTGCGTCGCGACGGCCGCACCGCTACTCCATCACAGACCCCAGCAACTTCGTCATCCCAGCGTGTCGCGGCCAGGCGTACGCGCATGCCGCTCTGCTCATGGCGCGGGAGCTCCTTTGCTACCGCCCGGTTGTTGACCTCTATGAGGAGTTGCTCGAGCGGATCACTGAGCTCGTCAGCATTGCGCATTGGGATTCCGCCGAGCCGGCTCGCTCGCTGCCTCAGCAACCACCTGCAGCGGGCGACGTGGCGCACGGGGCTCCTACACCACCTCTAGCCCTTGGCGTCATCGTCGAGCCAAGGCGTGTGGCTCCATGATGGGACCCGCCGCGCCCTGCGCCAGCTCAGGAGGACGTGAGCTGCCAAGTGGTGCAGCGACCACAAGGGGAAGCGCGCGTGCTTCCAGCACCCCATCACCAGGCCCGGGTACTGCCGCAGGGGTGGCGGTGCGCGTGCACCAAGACCATCTTCCGCCCCTCGAAGACCTCCGTTGGCCACTGCAGGATGCCGTGCATTCACTCCAAAGCTCCGCAACGTCGTCTGACCAAGCAAGTTCAAGCCTGGCCTGCCTCCACGCACGACGGCACCGCCGACCCCGTCGAGTTCCTGCAGCTCTACAAGCTAAGCATCGAGGCGGCCAGCGGCGACAAGAAGATCATGGCAAACTGGTTCCCGAATGCCCTCAAGGATGGCACGCGTTCTTGGCTCCTGAACCTGACCGAGGGGTCGGTTTCTTCCTAGGAGGAGATGCACAGCCGCTTCATCGCCAAGTTCCAGGGCACTCACGACTGCCCACCGGCCGCGGGCGACCTGCGTCGCATCAAGCAGCAACCTGGAGAGACCCTGCAGAAGTATATCTAGTGCTTCAACAACGTTCACCTCAAGATCCCCACGGTGTCGGACGAGGCCATCATTTTAGCATTCACTGATGGCGTCCGCGATGTCAAGATGAAGCAGGAGCTCGCCATCCATGATGATCTCTGCACCGCTTTGGAGATGTTCAACATGGCGAACAAGTACGCAAGGGCTGAGGAGGGACCCCTCTCCCTCCTCGAGCTCCCCGACGCTTACCCAGAAGACAAGAAGACCAAGACCAAGGATGTGAAGCACAAGGGGCCAGCCGTGCTTGCGGCCGAGCCAGAGACGAAGCGCGGCTGCGACCACCTCGAGTCATCCAAGAGCAACCAGTCGTTCTGCGTCTTCCATAATGTTCACAGCCACAACACTAATGACTGCTAAGAGTTCAGGGCCCTCCATGATGGGCGCCTCGGTCGACTCCCCGAGCGCAACGATCGAGGCTATGGTCGTGGAGGTGTCCGAGGTGGAGGACGCTGGGACGGACGCGACCATCATCAGGAGTGGCACGACCAGCCTCGTGAGGATCGCCGGCAGGGCCAGCCCCGTGAGGGCACCTGGAGGGAGCAGCCTTGTGAGGAGCGCCCTCGGGGCAACGCAGCTCTACCTCCTCTGCCTCCACCGCTAAGAAGGAATGAAGATCACCACCAGGACGAAGGGGCTGGGGGCTTCCAGGAGCCTCGAGCCATTACATGTGTCTTGGGCGGCTCACAAGCCCCAGCTTCCCATCGCATCTTCAAGCAGTTTGCGCGTGAGGTGAACCCGGCGCTCCACAAGCCCGAAGCAACTCGGCCCCTCAGGTGGTCCAAGTGCGCCATCGCCTTTGACTCCTCAGACCAGCTCATGTGCGCGGCCACTGCTGGTGCACTCCCCATGCTCTGCTCCCCCGTCATCAATAACGTGGTCGTCACGAAGACTCTCATCGATGGCGGAGCAGGGCTCAGTGTTCTACCTGTTCAGACATTCGACACGCTCAAGTTCCATACTGCCAGCTTCACCCAACCAAGCCATTTTCAGGAGTGACCGACAGTTCTACACACCCGATAGGGCAGATTTGCGTCCCCGTCACCTTCGGCGAGCGCAACAACTACCACACTGAGCTCATCGACTTCGACGTCGCCGACATCCGCCTGCCCTACAACGCCATCCTAGGGTACCCAGCACTGGCCAAGTTCATGGCAGCTATGCACCACGGCTACAACGTCCTCAAGATGCCAGGAAGCAGCAGCGTCATCACGGTCGCGTGCCAAGAGAAGGATGGAGTGTGCTCCCTCGAGCGCGCCTTCCAGGCTGCAGCGGTCGAGAACCCTAAAGATGAGGACAGCGCCCTTCCTGCTGAGGTAGCCCCCAAGATGAAGAAGCTGCAGCTGGGACAGGGGTCTCGTGAAGGAGTATCACTCGAGGATGCTGCGCAGAGCCTCGCGTCTCCGGACGCGGCACCTTCACCCCCTCTTAGGCTGGTCTCGGGGGCTCTCCTTTGGAGGGCCTTAGACCTAGCTAGGTTCACGAGGGAGGCACTCGGGCACCATGTGGAGGCGCTCTTCAGAGCATGCTTCCCAGGAGAAGGCAACAGGCGTGAGGCACCAGGTGTTCAGGAGTTCATCAGCAAGGCAATCGAGGAGATTCAAGAAGCAAGGGTTCTGCAAGGCGATCGTCGCCTGCCGCACGGCGCAGCTCACTACCCTGGCGAGGGTAAGGAGTTTCGCGTCTGCATCGACATGCACGGGCTCAACAGGGCCGTGTCTCGGCAGCTCATCTGGCCGTCTCATGTCGGCTGGTGCGAGGGTCCACCTCACAGCTACGTCTGCATGCCCTTCGGCCTGCCGGGCGCGACTGAAGAATTACAGTGTTGCATGGGGGACGCCCTGACGGCTTGCAAGTCCAGGCATTAGGCGGTCCTCGCGGAGATGGAGGAGCACCTTTAGGAGCCTCTTGGTCCCTCTGAGCCTTCCGAGGCACGGCACCAGAGTGGCTCATGAGGAACGACTCCGGCAGCGCGCGTTTTTTGGCTACTTCAACACCTCTTTGGCGGCGGTACCATGTGACATCTCTCTAGTTCGTTTAGTCTGGCTGCATCATCACCAGCCCATGTGGGTCCATCCCTACGGCATGTATCCCTTCTGCATCTATTAGAGCTAGTTACAATCCTTTGCAAGCTACTTTTGAATTATTAACTGCCCGACCGGTGCTTTGTCGCTAAGAACGTCTCACGCCCTTGCAAGGCCTCGCGTGGCCGCCTCATGATTAAGGACTGGCACGACGTCTGTGCTCGGGTCCGTCCCTGCAGTGTTGCTAAATCCAAGAGGCTGAGCTCTGGCTCACGGTCCAGTCCCCATGTACGTCACCTCCCATGGCCCTTTGTGCCTTGTTCTCGCATGAGCTAATCGCGGGCAGATGAGTAAGGGCGCGCGACATGGTGCCCCGTGGCCACGAGAACCGCGTGCCGATTGTTTTTCCTTAGGATCTTTGCATGAGAAGACTGGGCACTACGTCTATGCTTAGGTCCGTCCCTGCAGCATCGATAAACCCAGTGGCTGAGCTTTGTCTGGCAGGCCGGGCCCGTTCATGTCACCTCCTGGGGTCGTTGGTGTCTGGCCTTCTCATCAATAACCTCAGAAGACTCATTCGGCGCAGGCTGCCTAACCATCTCGCACGATTAACACAAGCATCCCCAATCAAGACTAGGCGCAACCCGCCTTGAAGTAGGGCCTCGTGAGTCCCGTGCTGGCCCACGGGTTCCCATACACACCTCCTCCAGCCCTATCATGCAAGCCACGTGTCAGGGCGGAGCTGTACACGCCCCGGGGGCTCTCCTCAGAGGGAGCCCCTCCAACGCACCAGTGGAAGCACCATGCTCCGTGCTAGACGTCGATACTACTGAGGAGCGGCTATGCCCGTGCAAGAGCAGAAGTGCTATGCTCCGCGGCTGGTGATAAACAATTGGGGGTGGCCTCACGGCCGCATTAACCTCAGGTAGCCTCCGGGCTTAGTGGCTAGCCTCACCGCTTTGGGAGGGTAGCGAGAGGGGGATGGGCATGGGGGCTACGCTCAGGTCACGCCTGGCTTACCCCACCTCTCCAGGCCTCACGGGCCTGGTCTTCGTGCACCCCTCCCAAGCGAGAGCTCCGCGAGGGAAAGGTATGATGGTCGGTTCGTACGTCAAGGGGTACTCTTGAGCATCGCGTCTCAGGAGCCAAACTGGCCACATAGCCCCTCACCCCATGGGTTCGTCCTGATGATCTGGACGACCCAACAGCGGCTGAGGCACGCGCCGGGCCGGGCCCTGCCGATGCAGAACACCAAGGTCTGGCTCTTACCCTTCCTTTTCAAGCCGTTCATATGTCAAGGAGGACTCCTGAGCATTTCGTCTCAGGAGCCTAACTGGTCACGTAGCCCCTCACCCCATGGGCTTGTCCTGCCGATCTAGATGACCCAACGGCGGCTGAGGCATGCGTGGGGCCGGGCTTTGCCGATGCAAAACAACAAAGCAAAAGGAAAAGTCGAGGGAACATAATCTTATTATTTCAAAACATATTGTTCCAAGCAAACAGTTTTAAACGCCTCCCCGAGGCATGCTACATGATACAGGACGAACAAGGAAAAGTAGAGTCACCAAGCCACCTCTTCAGACCTGGGCGTCACCATCGCCCGCTACCGGAGCCTCGCCGCCAAGCGCGTCACCCGTTTCGTCAACCTCGGGCGGAGGACCGACAACCAGGAACTTACTAAGCATGGCATCCACGGAGCTCTTCACGGCGACAGCCGTAGCATCCTGGGAGTCGGAGTCCACCGGAGTAAGGAAGGAGGAGAGGTCTAAGTCGGTGTCCTGATGATAGAGATGGCTGAAGACGCACGTCAGAGCCGAGGAACAAAGTGAGTGTGCCTCGCTTTCCACCAAGGAGGCAAACCCGTCGACAGTTGTCGAATTATGGGATCCGCAAACCCTTGAGAGGTTCAAACTTTGGGGTGCGTGCGGAGATCTCAACCTACCCATCCTGCCTACTCACGATCCTCCTAAGCCTAGCATGTCAAGCTCAAAGAGACAAAGAGAAATGACACTTTATCCTGGTTTGGGACACCTTGTGGTGTAATACCCTACTCCAGCGTTTTGGTGGATTGCCTCGAAGGGCTATGGATGAACTAGTACAGTGGATGAACTGGCCTCAGGAGGTGAGGTGTTCTTGAGCTGGTGTGGTGTGTGCTAATCCTACTTGTCTTGTTTTCGTCCCCTTTCTATGGTGGTGTCTAGTCCTATTTATAGAGGCCTTGGTCCTCTTCCCAAATGTTGGCGGGAAGGGATCCCACAACGGCCGGATTTGAAAGGGGACAAGTAGTATAGCCTATCCTGACAAAAGTAGTCTTCGCCTGCGAAAAGCCTCTGGTCGTGACGCTGCGGTGGGCTCGTCGATGACCTCCGTCCTGGCGGTCTTGGTCTCGTTACACCAGAATGGAAACCTTTGGCTGATTCCTCGACTCTCAGCATGTGGCTTTACCTTTGCACCAAGAGAAACTCACACTCATGGCCGCTGGCGCCTGCCTGGCCTTGGTCGTCATGGCTCACGTCAGCTGAACCTCGTGACGTGAACCTTGCATAAAACTCTCTGCCCCTCGGGAGCCAGCCTAGTGAGGCTGATCCCCTCGGGGGTCTTGGCGTTGTCCGCCTTGCGAGGCTTGTCCCCTCGCGAGGGTCTTGTGTTGTTGATGCTGAAGCTGGGTCGTACCAGGCCGTCGATGGATCCACGTGGTGGGCCGCAGGCAGGCAGGGCTGGATACCCCCAAATCCAGGACGTCGACAGTAGCCCCCGGGCCCAAGGCGCGCTCGGACTTGGCTTACAGGCAAAGCCAAAGGGCAAGAGCAGAGAGTGGCGGGCCCTAACCGCTTGCGGCCTTGATGACGAGTGGCAATTGATGGGATGTGGGCGACTCCTCTTCCCCATGCTGCCTCGGCAACTGCTCGACTTGACTGGTCGACGCGGCATGCAGAAGGTCATGATGGCGCGAGGTCGTGGAGGCCGGCGGTTGGCCTCCCTTTGCTATATATGTGAGGGAGGGGCAGAGCCGACAACCCATCTCTCCTTTGTCTTGCTCCTCCCTGCTTTTCTCTTCTCCACCTTGCTCCCATGGCTTCGTCGAGGAGTTTTTCAGCGGCCGAGAAGGGGAAGGCCTCTAAGGAGGGGCCAGCCTCTCCACCTCGTAAGAGGGGTCGCGGCCGTCCCCGCGAGCACCCCGCAGCTCCTTCGGCGGCTTCTAGGGGGCGCGGGCGCGCACCCCCAAAGGCAGCATTGCTCTTGGCGCCCGCGATGGCACCTCTTCCCGCGGCGGGGGTCACTGGCTTCGGAGCAGCCCCGATGAGGAAGGAAGGCGCGCCGTGATCGTGCACCCGCCTTGGCTGCACTTCTCCTCATTGGGCGTGCTCCCTGAGTTTGTGGTGTGGTCGGAGAGCCCGACCAGCACCTCGCTCCGCCTCCCACGCTTTTTCTCCGGCGAGCTTCCTTCTTCGGGGCTCGATGGTCTCTGGCTGCAAGCTAACGGTTGCTGCAGCAAGGCTTTGTGGGTTGGTGCCGAGGTCTCCGCCTCCGGCAGTGTGGTCCTGACCCCTGGCTGGCAGACCTTCCCATGCGCGCGGCCTGGGCAGAAGGTGTACCCTCCACTTCAAGTACGACGGCATGGCGACCCTCTACATGAGGGTGTTCAGGGAGGATGGCCGCCGCATGGGGTGCTGCTCGGAGGATGGCAGCAACGACGATGGTGGCGACGGCGAGCTTGGCCTTGGCGACAAGCGCTCCACCTCCCGCGACGGTAGCTCTTCCTCGGATGAGAGCTCGAGCAGTGGCGGCTATGACAGGCCCCGCGTCATCGTGCTCGGGTCGAGGACGCCGGTGGTTCGTCCCGCCGCGGCACCCCGGTGAAGCTGGAGAGGAGCACTACAAAAAAATACACTTCCGTGATGATACGTGTTTGTCATAGTAGGTCGCGTTTTTTGTCATGCATGTACATCCATGACAAATTTATGATTGAATCAAGATAGTCATACCTGTGCTATCGTAGAAGTGTTCCATGACATTACCAAAATTATCATCACAGAAGTGTCCACTTCCATGATGATAAATCGCATGTCACAGAAGTGTGAAAGTGCAACTAATCCCCGGGTGGTTTTGGTAATTAATAACAACATATATATCATTGAACTAATAGTTACTTGAGAATCATTTCAGAAAGTTCATGATATGGGTATGGCAAGGATCAAGAAGTGGACCCCTCAAAATGCTAAGGCAAGCATTGGCAAAAGCTCAAGACTCCATTTTGGTTTAGTGATCCAAGATCACATTGAGTCCATAGGAAAGCCAATACTATTAAAAGGGGATGAGGTTATGATGATGATCTGGTTGCTCAAGTGCTTAGTGATACATCTCCTAAACTATCAGCAACTTTCACTACCATATACACTCATAAGTAGTCTCGGTCCCACTGATTTTCCAAACTCAGTCACACCGAGATGAACCACCTCAGCCATAAGCCAAACCCTAGAAAACTCGGATTTCCCGATTCTGAACTCGGTCTCACCGAAATATGAGTTGCCAAGCTTCTGTAACCTTCTATCATCAAATCGGTGTCACCGAGATGATGAAGTCGGTCCCACCGAAATTGGCTTGCTCTTATCATTGCACGAATCGGACTAACCGAGATTGTATTTTCAGTCCCACCGAAAATCCCAACGTTCACATTATTTGAACTTTCGGTCTCACCGAGTTGTCAACTTCGGTCCCACCGAGATTGCTCAAATGTGTGTAACAGTTGGATTTTGTGTGGAGGCTATAAATACCCCTCCACCCCCTCTTCATTCGTGGAGAGAGCCATCAGAAAGAACTACCACTCCTACCTTACATTTCTGAGAAGAGAACTACCTACCCTTGTGTTGAGATCAAGTTGCTCCACTCCCACCATATGAAGCTTTCCCAAGTTGCTTTCCACTCAATCCTTTCTTCCACCACAGCCAAATCAGTGAGGAGAGTTGAGTGTTGGGGAGATTATCATTTGAAGCACAAGAGCAAGGAGTTCATCATCATCAACACCATCTATTACCTTTTGGAGGGTGGTGCCTCCTAGATTGGTTAGGTGTCGCTTGGGAGCCTCCGTCGAGATGTGGAGTTGAACCAAGAAGTTTGTAAGGGCAAGGAGATCGCCTACTTCGTGAAGATCTACCCCGAGTAAGGCTAGCCCTCCGTGGGCGTAGGCCATGATGGAATAGACAAGGTTGCTTCTTCGTGGACCCTTCGTGGGTGGAGCCCTCCGTGGACTCTCGCAGCCGTTACCCTCCGTGGGTTGAAGTCTCCATCAACGTGGAAGTACGATAGCACCACCTATCGGAACCACGAGAAAAATCACCGCGTCTCCAAAATTGCATTTGCTCTTCTCCACCTCTCTTTACTACATGTGCAATTTACTTTCCGCTGCCTATACTCTAGAATTACATGTGTAGGGTGATGCTTGACTTGATCATAATTGTAAATCTGCCAAAAACTGTTCTTTGTCAAAAGGCAGAATTTTTATATTGTCAAGTAGTCTAATCACCCCCCCTCTAGACATACTTTCGCTCCTACAAGTGGTATCAGAGCTAGATGTTCTTCAAGGTCAACTTGACAAGTTCAAGATGAAGGAAGGTGAAGGAGTCGCTGAAATGTACTCTAGGCTTGCTCTCATCACAAATGAGATTGCCGGCTTAGGAAGCGAAGAAATGACCGACCGATTCATCATCAAGAAGATTCTCAGAGCTTTGGATGGAAAGTATGACACCGTGTGCACTTTGATCCAAATGATGCCAAACTACAAGAATCTCAAGCCAACCAAGTCATTGGAAGAATTGTTGCTCATGAGATGACACTTAAGGATAAGGAAGAGCTTCACAACAAGTCAAGTGGTGCTTACAAAGCTACAAGTGATGCTCCCACAACCTCAAGTGACAAGTTAGTTTCCAATGAAGAGATAAGCCTAATGGTCAAGAACTTCAACAAATTCTACAAGAATAGAGGCAAAGAGAGAAGCTCAAAGTCTAGATCATATGATGAAAAGAGATCTTCTAGTCGTGATCAAAATGCTACAATTGTGGAAGACCCGACACTACTCAAATGAGTGTTCGGCTCCCCACAAGAGAAGAGAAGAATCTCCAAGAAGAAGAAGCTCAAGAGATGAGTCACCTCGGAAAGAGAGAAGGAGTAGAGATGATCGTTATGAACGAAGACCCTCTCGGAGAAGCAAGGATTCGGAGAGGAAAGACAAGTCATCAAGGAGCTACACAAGAAGAAAACATCAAGCTCATGTAGGTGAATGGGTCTCCGCCCGACTCAGACAATCAATCCAAGGAAGCTATCACTCCAACTCCGACTACAGTCAAGATGAAGGTGTTGCCGGTCTTGCTCTCGTATCCTCCAACTCCAACTCCTACGACTTATTTGATTCACCAAATGAGGGAATTGGAAGATGCTTCATGGCTAAAGGTCCCAAGGTATCACACCCTGAATTCATTGACTTCAATAGTGATGAGGATGACTTGCTTGGTGAAGATGAGCTCTTACATGATAAATCCAGTGAGCCTAGTAACGATGAACATGCTAGTAGTCTTTATAGTCGAGAAGAGTCGAATGACAATGCTATGAAGGAGATTGAGCGTCTAACTAAAGAACTAAACACTCTTAAGTTAGCTCATGAAACAACTCAAGAAGATCATAGAGAGCTCCTAAGATCTCATGAGAAGCTACGCTTCGAGAAGCTCACTCTAGAGCAAGAACATGAGTTTCTAAAAGCAATCAATGACAATCTTCGAAAGAAGAGTTCTTCATATCTTGCCAAACGACTTCTCTTGTCTAATTTCTTGCCACCCATTAAGTCTAAGCATGACAAGCATAAGAAAAATTCTTTCTCTAGTAGTAACAATAACCATGCTAAATCCAATATTTTTGCTTCTAGTAGTTCTCTTGATTCCACTAACAATGTTTCAAGCCAAGTTACACTTGAGCAAGAAAATAGTTTATTGAAAGGGATTATAGAGAAAGGTGTCTACAAGAGCCTTGCTGGAAGCAAGAACTTTGAGGAAATTGTTCTTAAGCAAGGAAGGCACCGGAAGAATCAAGGAATTGGTTTTGAGCGAAAGTTCAACGCCAAGGTGTTGAATGGGAAGAAGGTCAATATCCTACTCCACAGTTTGTTCCTCAAAAGGAGAAGTATGATCCTACTTCTTCCAATGTGGAACAAGCTCAAGATGACCTTCCACCACAAGACCACAAGCTAAAAGGCAAGGACAAGCTTCAAGAGGAGATTGATGCATTTGTTGTAGCACCTCAAGCCATGGTCAAGTGGGTTCCCAAGGAAACATCAAGTTCTACTTCGTCAAGCTCAACTACAACCCCAAGGATTCCCATCAAGATGATGTGGATCCCGAAGAAGAAGAACTAGAAAGTTCTTGAGGGTGACTCCGCCAACATACTTCACTCACATTCATTTTGGCAAAAACTTGTGCAATCAACTTCCACATTGTGCACTAGTTCATGGAGTCACAAACCCTCTTGTTGGTAAGTCAAGGGACAAGGTAATCATTGCTTTCATGGACATCATCTATTGTGAACTTCAATCTATGTCCATGGATATCCTTGTTTGTTCCTTGTGGGACTAACCCATGTAGGTATTGAAAGTGCCCGAATCCAAAGGATTGCTCCCAACTCTTGATGATCTCCATCAACATTGAGCATCCACATCTTCAACATCTACATGAAGTCTTCTACGACAACCCAAGGTTAGTTTGACCCTTTAAAAGGGGTTCTCACATCTAGGGGGAGCTTTGCTCTAAAAATTGAGCTAAAGCATCTTCAAATGATGTGAACACATCAATGCTTTATGTAAAAGTGGTAACCCCACTTGTGCTTAAACGATGAGTATGACCTATGATCAAATGTTCTCATTTGGCTCCTAAGTCAATATACTCATATAAAGATGACCTAGTCATCGACAAATTGTGTGATAGTAGCTAGAGTTTTGATTGTGCATGTTTGACACATATTTCATTTGCTATCTTATTGTGTGAGCATGTTGGATGCATGATTTTATCCATTCAAGGACATCCATTTGTTGTTTTGGTCGTTTTGATTTTTCTGACCAAATGGATGGACAAGAATGCCTAAGTACCTCCCCTAGCTATCTATGCTTTCTTGTCTCAAATTCTATTCATGCTTACATCACAAATTTTGAACAAGTCATTTTCGGACCCTCCGGGTGAGGAGCACTCGGAGCCACCCATCCGTCAAGGGCTAACTTCCAAAACCTTCTATTTGATTTCGGTCAGACCAACTCACTCAAACTCGGTCGAACCGAAAGCATTTAGACTGATCTAGGTTTTCATCTCGGTGAAACCGAGTTGTGATTTTCGGCGTGACCGAAGTGCATAACTGCCCAGCAGTTATCCATCTCGGTGCCACCGAGTTTTACAACTCGGTACCACCAACAGCAAAGGGGTATATATACTCCGAGGGCCGCGCGCGTTGATTCCTCCTTCAAACGTTTCGCCCTCACACCCCTTGCTGCCGTTGCCTTGGTCTCCGGATCGTCGCCGTCATCGCCTGTGTGCCCTCGCGGCAGGTCTCCGTCGCCGTCAACGGACATCTCCTCCGAGCCGTTGCCACTGTAGAGAAACTCCACCAAGTTAGGGTGAGTTTTGATCCCACTCGTGCTCCCATCTCCGATTCAATGCACGTTTGGATTGCCTAGAGTCTTTCCACGATTGAAATCCTCCTGTACACCAGATTAGTTCGTTTGAACTAGATTCGAGTAAAAGTTTTAGGGTTAGGTTTCCGCCGAACACATCTCGGTGAGACCGATTTTATAGTTTCGGTATGACCGATTTGGCCTATAGCCATTGCATCTTTGCCCCACGGTCCAACCGAAGTTGTGCAAATCGGTTTGACCGAAATGAAAATTCTGTGAAACCCTAGTGTTTTCGGCAGATCGAAACCCACTTGGTCAAACCGAAAGTGGTGTGAAAGCTCTGTTTAAACACTTGGATTCACCAATCTTAAACTCGGTCGACCAAATGTCTTCTGTGAAAACCTAATACTAGAATTTGAACTCATTTTTTTGCAAAAACTTCGCATTTTGTGATGACTCTTCTTCTCTGCCTACACCTTATCTATTCATAGGTTGTCAGCCATGTCGATGCCGTGGCAGTCGTAACAGGTCAGAGACACCCATTGCAGATATTCCAGAGGCAGGCACTAGTCCTGATCCTAGCAGCTCATCAGATGATGGTGAGAGGAGTACACCAAGTGGCTTGCCTCCTGCAGCCACCAGGACTAGAAAGAAGAGGAATTTAGATGATGAGGATTCAGATTTTGTCGTTGAGGAAGAGGTGACCTCAAAGCCCAAAAGGAAGGTTGTTGCCAAAGAGCAACAAGGTCAACAAACTAAGAAGGGCACCAGCAAAGTCAAGCAGTCAACTGTTGCTAAGAAGGTGAATTTGGGAGAGGCAGCTGCAAGCAAAGTGAAGAAAACCTCCAAGAGAAAGAGGATAGTGCATGATGATGCAGCAGAAGAGGATGAGGATGAGGAAGCACCCCAGCCTACTCCTCAGAAGCAGAAGCTCATGGGTGATGCCATTAAGGCTGGAGCCACATCAAAGCCCAAGAAATCTGCTCCAGCTAAGGCAGCTCTAGCAAAGCCTGCTGCCAAGCCCAAGAAGACCGTCAGGAACATTCCAGCGTCTGAAAAGAACAAGGATGATGTGCCACCAGCTGTGTCGATGATGAAGGACCAGTTTTGTTTGAAACTTCGTCAAAAACTGCCACTACATAATGATGCTCATCCTCAAGCCGAGGATATGAAGGCAAGGAAAGATAGAGGTCTCGGGCTATGGAGACAGATGACCCATATGCCGTGGAGGAGAAGAACTGTAGATCCCAGATTTCACACCAGAGAACAGCAGGACTTCTATGAGACCGTGCTGATGGACAAGAAGCCCATAGTCGCAGACACAAGATATGTTGACTGGAAGTACATTGACAGCAAAGAGCACAGAGATTTCTTTCCACATGTGCATGAAAGTTTCACTGCTTGTGGTGTTGCAGATTTTGTAGGTCAGAAATTGACCAATTGGAATGATGAGATGATAATGCAATTCTATGCCACAGCTCACTTCTACCCTGATGGAAAGATTACATGGATGACTGAAGGTCAAAGATTTTCTTCTTCTGTTGAAGAATGGGCGGAAATTCTGAATGCTCCAGTGCAACGAGAAGATGATATTGATGTATATGGTATTCCAAAGAAGAATCATGAATCCATGAAGAACATGTACAAAGAGGTTCCAGCAAAGGATTTGGGAATCTGGAAGCTCGGCTCGATCTACTATCTCGAGCAGGCCTACCTACCACTAATACCATTTTGAGGCATACCTTGATGCCCAAGTCCGAGATCATCGCATGATCGAGGATACTCTATCAACATGCTGCACATACTTGATGAGAAAGCACCTTTCAAGGTGATGGACTTGATGGTAGAGACCATTAAGAGGACCGCAATGACGAGAAAAGGTCGTGTGGATTTGCCCAGATTCAGATGCTTATCAATGCCAAGTTTGGCACGGGCACATTCTTGTTGGATAGAGAACATTTACCGCTGCAGCGAGCATGAGGACAATGTTGTTGTGATGGATGAGGAGGATCCGACATCTGTTGAAGGTCAAGCCAAGATCGAAGCTGCCAAGAAAGCCAAAGTCGACAAGGAAGTAGCGAGAGCAAAGCAGCTAAACCAAAGAGCTTGGAGAGCAAATTCTTGAAGCTACCCAAAGGATTGAACAACGCCTCGCCAGCATTATGCAGTCTCGGAGAGCTTAGAGAGGATTGTTGAGGACAAGATCCACGCTCTGGATGTGAAGTCGATCAAGTGCAAGTGATTGTCAACAAGCTCGAGGCGAACATTGAGGAAGCAAAGCGGAGAAGGAAGAGCTTATCGTGAGATGCAGGATGACTTAGTCCAGATTTTCAGCAACAGATCGCTCCGATTCCCACAGACCCGATCACTGCTATTCGATGAATGACACCAGACTACAGCTTCAAAGACCTCCCACAGTTCAGCGAGCTACTCCAACTCCAGCTCCAAGTGACCACTCCTCCAGCCACAGACATCACCAAGTCTTCGCCGATGCTTTCATATCCACTCCGACATCAACCCAGACGGAGCCGCCAACAGAGTCCCCAAAGGACGCTTAGCTCTATGCCTTTTGAACTTTTGGTAACTTGTTGCCAAAGGGGAGAAATTGTATAGATCATAGGACTTCGAGAGAGAGTGCTGTTGTCTTTGCGCTTTTGCTCTTTCGTTCTTTTGCGGTTTCTTTGAGATACTTTTGGTTTTCGAGACATTCAAAGGTGTTTGATACTACGTTTGATTCTACCTTAATGAGTGCTTGGTCGTACTATGCTTTAATGTGTGCTTAATGCTTATCATATGCCATTCCCATCTTGTATGACCATTTACTCATGTCTTGGTGATTGGGTGCATGCTGTTCATTCTTATCATTTTGTGCGCTCCACCAAGATGTATGTGACATGGAAGAGTGACCCATGATCCTAATCGATTGTGCATTTGCATTCAAACGCAAATCTTAAATAATGCACAAATTTAGGGGGAGCTCTTGCTTATCACATACTTCTCAAAGCAACGATATTATTCTTTGATTATATCCTTTGTCGAAGCTTTGATCTATATGTTGTCATCAATTACCAAAAAGGGGGAGATTGAAAGTGCAACTAATCCCCGGGTGGTTTTGGTAATTAATAACAACATATATATCATTGAACTAATAGTTACTTGAGAATCATTTTAGAAAGTTCAAGGATATGGGTATGGCAAGGATGAAGAAGTGGACCCTCAAAATGCTAAGGCAAGCATTGGCAAAAGCTCAAGACTCCATTTTTGGTTTAGTGATCCAAGATCACATTGAGTCCATAGGAAAGCCAATACTATTAAAAGGGATGAGGTTATGATGATGATCTGGTTGCTCAAGTGCTTAGTGATACATCTCCTAAACTATCAGCAACTTTCACTGCCATATACACTCATAAGTAGTCTCGGTCCCACCGATTTTCCAAACTCAGTCACACCGAGATGAACCACCTCAGCCATAAGCCAAACCCTAGAAAACTCGGATTTTCCGATTCTGAACTCGGTCTCACCGAAATATGAGTTGCCAAGCTTCTGTAACCTTCTATCATCAAATCGGTGTCACCGAGATGATGAAGTCGGTCCCACCAAAATTGGCTTGCTCTTATCATTGCACGAATCGGACTAACCGAGATTGTATTTTCGGTCCCACCGAAAATCCCAACGTTCACATGATTTGAACTTTCGGTCTCACCGAGTTGTCAACTTCGGTCCCACCGAGATTTCTCAAATGTGTGTAACGGTTGGATTTTGTGTGGAGGGTATAAATACCCTCCACCCCTCTTCATTCGTGGAGAGAGCCATCGAAAGAACTACCACTCCTACCTTACATTTACGAGAAGAGAACTACCTACCCTTGTGTTGAGATCAAGTTGCTCCACTCCCACCATATGAAGCTTGATCTCTAGCCTTCCCAAGTTGCTTTCCACTCAATCCTTTCTTCCACCACAGCCAAATCGGTGAGGAGAGTTGAGTGTTGGGGAGATTATCATTTGAAGCACAAGAGCAAGGAGTTCATCATCGTCAACACCATCTATTACCTTTTGGAGGGTGGTGCCTCCTAGATTGGTTAGGTGTCGCTTGGGAGCCTCTGTCGAGATGTGGAGTTGAACCAAGAAGTTTGTAAGGGCAAGGAGATCGCCTACTTCGTGAAGATCTACCCCAGTAAGGCTAGCCCTCCGTGGGCGTGGCCATGATGGAATAGACAAGGTTGCTTCTTCGTGGACCCTTCGTGGGTGGAGCCCTCCATGGACTCTCGCAGCCGTTACCCTCCGTGGGTTGAAGTCTCCATCAACGTGGAAGTACGATAGCACCACCTATCGGAACCACGAGAAAAATCACCGCGTCTCCAAAATTGCGTTTGCTCTTCTCCACCTCTATTTACTACATGTGAAATTTACTTTCCGCTGCCTATACTCTAGAATTGCATGTGTAGGGTGATGCTTGACTTGATCATAATTGTAAATCTGCCAAAAACTGTTCTTTGTCAAAAGGCAGAATTTTTATATTGTCAAGTAGTCTAATCACCCCCCCTCTATACATACTTTCGATCCTACAAAGTGCTTTCGTCAAGGGTGACCGACACGTGGCATCCATCGTAACGGAACGTCGTTAAGCTATCGGGTCGGGTTTTGGATCCGATAACCCGTTAACAGCCCCGACCAATGGGGATTTTCCACGTGTAAAATCATCATTGGCTGGAGGAAACACGTGTCGGCTCATCACTGGGACAGATGTCATCCACTCATTGGACAGAAGGCGCCTATGGTACGTCGACACGTGGCACGGCCCAACAGAGGCCCATTGCTGTGAAAAGGCTGGCCTGTTTGACTTGGTCAAAAGGTGGCGGGCCGGCCCATGGAAAGCCTATTAATGGCATGTTCGCATGTAGCCCATTTACAGCCCGCTAACCCAAGGCCCGTTACGCCCCATTCGAATTAGGCCCAGTAGCGTCGTCTGGGCCATCCAATATGATTCGAGCTCGTTTTCTCTTCTGGCCCATGTATGGCCCATGACGTCTTTCGACCCATATGAGGCCCTATGTAACTCTTGGCCTATTAACAGCCCGTGGTGAAACTGGCCCGTAATGAACAGTGTATCACTTTACACCCATTAATGGCCCGTGGTAAACTGGCCCGTATAGAATAGTGTATCACTTTATACCCATTAATGGCCCGTTATTCCATTGGGCCGTTTCCAGGCCATGTTATCTTTCGGCCTTCTCAGAGCCCATTTATTCTTGGGCTCATTTCCAGCATTCGTTTACTTACGGCCCGTTACTGTCATTTTCTGCTTGTGGGCCAAATTCAGCCCGTGGTTACAGTCGGCCCATTTGTGGTCCATTAATACATTGGGCCATTTTCATAGCATCATCAAATATGGCCTATTAACGATGGCCCGTTATGGTCGGCCCATGAATGGACGATTCCAACTCTAGCCCGTTTACGACGAGAATGCGGTCTGTTTGGCCCATGTTTGGCCAATCGATCATACGGCCCGTATAAGGCCCATTGATGATACGGCCCTTAGAAGGCCCATTGTTTCGACGGCCCGTAGAAGGCCCACTATTTCTACGGCCCATAGAAGGCCCACTTTTTCTACGGCCCATGGAAGGCCCAGTGTTTCTACGGCCCGTAGAAGGCCCACTGTTTCTATGGCCCATAGGTCCAGTGTCACTACAGTAAATATTAGCCCATGGTTATTGTGGCCTAGTTTTAAAAAATAGGTTATTGCAGCCACTAGCAAACCGCAGAAAAAGAACTGCACTGACTACAAGCAAACAAATAAACAAGACAACAAGGAAATAAATAAGCAAGCAACTTACACTAGGCTATCACGGCTATTACACATATTACATCCACTGGGCATCAAAGTTCGCCACCAGTGCAAATATAGGGAACACATCAGCATATAAACGCTGCAGCAAAACAAGTCCAGAACTAAAACCACTTCAGAATAGCTCAAGAAACAATATCCTGGGTACCCATAATGCTGGAAAGATGCTTAGCAAGCTTATTAACTTTCTCTTGTTTGGCGCTTAAGTCCTCCAAATTTCTTTGTTGCACCAAAAAGTATGCATCTGAATTCTGCAGGGACTTCCTCAGTCCTTCGGCTTCCTGTCGCATAACATCTGATCGATGTCTTTCAACTTGAAGTTGAGACTCAAGAAGCCGAACTGATTCAGGCAACAAGTTTGAAGAGCTGGTGCCAGCAGTGGTAGCCAGTGACTCGAACACTACATCAAGATAGGACTTTGGGGTTGTCTTAGTGTCTTCAATATAGTTTTTATGAGCTTTCTTGGAGACCAACACGGATGCCTCACTATCTTGAACCTTATCTGCTTACTTCCTTTACCGTTGCATAACAGGGTACTCTTCTCCAATATTTTATCTGCGTTCTAAAAGAGAAACAAACAAACACATCTCAGGTTTACAATGTAGTATATGAAACTCATTTTGGTAAACCAGTTCAGTAGTAAGGTGGACAGGATAACAACATGAGACAAACATATATCTATGTAGTATGGTCACTGTATGGTCTATATCATTCTAGTTTATGTTTCCAAATCAAGATAGATACAGTTCGAATCATATCTATTTAAGACAAAGCAACATAGACAGAATATAAGTGTGGGAAACTACACAGCAATAACGACACTTGTAATGTGCATGGCATGAGAACATAACTGTTTATTCAAGTGAAACTGAAATCAACATAGAGCAAGTTACAACAGCAAACAGCCAAACACGTTGAAGAAACAAATTTAAAACATACCTGTTGCGCCATTGGAGTTTCAATTGCATCCTTCAAATTTGAAATTGGTTAGTATCAGTAAATACAGTGATGCAAGAGCAAAGTAGTATGAACCATAGCTACGGAACCTGACCTTAGAACAATTCTTCTTCTGCTTTAAGCGTTGACTTCAGGTTCAGAGTGGTGGTCCTCGTGATTTGGGCACTGCAGTTGCTTTACTAACTGCTCGTGTTTGGGTGCTCTGTGGTGGAGACGGTGATGTGTCAACGGGAACTGGGTGTCTATCTGCTGGGGTTGGGGTTAGAAGGGGTGTGTCTAGTTCTCTGTCCAACTGGGTAGGGGTACAATCTGCATTAGTGTGGGTTATGTGTGGTGGGGCTGGTTCTTGGGAAAGTACAACCGTGGTTCTATCTACATCGACAGGTAGCACGATCTTTTCTGAAGACCGTGTTTTTACTCCCACAGATACTGCCATCACTCCCTCCAATTGAAATGGCTGATAAACAAGAAAAGTAATTGAATGTACAGACATTGTAAGATAGACAGGTGCATAAAACAAGGCATGAAATAATTCACATTTATGTTGTCTAAGCAAATAGAATAGCAGGACATAATTTCACATATATGATGGCTAATTAAACAGGATAGCATGACACAATTTCACATGTATGATGGCTAACTAAACAGGATAGAATGACATACTTCAAAATATGATGACTATGTAAACATGATGACATGATATAACTATACGATGTGTCTATTAAAGTGGTTGGCATGCCATAAATCACAAACATGCCGTCGATGGAAACATGATGGCATGATATAATTCACGGATGGAATGACATAATTTAAAATATGATGACTATGTAAACAGGATGAGATGATATAACTATATTATGTCTTTAGAAAATGGATTGGCATGCCATAATTCAGATACATGCTGTCTATGTAAACATCATGGCATGACATAATTCAAATATATGATTTATATACTAAGGAAGTGAGCAAAGGGCAATCGCATATATGATGTGTCAACTAAGGAGATGACATTCAATATTGTGTATATAATGTAAAAACTAAGCATTGCAATACAACATATGCATTATATGAGTAATATAATCCTGCCAAGTTTGAGTATACACCTCAGGGGGATAATAGGACTGGTCATCTGCCTCTGAATCCTCCTCTGAAGAGCTATCTGTAACCAGCAAGATATATGATTCAGCAGGTAGCATTGTCTGCTCTGAAGACCTTGTTTTCACTCCAGATTTCTCCATCACCAATTCAAATGGCTGATGCACAGGAAGAGCAGTTGAATATACAAACATTTTCGACAAAAGCAATGAGAAATACAAAAAAAGGACGGCATAATATAATTCACATATATGACGCTTGCCTAAACAGCATGGCATTGCATAATTCACATACATAATGCCTTGCAACAAGATAACATTGCATAATTCACATATATAATGTCTTGCTACAAGATGGCATTGCATAATTCACATATATGGTAATTAGACACTAAACAGGTGGCATTCACACAAAGCATGTCTAAACTAAGCAAATGACATAGCAATGCAAGATACCATACGCACGATATGAGCAACATAACCCTGCCAAGTTAGGGCATGCACCTCGAGGGGGCATATGACTGGTCATCTGTCTCTGAATCCTCCTCTGAGGAGCGATCGGTAACCATCAAGACATGCACTTCGTCAGACAGCATTGTCTGCTCTGAAGACCTTCTTTCCACTCCAGATTTTTCCATGACCGTGCCGAATGGCTGATGCACAGGAAGAGTAATTGAATGTACTAAAATTGTTGACAAATTTAACACATAATAAAAAATGATGGCATGATATAATTCACATATAAGATGACTGGCTAACCAGGGTGGCATTGCAAATTTCACATATATGATGCCTGGCTAGACAAGATGGCATAGCATGATTCACATATACGATAAAGAAACTAAACAAATGGCATTGACACAAAGCATGTCTAAACTAAGCAGATGACATCTTCGATGTATACAGTAAGCAATGCAAGGCACCATATGCATGATATTACCAACAATAGCATGCCAAGTTAGAGCGAAGACCTCATGGGGTAAATAGGAGTGGTCTTCTCCTTCTGAATCCCCCTCAGAACAGTTATCTTCCTCTTGATTACGATCCGAAATGGGTGGAGGGAGCTGCCTTTGCGCCCACCATGGAACGACGTCTGCATGAAATTTTATTGCCACGCAAGGCTCGTCTCTTTTGCTCTACATGATCAGTTCCATTGTGTACAATAACTGGCATGCATACGAATAAAACATAATGAGATTATGTAAGGAGTGCATGCGCAAATCCAGAGTGATGGTAGCAAACTGTAGATAGACCCAAAACCAATGATAGCAGGCAGATAATAGCTTTAGTTAAAAAATACAGATAATGGCTCCTTTGATGTTTGTTTGCACCCAACATGAAACTCATAGTAGACACTGGAGATTAACCAGATAGTAGACAGATAGTAATGATTGCTACCCCAATATGTACCTCACAACCATTTAAAAACTCAAGTTTCAGCATTAGTTTGGACCTGACTCAGAGTCTAATAGGTGAACACGACGACAATGTAGCATGTCATCATATTAAGCAATGCATAACGTAAGCAGACACGGAAGAGTGTGACCTCTCTTGCGGACCCGTGTAGTCCTCAAGATCATCTGCTCAGTTGATGCTGGTAATGCAGTTGTCGTGGCTGCCGGAAGTGGGGAAGAAGTTCTGAGGCGGCGAAAGACAGTCTGGAGAGCGGATCCCTGCTGTGGTGAACCCTTCCATCGTTGGAGCAGCTGAGCTGGGGTGGAACACAGCGCTGCAGGAGCAGGACAAACCACACCAGGTTTTCTTTGACACATATCTATAACAGAAGTAATTGAGTAAGGGCTTGTTTGAATTTGAGGATTCTAACAATGCGGGAATAGGAAATAGACAGGAATAGGATAGGAATGCACATGCAAAACAGAGAATTTAAAAACATAGGATTTCTGCCAATCTGGGTGTTTGATTCACAACAATTGGAAGATCACAGGATGCAAAAAAGCATGGTGAGATTAAGTCAAACCACAAGAAAATGTATGGTTAAAAGGCTATTATGCTACTATCTCTTAGTCTTGTGCTTGATGAATAGGAATATGAAAAGGAGGAGAAGTGGAAATTAGAATTCCTACGGTTTTTCTTTCAAGGAGACACTAAAGGAACAAATCCAACAGTTTTCCTTTGCTCCATTCCTTTGCACCAAATTCATGAAAAGTAGTACCATAGGAAACTTTCCAATTCCTATGTTTTTCATTCACTTTTCCTTTCAAACACTGGCGATTCTAGTAGGCAGGCTTGAGCAAGGAAAATCCTACACTAAAAAAATGTTTTTGTGCTACTTCTATTACTTTGGACCCAGGCCACTGCCATACTAGCTCAACTCCCAGGCCCATCAACAAATGCACAACTCAAACACGCAGAGATAAATAATGATGGCGTTCAAGAGGGTCCATCACGGATAGCTAAGTTGCCTGGTACCTCACTGCTTGTCATATAGTAGGATAAAATAATTGTATTTCCGTTACTCTGAGTGCTCGATGGACAATATATATAACATGTAGAGTAAAAAAGAGATGCAACAAGTGAACAACCTCTTTGGCGAAGCCATGTCGATCTCAGCGTGATTGGGTTGGCCGGTGAGGAAGCTCTGGCTGACTTTGCTGTCGAAGGAGGGGAAGAAGATCTTAGGCATCTGGAGATGGAGCCCAAGGTACTGCTCCGCTGTTATGGAGGGTTTCGTCGTTGGAGCAGCTCCAGTGAGTTGTACGACGCCGAGGCTGAAGCAGGACAAGAGAGACAACGAACAACGTTAACCTGATTGGAATTCTAATAGCATCTCCAATACATGACGTAAAATACATAACCACAAAGTGCTAGATGTAAAATACATCAGCCATTCATCTCTGAACTTAACTGTCGAAACTGAACTTAACTGTCGAAACTGAACTTAACGTTTAAACTGAATTTTGCTTTGTCGGCCCGAACGCACTAGCAAGGTGAGGCTACACGACGGTCGACTGACTTTTTCATCTCTAGTCAGTCGATTTTGCAGCCGTTGGATACAAAATCAAGGGCATGCGGTTCATCTTCAACCTCAACCCCCGTGAGCCGCTAGCCACCACCGGCCAAACAGCAGCCGCCGCCACATGCGGCAGGCGGTGCGCCGCCGCCCGCCCCGAAAACACTCCCCACCACCGGTCCGCTGCCGCCCCGGCCATCCTTTATGCCCCCCCCCCCCCCGTGCCGAGCTTTTTCTCTGGCAATCCCCATGCCACTGCCCCGCCAACGCCCCGCCACCGCCGGTGACCACCGCCCCCATCCTGAACCATAAGATAGATAGTGGGGTACCTCTCCGGTGAGCCCCCCTCCCTGCTGCGACTGGTTCTTCCTTCACCCCGGCAAGCTCACCCCTTGAAAATCGACTGACCCAAAAGTCAATTCAGTCGACTAAAGTGTAGCCAAATCGGAGCAGCATCGCAAGCAAGAGCAAGAGCGAGAGCAGCAGCGCGAGCAAGAGTAATAGCAAGAGCAGACCAGGTAGGGGACCGAGAGCAAGAGCAGAGCAGTAGAGCGAGCGAGAGCTAAAGCAGTAGCAGCTCCTACTGATGTGGACGTCACCGCCAAGGGAGCGATGCTGTGGAGGAAGTGGCTGGCGACGCCGCCGTGGATGGAGATGCGCCGTGTCGGCTCGGGACCGAGCGTCGGCAGCACCGTGAGATCGAATCAAGAAGAAAATGCGGCGATTAGTGTGCAACCTCTTTGGTGGCGCCGATTAAGCCGCAACTTCATCCGAGGAAACGGTGATGATGATGCTCTTCCGGTGGTGCAGGTGAAGTCGGCGGTGTGGGAATGGAGGTGGCACGAAAGACGAGGGGAACCTCGGGGCAGCTCCTTGGAGGTGGAGGACGGGGTGGCTGAACCGGCGGGACGATGAGATCGATGACGGATCCTCATCCGGTATGGTGGATGAGGGACGTCGAGGTGTTGCTGTGGACGATGTCGTCGGGGAAGAGGCTCTGGCTGGGTGGCAGACGGAGCATGGTGTGGGGTTCGTCGCGGGTTTTCGCGGCCTCGGTGTACAAATGGGTGGGCGGATGGGATGGCACTGGGGAACCATGGCTTAAAGACGCGCTTGTCCGAAATGTGGGGTAAGTTACGAAAGTACACCCCACCGATTTGAGGCGGTTCTTTCGGTTCAGGGGTACCACGGGCATTTCACGTGTCGGGATTTCACAGGAGGTTGGAGTTTTCGCGTGTGTTGTAATTTCGGAATAGCAAAGCACGTGTTGAGATGGAGGGAGTTGTCGGAGCACAACGAGACAAAGATATATCTTAAATATTTCGGGCTAACAAGGCGCGGGTTGAAGAGGCGGGAGTTTTGCAGCATGATAGACAGAGACGCTAGCTTCAATTTTCAGCATAACAAGGCGCGGCTTGAAATTTCGGAAGAACAAGCTTAACGTGTACCCAAAAAAAGACAATTTGCACCTCAACACGCACAACACACACACAAACACCATTTAGACTAGAGTAAGGTACACGTGCATTGCACGCATGAGATTTGGCAACCAAATTATTAATAAACACCACATTATAGCATGCAAGCTTTGAGTCATATATGCATGATGTAGATGTTCGTTTAATTCTTATAGTTCATTTCATTCAAAATCATCTAGTTTTTATAAGAAAGAGAATCTATTTTAAGATTCATGGAATTGTGCGTTGTAAGACATAAAGTAAAAACAGATATTGGCAAATCATGTAGAAAAACATTTGGGCAATTCTGATACGGAAGATTCTAGAACAAATAAGAAGTGCTTGTATTTTGATGTTTGTGTATTATGCTTAAGTTCAACCATGGAGTCTTCTAGATTATACATGTGGCGAAATCTGGTGGAATCTAGATGATATCCAACGGCCAATAGTGCTCAAATTTGCCATCTTTGGACCATCGGATTCGCCTCATCCAACGACCATCTTTCAAAGTTAAAGTTACCCGCACACAATATAAAAAATATATAATATAGTATATATATATAGGGGTATAGATATAGATATGTGATGCGAAAGCCGCCCATCATCTCCAGTTAGAATAGTGTGTCCATGCATGGATGCGACGTGGACAAATGATGTCTGCCATTGGTATCTCAAATTCAAATCAGTCTGACCTTGTTCAATGTGTATACATTACAACATGCTCGTTTCCAAACCACACCGCGCAGATCTCCATCATATTCATGCATGCATGGGTTTCAAACATCAGGATCTCTTATTCAAATATTTGAATTCAACTTTACATTGATTATGACCTCACCTATTCTTTTACACCCACACAGTAGTCTTCTCTTTATAATTGTACCACTAAATTTCTCTCGTGCATGCATGCACACACACTACCAGTCGGCATTATCTATCGCACGCATGCAATCTTTTTCTTTAGGTCGGTCTCCCATGAAGGCACACACCCACACACATCCCCCTCTCCATCATATCGGGCATTCTTTATCTCTCACGCGTGCATGCGCAATGATCAATGTTCCTCTATGTATGTGTGTATATAGCTAGGTCTTTCATAGTTTTCCACACAAATCGAGCAATCGATATATCCAGTGAGGTCTCACCCTCTTTCCCACGTCCACATCGATCAATCTATACCTCTCTATATAGGATTAACATATATAGCTAATACACCCACATTAATTATATATCCAACGTCCCCCTCTCATCATCCATGCCTTCCGCTTCATCTCTCAGACACGTGCACAATGGCGAAGATAGGGGGTAGTAAGGGCCCTGCCCCCCCTAACATCACTATATATCGAGGCTAATATGAATGTGATCATTAGAAACTTGCTACTAAAAAAGGTTTAATTTCATGAATGATCCTCCTCATAAAGGATTAGCAATGCTTGGCCCCCTAGCCCATTTATTTTTCATGGCTCTGCCACTGCGTGCAACAGCGCACGTGTTAGCCCCCTCTCTCTAAATATCCATCTCGCACTTGTGCATTCCTTCATAGTCTCCCTCCACTCGCCCCCCGCACCATCTTCTAGCCCCCCACCGGATTTTGCCACATGTACAATCTAGCAGACTCCATGGTTGAACTTAAGCATAATGCACAAACCTCAAAAAAACAGTGGTTCTCTTTTGTTCTATAATCTTCCGTATCATAACTGCCCAAACTTTTTTTCTAGTTGAATTTCCATTATTTGTTTTTACTTTATGCTTTACAACACACAATTCCATGAACCATAAAATAGATTAAGGGCTTCCTTGATTCAAAGGATTCTCAATGGAATTTTGGAGGATTCTAATCATTAGGAAGTTTTCCTATCTTGGTTGTTTGATTCGTAGGATTGTAAACCATAGGAATTTTTCCATATGATTCATTTGCACTAGATTTCATAGGAAACATCCCATCCACTCAAACCTCTTTGAAAGAATTCTGCATTTTTTCCGTGCACAATCAAACACTCATTCAATCCTGTAGGATTCAAGACAACATTCCACTATAATCCCATGTTTTTCCTATTCCCGCATTCTTAGCTTTTTTATAAAAACTAATAGGTTGCTTGGATCCACGGGACTTATTTTAGTATGACTAAAAATAGTCTCTTTAAGAAACTAAAGTTCCAAGCACCCCTAACTAAAGAGGTGCGGGGTACCCCTACTAAAATGTGGATTAGTCCTCTCTCTCCTCATTTAACTCCTCTCCTTTAACACGGGCGAGTTCTGGATTGGAGGGTTTGGAGGATATTAAATGCTCATTAACTTGATTTTAGTCTCCTTAGTATTTGGATCCAAGCATGGATGAGGCTAGCATGTTTTAGCCTTACTACTTTTAGTCATGGGACTAAAACGTATCCAAGCATCCTCTAATTGATTTTGAATAAGATGAACTATAAGAATTAAACGAAGGGCTACATCAAGCATATATGACTCAGAGCTTACATGCTATAGTGTGGTATTTATTCATAATTTGGTTGCAAAATCTGATGTGTGCAATGCACGTGTACCTTACTAGTACTTCGAGTATGTGCAAAAGACGTAAATTAGAATACCAATGGCATGCTACACAGAGTCTCTCTGACAGTTAATGAAGACACATGGCACATGTGGAGGCGTTGTCGCGACCTCCTTGCATGGTTTGATCACAATGACGTGCTGCTGGTTCCAGAAGAATGCACTCGTCCTCCCTGAGCCATACCGGCGGTACATGCATGAAGCTAAGATGTGCACGCACGCCACACATGCACTCATTCCCTCTCACGCACACGTGGGTACACGGGCGGATGCAATTTTGTACCAAGTCCAGCCCATGTGATAATTTGACGCGTGTAAAGTCGTTCACTTCATTGATGGTCAATTAATACAGCGCATGCAAATTGAGTGGACGTGAGGGCGGAAGAAAGACATTATTACTCCACTACGCGCATGCGAGTAGTTAAATCATGGGATGCTAGTAGTACTTCCATTGGTCTCCTTCGTATTTTGTGCCAATTTTTGACAGTAACATAATATTTACGCATTTGAGCAGTGTAGTACTTGAAATTTATGTTCCGCTAAACTCATCGTAGCCGTTTCGGGCCTTGTCGTGGAATTAACACGTCAGATGTCCTAATGGAAGGACTTAGTCGTGGAGCCATCACGACGGGTTAGCTTGAAGGGGTTAAATCGGACAAGGGACACGGGAGTTTTATACTAGTTCGGCCCCTTCAATGAAGGTAAAAGCCTATGTCTAGTTGTGATGGGCTTGATTGGGTTTCGATGACCAGGGAGCGAATACGCTTTTCCTGGGTCTGGAGTTGTTGTTTCTTGTCCCTGAACCGCCGCCGGGTCGTCCCTTTATATACATAGGTTGACGCCCGGCCGGTCTACAGAGTCCCGAGGCTGACTCATACAGGTGTCCGGCTCGGTCTCTCGTTTCCTAACTTACAATACAAGTTACATAACCATGGCGGTTTACCACTATGGGCCCTAATCCGCCTTTGGGCTCCGGGCCTCTAAGCTTCATTAGTATAACGCCATCTTCTTGATCTTCATGGGTGTCAATATAGTTGAGGGTGAACCGGGCCCTCCTGGCTGGTTTACACTCAGTAGTTATATCCCCAACAGGCCTCGAAACCAAAACCATCAATTAATCTTTACCTTGTTCCCATCACATTCGAAAGCTTGCTCACACCTACTAGTACGTACCAAACCTGAACGTGTTCCCACTATGCAGGTATTAGTACTAGTGCTAGTAGTTAGGTTATAAAAAGGGGAACTACCTAACCGAAAATTACTCTACCTTTCCTCCTATTAAGTGCTTCTTCTTCGTCCGTCGTTGCCATGGTGAGCAGAGCTCTAGGTCGAGAACTACTTGTAACAAGCGAGCATCAACCAAGGCTGCAGAAAAAAAGAGGGCTCGCCGCCACACAGAGACCTCGAAAGATCTCTCACGGGCAGGCGATGGCTCCCAGGAGCGCCCTAGCTGCGAAGGCGAACATGCCGAGCCGGCGGAGCTGGAGTCATTATCCCTCGACGGCATGCCCAATCACCTCAATAAGCACCTCAATAAGCAGAAGGAGTTCATCCAAGGCTTGATGGAGTTGCTGAAGGAGAGCCTCAACGACATGCCCGCTGAGCTCAATCAGCAGGGGGAGTTGACCACCGGCTTGGTCATGCTGCTGAAGAAGAGCATTGCCTCGGAGAAGAAGGTGACCGGCAAAATCCTGGGACTTCAGGAGGACAAGGCGAAGCTCTGCCACGAGATCGACCTGTTGAAGGAGAAGAACGCCGGCTGGAAGAAGCTGCATGAGAATAGTAGTTCCTCGATGAAGATGCTGCAGGCCCTCGTCATGGAACAGAAGGAGGAGTTGGCGAAGCTCCGCATCGAGCACCCGGCTGCTGTCAAGGTACGTAATGCGGCCGTGGAACAGATGATGAAGGCTCGCATCGAGAAATCTCGGGTCATGGACAGAATGAAGAAGATGGCGGAGGAGACGCGCAAGGAGATGGATGTCGTGGAGGCGATGAAGAAGCAGTTACGACTCCACGGCGAATTAGATCATTTGGGGTGATAATCTTCCTTCTTCTTTTGCTGCTGTGTTTCATCTTTTGCTTCGGGTGTTTCAATGCACTTGTCACATTCTCTGCGAGGCATGAATAGAACAATGGTTTTTTTGAGGGAATGAATAGAACAATGCTAACAATGAGATGACTAGCAAATTAGATCATTTTTTATCGCCATATGGCACTAGGATGCCGTGTTTCGTGCTCCTCCGTCGCAGAACTACTCCAGTGGAAAACTTGAGTATACCACACGGTTCTTTGCTCCTCCTCGATCAGGTCGTCGGCGCATTTATACGAGCAGTCAAATCACAAGGCCCCGCCTTCCAGCAGTAATGAGCTGTCAAATCACAAAGGCCCTCGCCTCTCGTGAAACCGACCAAGCTAGACTGCCCCGCCCTCTAGCCTTTTAAAAAATGTATACTTTTGTACAACAGTAGTATCGATGGATTGCGCCATGGAGCAAAACTTGAAATTAAAAAAAGGTGGTACATATAGAGGCGCTGTGGCCAAATTATGCATATAGTACTATTAAAAGGCTAGTCACAATAATGGTGTCCACAACCCACCCTCAAATAAAACTAAGCACCACGAATTCTTTGACACAACTAAGCACCCTGAAATTCTTTGACAACTAAACTGTTGGGTATATGATGTGGCCATATATATTGTGCGATATAATGTGAAGAAACGAGTGGTAGTACTATACCAACTAAAAGATGAAATGTAAGAAATACTAGTATGTACGTACTGAAGAGTTAAAGTAACAAGAAGAAACATAACATAGTTCTGCTAGGGACTCAGCACAACACACCCCTCAAATTAAATTAAGCACACCTGAAATTAAACTTGGCAACTATTCCGGTAGACACGGCATTAGAACCACCATGAGCAACGACAATGCCACCTTACTTGGAGTCCTCGTCCACATCCTCGACTTCGTCCTTGTCCCTCTTCCTCTTGGCCGATACTTCTTTCCTTGAACCGGCAACTTGGCTGTTGCTCTTCATCCAACCCTTGTAGATATTGAAACAAAGGTAGCCATCCATTGCAGCATAGTGGATGTGATCTATATCTAGTACATTCCGCTGCCATGCATGAGGATGAAACGTGTATGGAGGTTTCTCCAGTTTACCGTACGAAGGATGAACCATGGCTCCTGCCAGGCTCAGCATTGAAGGCTGACGAGAGGACACCAGCCGATTCTTTTGGAGGTCGAAGGTGTTGCCTACAACAAGGCCTATCCGACGTAGGACTTCTTTGTCGTTACCAAAGTCTACAGTAATGAATTTGACTAGGTTGCTCTCGAGGAAGTCCTTAAAATCCTGGCACTCAACATCGGTATGGCATATGTGGTAGACCAAGCATAAGTCATGCACGCAAACCTGG